>CM037091.1:31020547-32270597 GCA_020916435.1 Oxytropis ochrocephala | reverse complement strand
TAGAAGAGTTGTCAAGGAGAGGAGCATTCATTACCAAAAATTATCAAGAAAAGTCAAAGCGGAAAGTAAGAGAGAGAAGTTGGTAGGTGAGATCACTTTCTAGAGAGTAAGGAAGAGCTTTCATGTGGAAGAAGCTCAAGCTCAGCGGAGAAGAGTTGTCGCGAGTGTTAACCGGAGGGTTTCGTGAAGAGAGTGTGTCCTACTCAACCGAACAAGGTTGGGGGCTCTCTTCTCACGTATAATTTTGTAGTATGATGAGTCATATGCGCAGTAAGTCAGAAGTTATGTTTCATTGAGTTGTTTTGCATGCTTGGTGTGTTTTGATGTTTTTGATGTTGTGTTTTGGCTCACTTCAGAGGAGTTGTGGTGGAGTGGATGAGAGAGTTGATCATACGAGGATCAAGGAGTGAAATGGGAGTTGAGGAAACTCTCACCCCATGAGTGAGCTAGTGAGTGGAGAGTGAAGCAACATAATCATGGAGAGGTTCTGTAGAGAATAAGCTTAGGATAACAGAGGAGTAGCCAAAACGCATCATCATAAAGTGACGAAAGCAAAGCGCTGAGTTAAATGGAGTAGCTCGGTTTAGGATTGCTTTGAGGTGAGGTTACTTTCCATACGTAGTCGGAACTTAAGTGAATAATCGTAAGTGTCAAGAACGTAAGTAACGAGGTCATAGGAGCGAGGTGAGTGATAGAGCACCAAGAACTAAGTGTATGAGTACCGAGACTAGGTATAAGTATCGGTTTGTACTTGTCGAGGTGTAGGTGGGCAGGCCGAGATGCTTAGGCCGAGATAGAGTACTTTAGGCGTGAGATGTGAAGTCTGCCGCTGATAACGATATGCGTAGTAACCGAGGTTTTACGGCCGAGATGTAGAGTATATCATACCTAGGTGTACTGCCGAGGTGAGATGTTGCGTTTAAGCGCGGTGTCCAAGCCAAGCGTAGAGGAACCAGGTGGTGTTATAGAGGAAGTAAAGCACGCTCGCGTGAATTGAAGTGACTATGAGTGGAGTAGAGAGTGTAGCGCACCGAGTCGGTGCCAAGCGCCGAGGTGCCGAAAGAGTGCCGAGGTGCTATAGGTGCCGAGGTGTTGTTTTAATGCTAGGCAAGCGCAGTTGTCAGCCGGACGCAACCGTGAGCGCCGCTTTGAGTGCCTGGCACGTGAGGGGTTAAATGGTGTAGTCATTTTAGTCCCTATTTGACGCTTTTTTAGTCCTAAGTGATATGGTAGTCCTCGTGGTGACTTTTTGGTCCACTACTTGGAACCGAGGTGTTCGGTGAATCGAGGCGGCGAGCCTTAGCACTGCAGTCGACACAGAGACGCCTACCTTAGTGCCGTGAATGATGTATGAGAGTTGTTTGGCCGTAGGCTACGAGCAGAGGAGTAATAAATGTTGAAGTCCCCGAGGGGCATTAAATAAAACGTAAAAGCGGTGAACGCAGCAGACTTCTGGTCCTAGAGGTGCAGCGAGCAGGACTAGGTCCCAATTATGAAATGTAAGGTCGCGGCCTAAATGGTGAGTTATGGAATTGTGTTATGATTGAATTGAATGATGTATATGCCGGTGTTATGCATTGTTCATGGTGTCTCATAAATCATAAGCATAATGGTGAAAGCAGAGGACTTCTGGCCCTATGGTGAAAGCAGAGGACTTGGCCTTAATGGATCCATCATGCATATGCCCTTGAGTTTTGGTCCATCATGCATATAACTCATGCACTAAATAATTGTGTTATTTGTGTGTTGTGCCGAGATGTTTATATGTGTTCGCTTAGCATAATGCTTGTCATAAACCTTATTATATGTGTTTAGAGACTCACCCTCATCGCTTTTATGTTGCTTCTCATGTTGGCAACTCTGTGTATGCCCGAGTAGAGGTGTCCTCACTTCCGGTGTCGTTTAAAGCGTCGCTATTGCTCCGATATGTAACATCAAATGAGTAGTTTAGAGGTCTTTTTGGGTTGGTTTTTGAAATGTATCTTGATGTTATTTTGGAACATGTTTCATTCCGACTGCGTTGTAAATTAAAACATGTGTTTTTATGAACTCGCTCCATTTAGCCGAGGTGTTATATGTCACATCGATAATCGCTGATGCGCCATCACGCTTGTTTGATTGTCTTGTAGAAAATGTAGCACTCTCTTGTGAGTGGTTTTTGAAAACTCGATTTAATTTGCTAAATAGTATTAAAAGTAAGTGGGTGTTACACCTAAGGCCTCGGGCAGAGCCAAAGGATTTGCATTACATAGATCATTACTTTGAAATGAAAACAACAGGAAATCGACGATCTTCCAAATTGCCAAATTCTTCTCCCGCAACATTGCGATTTAACTGTGCCTCGACCGCCTTCTTCACTAACTCTTCCTCGATGATACCACATGATTGTGGTTCAAAGACGCCAAGACTTCTCAAATTCAAGATAACTTTTGCTACCATAACATCAAGATTAGACCATCTGGGTACTGTGTAGTGGGGATTCTTCACTTACGAACACAAAGATTCGCGATTTCTAAGGATTGAAAGGCGATTCGAGGGATTCCTCTCGCAGCCTTCAATATAAGGAGAGGGGCAGTGTTTGTCGATCGTGAACTCTTCCTCCCTGCAGACAACTACAAGCTTATCGTCGACTACAAACTTGAGTTTCGCTGAAGTTGTTGAATGGACAAATACCACGCATGGATCCAAGGTCTCCCAAGAGACACCGTGATGAGGATTCAATATCCATAATCAAAAGTCACATAGAACACCTCAGCCCTATTTGCATTGGAAACTCCATTTCCCCTATGACTTCTTTTCTTAGACTCCATCAAAAGCCCCGACTGTGGTAGAGCCGGGCCTCATGTAAGAACAATCCACCTCTAACTTGTTCATCGTTGATCCGGGCATAACATTCAATGAGGATCCATTGTCAATGAGAACCCGAGAGCATATATTCACCGCACTTCACCGAGATATGCAACGCCTTATGTGCCCCCTTCCCTCCCGGGTGAGCTCATCATCGCTGAAGGTAAGGTAATTAGATGCAACGATGTTCCCAACTATGCCATCCAACTGATTGACAAGAATGTCTTGGGGCGATATGGGCCTCATTCAAGATTTTTAACCAAGGCATCTCGGTGGGCTTCGAAGTTTAGTAATAGTGACATGATGGAAATTTTTATCGAGCCGAGTGCAGTACTGGTCCACCACTTTGTAATCACTCGCCGCATTATCTTCAAGAATTCAAAGAACCTCCGGGTCCGACACCTTCCTACTTATCGCAGCTCGCTCTACATTCTTTCCTTTCCTGATTCTCTCTTCATCTGCCTTGTAGGACCTCTTCCCGAGCTTGGGGAACATACACACGCCCACTTCGTTACCCCACTACTCCCGCAATATTGGTGATGTCAAGAGAAGCTTGAGATTTTGGAGCCAAAAATGGCACAACCGTAACTCCATGGGACATTATTGTTCTTCCGGCTAGGAGCCGGAAATAGACACTATTGCTATTCTCGACTAGGAGCCGGAAATGGGATCACAATAGTCTTTGGCTTTTCCACACCGATTCCGATCGTATGGCACCTCGATAGTCTCTCGCACATCTCTACCTCTTCGATTGGAAGGTCGAACATCCTCCTCTCTCTCCCGCACACCCACCGGATGATGTGGCGGTCCATCGAGATCCGTAACACCACCTTGAATGTTTCACATGCTCCCACACGATTGACATTAGCACAAACTCCTTTCCGAACACAACCCATTCTAATAATCCCGCATTTGCACAATTCCCGCATGAATGATTTCTCGGGAGTCTCGAATATCTTCTACTCGATCCGATTAGAGATTGCTCTTTCATATCCATGATTGCATTAGTGGCATGCTTCCCATGACTGTGCACGGGTTAGTCGTGATATTTGGATCTTCTTGTTTAAAGGTTATCCTTTCGTATCAATCGATCTTGCACCACAATTTTGAAGGCCTCAGCCTCTGAAGCTGCGTGTCCAATCGCCTTCATGAAATGCACAGTAACGTTGGGATTGTAGCCTCTAAGTAGGGTGGCTGGACTGGTTTCATGGGTCCGTATTGATGAGCTTGTTTGTGGCAAGATACCAAAAGGTCGATATAGGACATGGGGACGGGATCAAAGGTGGTCTGCTTTTTTGTCTTGGTAGTTTTTGTGGTAGTTATTTTGTGGTGGACGAGTTGGTTGCGCTTTGAGTGGGGACAGGATGTTTTTGTGGTTGATAAGGTGGGCTTATGGTGATAGTGTTGGTTTCTCCTTCTTTTTCTTCAAAATCCGAGGAATGGCTTCTTGTCAGGTGGTTGTACCGCGAACTACGGGCAATCTTGCCGCCACCATTTTCTAGTCTTTCACCGATGATTACCATGTCGAGAAATTGGAAGATACGATCAACCGATCATAGTATAACGGTGGCGTGGTTTCCATGAACATGAAGACCAGCTTCTTTCTCCAACAAAGGGGTGTTACTCATATTGAGCCAAAGCCCTCCACCGCTGGGCATACTCCTTAAATGACTCATTATCTCTTTTTGCCATGCTCTGTAATTGTGTTCTCGTCAGCGCCATATCCGTATTATACCGGGTGCATCGTTCGAGGAAGGCATCACCAAGTCCTTCCAACAATGGATACTGGATCGGTTCTAGCCGTGATATACCGGGCTTGAGAGATGCCCAGCAAGGCTCTCTTGGAAATAATGGATCAAAGAACTTGTCATCATGAGAATGTGCGACCATTTTTCTACAAAGATACATGGTCGATGGCTTTTAGTATGTGTCATGCCTCAGATTTTGTCAAGTCGCACTTTGAATTTAGGAGGTAAAACCACATCGTGGATTTAGACACAGATCCCGAGCTTCTCTCGCTTCTGTAGCTCGAATTCTTCAATCATTCTTAAGCGCTCTTCTAACATATGATACCATCTCTAGCTTGAGGAGTTTCAACAGATAGTTCGAGGAAAACCATTCACACCGTAGTGAGGATTACTCATCAACATTACTACGGGTTCGCGTGTGGGTCACGTGAGTGAGTGGTATTCCCGTGAATCGATCCTCGAACTTGGGGATGTACCATTGTTGGTGAATGAAAGCCAAACGGAGTTCTCTCGCGAACAGGAACCCGAATTGGGGCCCGAGGCGTGCTCCCTTCCTCTATTGTTTGTGGTAGAGATGGGTTGGACTTGCTCTGCAACCCTAGTGGGATTCCTTCCTGCATTAGCCTCGACACCTGGAGGTGCGTATCTGGGTGGGAGTCCCCAAGGCATCCTATGCATGACCGGTTGGCCCTGGTTGTTGGCCCCTAAAGTATGAGCAAAGGTGACAGTCTCAAGACTCGGAGGGGGGAGAGCGACGCAGCCTTCTGAGAGATAGGACAAATGAGACTTTCAGCGGCAGTTCCATTCCTCAAGGCTTGTAGTATCACCATCATTTCTGGTCATTTCAGGCCTCCATTGCCCCCATTTTCGTTCTCAACTCCCGATTCTCCTGAGCCAATTGCTCTGGATTGGGAAACTCAGCAGTTGGGGTATCATGGTCTGATTCACCGCTTCCTAGGTCTTCAATGATAGGACGGTCCGAATCATTCTGGTTAGTTGCCATGAGCCTTGCTTTGCAGACGCGTCCAATAGCGATGATTAACCAGCTTCCCTGACTTTCTGTTGACGAACACACTTATGAACACGAGAACGAATAAATGAATGCAATGCGAATGAATGCATGTTTGGTTTGTCTTGGGCCGAGAATCGCAGTGGATTATGTCTTGCCATAGATACGCAGGTAGATCTTTGATTATTTTTATTATATTACTTTCTTTGGATCATAATCAAATTGGAATCGAAGTTTAAACAGTGTATTCCATACATTTGAATTTAAACAGTAATACTTCAAAATCAATCCAAAAGTACGATATATTCGATACAACGATCAAAAGGAAAAGTACAATAAACACAAAAATGGAAAATTACAATAAAGAAGCTCAAATACAAAGAGTTTTGACATTTCCACTCCTTTTCCTTTTGTTGTTGGTAGAGGTACTCCGCCTTCTCTTTGGCTTCTTCAACTAGGGCTCTCAAGAAGACTCCACAAATTTGTACACCTCAAGCGGGTGTCGAGAGGGATACATCTCAATTTCAAACTTTTCTTAATTTCTTGGGCACATCCGCAAGAGCCCGGTTGACCAACTCGATAACTTGGAGAACCTATCCTTCCAAAGTGTTGAACTTCATCCTCACCAATGATGATCGCCTCTTCTTCAATCCTACCGAGCACTCGACATATCGATGTTCCCAACATCGACTTTCATCCTCACTTGGTATGCATCGGGCGATGTGACAAAGGCGCTCTTCAACTCATCGTAATCCTCTTGTTCTACTTTTAGGGCCCTCCGATATTCTCTCCGAGGATGTTCTCAAATGAGTCTCTCTTGCACAACACTGCCTAACTTACTCTCCCATTCACCTTGTAACATGCGGGATTCTCTTTTTGACTTGGCAAGCAAGCTTTTCGCAGCTTTCTCTTCCATTTTTGCTTCATCCCACAATTCTTTCCATCGATTGGCTTCTTCCGTGGCCTTCTCTTTCAAGCTTCGCTCTTGATTTCCTCCTTGGCTCCTTGCAGATACCTTTGAACTTCTAACTTGCTCTCCTCTTCCCTTTTAATTTCTCGATCGAACTTCTCAATGGTAGTAGACTTGAGGGAATTTTCTTCTTTCGACCTTTTGTTCTTCAAAGCCATCTTTCTATCTCAAACTTGCAAAGATCTATTCTCTTCCTCTCGCTTTCATCAAAGCCAACTTAACCTCGCCTAACTCTTCGACAACAAGAACACTAGCGCGTCTACTACTTCCTCTCGACTTGCGCTTCTTTTGGTAGGCAATTGAACACTCTGGATTCTTTTCCAAGCCACCGAGCGAAGGTAATACCACTAGTCCTCCGAGCAAGCTCTACTTTTCCCATGCGAATCACCGCACTCTGTGCTTGCAAGACCTTTCTAAGCAAATCTGTCATCTTTTGGTCCTCCTTCAAAGATGTAAACGGAATATCATCTCTTCAAGAGGCGAATTCCTCATCTGATATCCCAATTGCCTGCAGTCGAGCGGGTTGTAGTTGATGCATCCCTTAGTGCCCATCACGGACATTTTGAAAACCACCACAATGGAAGACTCACCGTGAGGCCTATCTTCCCAAAGAAGATGAGAGATACCAACGGATCGAGTGCTCATCTAGACCCCTAGAAACCGGATCCATTCTTGAATACTCATAACTTTCACCTCACACGTTACAACAGTAGTCAATCAATTTTTCCACTCGTGTTGGGTTGGTGAAGGCATGAATGAGAAGCCACGCGATACAATGGTGAGAAGAGCAAGAGATTTTCTTCCTTCTCAAGTCACAATGATGGGTAAGAGCAGAATAAGTGTTAGCAAGGATGGCGGAATGGATTAATGGGGCTCCTCCCATTCAAAAGCCAGAAAATACCAATAACTGGTCACATCCACATACCTCTCAATCCGCGGAAAGAGGACAACTCCAAAAATTGCTAAGGCCAAAACTCGCTTGAAAACAACCCAATTTTTACTTACTCGCATAGGCTTCCATTAAACCTCAAGGTAGCTCATGAAACCTATCACATTGTTTCTCTTCGCTTTTGGAGCTTGTGTCCTCTACCTTCACCGCAACAATGCAAAGAAATTTCTCGTCAGTGTAATATTGTTCTTTATATCTTGGTAAGGAACGACTCCTGCCTGAGGGAAACCCAAAATCTGATGGTATTCTTCCAACGTGGGAGCCAATTGGAAATTTCTGAAAAGAAAGCACCTGATCCCGGAGTCATAAAATCTGCTCAGAGCCACGATAGCTTCAGTCTGTACTTCTAGCGATAACAACTTCCGGAGGCTCCCATAAGCATTGTCAAACGATCCCCTTTCAATAGGTCCCATCAGGTCAACACATTTTTTCAGACTGGCAACATCAAACTTACTTACAACCAGATATCTCGGGGCGTGCACGGTCTCACTTCTTGATTCCATTAAGTACCTATGGCAAGATTCTTTGTCACTTTGGGATTCTCGGCCAACAAACTTTGATGAAATGCAAGGATGCATGCATGAGCTGTAAAAGCTTATGTCAGATGCAATGCGAGGATGCATGCAAAATGATGATGACGTTTTATGCATATGCAGATTAGGGCAAAAAAATTTATTGGCACTAATTCAAGTTGTTTTTTGTTCTTTTTTTTTTTGGAAAATGCGGGCCGTACGTGGCTTCATATGAACCTAGTAAGAGAAAGGCTACAACGACATCTCTTTCTCCCTTTTTGAAAAGAAAGGGCCACATGCTACCTTGTACGGACCGACAAAAGAAAGGCTACAATGACAACTCTTTTTTTATTTTCTCTCTTTTTTTTAAACGTCTCCCTTTCTTTTTTTGAAAACGTGTCTAGATTACAATGCAACACACAATTTGGTATGCCCCTTGTGTCCTACGAAGGCGGGGACCTAGGTTCTAGGACGACTCAAATGTTCCTCCCATGTGGGTTCTAGTCACTTCCTCACCAGGTTACCAGAGCTAATTCTCTCTCACAATAGCACCCACAACGATGGAATGCCATCTGGTGTGGGACATCATGAAAGAGCATACTCTGGCTGAAACTTTCGTGAGAGTCAGAAGGACAACGGTCCAATTGCCAGTCACTACTCGTTTCCACTCTCCTAAGTTTTGTCAGACCTTGGGTTTTAGGCCCCTCTCAAAGCACTATAAGCATAAGGTGTGCGTGTGTGCAGCGAGGACATACCGCCTAAAACTACCCACATATATCACCCCACCTGCAAATGAAAAAAAAAAACAGAACAGACTAGACAAAAACAAACAACAACATGTTGTCTACACTAGGGTTCAATATCAAATAAGCTAGCCTAGGGTTTCAACAAAAATTAAGGGCATTGCTTACCTCAAGAAAGGGAGCCAAGAAGAGGGGATCATAACAAGATGGGGGGAAATGCATGAGGGTACTAAGCACATAAGCAAAGAGGAGGAAGGAAAAACAAACATGGAAGAAGAGAAAACAAATGCACATGCATACAACATGATAAGAAAGAAGAGGAAACCGAAAAGGGATAGAAGCAAACAAAGTATCCAAATCAAATCGATAGCACATTAACCACACATTTAATTAGTTAGGCTTGACCCACTTAAAAAGAAAAGTCCCCAGTGAAGTCGCCAGCTGTTGCACCCGAAAAATTCGGTTTGGGTTTCTCAATGTACAACGTGGAAAATTTTTGAAGCCGCCACCAATATTTTAATTTTAAGACCAAAACATTGAAAAAGGTCTTTTGAACAAGGCATATGGTCTTTTGAAAAACTAGAGATATAGGTTCGGGGTCGACACGTGTGAGGAAGGTATTAGCACTCGACACGCCCTTTCTACCGAAAAGGAACCTTTAACTAAGTGTAGTGTTTTACGCTTGATTTGAAAAATATCTAGATTTGCCTATTTATTTCTTATTTAAAGATAAATGGCAAAACTTAATGAAAATTTTTTATTTTGGCGCTTGACAAGAGATGGCTCTCTCGCTCCCACGTATCTCCGGTGCGATGGAGAATTCAAAGCTACGTAGTTCTTGGTTGTCATGAAAAGGGTTTTGCTTTTTAATATTTTTTAGAGTTTTTCGCAAAGTGGTTGAGCGTTCATGCGGTGACCAAACAACAACAGCTTTAGAGTGGTCGCACTACTAACTCTTTTTTGAAAATGAGATCCTCACTAACAATCAAGCGGCAACGGGCGCGAGTGACTATTGATGACAACGGTTTTATTTTGATTATTGAAAAGGTTTTCACAATTGAAGGGAGCGCTTGTGAAGACCAAACAACAACGGTTTAGAGTGGCCGCACTACTAACTCCCACGGGAATGAAATCATCACCCACAATCAAAGCAAGAACGGCGCGAGTGATCATCAATGACAATTGGTTTTATTTAGGTTGGAATGTTCGTGGAGACCAAACAACAACGGTTTAGAGTGGTCACCACTAATGACCCATTTGAAAACTAGAGTTGTTACTAACGATCAAACGAGTAAAACCGGAGTGACCATTAGCAAGAAATTATTTTTATGGGGAGTTCGGTTATTAAAAAAGGAGTTGTTTGAAGGGGATACTAGTAAAAATGGAGGTGCTATTTAGTCACTTTGAGTGTTGTAATATTAAAATACAGAGGTTCAAGCATCAATCAACTTGAAATAAAAAAAAAGAATAAAGGGGTTACATTACAAAAATGGGTGATGCAACTATCAACTGATCTATTAATAATCTACTCTCATTATTATTATTATGATTATTAGTAAGAAAAAGGCAAATAACAAAAAAAAAGGATATATGAATAGTGTAATGGATGTATGAGTTAGAAGTAAACAGAGGACTTGAAAGTTGAAATCTCAAAGTAACCCACGCATACGAGAGAAACAAAGAGAGAGAAGAGAGAAAGAGTACCGCGAGAGAGAGGAAGAGAGAGAGGAGAGGAAGAAGGCGGCGGATGGGGGCTTCGTCGGAGCTGGGTTCTCGTGATGGTGACGGTGAGTGCGCTGAAGTGAAGAAGAAGGCGCGGAGAGATGAACGTCGCCGACAACGGATGCTAACGATGACGATGAGCGTGAACGGTGATGATGGCGTGAGCGGTAACATGTCATTTAAACGCCGGCTCTGCGTTTGATGTTTGGTGGTGGTGGCGGCGGATACGGCGAGCTCGTGACGGCGTGCGGTTGTTGTTGGAGTGGTTGTAAGCTTACTCACTCTCACTCTCTTTCTTCTCTGTTTCCTTTCTGTGGTTTTTTTTTATTCTCAAAAGTTGGAGGGATGAATGTTTGAGTGTTGAGGTTATGAATATATGGTGATATCAGTGATTGTGCTTCATCTTTTGAAATGGGTATGGTGATGGGCTCTTCTTGGTTTCTCTCTGGTTTAATTTCTTTCTTCCCTTTTTTCTCTCTAATTTTCCAATCGATTCCCTCCCCCTTCAGTTTGGTTTCTCCCCCTTTTGTATAGCGTTCCACCTTATAGAGAAAGTGTGGTTGATGTGTTTGTACAGATTATGAAAAGAGAAGCAGGATAGCTAATGTGTAATTCCATTCTTTGGATTCAAAGATGTGTTGAAGGTGGCGTGAAGTAATGAGGGTTGATGTGGATAAACATTATTGTGTATTAGTGTTTTTTTGGGTAGAGAAGTGAAATTTGGTGGTGTAAAGGATTGGAGAAAAGTACCTTTGTTGGAGGCTTTCAGAAGTGATGGCGTGAAGCCAACTTGGTTGCTTGAAAACTATGCTTACTTTGACTAATAATGGAAAAAGCAAGAAACAATTAAGGAATTATCTCTAATGCTAGAAATACATACACTCGCAAAACATTTTTTTAATTTTGTAATTCATATTTGTTTGTATTATTAGTTTTTGATTTTATATTTACTTGCATTTTGTATTTTTAATATCATGATTTTCACCAAAAATAGTAGTTTAAGATTAAACACTAATAACAGATTTTTAATTCTTTTTCTAGCAATAAAAAGTAAATAAGTTCTACTAATAATAAAATAACGTAAAAACCGCTAACTAGTACACACGTATATAATTAGAACTAACACGCGAGCCAAACGAGAACAAAATTGTGCAAGATTGTTAAAACTAACGTGCACGATTAAAAATAACACGCACAAGCACCACATAACATATTTTTGAGCCTTTTTGAAAGCGAGAAAAATACCCGTTAAAAATGGGTGTTCACAAAAATACAATTTTACTTGATTTTCAACTAATCGGACAAAATTGGGGTATGATGAGATCTCAATATAATTGAATCAAAGGAATATAAGGGAATTTTTTATTTTACTTGAACATGCTCCTAGAGTAGCATAAACGAGAAAATATTTTCAAGTGTATTTTGAGTCAAGATTATATGATATTATAATGAAAATGATAATCACAAACCACTCAATGAATTGAACTTCATTCTTATAAGAGAACGAATAAGTTAAAACATTGAGTACAATAAACGTTATGGTTATGATCATTGATTTAGTAAAGGTTGTCATTATCCTTTATGAAAGATTTCTTTGAATTTCTTTGACACAAAAATATGAAAGATTTGATATCGAGTTCTCGATCAAGAACTAGAACTTTAGACCGTGATTGAAATCTATAAGATCTATTTGATCTTAGTATACTTTGAAACAAGGAAAAATGAGAAAAATAAATTATTTTTATGTATCCCAATTATGCTCTTGTAGTAGCAAAATTGAGAAAATACTTTGAAGAATATTTTGAAAGTTTAGTGGTATTTGGCAATTATAGGTAAGCGTTAACTTAACCAAGTTGGGTTTTCATTTTGTGTTTCCCTTTTTTCTTATAGGTAAGTTAAAGGAGTCTAGCTTTCTCCAAAGCTAAGTCCACTGTGTCACATATTTATGAAGACATAATAATAAACATGGTAATTAAATTGGGATACTACCGCGTATCGTTTGACCACTTTTTTGAATCGTGTATCGTAAGATACATTATCAATAAAAATATGACAAGATCTCATTTATCAGCCTCAAGTATCTCATTTTCTTCCTCTCCATCTCCATCTCCATCTCCAACTATCTCTTTAATTTCACTCTCATCCTCTATTAAGATGGACTTTCCCTTCTTATTTACCTTATTCATGTTTCTTGGACCTATAAAATAAAATTAAAAACATTATAAATATGACAATCTAATATCATAGTTAAGTATTACTTATTATTTAAGTTTTAAAATTTAAAGTTTAAACGTGCATGTATATCCATCCATGAAGCATCAATTAGTAAACGAGGATTCTCCTTTTCACAAATCCACTCATCATAGATTCAATATCAGATAAGCATGTAGGATTGTTAGTATCTTCTCTCTCCTCCCTGACCTTTCTCATCTCAAATTGAAGATTATACTTAACAGAAATGTAAGTTGTTACCTTTTTTGCATTTGCAATGGTGTTGGAAAAACTGTAAGCAATGGTGTTGCAATGGTGACCTAGATAATTTTGATCTTTTTGCCTCTAACATTTTTTCTGACAGATACAAGATTAGAAGCTCCATCTCTCACAAGTTGCACTACATTATCGTCTTCATTTTTTTGTAAGCATAAAAAATTTATTTTAAAAAAAAGAAAAGCAAACAAAAAACATGTGGGACATAAATCACTACGCCAGAGTACAAGGTTTGTCAGCGTTTTTTTTGGGCATTGGTAGCGTTTTAAACGCTAGAGAAGTCTGGCGCTACTAATGCGTACACCCCATTAGTAGCGTTTTAAGAAACGCTAGCCATTTACCGGCGTGTTTTTTAGACATACGTGGCGTTTTATATAAAACGCCAGCCATTGACCCAAACGCTTTTACAATTCCTGGCGTTTTGTCAGAAATTGCTAGGGATCCCATAGCTCATTTTACTACCATTCCTAGCGCGTTTTAAATAAAAACGCTAGGGATCCCATAACTCCTTTTACTACCATTCCTAGCGTTTTAAATTAAAACGCTAGGGATACTATAGCCTTTTTACTACCATACCTAGCGCTTTATAAAAACGCTGAGGATGCTATAGCACCTTTTTACTAGCATTCCTAGCGTTTTATATAAAACGCTAGGAATGCTAGTAAAAGGTGCTTATAGCATTCCTAGCGCTTTATATAAAACGCCAGGGATGCTATAGCACCTTTTATTAGCATTCCTAGCGTTTTCAGAAAAACGCTTAGGGATCCTCTAGCTCCTCTTTACAATTCCTAGCGTTTTAACTTTAAAACGCTAGGTATTGAATGAATTTTTAACTTCATTTCTAGCGTTTTCACTCTAAAACGCTACCTATTGACTGAATTTTTTTTTAAATATTTTTTTTATTTTGGTTTGTTCTCCATTTTAATTACAACCTATAAATTCATTCCCTTTTCAACAAATTCAGAAAATACATTCCAATCCAATATATCATTCAAACAAAATTCATCAACAAAATTCATCAAATAATATTTCCAATCCAATATATATCATTCTAAGAAGTACTTACAACATAATATAAATCCAATATATACAACATAAATAATAACTAAACTATTATGAATCTCAAAACTTGCTACAAAAAGCTAGAAACAAAATGGCACCACTCCCCCCGATCTTTGTAAGTTGTTCAAACAGAGTAATTCTGGATTTTTTGAAGTCGGAAAATCTTCAAAAAAAATGAAATAAAATTAGAATTAAAATGTTTATTAAATGTGAGTAAGTATTATAATATCAATATAAAAATAAATCTAAGTAGTTACCTTGGTTGGGATTGCTACTTTGTCATGAGTGATAATCTCTTTCATATACCTCATAACATAGTACCCACAATCATTGCTATTTGGTTGTTTAGGACACTACAAAGCAAAAGATTATAACTTAATTGTCACATTTTTATGACCAAAAATCAATTAATTAAAATTATAAGAATGATTCTTAAAAAGCTTACAGATTATGGGTAGCCATCTTGTTTTAGTCGTAGATAATCCCAAGTATTCTTTCAAATAATCGTAACGTCATACATATATATATATAACGTTAAGTTGAACAAAATACATATATTAAATTATACAAATTAAAATGAGAGGGTTACACATACACACCTCTCAACCGATTCTACGAAGTCTTCGTGAGACGTTGTAATGGCCTTGAAGTGAATCCGGATAATAGACAACATTTTGCTTAGGGTTTATTGCAAAAGAGTACCCAATGTTGCCTGCAAGTAAATGAAGAACGAATGAGTACACATTAATTTACACTATAATACAATCCTCAAAATAATTAAACAAGTGATTGAAGACTAAATTTCTCACCCATTATTGAGTGGTGCCAAAAATAAAGAGTCGCCTTCAAATGCTTGGCTTCCATGAAGCGTGAATGGATATAACTTTGTACTTCACTCTTAATCACAAGAATACGTTCCTCTCAGATTACCTTGCTTAAACACAACGATACACGCCGGACACAAGAAGAAATACTTCTGTGTCCGTTGAGAAGGGACCAGAAGACGATTGTACAAAAACCTATAAATAATATATATACAACTTTCAGATCCTCATATATATACTCTAATATAAACAACTATTGTGTACAAATAATTTAATACATACCTCTGGTATACTCTAATATCAGTGGCAAGTGGCCCAATCCATCTCAACTATAGCTTTCATATCCTCGATGTTGATCATTACCAACTGTTCCAGGCCCACAATGTTATCGGGCGGTAAAAAAATTTGGTCGTCCTGGTTCATTTTTTGAATGTGGACCTTTAGAGAATCGATGTAGTTTGGAATTCATCATTGGGAAATTGACCAACATGTTGGACTGGCTGTATAGAAGATGGTCGGGAGAGTTTGGTAGTGGAAGGGGAAGGTTGGGACACTTTCATGGAAGGGGAAGGTCGGGACACATGGGGTACCTAGTATATATTAAAAAAATGATTAATTAGCTAGTTAGTTAACACACATTATAGTCATTTAATTATTAACAAAAATATTGTCACTTACAACGACAAGTTGTTCAGGCCATGCCACAAAAGTACTAAGTGCTTGATCCACAAGAAATATATCCGCATTAGCAATTGGAGCAGTGCAATGGTGCAGACCTCTATTGAATAGTCTACCCTAACTCTCAAATGGTTTTCGTGCATGGCTCGATTGTGCAAATGTGGCACTCAATTGGTTACATATCAAACCCATCGCAACCTTTCGATGTGGGTTTGCAATATATAGCTCACATTCACGATTATCCTAAATCAATTATAAAGAAAAATAAATATACATGATAATTTTATCAAATACATATGTACAAAAAAAACAGTCGAGTTTTGTTAAATACCGTGTTGAAGGGATGGTGCAGCTATCTCGGCAAGCGCTATGGGGTGCAAAGAGCTCAATAGGTTCAAAGCAGGGGTGGTGCAGGGGATGGTGCACCAATCCTTTGTGCCAAGAGTCGCTTAAACATCTGCTCTCTTCCATTAGCATAGCAACATTCTTGGATAGCTCTGGCCATACTTTTCCGCCATGACTTTACAATCCCCGCACCCTTGCTTTGGCTCTTCTTTGGCCCAAACACGCTTGTCTGAGGAATCCCATATCCATAACCTCTAATCCGACCCTGTCTCTCTTCCCTTCCCAAGGCACGAGCAAGGACATCTTGGTGACCATCACAACTGTTAAATCTCCTTGTGATACTGATTGTGATATGCTTTGTCGATGCACAAACATAAATAACGGATAAAATTAATAAACAAGTGTCAAGTGAAATTTAATCGACAATAAAAATATGTCCACGTGTCAAAAAAATCGAGTAACGGATAAAAATAATAAACAAGTGTCAAAGAAATTTAATCGAGAATAAAAAATATGTCCACGTGTCAAAAAAATCGAGTAACGGATAAAAATAATAAACAAGTGTGAAAGAAATTTAATCGACAATAAAAATATGTCCACGTGTCAAAAAAATCGAGTAACGGATAGAAATAATAAACAAGTGTCAACGAAATTTAATCGACAATAAAAATATGTTCACGTGTCAAAAAAATCGAGTAACGGATTAAAAAATATAGTCAGACACAAATTCCAACTTGCAATTTTTTCATGAATTTTGGAATACTTACAATTTTGTCCTTGACCTCCTTAGTTTTCGGATCCACAATCTCCCCATCCTTGTTTTGTCGGACCTCTAAACGCATAATCGCATGCGATCAAGGGATTCTTGAGTTGGATCTTTCCCCTCTTCCAAGAACTATTTAAGTTTAATAATTGTTAATCAAATGTAAATTAAAAGATTCATTAAATCATAATAAATTAAACCAATTGTGTCTTACCAATCTTTCTTCGAGAATTTGATATCCACTAGAACCTCCTCTATAAGGGTACTGGATTAGAAGCTCTTTCTTTATTCGCTTTGCTCTTTTTCTATTTAAAAAGATAAGTATACATTAATGAATGATATCTACTTGTGAAATATATATATAACTTAAATAATTAATATACTAACCAGAAATCCGGATCTCAGTAGTGCGTATATCTACAAATTTGGTCCAATCCTCCTTAGTTATAATTCCAAGATACAAGGCCGGAGGCTCTCGTCGATGGTCCCATCAGACGTTTTCGTATACTTTTTCCCCACATCGCCTTCTGTAAGCCCTATGCAACCTTCCCGCTTCCTTCAAGATCCAATCTCTTGGGACTCATCGACATCAAAGTGTTTCTAGTTATACATAAAAATGGATTAAATAAATATAACTAAAAATCACTAAATAAGATTATTAAAGAGGTCTAAAATTATATACCGTATTAAGTCCCAAAAATCATCTTTCAGCTTTAGGCAAAACTCGATTATCTTTCTCATTCCAACTTTTAATTGAAATTGGAAAGATTTGCTTCACCTTAGTACCAATAAAGCTAATTAAATTTGTGCCGTTGTCTCCAATTGGCAAACCTTTAACACTCCATCGGACCTTAAATAATTAAATCATTAAATAATTAGATAACTTGGAAAGGTAGAGAACAACATTAATAATTAGTAATTAACTTACCTTATATTTCTCGTGTCCTTTACTTATCCGATTGACGATATTCTTTTTCGATGTAATTCCTGGGAGTGAACTTCTTTGTGTTTCTATCACCCCATCACCACCTCGACTACTCGTGATCACTATGTGATGCCATCCGACTTGCAATGACCCAAATGAAATAGACTCGGTGAGTTTTAGCTTTAAAATTGTTTAGAACCAACAAACACTTAACAAAATATAGAAGAAGCCATGCACTAAGTAAATGTTGAAAGCCATGCACTAAGTAACCTAGAGTAAACATACAGAGGAAAGCCATGCACTAAGTATATAACCTAGAGTACTAAACATATATAGGAAAGCCATGCACTAAACAGAGAAAGCCATGCACTAAGTAACCTAGAGTAAACAGAGAAAGCCATACACTAGGAAAGCCATGCACTAGTCAAGTTAATAATGCTATCTAAGCTAGACTAATCTAACAACTAATTAGATACAACATTGAGCTAAGTAATGAGAGAAAGCCATACAAAAGATACATAACAAACCATAAAAACCATAACAAATAGTCATTGCGGTGAGAGAGGTGGAGAGTACGTGAGTGCGTAAATACCTTTTGAAAGGGAGAGAGAGTGTAGAAAAAGGAAACAAATGGGAGTGAGCTGCGTGGTAAGATAGCACCAACGAGAGAGGATGAACGAAGAGGATAGGTTTCGCGCTTTACGCTTCCTGGGGTCGCGTTTATGGGTTTCTCGGGTCGAGCACCAAGGAGATGAACGAAGATGAACGTAAGAGGGTTTCTGGGTCGTGGAGGTTCGCAAAGGCACGATGAACGAAGATGAGTTACGGGTTGTTCGTGGAGAAAAGTTAGGTAGATGAGTTCGGGTTGTACGTGAGTGTGTGAGGGAGATGAGAGGCGCGCTTGTAAAAATTTTAATAGCATTCCTAGCGTTTTTACATAAAACGCCAGGATCAACTAGCGCCAGCGTGTTTACCATTCCTAGCGTTTTTAGAAACGCTAGGAATGCTAGTAAAAGGTGCTATAGCATTCCTAGCGTTTCAGAAAAACGCCAGGGATGCTATAGCACTTTTTTACTAGCATTCCTAGCGCTTTATGTAAAACGCCAGGATGCTATAGCACCTTTACTAGCATTCCTAGCGTTTTATGTAAAACGCCAGGGATCAACTAGCGTGTTTACCATTCCTAGCGTTTCAGAAAACGCTAGGAATGCTAGTAAAAGGTGCTATAGCATTCCTAGCGTTTTTCAGAAAACGCCAGGATGCTATAGCACCTTTACTAGCATTCCTAGCGTTTTTATGTAAAACGCCAGGGATGCTATAGCACCTTTTATTAGCATTCCTAGCGTTTTCAGAAACGCTAGGGATCCTCTAGCTCTCTTTACAATTCCTAGCGCTTTAACTTTAAAACGCTAGGTATTGAATGAATTTTTAACTTAATTTCTAGCGTTTTCACTCTAAAACGCTACCTATTGACTGATTTTTTTAATTATTTTTTTATTTTTGTTTATTCTCCCTTTTAATTACAACCTATTAATTCATTCCCTTCCAAAGAAAATTCATCAAATATCATTCCAACAAAATTCAGCCAATATCATTACAATCCAATATATAGATACACACAAAATTCAACCTATTAATAGATATTTTTGTTTACAAATCATACAACATCATAAGTAACTTACATTATGAAACTCAAAAGTAGCTACAAATTAAAGCTATACCATATATAACATAAATGACTACTGCCTTGACAACTAGATCTCATGATCACTAAGTGATGCCATCCGACGCAATATAACATAATCCATGTTATTGTTAAATTTACAAAAACAATATAATAATTATCTATTAATAAAAATAACGAGAAATCATTAAGTCTATATTACCTTTTCCTTTTCCTAGATAAAATTTTGTTTGCAATTGCCTTGGTATTTTTTTCCGATTTAATAAAAATTCCATCATTATGATCTTTTCTAAAATATACAACATCCTCTATAGAAGTATTTTCCCTATTATTGGTTCCGATGTTCAAGAACGGGTCGCCCTCAACACCAACATCATCGGGTGCTTCATCATCATCGTTGTTATACACAAATTTTTTTGTCACCAATAGAACAATAGACCAATTGATATTAATCGGATCGGTGACATAAAACACTTGTTGAGCTTGCGATGCTAAAATAAAAGGTTCATCTTTATATCCTAACTTGTTGAAATTCACCCGCATGAACCCTAATTCATCAATCAGAAACCAAGATTATTGTCAACCCATTCACATTTGAACACAGCTCCTGAAACATATTGTAATCCAACTCCCATATGTGTTCAATGAAGCCAAAGTAAGACATATTCGCATATATGGGATTTCTATCTTTTGCATGGATGCATGCATAGAATGAGCTACAAGAGTCACCCCACTATTTTGCATTTTACTCGATCATCTTGTTCTTTTGTATAGAAAGTGCACTCGCTCATTAGATAAATTGTTGTAAGAGAAGACATGTATATTTGGACCTTTGCTAACCATCTCAATCTTTTTGAAATCAAGTAGGATTCAAACACACTCACCATCAATGTGATGTTTTAGCCACACTATGAAACTCCTATTGTGTTCTTTTGCTAACCAAACTTGCTTCTTTCCCTGAATTGACTCTTAAGAATCTCCTTGTGCTTGGCAACATATGAATCAACCTCACTATCATTGTGAAGAACGCATACAAGTGTGCTTGCTCTAGTTCTTTCCTTGATACCATCACTAATTTATTTCCGTCATCCCTTTACTAATCCTTCCCCGCATGACTTGAGACCTTGGCAACCCCACAGAATATTCAAGACTAGATAGATAGCCCGTGCAAAACTCAATAGCCTCTTCAACTATGTAGCGCTTCAACAATACAACCTCAGTCGTGATCGATTTTTCACATATCCTTTTAATATCTTCATGTAACGCTCAAACGGATACATCCATCTCATGTAACATGGGCCACACAATTGTGTCTCTAACCGGATGAACTATTAGATGAATCATTATGTCGAAAAAGGAAGGTGGGAAATACATCTCAAGCTCACACAAAGTGACAAGTAATTTCTCTTTGCAATGTTGGCAACTTTCCAGGTCAATCACTCTACTACAAATCGCCTTAAAGAATAAACAAAGTTTGGTTAAGGTCCGACGCACTTTCTTAGGCAAAATGGATCGAATACCAATGGGTAGCAAATTCTCCATGAGAACATGACAATCGTGGGACTTTAGAGACTTTAACTTGAGGTCTTTAATCGATACAAGAGTCGCCACATTTGAAGAGTATCCTCTCGAACTTTAACTCCATGAAGAAACTCACAAAAGACGATCTTCTCCTTTCTAGATAGAGTATGAGTCACTTAGGAGGTAGATATGTACGTGTACCCTTCTTTACCGGACCCAATTCAGGTCTCAAACCCATACTAACCAAATCCAACCTTGAGTTGATGGTATCTTTAGTCTTACCCTAAGCATATTGAGTAAGGTACCAATGACACTTTCAAGACATTCTTTTCAACATGCATCACATCAATGAAATGCCTTACATATAATGACTTCAAAGATGGCAACTCAAAGAAAATCGACTTTTTCTTCCACCCCGCTTGGCAATCTCTCCGCAAAAGGCTTCCCAAATTTAATGTTCAAATCTTCCACCTTTTCAAATACTGTCGCCTCACAAGGCGGGGAGCTCTACGTGTTCTCAGATTCCCATCAAATGCCTTTCTCCACAATCGATAGTGATGAGTTGATGGCAAAAATCTACGATGACCAAGATAGATATTCTTCTTACTATGTTCCAACCACATCCAACTGCGTGTTGTCTTCACATATAGGGCATGCACATCGCCTTTGTTACTGCATCTGATAGATTGCCGTATGCAGGAAAGTCGCACTGTGCCAAAGATCATAGCCTCGTGGTGAAACTTTCTTCTCCGAACCCATCATACACCTCTACCCCGCCTCCCACATTTGCTTCAAGTCTTCAATTAAAGGAGCCAAGTATACATCAATATCATTTCTGGTTTGTTGGGCCCGTAAATTAACAAAGACAAAGATCATATATATTTGCGTTTCATGCAAAGCCACTTACAGAAGTTATAAATCGCCAAAATCACGGGCCATGTATCGTGGGAGCTACTCGATACCGCGCGGGTTAAATCCATCGCCAGACAATGCAAGGCGTAGGTTTCTCGGGTCATCCCGAAATTAGGATACTCAATATTGATTTTTTCCATTGCGGAGAATCAGGGTGTCGTAGCATACCATCTTTAATCCTTTCATCCTCATGCCATGTCAAGTGTTTTGCATCTTCCGAACTACGATACATGCGCCTAAATCGAGGAATTATAGGAAAATACCACAACACCTTTTGTGGAGTGACTCTTTCTTCTTATATCGCGCGGTGCATTACATTTAGGACACGACTTTAACAACGCATGTTCATTCCAAATAAAATGCAATCATTCGGACAAGCGTGTATCTTCTCATAGTTCAAGCCAATAGACCCCAACATTTGCTTTGCATCATACGTCCGAGAAGGAAGCACATTATCATTCGCAACATTTCTTTCGTAGTGAGAGTAAATCGGTAAAGCTCTTATCCGTCCATCCGTGGCGAAGTTTTCAAGTTATACAACTTGATCACGCCCAATAATTTTGTGAATTCATTACAACCCGCATACAATGGTGTCTCTGCATCGCTTATCAACTTCTCAAACATTTCAGACAATCATTAAGATCCTCTTCAACCACCTTTGCCATCTCTTCAAATTCGTTCGCATCAAATGAATGTGTTCCGTGTCAACGGTGCGCATATCTCTTACTAATATCATTCATATTTGAAGATTCACCTTTTTCTCACCGTGCATTATCCAACAAGTGTAACTTTGATCAATTCCATTCGCCTTTAAATGTCGCCAACTCCTCTGCAGTGAATCGATTTTACATAACAACACCTTAAACAAGGACATTTCATACCATTAGAAGTCCCTAAACGCTCAACAAAGACAAAATTCACAAAATAATCCACTCAGCGCATACTCCTTGGATGCACGATTGGCGGACATCCAATTTCTATCCATAATTTCCAAATTATATTTATAATAAAATCCGAGAAGAGAACTTTAACATATGACCCATCAAGCAATTCGAATATAATGAAGAATCAATTCATATAAAAAAACAAACAAAAATTCCTCTTTTAAAATTTTTTCAAATCCACTCCTTATTTTCCCAAGCTATATCTATATCATATTATAGTCTTCCAAATAATTAATTTATGTTTAACAAGAAGAGGCTAGTGGTAAAAAAAAAGAAGAAGAGTCTAGTGTGCACAAGTGACAAAACTAATATATTTCTAAACTAGAACCCATAATTAATATCTAACAAGAAACAGAGCAAGGAACAAAAACTCACCAATGTTGTCCGAGTGAGAGAGATGATGTTCATCGAGAGAGATGATTTTCGTTGAGAGAGATGATGTTAATTTGAGTTAGGGTGTTAGGGTTTTATGCTTCTCGGGTGAGTGATTTTGCGTTTCGGGTGAGAGTGCAGCAATTTGAGAAAGGAAGTAGCTCAATGGGAAACAAAAAAATATTATTTAACCATACCTAGCGTTTTCTAAAAACGCTAGGATCTATCTAGCGTGTTTTCTAAATACCTAGCGTTTTGAATAAAAGCGCTAGGATCTGTCTAGAGTGTTTACTAAATACCTAGCGTTTTATAAAAACGCTAGGATCTATCTAGCGTGTTTTCTAATTGGCTAGCGTTTTGAAAACAAGCGCCAGGATCCGTCTTAGAGTGTTTTCTAAATAGCTAGCGCTTTATAAAAACGCTAGGGATCTATCTAGCGTGTTTTCTAATTGGCTAGCGTTTTGAATAAAAGCGCTTAGGATCTGTCTAGCGTGTTTTCTAATTTGCTAGCGTTTTAAGTAAAAGCGCTAGGGATCTGTCTAGCGTGTTACCTAATTGGTAGCGTTTTAAAGTAAAACGCTACTAATGGTGTAGCGTGTTATTAAAATGGGTAGCGTTTTTTTATAAACGCTACTAAAGGTGGCGATCTCTTTTTACAATTCTGGCGTAGTGAATCAAAACCCATGCCAAAACAGAGAAGGAAAACTATGATAGGTTAAACATCATGTTTACTCTTCTATTTTTTTTCATGTTATACCTATGATATTTTGGCGTAATCACCTCGAAAATAGAACCATTCTTAGCAGCTTTATCATTCAAGTATTTTCCTAAGAGAGAGTCATTCTCTAAGTCAACCTCATGCCCATCTCCCCAAAACTTGACAAATATATTCATATCATGAATAACATTCGGAGGCATAGAGGTTGAATTATCCAAGGGATTTACACTTAAAATTGCTAGCTTGCTATATAAGCCTCTTCTTTTGATACTTAAATACCACTTTGGTGAACTTCAAGTCCTCCTTCCGGTGAGCATTGGAAGCAAAAGACTTATCCTCTCCAATTTCTTCTCCCACAATATATATATATATATATATAAAATAATTCAAACATTTGTTTAGCATCTTTAATCACATCACTAGTATAAAGTATCAACCGATTTTAGAAAAACAATCCCACTTGGACTATTTATCAAAAAAATAGTGAGAAACCTACCTTTTGTTGGAAGAATTCAAGAAGAGGAGAGAGAATTTGAACGGAGGAATTGGAGGGAAAAGAGATAGAGTAACCGTAATAACAGAAAATTAATTTTTCGCTTAAAGAGGTGTTTTACCTCATTCATTACTTAGCTATTTATAGAGTTTTACATTGACTTTATTAGTTGACTAGGCGTCAACTAAACATAGCTAACTAAGTAACTACTCTATATACAGGTGCTATAGATCTAATCACAACACCTGCACAATACATCGGTTCATCAAGTTATACAACACAAAGTGCTATAACACCTCTCATAGCACTTTGCACTAAAACTATGATGCTGTCAAACAACTCACAGCACCATACAACACCTAATCAATACTAGTTTGAATTACATATTACAAACAATACACCCCCTTAATTCAAACTACTCAAATCACACATTCCAATCTTCTTTCTCATTTCTTCATGCTTGCCAATCTTCAAGGACTTGGTCAAGATATCTCGCAAGTTGTTCTTCACTCTTATGATTGCTCCATCACAACTTTCCTTTGTTCACTTGATCACGAAGGAAATGGTATTTGATTTCTATATGCTTGCTTCTCCCATGTGCAATGGGATGTTTAGCCAAGTCTATTGCGCACTTGTTGTCCACCTTCGCCATAGCACCTTCCGACTTCAACTTCAATTCATTCAAAAGCATTTCTAGCCATTGAGCTCGACTAGCACCAAATGCAGCAGAAATATATTCTGCCTCACAGCTTGATAAGGCAACTACACTTTGCTTCTTTGAACACCAACTAATTGGAGAGTTTCCCAACATGAAAATGTAGCCTGAAGTGCTCTTCCTATCCTCAATGTCACCACTCCAATCAACATATGTATACTCCCACCAATTCTTCATTTGCATCAATGTCGAGCTTGCAAATAGGATTCCCCAATCAAGCGAGCCTTTTACGTAACGAAGTATCCTTTTTGCAGCAATAAAGTGGGATTTCTTTGGCTCCTCCATGAATCTACTCACCATTCCAACACTATAGGTAATGTCATGTCTTGAGTTGCACAAATACCTCAATGACCCTATTAGTTGCCTGAATTAATGTAGCATCAGCTGGTTTCTCATCATCAATCTTCATTAGTTTCTGAGTATCTGCTGGTGTAGCAGCTGCATTACACTCCTTCATGTTGAATCTCTTCAAGATATCAGTTGCATATTTTTTTTGGGGAAGGAATATGCTTTGCTTGGAAGTCACAAACTCCATTCCAAGGAAATAAGCAAGTTTTCCAAGATATGTTCATTCACCATTCTCCTTTTAAAGTCATTGATTTCTTGTTCACTGTCACCAGTGACAATTAAATCATCAACATAAAGGCATACTAGCAGGATACCCATTATTTTATCATGTTTCACATATAGGCCATGTTCTGTACTACATTTAATCAGCCCCATCTTCAAGAGAAATTCATCAACTCTCTTGTTCCAAGCTCTTGGAGCTTGCTTAAGGCCATAGAGCGCCTTCTTCAATCTCAAAACTTTGCCCCCATGCCTTCCTTCACGAAACCGTGTGGTTGCTTCACAAATACTTCTCTTCTAATGGTCCATTGAGAAAAGCGATTTCACATCTAATTGACTCAATGACCATTTCTCTTGCTTGCTAGAGCAACAATCAATCTAATGATCTCAATTCTATTTGGTGCATAAATTTCATTGTAGTCAAGGCCTTGCTTTTGCAAAAATCCTTTTGCAACAAGCTTTTGCCTCATGTATTTGGCAACATCACCATTAGGCTTCATCTTGGTCTTAAAGACCCATTTCACTTTAGTGCTAGGAAATTTCACCATTTCCCAAGGGTCATTCTTCCGAATTGACCTTAACTCTTCCTCCATTGCTTCCTTCCAATGTGCATTAGAGAGAGCCTCATCAAGTGTGACGAGTTCGGGTTCTGCAGAGATAAGTATCTCGCATAACTTCATTATTTGTGTGATCAATGGTGCTTTGCAGGTGCAATTCATAATCGTAAAGCCTCTATGGCACTTGTATCTCTCTTTGTGATCTTCTCATAGGTGCTGCAACATCAACATTCTCTTGTGCATCATTCTCATTCATAGTGCCTCGCTTCATCATCATTCTCAAGCTCCATTTCAACCTGTCTCACTTGTTTCCTTCTCAACATTATCATTCCAATCCCATTCCATGGACTCATCTACCACAACATCATTGCTAATGACAACCTTCTTGTTGATAGGATCATACAATTTGTATTCTCCAGTGCTGTGATATCCAACAAGGATCATTGCTTGAGCTCTTGAATCAAGTTTCTTCCTATTTTGTTCGGGTACATGCCTATAGCATAGTGAGCCAAACAACTTGAAGTGTTTCACACTAGGCTTAGTGCCACTCCAAGCTTTCTCTGGTGTAATGTTCTCAAGCCTCTTTGTTGGACATCTATTCAAAATGTGAGTTGCTGTATGCACAGCCCAAAACTCATTTGGTAGATGTTTCTCCTTCAACATGCATCTTGTCATGTTTAGGAGAGTTCTATTCCTCCTCTCAGCTACACCATTGTGCTGTGGAGTATAAGGAGCTATCACTTCATGCACTATACCTTCATCCTTGCAAAATTTCTCAAAATCATGTGATGTATACTCACCACCGCCATTAGTTCTCAACAATTTAATAGAGCTACCACATTGTTTCTCAGTTAACAATTTGAATTGTTTGAAGGTTTCAAACACATCACTCTTCCTATGTAAGAGGTAAATCCACATCTTAGTAAAATCATCAATAAAAGACACGAAATAGAGATTACCTCCATGGGATTTAACCTCAAAGGGGCCACAGACATCTGAGTGCACCACTTCTAGCTTCATTGTACCTCTAGTAGGTATTACAGTATTGTATGACTTCTTGGTTGCTTCCCTTCACAGCCCTTGCCACACACTTGTCTTGGCTCATCAATTGGAGGCAATCCAAGCACCATACCCTTCTTCTGCAACATGCTCAAACTACCAAAGTTCAAGTGCCCCATCCTCTTATGCCATTTCCACACATCATTTTTCACTTGAGCAGTGAGACATTTCTGCTCAATTGAATTCACTCCTACCTTGAAAGTCCTGTTACCAGCCATCTTCACCTTCAATACTTCATTCTCTTCACTGTCAAATACACACATATGGTTGTCCTTCATGCTCATAGAGTATCCTCTTTCAAGTAATTGACCCAAACTCAGCAGGTTGCTCTTCATTTGAGGAACATAGAACACATCATTTATCACCACTATTTTGCCATCCTCTCTCTTGATAGCCACTTTGCCTAGTCCCTCAGCCATTACAGCCCTGCCATCACCAAATTTGATGCTTCTTTTGATGCTCATATCAATCTCACAGAACCATTCAAGATGTCTTGTCATATGGTTCGAACAACAGTGTCAAGATACCACCATTCAATCACAATAGTGCCTTTCTCGCCATCGCCATCAACATCATAATTTTTTATCGAGTCATATGCACACCGAGCTTCATGATTCTTGTTCCTTGGCACTCTTTCATTCTTGCATTCATCTCGCAAAATGACCATATTTTTGACATGATTATAGCATTGCACATGCTCTTTTGATTTCTTTTATCTTTGCCATCACTTTCACCTTCTTTCTTGTTGTGTTCCCGCTTAGAGCTTCCACCTTCACCTTTGTTTCCCTTCCATTTTCCTTTTCCTTTCTTATTCTTCCAAGAATCACTACCTCCACCTCCTTTCTTCCAAGATTGAGCCACTAATGCCTTCTCAAATCTTTCTCTTCTTTCTTCATTGTTTCTCTATTTTTCAATTTGATTTCATGTGCTTCTAAGGAACCTAACAATTGTTCTAACTTCAATGTGTCTAGGACCTTAGATTGCTCTATAGCAGAATACAACATTATCAAAACTAGGGTCAAAACCAGTCAAGATCTTCTCTACCTTCATAGCATCACTCACTGTCTCTCCACAACATCTCATTTGATTAGTTAAAGCGACTAACCTATTGACAAATCGGGCTACGGTCTCATTTGATTCCATCTTCATCAAACCCAATTGGCACCTCAAGGACATCAACTTCATCTTCTTTGCTTGTTTATCACTGCATATGTAGTTGATAGCACGTCCCAAGCCTCCTTTGCGATCTCAAATTCAATGATCTTCAAGCACATTAGCATCAACACAATGATGTATAAGGAAAATAGGCTTATCATCCTTCTTTAATCGCCACGATTTGTTGCACGATTTGCCTCTGTTGGTGTTGCAAGAAGTGCAAAGTGACTCCATTGCGAACAACTTCAAGAACTCCTTGATATCTCAAAATCACCTTCATTTGCGCGTGATCCATCATTCATAGTTTGTTCCATCAAACACGGGCTATATATTTTGTAGGAATTGTCCATTGTTTGGATTTGTTTGCGTGACCGCCATTAACGCCGCCGCTGAATCTTTTGCTCGAGGCCAATTTGTTGGAAGAATTCAAGAAGAGAGGAGAGAGAATTTGAACGGAGGAATTGGAGGAGAAGAGAGAGAGTAACCGTAATAACAGAAAATCAATTTTTGGCTCAAAGAGGTGTTTTACCTCATTCATTACTTAGCTATTTATAGAGTTTTACATTGACTTTATTAGTTGACTAGGCATCAACTAAACATAGCTAACTAAGTAACTACTCTATATACAGGTGCTATAGCACTAATCACATCACCTGCACAATACACTGGTTCACTGTTATACAACACAGGTGCTATATCACCTCTCATAGCACCTGCACTAAAACTATGATGCTGTCAAACAACTCACATCACCATACAACACCTAATCAATACTAGTTTGAATTACATATTACAAACAATACCTTTTACATCCTTCCAACCATCACACACTAGAGTGAATCCCCATATTTCCCAATCAAACATATATTTTTCTAGAGTTTCTTTGACATCGTTAACTGCTTTTTCTAGATAGGATACTCTAATTTCATGAGAACTAAGAGGTTTTAGATCTTTCCATATTCACCAACAGATTTTATATTTTAATAAATCAGAGACTTCTTACCAAATTGAATGCCTAATAGTATCTCATATATGCCTAACATTCCTATTTGTCCCAACAAGATGATGCTTCATCCTTACAACACCACCCCAACAAGAATGAGTGCAATATTTGCAAGTGACAAAAAGCCTATTATTGGTTAAACAGTTGCACAATGACTCTAAGTGATATCAACCTCTGTTTTTTTTTTTGTTTGACCCAATAGAACAATAGATAAAACAAATTAATGGAAACACACAATAAAATAGAAGAAAGAGACAAAGGCAGTGGGTGGAAGGCTGGTTTGGAAACAATAAAATAGAAGAAAGAAAGAGAAGCAGCGGCTAAGAGGCAGGTTTGGAAATAATAAAATAGAAGAAAGAGAGGCACTGTGACTGCACTGCTTAATCGAAGGAGAGGTGTTACTAAACAGTCATGATGGCTGGTTTGTTAATTGAGGACTGAGGAAAAACCTAAAAATAAGAAGAGCACACATTGTATCATTTAGCATCTAATTATCAATAAAAGTGTTACCATCTTAGTTCACTCCAAATACCTGACATTAGCTTGTTATCTCTATCCTCACATATACTTTTTACACAAATGAGTAATGTTAATGGAGATTTCTAATTATTCTACTTTACATTTTTTTTATTGAAAAAAATAATCATTCATTCAAATTAATAGATTACATCGAAGATAACACAAACTCAGTATTGCTGAAAATTAAAAAGATGAATATGTGAACAAACTCACAACATTCAAGTTAATAGCATAAAATGGCAAAATACCTACAAATGTGACAAAAAAGTCACTGAAATACCCTTACCATCGGGCCTATAACTTTGAGGCCCTAGTCATAGGTTGAATCTGTAATTGATCGAAGTTGATCTTTCGATCTGAACCAAACAGACACTGCAACAAGACAAGTGTTGACTCATGGTCATATGTATACTGTTGCTCAGTTTTACAGTCTTAATGCTAGTGTTTGTTAGATTTTCAGTTAGTTTCCACAAGAAAATAGCTTAGATAACAATTAATGTCATTAGGATTGATTTGTAAGTTGTTACACTCTTTTCAGGTGGTCGTTGTAAGACAACCTTCAATTTGATGTTTCGTTGGGTAGCGAACCAAACAACTTACTTAGCGCCGCAACAGAGAAAATCAGAAAAGTTTTCGCTCAATATAACCTCCCCAATCAAGGCAAAATTTTGGCCATCACGTCGTGAAGGAGTCGCATCGCCTCAGATGGACTGCAATTTGACAACATTTAAGTTCAAAAATCAGCAAATTAGGACACTTTTGTCTTGGTCGCAAAAAAGAGAGTTTGGAGCTGCAAAAAAAGGAGAAGAATTGGAGCTTCTCTACACTTGGGAACAAGGAATTGAAGGATCCAATGTACTCATCTTTGTGTAACTTCTCTTTTACCTTGTCTTTCAATCCTTTGAACATGAGTAGCTAAATTTCTTATGGTTAGAAAGAGATAAATCTCTCCAAAACTATCATGTGATTCCATTGTTATGATCAATACAATGTAGTTATCCTTTTAAATTAGCCTTTACCTTTGTTCTTATTGCTTTACAATGATTATTGTTGTTGTGATGAATTAGGGTTTCTTTCACCATTGAGAGATGAGTTATGTTTTCCGGATATTGGGGTTTAAGGCAATGAGTGTTATGATTATAGCAATATGACATTACTATAATGAATCCGTTAATTCTCGCGCTTATTGATTTGTTTAGTGGCGATACACTTAAGGAATTAGCGTTTGTCATTAGATAGAAAAGGTTTTGAGGCAAGAGATTGCCCTAAATCTTTAATAGTTGAATTGAATCTTTTAATTGGAGTTGGATTGGGATTGATCAATGGTATAGCTTAGGGGAGATGATTCGTTTCCTAGCCACGTTTACTCCCGAATTTTATTCACATATAATCTGCTTCCGATTACTATTAATTTAGTCATTGTTCAATTTAGTAGTCAATCTATTAGATTGATAGTTTATCGCAATCCTTGAGTCCGACACTCGGTCTTAACAACAGGAAATCAAAAACATCGAACCACTACGACGAACAACAATGACGTCGCACTCAGACAGAGAAATCAAAGAAAAATACAAACTAAAAGCTATATATATGGGAACCACTCATTTAGATTTAAAATACCATAAACGATATAGATGGGTGATTCCAAGCCAAAAGACTGACCAAAAACCACCTCCTATGGGTGATCAAGAAGAAAGAGAGAAGTAGAAAGAAGATTGAGAGAGACGACTAGAGTTTGAGAGTATCACATATACAGTTATTTTAAGTTATTCTACTTTACTTTCACTTTGGCTAAAACCAAAAATCTTACAAAAATGGCACGATAGATGATTTTTTATTAACAGGGGAGGGGGAGGCTAGCCATATAAACCGTCTAGAACCAATTTGAAGATATAGTCCCTTCAATTCTAAATTGAAGAAGTTATAAAACGTTTCTAAACAAAAATGAAGTATGAATAACAATGTTTTATCATTATCTATTATGTTATTCTTTCAATTTTTTAAAATCTCAAATAGGTATTAAAAGATAGACCAATCCCTCCAAAGCCATTCACTCACAAATTCTCCGAAACCCCCTCACAAACATACCCTTAGAGATACATGGCTAGACAGTCACTATTGCACTAGCACTAGCACCTTGGAGTTAAAACCAAAATCTTTAGCAATGTCACAACAGACTTCGTGATTGAGATCCATAACTAAAAGTGAAAGAGTAAGAAGATATCAACTACTTCATGCTATTTAGCTCTTATACCACCTCATAATTCACATCATTTAAAATTTTTGATTGAATGAGAAGACATGTTAACCGTTTCATGGATTGGATGTGTGAACTATAATAGAACAAAATAACAATAACATGTTCTATGAATATTTTCTTCAAGTCAAAATAATGTTACAACCACTATGTACTACTCTAACACCACAATCAAGCATGTGGGAGATAGTATAAATGCATGGCCCTCAAATCATTATTAGCAAAAGCATGCATGTTATGATGATCGATATTTCTTTTAATAGTGCAACAAATTAAAAGCACATCTAATGATGCAGCAGAAAAAGCTTCCTCTGGTTGCTTCAAATATAGTCCTCACTGCAGGCTTTGCCAATGTGTTGAACTTGAATGAACCATGAGTGTGTATAGTGTTACTAGTATTATCCACAACTCAAATAAATACAAGAAGCTTCCTCAATTATTTAAAGAAAGGTTTAATTGTAGTTTTAGTCCCTCTATTTTTAAAATCTGTAATTTTAGTCCCTTCCATTTTTTTCTCACAATTTTGGTCCTGTAATTTTATCAAATCCGGAATTTTAATCATTTTGTTAAATTACCATTCATTTTTGAGGAAAATGCTAACGTCACAGTCTTATGTATTGAATGGATATCCTAAAAATTCTAAGTATGGAGTTTCAGTCAAAAATTATATGCAGTTTTACTAGAGGGGCTAAAATTGGGGAGCAAAAGTTGCAGAAAAAAAATAGAGGGATTAAAATTACGATAGGACAAAAACTACGGTTAAGCCTTAATTAAAACTGAAGCATTAGAAATCATAATATAATTGACATACAAAATATTTACTTCTCACAACACCAAAGAAAATACACAATTGCTATGTCTTATCATCATAAAAGTTACAAAAGAGATAGTAAAAATGTTAACAATTCAATGGTTATTCTTTTTCCCATGCCTTCCTACATGGTTATGCAACCATCCAATTCCCTTAAGTGCCTTAGAAAATTTAAGAAGATTAGGCTTTCCCATTCCTAAATTCATCTTCCCAGTTGAAAATTTCAATGCTTGTAAGCAACACAATTTAGCACTATCAATCTCCTCTTCTTCCTCATCCTCATCCTCAATTTTCTCAACCTCATTTTTCTTCCCTTTCTTTGAAGTGCTTTTCTTCACAACTTTGTTTGATTCTGTCTCATATGTTTCCCAAAGCATGTCCATTCCTTCACTCCCATCAACAGCATTATGTCTTTCCTCAAAAAGTTTACAAGCTAATGTCCTTCTCCACTCTTTTTCCACTCTCATTGAACCAAAACTACTAAAATTACCACTTTGTGGACTCCCAAAACTTGTCTCTAGTCTTTGAGATCTCACTTTCAATGATGCACTAAAAGCATTTTCTCCATCACTATTGCTTCTCACTTTGTTTCCAAACATGTCTCTATTATTATTACTATTATAACCTTTCACTTTGGATCCACTTCTTATGGGCCATTGCTCTTTGCTTTCTTCTTCTACTTTATTGGATTCAGAATCCAATGTGTTGACTTTTTTCTCTTCTTCCTTTTGACTAGACACTTCTTCTAACTCAGCATTTTCTTGGAACAAGCTTTCTAAGCTCTTAACTTCAGCAACAGGAATAGTAGCTTCCTCTTCTTCCACTTTATCTACTTTCTCAACAAGATTTTCATCCAATGGACAAAAAACTACTCTTTCATCACTTGAACACTCTTCAAAGCCTTCATAAGAATCTTCTATGGAGAAAACTTCTCTTCCTTCACTTGAAAAACCTTCATCTGCTTCTGAAAAATCTTCTACTGAGAAAACTTCTCTTCCTTCACTTGAAGATTCTTCATATGTTTCTTCAAAGCCTTCCAAAGACTTAGGCTCAAGAACTTCAAAGATTGAAGCTTGGAACATAACAAGATAAGCTTCCAACTCATTAAGGAAACCGATATTCTCATCTTTATCATCAGATTCTGAGAGCAACCATGCAAGAAAAGTTTGCAAAACAGAAAGGAAAAAACCCCATTTGGAGTCAGAAACCACAGAACTAGAACTACTATTACTACCCTTTTGATGAACAAGGTTGGGAGTGAAAGTGAGAAGGGCAACAAGGAGAAGAAGGGTTGTGGTGATGAACAAAGGAGAGAGAAAAGAGAGAAGTTTAAGGAGATAAGGAGAGAAGAAGAGGAAGTAAGAGAAGTAAATAGGGTGAGAGAAAATGGAATAGCAGAAATGGAAGAATATAGAGAAGAGATGATTACTAGAGAAGTGTTCATTCTTAGTGTTTGAGAAAGATAACTCACTCATGTTTTAGTGTTGTGGACAATTCCAAAGAAGAGAGAAAGAGAGGAAATGGTTTTTTGGTTTAGTAGAAAAAAAGTTGCACTAGAAAAGTGAAGTGTTGGAAGTGATCAAGGCGTGAATATAGGGAAGAGATTGGTAACAAAAGAGTAATTATATATCATAAGAGAAAGTAAGAGACACTTGGATTGGATTTATTGATGAAAAAGCTGCTTTAGAAACTTTTTCTACTTTCTTGTCTATAATAACAAACAACAACCGCGTCACCCACCCTTCTTTTTTGTTGTTGTGCAATCCAATCACAAGAATAATAACTAGGTAGGAAGGAATATTAATCAAATATTCACATGGATATAGTATACTGATGCCATCAAATATTTGATACTTGATAATACTTTTTTTTGGATCAAATTGATACTTCATAATATGAATTAGTTGGTGTGATAAATAACAATTAAGGTGGCTAGCTATGTTCTTTATTGCTTTTTGTTTGAGGCTTACCAGAATCTTAAAATAATCAGTTTTCATCTTTAATAATTGAGAAGTAGTTCAGACTTCAGAGTGTATTTGTTTAAGCTTATTATTTTGAAAAAATGGAAACAAGATATATTTTCTCTTCCCTGTTTCCATTTTTCATACATTTTTCCAGTCCAAAGCATCAAAATGTACCACTAGATACCAATCTGAGAGGTAATTGGGTTAGAATCTCATTTCCTTGTCTCACGTTTGAGTTTTGGGTGAGCCCAAAAAACTCTATTGGTAGGAGAGAACCACATTGCCATCGACAAAACCAGGATACATGTGGCAAAGATGTTCTCGAGATAGATTAGTGACCGGCAAAGTTAGTGTATACTGCGGACCAATTGAAAGGATTTTAACAGATCACAACTGAATTGAATTGAGAGAATTGTTTGTTACATTACGAGTATTCAAGATGCTGGACAAAGATATATATATATATATATATATATATATATATATATATATACAATGGAGAGTATGATGACTTAGTCAACTGCTGATCAGTTTACATGTCAACTGATACAACTAATTCACTAGCTAGTTTATCTCTATTACTCCCACTTCAAACTCAAATGTGGGTTATGATAGTGAACCACTTTGAGTTTGAACCGTTGCTCACTGAATGTTGTGGCTTAGAGGGGCTTGGTGATAGCATCTGCGAGCTGCAGCGACCCAAAGACATGTTGAATAACAAGCTTCATTGCATCCACCTTCTCACAGACAAAATGAATATCAAGCTCCAAGTTTTTGGTCCGTGCATGTAATACTTGATTATGAGAGAGCATTATCGCACCGAGATTGTCACGGAGAAGAATGGGGGATTGAGTAGTGATATGAACTTCATTAAGGAGGATGAACCCACATGTGATCCGCAGATTCGCTCCGCACTAGATCGTGCTATTAGTGTTTTCTTCTTTGAGCTCCAAGAGACTAGATTGGGACCAAAGAATAGACATGAGCCGAGGTGGATCGTCTATCATCCAAATCACTTGTCCAATCCAAATTCGAGTACACTCTAAGAGAGAAGGGAGTGTCATAGTTAGCTGGTTGTAACAAGAGCCCGAAGTTGATAGTGCCACTTACATAGCGAAGAATGTGGTTGACAACTCTCCAATGGGCATCCAAGGGTTGAGAGAGGAATTGACATACTTTGTTCACACTAAAAGAAATCTCAGGTCGTGTTAGCGTAATGTACTGCAATGCACCGTCAATGGACCAAGATCTTGAGATGGATCGAGTAATGATTTGGTCCATGTTAATGAGTTTCATATTAGCAACCATGGGTGTAGTCATAGGACTGCTAGATAGCATGCATATTTGCACGTTGAAGAAGGACCTAAATGTATTTGGACGGTGCGAGGATGATGGAGCCACTGGGCAAATATTTAACCTGTAGGCCAAGGAAGAACTCAGACCTGCCAAGATGCTTGAGGGCAAAATGGTCCTACAATTTTTGAATGAAGTTGTGAATAAGTGCAGATGAAGAACCATTGATTAACATGTCATCCACATAAACCAATGCGAACGGTTGAACCCCAGAGGCACTATACACAAAGAGAGAATGACCACATTGACCGTGCTTGAACCCAAATTGCAGCAATGCAACCTGAAGAGTCTCATACCAAGCACGAGGCACCTGTTTTAAACCTTAAAGGGAACAATGGAGCTTGCAAACTAGAGATGAATCATAGGAGATGAAGCCTGGTGGTTGTTCCATGTATATATATCTTCATGTAAATGTCCATTAATAAAGGCATTGTTGATGTCTATTTGTTGTATTTCCCACCTGTAGAAGAGTGTCAATGTAAAAATAATTCTGATGGTGGTAGGCTTGTGACTGGTGAGAAAGTCTCTCTATAGTCTTGGTCAGGAAGTTGATTGCAACCTTTGGCTACTAGGCGTGCCTTGTACTTGTTGATGGTTCTATTAGCATTCTCTTTTACCCGAAAGACCCATTTGCATCCAATGGGCTTTCTATTAGAAGGTAATGTGGTAAGAAACCAAGTGTTGTTCTTCGTAAATGCTTCATACTATTGCCTTAAGCCAGTGTGGCTATGATAGAGCTTGTTTCACAGTAGTAGGTGCAACATAGGCAACAAATAGGCGAGGTTTGAGACTTCCAATTTTGGATCTAGTGGTCATTGGGTGAATGTTTAAGTTGAGGGAGGTCAGGATGCATGGACAGAGGTAGTAGGGTTGGTTAATATAGTAGTGGCTGGTTGACAGGAGAGAGAAGTAGTGGTGTCTGCAGCAGGTTCTGAGGGTGGATTTGGAGAAAAAAGTGAAGGTGTTTCTACTGCTAATGGAGGTATAGGTGTAGAGCTTTGGTGTGGTACTAGGGAAGAAGGTAAAGCAGGAGGTGTATTAGTGACAGTGTCAGAGGAGGGAAGTCCAGAAAAAAAGGTTGGATGGGGAAATGAATTTTCATGGAAGATAACATCTTTTGAAATGTAGATATGACCATTGGCACTAGGACATTTGAAACCTTTATGGTGAGGTGAGGTACCAAGATTCACACACACTCTTGACTATGAAAGTGAAGTTTGTTTTTCTTGTAGGGGGTGAGCAAGGGAAATCATGTGCATCCAAATGATCTAAGGGAAGAGTAGTCAGGTGATTTTATTATATAGGGCTTGGTAGAGTGAGATGTAGGAGAGTAGAGATGAGGTAGGCAATCTGTTTATGAGGTGAACAACAGTTGCAAAGCTATGATCCAAATAAGAAATATAGAGGCATGTGTAAGAAGAGTGAGGCCCATTTCAACAATTTGTCTATGTATTCTTTCAACAGTATCATTTTAGTGAGAGGTATAAGGGCCTGTAAACTTACAAGTGATGCTTAAGGCAGTAAGTTCTGCTGTAAAGGGTTTGAACTCTCCCCCTGAATCAGATTGGATAGACTTGAGGGTAGTGGAATATTGTGTGTGAACAAGCTTGTAGAATTGATGGGAGGCATGAATAGCATCTAATTTTCTTTTAAGGAGATAAAACCAAGTGAATTTGTTACAAACATTAACAAAAGCAATATAATAAGAAAAACCACAACTAGATGGAGAGGGTGAAGGCCCCCATAAATCAGTGTGTATATGTTCAAAGGGTGAGTGATATAGTGTGATGGAGGGTGGTGAGTGAATGCAATGTGATTTGCCAATGGAACAAGATTTGTACTCAGAAGTATTATTTGAAGCAACAGAATGACTACAGAGATTCAAAACAGTAATAGCTCTACTATTAGCATGTCCTAGCCTATGATGCCATACATGGTAGTTATTAATATTGCTATGAGTAGAGGTGGTAGGAGGTACACTAGAGGCAATAGTATAGTGTAAAGGAGAGGTGGTAGCTGCCAGAGCAGTTGGCTTGACCACAGATGTGAGACAAGGAAGGAGGAAGAGGCCATCAGCACTCTTGGATCCTTGAAACAGAACCTGTTTTGAGACCTGGCATTTGACAAGACATATTTGTGAATGAAACTCAAAGAATACATTATTGTCAGCACAAAATTGGCCAACTGAAATAAGATTACGAGTTATACTATGATGTTCTTAAGTGTGAAGTGTTTGGTGGGATTGTGTGTGGAGCATAGGATGAGGGTTTTAGTGCATTGGATGGGAAAGCCTTGGCCATTGCCCATGTGTACCTGTTGTCTGCCTATATATGCTTTACAGTCATGCAAGTATTGTGAAGTATGAGTGAAATTATGAGAGACACAAGTATCAGCATAATAACCTTGTGGAGTTATTTCTAAAGGTCAGCCATGTTCTCTGAGATAGATTAGTGATCGGCAAAGTCGGCAGATACTGCGCACCTATAACGCGATAATAACAAAATATTACACTAGATGGAAATGTCTTATTAAGATTATTAGGAATGATTTTTGTTTAGCGCAAAATAACTCAGATTATCTTACTATTCAACCAAAAGAAGTGTTCAATTAGATTGATGAAGGGAGACTAGCTTTTAAGTCGGTTAAAGTCAATTTTTTTAAGTTGGTTGACTATGCAATTAAGATTTTTTTTTGGATAAGCAATTGATTCATTGAAAGGGAGCACAAGGCGTGCCCAACCATTACAATGGGAAGGGGGAGGGCCTCCTCAAAACCTCCCTGAGCCAAAACCCATTGGGAAAAAGACTCAGGGAGGAAAAAGAGTACCTCGCACAAAAGAAACTGCACAACAATGGGAATAACCATCCTAGCCCATTGCTTCTTCCCCACCTAAGAAATGAAATAATTATAGTAGATATACATCAAAACCATGAAATTTACAATAGGAAAAACAACCCAACGGGCAATTAAACCAATCCGACCATTCAACCCTGCATCTCCTTCCTTTTCTTGCCTTGAACCAACTCCATGCACAAAATTTTATTCCGCTAACAATTTCTGAAGTTGTGGTTAACTCTCCTTTGAAAATTATCTTATTTCTTGCCAACCATATGTTCCAAATTACAGCCAGCCAAACTATATGCCTAACACCTTTGTACTTCTTTCCCTTCATCAGCTTTCCAAACTCTTCAAAATGAGTAACCATATCCACATAGCCTCCCAACGGTTCCCCCATCCAAAGAAAAATCTGCTGCCATGCCGTCTGCGCAGCTGCACAGTCAAAGAACAAATGCTTCGCTGTTTCATTGTCGTGAAAACACAAAACGCAGCAGTGATCACACTGGTTTTGTAGGATACCTCGTCGAAATAAAGCATCACGCGTAGCCACTTTGTCTAACAACACCCGCCAACCAAAGATTAACACTTTCGAAGGAGCATCATTTCTCCATATTTTTTTGCACGCATCAGCTGTGGATGGTTCTAAATGTCCTCTTTCACCTGCAAAGAAAGAAAGCATCCAAAAGTAACAAGATTTAACCGAAAAACCAGCAGCTGTATCAATGGTCCAAGACCACCTGTCATCGGCCTGCTGCAAGGATAAAACAGGCCGCAACATCTCCTTCAAGTAGCCGATGTTCTGCGCCTCATCAAACATCACTTCCTCCGCCCACTGCCAGTTCCAATGCCACACATCGTCCCTCCAATAGCCCATCTCTGAGACTGATGCAGATTGCGTGCTGCATCTGCTGAAAAGTGTTGGAAATAGGATAGCAAAAGTCTTCGTTCAAAGCCAAGAATCTGTCCAAAACCGAACCTTATCGCCTTTGCCAAGTTTTAGCTTTGCCAACCTATCAAACCATCCCATAGCCAAATTTGTTCCTTCCCCCAACAAGCATAAATCACGCCACCAAAGAGAATGTTTGCACCAAGCTCTCCTTACATCGTTGTCACTTGGCCATCTTCCTTCCACATCATACCTATTCACCACTACTTCTTTCCATAAATGATTACCTTCCTCCGTCAAAATTCTCCACCTCCACTTAGTTAGTAAAGCCAAATTAAAAGCTTCTAAATTCTTTACACCAAGACCTCCCTTATCCTTCGGTGTACAAATCAAGTCCCAACTCACCCAAGCCATCTTTTTCGTTTCTTCATCTCCTCCCCATAAGAATCTTCTTTGTAACTTTATAATTTCCTCGATCACCTTTTTTGGGGCTTTGTAGAAAGAGAAAAGGTATAGCAGAAGTGAAGCCAATACCGAGTTTATAAGTGTAACACGCCCCCCAATCGACAATTGCTTACTTTTCCAACTAGTTAATCGCGCCCTAACAACATCAATAATTGGTTGCCAAGTACTCACTCTTCTTGGGTTTGCTCCAACCGGGATACAATGAACTTAAAGGATTCCGAACCCAACTTACATGCTAAGAAACTTGATATCCCTTCCATTACATGCTCCTCTATATTGAACCCTACTACATTGCTTTTTGCAAAGTTTACCTTAAGCCCGGAGACTAATTCAAAACTCCTCAAGATTGCCTTCAAGCACCAAACACTTCTCTCACCACCATCACAAAAGAAGATGGTGTCATCTGTGAACTGTAACAATTCTACCGAGAGAGATGAACCAATAGTGAATCCATTGAGGTTACTAGATGCGACCCCCTTCCTAACTAGCCCTGCCAAACCTTATGCAGCAATTAAAAACAAGAACGGTGCAAGAGGATCACCTTGCTTTAGACCTTTTTGTGCAACAAACTCCTCAGTTGGACTACCATTGACTAGCACCGAAATGGAATTTGATGAATAGCAAACCCTCATCCACTTTCTCCATTTTTCTTCAGACCCCAACCTTTTCAACATGTAATCAAGATAAGACTAGCTTACTGAATCGTAGGCCTTTTCAAAATCAGCTTTTAATACCATGCACTTTTGCTTTTTCCTCTTTGCCATGTCCATAATCTCATTGACCACCACTACCCCATCAAGAATATTTCTACCTGGCAAGAAAGCACTTTGGCAATCCGAAATCACCTCCTTTAAAGCTTTTTTTTAATCTTCCCGCAAGTACCTTTGCTAACATTTTATATAGACTTCCTATAAGCGATATAGGTATATACTCATTCAGCCCTTGTGGATTGTTATTCTTCGGAATAAGAGCTAGAAACGAGGCGCTCACCGCCTTTGGCAATTTTGCTAATCTGTGAAACTCATTGAAAAAGGCCAAGATTTCAGTGCTCATTAGCTCCCAACAATTCTTCATAAAGTTAAAATTGAACCCATCCGGCCCCGGGCTCTTATTTCCATCACACTCCCAAACAACTTCCTTAATTTCTTCCAACGAGAAAGGTGCCAATAACATAACATTGTCCCCTACATCGATTTGCTTGAACTGAATCCCATCAAGTGTTGGCCTATTAAGATCTTCTTCCTTGAACTTTCCTTCAAAATGATCTCTCACCGCCCTTTTTACCCCCATCACATCCTCTATCCGTCTGTCATCCACCTAGACTTTCAATAATTGAGTTCTACGCCGATTACCTCGGATACATGCGTGAAAAAAATTGCTATTTGAGTCACCCCCTGCTAACCACATCACTCTAGCTTTTTGTGATATGATACTTTCTTTTGCATGTAATTCCTCCCAGGAATCATTACTTAGAAGTTGTCTCTGAGCATCATCAATGGTTCCCCCCCTCCACTGCCACTCTTTCAATCTCGTTCAGGTCTCGGACGATGTTATTTATTTTCAAATCTTTGACCCCGAAGACCTCGCGGTTCCCCCACTTAATCTTCTCCTTCAACATCCTCATCTTCTCTTTAATCACAAAAGAAGCTTGTCCTTCCACTTTGAAAGAATCCCAACAATCTCTAATGAATTTATCAAAGTCTTTATGTTCCAACCATGCATTGTTAAATCTAAATGGTTTGGGCCCCCAATTCAGCTTCGATGTTACCAACCAAACAGGACAATGATCAGAGATCTCCCTATCACCAATCCACTGGGCACTAATACTCCATCTGGATATCAAACCTTCAGATAATAAAAATCTATCAATCCTGCTTGCCCTGCCCTCAGATCCAAAACACGTAAATTTCTTCCCCAAAGCCGGCACATCAATCAACTCCATATCTTCGATAAAACCCGCAAATCCCCTCTTTCAAATTCACCTTTCAGACTTCTTAGACTATCCCATAATCTTCTCTTTCCTGCCATATTGCAAGCGGAGTACACATTTACCAAATAACACACATGTCCCTGTATTTTAGCACACACCCCTACAAAGTGCTCCCCAGAAAAAGAGAACATGATGTCCAATATACCTTGCTTCCATACCGATAGCATCCCCCTTGACTGACCGACGGCGTTCTTACTATTCCAGTCAAAATTTGGCTCCCCCCAAATACTACCAATCATTCTTTTTGAGAGATCACTACTCTTAGTTTCTTGAATTATGCAAAAATCTATATTTTCCTCCACAATTGTTTTCCTCAGGCGCCTTCTTTTTGTTGCGCCCCACCCTCTCATATTGATTATTGCAACTTTCATTGAGAACCATTTTTTCCCCTTCCTTCCTTTGTTGTTCTGATCTCTAACCTCCATAGACCGAATTTTGTCTGTATATTTCTCTTCGCAGATTCTTCCACTACCTTCTTTACTTCTCCCCGTAACACCCAAGCTTTCTTTGGCAAAACTCCACATTTTATTTGCAAGAGATAGATCATGTTCAGCCAAGAACCGTTTATTACAGAAGCTAATATCGGAGTCCCCAACAGAAACATCACCAATAACAGCACCACCCTCGTCACAATTAACCGAGAAAGAGAGGTCAGATTTAGGAGGATTTCTAGTAACCACATGAACCTTCGTCCCACCAGATTCACTACTTGATATTTTTAAAGAAGGGACCAAATTTCTCGCGTCTTCATTTGCAAAGCCTACTATCACCTCTTGGCTTTTTCTCACTGATTGTTCACTGGTGCAAGATGTATCCTTATTTATTTATTTATTTATCATTAAAATGTTGACTTTGACATTATCGAAAGCATTTTGAAATCAGTTTTCTTAACAGCCGATTGAAAATGGCAATTTTTTGAATCAATTACTATGATAATAGATTTAAAAAGACCACTTTTCCAATCGTCTGTTGTTAAGGTCCACTAATTAAATCCTAATTCATTAATTTGCACACCATTGTTATTATTATTACACTAAGGTGCTCCTATATTCATTGTAATTGAGCTCCTAAATCTCTTCAACGACCTATATATGGATGCCATAACAGGGTTTTTATCTTACCAGCTCAAGAGGTGCATATGAAAGAAGCTATGACCATAAATCCACTGTTTTGCATGATACTCATGTAATATGTGACTCTGTATAGAAGGAACATTCGTTGATGTCATACCCACTCCAAAAGATAACATCAAATTTAGACCTATTTGTTAGCAAATTTTATGTATCATTCAGAATTTGTCCTTTAAACAATCTGAGAATGTCTTAGCGCTCTTTCAACATCCACTTTTTTCCCATCACAATACTATTGTGAGCAGATAGGTATAAGGTTCAACACTAAGAGTGTTATTCAATAAATACTAAGTGTTTGAAGCACTTTTTTCCCAACCTTTTCTTTTAAAGGTTAGACCTATAGCTTCTATTCTTGACACGTAGTCTGAGCATAACTCAATGCCTTTTTTATGATATCTTTCAACACTAGATGCTTTGGAGCGTGGATTCGTCACATACTCTTTCAATTTCTTCATGCATCACTCAACTAAATACATTCACCTTAAATAAGCGAAACCCTAAGGGTCTGTTTGATCGACAGGATAAGGAGACAATATATGATAAGTTTTTCATATCATGTGTCACTCATGTGTTTGTTGAGCCAACAAGATATATATGATAATTTAATCCTGCGAGTTATCCTATCATGTCTTTGTAGCTAAAATCTTACCCTGAATTTGAGTTGGGTTAGAAACAAACGCGATGGGATAAGAAAATAATTTACTCATTAACCCTTCTAAAATATATTTTAAAATATAGAAATATGAAATCTAATAAAAAAAGATATATATTTAAAAACAAAACAAACTTAAAATTTAATATTAAATTTAAAATTTAAAAATATTATACCTAAGATAAATAACAATGTATGATTCTATGATAAGGTAATTTTGTCATTTTGTATAATCTAAAAATTAAAAATCTATTGAAATTAAAAAAGTTAAAATAAGTGATAAAAAATAGAAAATTAATTTAATTTTTTAACAAATGAAATATAGTTGTCATTAGGGTAATTTTGTCATTAACACACACACACACATATATCATTATTTATTAATTTATCTAAAATATATAGTAGAATAACATATGTTGCCTCTGTACCTAAAAAAGAAATAATATATTATCTTATTTCTTATCAGGTATTGCACATCAAACACATGATAGGATAGTGATATGATAGTGATATTCTGTCTCTATCATATCCTATCTTTATCCTGTTTCATATCCTATCATGTCTCTGTCCTATCATGTCCATCAAACGGACCCTTATTTTCCTCAAGGCTAGACCTGAAATGAAAAGCAACCACTTGGTTGTAAAATAGCACAAGAATAGAACTAAATTGCTACACAAATTACTAAAAATAAACACTGAAAAGACACAAAAACTAGACTTGTCAACGGGGTGGAAGGCGAACGATGTGCTTCATCTCTCTCACCTCCATTATTGAACCATTACCAAATTAGGGTTGCGCTGTCTACTCTAAAGAGGAGTGGTTGTTTTTTTTTGCCAATTTGGTGTAAGGAGTTATTCGATCTTGAGGCGGGTTTTTCAATGTGGGTCGGGTTTTATTGTCTCATTTGTTTATCAGTTGTTTTTCTCGTTTTTGTTTGTTCGCTGGACTGGATCTGGACCTTTGTGTCCCTCCGCTCCAACATTAGTGTGTGTATGGTTTGGGCTAAATCATAGCCTATTTGACCAAAAAAAAAAGTTAGTGAAGTGATAGTAAAATAAAACATTTGAGTCGCACAGCCAAAACCCTGCAGCTAAGAATTCATATACAACCACTAATAATAGAAACAATATATTGTTTTCCCTCCAGCTAGGAATAGACACGAAAGCAAGACCTAGATTCAATCCAAAAGTTCTTTTTTTAACTTATTACTCTTATATGACTGCAAAGTTGTTTCCCTTTCAATTATAAACTATTATTTGTTTAAAAAACGTATCATTGAGTAATAGAGACACCGAAGCAAAGCATCACAATAATCTACCATACAGATACGAGTACGACAACCGTAAAACATTCAAAGTTCTTTACGACAGGTAGGGGTACCACACAACTTTATCCTTTCTAGAAATATACTTCAAAGGGTCCAATCTTCTTTCATAGAAGACAGGGTCGCTCGACTTGGTTTAGGCCAGGAGAAACTTCCAAGAGTAGAGTTTAATTGCAAATAAACTCTCAAAAGGATTATAGATTCTAATTGTGAAAATTATCTCATTACTGATTTCTCTGATAGCCTAAAAAACAACATACCTGAGGTGAATCAAGAAGTGCATTCTTATGGTTTTCAATCTTCATAGGTAACATTTTTTTCAATCTTATGGTATGCCATAACTATTTGCAAGTAGAGAATAATGAAGTTGCATATAAGATTATCAAGTTTCTCATTTATATATAAGATATTTCTACATAAAGGCACAAAGGTCATTCATACCATTATATTGAAACAAGAGAAGTTTGCAAAATAACTTCAAAATAAAATTGATAAAGCAGAATTCATCTTATTATCAAATAGTTTCTTGATTTGCCACATACTTGATAATACTTGTGATATGCGCATGACAGTTATACATGATACAATCCCAATAACCATAGTCAAGTAATTAAGTATTCATATTGTTCCAATTGGAAGAAGACTTTTCTTATAAATTAGTATCTTACTTGAATGTTGAATTCCTCCAACACCAAGCTCGTCAATGCTCTGGGTAATTAAGTTAAAACAAAATAGCTTATTGCCATTTCTTCTGAAGAAAATATTTCTCTTCTTCCCTGCTCCGATAGGATAATCAATCTGATGTAAGGGCTTAATAATGAAGATTTTAGTCCATGATTCCTTTACACCAAGTTCACCCAAAACTGATATTTGAAACGTAGTTTCTCTTTTAATATTTACCATCAAAACAAGAGACCCATTTAACAACACCAACTGTCTCTCCAACATATTAATAGTAAAATCCATGTATGAAGGTTTTGGTGTGGTAACTAGCACATCATTTTTGAAGTGAAACGACAATATATATTCTTCTTTAATGTGTTTCACCTATACCCCACTAATGACACACACCATCCAAGTAGACTTCTACCACTACAAGAAACACGGTCATTAGCGAGGGAATTTTCGCTAACATGCCCAATTCCGTCGCTAATTGCCATTAGCGAGGGACCAGTTCGGTCGCTAATTCCCTCCTCGCTAGTGGCATTTAGCGAGGGAATTTGTGTCAGTCGCTAATTAGCGAGGGACCAGTCCCTCGCTAATTCCTCGCAATCCGACAAAGACGCAACCCTCACCGATTGGCACGCTTATCAATTTGAATTTTTATTATTATTATTATTATTATTATTATTATTATTATTATTATTATTATTATTGTTGTTGTTGTTGTTGTTTGGATGTGGTGTGGTGGTGGTGGTGGTGGTGTGGTGGTGGTGGTGGTGGTGGTGTAAAGAGAGAAGAAGAAGGAGAAGAGTAAGGGAGAAAGAGGGTGGTGGTGGTGGTGGTGTGGTGGTGGTGGTGGTGGTGGTGGTGGAAGAAAGACAGTGAGAGAAAGAGGTATGTGGTTGTGGTGGTGTGGAAGAAAGAGAGTGAGAGAGAGAGAGGTTGTGGTTGTGTGGTTGAAAGAGAGAGGAGTGAGAGTGGTGTGGTGTGGTGGGGCGTGGTGGTGGTGGTGGTGGTGGTTTTTGTGAAGAAAAAGAGAGAGAGGAGAGGAAGAGGAAGAGGAAGAGGAAGAGGAAGAGGAGTGGGTATTGTGAAAGAATGGGTATTGTGAGTGGTGGTGGTGGTGGTGGTGGTGGTGGGTTAGAGTTTGTAGGTGAGAGAGAGAGAGAGAGTAGAGGAAGAGGAAGAGGAAGAGGAATAGGAGAGGAGTGGGTATTGTGAAAGAATGAGAGAAGAGTGAGAGAAGAGTGAGATAATGGGGTATTCGGTCAAAAAATAACTGGACATTAGCGAGGGCGTGCTAATTCGTGCCGCTAATCGATCTGCCGCATAGTCGAGCGATCTGCGGTATGCCAAATCAGCCAGGACGTGCCAATTTCGTCGCTAATTCCCTCGCTAATGTGACCATTAGCGAGGGACCTACAATTCCGTCGCTAATGTCAGTTTTTTGCGAGGGACAAATATTCCCTCGCTAATTCGCGTTTTTTTTGTAGTGTACGTATTCACGAAGAGTACGGGTTTGCATATGAACATCAAGTTTCCTCCATGAGTTAGTGCTAAGGCTATACATCAGCCATAAATTAATCCTAAATACATGTTGAATCACCTTATATTCATGTTTAATAGGGTCGTAGCCAAATCGATAACGAAAAGCATTAGCTAGGACAATGGGAACGACCTTGAATTCCATTGTAGCTGGGTTCCATAATACAATTCCATTATTTGGTGGAATGTGTTTATATAGACAAAAAAAAACCCATTAATACTGCTAGAACCCACGATATTAAAACTATGGTTGCCCTCTTGAAATGGATTTGGCCAATCTAATTTGAGCTTATTCTCAAACCTCTCACCAGAAAGAGAATATAACACGTGTTGAACTGTGTCATGAACATCCATATGTAGGAGAGACGTATCGTCGTCATAAGAATGATTCTTAGATAAGAAATTGTTACGATACATACTCATGAAACAAGGGTTTTCAAATAATAGGGCCCATGATTTGCGTACGCACCCGAATAGCTTCAAAGATTTTAGTGGTAATTTTGATTTAAATAGAGAACACAAGATCATCAGTTATATGGTTGTGATTTCTAACCTTTTTTTGCAGCCAGTGATTTCTCCATCTCTGACTCTGACGGCGAGCTTCGATTATAATAATCAGCTGGAACGAGTTTAGAGAGGATACTCAAGTGAAACCCTAAAACCCATATTGTCTAAGTGAAAAGATTGTTAAAACCATTGGATTTATATAAAAGGGTTTAATATTTTAAAAATAGATTAATTAATATTATAAAAATTATACCTTAATTTAATTAGAAGCAACTGTAAAAGATTTTTCTATTGATAAGTTAAGATTATAAAAGATCTCTATATAATTTTTCTATTTTTGTTTAAAGGTGGGCAAATTGATTTTTTCGCAACAAGAATGCAATTCGTTTCATTCAAAATAGCAGGCGTAATATTATGTAGGAATAATAAAATAAACTTAAGGACTAGTTTGTAGATAATACCGCCCTTGCTAAGATATGAACAACCTTATTAGTGTTCCCCCTAGAAAACTCTATTTGACTATTAGCAACAACAAGAGAGTGAAAGGCATCTGCGCGAAAATCACATTCCTCTGACCCATATCTAGAAGGATACTTGTGGCCTCACCTACAATTACATAAACTAGGAGAGCAAACCGACGAGTCTTAACTAGAATGAAATTACCCGAAGCATCTCTTAAACAAATACCGACGATACCTATGTTAACCTCAAAGATGGTCAACTCGATCTTTTTCTTCCTGCTTCCATTTTCTGAACAACTCGGAGGCAGCCTTGCACACTTGGGCGGAAGCATCCAAAGGGTCCTCAATATATCAATCATAGTCTGCAACAGTCAACTTCTCGAGGTTCATCTTGGGAGACCTGGAACGACGACTATCCTTCGTTGGCTTCGATTAAGAGGCACACCAACCGTGCTCAAGTTCATTAGCTTTTGATCTTCCAACTAATAGGTACATGCACAAGGACCGTGCTTATGGAGCGCACAGACCGTGCCACCATTGGGTTGCCACTGCTTCTCTTGAAGTCTCTTGTATTTTCTCGCTCCTTGTTGCTCCATTTGACTTGTGATTTTATCCTTGTTTCATCAAAGCTAAATATCCTTCTCTTAAATCTCTTACTAGAGTTCACTAAAGTTGACTCTTTAAAGTTGATGGAATATACCCCTAAACTACTGTTTGAACAAATTGTTTGCACCGTACTTTTGTTCTAGTAATTAAATGAAGATGTTTTACCATGAAAAATTGAAGTTAACTTGTATCAAATTTACTTCTGATACAGTGACAAATTTAGATAACTGCCTTTGTTTGGAGTGTACAAGATGGGCCCCATTTTTATTCACGCAAAATAAACTAAACAAGGAAAAGAATCATCAATACTTTATGGTGTTTGCTTATAACATGCACCAAAATAAGCGAATAAATCCAGCTGAAAACAAAATAGGCTAAGAAAAAAGAAAGAGATTATGAGCAAACAAGAAAAAAAATTGTATTTTGTTCATCTACACATAGGACCACTTTGAGTAATACAAGGGCCCATGGGAAGGTACTCAAGGTCACTCATGTGTATGTCATCCATGCTCCCCTGATACGATCAATGAGATTAAGGAAATAATGATTGTTTTAGTATATTTTAAATGGGGCTTTTTAGGCATTGTCTTTGAATAGTTTGTTGGGTAGTAATGTTAGTGTATGAGTGATGTATCATCATTTATGGTGTATATCCATTAGCCTATATAAACATTGTAATGAACTCATAATTGGCATCAATGAAATATCTTAAGAAAAGTCTCTCTTCTTCTCTTTATCCCTTGCTTGAGGAGGTTTGCTCAGTTCCTTAAAAACTGAGTATCTAACAATGGTGATTTCATTGTGTTGAACCCCTCTCTACCATGAGTTCTTCACACACTCCTCTTTCTCCCGATGTCATTCCGGTGTTTAACGGTGACGACAATGCTTATGGGTGGGTGCTTGACATCGATAAATTCCTTGCTGAAACTAAAATATCATCATCGTCAAAACTGCTCATAGCTGCCTTTGGGTTGCAAAGTCCTCCTCTCCAATGGTGGCTACAATGGTCTCACCATCATCCAATGGCAAGTTGGGAATCGTTCATTGCTCCTTTTCTATGGTGTTTCAAGCCTGAATGGAGGCCAATCTTACCCGTGTTAGATGAGGAAATTGAGCGAGATTCGGAATCACAAGCTTCTTCCCTCAATCACGACGCCGATGACTCTGTGTCCCAGAATCGTGGTTCATCCTCTCCGATTTTCGTTTCAGATCCTACGCTGGCTGAATCTTGCCTTCCTTCTCCAATTTTCGTTTCAGATTTGGAATTTGATTCACATTCTGTGACCAATTTCACTTTGGACTCCGTTACCCCCTCCAATTACGATGACTCTGCACCCGCGACGTGTGGCTCACTCCCTCTGATTCCGATTTTGAAGAATGAGCAGTCTCCGTTGACGGAGGCTTTGACGACAGAGCGATTTGTTCGACCACCGCATCATTTGAACCATGATGTAGTGGCCAATCCTCTGCTACCACAAACACCACCAGAGCCACCAAATCGTCACTGTCGTGTCGTCATAGATTCTACAGATCTTCCGCTTATGCCATCAATTCAATCACGGCCGCCTCCACTGCCGGAGCCACCTGATTCAATCTATTCCACGGTACCAGTCTCTCTGCTGCCACTTGAACCAACACCATCTGTTTGATGAAATGCCGGAACGAGACACTACTAGATTCTTCGCTGCAGAGGTGTTGCGCATCATCTCCATTCCCTACGATCCAGGTCCACTAGTGACTAAGGGAATTGGCACTAGTGCTGAGGTATGTCTAATGTTTAGATATAGGGTGCAGTGCAGAAAATTCCATACTGTTGTCATGATTTACATCCTTGAAGATCCTTGTGGGAATTGGGTTGCTTGCTTTCTCTCCGAAATTTCCATGTCTCTTGATAGTTTTGCAACTCTTATGATATTCGTTGATAATCTTTCACATGACAATAAACAAACTGAGTTTCAGAATATCCCACACAAGGCAGAACGAATTGTTCCTCATAGAACATTGAGTCAAGACTTTACAAATATGATATTGTTGTTTTCTAAATTGGACCTGATTTGCTACTATCGTTTCCATAGTACAGGTTACGGTTCTGGTCATATTTGGATGTATTATGTTGGAATTGCAAATGGGATTTTAAGGAAGATGTGGATTAATTTACTTAGATACTTGGATGGATTAAATTGTGTGTACTACAACTCATCTGAAGATTTAGATTATGCCTTCCATGTGTTTAATAATGTGGCCAAGTGTCTCATAGATGTTTGGACTACCTTCTTTATTGGGAGCAAATATAAAGAGCAGGGAAATGTTTCTTATATTCTTTTCATTTGATTAGAGACATGCCTAGTCTTGGTTACACTTTCACTTTTTTTTTTTTTGGTCGAAAGTTACACTTTCACTTTATATAGTCTTCGTACACAATTTTTTTTGTTTGTTATACAACGGGGACAAATTAAGCCCCATTCATACACATATTTAAATGTTTCACAAGTGTTGTTGAACTTAAAAATTAACGGTAGATTTTATAGTAAACGGTAGATGGACTGTTTTTACGGATTTCATTAATCACTTCCCCAAAATTTTCTCAGAAATTCAAAAAATAGTTATTCCTACTATTCGGGTGGAGGATCAATTGATGTGGGATCGCTCAAATTCAAGAGATTTGACTTTCAACAATTCTTTTCTTTTACACATTCTTGTTGGGCAGTAGTTCCTTAGACAAAGACAATTTGGAAGAATTTTATTCCGCCTTCAAAATCATTTATTCTTCATAATAAAATTCCAACAGATTACCAACTTTGAATTAGAGATTGCACTGTTGTTTCTGTTTGTAGCTTTGTGGTAGTGATTTAGAGACTTCTCACCACTCGTTCCTTGCCTGCCCATTTGCCAAACATACTTGGAATTGGCTCGGAGGTATTCTAAACCTCCATATTGACACTTCTTCTTTACAGAGCATTCTATCCTCAACTTCTAAAGGTTGGAGTCCTCAATTGAGCGACATTTTCTCTGCTGCAGTTGTAAACATTTTTTGGGTTATTTGGCATTGCAGGAATCATGCTAGATTTGATAATCGTGTGAACCCCTTACATACTGTTATCAATTTAATTATTTCCAAAGTGACTTTAGTAGGAAATGTCTCTAAATCTACAATGTCTTCCTCAGTTGCTGAATTTATGATTATAAAAGTCTTTAATGTCATTGGTAATTATAGAAACTCTTCAACCATCAAAGAGGTAATTTGGACCCCCCTGCTCCCTACATGATTAAGTGCAATATAGATGGTGCGGCTAAAGGTTGCCCCGGTCCAGCTGTTTGTGGTGGTATTTTTAGAGACATAAGTGTTGTTGTCCTTGGGTGTTTTTCTGCCTCCATAGAAAACAGTTATGCTCTGCATGTTGAGCTTATTGGGGCTATGTTGGCTATCGAGCTTGCTTTTGATAAACACTACAAGAAACACGGTCATTAGCGAGGGAATTTTCAGTCGCTAACATGCCCAATTCCGTCGCTAATTGCCATTAGCGAGGGAATTAGAGCAGGACCGATCGCTAATTCCCTCCTCGCTAATGGAAATTAGCGAGAGAAATGTGTTCCGTCGCTAATTAGCGAGGGACAGTCCCTCGCTAATTCCGTCGCTAATGCTGACAGCACGCTACCCGAGTCTGATTGGCACGCTTATCAATCTGAATTTATTATTATTATTATTATTATTATTATTACTGTTGTTATTATTATTGTTGTTGTTATTATTATTATTATTATAACCAAAATTTCCAAAGAGAGAGAGAGAGAGGAGTGAGAGTGGTGGTGGTATGGTGGTGGTGGTGGTGGTGGTGGTGTCGTAAAGAGAGAAGAAGAAGGAGAAAGAGAGTGGTGGTGGTGGTGGTGGAAGAAAGAGAGTGAGAGAAAGAGGTATGTGGTTGTGGTGGTGTGGTGGTGGTGTGGAAGAAAGAGAGTGAGAGAGAGAGAGGTTGTGGTTGTGTGGTGTGAAGAGAGAAAGAGAAGAAAAAACATGGTGGTGGTGGTGAGAGAAAGCTCCAAAAGAGAGAGGTTGTGGTTGTGTGGTTGAGAGAGAGAGAGAGTGAGAGTGGTGTGGTGTGGTGGGGGGCGTGGTGGTGGTGGTGGTGGTTGTGTGGGTAAGAAATTTGTGAAGAGAAGAATGAGGGTGTTGTGAGTGAAAAATAAGAGTGAGTGGTGGTGGTGGTGGTTGTGTGGTGGTGGGTTAGAGTTTGTAGGTGAGAGAGAGAGAGAGAGTAGAGGAAGAGGAAGAGGAGAGGAGTGAGGGTATTGTGAGTGAGAAAGAAGAGTGAGTGGTGTGGTGGTGGGAATGAGAGAAGAGGGTTAAAAGTGAAAGAATGAGAGAAGAGTGAGAGAATGGGGTATTCGGTCAAAAAATAACTGGACATTAGCGAGGGACGTCCCAATTCCGCTGTTAATCACACTGGCATAGTCGAAAGCGAGTCTGCAGCAGTCAAATCAGCCAGGACATCTCATTTCCGTCGCTAATTCCCTCGCTAATGGTCACATTAGCGAGGGACTTGCAATTCCATCGCAAATGTCTGTTTTTTGCGAGGGACAAAATTTCCCTCGCTAATTCCGTCGCTAATCCTCGTTTTTTTGTAGTGAAAGGTTGGATGTCTTTGTGGTTAGAATGTGACTCTGAATTAGTTGTTTATGCATTTAAGAATTGCAATGTTGTTCCTTGGAAGCTTCGTAACAGATGGAACAATTGTTTATACTTGACTAGACAGATGAATTTTATTTGCACTCAAATTTATAGAGAAGGTAATGCTTGTGCAGAGGTAATGCTTGTGCAGATAAGCTTGCAGGTCATTGAACTATTTCAAGTGGTTTTACTTGATGGAATCTCATCCCAAGCTTCATTACTGAGGACTTTTTCAAGAACAGGTTAGGTTTGTCTAACTACAGGTTTTGTTAAGTCCTTCCTTCCTTCGATGGATTGGGTTATAGATCGTTTTACCTCTTATTTTTGGTATGCTGCAAATGATTGATAATGACTTTGGTGCCAACCTGGTTGGGATGAGAGTTGTTATAGTAATGTTTCTACACACCTCTATAGGTTTGCTTTTACTTCGTTCAGTTATAACAACGTTTATGCTCATGGGTATTGGTCTAGTCCCCCTATGATTTTTGTATATTTTCTCTTTTTTATTAATAAAATTTAGGGGGAGTACTCTTTCCTTCCTGATGTTTTTTCCCTAAGGAGGGTTTTGCATCAGAAGGTTTTAACGAGTAACCATATCCCTTTCTTTTGTATAAAAAAAATAAAAACTTAAAAATTAACGGAGTGGATCGGTTAAAAACTCTTCATAGTAATTCACTTTTTCTTCAAGCAATTGCGTCAATGAATTAATTCTGTTCCTCGACTGTGAGTTTTTAATTACTCTAAAGATTAACTAAACTAACAAAAACACAAGTAAATTGCATAGAAAAAATAGAGTTTAGATTGATGAATATGTGTCTAATTTACTTTGTACATTTGGTATTTATAGACAAATCGAAACTTGATCCCAATCGGTCAAGGTTTCTAAGTTACAACTGGCCAACAATAGTTGTGAATCAGTTAATAGATATTTGGTTAATCGTGTGCAACACTTTCCAAAAACCACATCCCGGATTATAAGTACCTTTCTTCACATTTAAAATCTCTAGGTTTCGCTACAATGGTTTTTCTCGTCTCACCCAGTCTTCAAATCTAAATCAAATTAACTTATTTATAAAATCGAAAGTAACTATATATTAAACGAGTAAAAAAACTTTCCCAAACGGTTCCACTTGGACAATCCAAGATTCAATATTCGATGAGCATGTGGTATTCGGAAAGACTACATGCGCATGCGCTCAATAATATTGAACATGAAACAAAAAGTTGAAGTTTTTCTTTAAAATTAATAGGAATCATAAATGATGACTCCAGAGAAAAGAAAAACACGAAACTAATAAGCTAAGTAGTACATGCATAAGTAGTTCATACAATATTTTGACATTAATCCTAGATCATGTAGTCGAAGCGAGGGGTGGTGGGGCGCCGCGTTCCTAGTAAGAGAACGCTAATGAGAGGGCCAGACAAGAATCACCGGATAATGAGAAAGCTAGAGAGGGTGGAGAGAGATGGTCGATGAGGAGGAGAGGGTTTGGTGATAAAAGAATCAAAAGGTCTAACTAGTATAGATATTGGGGTCAGAGAGTGCTCACATTTGCTTTTAAACGAATTAAGCACACCAACGACCACATTAAAATTACTGGCAAATTTTGCCCATATGTAAATTCAACAAAGCATGAAAGTTCCAACTAATACAAGCCTTCGGTATTTTGAAGCTACTGACAACCTATGTCTGTATGTAACCTCAATGGTCACTTGATAGGATGTGACTGTTGAGTGTATCATCCGACATAGGTCGTTAGTAATCGAAAATATGGCGGCAAAATACAGGGTGTCAATGTTATCAACGAGCGTGGTTGTCAGAACACTTCACCGATGGCCTTGCATGTTAGTAACATTGGCAGAAATCAGTTATTTTTCAAATGATGCTTCCGCCTTAAAGCACTTTCTTAACAGTTAACACCATATCTGAACTAGATTTTTTGACATACTGTTTTAGTCCAATTAAACAAACCTTAGTCAATCATCAAAGGTTCTTAGTTGTAGCAGTTATATACAACAATGTTATTTGGACAAAAAAAATTTAGACAAAAACCAACTTACAATATCAATTAATCAAATTTTTTAGGTCATTAATCAAGTGATCAATTAACCAAGTTTTTAATCAACGTCTCGAAGACTGTGAAAAAACAGGTTGGCTAATGGTCTAAAAAACTTGGTTAATTGGTGTTGTAAGTTGGTTTTTGTCTATTTTTAGCTGAAATTTTTGGCTACATAACATTATTGGTTATATATGTATATATGATGCAGAGCACTATATATATGATTTTATTTCTGTAGTGCATAGCATAACAAGAAGTCAAGAATTAACTTAGTTGAGTCCTTATTATTATAGATAAAAAAGGGTGTTTTGATAATTAATTAGTTGAGTTCTTATTATAAGTGTTTTTGTAATCAAAGACTCTGAAGCTTGAACTAGACATAAGTTATACATAAGTTAGTTTATATAACCTATCTTAGAATTTTATAAATAAATAAACAACAATGTTATTTGGACAAAAAAAATTTAGATAAAAATAGACAAAAACCAATTTATAATATCAATTAACTAAGTTTTTTAGGTTATTAACCAAGTGATCAATTAACCAAGTTTTTAATCAACGCCTCGAAAACTGTGAAAAGCAGGTTGGCTAATGGTCTTAAAAACTTAGTTAATTGGTGTTGTAAATTGGTTTTTGTCTATTTTTGGCTGAAATTTTTGGCTACATAACATTATTGATAAATAAAAGCTGAAAACAATTCATATATTTTCTTCCAATGTCCCCAAGTTTATCTTTTAAGTCCCGAGGTAATATGTTAGAGTCTGCGTTGGGTAGAGGCTGGAGAGACTCGGTACAGATCTTCTTAAGCCATGAGGCTCTCCCACCTAATGGACTAGTCTTTTGGGTTAGTCTCTCCTCATGTGCTTAAGTCCTAACATAATATTAGTAATAAATAACAAATCGTATATCCATAATTGTACTGCAATATGTATCACCAAATTAAGCAGATGAAACACCCAATTCATAGAACTTAAAAGGAAAACTCTGAATGCTGGAGAAAGATTAGGACCCTACTTGTAATGATATAACCATAGTACCAAATGTCAACCTCCACTAGATGAAAATTATTGCCTTTATTGAGCTTTATAACAGAAAAATAAAAGCACTCATCTCGTGGAGAAAGGGACAAATTATACACGAGTTTCAACCCAACCAAACTAGTAAAAGCAAGAAGGACCAACGCACTACCAAATGAGTAAAGGGACATACGTTGTTCGAACCCCGCTCACCTCTCCTCTCTAACAATTAACACACTAATTTTTAATCACACATACATAAAAAAACCAAAGAACCATTTCATTTTAATTAACAACCGCAACTAACGCATTCTATCACAAAAGCTTTTCAATCAACCACTACTAAAGTTTATTCTATCTGTAAGGACTCAGCTCATATCTCACAAAGATATGGGTTGTAAGCACTCTTTTACGTTTTATAACTTTCTCAAATCGGGTAAATCTCGAGACTAACTCGCCTAAATTTTTATGCGATAAAAACAGTGTTAATTTACATATGGTACATACTACCAACAACATTTCAAAAGCTAACACACACCTTGTGGTCTCACTCTTAAATTGCATGCAATTGTGACAAATAATAGTGTAAGTTACCCTTTCTATTCCAAATTGATGAACCATATTGCTGGCTCGATTAGCCAAGTTGGTTAGGCTAATAATTGGAGAATCCAATGTGACAACCTTTTATTTTCCAACTCTTGAGCCCAATAAACAAACTTTATTGAAAGTGTTTCATTATAATATTGATATGAATGAAACATTTGGTCACATTACTAAGCTGACTAATGAGTGCAACTACCTTACTAGATTTATTTATTTATTTTGACAAAAGTAAATATGCCATATCATTAATAATCTAAATCACAAAATAAATCGGAACTCTATCGCAATTTTGAAAGCTAGTTATGTTATAGCACTCCTATGAATGCGTGAGAGATTGCATGGGATTCCTTCCTAGTAAACTCTATTAAAGAGTTGAAAAACTGAGAAGATAAAAACTGAGAAGATAAACTCTATTGGAACATATGGATGACGAGAAACAATGTCATATTTAAAAGCTAAGTAGCATCAACATCAAAATATCTTGGCGGGCGTCAAGCACTCGGCATGGTGCTCGTTCAAGGCAAGGAAGGGAAGAAACTGTACGGTAACATGGGCGAATTGGTTCCATTGCCCGATGGGCTGTTTTTCTATGCTGTAATTTATTATTTATACGGTTTGTAGACATTATGGATATTCATAGGGGGAGAAACAGTGGAGTGTGTTTTGTTTACTCCACTGTGGCACATCTCTTGTGCAGGGTACTCTTTTTCCTTCCAGAGTCTTTTTTCCAATGGGTTTTGGCTTTGGGAGGTTTTGAGGAGGCCCCCTTCCCTTTCTCTCATTGTAAGGGCCGGACACCCCTTGTGCTCCCTTCAATGAAATCTTTAATTCTCTAAAAAAAAACATATTGGCTTTCTAAACCTTAGTTGAAGCGTTATGTGTTGGTATTTATTTGGTTAAGTCTTTGGGACGAGACTTAGAAGGAGTGTGTTAAGGTTGGCTAGCTTTAGAGAAGGTTTATGAAGCCATGGTTAGGACATTAGTGAGTAAAGGAATGATAGATCTATGAAGATTAGTCGAGGGAAAGTTAAGTGTTTAGTTAATTTTAGGTTAAGCCTTCAGGCTAGGGTTAGAAAATGATCATGTTCTGATTATTTTAGTCAAGCTTCTATGAATATTTGAGTGATATTTTTGAGTGAGCTTAAAGGGGGTTGTGGGGTATGATTAGGATTTTATTAAGTAAATGGTTGATGGCCCCATAAAGTTTAGTTAGGAGGTAGTTGAGTGTTGAGCGGGGTATTAAATCAAGAATTAAGATTAGGGCAAGATAATAACCATATTAGGGTTAAGTTTTGGGAGGAGTAATAGAGGGATTGGGAAGGATTCATTGGTGGGTACGTATATGATAAGATGCTTACATAAGAGTTAGAATGTGATTTGATATAGTATCGAAGTAGGAAGAAGTTGGGGTTGAGATCCTCTCAATTTCTCAAATGAAGAGGTCCATTACCTAAGATTTGAATGTATTAATACACACTTTCCTAAAATAGAAGATATATATATATATATATATATATATATATATATATTAAACATTTACATATTTTGTAAAAAGCTGTGCAAAAGTTGCGCTTTAGCTCAACACGTTTAGAAGTTGGTATGCCAAAATTTAAACCTTGAGGAGGCCATGCTCAAGCGTAGGATTATGGATGACTTTTAACATGTGATGAGTTGTATGTATAATAATTGGTTGTATCTATGTGATGATTGAACTATATGTGATTACATACATGTTGATGCATTCACTAGAAAGGGAGGTGGAACTAGCAATGTTGAGGTTAATGGGCCTCCTACTACTCCAGGGAATCAGCCCATGTCTTCCAATCAGAGGCCCAAACGCAAGACAAAGACTCCCAAGAAGCTGGATGGCCACATCCTTTACAAATAACCTGCTTGTTTTCCTTATTTGCATTTTGAATTCTATTCTATTTCCTTCTAGAATCAATGAGTCAGCTTGTTGTATTAGCTGGCATATCTATCATAGATTTGATGCGAATCTTGTACTGGATTTGATTTCCATTCCGTTAAATTTTCGCTATATATTGTACTGTTGCTGCTGTGGCAAGAATCAATGAGAAATTTCATAAATTCCTTCCCTTCTTTATCATTTCAATAGGAGTTTTCCAGAACTCGAATCTGGACTATATCATTGATTCTATCATTGGTGCTTTCATTGTGCACACTCCCTCTCACTTTCATGGGTTCTCGTCCTCCACCGCCACCGGACCGCTTTGATGAAATTTCACGCCAACTCGCTGCCATCACCGCAGAGCTCGCTGATGTTCGTCAACGTCTCGACGATCCTACCCGTTCTACGGCGTCGTCACGTCTAACGGCAGAATCATCCAACAAACCCCGTTTGAAGCTCGATGTCCCACGCTTCGACGGCACTGACACACATGGTTGGATTTTCAAGATCACTCAGTTTTTCACCTATCATCAAACACCCGAAGAGGAGCGTATCACAATCGCTTCCTTTTACCTTGATGGACCTGCCCTAGCTTGGTACCAGTGGATGTACAGGAATCATCAGATCGTGTCTTGGGCTCGGGCCACAAAGATTGGAAACTCGCGTTTCGCTCCTACTGCGCATTTACGACCCGAGGAAACTTGTTCAAGCTCACTCAAACGCCTCACCAATTGCGCTTATCTCGCAGAATTTGAAGCTATGGCTAACCGCCTCGAGGGACTTTCTGAACAAATGTTACTGAGTTGTTTTATTTCAGGTCTCAAGCTAGACGTTCGCCGTGAGGTTTTGGTTCATCAACCAACTACCATTTCTCGGTGCCGCAGGATCGCTCGCTTTCTGAGGAAGACAAGGCGCAGATTTGGCTCGTGCTATGCGCGCCCTCGCCCTTCGCAACCTTGGCAACCATCAACCGGTTCACGACCTCCATTCAAGCCTACTACGGAGGTTCGTAAAGCTTCGCCGATTGCTCCCAACACCGGTGGCTAAACCTCGATTTCGTCACCTTTCGGGGTTCGAAATGGATGAACGGGCGGAAAAAGGGTTATGTTTCAACCGTGACCAAAAATGGTCAAGACAACACAAGTCGCGAGAGCTCCTGTGTTTCTTATGGTTACTGATGATGATGATTCTGTTTCTGTTACGGTATGGATGTTCCTTCTGCCGAGGCCATTGATCCCGGTGGCGAGACGACGTCGGACATTGAGGTTCAGGCTGCACAACTCAGCTTGCACGCTCTCTCCGGTGATCAAGCCGCAGACACCTTCCGAGTCATGGGGACCATTGCGCACCACTTCCGGTTCGTGTTTCGTAGATGGGGCAGCACCCATAACTTCATTAAAGATTCTGTTGCCATTGCCCTGGGCTTGATTCAGAGTCCAATTGATCCATTTCGTGTCTTGGTAGGCAGCGGACAAGCACTGTTGTGTTCTCATGTTTGTTCTGGAGTTTCTATGTTGACGCAAGGCCATGAATTCACTATGGATTTATTTGTTTTGGGGCTCAGAGGTGCTGATATTGTCTTGGGAGCCCAATGGCTCAAGAGGTTAGGACCTGTTCTTATGAACTATACTTCACTCACTATGACATTTTTTCACAATAACTCATGTGTTGAATTAAGAGGAGACCCTCCAACTCCCTCTGTTGGGTTACACCAGCTGCAGAGATTGGCTAGATTTGAACCTGAGGCCCAATTATTCTCGTTACAAATACTACCACCACTTGAGCCTACTGACACACCACCCTCACCTAAGCTTCCCAATACCTCTCACCTTACCCCTCCATTTGTTTCCCTCCTCTCCAAACACAACAACCTTTTCACTGAACCTTCCTCTCTCCCACCACCTAGACCAACAGACCATACCATTCCCCTCATCCCTCACTCTACCCCAGTTAATGTTCGGCCTTACCGCTACCCTCACTCACAAAAGCTAGAAATTGAGTCACAAATAGCCAAATTCCTCTCTACCGGTTGGATACAACCTAGTACTAGTCCTTTCTCCTCTCCTGTGCTTCTTCTGCGCAAGAAGGATGGTTCATGGCGTATGTGTGTGGACTACCGAGCCCTAAATGCCTTGACAGTCCGTGACCGATTCCCTTTACCCACCATTGATGAGTTATTAGATGAGCTTGGTAAGGCCAGGGTCTTCTCCAAGCTTGACCTTACCTCTGGGTTTCATCAAATCAGATTGGCTCCTCAAGACATCCCCAAGACTGCTTTTCGCACACACGATGGTCATTACGAATACCGTGTGATGCCTTTTGGGTTATGCAACGCCCCGGCTACATTTCAAGCAACTATGAACGACATTTTCAGAGCTTTCCTTCGGAAGTATGTTATTGTCTTCTTCGATGATATATTGGTGTTTAGTGAGACAATAGATTTGCACTTGGAACACCTCTCTCAGGTATTTACCATTTTGGCTTCTCATCAGTTTCACTTAAAGCCATCTAAGTGTAGTTTCGCTGCACTCCACATCGCTTACTTGGGTCACATAGTTCTTTGAGGTACTTGTGGCTCCAGATCCTCAAGATTCAGGGGGTTATCGATTGGCCGCTCCCAAGTCCGCAAGGGTTTACGTGGTTTCTTAGGACTCTCGGGTTTACCGACGGTTTGTGAAAGGTTATGCCACTCTTGCTCACCCTTTGACCAATCTTTTGAAAAAGAATTCTTTTGAATGGTCTATGGATGCTCGTAAAGCTTTTGAGGAATTGAAAAGGCTTTGGCAGAGGCACCTGGTGTTGACATTGCCGATTTTTCCATGCCTTTTGTGAGTGCGTGATCGATGCTTCCGGTCATGCTATGGAGCTTTGTCTTATTACAAGGTACTCATCCTATTGCTTATTTTAGCAAATTATTCTGTCCTCGTCTCTCTAAGGCTTCCACATATATTAGAGAGTTGCATGCTATTACTAGTGCTGTGAAACGTTGGAGGCAATACCTTCTTGGTAATTTCTTTGTGATTCAAACGGATCATCGTAGCTTGAAAGAGTTACTAACTCAAGTAATTCAAACACCGGAGCAACAATTTTATCTCTCGAAGTTATTGGGCTATCATTATGAGATACAATATAAGCCGGGGAAGACAAATACGGTTGCTGACGCGCTGTCACGAAGCTTTGAGCCACCTTCGGCAGAACTGAGTGTGTTATCCACTCCTCAGTTTTTGTTCATTGATGATTTGAAGGCTGAATTAGCTAATAACCGAGAGTACCAGACTCTTTATCAGCAGGTTTTGGAGGGCTCAGACTCTTTGGGATATTCGGCTTCCAATGGGTTATTACTCCTGCGGGCGATTTATATTCCGCTTCATCTCGTTTCAAGACATTGTTGCTCAAGGAATACCATGAGACACCTATTGGAGGACATGCTGGCGTGGTTAAGACTTTGAAGCGTCTCTCTGCGAATTTCTATTGGTCCTCAATGAGGAAAGACATCAAGCTATTTATCAGTGAGTGCCAAACCTGCCAGCAGACCAAATATGTTCCTCAAAGGCCAGGTGGGTTACTTCAACCTCTCCCTTTGCCTTCTCAAGTTTGGGAGGACATATCCTTGGACTTCATTACCGGTCTACCAAGTTCAAATGGTTACACTGTGCTCTTAGTGGTAGTGGATCGTTTCTCAAGTATGTCCACTTAGGAGCTCTTCAATCCCACTTCACGGCTTATAAAGTGGCAGAGTTGTTTGTCAATATAGTTTGCAAGCTGCATGGTTTACCTAAGAGTATTGTTTCGGATAGAGATCCGGTTTTCATCAGTAAATTTTGGACAGATCTGTTCAAGTTTAGTGGCACTCTATTGAGGATGAGTTCCTCATATCATCCTCAAACGGATGGACAAACCGAGGTTACAAATAGAACAATTGAGCAATATTTGCGGGCTTTTGTTCATCACAAACCAACTCTCTGGTATAGGTTCCTCCCTTGGGCGGAATACCATTACAATACTTCGTTTCACTCGGCTGCTGGTATGACACCGTACCAAATTGTTTATGGGAAGCTCCTCCTTCCATTCCTAGTTATGTGGCTGGATCTTCTGAGGTTTCTGCTAGTGATGATTTGCTTTCTACCCGAGAGTCTGTTCTGGAATTGCTTAGCAGAAATTTGGCCAAGGCGCAGAGTAGAATGAAAATTCTTGCTGATAACAAGCGCAGAGAAGTGTCTTTTGACGTAGATACCTGGGTTTACGTTAAACTACAGCCCTACAGACAAATTTCTTTATCTGGTGTGAAGTATAATAAGCTGCAAAAGAGGTATTATGGTCCGTATCGTGTGCTAGCTCGCATCGGACCAGTAGCTTATAAGTTGGAACTCCCTTCAAATGCCAAAATTCACAATGTATTCCATTGCTCTTTGCTGAAACCACATGCAGGTCCGATACCTTCTGGTATAGTTGAGCTTCCTTCGGACTCAATTGACAACCATCCAGTGGTTTCCCCTTTAGCTATTTTGAGTTCCCGTACTGTTGTTATTGATGGTGCACCTCAGATGCAAGTTACGTGCAATGGATCTGATCGCCACCAAGAAACTTCTTGGGAAAGCCGGACCGATCTGCGCAGAGCTTTACAACCTTGAGGACAAGGTTGACTTTGAAGGGGTGGATATTGATGCATTCACTAGAAAGGGAGGTGGAACTAGCAATGTTGAGGTTAATGGGCCTCCTACTACTCCAGGGAATCAGCCCATGTCTTCCAATCAGAGGCCCAAACGCAAGACAAAGACTCCCAAGAAGCTGGATGGCCACATCCTTTACAAATAACCTGCTTGTTTTCCTTATTTGCATTTTGAATTCTATTCTATTTCCTTCTAGAATCAATGAGTCAGCTTGTTGTATTAGCTGGCATATCTATCATAGATTTGATGCGAATCTTGTACTGGATTTGATTTCCATTCCGTTAAATTTTCGCTATATATTGTACTGTTGCTGCTGTGGCAAGAATCAATGAGAAATTTCATAAATTCCTTCCCTTCTTTATCATTTCAATAGGAGTTTTCCAGAACTCGAATCTGGACTATATCATTGATTCTATCACATGTACTAGCCTCACCACCCGTCCGATGGACGGGTTGTCTCGCTATTCATTAAATAAATTACTTTTAAAACAAAAACAACAGTAAATAACAACATCAAACAAATTCGTCGCATGTGCTGAGTTAGTATCAATGGATGTAAATACATTAAATCAACTCATTACTGTTGTGAGAAAGTGAATATTAATTACGGATAGTTTAGTAAATCTATTTATTTTTGACATGAATCCAAGAAAATTAAAGGTAGTTATTTCTACTTATAATTAAGGCCGAAGCTATATTTTGGGGAGTTCTATTGTAAATGAGGCTAAACTTCTCGTAAAAGAAGTTAAATTATAATTATAAATTAAATAACAATATTATAACTACCCTAGGTGTTTGAGTCTGAGCACCCCTAGTGATTCGTTAATGAATTATTGCTTACCTAAAAAGATAACAAATAAACTTTAACAAAGATATTGGAATTGAACATCCACATTTATTACGAAAAAAATCTAATTTTTTTTTAATAACGTTATTTATATTCATCAAATGAGACTATAAAAACTTAATGATACTGTCCTACCCAGTTTGAGGGATTAGTCTCTAGAGTTGCGCGCAGAGGATACCCGATTTATAAAAAAAAATATGTAAACATAAAAACTTAACACATAATTAAAGAGAAAACAATACAACATAATTAGAAAGTGAATCACGTACGTATGTATCATGCAGAGTTTGATTTAAAACTAAACACTAATTTAAGTATGCTTTTAATACTTGTTGAAGCGAAATTATCTATAAAAAGAAGAAAATATTACTTTGGACATGTAAAATTTTTCATTGATTCTAAAGCATCAAAACACAATTGAATAGAATCAAACTTTATGTATTTTATCATGAAATTTTATCCATCAAACAGATTATTATATCGAGAAACGAACTGCGTATTTGAATATTTAATTTTTCTGGACACTTAAATCCCCCCAAAATACACTATCAACATCATGACTTTACCTATTTTGTTACAAACTTATTATTTTTACCAAATCGGTTATTTACGAAGAAACTTCTAGAATTTGAAGAGGTAAAAAAAAATTAAATTCTAAATTATCCCAAAACACACTGTCTAACATTTTACTTTACACATTTTGGTGCAAAATAATTTTGTCCCCATCAAAGACACCAAAGCATATTGTTTAGCATCTCTTTTACTTATTTTCTTACAAAATTAAATATTTTTCATAGAAAAATTTTCATATTTAAACAAGTAAATTTTTTCGAGATTGTAAAGTATCTCTTAAAATATAAAAGAAGAACTTTGAGTTTGACAAAAAATCTGTTGGGAAGAGATAACCACACAAGCAGACAAAGTCGAGTACTCGTGGGCAGCCAAGTTCCCAAGTGTAGATTAATCATCAGTAAAGCTGATGAAAACTACACACCAATCACATGGTAAAAAAAAAAGAAAAAAAAGAAAAAAAACAAAGAAAAACTTAACAAAAAAAACAAAAGGGAGAAAGGCAAATAAAAAAAATTGGCAGATGTAAAAAACAACAAAGCAAAGAAATGGGTGATGTGATGACATGTATGATGTAATAAAGGGGTAGGAATTTGTTTGTGGGTTATGTAGTTAATTTGAAGAATACATGTGGTTTAAAAATTGCAAACATAAGTAGGGAAAAAGAAGATTGGACACGTTGCAAGGAACAATGGAAAGAACAAAAAATTGGCAGGAAAAAAAAAATCATTCCCGCCTCAAATTGCTTGCTGAATGCCAAGCCGCTTAAGAGCTTTGATACTTGATTGATAACATGATAATGATAGGTCGCCTTATGCAACATTAAACTCAATCAGCATGGTGGTTGATGAAGTTGGATAACATGTGATATCAAATATTATGAAAATATTTCAAACAAATCCTTTGAACGAGTACCTTGAATTAAAAAACACATCCATCATATGTTCATAGTGCTCTTGGTAACCACGACGGAAATCAAACCATTACAATAATAATCGTTGCAATAACCAAAGCATATATATCAGACTAAAGTCAGAACATCTTCCTTTGCTTAGCATCAGTAAAAAAAACTACCAGCTATTTCAATCTACAAGCTGCATCACTCAGTCATAACAGGTTTGTTCTCGTTGGCTTTTGGTCTCTGCTCTCTTGGCTTCTGCTCCTCAGTTTTCCTGAAATAATAAAGAACAATAGATTGATAAAACACAACAACATAATCTCAAAAACATTATCAACACTGAATACAAAACAAAAAATGACCATATATTCCCAAAATGATCTTTCATGCCAAGGGGAAAGGGGAAGCAGAGTAATGACATTCCAAAGTAATTTAGCAAGAGTTAAAGCATTCTATATAAATTTTCAACAAAAAATTCATAATGTCATCAAAATGGAAAGCATACAGTTCATTAAACAATTCGCAACGCAACCCAAATCTGAGTATCTGGCTTTTGGTCGTCCAATAGGGGCTACTACATATTTCTTTTCTTTTTTTGGTAAACAGGGGCTACTGAATATTTCAGCAATCCAATCATATGATATAATATGCAAGGGAGTCACATTATGCAAGTAATCTGAGTTTCTAAGTAATATCCATAATTACAAGCCTATAAATTTTGTTTTCCCTCGGACAAAAACCTCCAAAACTCAGCTCATAAAGCCAGCTACTAAGATCAAACTACACATTGATGTCTTATCATTAATCATGTCTAATGACAAACCATTATCTCGTCTTTTCATTTTCACTTGCTTCTACCAAACCTAAGAAACATCATATATCTCAAATCATGTCTAATTTTTTTGCTCAAATAAAAAAACAGAAATTTATGAAACGCAAAAACGTTGTTTTCATTGTTTCCAAAACAAAATGAATACATTCTCTCTAGTTCACCTACAATCTTCTCTCTATCACAATTTTTAACTATGAGAGTTTTCCATCTTCCTATTAGCAATTCAAATTCAAAATTTATACACATTTAAGAAAATGAAAACAGAAAATGTTTTCAGAAAGTAAAGTAAACAGGATTCAATTCAAAATTCCAAATTCTTCTTTCTCAAATCTTGTTCTTCATTTTGGAATGACCGTAAAATCATACAGCAAAAGATGAAAACTTCAAAACAATCGAATTGAAAATTTCTTCTACTAACGTTTAAACAAAAGAGTAAACCCTAATCTATCATGAAACTGGACGATTCAGAAAGATAGAGAAAACACAAACCTCTTATCAGAGGCGCCTCCCTTCTGGCTAAGGAAGGATCGGAAAAGAGGAGAGTTAACATCGTAAATCATCGTGTCTTTGCTTTCTGATAGAGAGAGTGTTCAGCGACAAATTTGAAACCCTAATTTCTTCACCTGTGTTGGAAAGTTTCTGCAACTTTCGAGAATTTATGTCATGAGATGCACAAAACGGGTCGGATTTTATGGACTTGGTTATAAGCCCATATTGCTTTACTTTTGAGAAAAAATAAATGGGTTACTATTACACTGTATATTATTTCTGATACGCCCTCGTTAAAATCTTTTTATATTCTTTCCAAACTGTACTACTTGGAAGTTCTATCATAAGGTCATGGTAACTTTCTTTCTGAAAATCAAATTATTGACATTTTTACAATGTTTGAGTATCTATCTCTAGACAAATTACTTTGTGGTGTCTGAATATGAGATCCAAATGTTATTAAAGAAGCTTAACGTTACTTTTTGAGGTGTTGTAACCCAGTTGTATGCGTCTTCAAAAAAATCCCCCTCTTCTTCTATCTCGACCTCATTATCGCGGGTTTGGGAAGCGACTTCCGCGTTCTCACCTTCAACGCTCTCCGAGATTTACCTGGCGATGTCCCTCACTGAGGGTGATATCCTGGATTGGTGAACCGACCTCACCGAAGAAGCAGCGTAAGTAGAAGAAAACAACTACGGAGCACCCTATGGGGTCGGCTCTGGTTTACCGTCGGCCGACATTTTTAAGATCAGCTTGTCAGGGAGGAGGAGTAGTCGTCTCTTTTCAGTGCAGGTCCTAACCATTCACCTGTAAGGGGAGGGCGCCGAGGTCACTAAGCGAAACTAAAACGAGGTTGACTCCCAGCTAGGAAAGGTCAGGGCGGTTCAGTCTCCTCCCCAAGAGGCAGGTCAGCGGCGGCGACAGTCGCCATACGGTGACGTCAGCCATGTTCTAATAAGAGCGACAACAAAAATCAAGAGTAAAGACATTAAGAGAAAAGAAAGAACTGACCACGGCTCAAAGATACTCGTGGCTTGGCTTGAAGATCCAACTCAGCTTGATGAACACTAAACTCGGGTTCCAAAAAAACCCAAAAATGTGCGGCGCACAGCAAATACGAGTGTCAGCACGGTGGTCGGAAGGAAAGCTTATCTCAGGGATGTGGAATTGTTTGAGCACTTCAAGGATTTGCTAAATTGCTTTTCCTCATGAGCTTTCTTCAACCTTTGAGGTATGGAGGAGGAGGGTATTTCGACACCGACCTTGATGGAGTATTGACTTTTTACGATGTTGCGACTTTAGATGCCCCTGCATCGAGAGAGATTTTTTTCTTTTTCATTTTTTTCATTTTTTTTATTTTCTTCCCTTTCTACACTTTCTGTTGAGTATGGCTCTGAGAGATCCTTCCCACTTCTAAGAGAAATTGCCTTGACTTGCTCCTTTCCATGTTTTTGTGAATTAGTAGATGCTTCTGTGGTTGAAGGCAAAGCACCATTTGGCCTCGATACAATGTCAGAGCCAATTGTCCTACTTGGTTTTCAAAGTTTTTGAGTGAAGCATCATGAGCTTGCCTTGCAGTCCTTGTTTCATTGATGAAATCATCTGTTTTGTTCATGTATGCCTTGAACATTGCTTCTAAGGAGTTTTATGCATTTGGGTTAGGATTCTTTTGATAATTTTGGTGATTTTGGAACCCTGGTGGAGTTGATGGTGTTGCTGCATGTGTTGCAGGAGCATTATTGTTGCTCCACCTAAAGTTTGGATGATTCTTCCATCTTGGATTGTAAGTGTTAGAATAAAGATTGTTATTTTGTTGTATCCCACATAGTTAATGTGATCTGAGGTTGCTTGGACATTCTTCATAGAGGTGACCACCCCACGATTATACACAACTAGTAGTTCTTGGAGGTGCTTGCTCTATTGCAGCTGCATTGGTTGTTGGTGCATTGTTGGTGCTGAGGTTCTTGATCATGTTAGTGAGTACTGCAACTTGAGCTGATAAACTTGTTACTTCATTGATTTCATGGGCCCCAGCTGTCTTCTTTTGAGCAGTGGCCCTATCTGTGGGCCAACTATAGCTGTTGGTTGCCATTTTCTCTATCAACTCAGAAGCTTCATTGTATGACAAGTTCAAAAGAACACCTCCAGATGAGGCATCCAACATGAGCCTGGTTTGGGGTTCCAAACCATTGTAGAATGTTTCCATTTGTATTATGACAGGGATACCATGATGAGGGCACTTTCTTAAATGTTCCTTCCACCTTTCTCATGCTTCAAATAGTGATTCACCCTCTTTTTGTTTAAAGGCAGTGATTTCATTTTTAACCTGGCATTTTTGTTTGGTGGAAAATATTTTTCTAATATTTCTTTGCTAGATCATTCCACTCAGTGATAGAGTTAGGCTTTAGTGAGTTTAACCAAGCTTTAGCTCTATCCTTAAGAGAATATGGAAAAAGTTTTAATCTAAAAGCATCTTCAGGAACACCAGGTATAATGAAATTGCTACATATGTCTAAAAATTGCCTTAGATGTAAATGAGGGTCCTCATGTGGGGATCCAGTAAATTGACCTACTGTTTGAAGCATTTGAAACATCATTGGTTTGAATTCAAATTGAGTGGCATTTATTTGTGGCCTGACTATGCTAGTTTGCATGGTTTGCTCATTAAATACAGCATAGTCCCTCATTGGTCTATCCCTATCATTTATCATAGGGCCCATGTTGATGAACTGGTTTCTGTGATCATTCTCACCATCATGGTTTGAGTGAGCTGATCCTCCACCTCTGCCAACACCATGATTTGAACCTGTTCCACCTTGTTCAAACATTGTTTGTATTGTTCTGCTTCTCTGTTGTCTAAGCAACCTTCTGAATCTCCTTTCTATCTCAGGATCCAAGGGAAATTCTGGTGTGTTGCTCCTGGGCATAAGCCACAACAACTGTTGCTGGTGCAATAACCTGCTATACCACAAGGAACAAGCAACCAGAGTAAAATTCAATCACTAAACTACTTCTACTACCTAAAATACTAGAAATTAATGGCAATCCCTGACAGCGGCGCCAAAAACTTGTTGTGTAAGAAAAGGTTGTGCAAGTGTACACGATCTTAACAAGTAATAAAATGATAAGAAAGGTCGAACCCACAAGGATTGGATTAATTTGCTAGCCTTCTATGATAGTAGTTGAGTTTAAGTGATGAAAGAGTTTGAGAGTAAAATATGAGGAATGTTGGGATATTTATATAAAGCTAAAATATGTTGTAATTCAGATGAGTGAGATGGTCGAGATGCATTCTCCTATGTAACTCCACTTTGAGATTCTATTGCTACTTATGATGCACCTGCAATCATTGCTCCTGCAATGAATGCTGCTAAAATAAATACTTGTGCTTTTGACCACTTTTCTTGTGGTTTCATTACTTAACTTATGTCTAAGCATTTGAATAAGTTCACCCTTGTATTTGAAGCTCCAACAGTATCATTTTATGGACTAAGCTAGCCTATGTCTAGGATTTTGCTTGGATTTAACAAAGTTTCCTTTTATTAATTCACTTACCCATATTAGTTCTTGAGTTCATACCATAAACCATTTCTGTATTTATGATTCTACTTATTCTAAGCGATCAACCTCAAAATAAGCTTTTGAAAGAATTAGCATACAAGAACTAAATTGCAAGACATCATCAGTAACATACAAATACTCAAAGATTCATTATATAGTTAAAGCATCCCAACCAAGGGTAATTTACCTCATGTTTGACATTGTTAAACACTTACAAACAAGAGAAATCATGATTATAAGGAATGAAAAATTACAAAGGAGAAAAGATAAGTGGTACACTACACAATTGCTACTCTTTTGCACCTTTGGCCTAACAATGTTGGTGCAATGAGCCTCTCAACAACATAAGCGCAACAAGAAAAATAATCTAAAGTAGAGAGAAGTTGTCACTTTCTCTCTTTCCTTACAATTAAACTAAACTATGATCTAATTAAAGTGAAACTTGAGTGATGCCGTTGATGAAGAGAATGAGGAGTATTTATAGGCTCCATGAAGATGTTGCCTTTGGCGCCAAGTAGCTCAAGCAGCTCATCCACTTGCTCAAATGTGATTGATGGGAAGCTTCACCAACTAAGAAGGGAGGTCCAATAACCTTATGCCAGGTGTACTTGTGAAGATCCAACTTGTTGGTGAGATACATGAACTTGAAGCCGCATCCTTGCCACTTGTGCCACTTGCACTTGCAACTTGACATGCTGACGTCATCATAAAATGCTTGGAGCAATGAGTGAAAATTGTGTTGCTGGTGCATGATTCTGTCTCTGCTTGAATCTCCATTCTTTGGTACTATGATTCTTTGGATGCATTGCAGTGCAATGGTTCGCGTTTTATTCTATTGCAAAGGCAAAGTGGTTGATGGCAAAGAATTGAACAAACACATCAAAAATACCACAAGTCATAGAAATTAATGCTTATGCAATTCAAAGCCAGAAATATATGTAATTGCTCTTCATTCTCTTGTTTGGCAAAACAAAATTACTGAGTTACATTCAATAATTCAACTTTAAGAGCTAAATAAATCTATATGTTATAGAGTTATCACATACCTCTCCACTTCTCTTGTTGACTTAAGCACCAGAGTGCTTACAGGTACCACCACTGCGACGGGCTCAACCTCGGCAGACCTCCTCCAATCCAGACCACAGCAGCTCATTTACCCCTGGGCGGATCTTCAAGCCGACCCATGTACGAACAAAAACTATAAACAACATTTTTGTAACACGCTAAAATTAAGTGTATTGTTAAGCGAGTTTTAATGTTATTGTTTTAATTAGTTATGAAGTAATTGATGTTCATTGGATTCCTCCAGCCCCCCGGCGTTTTTCCCTCAACATTGATGGTGTGGTTAAGGCGGGGATCGGAGAGCGAGTTGTGGAGGTATTGTGAGAGATCCACTACAAAAAAACACAGGATTAGCGACGCACAATTCCCTCGCTAAAACACCAAAATCTGTCGCTAAAATCCGTTAGCGAGAGAATTAGCGACGACCCAAATCCCTCGCTAAAGCGCTCATCGCTAACTTTTAGCGAGGGATTTTTAGCGAGAGATTTTTTGGTCGTTAGTTAGCGAGGGAAATTTTAAATTAGCGAGGGATTTTTTTTGAAATTAGCGGGAGATTTTTGGGATTTTTTTTAATGAAAAATGATATTTGAATGACTTTTTTTTATATATTTATTATTATATTATTTTTTTGAAGACGTTTATTATTATATTATTAATAAAAATTATGATATATTATTAATTTTGTGGTTGTGGTGGTGGTGGAAGGTGGAGAGAAGAAGAGAGAAATAGGAAAGAAATTCATAAGTGGTGGTGGTGGTGTTTGGGTGGTGGTGGTGGTGGTTTTGTGGTGGAAGAAGGTGGAGAGAAGAAGAGGGGAAAGGGAAATCGTAAGAGAGAGAGAGAGAGAGAGAGAGAGAGAGGAGAGGAAGAAGAGCTCGATCTAGTGGTGGTGTTGTGGGTGGTGGTGGTGAAGGGTGGATTAGGGTAGAGAGAATGAGAAGATTATTAAAGGAGAATGAGAGTGATAGAGAGGAAGGGAGGAGTGAGGATGAAAGGAGGTGGTGGTGGTGAAGAGAGAGAGGGTGGTAGGAGGTATGTGGTGGTGGTGGTGGTGAAGAGATTCGGATAGAGAGAGGGAGAGAGAAGAGTTGGGGAGAAAAAATGAAGTGAAATGGGAATGAGAGTGATTTGGTTGGGAGATTTGAATAAAAACCCATAACCGGCCTTTAGCGATTTAATTTATGACTTTTAGCTTTATTTAATTTATGACTTAGCTATGGACGGTGGTGTCTAATCTAGTCGTAAAAGTACAGCGACATTTAGTGACGAATTTAAGAGCTTTTACGGACAATGTTGTCTATTCAAGTCGAGAAAAAGTACACCGATATTTAGCGACGGATTTAAGGGCTTTTAGCGGCGGGCGGTGTTGTCCAACTGGCTTTTAGCGACAGATTTAAAGGTTTTTAGCGACGGACACTGTTTTTATTTTTTTATAAAAGCTGCATACCATTTAGCGACGGTGCTATCCGTCACTAATTCCCTCTCTAATTTTTTTTGCGAGGCATTCATTTTCCCTCGCTAATTCCCTCTCTAATATTTTTTTTTGCGAGGGATTCATTTTCCCACACTAAGTTTCGTCGCTAATGCACATTTTTTTTTGTAGTGATCATTCGGGTATTTGGATTTGTCGTTTTGCCAAATTTGTTGGCTTATGTAGTGTGTAAGAAGCTGAGCTTTGAGGTCAGTTGGAAAGCATTTAGATGTGCTGGGATTGAGGTTGGAGATTCATTGATTGCCAGGTTGACTCTAAGATTGCGGTTAGGGTCATTAAAGGGGACCAAGTTGATCGCCTTGCTGGAGGAGGGCTGGTTCGGGAGATTCAGAAACTTTTAGCTCTAATTTGGGATGTCTGTCTTCATCATGTGTTTATGGAAGATAATAGGTGCGCCGATGCCTAAGCATCCGTTGGTTGTAACCAAACTGAGCATTTGATTGTTTTTGAGCAAAGCCCTTTTGATTTGGAGGCTCTTGTGCTAGCGGATTGTATGGGTTTAACAACCTCTCATCGTATTCCTAATTAATTGATTTTGTCTTGGGGCTTTACCTTCATTTTCTGCCAAAAAAATAGTTATAAAAGAATGTGCTGTAAAAATAATTTTTTATTTCTTGTGTTTTATTTCGTGTTTGACGTATTTTGAGTTCCCCTTACCACTTCCCATGACTGCAATAGCTACCTTGAACACACACTGTACCACTCCCACATTGTAGGCCTAGTGATTTGTAATAATATAACCAACATTGTAGGCCTAGTGACATAAGCTACCTTAGAACACGTGAGTTGACCCGGTGCTCCCGTATTCGATTCCCACGGTGGACAAACTCGTTGTTGGCCCATGCGAAATTTTCTCTCAAGCAGGCACAGATACTAATCCTTCATTCAAAACGTATGGACATTCCGTAAGTAGCCAGAAATGGTCCGTACCACACTTATGCCATACAAAGTTGCACTTAATTGCACGTAGTCAAACTCATAGTCATTGCCCCAAATACAACAAACACCTTAGTACTACATAAGTTTATTTATTCATAAAATAATAAATACAAGACACATAAAGGTAAAAGCTTGCTTGCAAATAACTCATGGTAGCAGCTGCTAATTTCATCAAAGTCGTGACGATGTAAACATTTGATATATATCCTCATAGAAGAACTTCTTGAAAAGCTGCATATGTGCTATCTGAAAATGCATACACACAATAATAGAACCATCACCATCTGAACTATCAAGAATAACTGCTCTATCATATGGACACACATATCCTAAACCAAAATACACAGGCTTCCCACATCCAAAATCTGCATCATACAACGGCATATTAATCCAACTTGTGAAACGAAGATTAGGATTTCCATAAAACGGTGGATTTTTATCACCACCATCCAAACACTCCTTACTTCTAGTTCTAATAATAACATTTATTTGTGACTTTATATACTCATCAGTTACCAACTCACTTGCTTTCCTTATCTTCTCCGCAACGTATCCCAACGGCTTCGAAGTGATTTCTCCAATATACTCTTTTCCCGCTGTTGATATTAAACAATTCCCAAAATAGTTTTTAGGAAGAGGTGGAATCGTTCTATTGCGAATTTCAACATTGAACCCAACAAGTGTTTCTTGTTTCTCTTCAAGATCACGTGCCTTTGATGCACACTTCCATATATGTGCAGCTATTGATTCATATCTACTATAACCTCTCGATCTCTTTGATCTCGAATCGATTTCATTGGCTCTCTTCTTCAGGATTTCGACTTGTTCTGCTGACAGTCTTAACAATTCAGCGGTTGTTTTTTTGTTTCGTTCAACTAAGTCGTCTGATCTTCCAAGAATGAGTGGAGGAGGGTTTAATTCGAAATGGTCAAAGCAGGGTGGTATTAGTAACTGGGGGTGTGAAAATGAAAAATTAAGTATTGTTCGATCAAGAAAAGGTTTTTGATTTTCATCAAGTGTTTCACCTCGTGCTATCTTTGCCCATGAGTTTATAAAAGAAGAGAAACCAACACCATCAGATAAAACATGGAAGTAAGAAGTTCCAATAACAAATCCTTTATTGCAACTGAATCTTGTTATCTGCGCAGCGAAAATAGGATTATCTTCTACTGATTTGTCGTTATCGATTGTTGGAGTAAGTTGTGTGATGGAATCGGAAGGTGAAAAGTCACCAAAATCGTTCATTGTTTTAGTAGTTTCAGCTTCAAATAAAACTGCTCCTTTTGCGTTCAGATCTACTTCTATTCGACCGTTTTCTGTTATGCACAATCGACCAGCCATGGGATAGTAGTGAAATAGAATCTCGCTTAGTGAGTTCTTCAACCTCTCTATGGATAAAGTGTTGTTGTTTGTAGCTTTGTAAACTAAGATAAGTGGTGTGCGGTGGAAATGAAAGAGTTGATCTAGATCTGATAGCCATAACCGACCTTGTGGAGTTGATTTGTTTGGAGTTACAGTGTAAGAAGCAGTAATAGTTACCATTTTTTTTTTGAGTTTCTTGGGCAGAAGAAGTTTCAAGCTACAGAGATGTGTTTTCGACATGTGTGTCACTGACTATGTGAGTATATACACGATGACTAAGGTTTACGTCACTAAACCATGTCTTTAGTTATAGTAACTATTAATGGTAGTCGTAGGATGATCAAATTTTTAAATAAATTGTATCTAATGGTTATAGTTTTAATAGGGGTATTATGGCACTCTCATATATTTATTATATTAATTAAATTAAATTAACAAATATTCTGATTCCTATTTTTAAGGGATAGTTTAATTCACTCTTAAATTGCTTTAATTATTGTTCCTATTATTTCTTCTTCTTCTTCCTTTTTTTTCTCCTTCATTCGTTCATCCTGCGTTCGTTCCTTTTTTTCTTCGTCATCTTCCTCCTGTGTTCGTTCTCTCATAGCGTTCCTCATTCTTCATACTCCTGGTTCCATTGGTGTATATATATATATATATATATATATATATATATATATATATATATATATATATATATACTCCAACCAAATTCTTATATTTATGGTATATTTATTTTTGTAAACAGAGAGTACCATAAGTGTATTATCGTTAATCATCATGCGTTCTTCTTTTTCCAAATTCTTACTTTTATGGTATAAATATTTTAAGTAAGAATTTGGCTTCCTATATATTTAAAGTTAGCATTTCATTGGTTTTTTTAAACGTTGAACCTGTTTCCATTGTTGAAGCAAGCCATCGAAACACGCTATTCGGTTACGCCATTGATGGCTCACTACGGGGTTGATGAACATAGGACCAATATCAGCTTTACACAGTTACTTGTACATAAATCTTTTCTTTCTCATTGGTAACCATTGTTGTTCAATTTTGTGCTTATTAAACTCTATATAGACAACTAACCATTGTTGTTCAATTTTGTGGTTATTAAACGCTATAACGATCTGTTGCTTATTATATATGAATAACCAAAGCTCTGTAATTAGGCGGTTAGAAACAACTAACCAGAACTGTTTGATTCTGTGGCTAGTAGCAAACTAGCCACAGTTAAGTGACTTCGTGGTTAGACCACTACAAAAAAAAAACAGTATTAGCGAGGGAAATTGGGAACCTCGTTAAAAAATTATTACCGAGGGAACACTACGCCAGCGTATTAGGATTTTCAGCGTTTCATTTGGGCATTGGTAGCGTTTTAAAACGCTAGAGAAGCTGGCGCTACTAATGCGTACACCCCATTAGTAGCGTTTTAAAAAACGCTAGCCATTGACCCAGCGTGTTTTAGACATACGTAGCGTTTTATATAAAACGCTAGCCATTGACCCAGCGCCTTTTTACAATTCCTAGCGTTTTCTGTAAAACGCTAGGGATCCCATAGCTCTTTTTTACTACCATTCCTAGCGTTTTAAATAAAAACGCTAGGGATCCCATAGCTCCTTTTTACTACCATTCCTAGCGTTTTAAATTAAAGCGCTAGGATACTATAGCCCTTTTTACTACCATACCTAGCGTTTTATGTAAAACGCCAGGATGCTCTATAGCACCTTTTATTAGCATTCCTGGCGTTTTCAGAAACGCCAGGGATCCTCTAGCTCTCTCTTTACAATTCCTAGCGTTTTATTTTTAAAACGCTAGGTATTGAATGAATTTTTTAACTTCATTTCTAGCGTTTTCACTCTAAAACGCTACCTATTGATTGAATTTTTTTAAATATTTTTTTATTTTGGTTTGTTCTCCATTTTAATTACAACCTATAAATTCATTCCTTCCAAACAAATTCAGAAAATACATTCCAATCCAATATCATTCAAACAAAATTCGATCAACAAAATTCATCAAATAATATTTCCAATCCAATATATATCATTCTAAGAAGTACTTACAACATAATATAAATCCAATATATACAACATATATAATAACTAAACTATTATGAATCTCAAAACTTGCTACAAAAAGCTAGAAACAAAAGCGCACCACTCCCCCATACTACTGTAAGTTGTTGTGAGTAATTCGGATATTTTTAAAGTCGGGAAAATCTTGAAAAATAAAATGAAATAAAATTAGAATTAAAATGTTTATTAAATGTGAGTAAGTATTATAATATCAATATAAAAAAGAAATCTAAGTAGTTACCTTGGTTGGGATTGTTACTTTGTCATGAGTGATAATCTCTTTCATATACCTCATAACGTAGTACCCACAATCATTGTTATTTGGTTGTTTAGGACACTACAAAGCAAAAGATTATAACTTAATTGTCACATTTTTATGACCAAAAATTCAATTAAAATTATAAGAATGATTCTTAAAAAGCTTACACGATTATGGGTAGCCATCTTGTTTTACTCGTAGATAATCCCAAGTATTCTTTCAAAGCACTGTAACGTCATACATATATATATAACGTTAAGTTGAACAAAATACATATATTAAATTATACAAATTAAAATGAGAGGGTTACACATACACACCTCTCAACCATCTCTACGAAGTCACGTGAGACGTTGTAATGGCCTTGAAGTGAATCCGGATAGTAGACAACATTTTGCTTAGGATTTATTGCAAAGAGTACCCAATGTTGCCTGCAAGTAAATGAATCACGAATGAGTACACATTAATTTACACTATAATACAATCCTCAAAATAATTAAACAAGTGATTGAAGACTAAATTTCTCACCCATTATTGAGTGGTGCCAAAAATAAAGATTCGCCCTTCAAATGCTTGGCATCCATGAAGCGTGAATGGATATAACTTTGTATTTCACTCTTAATAGCCATAATACGTTCCTCTGTATTACCTTCTTTGAAACACAACGATACACGCTGGACACAAGAAGAAATATACGTGTAAAATTGCGAAAGGACCGTAAGACGATTGTACAAAAACCTATAAATAATATATATACAACTTTCAGATCCTCATATATATACTCTAATATAAACAACTATTGTGTACAAATAATTTAATACATACATCGGTATACTCTAATATCGATGGCGAGTGGCCCAATCCATTTCAACTATAGCTTTGAGATCCTCCATGTTGATCATTACCAACTGCTTCGAGTCCACAATGTTATCGGCGGGTAAAAAAATTTGGTCGTCCGGGTTCATTTTTTGAGTGATGTGGACCTTTAGAGAATCGATGTACTTACGGAATTCATCAATGGGAAATTGACCAACATGTTGGGACCGGGTTGTATATAAGTAGATGGTCGGGAGAGTTTGGTAGTGGAAGGGAAGGTCGGGACACTTTTATGGAAGGGAAGGTCGGGACACTTGGGGTACCTAGTATATATTAAAAAATGATTAATTAGTTAGTTAACACACATTATAGTCATCAACTTATTAACAAAAATATTGTCACTTACAACGACAAGTTGTTGAGCCATGCCACAAAAGTACTAAGTGCTTGATCCACGGTAAATATATCCGCATTAGCAATTGGAGCAGTGCAATGGTGCAGACCCTCTATTGAATAGTCTACCCTAACTCTCAAATGGTTTTGAGCATGGGTAAATTGTGCGAGTGTGGCACTCAATTGGTTACATATCAAACCCACTCGCAACCTTTCGATGTGGGTTTGCAATATATAGCTCACATTCACGATTATCTTAAATCAATTATAAAGAAAAATAAATATACATGATAATTTTATCAAATACATAAAAAAAGCAGTCGAGTTTTGTTAAAAATACTGTGTTGAAGGGATGGTGCGGCTATCTCAGGGCGCTATGGGAAGTGCGGCGGGTGATATAGGTTCAGCGGGGTGGTGCAAGCAGAGGATGGTGCACCAATCCTTTGTGCCAAGAGGCGCTTAAACATCCTGTCTCTCTTCCATTAATACAAAGAACATTCTTGGATAGCTCGTCATACTTTGCCGCCATGACTTTACAATCCCCGCACCCACTTGCTTTGGCTCTTTGGCCCAAACACACGGTTGTAGGAGGAATCCCATATCCATAACCTCTAATCCGACCCTGCTCTCTCTTCCCTTCCCAAGGCACGAGCAATGACATCTTGTTGACCATCACAATCTCATTAAATCTCCTTGTGATCTGATTGTGATATGCTTTGGCGATGCACAAACATAAATAACGGATAAAATTAATAAACAAGTGTCAAGAGAAATTTAATCGACAATAAAAATATGTCCACGTGTCAAAAAAATCGAGTAACGGATAAAAATAATAAACAAGTGTCAAAGAAATTTAATCGACAATAAAAATATGTCCACGTGTCAAAAAAATCGAGTAACGGATAAAAATAATAAACAAGTGTCAAAGAAATTTAATCGACAATAAAAATATGTTCACGTGTCAAAAAAATCGAGTAACGGATAAAAATAATAAACAAGTGTCAAATAAATTTAATCGACAATAAAAAATATGTCCACGTGTCAAAAAAATCGAGTAACGGATAAAAATAATAAACAAGTGTCAAAGAAATTTAATCGACAATAAAAAAATATGTTCACGTGTCAAAAAAATCGAGTAGCATGATTAAAAAAATATAGTCGACACAAATTCCAACTTGCTAGGAATCATAAAATTAAAATTACAATACATGAATTTTGGAATATTTACAATTTTGTCCTTGACCTCCTTAGTTTTCGGATCCACAATCTCCCATCCTTGTTTTGCGGGCCTCTAACAGATAAATTACAACGATCAAGGGATTCTTGAGTTGGATCTTCCCCTCTTGCAAATAACTATTTAAGTTTAATAATTGTTAATTAACTGTAAATTAAAAGATTCATTAAATCATAATAAATTAAACTAATTGTGTCTTACCAATCTTTCTTCAAGAATTTGATATCCACTTGAACCTCCTCTATAAGGGTACTCGGGATTAGAAGCTCTCACTTTATTGGCTTTGCTTTTTTTCTATTTAAAAACATAAGTATACATTAATAAATGATATCTTGTTGTGAAATATATATATATATATATATATATATATATATATATATATAACTTAAATAATTAATATACTAACCAGGAAATCCGGATCAGAGTGCGTATATCTACAAATTTGGTCCAATCCTCCTTAGTTATAATTAGGCATACGATCTTCGAGGCTCTGTCTGATGGTCCCATCAGCCGTTTGAATACTTTTTCCCACATCAGTTCTATATGCCCGATGCAACCTTCCCGCTTCCTTGAGTATCTAATCTCTTGGGCATCATCGACATCAAAGTGTTTCTACTTATACATAAAAATGGATTAAATAAATACAACTAAAAATTCACTAAATAAGATTATTAAAGAGGTCTAAAATTATATACTGTATTAAGGACCAAAAATCATCTTTCGAGTTTAGGCAAAAGCGTATTATCTTTCTCATTCCAACTTTTTATTGAAATTGGAAAGATTTGTTTCACCTTAGTACCAATAAAGCTAATTAAATTTGTGCCGTTGTCTCCAATTGGCAAACCTTTAACACTCCATCGGACCTTAAATAATTAAATCATTAAATAATTAGATAACTTGGAAAGGTAGAGAACAACATTAATAATTAGTAATTAACTTACCTTATATTTCTCGTGTCCTTTACTTTATCCGATGGACGATATTCTTTTTCGATGTAATTCCTCGGGGAGTGAACTTCTTTGTGTTTCTATCACTCCCATCACCACCCTGACTACTCTCATGATCACTATGTGATGCCATCTCACTTGCAATGACCCAAATGAAATAGACTCGGTGAGTTTTAGCTTTCTAATTGTTTAGAACCAACAAACACTTAACAAAATATAGAAGAAGCCATGCACTAAGTAAATGTGATGAAAGCCATGCACTAAGTATATAACCTAGAGTAAACATACATAGGAAAGCCATGCACTAAGTATATAACCTAGAGTAAACATACATAGGAAAGTCATGCACTAAGTATATAACCTAGAGTAAACATATATAGGAAAGCCATGCACTAAGAACCTAGAGTAAACATATATATGAAAGCCATGCACTAAACAGAGAAAGCCATGCATGCACTAGGAAAGCCATGCACTAGGAAAGTTAATAATGCTATCTAAGCCGGACTAATCTAACAACTAATTAAATATAACATTGAGCTAAGTAATGAGAGAAAGCCATACAAAAGATACATAACAAACAACAAAAAAACCGGTGAGAGTATGTTGCGAAATACCTTTTGAAAGGGAGAGAGAGAGCGAGAGAAAAAGGAAACAAATGGGTGCTTCTTTGCGTGGTAAGATAACACCAAGAGAGAGAGAGGATGAGCGAAGAGGATGGGTTTTTGCGTTTTAGGTTTTCTGGGTCGCGCGTTTATGGGTTTACGGATGATGAGCGAATACGTGGAGTGTGGGTTGTTCGCAAGGGATGAGCGAAGAGGATGAAGCGAAGAGGATGGGTCGTTTGGTTTGCTGGGTCTCACACGGAAGGGATGAGCGAAGAGGTTTTCGGGTTTTTATTTGGGTTTTCGCAAGAGAGGAGTTAGGTAGATGAAGAGACGGCGTGAGTGTGTGTGAGAGAGATGAGAGCGCGCTTGTAAAAATTTTAATAGCATCCTAGCGTTTTTACATAAAGCGCTAGGGATGCTATAGCGCCTCTTTACAATTCCTAGCGTTTTGAAGAAAGCGCTAGGGATGCTATTAAAATTTTTACTACCATTCCTAGCGTTTTATGTAAAAGCGCTAGGATGCTATAGCGCTTTTTACAATTCCTAGCGTTTTCGAAAGCGCTAGGGATGCTATAGCACCTTTTACTAACATTCCTAGCGTTTTATATAAAAGCGCTAGGGATGCTATAGCACCTTTTTACTAACATTCCTAGCGTTTTATGTAAAAACGCTAGGGATGCTATAGCACCTTTTTACTACCATTCCTAGCGTTTTATGTAAAACGCTAGGGATCCTCTAGCTCCTCTTTACAATTCCTAGCGTTTTATTGATAAAACGCTAGGTATTGAATGAATTTTTTAACTTTATTTCTAGCGTTTTCACTCTAAAAGCGCTACCTATTGATGAATTTTTTTAAATATTTTTTTATTTTGGTTTGTTCTCCATTTTAATTACAACCTATAAATTCATTCCTTCCAACAAAATTCAGAAAATACATTCCAACAAAATTCAGCCAATATATCATTACAAACCAATATATAGATACACACACATATGTACATATCACCAAAAGACCATATTAAACTAACAATTACTTACAACATAATTAATATATATCCAAATCATACAACATAATAAGTAACTTAGATTATGAAACTCAAAAGTAGCTACAAATTAAAGCTAGAAACATATATAACAAAGACAACCCTCAATGACTACTGTCTTGACCACTAGATCTCATGATCACTAAGTGATGCCATCTGACCTGCAATATAACATATATAATCCATGTTATTGTTAAATTTACAAAAACAATATAAATATTATCTATTAATAAAAAATAACGAGATATCATTAAGTCTATATTACCTTTTCCTTTTCCTAGATAAAATTTTGTTTGCAATTAGCGTCTTGGTATTTTTTTTCCGAGCGAATAATAATTCCATCATTATGATATTTTCTAAAATATACAACATCCTCTATAGAAGTATTTTCCCTATTATTGGTTACGATGTTACGAAGAAAGGGTCGTCCTCAACACCAACATCATCGGGTGCTTCATCATCATCGTTGTTATACACAAATTTTTGTCGATCAATAGAACAATAGACCAATTGATATTAATCGGATCGAGTGACATAAAACACTTGTTGAGCTTGCGATGCTAAAATAAAAGGTTCATCTTTATATCCTAACTTGTTGAAATTCACCCGCATGAACCCTAATTCATCAATCGTAAACAAAGATTATTGTCAACCCATTCACATTTGAACACGGGCTCTCAAACATATTGTAATCCAACTCCCATATGTGTTCAATGAAGCCAAAGTAAGACATATTCGCATATATGGGATTTCTATCTTTGCCTTTGGATGCATGCATAGAATGAGCTACAAGAGTCACCCCACTATTTTGCATTTTACTCGATCATCTTGTTCTTTTGTATAGAAAGTGCACTCGTTCATTAGATAGTTGTTGTAAGAGAAGACATGTATATTTGGACCTTTTGCTAACCATCTCAATCTTTTTGAAATCAAGTAGGATTGAAACACACTCACCATCAATGTGATGTTTTAGCCACACTATGAAACTCCTATTGTGTTCTTTTGCTAACCAAACTTGCTTCTTTCCGGGAATTGACTCTTAAGAATCTCCTTGTGCTTGGCAACATATGAATCAACCTCACTATCATTGTGAAGAACGTACAAACAAGTGTGCTTGCTCTAGTTCTTTCCTTGATACCATCACTAATTTAGTTCCTGTCATCCCTTTACTAATCCTTCCTTCATGACGAGACCTTGGCGGTCCCACAGAATATTCAAGACTAGATAGATAGCCGTGCAAAACTCAATAGCCTCTTCAACTATATAGCGCTCAACAATACAACCCTCGTCGTCGTGATCGATTTTTCACATATCCTTTTAATATCTTCATGTAACGCTCAAACGGATACATCCATCTCATGTAACATGGGCCACACAATTGTGTCTCTACAACGGATGAACTATTAGATGAATCATTATGTCAAAAAAAGGAAGGTGGGAAATACATCTCAAGCTCACACAAAGTGATGATAATTTCTCTTTGCAATGTTGGCAACTTTTCGTGGTCAATCACTCTACTACAAATCGCCTTAAAGAATAAACAAAGTTTGGTTAAGGGTCCGACGCACTTTCTTAGGCAAAATGGATCGATATACCAATGGGTAGCAAATTCTCCATGAGAACATGACAATCGTGGGACTTTAGAGACTTTAACTTGAGGTCTTTAATCGATACAAGAGTCGCCACATTTGAAGAGTATCCTCTGGAACTTTAACTCCATGAAGAAACTCACAAAAGACAGTCTTCTCCTTTCTAGATAGAGTATGAGTCACGGAGGTAGATATGTACGTGTACCCTTCTTTACTGGGACCCAATTCAGGTCTCAAACCCATACTAACCAAATCCAACCTTGAGTTGATGGTATCTTTAGTCTTACCCGGCATATTGAGTAAGGTACCAATGACACTTTCGAAGACATTCTTTTCAACATGCATCACATCAATGAAATGCCTTACATATAATGACTTCCCAAGTATGGCAACTCAAAGAAAATCGACTTTTCTTCCACCCCGTTTGGCAATCTCTCCCGCAAAAGGCTTCCCAAATTTAATGTTCAAATCTTCCACCTTTTCAAATACACATTCGCGAGTCAAGGCGGGAGCTCTACGTGTTCTCAGTATTCCCATCAAATGCCTTTCTCCACAATCGATAGTGATGAGTTGATGGGAAAAATCTACGATGACCAAGATAGATATTCTTCTTACCATGTTCCAACCACATCCAATCTGTGTTATCTTCATATATAGGGCATGCACACTTTGCCGCCTTTGTTCTGTGACCCGGATAGATTGCCGTATGCGGGAAAGTCGTTAATTGTGCCAAAGATCATAGCCCTCGGTGAAACTTTCTTCTCTGAACCCATCATACACCTCTACCCCAATCTCCCACATTTGCTTCAAGTCTTCAATTAAAGGAGCCAAGTATACATCAATATCATTTCACGGTTGTTTGGGCCTGAAATTAACAAAGACAAAGATCATATATTTGCGTTTCATGCAAAGCCACGGTGATAAGTTATAAATCGCCAAAATCACGGGCCATGTATCTTTGTGGGAGCTACTCTCGATACCGTGCGGGTTAAATCCATCGCCAGACAATGCAAGGCGTAGGTTTCTCGGGTCATCCCCGAAATTAGGATACTCAATATTGATTTTTTCCATTCGGAGAATCTGCACGGGTGTCGAGCATACCATCTTTAATCCTTTCATCCTCATGCCATGTCAAGTGTTTTGCATCTTACGAACTACGATACATGCGCCTAAATCGAGGAATTATAGGAAAATACCACAACACCTTTTGTGGAGCAGACTTTTTCTTCTTATATCATGTGCATTACATTTAGGACACGACTTTAACAACGCATGTTCATTCCGAAATAAAATGCAATCATTCGGACAAGCGTGTATCTTCTCATAGTTCAAGCCAATAGACCCCAACATTTGCTTTGCATCATACGTCCGAGAAGGAAGCACATTATCATTCGGCAACATTTCTTTCGTAAGTGAGAGTAAATCGGTAAAGCTCTTATCCGTCCATCCGTGGTGAGTTTTCAAGTTATAAAACTTGATCATGACCAATAATTTTGTGAATTCATTACAACCCGCATACAATGGTGTCTGCGCATCGCTTATCAACTTCTCAAACATTTCGGGACAATCATTAAGATCCTCTTCAACCACCTTTGCCATCTCTTCAAATTCGTTCGCATCAAATGAATGTGTTCCGGTGTCAACCGTGGCGCATATCTCTTACTAATATCATTCATATTTGAAGATTCACCTTTTTCTCACCGTGCATTATCCAACAAGTGTAACTTTGATCAATTCCATTCGCCTTTAAATGTCGTGTCAACTCCTCTACAGTAACTGATTTTACATAACAACACCTTAAACAAGGACATTTCATACCACTAGAAGTCCCTAAACGTTCAACAAAGACTGGCTCACAAAATAATCCACTCGGTAATGCATACTCCTTGGGCAGACGATTGGCAGACATCCAATTTCTATCCATAATTGCCAAATATTTATAATAAAATCCTGAGAAGAGAACTTTAACATATGACCCATCAAGCAATTCGAATATAATGAAGAATCAATTCATATAAAAAAACAAACAAAATTTCCTCTTTTAAATTTTTTTCAATTCCACTCCTTATTTTCCCAAGCTATATCTATATCATATTCTATTTCTATTCTCGGTCCTTTGGTCAAGACAAAGGAACCATATAGTCTAGTCTTCCAAACAATTAATTTATGTGTAACAAGAAGAGGCTAGTGGTGAAAAAAAAAGAAGAAGAGTCTAGTGTGCACAAGTGACAAAACTAATATATTTCTAAACTAGAACCCACAATTAATATCTAACAAGAAAGCAGAGAAAGGAACAGGAAAACTCACCAATGTTGTGCGAGTGAGAGAGATGATGTTCACTTTGAGAGAGATGATTTTCGTTGAGAGAGATGATGTTAATTTGAGTTAGGGTGTTAGGGTTTTTGTTTTCGGGTGAGTGATTTTGCGTTTCGGGTAAGAGTTGTTAGGTGAAAGAGGAAGTAGCTCAACGGGAAACAAAAAAATTATTTAACCATACCTAGCGTTTTCTAAAAACGCTAGGATCTATCTAGCATGTTTTCTAAATACCTAGCGTTTTGAGTAAAAGCGCTAGGATATGTCTAGAGTGTTTACTAAATACCTAGCGTTTTATAAAAACGCTAGGATCTATCTAGCGTGTTTTCTAATTGGCTAGCGTTTTGAATAAAAGCGCTAGGATCTGTCTAGCGTGTTTTCTAAATAGCTAGCGCTTTCAAAAAAACGCTAGGATCTATCTAGCGTGTTTTCTAATTGGCTAGCGTTTTTTGAATAAAAGCGCTAGGATCTGTCTAGCGTGTTTTCTAATTTGCTAGCGTTTTGAGTAAAAGCGCTAGGATCCTGTCTAGCGTGTTACCTAATAGGTAGAGTTTTACTTTAAAACGCTACTAATGGTGTAGCGTGTTATTAAAATGGCTAGCGTTTTTTTATAAACGCTACTAAAGGTGGCGATCTCTTTTTACAATTCTGGCGTAGTGGAATTAGCGACGGCCTTGCCCGTCGCTAAAGTGGCGCTGGTTTTTCAAATATTTCCATCGCTAAAAGTGAAAATTCCCTCGCTAATATTTTCACAGCTGTAACCCCACGTGCTTTTTTTACAATTCCGTCGCTAATACTGAAAATTCCCTCGCTAATTCAAATTCCCTCGCTAATATCCAAATTCCCTCGCTAATTTGTTTCCCTTGCTAACAACAAAATTCCCTCGCTAAACTTATTAAAGTAACCGAAGCCTTTTCTTTCCTCTTCCCACTCATTTCTCTTCTCTCACTCATTTCTCTCTTCTCTCCTATTCCGACCCCAACACCACCACCACCCATATCTCTCCATTTTCGCCACCACCACCGTCCACGCCGCCACCACCTCCTCCACCATCACTTAAGGTTTGTTTTTTCTCACTTTTCTCTCTTCTCCGAACTTCCCTCTCTAACTCCCTCTAATGGTTTTTCGTTCTTTCCTCACCCATAGGAACGATTTTTTGCTCACCAACACACCGGAGTGCACATCGTCACCGTAACGCCAAGAGATCGTTGGATTCGTGACTCAAAACGGTTAGTTTTTCTTTAATTTTGATTTTAGTGTTTAGGATTGATGTTTAGAATGTTTAGAAATTTATTTGATTTTAGTGTTTAGGATAGATATTGACATTTGTGATTCGGAATGATTTTTGAAATGTTTGGAAATTGATTTGATTTATATTAGTGTTTAGGAATCTAACCGCATGAATACGGTACTCTGGTTAATCAATCACTAACCACAATATTGAACAACCTTGGTTAGGTGTCGTTGTCTACAAATTTTAAAAGCACAAAACCAGAAAAACCCTATAGAAAAATCTTTGTTTTTTCAGGTTAGAGTTCTTTTAATTACAGAATTCCGCATTTCAAGAACAAATAACTAACCTTTTTCCAACTGCGAATTGGTTAGAGACCGGTTGCGACGATGGGACTGACGTGTGTGTTTGGAACCGAATTAGTTGTTGTCCAGAATCTGTTTCAAGAAAGAAAAAAAATGAAAGGAATAGGAATAGGTAAGGAAGATGAAAAACAAGATCAGGAAACAAGCAAAACTGAAACAATAAAGAAAAAAACCAAAAACGCACCTTGCGATGGGTAGAATCCTGCGTCTTTTCTCTGGTAATTATGAAGATTGTATTTGGTTTCCTATGGGTTTTGAAAGGAAGAAGAGTGGGTTTTGAAGCGTCTGTTTTGTGTGAGGAAGAAGACTGAAGCGTATAAGGGAAACTAATTTAGTGCGTGTGTTTTTGGTTCATAAATGCCTAATATTTCTCCAACTTTTTAGGAGTGGAAATCTGAATAATATTAAACTACTTCTATTTTATTATTTATCATTTTGTATGTTACCATTCTAACCTTTAGTTATAGTTACTAAACACACTGTTTAGTGACATAAACTAGACTCGTTGGAGTGGTTGTTATGGGTTCCACCCACATTAATTCATATGGACCAATATTTATGACATACAACAAAGTGGGGTTTATGTGTTTTTTAGATTAGCAAAGTGGTTAGTAGTTAGTGTGTTAGTTGTTAGAGGTGAGGGAGGAGCGGAGTTCGAACCCCGTACGCCAACGTTTTTTCACCAACAATGTCCTTCTCGCTCAACCAAGTGAGCTACCCTTTTGGGACGAGTTGTTATTACTTGTTAATGAAGTTATCAAAAATTTATTGCGAATTAATGGAGATTGAATGTGTGTTTGTTTAAAAGTGTCAAATTCGTAGAAAGAAACACAATGAAACTCTAAGTCTGTTGACTGTTGACGAGTCTTTTCGAACTCATTATTTTTCATACAATGTAGATTTTAATTGGCTCACTTAAAAGAAAATTTGAACAACACATATGAGGAGATATTTAGATTTTAGTTTAGTACTAAACTAGGGGATAATCCCGTGCGATGCACGGGTTTATATAAAATATTTTTAAGGATATAATTAAAATAGGTATAATTATAAATAAAGGAACACCAATTTTCATACCATTTATTAATATATTAATTTTCAAACTTACATAGAGAAAATGAAAATTCAATTTAATATAAATAGTTAGTTTAATATTATTTGATGTTAATAAATATTATAAGGACGGTTCATGTTGTAATGATTAGTCGAAGCGAATAGAATTACTATGAATTATTAACGACTTCTCTCTTGTAATAGACCAAATTAGACAACAATTCGGAAGTTTTCTAATTTAGAATAAGTTTTTGAAATTGTTTTCTAATTTATATTTCAATGGTGGAAGTTTTCAATTAAATAAAGGATTCTAAAAAAAATATGAAATAAGTAAGCACAATATGAGTGCAAAATAGTAGACAATGCTTACAAACAATCAAAAAAAGTTATATAAGAAAAATTAAAGAAAACGAAATACGTTGTTTTATTTACATTATGAAAATGATGTTATGAAGTTTAGCATTCATTCATACGGCTAAGGTTTCGTTCTTTCATATATACCATATTTACTTAACTTAATATTTTTTTGATTCCAACCAATATTGTTGGCTACTAATAATATAAAACAACTATGCATTTACGATGACGATAAACAACCATTAAAATTTAATGATAACATAAAATGACAATTTAGTTAGGGTCACAAACATAATAAATTTATGATGCTACAAATTTGTTGTGAAATATTGTTAAATTTTTGATGTGGAATCTTTTTTTCCATTCAGATAAATCTTGTTGAATTTCACTCTCGGCCTTTTGTTGGATATTTTTGATTCTTCATTGGATTGCAACCTTGAAAATTAGATATTTTTGTTAGGTAACATTTTTAACACAAAGGAAATTAGATTTCTCTACACGTCACCTTAATGTTCTCCTCTTTTTGTGTGTTTTGGAGTTTGAATGATGGGAGACCCATTTGAGGAACCACTTGGACAGTCATTATTGTCTTCTTTCTCAATCTTATCTTGCAATCTAATTAAATTTCAACATTAAAATAACAACCACCTTTATAATAGGCTTTAGAATTTTCTTTGGTCGTAAAATATTTTCTTCCATGATTTTAAAAGTAGGAACGCATCTTAACTTGAAAAAAATAAATGCATTTGGAACCAAGGATATTCAAGAGCTATTGAGGTAAGTTCTAATTATCTCCATTTCCATACTTTAAAAAAGTTAAAACATATTAGTAGTGAAGTTGATATATGGTATGATTCGGTAAAGTATATATGTATGGAGATTGTTAGATAAATTCAATTTTTACATAAAGTGAACATCTAAATATAATCATGGTTATGAACCTATATACATACTAATAAAATAAACATTTTATTTATTTTATTAGTAGTATATAAAGACTATAAAAATATGTAGAAAGTAAAACATAACAAATTATTCGGGAAGAAGGTTAATACCTTGCGAGAAGGAAGAACTCCTTTATTTTGTGGTAATTGGTGATGAGAAACAACTATGAAGAAGTAGAGAGAATGGTACTTGAGGTTAGAAACTATATATATTCCCAAGTTGAAACTGTAAGTCCATATTAATAGGGATATCAAGTGATTTATAAGCGGTTGTCTTGTTATTGTCATATAGAATTATTGGAACTTAGTTATGGTGGATATAAATGTAAATGGCAAGAGAAAGGGGTATAGACATTGGATAAGCTCAACATGTTCATTAGTTAACCAATTAAGTCGGGCCAAAGTGAGTTTTACTTTTCTTTTCAAAATAGTGATTAAAAAATACATAAGCCAATTAATTATATGAAAGTGCACTTATCAAAAACAATTATATGAAAGTGCAAGGTACATCCTTTTGGAAAGGGAAACTTTTTATCGATCAAATTGAAAAAATATAGTCAAATCATTAGTATACTTACCTAAGAGCCAAATACATTACATTCGATAACTCGCATAACTAAAAAAAGCATTCATATATTCATTAAAGGTGGCAAGAAAAATAACGGAAAAAATAAATTTGAAGAAATAAGTAATTGTAAATGGGCATGTATTCCTACTTTATAAATCAACCTTTCGTTTCATAGGATATAAGCGATGCTTTACATGATTAATAGTAATGATGAAAAATATAGTGAATCACTATATATTATCAATTAAATCATTTCAATTCTAATTCTACTTCTAAATCTAATCTAAATATACATTATAAAATCAATTATGGAATATTAATAATTCAGATGAATTATAATAATTATAATTACAATAATTATAATAATTAGCTTTTCATTTGGTCTAAAAAATAGCTTTTTATGCATGATATCTCTAATATTTAATGAAATTAAAAATTTAATTTCAAACGAAAACAATTAACTCATTAAATTTTATTTTAATACTAAACATTTTTTCAAAAGAAAATATTATAAAAATTCTCTAACGTATCACACTATCGAAAATATTTATTTTTTTAATTTTCATAAGTTATCAATGGAAAGTCATGTATTTTTATACTTGTAATATAAAAAGTCATGAATTATATCCACTAAGAGTATCATTTAATAAGTTAGTGGTAATAGTAATCATGAATTTAAGTCTCCTTCATGTGTAAATTATAAGTAATATTAATATAATTAAAAATCTAATTGAAAAATTAATAAAGATGATGTGGAACATCCTAGAGCTTGGAAAAAAGCTTCCTTTAGATATTTATATAGATGACTTAGTATTCTCCAATGACAACTTAAAATTATATTGCAAAAATCTTGAAACTTATTTGAAACATGGTAATTCTTTTGATATTGATGGTGAAGTTTTATTTGATGGTAAATCTTGAAATTTATTTGAAATTTTGGTTTGAACTTTTTAATATTGATGTAAAATTTGACATTTATACCATAATATTTTATCTTTTCAATACATGTACTGTACACCATTAAACTTACCTTTTGTATTTGTGGCATGTTGAGGTTCACACAACTGCTATGAGTCTACGTATTTTCATACTATTTGGGCAATATTCAAACACATGAGTGATTAGTGTGGGACTGTGGGTTTAATAGATAGTTGGGGTCAGTGGCGGATCTTGCCAAAAAAATTAGAGGGAGCCAAAATAGTAACAAGTATATAAAACAAAATTAATGGTGTATTTATAATAGTTTGTTTGGTTTAGTGGTCAAAATTATCTATGTCAATTTTAATGTCTTAAGTTCAAATATTGCTTAGTGCAGTTTTTTATATTAATTTTTTAGAAAAATATACAAATAACTACAAAAAAGAGATTTGACCATCACAAGAATTGAACTGAGGACCCTAAATACACAAATAATGTTCTTAACCGTTTGATTTCATCGATACCTTTGTTGCTTAGTGTTCATTTGGTTCTATATATTCTAACTTTGAGTATAAAATATATCTATGTATATATTAACTTAATGGGAGCAGGAAGTGCAGTAGCTCCAAACTCCTATAAAGATCCGCCTCTGGTTGGGGTGGTTGTTACGAGTTTCACCCACATTAATTTATATGTACCAATATTAATGACATACTTGCAGCCATGTGTAAAAGCAAAATATATATTTTATAAAACATGTGTTTTACGGGGTTCAACATGTAGGTCCTCCATTGAACCCCGTATCTATTTTTACCTTGCAGGTTGGTTCACATTTTTGCTCAAAACCGAACCAACCCGCACCACAAACACCCCTAGTTGTTATGGGTTCCACCCACATTAATTTACATGGACCAATATTTACGACATACAACAACCACAAATTAATGAAAATGATACCACACATAAAACCCAGTTGGCTTGTGGTCTCCTGCGATGCTACATCGAGAGGGGTTCTTGAGGGTGTGTGTGGGAGGAGCGACATGATTTTTTTTTTCAACTGATTTTGGGAGTCTGGCCTTAATTTCAATTGAAAATAATTTTTTAAAGAATCTTATCATGAATGGATTTTGCAAAATAGTTTTATATGTATTTATCAACCAAACATGTAATAGCAGCATTCCACACTAACAACAAGTCAGCAACATCCATTCATGATTAAGATTTTTTAAAGATATTGTTTTTCGTTCTTATAAATTTACGTTTTATCCAAATTGGTCTTTGTAATATGTAAAATATTTTCTTTTAGTCCCTACAATAAGAGTGGAAAAAATGACTGAACTCAAATATGTTATATATTATAGGGACCAAACTCGATAAAATGTGTATTTACAGGGACTAAACTAAATAAAACATATATCTGCAAGGATGAAACACAAAATTTATTTTTATAGGGACTAAGTTGGATCAAATACATGTTTGCAAGGACTAAACATATATTTAAACCTTTCCAAAATTTTGGCTTTCTAAAGTTGATCCTAATATATTAGTTTCTGAGAATCCCAACCAATAAGAAGTGCATACCAGTGCCATTGCACAGGACCTCTTCCCAAAAAAAATAAGGATATTTTTTGGACTCCCACCACTACCACTCATACGCCTATGCACCTTATGAAATGTTCATACTAGTATCCTGACTCGTGCGATGCACGGAAAAATTGATATTTGAAAATGTCAATATTAATATTCTTAAATTATTTTAATAATATGGATAGTTATTTAATAGAAATAATAATAATAATAATCTATAACCATATATAAAGAGGATTCATAAAGTAACCATTTTTTTGGTGTCATATTTTCCTAGCCAATTTTACCCTTGAAATCTCTTACAAAGTTACATAGTTACCCAAACATTCGGTTACTAAAATAACTGCACGTGTGTGTGCCATTTTTAACTGATCATAACCTTTCCATCACATACACACTGACATAACCGCACAATCACATAAACAAAAAATGGGAGACATAATAAATGGGAGATGAGAGAAGAGATCAGGGAGAGCAAGAGAGATTTGATCTGAGTGTGCACCACCAACAAGGCCTCACAGCCATCCTCAATGGAGATAAAAAATGTTGATGGTTTGTGCTTTTATCTGAACAATTACAACCAATGAGATGTAATGATATTTATCCATCATATAACTGAAATACTAATATGTATCGCTTTCCATTCTTGAAGGTTACTTGCTCTTAGGCTTTCCGACCTCCTCACTCGAAGTCCCTATGCAAAAAGTGTATATAGATCATTCATGCTATATTGCATGGCGTGTTTTTTTGTAATTTTCTTCCTCCAAAAAGTGTTACCTTTACGAGTATAGTTTAGGTAACTAAATAGACTATTTAGTTACCATCACTAAAAGGGTATCTTGGTCATCTACAAATTAATACAAAGTCGAGTTCGATTTATATCACTAAATGAGACATTTAGTGATAGTCACTAAAGAGATACAAATGTAATTTAACAATTAATAAAAAAAGAATAATTTAATATTAGCTTTAATGTGGGTTCCGATTAATTAGGCATTAACTTTGGAATTGTGTAACCGTCGGAATTAATGGCCTTAAACATAGGAGATAATGATTTTATTAATTATTTATATTTAATTAATTATTATAAAGAATATTTGATAGTACTAAATTACCCTCCTATAATAATAACCATTGGATACAATTTAAGTAATATATTTATCATCCAACGGCTAATATAGATTTCGTGATCATCACTAGAGCTGGCAAAATGGGCCGGGCCGGGCTAGCCCGCAAAAACATAGGGTTTGGGCTGAAGAAATTGAGCCCATTTTTACACCCGGGTTTTTTAGCCCGATCCTAAAAAGCCCGAGCCCGTGTCGGGCTAGCCCGAGCCCGATGTGGGCCGGGTAGCCCGTTTTGCCAGCTCTAATCATCACTAAGAAAAAAACTTAGTGATGTAAGTCTTAGCCATCAAAGTCACACTATCCATACTACATTCATAACAATACAAACAAAACATTGACTTTAAAATGTGAGTTGGAGAAGTGTCATGATGCCTTTACTATAGTCCAAATTTCACACATAGCCACTGTAATGACCCAACCCAGGAGGACTAAGCCCAAATACTTAAGAGATTATGTGACCTAATAAGAAGTATTTAGAAGCACATGAGTCACTATTTTATCCCTTATGAGTCACCTTTTTATATTCATTTTCATTGATTTGATGATCTCATACAAATGAGTGAGAGTACATATATAGGTGCTAGAAAAGAGTGACTCACCCCACTAAAGAACCTTCTAGATTGAATAACAAAAAGATAAAATAAAGGAAAATAAAAAGATGACTCATAAGGATAAGATGGTGACTCATATGCTTCTAGAATCTACTAAATACTTCTTATTAGGTCACATAGTCTCTTTAGGTATTTGGGCTTGGTCCTCTTGGGTTGGATCCATTACATTCCATTCTCCTTCACAGCAACCTTGTCCTCAAGGTTGAAGAAAAATGGGTGTAATTACATATTTTCCTGGATCCCATTGCTTGAATTGAAGGGAGCTTGCTAATGTAGTAAAGAAGCTTTCACCAGGATCCCATGATTTGAAGGGTGTGAACCATCCAAATCTTAATAAATCTTCCAATTTTCTTCTAACCCGTATACCATGTCCATAATTATATGAAACTTGCAAATTTAAGAAGGACAAGGGCCCCCTTTTGTGGTGAACGTTGTTGATGGAGTGATTCACTGGCCAAGCAATTTGTGTGGTAAGTGGGTACAACATTGAAAGACTTGACTATAGTGATGCAACAGATACGCACAAACTTGGCAGAGTGCAACAGACACAAAAAAGTAAAAAAGACTTGTCCAAATAACATTGTTGTAGTAATTAGTATTTAAAACTTACTGCTGACTTGGTCATTATTAATAGCCACTTGTTTTTTTTATAAGGTTAATAGCTACCTATTTATTATTATTTTTTAACAGTTCTATTATATTTGACAATAGTAAATTGTAATGTTTAAACTTGGATACCTCTAAAGCTTTAGAATTAGATTTTAACTATGGACTACTTTATTTATTATTGTATTATTAGTGCGTACTATACTATCTATTGACTATGTCAAATCTACATTGAGAAATCTGATTGACCACGTGTATCTCATTTTCCCGATCTGTGTGCTTGTCCCTTACCAATAGAGTTTTTGACACATCCAAAATTCCATTATAGAACACCTTGGATGAGATCTAAACCTCAGTTAATGCTTGAACCAACTCTTGTTAGTTAATCATGGACTACCAAATATCATATTATATCATATCATATCATAGTATCTAACCTTAGGTAGTTGAACCAACTCTTGTTAGTTAATCATGGACTACAAAACAAATATTAGTAATCAAATCATATATCATATCATAGTATCTAAAACCTCTGTAAGCATTCAAAAAGCCTTAATAATTTTACTTGATGAACTGTGAGACTCTAAAACTCTCATAAAATTTATACTTATAAAAAATCTCTTAACTTTTGCTATGTTTGGTTTCATTCCTAATTTTACAACCAAATAAAACAAAAAAAAAATTGTTCCCATTTTTAATATATCAAAGTCATACTAACCACACTATATCCATCCAAAAAAATAAAATAAAATATTGACTTTAAAATGTGAGTTAGAGGAGTCTCGTGATGACTTACTATAGGCCAAATTTCATAGTAATAAGTATTTAAAACTGACTACTTGGTCATTATTAATAGCCACTTGTTTTTTTATAAGGATAATAGCTACCTAATTATTATTATTATTATTATTATTATTATTTTTAAGAAACCTATTTTATTAGAGGGTGTTATTTTTCTCACCCCCCTCATTATTGTTGCGCCCGAAAAAGTCCCCGAGGAGTTTTTCTTCGATTACAACTTTTTTGAACAATGAAGTCGCCATCAATATTTTTTATAAGGAAAATATTGAAGAAAAACCTTTTTGGAAGGCGGATGGTCTTTTGGAAAACCGGAAGATTTGGGTTCGGAGTGCAGTAGGCATGGGGAAGGTATTAGCACCCCACACCTCCTTTCTACTGAAAGGGAACCTTTAATTAAACGTGTGGTTTTAAGTGTTGATTTGGAAAATACTTAAATTTGCCTCTTGATTGAAAAGACTTAATGGAAATTTTTATTTGCGGCGCTCGACGAGAGTTAGCCGCTTTGGTCTTTTTGGAAGGGAAAATGTTTTTTGGTTTGTTGTGCTTGACGGAGGGGATCCGCTCCTACGTATCTCCCGGTGCGATGGAGAATTCAAAGCTACGTAGTTCTAGGAGAGTTTTTATTTTTTTATGTTGTTTAATTATGAAAACTGAGCCTTCATGATGATCAATTGAGCGAAGGCTCCAAGTGACCACCATTAGCACTCCATTGTTAATACTCATGCAAGCAAAGGCTTCGCAGAACCAATAACAAAGTTTTCGATTTAATGAAAAGTTTTTTAGAAAAATTAGGCATTCATGATGATCAATTGAGCAAAGACTCCAAGTGATCACCACTAGTTCCTCATTGTTAATGATTATGCAAGCAGAGGCTTCGCAAAAACCATTAACAAAGTTTTTTTTGATCTATTGAAAGTTTTTAGAAAAATTAGGCATTCATGATGATCAATTGAGCAAAGGCTCCAACACTAGTTCCTCATTGTTAGTAATCATGCAAGCAAAGGCTTCGCAAGACCACTAACAAAGTTTGATTTAATGAGAAATTATTTGGGTTAAAAAAGAATTAAAAAAAACGAGAAAAAGGTGAAAAATTGCACAAATGGGGTGGTTATTAGTTACGGGGAGTAGTATAACTAAACAGGGGGTGTAAACAGCAAGCCCAGTTCGCATATGGGAGCCCAGTATGCGAAATTGGGCTTAAGTTGGGGGGAGGCGTACGCGTGAATAAGCAGGGTGCAAATAGTATTCTGAATTAAAAAAAAATGAAAAAAAAGAAAGACAGCTACATAAACCCAAGCCCAAAAAAACGAAACCCTAAAACACTTCTCTCCCTTCCCCAACTCACGGCAGTGGCTGCACTGAGAGAGAGAGAGAATTCCTGGCTGAAGTGCGCGCGTCTTCTACTACGAGAGAGAGAGAGAGAGAGGGAACGGCGTGGATCGGTTCCATGGAGAGAGGGAGAGACGTCTGGTTCGATGGTGGTTCCTCAGTCCTCAGTTCACTTTCTCAGTCTTTTCTTTCTCAGTTCACTTTCTCCTCCCCTCCTCTTTTATTTCTCAGTTTATTTCTTCTGTTTATTTTCATTTCTCTGCGTTTTTTGGACTGGTGGTTTCGGTTTGGAGGGTTGATGATGTTCGTGATGATTTGGAGACCGAAGGTGGAAGAGGGAGGATCGGAGGTGGAGAGAGGGTGGAGCGACGGTGATAGAGGAACGACGGCGTGGGGCTGGTGTTTCGCGGCTAGGAGTTTCGGTTTGGGGAAAGAGTGGGCTGATGGTGATGGGAGGAAGAGGATTCGGTTTGTGGTGGTTGGTGGTGACTTGTGGGTGGTTTGTGATGGTGGTTGTTTGGATGGTGGTTGTTGGTGAAGGTGAGGACGGTTTGTAGCGGTGGTGGCGGCTGGTCACGGTGATGGGAGGAGAAGAAGCTTGTTTCTACCTTTTTTGATTTTCTCTACTCTATATTTTGTTTCAGATCTGTCTCTGTTTGGATGATTAGGGTTTCAGTTAGAAACCCTAATTTTTTTTGTGAATGACTGTCTCGTCCTCCTTAGACTGATGGTTGACTGCTATTTTATATTAAAATACTAGGTTTAGCATTAATTGTTTTTTTGACTGGGCTTTGACTCTTTTCAGGTTTGGAGTGGAGCGGACCAGGCCCAGCTACTTGGAGAGCAATTCTTTGGAACCCCAAATTCTTCTTCTTTATATACATTATTTATTATTTTTTTATGTAATTTTCGGATTTAATTATTTTTGTGCATTTTGTGTTATTATTTTTTGTATTTTTGGACATTTTGGACTCTTAAACACTTTTAAATTGTAAATAAAACTAAATAGAATTTTTTGACATTTTTGGACTATATACATGCTCAAAATGAATTAACTACACAAAATAAGAATCATAATAAGAAAAGGAGTCGGGCCAAACACAAAGACAAGAACGGGCCAGACTAGACAACTACGCTAAAACGAGACCCAGATAGAAGAAATGGACTCATTAAAAAAACACTAAAATTAACTCAGAATTGCATTCTTAAGCCTGAATTGAAAGGACAAGCCAAATTTTTAGAAAAAATGACTTTCGGTAGACCTACATATGTACGACTAAACCCAAATACGAAGATTAAATTGAAGAACGCACGAAAAGATTGATCATTCGCGTGCCTGCCTAATTTAAACATCGTATTTCGATTTAGTTGAGCTGGATAACTGAAATTGGCTTGAGTTAAAAAGGACGGACAAAATTGGGGTATTACAGCTGCCCCTCTTTATTTCACATTTCGCCAAAAAATATGAATTGGCCTTTTCATATTTGTTGGTGAAATGGAAATAAAGATATAGAAATAATACTAATTTTGCCCGCCTCAGAAAAGTTCAAATCTTTTTGTTAATTTCCTTTTGAGAGAGGGGGTTAACACTTGTCGCATTAACGAGAAAGCAATAAATTGGAAAAAGCGGTAAATTCGGAAAAGCGGTAAATTGGGAATTCAGAGGTTGCCTAAAACCTTCTAACGGACTCTTGTCGAGTCCGAGCTCTGGGGGTGGCCTTTTCGAGCGGCCGATCAATATCAGTCCGAGGCGATTTGATCAATGGATTTACGTTGTGCCTTAGGTCGATACAACTAATCCGGAAGGACTTAACGAAGTCTGATGGATCCATCGCTTGCTCGTACACGATGTTGTGATCTGTGGAAGGAGTTCACTAACTCTGGGTTGATGGAGTTTACAAACTCTGGGTTGATGGAGTTTACGAACTCTGTGCTGATGGAGTTTACGAACTCTGGGTTGATGGAGTTTACGAACTCTGTGCTGATGGTGATTTTCTAAAAATGCGATTTTTGGGACTCCCTGGCCCGAAGTAACTTTTCTCTTAGATGGTGCATGAAATGCATGCACTTGGGTATTTGGGTGCATATGAATGCAATGATTGATTTTGGTGGGATGCTTCTTCTGCTTGATTTTTCATTCTCTTCTTTTCTTTTGTGATTCTTTCGCTCTTTGATAACTCATATTTATATGAGTTATTTATACCTTTAATCATTAAATTGAGTAAGTTCTCAAGTAATAATAGTATAATATTTATTGCATTTCTGTTAGTATTAGGAAAGGAAGGGCTAAACACTGCTTTGCTATGAAATTGGCACATTTGGTGCCCTTGTGAATGTTTTGATGTTTTTTGTGAGTATTGCAGTGTTTAGCGCTATAGCGTAAAGAAGGTAGATCAGCTGAGCATCTGAAGTAAAAGTGCCTTTTTGGCGCCAAGCTCATTAATCCAGACTCCGTATCTCGTGTCTACTGTGCGTGCTGACATGCCCGGATTTTATTGGATTTGTGTGGACACTTGGCATCGCATGAGTGAAGAATAGTGGAGTTGGTGAAAAAGCAAACATCAACTTTATTGACTTGTGAGAAGACATGCACCACATGCTAGGGGACTACATCATCTTCCTTCTTCCCTTTTCTTTTAGAGAGACCGAGAGTTAGAGAGAGTTTTAGAGAGAGAGAGAACTTGACATAGTCTCTTCTCCATTGAAACACTTGGAAGCTTTTATTTTATTTTCTTCCTTTGTAATTTTCTGCTATTTTTCTCACGGTGTGAAGCTGCTGCTGTACCATCACTGCGTGGATGATTAGGAGACATCAAGATTGTATCTTTTGCACTTGTGTTTTCCTTCTTACCTACGGTAATACAAGTATGTTTGTTTGTGTTATTTTGATGATGCTCAACATGAGCTAAGCTCCTTGAGTTGGGTTGCTAGAACTTGTAATGAACCTTTAATATTACGTATATAACTTTTCACGTTTTGTGTTTTAATCTTTGTGTTATAATTCTTCCAAACTTGTTTTATATTTGGCCACGTAAAACAAGTACCTCCGTGGATTCAGACATGAACCATGGAAAGAACTCAAGGATTGATATGAACGATAAGGTTGGTTAAAGACATTTAACCAATTTTTGCTTCCTCTAGACATAGAAATGCAATAGTTCATAAAGCTTAAGCTGTGGGATCTTAAATATACAGGGGTGAACTTATTTAGAACCTAGACATAGACATCTTGTAATGAAACCCTGACGCTAGTGACTGAAAGGCACAAAACATTTGCAAAAGCGCTTAACGCTATAGCGTGTGACGTTATAGCGTCTTATTTTTGGGAATTTACTTAGTGAAAGCAATCCAACTTACTTCTCTCATATCTTAAATTACTTCTTAACTTGTTACTTTAAACAATCTCTGTTTAACTGAAACGTTGCTACTCACTTATTTGCTACTTGTTCCACTAAGTGTAATTCATTTTTAAACTCTAAAATTAATACCAATCCCTGTGGAGATGAACTTTACTTATCAATATATTACTTGTTGCGATTGTGTACACTTGCACAACTACTTTTCCCACAACACTCTTCTGAGATGCGAATTTGAAAGCGTAATGTACTGTTTGATGCCATGGGGTGATGAATGGTATGGATGATATGAGAATGATGGATGATATGAAGATGTTGTGTTCTTTTGTGTTGCTTCTTCTTTATAGTTTACGAAATGCAAATATCAACATAATGCTTTGATGTTTGAATGCGGTGATTGATGTTTTGATGAATGGAATGCTCCTATTCTAACTTCTGTTTGTTTCTTTTTTGCTTCTTCTATGAAATGCAAACATTAATATGATGCAATGCTCTGATGTTTGATGCAATGATTTTTGTTCTTTTTCTTTTGTGGAAATGCTAGCATTAATATGATGCCAATGCAATGAAAAGATTTCTGCTTTTTCTCCTTTACTATTTTCCTCTATGAAATGCAGGTATGAATATGGTGCAACTGACGTGGAACGTTTCTTTTTCTTTTTGCTATGTGATGAATGCAAAAATTGTGAAGATGCAAATGTAATGCTTTGATGCATATGCCATAATAAATAGATTGAAATGCCTAGATGCATGAGGTAAACATTTTTGTGATGATGAGATGCGGGACTTTGGATGCAAGGAATTGAGATGATTATTGACCATTCTGTTGAAAAATTTGAATTTGATTCAAACTCCGGTGTTCTCAAGGTTTTTATTTACAAACAAACTCACTTGTTTTCTCTTTCTTTCCATGATGACTGAATTTTAGATATCACGTTAACAACTTGTGTTCTCTCTTTTTGAAGCATTGTCTAATAAGCATGCATAGGAGTGCAAATGTGAATGAATGAGTCAGTTAACTTGGCATTGGTTTAGGGCATGGACATTTATGGCAAGTGAAGGAATAACAGACATGGTTATTGCCGAAGCTCATGAGGGATCAAGAGATACAAGATTGCCCCAATTCAGGTATTTGATGAGTGAATAGCTTGCCCCTGTCTAGTGGTGACACCAACTAGGGGTGGAGCAAAAGAGATTTTGTCTCAACCCATAAAGTTTGATGTTGCCCCAGTCATAACAAAGACAAAGCTTCCCCAATTAGAATGACATGGCCCTGTTTAGGGTAGTGAGTTGAGAGATTGCCCCGGTGAGGTTTTATAGGAATGAATGAGGTGAAGGAATGGGAACGCACTTGCCCCACTTTCGAATGACATTTCAAACGGTTTCTTTGAGTGAGGTTGTGAAAGGCGACAGAGTTATGGGTGGTTATAAGCAGGAATCGAGGGTGATATATGAATGGGGTGGGCAATGAACAAACCTCCCCAAAGTTGAGCGGAGTGAGAGGTGAAGGGAATGCCCCCTAGTACACACTTTTGGTTCTCTTTAAGAACAACTCAAATGCAATGAAAGTTTTGACTTTTTAGTATGAGGAGAGGCTCCACTTGGTGACCACTAGACCTTGTTTTAATGAATGCATCTTGGAGTGCAAGTCCTTCTCCTTTTTTTACCAACTTTCTTTTTTGATTGTTTGTTTTTTCTTTTTGAGCAGCTTTCTTTTTTCTGCTTGTTTGTTTTTTCTTTTTGAGCAACCACATCGTAAATGGATAAACTTATTTGTCCTAAGATTAAAACTTGAGAAAACGAAAGCAATTAGTCATTGATCGAAATGGACTTTTCAGGGTGGTGATGTGGAGAAGGGGATGATTGAGCTTAATGGAGTGTTTGGGATTGATGGGGAGGATGGGTCTTATTCGGTGTTGGCCGATGGTCAATGGTTTATGAAGGAAATGATTATTAGGTTTGATGAGGTGTTTGAAGGTTTTATGAAAGAAAAGATGGTTAAACCCAATGAATTGAGGGCTTTTTTGAAAGGGGAAACGATTGAACCCATTGAATTTGAGGGCCTTTTTGAAGGGGAGCTCTTATGCTTTATGGAAAAATGTATTGACTCTCAATTTATACTCCCTTTGTCTTCCTTTCTTTGTTTTTGGGATTCTCCTTTTTGAGACTTTGTTATTCCCCTCCTTTCGTGAATTTCCTTTCCTTTTAACTTGGGTGAAAATGGTATACCATCTTTGATGTGGAATTAACCTTCGTCTAGGGTGATGGGGATATCTTGGGCTTTTCTCGGTTTAAGATGGGTAACAAAGGGTGTTTTTGTAATTTTGAATCTTTGGCTTAAGAGGGGTAGGAAATGAACTTTTGGGATTTTAGGTTTTTGAGGGTATGGAGAGATGACCAAATCTCATTTCAAATCCCGATTGCTTATTTCTATAAGACTTAACTTTAGGACAATAATTTATCTATCTTCAGGTGCTTGCTCTTTTTTTTCATTTTTGTGCCCTAACTTTTGCCTGGATTGCTCTTTGCGAATTTTCAATCCACCGGGCGCTCTTTTTTGCCTAGACCGCCCTTTGCGGGTTTTCAACCTAGCGAGCTTATTTTATCTTTTTTTATTTATTACATATTTTTTAGAAAGACTTGCACTAAAAGAATATGATACTGACAAGGAAATTAGTGATCACAGAATTGCCCCTGCATGGAGGACTTAAAGTGTTAGCGAGAATGAACCAAAAAGTCAAGTATGTACTGATGGGAGAAAATATGCGCTTTAGGGGTGGACGGGGCGGGATTAGACTTGGATGGGGAATGATGAAGGAAATTGACTGACTCAAACAAGAGAAACTACACGTGGCATGCATACTTACTAGAAGAACGCTTCACAGAGAGTTAACATTGATTAAAACATGATATAAAAACTTTTTGATGAACTGTTTCAGTCTTTTATCATGGAATGGATGAGATGCGATGGTTTTTTTTGAAGGAAATACAAATGAGCTATTGATGTGAACAACTGAGGGCCTTGGACCACCTTGAGTTTGCAAATGAGTGAGGGTAAACTTTTCCAAAAAAAGAAAGATTACTTTGCAAGAACATCTCGTCTCTCATCACAACATTTTTGTTGTATGCAATGCATGGATGAAAACATTATGATGCATACATGATGAAAATGAAATGCATGAATGCATGTTCACTTGAAAAGTGTGATTATTCTAAAAGTTTTTTTTTATGCAAGACGAAATATGAAATGCCAATGCATTTTTGGATGATGATGCAAGAATGATGCTTCTTTTCAAAATGATTTTTATAGAGGCAAGACAAGATATGAAATGCCGATGCCTCCTTTTCTTTTGAAAGATGCAGGAATGATGCTTTTTCCTAAATGATGATTTTTAGAGGCAAGGCAAAGTATGAAATGCCAATGCCCCTTTCCTTTTCTTTTGAATGATGAAAGATGCAAGAATTGTGATATGAGGCAACTGATTGTCGTTACCCTGAGTAACCTGCATGAAACATTGAGTGGATCCTGACTCAATACTTCACACAATATACTGAAACGTTTCGACAATTAGTTGACTCAACTTAATTTCCTATTTGAAAATAAAACACGTGTGACTGGGTCAAAGTGCCCTGATATCGTAGAGTAACATCTCAAATTTGTAGTCGACAAACAAATTTGAGATATTACCCTTCGTCGTTCAAAGGTGCACTTCTACCCATTAAGCCATCACATGAGGAAATTTTCTTTGTTTCGAAAGGATGCATGTAGGGAGAAATGATGTATTCGAACAAAGTGATGAGGTTAATGAAATGATGCATGAGTGCCACATTGACGCGATGTCTGCATTATTTGATGATGATTTTTTGTACCTGCACCCGGATGAATGTGATGCTTATGCAATGCGGATGATAATTGCTTCTTGCTTTATTTTGTTTTTATGCAATGAAATGAAATGCATGATACTCACAATTATTTTTAACGCGTGGAAATGCATGCAAAATGAGAGGTTGATGTATTATTTTTTCATAATGTGTGAAAAAGGAAAACAATAATGCATGAGACGCGCCCCTAATAAGATACGATTTTTTGGATCTTTCGAGAAAATTAGGGGACAAAGCCTTAGTGAATGGAAACGCACACGTGCGGAGAATGCACTCCTGACAAACCTTAATGAGATAGAGAAAAATGCATGTATGAATTTTATCAAGTTTTTGTTTTATGCAATGCAAATGATGTCTTTATATGAAAATGACGGCGATCATGCGACTTGACATGCATGTGAAAAATAAGATGAAAACATTTTTTCCGAGTTTGGTGACTGGAATCTTGGGAACATCACCTCATATAGCCTGGTAAAAGACTATGATGATTTTTTTTGAAAGTTTTGCTTTTTGCCCTTTTTTTGAAAATTTTGCTTTATGTAATGCAAGGATGTATGCAAATGATGATGATGCTCTATGTGCATGCAAGATAAATGAAAGAGTCTTTATTGGCAATGATTCAAGTTTTTTTTTTTTTTTGAAAATGCGGGTCGTACACGGCTTCATATGGACCCGGTAAGGGAAAGGCTACAACGGCAGCTCTTTATCTCTTTTTTTGAAAAGGGGGAACCACATGCTGCCCCGTACGGACCGACAAAAGAAAGGCTACAACGACAGCTCTTTCTCTATTTTCTTTTCTTTTTTGAAAAATCTCCTTCTCCCTTTTTTGAAAACATACCTAGACTACAATGCAACACACAATTTGGTATGCCCCTTGTGTCCTACGAAGGGTGGGAATCCTAGGGTCTAAAGTCGACGAAAAGGGTAATCCTCCCATGTAGGTTCTAATCACTTCCTCACAATGGCAACCAAGAGCTAAAGTCTCTCTCATGATGACACCCACAATCGTAGAAAGCCACCGAGTGTGAGGCATCATGACAAAGCGCACTCTTGGGCGGAACTTTCATGAGAGCCATACAGACAAAGGTCTACGAATGGCAGTCACTAATCGTTCCCACTCTCCTAGGTTTTCGTTCAGACCTTGGGTTTTAGGCCCCACTCAATGCTCACAAGTATAGGGTGTGAAGTGTGTGTTGAGGGTACGGCACCTAGAAATAACTACCCTTCCCCACCTGCAAATGAAAAACCCAGAGCAGTCCAGACAATAGCAAGCAATAACATGTCGTCTACCCTAGGGTTCAATATCAAATAAGCTAGCTTAGGGTTTCAACAACAATCAAGTGCATTGCTTACCTCAAGAAAGGGAGCCGAGAAGAGGGGATCATGATAGAATTGGGGAGAAATGCATGAGCTTACCTTGAAGGAAGGGAGCAAAGAAGAAGGGAACATGATTGGGATTGGGGGAAATGCCTGAGGGTACTAAGCACATAAGCAAAATGGAGGAAGGAAAAACAAATGTAGAAGGAGAGAAAACAAACGCACCTGTATACAGCCTGATAAAAAGGAAGAGGAAACCGAGAAGGGATAGAGGCAAACAAAGCATCCAAATCAAATTGATAGCACATTAAACCACACATTTAATTAGTTAGGCTTGACCCACTTAAAGAAAATTCCCCAGTGGAGTCGCCAGCTGTTGCGCCCGAAAAAATCCCCGAGGGGTTTTTCTTCGTTTACAACTTTTTTGAACAATGAAGTCACCACCAATATTTTTTATAAGGAAAATATTGAAGAAAAACCTTTTTGGAAGGCGGCTGGTCTTTTGAAAACCCGGAAGATTTGGGTTCGGGGGTCTGTTAGGCATGGGGAAGGTATTAGCACCCCACACCTCCTTTCTACTGAAAGGGAACCTTTAATTAAACGTGTGGTTTTAAGTGTTGATTTGGAAAATACTTAAATTTGCCTCTTGATTGAAAAGACTTAATGGAAATTTTTATTTGCGGCGCTCGACGAGAGTTAGCCGCTTTGGTCTTTTTGGAAGGGAACATGTTTTTTGGTTTGTTGTGCTTGACGGAGGGGATCCGCTCCTACGTATCTCCCGGTGCGATGGAGAATTCAAAGCTACGTAGTTCTAGGAGAGTTTTTATTTTTTTATGTTGTTTAATTGTGAAAACTGAGCCTTCATGATGATCAATTGAGCGAAGGCTCCAAGTGACCACCATTAGCACTCCATTGTTAATACTCATGCAAGCAAAGGCTTCGCAGGACCAATAACAAAGTTTTCGATTTAGTGAAAAGTTTTTTAGGAAAATTAGGCATTCATGATGATCAATTGAGCAAAGGCTCCAAGTGATCACCACTAGTTCCTCATTGTTAATGATTATGCAAGCAGAGGCTTCGCAAAAACCATTAACAAAGTTTTTTTTGATCTATTGAAAGTTTTTAGAAAAATTAGGCATTCATGATGATCAATTGAGCAAAGGCTCCAACACTAGTTCCTCATTGTTAGTAATCATGCAAGCAAAGGCTTCGCAAGACCACTAACAAAGTTTGATTTAATGAGAAATTATTTTGGTTAAAAAAGAATTAAAAAAACGAGAAAAATTGCACAAATGGTGGTGTTATTAGTTACGGGGAGTAGTGTAACTAAACAGGGGGTGTAAATAGCAAGCCCAGTTCGCATATGGGAGCCCAGTATGCGAAACTGGGCTTAAGTTGGGGAGAGGCGTACGCGTGAATAAGCAGGGTGCAAATAGTATTCTCGAATTAAAAAAATGAAAAAAAGAAAGAACAAACTACATAAACCCAAGCCAAAAAAACGAAACCTAAAACACTTCTCTCCCTTCCCCAACTCACGTGGTGGCGGCTTGAGAGAGAGAAGAAGGCGTGAATTGCGCCCGCCTTCTACTCTGGCGAGAGAGAGAGAGAGGGAACGGCGTGGATCGGTTCCATGGAGAGAGGGAGAGACGTCGGGTTCGATGGTGGTTCCTCAGTTCACTTTCTCAGTCTTTTCTTTCTTAGTTCACTTTCTTCTCCCCTCCTCTTTTCTTTCTCAGTTTATTTCTTCTGTTTATTTTCATTTCTCTGCGTTTTTTGGACTGGTGGTTTCGGTTTGGAAGGTTGATGATGTTCGTGATGATTTGGAGGCCGAAGGTGGAAGAGGGAGGATCGGAGGTGGAGAGAGGGTGGAGCGACGGTGATAGAGGAACGACGGCGTGGGGCTGGTGTTTCGCGGCTAGGAGTTTCGGTTTAGGGAAGAGAGTGGGCTGATGGTGATGGGAGGAAGAGGATTCGGTTTGTGGTGGTTGGTGGTGACTTGTGGGTGGTTTGTGGGTTAGTGATGGTAGTTGTTTGGATGGTGGTTGTTGGTGAAGGTGAGGACGGTTTGTAGCGGTGGTGGTGGCTGGTCACGGTGATGGGAGGAGAAGAAGCTTGTTTCTACCTTTTTTGATTTTCTCTACTCTATATTTTGTTTCAGATCTGTCTCTGTTTGGATGATTAGGGTTTCAGTTTGAAACCCTAATTTTTTTTGTGAATGACTGTCTCGTCCGTTTTCTGTGTCCCTAGACTGATGGTTGACTGCTATTTTATATTAAAATACTAGGTTTAGCATTAATTGTTTTTTTCACTGGGCTTTGACTCTTTTCGGAGTTTGGAGTGGAGCGGACTGTGCCCAATTTACTTGGAGAGCAAATTCTTTGGAACCCCAGATTTCTTTTGCTTTGCTATACATTATTTATTATTTTTTTATGTAATTTTCGGATTTAATTATTTTTGTGCATTTTGTGTTATTATTTTTTGTATTTTTGGACATTTTGGACTCTTAAACACTTTTAAATTGTAAATAAAACTAAATAGAATTTTTTGACATTTTTGGACTATATACATGCTCAAAATGAATTAACTACACAAAATAAGAATCATAATAAGAAAACGAGTCGGGTCAAACACAAAGACAAGAACGGGCCAGACTAGACAACTACGCTAAAACGAGACCCAGATAGAAGAAATGGACTCATTAAAAAAACACTAAAATTAACTCAGAATTGCATTCTTAAGCCTGAATTGAAAGGACAAGCCAAATTTTTAGAAAAAATGACTTTCGGTAGACTTACATATGTACGACTAAACCCAAATACGAAGATTAAATTGAAGAACGCACGAAAAGATTGATCATTCGCGTGCCTGCCTAATTTAAACATCGTATTTCGATTTAGTTGAGCTGGATAACTGAAATTGGCTTGAGTTAAAAAGGACGGACAAAATTGGGGTATTACAATTATCAATCCCACCCCCATAATTACCCAAACGGACAAAAATACCTTTAAAAATTTACAAAAATTACATGGTTTGTTAAAAAAAAATTAAAAATTTGAATTACCTCTAAAAAGGTAATTAGGTCAAAAATAATGGAATTTCGGATTTACATCGTAATTAGAAAATATTTTCGAATTATCTCAGAAATGAGGTAATTAGGTTCACATTTGTGAACCGGAATTACCTATTTCGAGGCAATTCAAAATTAATATTTTTATTTCGAACGAATAATTTAGGCTAAAAATCGGTTTTGGACAACATACTCGATCGTAATGAAACCACAACCATTAGAAGCGAAAAAATCAAGAATCAAGACTCCCTAGAAGGGACTTACGGGACTACGGCCTCAAAATCCCAAATTCCATCGTTTATTATTTTTTACGATTTTTTTAATTTTTCATAGTCTCCAAAAATCTAAAAAAATTTGTATAGCCTTATTTTGGTTTTTTAGATTTTTAGTGGTGTGTTTTATATTTTTTAGAGTAGTTTTGACTATTTTTAGTAGCCTTTTAGTAATAAAAATTAAAACAAATCGTATATATACGCATCGCAAGGCGTCCCGGATTGGCGGGATGTCCTAGATGTCGCCTGCTCACCTACGTCACGTCGTTATTTTCTATCATTTTTAGACATTTTGGATCCATAGTTGTATTTGTACTCCTATTTTATGTTGGGCATTTTATATATTTTGACGTATTGTTATTTAAATCGTAAATCGTTCGTATCGTATTTCCAAAATAAAACGCGTTTCAATCTTTATTTAATATACAAACTTTTTAAAAAAAAAATTAAAAAAATTAAAAATTTCGTAATTACCTTTTTATGAATTCAAATTTTTAATTTTTAACCTAATTACCTCTAAAAGATATAATTCCGAAAAATTTAATTTTTTTTTAAAAACCAGGGGTAGCATTGGGTTTTTTTGAAATATGGGGGTGGGATTGATAATGAGGGGGTGAGAAAAATAACACCCTTTATTACATTAATAGCCACTTGTTTTTTTATAAGGATAATAGTAGGTACAAACAAAACATTATAAAACTCAACATTGGTGGCCTCATTTAACTCATTCACTGGAGTGAACGAGTTGTTGTCAATGTCAGATCAAAGATACCATGTGTTCCTCAACTTTAGAGGTGAAGATACTCGTTACGGTTTTACTGGCCATCTTTGGAAAGCTTTTCAAAACAAGGGAATCCACGCTTTTATGGATAACCAAGTATTTGGTACAGGAGAGGGAATCTCACCATTACTTGTCAAAGCTATTGAACATTCTAGAGCGGCCATTATTGTGCTCTCTAAGAATTTTGCAGATTCAACGTTTTGCTTGGATGAGCTTTCCAAAATCCTTGAGTGCAGAAATCATAACGGAATGTTGGTTTGGCCGATTTTTTATGACATACATCCTTCTGAAGTGAGACACAGACAGGGCATTATGGTCAATCATTCAGAAAACATGAGGTGAGGTTCAAGGATATTGGCATAGGGAAAGTGCACAAATGGAAAATGATCTGAGGGAAGTATCTAACTTGTCTGGCTGGGTATTCAATAACAGGTACGAATATATTTTTGCAGGACCAAAATAGATATTCACTATGCATATTTGTAGGGACTAAAACGATATTTAAACCAATAAAAAAAATCTTGAATTATTCATGTGAATAAACACTCAAATCCTTAAACTATCATTTTGTGTTCTATTTGGTCTCGGAAGTATAAAAATATAATAAATAGTTTATAATATTCTAAATTTATTAATTGAATTTTTAAATAGGAGAAATGGCGATAGTTTATAGAGTAAGTTGATAGCTTTTGATGGATTAGTTTAATGACTGTTTATTATGTTTTTCATAGTTTATGGACCAAATAGCAAAGAGAATAACAATTTAGGTACCAAATTAATTTGTAGGCTTATTTTCTATTGTTTAATCATATCTAGAGCATATAGTTGGACCTCTTTGATGTTGAACACTCCAATCTCACTCCAGTGATCTGATTTTTATTTTAACCCCTTGGGATTTAAAATTTTGCAATTAGACCCAAATCTTTTAGCTTTAATGATTAAATGAAGACTAAACTCTTAATTTAGTTCTTAAACTTAAATCTCTCTCACTTAAATCTAAAGTATAAAAAATTGGTAGTCTATAAATTTTAAGAAAGGATGATGCCTTATTGGTCTCTTTAAAAGACTACTTATGAGTCTTTAGGAAATCAACACTAGATTTATACATATTAACCACTAATGATATTACCAATTGGGTCACTCGGTAAGTTTGACACTTGGCTTTACTAGGGACATAATTGGGTAAAAAAATTGACTCAATTACATATGTGCTTTTTGATCTTCTCTCTGCAACTCTCTTTCTCTTTCTCTCATCTCTGTCAACTCTCTCTCATTCTCATCTCTCTCGACTCTCTCTTCTTCTCATCTCTCACATCTCTTCTCTTCTTCTCTCACTCTCCTACTCTCTCATCATCTTCCTTCTCCATACTCTCTCTTCTTCTTCACTCACCAAACCCTAACCCCAAAATCGATGGGTCACTAAAAAACCAAAGCCCAAATGCCCTACAAAGCTCTCTCAGTGAACCAAATTTCAATCTCTCTTCCCCTTCACATCGCAATCTCACCTTCTTCATTTTCGAAATCAGAGCTTCTTATTTCGAAACTCATCTTCTTCCTCTCTTCTTCTTCATTTTCGTAACCTAGGGTTTCAAATTTCCAAACTCATCTTCTCCTCTCTCTTCTTGCATAGTGTTATTCTTCATTTTGAAATCCCATATTGAATTTTTGAAACCCAAGCATATATTGATTTCGATTTTGTTTTTGATATTGATTTCTGATTTTGATTTTCTTCCTCTCTTATTTTGATTTTGATATTGATTTTGAATTTGATTTTTGCTTTCGATTTTGTTTTGGTGTTCTTAGGTTTTGTGCTTTCCCGCAATGGGAGGTAAGATTTATGCATATGATTTGGTTTGTTGTGAAAGGAAATTTAAATTGGATAGTATTTTTGTTTCTTGATTTTTTGCTTCATTTGTTTTGGTAATTTAGGTAGACTTTGTTCATTTATGAAGGCATTTTAATGGTTAGTATTTTGCATTTCACTTATCGAGCATGAGATTAAAGGGGTATGACTTTAGTTCTATTTGTAGCCTATTGGATTGGATTTGTTACACTACCATTTCAATGTTAATTCTTCCCTATTTACACTTAATTCATTCATGTGTGTTTGGGTTAGGATTTTTGTTCAAAACATATACATATTTCGGCTTTGATGTTATTTTTTCCACTGTTCAATCATTTATTTGTAATGTCTTACAAACTCTGTTTATGTTGTGTACGTTTTTGGGTTTTGATGTTTCGTTTGTGTCGTTCATTGATTCATTTGTGCATTTGATTATCTTTTATGTTTAGATTTGTGAGCAACCTTTTTTGCGATACCCGTGTTTTGGTTTACTAATTTTTTTTGGAACTTTGAGCTGACAAATTTGTAAATAATTTTCATGGTAGATAGATTTTAAAATCAATGTTTACGTTAGAACAGGAGCGCGACATAAAACGCCGACGGGAAGAAAGTGGCAAGGTAGCTCTGATTCTTTTATCATAGTTTTGGATAATAGCAGCAAGGTGGATTTGTCTTAGATATTGGATAATAGCATTGAATCTTTGATCATAATTTTGTGTTAGATATTGATAATACCATTCAATCTTTTATCAACGAATTTTTTTAATTGATAAAATAGCATTCATGCGACTTTGATTTTCATAAAAAGATTTGAGATTTCACTCTATACTTTTAAGCTATTGAGGATGGTTAATGATAAATGAGAAGATTCAACAAAAGGTTTTAGAAACGGTTTGGCAAGCAATGATTTGTAACGACCATTACATCTTACGATTAGATAAAGGTAACACGTGATATAAGTGATTATCTTTGGTATATAATACTTAAGATTGAAGCTAATGTTTTTTTATTCTTATATTGCAGACCTCATAGAAGATTCGATATTGCCAACATCTCTTCTCATGGTACAGTCTCTTCAATGTTATAGAATTGGGTTCCTAATTTTCTCGGCGGTTGATTATTTTATAATCCCGAGACTTTTGTGCATTTATAGTAGAATCGATATTTATCCTTTGCTATCTTGCATTTTGAGCATATGTTATTTTGGACTTATTGGATTTGCTTTCTTACATATAACTTGGGGTTCTATCTATCAAAAGTGTGCATGGTTATTCCTATCATGGCTATTACTTCATGGGTCTGTTTCCTATCATGACTGTTCCTATATATAATTTCTACATGAGTCTGTTTCCTATCATGACTGTTCCTATATATAATTTCTACATGAGTCAGTTTCCCTAATCATTCATATTGTTTGCTAACATATGCACAATTGGGTTGGGTGGATGTATATCTCCATTTTGGCTAATGCTTTTCTTCTCTTCATTTTTGGTGATATAAGGACAGTGGTTTGGTTTAATCACACGGGTCATCTATGTTCTATTTCAGAAATAGTGGTTTGGTGATATAAGGACAGTGGTTTGGTTTTAATTAGATTTTTCTTTTTATGGTTTGTGAAGGTTTTGATAGCATTACTGGGGTACCAAGGATATGAAGAAAATGTTTGGGACATTCACCTCAAAGATACTTCCTTAAATTGTGTCTCGAATACACAAGTCCTTATTTGACCGAATGAATTAGTGTTTTCATACTCTCATTCAAAACCCGCACTAAATAAATTTCTTGATTTTTAGTAATTAGTACATAAACACTTCTCAAAATGCTCATTGATTTCAATAGATTCATTGACTCAATTGATATCTCAATTTATAGTGTGTACTAATGTGTCTTTTACTTTAGCCATAATAATTTTATTTTTAAAGCTCATCACTCTTGGTACGTCATTGTTAGACTTTAACATTGTTAGACAATGACACTTTGTAGAGTCAATATTGTTTTTATATACTTTATAGTTTACAACAAATTTTATATGAATGACATTTCAAATAACATTTCTATTTAAGTATAATCATGCCATGTAACGCGATCAGCCCGTGCGGATGCACGGGTGTAGTACTAGTTGTTTGAGAAACGTCACAAATTTCAATAACTACTTATTATTTTTATATATTTTAAGGACTAAACAAGAAATGACGTGTAAGCTTAGATATTAAATTAAGGATTTGATACTAAATATAAATTTAGAATTAAATATTTCGGGTTTTTAATTTCAATAAATCGCGAGTAAGGATACTTGAAAAAAAATCTTATAATCCTTTGAACTAATAATCTTGAAACAATGGAATTTTTGGTATCCTCTAACCAAGGACCTTGGTTCCACAACTGGTTTAGAGATAAAAGTGTTACTTGTTTTAACCTTTGAAACGTTTGAATTGTATTGAGACCCGACCTGACAAACCTCTCTGATTGAACAGGGATCAATATGAATTCGAATTCATTAGCAAGATTGTGGAAGACGTCTCCAAGAAGCTTGATCGTAATCCTTTACTTAATACAGATTATGTGGTTGGAATACAACCTCGCTTGCAAGAAGTGTTAACGCTCCTGGAATTGGAATCCGTATCTGATGGAGTCCTTATGGTGGGAATCTATGGAGCAGGTGGCATGGGGAAAACGACACTAGCTCGAGAAATTTATAATAAGATTGAAAATGAATTTGAAGCTTCGTGTTTTCTCCCTCAAGTGAGAGAAAATTCAAGTATACATGGATTAGTGCACCTTCAAAATATGCTTCTTTTTGAAATGATTGGAGAGAAAGATAGTAATTTAACAAATGTTGATAAAGGAATTGTTAGGATAAAGAATAGGCTCCACCTGAAGAAAGTGCTTCTAATCCTTGATGATGTGGACACAATCGAGCAACTAGAGGCTTTGGCCGAAAAACTTGAATGGTTTGGTCCTGGTAGTAGGGTTATTGTTACAACTCAAGACAAACATTTACTAACATTTCATGAGGTTGAAAGAACATATGAGGCACAACCATTAAATGACACAGATGCTCTTGAATTGCTTAGGCACCAAGCTTTTAAACAAGGCAATGTTGATCCAAGTTACATAAAAATTTTAAATGAATTAGTATCTTATGCATCTGGACTTCCATTGGCCTTGAAAGTTATAGGTTCTCACTTGTTTGGTAAAAGCGTGGAAGAATGGACAAATGCGTTACATCGGTTTAAAAGGATTCCTCCTAACGATATTCAAAAGACACTCAAAACAAGCTTTGATGCTTTATCGGAAGATGAGAAGAGTATTTTTCTCGACATTGCTTGTTGCTTCCAAGGATATGAACTCTCAAAGGTCCTAGATATACTTTGTGCTCATCACGGTGACTATGTGAAACTTCATATTGACGTGTTGATTGACAAATCTCTCGTAAGTATTAATTCAGATGGTAAGGTGACACTACATCCCTTGATAGAGGACATGGGTAAAGAAGTTGTTCGCCAGGAATCTCCAAAAGAGCCCGGGAAACGTAGTAGATTATGGTTTCATGGAGATATAGTTCATGTGTTAAAGAATAAGACGGTAAGGTTAATATGAATTCATTCATTATCTTTAACCTTTGTCAATCTTTATAACTATTATATGTTCACATTACAATTGTTTTTTTTTTTCCATTTGTAGTACATAAATTTTCTAAATATCTGTGTTAAAGTCTTACATATGTTTGTGTTCTATGATTGATATGTTTTTTTTTTATTACTACAAGGGAACTAGTAATATTGAAATCTTACATCTAGATTCCCCCGTTATTGATGAGGAAGAAGAAATAGAATGGGATGGAGGGGGCTTCAAGAAGATGGAAAACCTCAAAACACTTATTATTAGAAAATGTAAGTTCTCCAAAGCTCCTGAATATCTTCCAGATAGTTTGAGAGTATTAGAATGGTGGAGATATCCCTCGGAGGAATTACCATCTAATTTTGGCTATTGCTTTTCCCACACCCCCTCCTACTCTTTCACACCCCTTAACAAATTTTATTCCAAAAATAACCTCGAGTAAAACGTTGAGTTCACGTGTTTAAAGACTGTTCGGACAACCTTGTTCGAACAGGTTCGAATGACCTCGTTCGAACAGGTGAAATTACGCACAAGAGGGTGTGAAGTCAATATTTAACACACTCGAACGATGGCGTTCGAACGGGTTCGAATAGGGTCATGCGAACACGTTCGAATGACCTCGTTCGAACAGGTGAAAAACACTCAAAGAGAGTGTGAAGTCAAGATTTAACACACACGAACGATGTCATTCGAATCTATTCGAAGGCCCGTGTTCGAACAGGTGAAATTTCGTGAAAAAAAGAGGTTTTGGCTGACCTTTTGGTCTTTTCACACCCTTGTGGGGTGTGTTTAGAGTAGGAGGGGGTGTGGGAAAAGCAATAGCCCTAATTTTAATCCAAGCCAACTTACCATATGCAACGTATCCAGGGCCGGCCCAAACATTTTGGAGGCCATATTCTAATTTTAAAATTGGGGCCCATGATTGGTAAGGGAAGGAGCTTCTATATTTGGGAATGGGCTGGGTTAAAAAAATATGGGTCTTATTTTTTGTACCCCCACAGCTTGACAAAATACCTCCACAACCCCTGTGAAAAGACCGGACTACCCCTAAATTTTTCCCAAAAGCGGATTTATCTTTCAAATAGATAATTTCGTTGTAAAAATTAGACAACAGATTAATCTATTTGGTAGATAAATCTGTAGTGAAATACCCAAAATGGATTTACCTACCAAATAGATAAATTTGTTGGCTAAAATTATCACAACAGATTTAGCTCAAATCCATTTAATTTGTTCCAAAAAAAATTAAATACGGATTAAACATTTAACTAACTGAAGTATATACGTTTGTAACTGACGGATGTATATATAAATACATTTTGAAAATAAAACCACACTGGAAATATAAATGCATACATAATTCCATTTCAATTTTTTTTAATCCAAAACGGATTTACCTACTAAATAGATAAATCCGCTGTGTTAATTTTAGACAACAGATTTATCTATTTATAAGTAAATCTATTTTGGATAAATTTAAGAGGCAAAATTAGAAGAAAAATGCTGAATGAAAATATTTTATCTAGTGGTGGGGGTCCAAAAAATAAGAACCAAAAACTATTTGGGGGCCTATAATTTTTTTTTTGGCAGAGGCCCAGTACAATTGCACTGGGATGCACTTGTATAAGGCCGGCCCTGGATCAGGGGATATCTCATAGTCTTCAAGGAAGCAACCTATAGTGACCTTATTCACTACAGAAGCGGAATTTATATCTGCTGCCTACTGTGCCTGCCAGGCCATTTAGTTGAGGAGATTCCTGGAGATGCTTGGACATGAGCAAAAGGACAGCACCACTGTTTTTTGTGACAATAGCTCTCCTATCAAGCTATCCAGAAATCTAGTATTGCACGGGCGTAGCAAACATATGGATGCTAGGTGTCATTTCTTGAAAGAGCTCAACAAGTATGGTATTGTGGAACTGATACACTCACTGCCCAACACAGCAGCAACCAGGGCCGTCCCAAACAATTTGGAGGCCCTGTTCTAATCTTAAAAAATGGGCCCTCTTTGAGATTGATTTTAAGTTTTTTCTTAGCTCATATTCAGACTCATACTTTCCAATCTTATGAGTAGAAAGAAAAAACGCAATAATTTCATTTTTCGGTAGTGATGGAATGGTGATGAACAAGAAAATTTCATAAGCACTAGCTGGACTAAAATAATAGGTTAAAATATATTGACAAATAGAATTAAATCGTAGTTTTTTTTTGGCAAAACTATATCATATATAATTATTATTATTATTATTACAAGCAATTATTATTATTTTGGTACATATTATTATTATTATTATTAGAAATAAAAATTTGAAGGCAAAGCATTATTATAAGAGGGAAACACGGAAGTGCAGAATAATACTCCAAGGAGTTGAAAAAAAAAGGAACTGTACAAACAAATAATAGGAGTGAAATATCAAAAAACCAAAAAAGTGATGATACAGTACAGGGAGTTGATCCTGATACATGAATGACGCAGAATCGGATTATGCATCAACTTCACCGTTGAACCACATAAAGAGTTGCGTTAAGTAGTTGCACAAAATCTATATAAACCATATTTTATTATTTTGGGGCCCTAAAAAATTTAGATTGGGCCGAGGACCTGTGCGGTAGCACGGGGTAAACGGCCCAATGGACGGCCCTGAACGTATCAAACACGGGCATCATGTCACCTGAGTTGGCTGAATTACCAGAGGCAAGTTTGAGTTCTTTTTTATTTTTTTATTTTTATATTTCAGTTGATTATTGTTTTTTCTTTTTACATTGAGAGAAAATAAAAATTAAGTTATGATTCTGTTATTAATAAGTGGTTATTATTGTACAAGTTCTTATACATTTAGAAGTGACTAGCTTAATCTTAACACTACAACTTTATGAAAACATTTAATACCCAACTACAATTACATAAATCTCTTTCAGTCTTTAACCTAACTGACATTATATTGTTCCGATTGCAATGTAGGATTCACAAAGTGGTCCTCAAGTTCTTCGGGCTTCACTGATTGTTCCTAATGTTTCTCGGTCTTCACAGAGTGGTATTGAAGTTCTTCAAGCTTTTTCACTTAGTGATCTTGGTGTTTCTCAAACTTTAAGTAGTGCTCCTAAGCTTTTTCATATTTTACAAAGGGTTTATAAAAACAACAAGACCTGGAGAATAGTTGACCTATGGTCCAGCGCAGTTGGCCTATCATGTTTTGCTTTAAGCCCTTCTTTCATTCGTTTAATCAGAGGGTGGAAACCTTAGAAGTTCTTTCTTTATGTGGTGTTTTCATTTGTTGTTTTGACCATCGTATTATTTTTAAAGCAATCTTCAGCCCCCATACGGTATCTTCGGTATAAAATCACGGGCTTTGTGGGTTTGATGCTAATAGCAGTGTACACATTCTATTACGACAGAGCCGTGAATGGGAAGCCTGATATCTTAAGTCTATTCTCGAATGCTGCATTTGCCTTGATGTCATTTAGTTTGTCCAAACTGACAAAGTATGGGCGTGCAAAAGGTCTATTCTCTCTTTTCCTAAGTTGCCTTGTGGTTCAACTGCTGACCATTAACTGGAAGCTGATTTTTGTTGCTATTTATGTATTCCAATTCGGATCCTAGAATTCCTCTTCAAAATAGATGAAGCAAGTTAACGTTGTACAATGGCCAAATGGAAATAAAGCAGCAAGTTCAGAAGTGTCTTCCTCTTCTAAGCTTGGAGGCATACAAATACACATTGTGGGTCATGTAAAGGGATGGATATGTTGGATGTTCGGGAGTATGCGCACCTGTATGTATTGATATTTTTTATAAATAAAATTTTGTGTTTGTTTACATTTTTATTTTAAATAGGCAATTGTTAGTGGGGTAGAGGAGATGGCTCTGGATTAGATCACTAAAACAATGTTTTAGTGATCATCACTAAATAGAGTGTAACCGTTAGATCTTTGTTTTAGTTTCCAAATTGGATCCGATGGGTGTTATTAAAAGGGGTATATATGTATTATCATATTTTCAATTATATTAATTAGTTAATTTTTATTAAAAATAAAAATACGGTTCCATTATTTATGGCATTTTTTTCGGAATTGATTTGTGATAATAACCGTATGAATGATGAAAAAACCTTCCCTTTATTTCTTGGTTTCCTCTTCGTTTCTTCTTCTTCGTTGGGGGTTCTGAGCGACTTCCTTTCTTCTTCTTCGTTTCCGTTGAAATACTAGTCGTCTTCAACCTTGTGTTGATGGGTTTCTGATCGATTTCAGTGTTGCAACGACTTCTTCTAGCAATGGGTTTTATGGGTTTCCGGCGATGGTTTCAGCAATGGGTTTTTTGCGGTTCTGGCGATAGTCTCTCTGCAATGGGTTTCGCTGCAATGAGAAACGTTGCGTTTCTGGCGATGGTTTCTCTGCAATGAATTCGATTTATATCACTAAATGAGACATTTATTGATAATCACTAAAGAAAAAAACTTAGTGATGTAAGTCTTAGCCACATTAAAGCTAATATTAAATTTGTCTCTTAGTAGGATCGATATTCACGACACTGTCCATTATTAATCAAATAGTTGGGTACTCTATGGAAGGCGAAAGGAATGGGTTATGGCACACAATAATATTCTTAAAGTTTGCTAACCTATACCTATATATAAAGGAGATTTCAAAAAAACTGCCACTTTTGGTGTCAGATTTTCCTAACCAAAATACCCTTAGTGTAAGTAAATTTTTTTAATTGACATAACTACCCACTAACACACCAATACACCAACACATGAAAGACGTCCCCAGATGGCCTGTCTTTCCCCGCTAGTAATAATAATACGATGATAACAATGATAATAATAGTAATAAACATATATATAAAAAAAATTGAACAAACTCGGTGAAGTGAAAAAGAGTTTCTCACAACCAAGACCGGTGAAATGAAAGAAAAAAAGGATAAAATGATAGAACTATTTTTTTGGGGATTTTATTTAAAACTTATGAAAATAGTAAAATTCATTATTAGATTTAAATAGTATAAAAGTCAGCCTTACTTTGATATTTGAATATTTAAAAGGTATAAAAGTAAAAACAACAATATAAAAATTAGCATACTTTAATATTTTATTCATATTTTTAATTAAAAAATATAAAAAGACTAAAAAAATCAATTACTTATTATATATATATATATATATATATATATATATATATATATATATATATATATATATATATATATATATATATATATATATATATATATATATATATATATGCCTATAATAAAAATATTTATGCGATATATTCAGTATGAAGGATTTGGTCCTTGTCCCCATCCCAAATTGACCAGCAGAAAATTATTCTTACATTTTCTTCATTATTCAAGTGGATTTTCTTGTTTCATTGAAAAGAAAGGTGAATAATTTCAGATGAAATTGAAATAAAAACCCAAAAAATGAATAAAAAATCATTGAAATGTATTCGCCAACCTTCCTACTTATGATTTTGTCAAAAATAAACATTCCTACTTATGATTGTATTCCAAGCGTGTATTGAAACTCAAATAATAATGTTGATGGTAGATATATTTGGGACACCATGTTTGTGTTATGGAATATATTGTGATTAGAGATTCTTAGGAAATAGGAATATCATTGACTTTTTATATGAGTTGCACTTATTTTAAAGAAAAATAATTATAAAATGGTAATTTAAGGTATATATAGTCTTAAAAATGAGGATTCATCGGTGAGTAGATCAAGGATCTGCAAAATAAATTCAATAGAAAAGAAAAAAGGGTTATTGTTCAATTTTGTTTTATATTAAAGTTGAGTAATATAAAAAGTTTCAAAATATATATTATGTTCTAGAGATCCAATCTTTGGTTTTTTCATCCCAAATGATTCTCTAGTAGACTCATTGGAAAATCATTGCGCTTAAGATATAGAGAAATTAGGAAAAGTGTCATCCCACAATTAGGTATGCATTTGTATATCATATGTCATTGAGTGAAAAATAGAGATTGGGCAACAAATTTGTTAGCAAAATTAACTCAACCACTTTAATTAAGTAGTAGGAACATGGGAAGAAGACAAACAGTCATATAAGATTGGGCTAAAAGTGCATGATTACATTATGCTTGGATATAAATAAATAAATGAATGAATTACTTCAAGCGAATCCTTTAATAACACTGAATTTGATAGTCGCGACACAAATAAATATTGCCTTGATGTTAACAGATTAGTTGTGATTTTTATATGCAAAAATAAATATATTTATAGATATTGTTATTTACATAGAAATCGATTTTCAAATTGGTTATATATATATATATATATACACACACATGCACACACACACACATGACTATTAATGTTTAAAATTAAATGTTAATAAGATTTCACAAAAATATTCATTATCTCGTATATTAACTGTAATTTCTCCTCTGTAATTTCTTATAAAATATTCATATTTGTGTAATATACTTATCTATAGATTCTACATTAATAATAATATAAAATAATGTGAAAAATAAAATGGAAGCATTCTCAGTAAAAATATTTTTAGTAAATTAGTTAAGTGAAAATACTGTAAATACTTTGCACAAATAATTATAATGTAAATACCCATTATCATGTATATATTCTATCTATAATTTGTATATAAATTAATTTACCTATAATATTAGTATGTAGAAGTATTAAAATTTGAAAATAAAATAAAATCTTATATAAATTGATTTACTTTGGATAAAATAACATATAAAAAACAATTATTAAAATAAATTTTAAAAACATGGATACGTTTCTCTATCAATATCAAAAAAATTGTAAATTAAATTTAAAATAATTAAAGGTTTTACAAATTGTTTAACAATTCCCTGGCCTATTTTTAGTATGGTACGTTGATTGTGCTGCTAACTCAATCTAACCATCGGTATGAATATTTTTATGCGCAAAAAAAAATCAAACACACAAGATTTAGCGGCTAACTATAGCATCAAAATTGAAATTTGTCCCACTAAGAATTTTATGTGATTGGCTATTGACTATTAATCACAATGAACGCCGTTAAATGATAGTTGTAATTTTTATGATTTAATTTTGATTAGATTTTTTTAGGACTACTTTTTTTATGAAAAGATTATTGCATTATATGGAATTCATCGTTGTAGTAAATAATAGGGAATGAAAATAATTTTGAATTTTATATAGGCTAAATCACTGTTTTGGTCCTTTATCTTTGGTCTTGGTTTCGTTTTGGTCATTTATCTTTTTTTTCTCGTTTTGATCCCTCATGTTTCATTTTTGTGTCAATTTGGTCCTATGTTTTGTTTTTGTTTCAATTTGCACTACGCCAGATTTGCTTAAAAAAGGCGCCCCTATAACCAGCGTTTTTAAAAAAACGCTGCCCATCGCGTAGAACGCGTGAGCCTTACCCAGCGTTTCTTTAAAAACGCTACGCATAACACATGCGTTCTTACCATATACTCAGCGTTTCTCTCCAAACGCTGCGCATCACGCGTAGAATACTCAGCGTTTTTACACAAACGCTGCCCATAACACACGCGTTCTCAGGCAATACTCAGCGTTTTTACACAAACGCGCGCCCATAACACACGCGTTCTCGAGGCAATACTCAGCGTTTTTACACAAACGCTGCCCATAACACACGCTGCGTTCTCGTGCAATACTCGGCGTTTTTACACAAACGCCCATAACACACGCGTTCTCATATATATACTCGGCGTTTTTACACAAACGCCGAGTATTGCTTTTTTTTTGCCCGTTCGTTTTCTCTCTTTTTCATTTCCTTTCGCGCTTCTTCTCCTCTCTCTCTCTCTGCGACGTTCTCTCGCCTCACTCTCAAGAAAAACCCACACCCAAAAACCCACAAACCTCTCTCTCTCGCTCACGTCTCTCTCTCTCACGGTTCTCTTCTCTCCTCACTCTCATTAGCTCTTCCTCTCTCAACTCTCCTTCACTCGCGTTCTCTCTAGCACCACCCACAAACCCCCAAACCCACAAACCCATAAACCCACAATAACCCCCAAACCCACAAACCCCAAACCCACAATAACCCCAAAACCCACATTGCTTGTCTCAATCCTCTCTAGCACCCATAGTCCTCATTGCTTGTCCTCATCTTCTCTCAAAGGTTAGTTCTCTATTTTGTTTTTTTGTTTTTAGGTTTTTGTTAGGTTGGAGATGAATATGTAGTTTGATTGGAATATGTTGAATGTGTGAAAAAAAAATATTTGATAAGAGAGGAATATGTTGAATGTATTTGTATGTGTTTGATATGTGTAAAATTAGTTGAATGTGTTTGATAGGAGAGAAATTAGTTGATATGTGTTTGTTGCTTGGTTTTGTTGAGATTTTCATTCTCAAATGATAGATTTTTTTAAGCAAAGTGTGTGTCATCTATATTAGTAAAATCAAATATGCCTAAATCGAATATGCGAATTGTTTGTTAGGTTTTGGGAGTTTTTTTTGTCGGAGCTTCGCGATCGTTGTTCGAGTTTGTCTTGGTTCGAGAGTTCGTTCTAGTTCGAGTTCACAGCTGGTTGGATATTTGTCAGTGTTGCTTCCACTTGTTCAGGTACTTTTTTTGTTCTTTTGTTTATTTTCTATGAAGAATTAATGACTATATAGAAGACATCAAAGTCTTTGATTTGTTTAGTTGAAACTACTAGCTAGTTGATTGAATGTCTTAGCTTCAATAAAATTGTAAATTCTCTTATCCGAATTTATTATAGATATTGGGACATTATGGATAGAAAGTGGATGTCCGCCAATAAATCGTCCAAGGAATATAGAGATGGAGTGGATTATTTTGTGAACTGTCTTTGTTTCAACGTTTAGGAGATCTAGTAATATGATATGTCCCACATTTTACGTTGTTGCTATGTAAAATCGATTAATGCGCAGCGAGTTGGGGACATTTAAAGGGTAATGGAATTGATCAAACTTACACTTGTTGGACAATGCATGGTGAGGAAAGAGTTGAATCTTCGAATATGGGTAATAGTCTTGAAAGATGTGCACCGGTTGACACCGAAATACCTACGTTTGTTGGGGATGAATTTGAAGAGATGGCAAAGGCTTTTGAAGACGATCTTAATGACCCAGTCCTCAAATGTTTGAGAAGTTGATAACGGATGCAGAGACGCCGTTGTATGAGGGTTATCTTGAATTCACAAAATTATTGGTCGTGATAAAGTTGTATAACTTGAAAACTTGCCACGGATGGACGGATAAGAGCTTTCTTGAATTACTCACACTATTGAAAGAAATGTTGCCGAAGGATAATGTGCTCCCTTCTCGGACGTATGATGCAAAACAAATGTTAGGGTCCATTGGCTTGAACTATGAGAAGATACACGCTTGTCCCAATGATTGCATTCTATTTCGGAATGAACATGCATTTTTAAAGTCGTGTCCTAAATGTAATGCATCGCGGTATAAAAAGAAAGATTCTGCGCCGAGAAAAGGTGTTGTGGTATTTTCCCATAATTCCTCGATTTAGGCGTATGTACCGTAGTTCGAGAAGATGCAAAACACTTGACATGGCATGAGGATGAAAGGATTAAAGATGGCATGTTACGACACCCCGCAGATTCTCCGCAATGGAAAAAATTTGATATTGATTATCCCGATTTGGGTTGGATCCAAGAAACCTACGACTTGCATTGTCTGCGCGATGGTTTTAAACCATACGGTATTGAGTAGCTCCCACAAGACATGACCCGTGATATTAGCGATTTATAACTTACCTCCATGGCTTTGCATGAAACGCAAATATATGATGTTGTCTTTGTTAATTTTAGGCCCAAGCAACCGGAAATGATATTGATGTATACTTGGCTCCTTTAATTGAAGACTTGAAGCTAATGTGGGAGAATGGAGTAGAGGTGTATGATGGGTTCGAGAGAAGAAAGTTTCAAATTGAGGGCTATGATTTTTGGCACAATTAATGACTTTCCAAAGATACGACAATCTATCTGCGGGTGCAGATTTAAAGGTCGTGTGCATGCCCTATATGTGAAGATAACACCGATTGGATGTGGTTGGAACATGGTAGAAAGAATATCTACCCCGGTCATCGAGATTTTTGCCATCTACTCATCAATATCGACTGTTGAAAAAGGCATTCAATGGGAATACCGAAACCCGTAAAGCTCCCACGGCTTTGACGGGTGAACAACTGTTTGAAAAGGTGAAAGATTTGAACATTAAATTTGGGAAGCCATTTGCAGGAGAGGTTGCCAAACGGGGGTGGAAGAAAAAGTCGATTTTCTTTGACTTGCCATACTTGGAAGTCATTATATGTAAGACACTTCATTGATGTGATGCATGTTGAAAAAAATGTCTTTGAAAGTGTCATTGGTACCTTACTCAATATGCCAGGAAAGACTAAAGATACCATCAACTCGAGGTTGGACTTGCTTAGTATGGGGTTGAGACCAGGTGGGTCCGATAAAGAAGGGTACACATACATATCTACCTCCGTGACTCATACTCTATCTAAAAAGGAGAAGACCGTGTTTTGTAAGTTTCTTCATGGAGTAAAAGTTCCAGAGGGGTATTCTTCAAATGTTACAAACCTTGTATCCATGAAAGACCTTAAGTTAAAGTCTTTAAAGTCCCATGATTGTCATGTTCTAATGGAGAATTTGCTCCCAATTGGTATACGATCCATTTTGCCTAAGAAAGTGCGCGCAGACGCTAACCAAACTTTGTTACTTCTTTAAGGCGATTTGTAGTAGAGTGATTGACCCTAGAAAGTTGCCATCATTGCAAAGAGAAATTATTGTCACTTTGTGTGAGCTTGAGATGTATTTCCCACCTTCATTTTTTGACATAATGATTCATCTAACAGTTCATTTGATTAGAGAGACACAATTGTGTGGCCCATGTTACATGAGATGGATGTATCCGTTTGAGCGTTACATGAAGATATTAAAAGGATATGTGAAAAACCGATCACGACCCGAGGGTTGTATTGTTGAGCGCTACATAGTTGAAGAAGGCTGTTGAGAGTTACGCACCGCCTATCTATCTAGTCTTGAATATTCTCGGGACTTCCAAGGTCTCGTCACTTAGGAAGCATTACTAAAGGGAAGTCGGGATATAAAATAGTTATGGTGTCAAGGGAAGAACTACATCAAGCACACTTATATGTTTTGCACAATGATAGTGAGGTTGATTCATATGTTGCCAAGCACATGGACATACTTAAGAGTGATTACCCATATAAGAGTGAAGTTTGGTTAACAAAGGAACACAATCGGAGTTTCATAGTGTGGTTAAAAGACCACATTGATTTCGAGTTTGTTATGAATCCTACTTTGATTTCAAAAAGATTGAGATGGTTAGCAAAAGGTCCAAATATGCATGTTTTCTCTTACACCAGCTATCTAATTAATCTTACACGTTCTATACAAAAACCCATGATGATCGAGTAAAATGCAAAATAGTGGGGTGACTCTTGTTGCTCAAGCTATGCATACATCAAGTGCCAAAGAGAGAAATCCCGTATACGCGAATATGTCATACTTCGGGTCATTGAACAAATATGGGAGTTGGATTACACCATGTTTCATGAGTCTGTGTTCCAATGTAAGTGGGTTGACAATAATAATGGTTTACAGATTGATGAGTCGGGGTTCATGCGGGTGAATTTCAAAAAGTTGGATATAAAGATGAGCCTTTTATTTTGGCATCCCAAGCTCAACAAGTGTTTTATGTCACCGATCCGATTGATATCAATTGGTCTATTGTTTTCTCGACACAAAAAAATTAGTGAATTACATTTATGATCAAGAAACCAATGATGATGGTATCGAGGACGACCCTTTCTTGGGGACATCACTAGAAGAGGAAAGTACTTATAGAGAGGATGTTGTGTATGTTAGAAAGGATCATACTGATGGAATTACGATCCGTCAAAAACAAAGTACCAAGGAGCGAATTGCAAAAAAAATTGTATCGAAGAAAAGGAAAAGGTAACCGACATAAATGTTATTTTATAGACATGGATCTTATTTTCATCTTCTTTGACTGATTATTTATTTTTTGTTGGATTTTTTTAAATGGATAAATATAACAAACAATGATTATGTTTTATTGCAGGTAAGATGGCGAGATCATAGTGATAGTGGGTATGACAGGTGAGGCAAGTGATCATTTGTTACAAACTATATCAGAAGCGTGCTCCTCGTGGAATGACAAATTAAAAGGATATCATCAACCGGTTAAGTAAAGGAAAAGAAAAATTAAGTGTAAGATACTAATTAATTGCTAATTAACTTCATTCAATACTATGTTTTAATTGTTTGTGATGTAATTTACTATTTACATAATGCAAGTCCAATGGAATGTTATGGTCCGCCAATTGGAGAAAAAAGCACTCATTTGATTACTTTCCTTGGTAGTAAGGTAAAACAAATGATACCAATAACAATCACTACTTGGGTTCACACAAAAAATCCCGTTTTGGAGAAACAAAAACATGAGTTGTGGGTAACAATACATGTATATAATTTTAGATCTTTTTGGTTATCTTATTTAGTAATTTTGTAGTCCCATATATATATATATATATATATATATATATATATATATATATATATAAATTTATTTATATGATTTTCATTTAATGTGCATAAGCGAAATATTTTGATGTGGATGATTCTAAAAAGGATTTGGATAATGAAGGAAGTAGGAAAGTTACATAAAAATTTGAACGACATTAACAAAAACTTGGCTTAAAGATGATAATGGAAACATCAATTGGAATCCTCCACCAATATATAGTGGGTTTATTTCAGAGGAGGATTGGCGGACATTTGTTAGGAGACGACTTTGAAGATCCAAAATTCTTGGTTAGTGCTACTATCTATTAAGTTATAACATATTTTTATATTTGACAATTATCTATTATACATTAATGTATACTTATCTCTCTTAATAGAAAGCAAGTGAGGTGAATCGAAAGTGTGCTTCGGGTGTGAGTATCCTTATAGAGCGGTGCTACTTCCATATCAACATATTGAAGAGAGATTGGTAAGGCACAATAAGCTTGATTTTTTTAGTTTCATGAAACTTTTTATAAATAGTTTCTTAATATTTGGTAAATTTAAATATAGTTGGTGGAGAGTGGGAAAGATCCTACTAAAGAAGGTGTTGAGCGACATGTTTTGTGGGTAGAGGCTCGACTAAACAAAGAAAAGGAGATTGTTGATCCTAAAACTAAGGAGGTGTCGGAAAGAATTGTAAGTATTTCCTAAATTCAAGCTCACTGATTTTAATTGTAACTTTTATGATTTTTATAATGTATTATACTTTTGTTTTGTGAATCAGGAAGCCATATCACAGTCAGTGTCACATGGAGAGCTCACTGATTGCTCTGAAAAAGAAATCCTTACACGTGCCTTAGGTAAAGAAGAATACTCTGGTCGCATGAGGGTGCTGGATTTGGAGTAGCACCAACCGAGTACTTTGGACCAAAAAACAGAAAGTCTATGATGAGAATCATGATCGCCCACCATCGAGAAAGATGATGGCATTGTATGAAAGTTTGCAAGCTCAACTTAATGATATGCGATCACTTTATGGCCATGTTATGCCACAAGACCAACCCCTGCTACACATAGCAGTGCACGAGATAGCTGCACCATGCCGTCAACTAAGGTATTAATTGTTTTTATTATTTTGTGGTTTATAATTGATTTAGGACAACAATGAGTGTGAGTGTGAATTGTATATCTCAAACCCACATGAAATGGTTGCAATTGGCTACACATGTAACAATTGGGTCCCTTGATGCACAATTTACCCTACCTCCAAATCATGTTAGAGTCGAGTTGCGGTACCATTTAGGGAGGATGCACCATTGCCATGCTCCGATTGATGATTGATATACTAACGGTGTCACAAGCAGTTGGTACCTTTGTGGCATGGCCATCCGCCCTTGTCGTTGTAAGTGACAATATATTTGTAACTAACTAATTATAGTTTTTGTCATATAATTTGTGCTAACTAAGTAATTATTTTTGTTTAAACATAGATGCGCCAAAATGAAAAATCTAAGAAAGTGTCTACCAAGCAAGAAAAGGTCTCCTTTGAAAAGTCTTTGCAAGGAAATATCTATTGGCAAGAAAGTGTCTCGATCCACCCCTTCTACAAAAAGTGTCTCAGTCCACCCCTTATGTAGAAGTTTCACACCGCCTCTCCTCCAAAAGTGGTGATCACCCTCCTCTTCTCGCCAAGTGACTCATCCCACCCCTTCTCCAATTGTGGTCACCGCCTCTTCCTCTTCCATTGAAGCTTATATGAAGATTGGTGAGGCCGACGCAGCGTCTGAGAAATACATGATGAAAGACAAATTGCTTATCATAAATTTTGATGAAGAAATTTTTGAGGTGGCTTGCCTCATATAGTCGGACGTGAGGATATCTCTGTCTTTGTATGTGATGCGGATGAGGCAACCGTATTATTATGAATATATATGTCAGGTACTATGTAATTTATTATTTGACATTGTCGATTTAATTTTATTATATCGTTAATTTAATTTATATATATATATATATATATATATATATATATATATATTTATATATCTAAATGTAGGTACTTGTACGAGGACATTGTGGTCCCTTCCGAACAGACACATAGATATTTGTTCTTGTGTCCGGAAAGTACAACCTTTCATCAAGTTCTTCCCAGCCTGCCAAATTATCAATCACTTGTGGAACAAAACCAGGCTGCTGTTCAAACTTATGTCAATGACCGCTTCATTGAAGCTCAAAATAGAAGTGATGATGATGTCTTACTTCTAGCACCGGTTAATCTAGGGTAAGAATTTTTACTCATTAATTCTTATATAACATGCATTTTTTAATAGTAGTCAATTACTTATTCCTAAATTTATTTTGTAGGAGACATTGGGTTTTGTATGCAATTAATCCTAGGAAAAAACCGTGTATTACCTTGACTCACTTCAAAATCATTACAAAACCACATGGAGTTTGTGGAGCTTTTTAACAGGTGTGTTTATTTTGTGTCATTCTGCATTTCTTACTTTTACTTATATATGTATATATTGTTATTAATATAGTTATATGACATTCTATTCAGCGGTTTAAGGACATATTGGGGAGTGGATAAATTAACGGTCAAATGGTTACCAATAGTTGTAAGTTTCTAACTTATACATTTCATTATTTTGTCAAAAAACTATATTCAACTCAATTTAACAATTAACTAATCTAATTATGTTTTGTAGTGTCCTAAACAATTGAATAACATTGATTGTGGGTATTACGTTATGAAATATATGAAGGATATTATTACCCGAAAGAAAACGACTATCCCCCGTCAGGTATCTACTTATAATATATTTTTATATGATTTCGATTTAATAGTGGTTCTTTCCAATATTTAACCATTTCAATTCTAATTTTATTTTTTTATATAATTTCAGTATTTTAGCGATTGTCAAAGCAACACATACTCTGTTGAAAGCGATTCTTTGAGCTTAGGGAGAATGGTGCATCATCTCTCCTGCGTTTTTTTAAATTTTCATTTGGATACATATAAGTTAGCCTAGCTAGTTTTTGGTTCATAATATTGTAACTTGATAGCTTGTTTTGGATACATATGAATTAGATAATGAAATTCTTAGCTATTTTGTTTTGGTTCCTCTTATGTAATTTGTTTTCATTATATGTAATTTGTGTTCCTCTTAGCAAATTGATTACGTTATGTATTGGATTGGATTGGTATGCAGGTAATTTGTAATTTGTAAATATAAAAGGAAAACACACAAACAGAAAAAATTAAAAAAAAATTTAGACAATATTAGTAACGCTTTTGATAAAAGCGCTGGGTATTTAGTAACACAAATAGGCAATATTCAGTAGCTTTTAATAAAGCTACTGGGTATTTAGTAACACAAATAGGCAACATTCAGCGCTTTTAATGAAGCGCTGCGTATAGAGGTAATATTAGTAGCTTTTAAAAAGCGCTAAGTATCTGGGAGGACGCTTTGGATATATTCAACGCTTTTAAAAAGCGCTAAGTATTTGGGAGGGCACATTGGATATATTCAGTCGCTTTCTAAAAAGCGCTGCGTAGATCGGGAGGGCGTGTTTTGCAATGGGTGGCGTTTTTAGGAAGCGCTACCCATTGTTGGGAGTGAATAGCCACGCCACGCTTGGTGAATTTCGTAAGCCTTTGCCCATGGATAAAAAAAACGCTGCCCATCTACTAAATCTGTTGTAGTGTTGGTCTCTCACTTGCCACATCACTTAATAAAGTCCAACTCAGCCATTACACTTAAGACGCCACGTCAGCAGTTAACTGCCCACGTGGCGTCTGTTAAGTTAATGGATGGAAAATTACAAAAAAGGACCAAATTGACACAAAAATGAAACATGAGGGACCATAACGAGAAAAAAAAAGATAAAGGACCAAAACGAAATTAAGGCCAAAGATAAAGGACCAAAACAGTAATTTAGCCTTTTATATATATAGCTAAAAAAACGAAACATGTATTATTTTTTTTTTGACAAAAACTAAACACGTTTTGTTACAAACTCCAATTCTATAATTCATCTCCAAAAGCATCAAAATCTATTTTCCATCTCCAGAATATGTAACCTATTTTTTTTACTTTGATGGTCCGTTATTAATTTTTATTTAAATAAAATAGTCCATTTTATTTTAATTGAGTGAAACCGAATAAATAATTTCTGAAATCGTTAAAAGTATTTCTCTAAATTAAATGCTTAGTCGCTTAAATGTATACAATAAATTAGTTATTTATAAATGTATGCTTCTAATTTTAATTTTGCAAAATTAGTAGAAACAAAATTAGTAAGCAATCGTTAAAATTTATTAAAACTATTGCAAACAATAATGATAGTTTAAATAAATATTTAGTTAATGTATAAATACAGTAAATTCATTGTTTATAATTTGGGCAGGAAAAATTTACATAGGGTGAAATTTAATTATTACACCCATTTTATTTTTTAAATAAAATAATCGAGTGAAACGGTCAATTAAGTTTAATTGAATGAAACCGTTATATATATTTGAGGATTGCAACTTATGTTTTTTATTTAAATGGTCCATTTTATTTTTTAAATGAAATAATGGAATGTAATGGTCAATTAATTTTAATTGAATGAAACCGTTTATTTAATTATGTAATCGTTTTATGTTTTTCAAGATATGTAACTTATCATCGTTTATTTAAATGGCCCGTTATTAATTTTTATTTAAATAAAACAATCCGTTTTATTTTAATTGAATTAAACCGTTAATTAATTTTTAAAACCGTTAAGACATTGCGGTAAAAAATAATTATTACATAGAAACTTAAATACATACTCAAAAAAAGATTTTTTATTGCACTATATGTAAAAGGAAAAGGGGATGACAATGAAAGAATTGGCTCAAAAGAAACTATTACATAGAAATAGTTTGTTCTAAAATAGGGGATTCACATCATCACCTCCAAAATTATGTCATTTTTGGTTCTATTCCAGCCACTTCTAGTGAAATATCTGAGACATTAATCATCAGAGAAATTATAGAAAAGATCAGGATGCATAATGATAATAACCTATGTAATGATATGTTTGAAGATGCACTAAGTTGGATAAAGAAAATAGATTTCAATAATTCTAGGAAGATGCGGCATTATAGAAATCGCTGCCATGTTAAATAAAACTGACAAAAAGAACTGGAATGGAAATTTTAATGCATAGAACGAAATACACATCCATGAACCCATCACCATGTAACTAAGAAAAACCCCAACTGAGAGAAAAACAACTAAGATAGCCAAAGCTAAATAAAACCAAAAATCAAAAACAAATAAAAAAAGATTATAGTGAGCAGCTACCCTAAAAATCATGGGGCAAGTACCCTGGATCAAAATTCAAATGAAAATTGATTTCTTTATAAGAATGTTCAAATAGAAGTTAAACCAAACCTAAACACACCATGTGTTTATCAAAAGAAAACAACATTATAAATCTGCAACATGAGTAATTATCTCTCATTGTTGAACCAAACCAAAACTTGGAGATCAACCCAAGATGTATTTTTTGGGATTGGTATTTTGTGAATGAGTGAACAACAAAGGCTTGGTGTTCGGAATCAATCAAAGATGTATTTTTTATAGAAGGAGGGAGTGGTGTGTCATAGAAGTTGAAGGAGTAGTGTGTCATAGAAGTTGAGTCAAGAGAATATTAATTATGAAATGGCTAATGAGATGACATGTGGCAAAAAATTAAATGAGTTTATTTGTAATTGTTAATAGTATAGATTACTCCTGAAATTTTGCCAATATAGTTTTATGGCTTAAATATGTTTTAGGTCCCTGCAAATATGGTGTGTTTTGATTTTAGTCCCTGCAAAATTATTTTTTTTTAAAATTATCCCTGCAAAAGCAATCTTTTTTAAAAAGATCCTTCTGTTAAACCACCGTTACCAAAATTGCTTACGTGGCTAACAGAGTCTGAGTTGTAATTATTTTTTCTTTTATATTTATTTTCATTTGCTGATTAGGTTGCCACCTATTAAATGAAATCAAAAAACCCTAAATTCCTAAATCTCCATCTTCTTCTTCTTCTCTTCTTCTCACCACAACCACCTCCATGGAAGCACGCATCCAAACTTTGAGTTATTCATCAACGACAGTTTATCGATGGGGGTGTGTGCTAGGGGTGTTCGCGGTGCGGTTTGGTTCGGTTTTGAGACAAAAAGTGGACCGAACCGCAAAGTAAAATTGCCTGCGGTTTGGTTTGGTTCGGTTGGCTTCCTAAAATAAAACCAAACGAAACCAACCCAATGCGGTTTGAATTGGTTCGGTTGGTTCGGTTTTTTTCAAGACAAAAATAATTTAAAACGGAGTTAAAATTAACTAACATAAAAAAGGCTAACACAAATCTTTAAGAAAAATTCTACTCAAATATATGTAGTATATAAATCATTCTCTTTTAATTTTTTTCAAATAGCTAAGACAATGTTTAAAAGAATTTGAATTAAATATTTTGTTGTAATTTTTAAATATAGCATAACAATATGGATTGTTTGTAAGTGAGTCAAAGAATTAGATGGATTTGGGCTACTAAGTGAGTGAGAGTTGGGTAGTAGTTGTATTTGAGTTAGTAAGTTAGTAAGTTAGTAAGGAAGATTGTAATTCAACAAGCCTTAGTGTTACTTGCGGTTTGGTTTGGTTTGGTTCGGTTTCGGAAATCAAAACCGCGAACCGAACCGAACCGCGAGGTGCAATGAAAAAAAGAACCGAACAAAATCGATCAAAAGCGATTTTTTGCGGTGTTCGGTTTGGTTTGGTTTGGTTTGCGGTTTCCCTATTGGTTTGGTTCGATTTTGAACACCCCTAGTTTGTGCATTCAGAACTAGTATTTGGGTTATTGAAATGGGTTTGGTTTCAAAATGTGAACTTTTACTGCGTACCAGAACATAGGTTCAATTCACAAAAAAATAGATAAATCCGTTGTGAATAATTTACAAAATAGATTTATCTATTTAATAGATAAATCTGTCGTTTTGAATATTATACCCTCACGTTTTGAATATTTAACTACGGATTTATCTATTAAATAGATAAATCCTTTTTTTATTAAAAAAACTATTTATTTAAATTATTATAAAAGGGATGTAAAAACACTGCTAAAAATCTGTTAAACTATTAAAACTAATTTAAAAATTATAAAAGCATCACAAAATCTAATAAAATCAAAAGCAGGTTATTCAAAAAAAAAATTAGATTTTTTTGGAGATTATGAAAAATTAAAAAAGCTAATAAAAAATAGTAAATGATGGAAATTGAGATCGCTTGATCACATCAGCTGTGAAACCGGTAATGAGTATCTAAACCACACTCACCAATAGAAGGCATCGCCTTATCCTTAGGGGACCCGAGCTAATCACCCCGAGACCTCCCTGAAATAAAGATCTTCCGCTCAGGCAAAAGCAAATTCGGTCCAGGTCGATATACTACTTTCAAGCCGAAGTATCTCTACTTAGCAACCTCGACTTGGGGGGCAACTATTCTAGGTCGGCCAAATAGTAAGCCCAATTCAACAAAGCCCACGATCCATATTTAACGAACGATGCAGATGTGTCCTCTTCATCGAACATTATAGGTGCATTCGATCAAGCACCTATCACAACACGCCACGTGTAGGCCCCAATCCCAATAAAAGCGTTGTCCCATCAATGCTACGGGTACACATTTATTACCTTACATCACCTATTTCCAATACTGACTTAGACATCGGAGTGTGTGCAGGTACCACCCACCTCGCCGGATCAAAGCAAGTCAGAGCACCTCTGACATCATCCAGACGTTCACTACAACACTATCTCGAAAGTAAATCAAAGCTTGGTGAGCATTTCGGCCCTCAGCTCAGCTGAAGCGTGCAACCCGTACAGATCAAGTGTAATTGTAATCTGAAAGATCAAGGTTGTGCTAGCTTTACCATAAGGTTGAGGTTGGCGGGAAATATCTCTATGAAGTATGGCTGGCCACCCATCCAATCATCATTTTTTCGGTGCCCTTAGTTTGCTGCAAACCAACTCATACTATTAATATTTTCCCCTAACTCTTTGTCTTGCCTTTTCCAATTTATACAATGACCATCTTATCCCCATCTCTTGTTCATTCCAATCAATGATCAAATCACGTTTTTGTCCTTCACCTTGTTCCAAAACCCCATTGGTAACAGTGGTAACAGTACAGTAGTACGTAAAGGCCTATCGTTCTAATCTTAAGGGGCAGTGTTTAAATCCTTTTGGGGATAATTTGTATTACTTGAGTACCTCCCCCATTCTCTATTAATAAAAATCCCATTCTCTATTAATCTTAAGGGGCAGTGGATTTTATGTGTGAAACACAAAACTAGTATATGACTAACAATGCAAACAGCCTCATGAAAACTTTATCATTCTTTGCTATGTGATTTAATTCTTAGTATTCTATGCAATGCAAAATATATCATTCTTAGCTACGTTAACACCTTGGCGCGATTTTGGTAAAAAAAAAAACACCTTGGCGCCATATATATGTAATTTAGTAGTTGTGTTCATTCATGCATAAAAGTTATTATATGCATCTCTTCTACTCATTTAAATACATTTGGGTAGATTTTATGCATCTCTTCTACTCATTTAAATACATTTTGAGTGAAGAAATGCATTCATTCATAGATGAAGATTGCAACGTTTAATATTCGAGGGTATGCTTGGGTGGGGGGCGGCTAAGAGAAGGCGCCTTCAACTCTTCAGATTGCATTCATTCATAAGAAGAGTGTATGCTTGGATGCAATTAAGCATCAGAGTTATTATTTCATTCTTTGAATTATTGAGTTTTGCATTTAATTTGCCTTATTGCATGAAAGCCCTATATCAGGTTTGAAAACTCTAATTCATTATTTTTGTATGAAGTGAAAATAGTGGAAAATGATTAAGTAAATTTGGTTTTTTCTTCCATACTCATCTAGAGTTGGGTGGGTATGATACCTTTTAGGCAAAATACTCAATGACACCTTTTTTTCTATTTAAATATTTTAAAATAAAAATAAATATTGAACCAATTTTGCTTATTTTGCCTAGAAGGTATCATACCCACCCAACTCTGGATGGGTACGAGAGTACTCACCAGTAAATTTTCATGTTCCTAGCAACTTCTCATAATTATACCATGCATATATGAACTTGGTTAAGCGTACCCTTGTTCCTAATCTACTATATTATACGCGGCTTGGCATTTTTAGCGCCAAAATGCCGCTTTGTTTTTTTTTTCTTTGCCTTTTTTCTTTCACTTTTTTTTCTTTTTTGATTTCTTCTTCTTCTTCTTCTTGTGTAGGTACTTTTAGGATGAAAGAATAAATCAGATCCCTCACTAGTGAACCACTAAAATTGACCGTAAGATATTATATAAAATACTATGAGTCGTTAAGATTAAATCAACTGGTATTAATTCTCAATCGTTAATGAATTTTTATACTATATCCTACGATCATATTTAATGCTTCACCGGTGAGGGAATTGATTTTCTTCTTCACCCTAGAGGCACCCGTATATTTTAAGGTTATGCTCTTTTTCTTTTTTATATTTTAAGGAGTACTTTACAATCTCTAAAAATTTAAGATGTTTAAACATGTGAAGTTTATTCTTCAATAATCGATTGGGTGAATATATTTTTTTCGTTTTATGACAAAATATGTATATTGAGATGCTAAATAGTGTGATTTGGTGTACTTTATAGTTCAGAGTAAATTTTAATTATTCAAAAAGTTAAATTTGTTCCTTGATAACCGGTTTGGTTAACAAAGATTGTGATAAAAAACGTAAAATGTTTTATAATTATAATTTAATTTAAATTTTATTCACGAGAACTTCTACCACATTTACGAAAGAAGCTCACATCATATTCTTTTAACTTTCTATCTTTGAGTACTGCGTTGTTTCATTTACACTCGCGGGAACTTTAGCCACATCTATAATAAAAACTCCGATCATCTTCTTTCAACGTTGTATAGTTGCTTCTATTTTTTTGGTGATTTTCATCCAACCCTACATGATACCCACGAGTTTCACTTTCTAATAGTGTTGTATTCTTTCCTTTTTTTAATTATGAGTTAAGCTTTTATATTTACATTTTATAAATATGGATTACGTTATTAAAATTTGTAGACATTTTCTTCCAATTATCTATGGATGTTTAATTTCAACGTCTTTGTTAATATTCTTTTTAAATTTTATTATTTTATTATTTAATTTATAGTTATAATTTACTTTTTTTCATAGTTATCTGACTATATATTTTACAAACAAACACCATTGGTCCACTAGCATAAGCTACTCTGGGATACGAGGTCGACTTAGTGGTCTCGAGTTCAATTCCCGCAGTGGATAAACTATGTACACTTAAAAAAGAAATTTAGCCAATCTCGTGCATCGCACGAGTTATGGGGCTAGTTAGTTTTGACTTAAGGCACATCCTTTGGTTCTTTTCAATGAGTTTTGAATTTAAAAACTATCCTGTTTGATCCAAGAGTATAAGAAGAAGGAAGAAAAAACTCGGTTCATTTTGAGTTGAAACAATTTAAAGTTTGATGGAAAGTTGCATTGGTTCATGGCATAAACCTATTCCTGTAACACTTTTTGTTTTTTACTTTTGGCATTATTAAATGTGATTTTTTTTAGTGTTTCTTGGCAAGAAAATTGTACTGTTTATCTTAAAATTATGAAAAGAAATGAAGTTATTTGGTTTTGGACGAAATGATGCATGTTTTGGTGAAGAAACACAACAATTTGTGAAAGATCACAATTGGACCCATGTTCATAAACAGTATCGGTTTCTATCTTTGGGTATCTAATATCTATTTATACAAACAAATAATTTACAAAATTACAATTTTAGACATCTTACTTTTTTGACACATCACCACTTTTATTTTATTTATCATTTTTTAATTCTACTTTCTCTTCTTTTCTCACTCACTCTCTCTCAATCTCACATTTCCCAATATTTCCTACTTCTTCTCAATCTCACATTTCCCAATATTTCCTACTTCTTACACATCTATTATTAGTGGCCCCACACCCTTTATTTAAAAATATTTATTTTCCCAATTTATTTTAATCAACTATAAATCTAATATATTTAAATTAATATTCAATAATCTACAATTTACTCCTATTTACTATCTAACCTAATATCTATTTATCTATTACAAACAAACCATACTTAATCTATTTATACAAACAAACCACATTTAAATTACTCAAACAAGCCTCCCTATTTACTTGACAATTCATCTGACTAAGGACAACATTGTAATTTACTATCATACTTTTATTAAATTACTCAGACAAGTTTCCCTATTTCACTACAACAGAATTGCAAAAAAAGGACGCACCCTTTAGAGGCGCTTTATTATGAAGCGCCTCTTATTATCAAAACAAGGAGGGACTTTAGAGGCGCTTTCTAAAAAAGCGCCCCTGATTGTCAAAATAAGGAGGGTCTTTAGAGGCGCTTCATACACGGGCGCCCCCAATTCCTGAAACATAGGAGCCACGGAAAGACAATCAGAGGCGCTTACACACGAGCGCCCCCAATTCCTAAAACACGGAGCCACCAACAGGGGCGCTTTCCACTCGAGCGCCCCCAATTCCTAATCACCAACAGGGGCGCTTTACACACGAGCGCCCCCAATTCCAAATTCCTAATCACCAACAGGGGCGCTTTGCACGCGAGCGCCCCCGATTCCTAAATTTTTAATTTCCTTTCCCGTTGCATTACCTTTCTCTCATACGCGCGCTCAGACTCACATTCTCACTCTTACAGTTCCTTTCTCGTTCTCACTCTCCAAACCCAAACCCTAGCTAAAACCCCAAATCTCTCAACGTTCTCACTCTCTCAACTTACCTCACTTACTTTCACCTTCGCCACTATCGGTCTGAGAAAGGAGATGATAATAGTGTGTATCAGGAAACAGAGTGAAGCATACGATATAACGGCGGTGTTTTGAGTTTGTCATCAAGCTCGTTTCAAACCCTATCTTTCTTCCACCGCCATCTCAAACTAACTAACGCTCTCAATTTCAACTTCTTCTAACTACCTATGTTGCTGCAGATTCCACTTCTCTCTAGCTTCTGCATTTCACAGAGAACACAATAGTTCTGGAGGTACGCCTGATTTCTTTCTTCTTTCGCTTCTTTTGGCTAAATATTAAATCTATATATTCTGGAATGAAATTGCTTCCAATCTTCGCTCATCAATTAGGGAATCGTCCTATTGGTTTAAATTATTGAGAATTCATCTGTTGGGTTTATTCATCCTATATATTTGTGGTTTTAATAATTTCTTCATTCTTGCTGGACATATTAAGTCTTCACGATATGATGGGATCATAACACCGGAGGATTGGAGTGCATTTGTATCTTCACGCGAAACTGAGGAATTCCAGGTTTGCACAATTACTTGTTATACATATACCTATGTTTGACAATTATAAAGTCTTGAATGTTAAAATATGTGTCTTTATAGATTTTAAGCAATGAAAATCGCGAGAGAGCGAAAAGTCCTGAATACCCTTATAGAGCCGGTGTTACGAGTTATCCAGATATTGAAGAAAGATTGGTAGGCACTTTATCTTATATTTTATCTTTCATTTATTAAATTAATTTTCTGATTTATTTACTAATCAATTGTAAATTTTAATAGCTACGAGAGGATGGAAAAGATCCTTGTGAGGAATCTATTGACCGAAGTGTTTTGTGGTTGGAAGCCCGAAAAAACAAACAAGGTGTTGTTGAGGACCCAAAAACGAGAGAGGTGTCTCAAAAAATTGTAAGTATGATAAAATTAAAAAAAAACTATATTGTTTATGTTATTTATAATAATGTCTATTAATAATCTCTAATAATTTTTGTGAATCAGGAATCCATAACACAATCAGTATCACAAAGAGAGATTACTGATTGTGATGGTCCGACTGACATCCTTGGTCGTGCATTGGCAATTGAAGAGTATTCAGGACGTCTACGGGGTTTGGGATTTGGCATTTCTCCAACCACTTTGTGGGTTTCAAAGAGACAAAGAAAAGAAGAGGAACGACAAAGAAAAGAAGAGGAACGAGAAAGTAGAGAAAGAAAGTTGGAAGCTATGGTATCAATGCTACACAAAGAGCTTAATGAATTAAAAGCTAGAGTTGGTCCAGGGACTAATGATGTATCATCTTCTAACCTAGATAACTTGAGGGATAGTTGCAATATTGCGTCCAATGAGGTAAAACTTTAAAGTTTAAATAAGATACTACTATTAGCAATGAATTATACATGTCGCCAATTTCGTCTAAGAGGCGCGGTGTGTGCAATATTGTGTGTGTAATTAAGAGTCGTTTGCATTTTATTATGTTTAATTAGTTATTTATGATAGTTTTTTAAATATTAAATAAGACAAGCTGTTTCTAAAACAGTTATGTTGTCATATGTGAAGTGGTTTGGTTGTTCTTGTTACTAGAGACTCTCACATGTTCTCTAGGAAATGGTTGTTCTTATTAATTTCGTGTGGATTGGTTGTGATTTCGATTCTCCCTAATCAATAAAGCGCACTCGTGTGAAATTAATAGTATTAGGTCCAGTTTCTATCACCTTCCTTTGAGAATTTTTATGTTTGGTGAATGCTATAGATTGGTAGAATCATTAAAATATAAAGCCAGTGAAGAACAGGAGAGAGGGCCAGAATTTACGAGTGTTTTTCACACAGAATTCTAAGGTGTGTATTTAGATACATCGCATATTTCATCATTTAAATTATGTATTTCAATTAATTAATATAGTTATATGTATGATGTTTCAGCTGTTTGACAACTTATTGGGGATCGAATAAGGTCAGAGCCAGAGATGGGAATGTGAAAAATAAAACACAATGGATAGTCATAAAGGTAAGTTTATAATTATTCTTATCCATATGTAAATATTGCTCGCATTTTAATAATTAATTATTATTTTGATTTCTAGTGTCCTGCATAACCAAACAATGATGATTGTGGGTATTACGTTATGAAGTTTATGAGGACATAATCACTCACCATCAAATAGAAATTCCAAATAAATGTATGTAATTTATATAGTTTGTTTTTTCACAAGTAATTTTATATCTAGCACTTAACCACTTAATTCTAAGTTTATTTTATTTCATTTTTACAAGATTTTTTCTGGAATGTCGGTTGGAGCTCCATTTTCGATGACCAACTTCACGAGCTCGAGGAGGAGAGTGGTGTCATCATGTTGCCGGTTTGATTCTTGAAAATCGAAATTCATGTAATTTTGGTTAATTAGCTTGTTTTTGTTCCTAACTTTGGATCCTCCCCAACTATTTCTCCATGCATTAGGTAGAATTTTTTTGCCCAAGCACTTATTTGTTGAGGAGAAACATCATGTAATCTTTAATTTGTTGTCTATATATGTTGACATTCGAATTTGGTTAATGAGTTATGTATTTTTGTTGGTACGTACTTTGTTAATGATTTATAAGTTTCTTGCAATTGGTTTGTTGATTTGGAAATTTGGTTCATATTGGATGTTGAATTGATTTTGGTTGATGAACGTAGGCACTACACCAGGAAAAACCAACAGGTGCTGCAAAATATTGTATAGATATACCAGAAACAGAAAATATATTTTTTTTAAAAAAACAGAGAATTAGGGGCGCTCAAAGTTAAAAGCGCCTCTGTTTGTGTAAGCACACTTGACAATCAGGGGCGCTCCCAAGAGTAAGCGCTTCTGTTGGTCAGACCAACAGGGGCGCTTCTACCTAGAAGCGCCTCTGATTGTCAAGTGCGCTAACACCAACAGGGACGCTTTATAAACTGAGCGCCCCCAATTGTTAGAGACGCCAAGACCAAAAGAGGCGCTTTATTTGCGAGCGCCCCTGTTGCCTAATTATTAGAGGCGCTTCCTGAGCGCTCCTGTAGAGTGGTTGGCAACGGCAGCGCTAGATTCAGGGGCGCTCGTAAGCGCCCCTAATTGATAAAAAAAAGCGCTCCTGATGGCTTTTCCTGTTGTAGTGTTTATTTGACAACTCATCTAACTAAGGGCAACATTGTTATTTACTATCACGTTCATTTTCAAATTTCTTCTCCCAATGAACTTTCTTCTCACCCCCATTTTTTTTAACTTTTCCCCCCTTTTTTTTCTTCAAATTTCGAAATTCAAATCAAATCAAATCTACTAATAAACTAAAATAATCAATCTAAACTACGAGATAACTGCACTAATATATAAAAACACGGGATAACTTCACTGATATATAAAAAAAAACACGATATTAATATATCAAAAAAAGGAAAACTTAATGACTATTTCAACTAGATTAATATTTAAAACACGGGATAAATGTACTGATATATAAAAAACACAGGATAACTGATCGTACCTTGACCAATAAAGAGTTGTAGTTGTTGCTTCGTCGAATGGGCCGGTCGTTGAGTGAGTGAAAGGACCGGTCCTGGCTTCACGCGTTGAGCACCTCGGGTGGTACCGCAAAGACACTCCGACGATCTAGTGAGAGGTCGCCGGGCAGATAGCACAAGGTTAGAAGAGCGTGCACGATGCCATATGCGAATGGCGATATATATCGCGAGGTCCGACCGTTAGCGAGATTTTCGCCGGCGCGAAGTGCGCCCAAGCAGCGGCGTGTTCGGGCCGATCGAGTTGGGCCGGGCCGCAGTCCAATTGCGCTGGCGATTTCGATTTGCCGATACACCCGAGAACAGTTGCCCCCAAGCCTAGGTCGCTAAGAGCGGGCCGAGGCTTGAATCGATGCCCCAGGGTGAAGTTATTTTGATGAAACGGACGCGCCGCTTGCTTTTTGATAGGGCGGTGTCGTCCACCGCCGCCAACCATCGGCCGTGCTGACGCGACGATTGGTCTTCACTGACATTCCAGACATGACGTTTGGGGTTTCCGAGGCTGTCTGGAGACAACCATTGGTGAGAAGGTGAAACGTTGCGACGCTTCGCCTCCCGGTCCCCTTCGCGCCAAGAATCCGCACTATAAATAGCTCTTCTGCTGAGTTCATTTCTCACACTTCCAAGAATTGCTCTGCCAGCGACCGACTCGTCTGCCGCCGACTTGCATTCACAGCTGTTTCTGTCTACTCGCGACCGATCCGCAACATCTATTCAAGGTATGGATCGATCTTTACTTCTCTTTTCTGAACTTGAGTTTTTTCTTCGAAAGTGTTTCGTATTTTCCCACGCCTCGTGATAGGGGGTGTCAGGTCGAGGGATGGCCACATCGCCCCCTCTCATGAGTGCTCTACTCGATCGACCTGACTCGTTCCCTCTATCACAGGTGTTTTTGCATGCCCCAGACGAAACTAACCGCCCGTATTCCCGGAAAGCCACCGCAATCCTTTGCTACATATATGACGAGGCCGGGCGAGCCCAATTCCCCCGAGGCGGAGCCTAAGTCGTCTTCGGGCGACAAAGGTTCTAGCTCTTCCAGCAGTTCCTCGAGCAGTACGAGCTCGAGTTCTCATTCTTCCGGTCGAGGGTCGGCCAGCTCAAAGAGCTCTGGCTCAAGGTCCATCCATTCTGAAGAGCGGCCGAGCAACTCTCCACCGCCAGAGGACATTGTTTCTCGAGCGGAGGGAGGAGAAGAAGATGTCGATGTGGTTATCATCGATGATGATGAAGCAATCACCGTCCGATCGCGGGCGACGAGGAGGAGATGGCAGAGGCCGAAGGCGCCGAGCCGCAGTAAATCCACGAGGAAGAAGCGGCTCGGCCGCGACCGATTGCTCCAGTCGAGGTGAACATTGGAGGTTGAGCGAAGGGTCGGCGAAGTTCAGCGGATGTAGCCCGAGATGTATCGACATGTCTTGGGTATCGGAAACTCTTCGCTCTAATAGGAGCATCATTACCGTCGGCCACGATGCTTTACCCGTCTGCGAGCCTCCTTGATGACTCACCGGAAATTTGGAGGGTGAGAGGCATGAAGGGCGGTGAAGATATTGCAACCTATTCTCCCAACTTCAAATTCACGATGTATCGGCTCGTGTTTGAGAGGATGAAGATTACCCTCCTTTTTCTCGAATTTCAACGTGGACGTCTGCGTCACATAGGGTCGCCCTTCACAACTCCACCCTAACGCGTGGGCGTTTCAAGACCTTTGAAGTTCTTTTAACTAAGCTGGGTCGGCGGTGTCGATCATCTTTGTTTTTACCTCTTCGAGGTGGTGGCTCGGGGAGAAGGCCAACAAGGAGAAGAGGAGCAGGTCTCCTTCAAGATGCAGAAGACTCATCACCGGGTTCTTCAAGGCGTACCAAGAATCCTTGGGAGCGGCCCGGAGAAGCCGATGATTTTTGGATCGTTCCAACCAAGAGGCCGGTAAGGCCGTATCGGAGGTTCAACCGGACGGCATGCTCGGTCCCCCTTATTTCCCCATCATGTGGAACGAGGCCCACTTCTGCAGGCGGCCTGGGGATTACATTTACACTGTCAAAGACTTGGGGGAGGCCGACCTGCAATCTCTGGATATGATCAAATCAATGGCGGCGGGTATGATGCGTCCGGATCCTAAGAGGCGACATACCTTGTCGACCCTTTGTCTTGCTTTCGAGGCCAGGACCGGAGGCGAAATCGGTTTGCTTTTGAACCTTGTCTTTATGTTTTTGCTGTCAGTCTTGTCAATCTTTTATTCTAACTCATAGCTCGCTATTTCGCAGAAAGAATGGCCGGTAAAAATTGGGCCGTGATCGAGTCAGTTCTGAACCCTGCTGCAATTCCAGGAGCTAAGAGGTATGACGGATCTCGGCCTGGAGATACTCCTGAACCGTCCTCAAAGGTGCCCCCCACTCCCAAGGGCCAAAAGAAGAAGCCGGCGCAGATCGGCCAAGCTGTTCGGTCGCCTGCTCGTAATGACGATCGCTCCGCCAAGCGGATAAGGCTCGACGACCGGAACATGGATTCCGCCAAGGCCGACCTTCCTATTCTCTCTCTTGAGAAGCTAGGACAGGTCGAGCTCGAGTGGTTCAGGAAGAGGCCGATGGAGGTCGCGCTCTCTGCGCTGGGGATAGACAAAATCATGGCCGAGGTCGGGGCCGAAGCTGAAGGTACTTGTTTTTTCACTCCGTTATTTCTTTCGTTTTAGGTCGACCGACTAACGGCCGGACGATCTCTGTTTGCAGGGGCTCGCGCTGCCAAGGAGTCTTTGGCCGAGCTGCAGGTGAAGTACGACAAGCTCTCCAAGGCCAAGAAAGAAGCTCTTCAGCGGGGCGAGGAGGACCGGGCCAAACTTGCCAAGAGGAATAAGGAGCTAGCCGGCCGGTGAAGCAGTCCAAAGCCGACCTGAATCCGCGAGGAAGGATAAGGTCGCCGAGGCCGAGAATGCCGAGCCGCAAGCGAAGATCCAAATGGTGGCCCAGGCCGGTCGGGAGGCGGCAATTGAGCAATTCTATAACGCCCTTGCTCAGGCGCGTGCCTTGAATGCAGATCTACAGATCAACTTCGATGAGAAGATGATTAAACCCGCCCATTACGTGGTGGATAACAAGATCATCTTTGCCCGAGCAAGTGGGAACGAGCGAAACGTCGTTCAACCGCCATCGTTCTTTTCGAAGCCTCTCGAAGCCGCCGCGAGCGGAGTAATTTACGTAATAGTTTAACTTGCCCGGGCACAACAATTTTTCGCGCTTCGTGCGATTTTTTTTCAGTCGTGGGCGCGGCCGACCGGGCGTCCCGTGTTTGTAATGACAATTTTTACTTGCCTTTAATTACGCCTGTTCAAATTTATATTGCTATGTCTGCGTACTTCTTGCATTTATTCGCCTTAGTTACTTCGAACTTGTAGGCCGCTCGGCGGCCGTTTCGTGCTATTTCGATAGCGCTCGTTTATGGTTGGGCCATTTCGATGGCACTCGGTCGGGCCATTTCGATGGCATCCGTTGGGATCATTTCGATGATCTCTCGAGGTAGGTCGTTTCGACGGCCTGTTCTGTTGGGTTATCACTTAACCCTTGGGCCATTTTCGATGGCGCTCGTTCGAGTCAACTCGGTGATCGTTGCTTGTGCCGTCTCGGCGGCATACGCTACAGATCGTTTCGACGACCTGAGGTTCGCGGGTTATCTAACCCTTGGGCCATTTCGATGGCTCTCGAGGTAGATCGTTTCGACGATCAAGTTGATAATCTTCGATCGCTCCTTTGCCACGGGCAATCTTGAGCGACCGGTCATACATTCTTGCGAGAGAGTAAAGAACACATCATATTTCTAAAGGTCAGGCCTCTGTAAAAAACCCAGTGGGAAAAAGAGCGCCTGCCTGCTTTTCATTCATAGGTCGGTCGTCATTACATTCAAATCATTTGTTACATTCAAACGTAATATTTCCTAAGTTTTTACGCATTCCACGTTCGGGGATAGTCGCCCATCCATGGTTTCCAGCTCGTAAGCCCCCTTTCCAGTCTTGTTGATGACCCTGTATGGACCTTCCCAATTTGGTGCGAGCTTCCCTTGGCGTGCATTCTTATTTCCCACGTCGGCCCGTCTTAGAACGAGCTGACCGACCGTGAAGTCTCTTTTTTGCACGCGAGTGTTGTATCCGGTCGCGACCTTACGTTTTGATCAATTGCTCTCTTAGCGATGCTTGGGCGCGCAGCTCTTCAATTAGGTCCAACTCTTCTCGAATAGCCCGGCCGTTATCAACCACCGTAGGGGATTGAAGTTCTCCAATTCAGCTTGCCCATCTCTATGGGTATCACAAAGATCGCCCCATATACGATCCGAATGGGGACTCCCCGGCCGTTGAGTGAGGGTCGATCGTAAGCCCATAGAACGGATTGCGACTCTTCGACCAGTTCCTTTCGCTTCATCGAAGTCTTCGCTTCAACCCACGCAAAATTACCCCTTGGCTGGCCGCTTCACTTGGCCGTTTGTTCGAGGGTGCTCGACCGAGGTGAAGCGCTGTTTTACCCCTAAGTCGGCCAACATTTCTCCGAATCTCTTGTCTGCGTGAAGGCGGGTGCCGTTATGCGTTATTAGTTCTTTGAGGATCCCAAAACGGGCCAAAACACACCGGCCAAAGAACTTGCTTACTTTCGCCGAGGTGATGGTTGCAAGAGGCTCGGCCTCGACCCATTTTGTGAAATAATCTACCGCCACGATCGAAATTTGAAGCGGCACGAGCGGTGGGAGCGGGCCTAGCAAATCCATGCCCCACCAAGCAAACGGCCAAGGTGAGACAAGACTTTGCAACTCTGTGGAAGGTGCAATGTGGACATCAGCATGTATTTGGCATTTCTTGCACTTCTGAACGAGCTTCTTGGCATCTTCGTCCATGGTCGGCCAATAATAGCACTACCGAGAGCCTTCTTAGCTATGGAACGAGCGCACGGTGACTCCCACAAATACCTTCATGAATGTCCTCAAAGACATGGTCGGATTCGACCGACGTAAGACACCTTAACAATGGAGAGGAGAATCCTCTTCTGTACAACTTTCCTTCTATAACCGAGTACTTGGTCGCTCTGAGCCTGACCAACTGTAATACCCCAATTTTGTCCGACTAATTGAAAATCAAATAAAAATGTATTTTTGTGAACACCCAATTTTTACGGGTATTTAACGATCATTCACTATTTTATCCTTGTAGCGGATACATGTTTTGTTCTCACGATCTCACATCATTTTGTTCTCACGCTGCGTGTGTTTGTATATCTGAGTGTTTATTTTAATACTCGTTAATTATTGTTTGTTAATAATAGAGTTCTTTTGTGTTTCCATAATGTGACAAGTTTTGGATCATCAGTTGAGTTATTAGAGTTCTTTTATGTACCGTGTCCTCTTTACTAACTATATTGTTGCTTTATAATTGAAGAGAAGAAGGATGCAACACATATTTTAATTAGTATTGATAAAATGTAATTCCAAAAAGAGTATGCTTTGGAGGTGTACGTAAGTTTGCTTTCGAAAGGAAACATATTACATATAAGAAGAAAAATCAAGCAAGCATAGACAAAAGGTAGAAGACAAAGCATGTGGCAAGATCTAGACTTCAAGAAATAGGCTTCATATCTACTCCAAAGCTTCAAATAGGTAGAGTCATCACCCCAAAAAGAACTCAGACATTTGTTTCCCATACAAAAATAAAAATCAGATTCAGTATTTTAGTCAAATATCCCAAATGGTGAATACAATAGAGTCTTGAGGGGAGAAGAAAAGTTGCTCGAAAGTTAAGCATTAAAACATGAAAAAGCTTGAACAAATACAAACCAAAATTGACATTACACAACGGCTACCTATGTAATGTTGGCTATAAATTCAGCTTCAATATAGTGAACTAAGGGAGAGGATCTGAAGAGGGGAGGGAGAACTCAAAAATACACAAACACACATAGCCACAAAAGCACAAAAAGAGTCACAAACACAATAGGGACACACAGAGTTACAAACATACCACAATACACCCGGTTTACATAACACAAATATTCACAATATATACACATAGCGTAACCGAGGAAAGAGGATTCAAAACAAAAGAAAGCAGATACAAAAACACATGTAGAGATGTATACACACAAAACAAACCCACAAAAGATTAGCATAAAGAAAAATAGATCAGAACCAAAGAGAATAGAAGATGAAGAGATTAGAATAGGAGGAGGAGAAAGAGGTCGGAGAACACGATATTTCAAAGAGCACTAGTTTCTCGGGGAGAAAATAAAGTGTGAGGAGGAGATTAGAAAGAAATCAAGTGTGAGAAGGGGATTAATGTCTAACACAATTTTTGAAGGAATAAGAAGATGGGAGGTATGACAAGCAGAGATAACAGAGGAAAAGAGAAGAGGAAGCTTACCCATCACCATGTCGAACTCATGGCATCGCTGCATCGCCGCCGTGACCTCCGGCGAGCACTACAACGACGACATCACCACCACCGCCATCTCCGATGCATCATCACTGTTCGTTCTCTCTCTCTCTCTCTCTCTCTCTCTCATATGCTATCTCTCTCTCTCTCTCGATATGCTATCTCTCTCTCTCAAGAAAGGAATGAATCTGCACATGAGAAGGTTGAGGAAAATTAGGGATTATAATTTCCTTTGAAACTTTTACCCGTGACCCACTCACTCCTCAGCTTCTATAATTTGTCTTTCAATTAATTTATTTTTTAACATTGTACAACAAACTACAAATACTACACACACACCCCTATTTCAACGCCTCCCCTCCCCTTGTTTTGTTTGTTTGTTTTTTTAATCAATTTAATAATTACACCCCATCCCTTTTGGTTATGTAATCCCCTCTGTGTTTATTAACTGTTTAATATTAACACCCCACAAATCATGTGCACATCCCATCACTTAGGCCCATTCGCGCCTCGGCCCAAATGCGAGCTGGGCTTGTATTTTTCTACATCTCCCTATTTAATGATACAACCCCCTGCAACTAATTACAACTCTCACTTTTGCTAGTATACCCCTTCAAACAACTCCTTGTTGAATAACCAAACTCTCGTCAAAAAATATAATTTCTTGCTAATGGTCCCTCTGGGTTTTACTCGTTTGATCGTTAGTAATAACTTTAGTTTTCAAATGGGTCATTAGTGGGACCACTCCAAACCGTTGTTGTTTGGTCTTCACGAACACTCCAACCTAAATAAAACCAATTGTCATTATTGATCACTCGCGCCGTTGCCGTTTGGTTGATAATGATGATTTCATTTTCAAAAGAGTTAGTAGTGCGGCCACTCTAAACCGTTGTTGTTTGGTCGTCGCGAACACTCGAATCAAAAGCAAAACCGATTATCATTAATGATCACTCGCGCCGTTGCCGTTTGGTTGCTAACGATAATTTCCTTTTCAAAATAGTTAGTAGTGTGACCATTCTAAACCGTTGTTGTTTGGTCATCGCGAACCCTCACTCCTATTGCGAAAACTCACCAAAATAAGACTACCTTTGATCATGCATTTTGTTTCTTGCTTACTTATTCATGCAACCTAGATCATTCTATACCTTTAGTCACATTGCATTAAATTGTTTATGACACTCAAGTTGATTGTGTGCATTCCCTCTTCCAATACTTTGCTTCTTACATGAGATTGCTACTCGTTAGTGGTAACTCTCATGATAGGATTTCCACAAGCATATAATGAAGGATTACTCGTTAGTAATAGCCTTCATTACAAGAACCTATGCTATCACAAGAGATTGTTATTCGTTAGTAACAATTCCCATCCCATTCCACACGCACACAATTGCATTTTAGAATTTGATTTGAATCACAAATGATTTGATTAATTGGCTTGAATTGGTATGCTTGTTCTTGGATGTTTGTGAGTATGCATTTGTAACTTGCATGAGTTGTTACTCGTTAGTGACAATCTCCATTTCAAAAACCTCTTTGCATCAAACAAAAAACCCTAAAACAAAACCAATTATCATTAATGATCACTCGCACCGTTGCCGTTTGGTTGTTAATGATAATTTCATTTTCAAAAGAGTTAGTAGTATGACCACTCTAAACCGTTGTTGTTTGGTCATCGCGAACGCTCAATCCAATTGAGAACTCTTTTCCAAGTTATCAAAACATTCTCCCCAAATCAAACCAACGAAACACTTTTCAAAATGAATCTTATAAACATCAAAATCAAAACCAATTGTCATTGATGATCACTCGCGCCGTTGCCGTTTGATTGTGGGTGATAATTTCATTCCCGTGGGAGCTAGTAGTGCGGCCACTCTAAACCATTGTTGTTTGGTCTTCACAAACGCTCCCCTTCAATTGCGAAAACCTTTTCAATAATCAAAATAAAAACCGGTTGTCATCAATAGTCACTCGCGCCGTTGCCGTTTGGTTGTTAATGATAATTTCATTTTCAAAAGAGTTAATAGCGCGACCACTCTAAACCGTTGTTGTTTGGTCATCGCGAACGCTCAACCCCTTTTGCGAAAAAACTCTAAAAATATTAAAAACACAAACCTTTTTCAAGACATAGAACTACGTCGTTTTGATTCCCATTTGGGATACGTAGGAGCGAGCCACGTTCTCGTCAAGCGCAACAAATAAAAGTCATTTTCATCAAACAAACAAAAAGAATCGTTTTCAAACCCATTGGCACTAGTGGCTAATCAGAACCTTTGTTCGTCTAGCCATTGGTGGCAATGTCTTTTCCCAAAAGAACAATAAAGCGGTGATCACCCATAACCTCCGTTAGTTTGATCATTCGTGCCAGTCAATCCTTTCTTCCAAAAAACCATTTTCAAAAGAACAAATAAAAACGAGTTGCTACTAACAGTCAATCAGGACCTTTGTTCGTCTGACCAGTGGTAGTGACTCTCATTTTCAAGAGTACTTAGCGGTGGTTACTCATAACCTCTGTTAGTTTAATCATTCGCCGAATACTCGTCTTATTTCGAAAACTCACTAAAAGATAAAAAAACAAAAACCTTTTTCATAACACCAAGAACTACGTAGCTTTGAATTCTCCATCGCACCGAGAGATACGTAGGAGCGAGAGGCTAACTCGTCAAGCGCCAAAAATAAATTTTCATTAAGTTCTCCCTTTCATCTTCAAACAAGAAATAAATAGGCAAATGTAGGTATTTTTCAAATCAAACGTTAAAACCACACACTTAATTAAAGGTTCCTCTCGATGAGAGGGCGTAAGTGCTAACACCTTCCCCGCACGTAATCGACCCCGAAACCATATCTCTAGTTTTTGAAAGACCATCCGCCTTGTTCAAAAGACCCTTTTCCAATGTTTTGGTCTTAAAATTAAAATATTGGTGGCGGCTTCAAAACTTTTCCACGTTGTATAATCGAGAAACCCAAACCGGATTTTTGGGGTGCAACGGTAAGCGACTTCACTGGGACTAAAAACATTTTCTTCAAAAGTGGGTCAAGCCTAATTAATTAAGTGTGTGGTTTGTGTGATTGATTTGAATATCTTGCTTTGCCTCCATTCTTCTTCTGTTTCATAAGCATGTTGCATTCATGTGCATGCTTTTTCTGTGTTTGCTTTTGTTTAAAGTAATAGATAGTTACTTCTTTGCTTAAATGCTTAGTCCTCTCATGCATTTCCCAATCCCAATCATGTTCCCTTCTTCTTTGCTCCCTTTCTTCAAGGTAAGCTCATGCATTTCTCCCCAATTCTATCATGATCCCTTCTTCTTGGCTCCCTTTCTTTAGGTAAGCAATGCACTTGATTGTTGTTGAAACCCTAGGCTAGCTTATTTGATATTGGACCCTAGAGTAGACGACATGTTATTACTTGCTATTGTCTGGACTGTTCTGGGTTTTCCTTCGCAGGTGGGGGTATATGTGGGTAGTTTTAGGCGATATGTCCTCGCTACACACACTCACACCTTATGCGTATTGTGCTTTGAGAGGGGCCTAAAACCAAAGGTCTGACAAAACTTAGGAGAGTGGAAACGAGTAGTGACTGGCAATTGGACTGTTGTCCTTCTGACTCTCACGAAAGTTTCAGCCAGAGTATGCTCCTTCATGATGCCTCACACCAGATGGTGTTCCATCGTTGTGGGTGCTACTATGAAAGAGAATTAGCTCTGGTAACCTGGTGAGGAAGTGACTAGAACCCACATGGGAGGAACCTTTGAGATGTCCTAGAACTTAGGTCTTCGCCTTCGTAGGACACAAGGGGCATACCAAATTGTGTGTTGCATTGTAATCTAGGCGCGTCTTCAAAAAAGAAAAGGAGATTTTTCAAAAAAGAGAAAAAAGAAGAAAGAGTTGCCGTTGTAGCATTTCTTTTGCCGGTCCGTACGAAGTGACATATGACCCACTTTATTTTCAAAAAAGGAGGAGAAAGAGTTACCGTTGTAGCCTTTCTCTTATTGGTCCATGTGAAATAACGTACGGCCCGCATTTTCCAAAAAAAAAACTTGAATCATCGCCAATAAGAACTCTTTCATTTATCCTGCATGCACACAGAGCATCATCATCATCCGCACTTTGCATCATGGCATTATGCATTACATAAAACAAAATTTTGAAAAAAACAATCATCATCCCTATGGTAGTTCATTCGTTCATAATCATGAAAAATCATCAAGTGATGCAATTTACGGCATCCTCATTCAAAATGCACATTCGTTCATTCATTCACCCACTCATTCCGTCGTCCATTCATATCACATCATCGCATTAATACTTTTTTGTGTCGCAAATCAAAAATAAACATTAACGTCTCATTTCACATGCATCTCCATTCAATATCTCTCATGCATTAGGAAAGTAATTGTAAGCATCACACATTTCATTTCATTGCATAAGAAAGATGAAAACCAGAAGCAGTTATCATCCATATCACATTTCATTCATCCTTAATTATGCAAAAACTGTCATCAAATAAAGGTGGGCATCACATCAATATTGCATGCATATATCATTCCGCTATTCATATAGCCTTAGCTCAGACGCGCCATTTTCTGCATGCATTATTATTTTTCTCTTTCATATCATAACAAATAAACAAAAATCCAAAAATGTATGTTTTCTACTAGATTTTAGAAAATTCATCGCATGTACCCCTTTTCCCTTTTTCATGGCATAAAAAAATAAGCACTTAAACGTTTCATTTTGCATGCATTTCCACGCGTTAAAAAATAATTGTGAGTACCATGCATTTCATTTCATTGCATAAAAACAAAATAAAACAAGAAGCAATTATCATCCGCATTGCATAAGCATCACATTCATCCGGGTGCATGTACAAAAAAAATCATCATCAAATAATGCAGACATCATGTCAATGTGACACTCATGCATCATTTCATTAACCTCATCACTTTGTTCGAATACATCATTTCTCCTTGCATGCATCCTTTCGAAATAAAGAAAAATTTCCTCATGTGATGGCTTAATGGGTAGAAGTGCACCTTTGAACGATGAAGGGTAATATCTCAAATTTGTTTGTCGACTACAAATTTGAGATGTTACTCTACGATGTCAGAGCACTTTGACCCAGTCACACGTGTTTTATTTTCAAGTAGGAAATTAAATTGAGTCAACTAATTGTCGAACGTTTCAGTATATTGTGTGAAGTATTGAGTCAGGATCCACTCAATGTTTCATGCAGGTTACTCAGGGTAACGACAATCAGTTGCCTCATATCAACATTCTTGCATCTCTCATCATTCAAAAAAAGGGGCATTGGCATTTCGTATCTTGTCTCGCCTCAAAAAAACTAAAAAAATCAAAAATCATTTTGAAAAAAAAGGGGGGCATCATTATTGCATCATTCGCATTGGCATTCCATATTTTGTCTTGCATTAAAAACAACAAAATTATTTAGAATAAGCCACACTTGTCGGGTGGTCATTCTCCACGCATTTGCATCATACTTGCATATCATAATTTGTTCATTCATTCATTGCATAAGATAAAAGTTGTGATGATAGACGAGATGTTCTTGCAAAGTAATCTTTCTTTTTTGGAAAAGTTTACCCTCACTCATTTGCAAACTCAAGGTGTTCCAAGGCTCTCAGTTTTTCACATCAATAGCTCATTTATATTTCATTAAAAAAAAGCATTGCATCTCATCCATTCCATGATAAAAGACTGAAACAGTTCATCAAAAAAGTTTTTATATCATGTTTTAATCAATGTTAACTCTCTGTGAAGCATTCTTATAGTAAGTATGCATGCCACGTGCAGTTTCTTTTGTTTGAGTCAGTCAATTTCCCTCATTTATCATCATTCCCCATCCAAGTCTAATCCCGCCCTGTCCACCCATGAAGCGCATATTCTCTCCCATCAGTGCCTACTTGACTTTTTGGCTCACACTTTAAGACCTCCATGTTGGGGCGATTCTGTGATCACTAATTTCCTTGTCAGTATCATATTCCTTTAGTGCAAGTCTTTCTAAAAAATATATAATAAAAAAGATAAAATAAGCTCGCTAGGTTGAAAACCCGCAAAGGGCGGTCTAGGCAAAAAAAAAAGCGTCTGGTGGATTGAAAACTCGCAACGAGCAATCCAGGCAAAAGTTAGGGCACAAAAAAAAAAAAGAGCAAGCACATGAAGATAGATAAATTATTGTCCTAAAGTTAAGTCTTACAGAAATAAGCAATCAGGATTTGAAATGAAATTTGGTCATCTCTCCATACCTTCAAAACCTAAAATCCCAAAAAAGTCCATTTCCTACCCTCTTAAGCCAGAGATTCAAAATCACAAAAATACCCTTTGTTACCCATCTTAAGCCGAGAAAAGCCCAAGATATCCCCATCACCCTAGACGAGGGTTAATTCCACATCAAAGATGGTATATCATTTTCACCCAAGTCAAAAGGAAAGGAAATTCACAAAAGGAGGGGAATAACGAAGTTTCAAAAAGGAGAATCCCAAAACAAAGAAAGGAAGACAAAGAGAGTATAAATTAAGAGTCAATAAATTTTGCCCTGAAGCATAAGAGCTCCCCTTCCAAGGCTCTCAAATTCAATGGGTTCAATAATTTCCCCTTTCAAAAAAAAGCCCTCAATTCATTGGGTTTGACCATCTTTTCTTTCATAAAACCTTCAAGCACCTCATCAAACCTAATAACCATTTCCTTCATAACCCATCGACCATCGGCCAACACCGAATAAGATCCATCCTCCCCATCAACCCCAAACACTTCATTAAGCTCAATCATCCCCTTCTCCACATCACAACCCTAAAAAGTCCATTCCGATCAATGACTAATTGCTTTCGTTTTCTCAAAATTTAATCTTAGGGCAAATAAGTTTATCTATTTACGACGTGTTTGCTCAAAAAGAAAAACAAACAAGCAGAAAAAAGAAAGCTGCTCAAAAAAAAAAAACAATCAAAAAAGAAAGTTGGTAAAAAAGAGAGAAGGACTTGCACTCCAAGATGCATTCATTTTGCATTAAAACAAGGTTTAGTGGTCACCAAGTGGAGCCTCTCCTCATACTAAAAGGTCAAAAGTTTCATTGCATTTGAGTTGTTCTTAAAGAGAACCAGAAGTGTGTACTAGGGGGCATTCTCTTCACCTCTCACTCCACTCAACTTTGGGGAAGTTCGTTCATTGCCCACCCCATTCATATATCACCCTCAGTTCATAACCATCACCATAACTCTGTCGCCTTTCACAACCCCACTCAAGGAAACCATTTGAAATGTCATTCGAAAGTGGGGCAAGTGCGTTCCCATTCCTTCACCTCATAACACCTCATCGGGGTAATCTCTCAACTCCCTATCCTAAACAAGGCCTTGTCATTCTAATTGGGGCAGCTTTGTCCTTGTTATGACTGGGGCAACATCAAACTTGATGGGTTGAGACAAAATCTCTTTTGCTCCACCCTTCATTTCAAAAGCCGAAGCATTCCCAATTCATCATCTTCTACACCTCTAGTTGTTGTCACCACTAGACAGGGGCAAGCTATTCATCAAAGACCTGAAGCGGGGCAATCTTGTATCTATTGATCCCTCATGAGCTTCGACAATAACCATGTCTGTCATTCCTTCACTTGCCATAAATGTCCATGCCCTAAACCAATTCCAAGTTAACTGACTCATTCATTCACATTTGTACTCCTATGCATGCTTACTAGACAATGCTTCAAAAAGAGAGAGCGCAAGTTGTTTACGTGATATCTAAAATTCAGTCATCATGGAAAGAAAGAGAAAACAAGTGAGTTTGTTTGTAAATAAAAACCTTGAGAACACCGGAGTTTGAATCAAATTCAAATTTTCAATAGCATGGTCAATAATCATCTCAATTCCTTGCAGTCAAAATCTCACATCTCATCATCACAAAAATGTATACCTCATGCATCTAGGCATTTCAATCTATTCACTATGGCATATGCATCAAAACATTACATTTGCATCTTCACATTTTTTGCATTCATCACATAGCAAAATGAAAAAGAAATGTTCCACGTCAGTTGTACCATATTCATACCTGCATTTCATAGAGGAAAATAGTAAAGAAGAAAAAGCAGAAATTTTTTCATTGCATTGGCATCATATTAATGTTAGCATTTCCATAAAAGAAAAAGAACAAAATCATTGCATCAAACATCAGAGCATTGCATCATATTAATGTTTGCATTTCATAGAAAAACAAAAAGAAACAAGCGAAGTTAGAACAGAGCATTCCATTCATCAAAGCATCAATCACCGCGATACACTTGCATTCAAGCATCAAAGCATTATGTTGATGTTTGCATTTCATAAACTATAAAGAAGAAGCAAATACAAAAGAACAAAAGCATTCCATAATATTCAAGACATCAATCACCGCATATGTTTGCATGTGTCATTCATTGCATTGCTAAGCAAAGTGTGGATGAACACAAGATGTTAATCGATGCCTATTTCCAAGAATCAACACTTCAAGTGTCGATCTTCAATCTAATTCTCAAGTCGGTCATCCCGACTTGTTAGTCTCAAAATCTCATTCCGATCGCTCCTTCCGGTTTGGAGTTCAAATGCCCTCGGGTCCCAAGTGATTCATTAACAGCACGCCAAGTGCCCATTTACCGTTTTCCCATCAGCACGCCAAGTGTTCATTTACAGTTTCTTTCTAGCAAACCAAGCATTCATCAGGCATAGACAAAACAGAAAAAGCATCTCACCAAAATCAATCATTGCATTCATGTGCACCCAAATACCCAAGCGCATGCATTTCACGCACCATTCAAGAGAAAAGTTACTTCGGACCCGAGAGTCCCAAAAATCCCATTTTTAGAAAATCTCCATCAGCACAGAGTTCGTAAACTCCATCAGCACAGAGTTCGTAAACTCCATCAGCGCAGAGTTCGTAAACTCCATCAATCCAGAGTTCGTAAACTCCATCAACCCAGAGTTCGTAAACTCCATCAATCCAGAGTTCGTAAACTCCACCAACCCAGAGTTAGTGAACTCCCCACGAGTTAGTGAACTCCTTCCACACGAGATCACAACATCGTATGCGAGCACGCGATGGATCCATCGACCGTTAAGTCCTTCGGATTAGTTGTGTCACCTAAAGCACAGCAAATCCATTGATCAAATCGATTCGGACCGATGTTGATCGCCGCTCGAAAAGGCCACCCCGTGAGTTCGTAAACTCCATCAATCCGAGTTCGTAAACTCCATCAACCCGAGTTAGTGAACTCCCACGAGTTAGTGAACTCCTTCCACAGCATCACAACATCATTATGCGAGCACGCGATGGATCCATCGACCGTTAAGTCCGCCGGATTAGTTGTGTCACCTAAGGCATGGCGTAAATCCATTGATCAAATCGATTCGGACCGATGTTGATCGGCCGCTCGAAAAGGCCACCCCCAGAGCTCGGACTCGACAAGAGTCCGTTAAAAGGTTTTAGGCAATCCGAATTCCCAATTTACCGCTTTTCCCAATTTACCGCTCTTCCCAATTTACCGCTTTTCTCAAATTTACCGCTTTTTCCAATTTATTGCTTTCTCGTTAATGCGACAAGTGTTAACCCCCTCTCTCAAAAAGAAAATAACAAAAAGATTTGAATTTTTAAGGCGGACAAAATTAGTATTATTTCTATATCTTTATTTCCATTTCACCAACAAATATGAAAGGGCCAATTCATATTTTTTTGATTTAAATGCGAAATAAAGAGGGGCAGCTGTAATACCCCAATTTTGTCCGACTAATTGAAAATCAAATAAAAATGTATTTTTGTGAACACCCAATTTTTACGGGTATTTAACGATCATTCACTATTTTATCCTTGTAGCAGACACATGTTTTGTTCTCACGATCTCACATCATTTTGTTCTCACGCGTGTGTTTGTATACGAGTGTTTATTTTAATACTCGTTAATTATTGTTTGTTAATAATAGAGTTCTTTTGTGTTTCCATAATGTGACAAGTTTTGGATCATCAGTTGAGTTATTAGAGTTCTTTTATGTACCGTGTCCTCTTTACTAACTATATTGTTGCTTTATAATTGAAGAGAAGAAGGATGCAACACATATTTTAATTAGTATTGATAAAATGTAATTCCAAAAAGAGTATGCCTTGGAGGTGTAACGTAAGTTTGCTTTCGAAAGGAAACATATTACATATAAGAAGAAAAATCAAGCAAGCATAGACAAAAGGTAGAAGACAAAGCATGTGGCAAAGCATCTAGACTTCAAGAAATAGGCTTCATATCTACTCCAAAGCTTCAAATAGGTAGAGTCATCACCCCAAAAAGAAACTGTACATTTGTTTCCCATACAAAAATAAAAATCAGATTCGAGTATTTTAGTCAAATATCCCAAATGGTGAATACAATAGAGTCTTGAGGGGAGAAGAAAAGTTGCTCGAGAAAGTTAAGCATTAAAACATGAAAAAGCTTGAACAAATACAAACCAAAATTGACATTACACAACGGCTACCTATGTAATGTTGGCTATAAATTCAGCTTCAATATAGTGAACTAGGGGAGAGGATGCGAGAAGAGGGGAGGGAGAACTCAAAAATACACAAACACACATAGCCACAAAAGCACAAAAAGAGTCACAAACACAATAGGGACACACAGAGTTACAATACAGTCACAATACACCCGGTTTACATAACACAAATATTCACAATATATACACATAGCAGAACTGAGGAAAGAGGATTCAAAACAAAAGAAAGCAGATACAAAAACACATGTAGAGATGTATACACACAAAACAAACCCACAAAAGATTAGCATAAAGAAAAATAGATCAGAACCAAAGAGAATAGAAGATGAAGAGATTAGAATAGGAGGAGGAGAAAGAGGTCGGAGAACACGATATTTCAAAGAGCACTAGTTTCTCGGGGAGAAAATAAAGTGTGAGGAGGAGATTAGAAAGAAATCAAGTGTGAGAAGGGGGATTAATGTCTAACACAATTTTTGAAGGAATAAGAAGATGGGAGGTATGACAAGCAGGATAACGAGAGGAAAAGAGAAGAGGAAGCTTACCCATCACCATGTCGACTACTCGTAGTCCATCGCCGCTGTGAGTGACCTCCGTGAGCACTACAACGACGACATCACCACCACCGCCATCTCCGATGCATCATCACTGTTCGTTCTCTCTCTCTCTCTCTCTCTCTCTCTCTCATATGCTATCTCTCTCTCTCTCGATATGCTATCTCTCTCTCTCAAGAAAGGAATGAATCTGCACATGAGAAGGTTGAGGAAAATTAGGGATTATAATTTCCTTTGAAACTTTTACCCGTGACCCACTCACTCCTCAGCTTCTATAATTTGTCTTTCAATTAATTTATTTTTTAACATTGTACAACAAACTACAAATACTACACACACACCCCTATTTCAACGCCTCCCCTCCCCTTGTTTTGTTTGTTTGTTTTTTTAATCAATTTAATAATTACACCCCATCCCTTTTGGTTATGTAATCCCCTCTGTGTTTATTAATCTGTTTAATATTAACACCCCACAAATCATGTGCACATCCCATCACTTAGGCCCATTCGCGGCTCGGCCCAAATGCGAGTGGGCTTGTATTTTTCTACATCTCCTATTTAATGATACAACCCTCGCAACTAATTACAACTCTCACTTTTGCTAGTATACCCTTCAAACAACTCCTTGTTGAATAACCAAACTCGTCAAAAATATAATTTCTTGCTAATGGTCCTCCAGGTTTTACTCGTTTGATCGTTAGTAATAACTTTAGTTTTCAAATGGGTCATTAGTGGGACCACTCCAAACCGTTGTTGTTTGGTCTTCACGAACACTCCAACCTAAATAAAACCAATTGTCATTATTGATCACTCCGCGCGTTTGCCGTTTGGTTGATAATGATGATTTCATTTTCAAAAGAGTTAGTAGTGCGGCCACTCTAAACCGTTGTTGTTTGGTCGTCGCGAACACTCGAATCAAAAGCAAAACCGATTATCATTAATGATCACTCGCGCCGTTGCCGTTTGGTTGCTAACGATAATTTCCTTTTCAAAATAGTTAGTAGTGTGACCATTCTAAACCGTTGTTGTTTGGTCATCGCGAACCCTCACTCCTATTGCGAAAACTCACCAAAATAAGACTACCTTTGATCATGCATTTTGTTTCTTGCTTACTTATTCATGCAACCTAGATCATTCTATACCTTTAGTCACATTGCATTAAATTGTTTATGACACTCAAGTTGATTGTGTGCATTCCCTCTTCCAATACTTTGCTTCTTACATGAGATTGCTACTCGTTAGTGGTAACTCTCATGATAGGATTTCCACAAGCATATAATGAAGGATTACTCGTTAGTAATAGCCTTCATTACAAGAACCTATGCTATCACAAGAGATTGTTATTCGTTAGTAACAATTCCCATCCCATTCCACACGCACACAATTGCATTTTAGAATTTGATTTGAATCACAAATGATTTGATTAATTGGCTTGAATTGGTATGCTTGTTCTTGGATGTTTGTGAGTATGCATTTGTAACTTGCATGAGTTGTTACTCGTTAGTGACAATCTCCATTTCAAAAACCTCTTTGCATCAAACAAAAAACCCTAAAACAAAACCAATTATCATTAATGATCACTCGCACCGAATAAGCCGTTTGGTTGTTAATGATAATTTCATTTTCAAAAGAGTTAGTAGTATGACCACTCTAAACCGTTGTTGTTTGGTCATCGCGAACGCTCAATCCAATTGAGAACTCTTTTCCAAGTTATCAAAACATTCTCCCCAAATCAAACCAACAAAACACTTTTCAAAATGAATCTTATAAACATCAAAATCAAAACCAATTGTCATTGATGATCACTCGCGCCGTTGCCGTTTGATTGTGGGTGATAATTTCATTCCCGTGGGAGCTAGTAGTGCGGCCACTCTAAACCATTGTTGTTTGGTCTTCACAAACGCTCCCCTTCAATTGCGAAAACCTTTTCAATAATCAAAATAAAAACCGGTTGTCATCAATAGTCACTCGCGCCGTTGCCGTTTGGTTGTTAATGATAATTTCATTTTCAAAAGAGTTAATAGCGCGACCACTCTAAACCGTTGTTGTTTGGTCATCGCGAACGCTCAACCCCTTTGCGAAAAAACTCTAAAAAATATTAAAAAACACAAACCTTTTTCAAGACATAGAACTACGTCGCTTTGATTCCCATTTGGGATACGTAGGAGCGAGCCACGTTCTCGTCAAGCGCAACAAATAAAAGTCATTTTCATCAAACAAACAAAAAGAATCGTTTTCAAACCCATTGGCACTAGTGGCTAATCAGAACCTTTGTTCGTCTAGCCATTGGTGGCAATGTCTTTTCCCAAAAGAACAATAAAGCGGTGATCACCCATAACCTCCGTTAGTTTGATCATTCGTGCCAGTCAATCCTTTCTTCCAAAAAACCATTTTCAAAAGAACAAATAAAAACGAGTTGCTACTAACAGTCAATCAGGACCTTTGTTCGTCTGACCAGTGGTAGTGACTCTCATTTTCAAGAGTACTTAGCGGTGGTTACTCATAACCTCTGTTAGTTTAATCATTCGCCGAATACTCGTCTTATTTCGAAAACTCACTAAAAGATAAAAAAACAAAAACCTTTTTCATAACACCAAGAACTACGTAGCTTTGAATTCTCCATCGCACCGAGAGATACGTAGGAGCGAGAGGCTAACTCTCGTCAAGCGCCAAAAAATAAATTTTCATTAAGTTCTCCCTTTCATCTTCAAACAAGAAATAAATAGGCAAATGTAGGTATTTTTCAAATCAAACGTTAAAACCACACACTTAATTAAAGGTTCCCTCTCAGTAGAGAGGACGCGTGGGGTGCTAACACCTTCCCCGCACGTAATCGACCCCCGAAACCATATCTCTAGTTTTCGAAAGACCATCCGCCTTGTTCAAAAGACCCTTTTCCAATGTTTTGGTCTTAAAATTAAAATATTGGTGGCGGCTTCAAAACTTTTCCACGTTGTACACTGAGAAACCCAAACCGGATTTTTCGGGGTGCAACACCAACTTAGCTTGCTTCGGATCGCTCGGTTCTTCCCCTTCAACAATATATCTCAGGATAGGGGCGATCCAATCTGAATCCGAGCTGACACACAGAACGGCCAACGACTGACTTGGCTTGGTTGAAACGCTCGGCCGATTGAGAGTTTCCTGAATCAAACTTCTGTGATTCCCCGGGGTCTTGGTACTTGCGGCTTTGATAGTATATCCGCGCCGAACATTTTCGGTCCGAGGCACATGAGTCACTTCAGCCGGTCGAATCGCTCGAGAAGCTCCCTTTACTCGGCTAGGTAATTCGCCAAAGACGCGTCGTCCTTCGTGATCATATAGTTCTTTGATCCGCGAGGCGACAAGCAAGAGTCGATCGAAGTTCAACCCGGTCGACATTGAAGTCCCTGGCGAGCTGCAGGCCAGCTATGCACGCCTCATATTCGGCCTGATTGTTCGATGTATGGAAAGCGAAAGTTAGAGACACCTCCACGGCCAGGCCTTCAGAATTTTCTAGTATTAGGCCGGCTCCACTTCCTTTACTATTAGACGACCCATCTACGTGCAAGATCCGTGTCGTTCCAATTTTTGATCTTCCGGGTAGGAGTCATTTACGCTATAAAGTCGGCCAACACGCGCTTTTTGCGGCCGATCCGATTCAAATTTTATGCCAAACTCACCGAGTTCCACCGCCCACTTTATCATTCGTCCCGCCAGGTCTGGCCGATGAAGGACTTGCCTGATTGGCTGGTCGGTCCTTACCACGACCTGGTGGACCACAAAGTAGGGTCTCAACCTTCGAGCAGCAATCAGGAGTGCAAGAGCAAACTTCTCTATCTTACGGTACCGCACTCACGGCCCTCGTAGCACTTTACTTATGAAGTAGACCGGATTACGCTTTAGATCGTTTTCTCGACTAGTATCGCACTCGTAACTTCTCTTCGCATATAGCCAATCTACAGATATAGCGTCTCGCCCGGCAACGGCTTGGTCATGATCGGCGGGCTTCGACCGATCTGCCTCTTGAAAATCTTGTTCATCATTCGCTGGTAGGTCGCTCCAGCGTTCTTGAGGCCGAAAGGCATTACCTTGTACTGAAAATTTCCCGATCGGTCATGAAGGCCGTCTTGTGCCGATCGGGCGGATACATCGTGATCTGATTGTACCCAGAGTAAGCGTCCAGAAAAGACAATAATTTGTAGCCCGAGGCCCCATCGACCAGCTTGTCGATGTTGGGTACGGGGAAGGCATCCTTCCGGGCATGCCCTATTCAAGTCGAGTGTAGTCTACACACATTCTCCATTTGCCGTTCTTCTTTTTGACCAACACGACATTGGATAGCCGTGTCGTACTTGATCTCTTTTATGAAATTGGCCTTTATGAGGTCCTCAACACCTTTGCAGCGCTTTGAGATTTTCCTCGTTCGAGTGCGTCTTCTTTGAGCGGCCGCTTAACCCCTTCATCGATCGAAAGTTGATGGCAAAGCTACCGATAGGAATGCCGGGCATGTCGATGCCCGCCATGCGAGCAGTCAAGATAGTCTCTCAAACATTGCACAAGGTCTTGCTTCACTTGCTCTGGTAGGTCGCTACCGATCTTGACTATCTTTGTTGGGTCGTCTCCCAACTGCACATCTATTAGCTCTCCATGAGGTTCTGGCCTCTTCAACCTGTTTTTCAGCTCTCGGGCTAGGTCATCATCGTTGTCCTCGGGTCATTGTGCGGATCATACCGAGCATCGGATCGGTGACATTGACTTGATGGCCTTCACGGTCGCCGAACATTTGGGCCAAGGTCTACCTCATCGCAAATTTGTTGATACAGATCGTGGCACCGTCTTGCTGCCTCTAGGTCGGCCGCCAGGGTAACTACCTGGTCGCCTTTGCTGTAGAATTTCATCTTCAGATGTACTGTTGATGCCACAGCCTCTAGCTTGCCCAGGGTGGGCCTACCAATGATACACTGATAGCATGACTTGAGGGGGAGTACGAGGAACGTCGTGCGGACCGTCCTGTACAAAGTGCTATCTCCGGTGTCGTCACCAAATGTGACCATGAGTTCGATCGTTCCCAACGGGTAGGTGACCGCTCCATTGAAGCCCGTCAAGGGTGTTGGCTCGGCCTGGGGAATTATCTCGCTCCGATCAACCTTGATCTTGTCAATCAAGCCTTCAAACATGATGTCGGCCGATCTACTGCAGTCGACTCAGATTCTTTGAACTTCAAGATTGGCCATAACCGCTCGATTACAAGCGGAACATAATCGTTTGGCTCGCCATCGTGCGTGTCGCTATCTCCAAACGAGATGGAAGTCATTCGAGACCGGTGGATCGTTGATGTTGAACCGACCATCAGGAGCTCGTCCCACTTCCTTTTGGTGGCTTTATTTGATTCTCTACGATCCAACGGGTTGCCACCATGAATGACCATAGCGACGTTGCGACCTCTGGATCGTGGGGCTTCTCGATCTTCAGACCGTTCTTTTTCTTGGACGCTTGAAACAACTACGCGCCACTTTCCTCTCGTCCGGGATCCGTTTCTTCTGTTTCTCTTGAGGTCTGGCCGCTTCCTCCGACCTCACATACTTTCCCAACTTTCCTTTCGAATGAGCTCTTCAATATCATCTTTGAGGCCATACAGTCGTTAGTATCATGGCCCTTGCTCTTGTGGTAACGCGACAGTATCTTTTAGTCGGTCGTGCCCCCTTCTTGAGCACGAGTGGATCGGGCCGCTTTACTCCCACAAATTCATTGTTTTGGCACTCGCTATAGATCCGTGCAATAGAGGCGGTTAGCCGAGTTGCGATGATCGAACTTCTTATCTCGAAAGTCGACCGATTGTCGCGGCGACCTTCATGCCCTTTGGTAAACTGCACGCTTTCTTCTTTAGGTCGCACGGAAGGCCTTTTTGCCGCGCGAGTTTCTTCATACGCCATGTGGACGTTAGCCCCGCAAGAAGTAATCGAGATCTCGGTAATGGTTAAGAGTGAATTCTTCTACGAACCGGTGGTCGGGCCGAATACCACGCTTGAGATATTTTAGCTTGTCCTTGTCCGACAAGTCACGAACGGACTTCGGCCTCGATGTTAAGCCCGGTCGACATACCGCCTCAACGTCTCATTATCTCCTTGAACAACAGAGTCCAAGTATTCTTCATCATACCGGTATTGGCGCGGTTTGCGGTGTAGTGAGACAAGAATATTACGATCAGTCGTCCCATGAGGAGATGGAATTGGGTCGCAGAGACTCCCACCATTCCAATGCTCGCCCGCCCAACGATCGGGAAAAAGCACGCATTTCATGGTGGGTCCCAATTCCGTAATATACAGTGAGAATTATTGAAGTAACGGAGATGTTTATCCGGATCCCTCGTAGCCAAACTTGTTGAGATTGCGGCCATGAGATCTCTCGGAATTTTGTAACGCCGATCTCCCCGGAGAACGGGTCGTGCTCGCTCGAACGCCGTTCGACCCAAAGTGGTTGCATTGCGAGGCAAGCCTCGTTCCCGGCATTCCATAAAATCCTCGGACGGGCGGTTGGTGGAAGAGGAGGAGGCCTTCGGGTCGCTCGCTCGCCTCTCTCCTTGGCCGATGCGAAACATCCCTAATTCTTCCATCTCTGTAATCTTCCACTCTTCTCGAGAATCCCAAGATCCGCTTCTCGATCGACGTGGACCGGACGACTCATTGGAAGAGTACCTTGTGGGCGAGCGGTTGCGGTCGGACGATAGCTAGAATCTTCATAATCGTAGAACATTGAACGCGTCACGCTGCTCCTCGCCAGAAGCGTCTGCGTGCCTCGCTTCTTCCGCCGGAGAGCGATGAGTAGTGCTCTCACGCGCGAAATGCTCTTCGAGGGGGAGCGATGTCTTCGCGCCGGTCGGCGAGCAGAGAGGTTCTCCGTCTTCGCACGCGCGCGCCCGAATCGATCCTCTTTTCAGTCCGAGAGATGAAGCGCGTCTCGGTCTGCGATCACCGATTTTTGTTTTGCAAGATCCGCAAAACGGCGAGTGACATGGTCCGGTAGAGGCTCTCGGATGCCCGCTTCAACCCGGCTTTCGGCGGCAAGTCTCCGTGAGCGGGCACAACTCGTTGGAGGATAGGTCCGCGACCGTTGTGCACCAAGGCTCTTGTCGCGAAGTCCTTGAGACTCGTGGACTGTGGCGCCACGCCCGGTTCGTCTGCGCCGATCTCGCCGGAGGATTGAGTCGAGAAGTGGCGCGCGTCGGGGCGGCCGCGTGGAGCCATGAATGAGGTAGGATAGCGCGCGGGCCTCCCATCGTGGTCGCCAATTGATCGTACCTTGACCAATAAAGAGTTGTAGTTGTTGCTTCGCCGAATGGGCGGCCGCGTTGAGTGAGTGAAAGGACCGGCCCCGGCTTCACGCTGCGTTGAGCACCTCGGGTGGTACTCGCAAAGACACTCCGACGATCTAGTGAGAGGTCGCCGGGCAGATAGCACAAGGTTAGAGAACGTGCACGATGCCATATGCGAATGGCGTATATATACTGCGAGATCCGACCGTTAGCGAGATTTTCGGCCGGCGAGAATTGCGCTCCAAGCGGCGTGTTTGGGGCGATCGAGTTGGGCTGGGCCGCAGTCCAATTCTTTCGCTGGCGTTCTCGATTTGCCGATACACCCGGGAACAATAACTATAATGATTGATCGTACCTTGACCAATAAAGAGTTGTAGTTGTTGCTTCGCCGAATGGGCCGGTCGTTGAGTGAGTGAAAGGACCGGCCCCTGGCTTCACGCAGCGTTGAGCACCTCGGGTGGTACCGCAAAGACACTCGACGATCTAGTGAGAGGTCGCTCGCGAGATAGCACAAGGTTAGAGAACGTACATCGATGCCATATGCGAATGGCGATATATATCGCGCGGTCCGACCGTTAGCGAGATTTTCACGGCGAGAATTGCGCTTCCAAGCAAGCGTGTTTGGGCGTCCCGAGTTGGGCCGGGCCGCGAGTCCAATTGCTGTTGGCGATTCTCGATTTGCCGATACACCCAGAACGATTGCCCCCAAGCCTAGGTCGCTAAGAGCGGCCGAGGCTTGAATCGATGCCCCCGTGAGTGAAGTTATTTTGATGAAAGCGGGACGCGCCGCTTGCTTTTGATAGGGCGGTGTCGACCGCCGCCAACCATCGGCCGTCTTGACGCGACGATTGGTCTTCACCGACATTCCGGATATGACGTTTGGGGTTTCCGAGGTCGTGCTCGAGACAACCATTGGTGAGAAGGTGAACGTTGCGACGCCGCCCCCGGTCCCTTCGCGGCGCCAAGAATCCGCACTATAAATAGCTCTTCTGCGAGTTCATTTCTCACACTTCCAAGAATTGCTCTGCCAACGATCACTCGTCTGCTGCGACGACTTGCATTCACGGTGTTGTTTCACTCATGACCGATCCGCAACATCTATTCAAGGTATGGATCGATCTTTACTTCTCTTTTCTCGAACTTGAGTTTTTCTTGAAAGTGTTTCGTATTTTCCCACGCTCGTGATAGGGGTGTCAGTCGAGGATGGCCACATCGCCCCTCTCATGAGTGCTCTACTCGATCGACGACTCGTTCCTCTATCGGTGTGTTTTTGCATGCCCTGCATTTAAATCGACCGCCCGTATTCCCGGAAAGCCACCGCAATCCTTTGCTACATATATGACGAGGCCGGGGCGAGCCCAATTCCCGAGGCGGAGCCTAAGTCGGCTTCGGGCGACAAAGGTTCTAGCTCTTCCAGGCAGTTCCTCGAGCAGTACGAGCTCGAGTTCTCATTCTTCCGGTCGAGGGTCGGCCAGCTCAAAGAGCTCTGGCTCAAGGTCCATCCATTCTGAAGAGCGGCCGAGCAACTCTCCACCGCCAGAGGACATTGTTTCTCGAGCGGAGGGAAGAGAAGAAGATGTCGATGTGGTTATCATCGATGATGATGAAGTGCAGAGTACCGTCCCAGTCGCGGACGAGGAGATGGCAGAGGCCGAAGGCGGCCGAGCTGCAGAAATCCACGAGGAAGAAGCGGCTCACCGCGCCCTGGGCTCTCCAGTCGAGGTGAACATTGGTGGGTTGAACGAAGGGTCGGACGAAGTTCAGACGGATGTAGCCCGAGATGTATCTGACATGTCTTGGGTATCGGAAACTCTTCGCTCTAATAGGAGCATCATTACCGCTTACCACGATGCTTTACCCGTCTGCGGAGCCTCTCTTGATGACTCACCGGTTTGGAGGGTGAGAGGCATGAAGGGACGGTGAAGATATTGCAACCTATTCTCCCAACTTCAAATTCACGATGTATCGGCTCGTGTTTGAGAGGATGAAGATTACCCTCCTTTTTCGAATTTCAACGTGGACGCCCTGCGTCACATAGGGTCGCCTTCACAACTCCACCCTAACGCGCGTGGCGTTTCGAAGACCTTTGAAGTTCTTTTTAACTGCTGGGTCGGCGTAGGTGTCGATCATGCTGTTTTTACCCTCTTCGAAATGGTGGCTCGGAGAAGGCCAACAAGGAGAAGAGGGAGCGAGTCTCCTTCAAGATGCGAAGACTCATCACCAGGTTCTTCAAGGCGTACCAAGAATCCTCGGGAGTGGCACGAGAAGCGCGATTTTTGGATCGTTCCAACCGAAAGAGGCGGTAAAGGCCGATCGGAGGTTCAACCGGACGGCATGCTCGGTCCCCTTATTTCCCCATCATGTGGAACGAGGCCCACTTCGCAGCGGCCCGGGATTACATTTACACCGCCAAAGACTTGGGGAGGCCGACGCAATCTCGGATATGATCAAAGCGTCGGCGGGTATGATGCGCCCAGATCCTAAGGGCGACATACCTTTGTTCGACCTTTGTCTTGCTTTCGAGGGCAGAGGCGGAGGCCGAAATCGGTTTGCTTTTGAACCTTGTCTTTATGTTTTTGCTGTCAGTCTTGTCAATCTTTTATTCTAACTCATAGCTCGCTATTTCGCAGAAAGAATGGCCGGTAAAAATTGGGCCGTGATCGAGTCAGTTCTGAACCCTGCCGCAATTCCAGGAGCTAAGAGGTATGACGGATCTCGGCACCGAGATACTCCTGAACAGATCCTCAAAGGTGCCCCCACTCCCGGGCCAAAAGAAGAAGCCGCGCAGTCGGCTGTAAGCTCTGTTCGATCTTTGCTCGTAATGACGATCGCTCGCCAAGCGGATAAGGCTCGACGCCGGAACATGGATTCGCCAAGGCCGACCTTCCTATTCTCTCTCTTGAGAAGCTAGGACAGTCGAGCTCGAGTGGTTCAGAAGAGGCCGATGGAGGTCCGCGCCTCTCGCGCTGGGGATAGACAAAATCATGGCCGAGTCGGGGCGAAAGGCGAAGGTACTTGTTTTTTCACTCCGTTATTTCTTTCGTTTTAGGTCGACCGACTAACCACGGACGATCTCTGTTTCAGGCTCGCTACGCCAATGAGTCTTTGGCCGAGCCTGCAGTGAAGTACGACAAGCTCTCCAAGGCCAAGAAAGAAGCTCTTCAATGGGCGAGGAGGAGACGGGCCAAACTTGCCAAGAGGAATAAGGAGCTAGCCGCCAGTGAACGTGCCAAAGTCGACCTTGAATCCGCAGGAAGGATAAGGTCAGCCGAGGCCGAGAATGCCGAGCTGCAGCGAAGATCCAAATGGTGGCCCAGCCGGCCGGGAGGCGGCAATTGAGCAATTCTATAACGCCTTGCTTGGTCAGCGTGCTGCCTTGAATGCAGATCTGAGATCAACTTCGATGAGAAGATGATTAAACCCGCCCATTACGTGGTGGATAACAAGATCATGCCGCCCGAGCAAGTGGGACGAACAGGAAACGTCGTTCAACCGCCACCGTTCTTTCGAAACCTCTCGAAGCCCGCTGCGGCGGAGTAATTTTCGTAATAGTTTAACTTGCCTTCGCACAACAATTTTTCTCGCCTTCGCGCTTTTTTTTCAATTCGTGGGCGCGCGGCCGGCCAAGGCCCCGTGTTTGTAATGACAATTTTTACTTGCCTTTAATTACGCTGTTCAAATTTATATTGCTATGTCTGCGTATTTCTTGCATTTATTCGCCTTAGTTACTTGAACTTGTAGGCGCTCGCCGCCGCTTTCGCGTTATTTCGATAGCGCTCGTTACTGGTTGGGCCATTTCGATGGCACTCGGTCGCCATTTCGATGGCATCCGTTGGGATCATTTCGATGATCTCTCGAGGTAGGTCGTTCGACGGCGTTACGTTGGGTTATCACTTAACCGCCGGGCCATTTTCGATGGCGCTCGTTCGAAGTCAACTTCGGTGATCGTTGTTGTGCCGCCTCGGCGGCATACGCCATGCATCGCTTTTGACGACACGAGGTTCGCGGGTTATCTAACCCTTGGGCCATTTCGATGGCTCTCGAGGTAGATCGTTTCGACGATCAAGTTGATAATCTTCGATCGCTCCTTTGCCACGGGCAATCTTGAGCGACCGGTCATACATTCTTGCGAGAGAGTAAAGAACACATCATATTTCTAAAGGTCAGGCCTCTGTAAAAAACCCAGTGGGAAAAAGAGCGCCTGCCTGCTTTTCATTCATAGGTCGGTCGTCATTACATTCAAATCATTTGTTACATTCAAACGTAATATTTCCTAAGTTTTTCTGCATTCCACGTTCTGGGGATAGTCGCCCCATCCATGGTTTCCAGCTCGTAAGCCCCCTTTCCAGTCTTGTTGATGACCCTGTATGGACCTTCCCAATTTGGTGCGATTTCCTCTTGGCGTGCATTCTTATTTCCCACGTCGTCCCGTCTTAGAACGAGCTGACCGACCGTGAAGTCTCTTTTTGCACGCGAGTGTTGTATCCGGCTGCGACCTTCTGTTTGATCAATTGCTCTCTTAGCGATGCTTGGGTGCGCAGGCTCTTCAATTAGGTCCAACTCTTCTCGAATAGCCCGGTCGTTATCAACCACTGTAGGGGATTGAAGTTCTCCACCCGACTTGCCCATCTCTATGGGTATCACAAAGATCGATCCCATATACGATGCCTCAATGGGGACTCCCGGCCGTTGAGTGAGGGTCGTCCCTGTAAGCCCATAGAACGGATCGCGACTCTTCGACCCGATTCCCCTTTCGCTTCATCGAGTCTTCGCTTCAACCCACGCAAAATTACCCCCGCTGCCGCCACCGCCGTTTGTTCGAGGGTGCTCGACCGAGGTGAAACGCTGTTTTACCCCTAAGTCGCCAACATTTCTCGAATCTCTTGTCACGTGAACCGGGTGCCGTTGTGCGTTATTAGTTCTTTGAGGATCCCAAAGCGGGCCCAAAACACACCGGCCAAAGAACTTGCTTACTTTGTACGAGGTGATGGTTGCAAAGAGGCTCTACCGACCCATTTTGTGAAATAATCTACCGCCACGATCGTAAATTTGAACCGGCACGGAGGCGGTGGGAGCGGGCCTAGCAAATCCATGCCCCACCAAGCAAGCGGCCAAGGTGAGACAAGACTTTGCAACTCGTGGAAGGTGCAATGTGGACATCGACATGTATTTGGCATTTCTTGCACTTACGAACGAGCTTCTTGGCATCTTCGTCCATGGTCGGCCAATAATAGCCGGCCCAGAGCCTTCTTAGCTATGGAAGCAGCGCCCGGTGACTCCCACAAATACCTTCATGAATGTCCTCAAAGACATGGTCGGATTCGACCGACGTAAGACACCTTAACAATGGAGAGGAGAATCCTCTTGCATAACTTTCCTTCTATAACCGAGTACTTGGTCGCTCGAGCTCGACTAACTTAGCTTGCCGGATCGCTTCGGTTCTTCCCTTCAACAATATATCTCGGGATAGGGGCGATCCAATCGAATCCGAGGTGACACACGTAACGCCAACGATCGACTTGGCTTGGTTCAAACGCTCTACCGATTGAGAGTTTCTGAATCAAACTTCTGTGATTCCGGGGTCTTGGTACTTGCCGGCTTTGATAGTATATCTGCGCCGAACATTTTGGTCCGAGGCACATGAGTCACTTCACCCGGCCGAATCGCTCGAGAAGCTCCCCTTACTCGCTAGGTAATTCTTGAAGACGTCGCCCTTCGCATCATATAGTTCTTTGATCCGCGAGGCGACAAGCAAGGAGTCGATTGAAGTTCAACCCGGCCGACATTGAAGTCCCTGGCGTAGTGCGCAGTTACCTATGCACGCCATATTCGGCCCGATTGTTCGATGTATGGAAAGCGAAAGTTAGAGACACCTCACAACCTGTGCCTTCGAATTTTCTAGTATTAGGGCGGCTCCACTTCCTTTACTATTAGACGACCCATCTCACGTGCAAGATCCGGTCGTTCGACTTGATCTTACGGAGTAGGAGTCATTTTCGCTATAAAGTCGGCCAACACCGCGCTTTTGCGGCCGATCCGATTCAAATTTTATGCCAAACTCATCGAGTTCCACCGCCCACTTTATCATTCGTCCCGCCTGTGTCGGCCGATGAAGGACTTGCCTGATTGGCTGGTCGGTCCTTACCACGACCTGGTGGGCCACAAAGTAGGGTCTCAACCTTTGAGCAGCAATCAGGAGCGCAAGAGCAAACTTCTCTATCTTCTCGTACCTCAGCTCGGGCCCTTGTAGCACTTTACTTATGAAGTAGACCGGATTCTGCTTTAGATCGTTTTCTCGACTAGCATCGCGCTCGTAACTTCTTCTCGTTATAGCCAAGTACGGATATAGCGCTCTCGCCCAACAACGGCTTGGTCATGATCGGCGGGCTAACCAAAGCTTGCTTAATTCATCCAATGCACGCCGGCATTGGTCGGCCCACTCAAAGTCTACATCTTTCTTGAGGAGTTTAAACGAAGGGGCGCGACTTGCAGCCGCGCTTGGGAATGAACACGAAAGAGCGGCCACCATGCCATTCATTGTTGTATCTCTTTTTAGTCGTCGTGGCGGCCTCATATCGGGCGACCGCCCGCACTTCTCGGGGTTTGCTTCTATCCTCTTTCGGTCGGTGGAAGCCCAAAATCTGCCTACCACACCCCAAAGGTACACTTCTCGAGGATTGACCGAGGAGTTCTTCCTAGCTTCTTCAAATATTTCCCCGAGGTCGCCACATGATCCGGGTCTGGTCACGCTTTTAATGATCATGTCGCCCAAGTACACCTCGAGATTCGACCGACCGCCTCTTGAAAATCTTGTTCATCATTTTTGGTAGGTCGCTTCCAGGCGCTTCTTGAGGCCGAAAAGGCATTACTATTTGATCAAAATTTCCCCGATCGGTCATGAAAGGCCGTCTTGTGCCGATCGGGCGGATACATCGTGATCCGATTGTACCCGCAGTAAGCGCCCGTAAAAGACAAGTAATTTGTAGCGAGGCCCCATCGACCGGCTTGTCGATGTTGGGTACGGAAGGCATCCTTCGGGCATGCCCTATTCAAGTCGGTGTAGTCTACACACATTCTCCATTTCGTTCTTCTTTTTGACCAACACGACATTGGATAGCGGTGTCGTGTACTTGATCTCTTCTATGAAATTGGCCTTTATGAGGTCCTCAACGGCCTTTGCAGCGGCTTGAGATTTTTCCTCGTTCTGAGTGCGTCTTCTTTGAGCGACCGCTTAACCCCTTCATCGATCGAAAGTTGATGGCGAAGCTACTCGATAGGAATGCGGGCATGTCGATGCCCGCCATGCGAGCAGTCAAGATAGTCTCTCAAACATTGCACAAGGTCTTGCTTCACTTGCTCACGGTAGGTCGCTACCGAAGCTTGACTATCTTTGTTGGGTCGTCTCCCAACCGCACATCTATTAGCTCTCCATGAGGTTCGGCCTCTTCAACTGCTTTTTCAGCTCTCGGGCCAGTCATCATCGTTGTCCTGCGGGTCATTGGTATGCGGATCATACCGAGCATCCAGATCAGTGACATTGACTTGATGGCCTTCACCAGTGCTTCGAACATTTGGGCCAAGGTCTACCTCATCGCAAATTTGTTGATACAGATCGTGGCACCGTCTTGCTGCCTCTAGGTCGGCCGCCAGGGTAACTACCTGGTCGCCTTTGCTGTAGAATTTCATCTTGGATGTCCGTTGATGCCACGACCTCTAGCTTGCCCAGGGTGGGCCTACCAATGATACACTGATAGCATGACTTGAGGGGGAGTACGAGGAACGTCGTGCGGACCGTCCTGTACAAAGTGCTATCTCCGGTGTCGTCACCAAATGTGACCATGAGTTCGATCGTTCCCAACGGGTAGGTGACCGCTCCATTGAAGCCCGTCAAGGGTGTTGGCTCGGCCTGGGGAATTATCTCGCTCCGATCAACCTTGATCTTGTCAATCAAGCCTTCAAACATGATGTCGGCCGAGCTACCCCAGTCGACTGTGATTCTTTGAACTTCGTGATTGGCCATAACCGCCGACGATTACCAATCGGAACATAATCGTTTGGCCTCGCCATCGCGTGCGTGTCGCTATCTCCAAACGAGATGGGGTTCATTCGAGACCGGTGGGATCGTTGATGTTGAACCGACCATCGTGAGCTCGCCCCACTTCCTTTTGGTGGCTTTATTTGATTCTCTACGATCCAACGGGTTGCCATCATGAATGACCATAGCGACGTTGCGACCTCGGATCGTGGGGCTTCTCGATCTTCGCACCGTTCTTTTTCTTGGACGCTTGAAACAACTACGGCGCCCTTTCCTCTCCGTCGAGATCCGTTTCTTTTCTGTTTCTCTTGAGGTCGGCCGCCTTCCTCCGACCTCACATACTTTCCCAACTTTCCTTTTCGAATGAGCTCTTCAATATCATCTTTGAGGGCCATACGATCGTTAGTATCATGGCCCTTGCTCTTGTGGTAGTTGGCAAGTATCTTTTAGTCGGTCGTGCCCCCTTCTTGAGCACGAGTGGATCGGGCGCTTTACTCCCACAAATTCATTGTTTTGGCACTCGCTATAGATCGCGCAACAGAGGCGTTTAGCGAGTGCGATGATCGAACTTCTTATCTCGAAAGTCGACCGATTGTCGCGGCGACCTTCATGCCCTTTGGCCGCCATCGCTTTCTTCTTTAGGTCGTGCACGGACGGCCTTTTTGTCGCTGCGAGTTTCTTCATACGCCATGTGGACGTTAGCCCTCGCAAGAAGTAATCGAGATCCTCGGTAATGGTTAAGAGTGAATTCTTCTACGAACGGTGGTCCGGCGAATACCACGCTTCGAGATATTTTAGCTCATTTCGGCCTCGGTGTTAAACCGGCCGACATATCGCCTCAACGTCTCATTATCTCCTTGAACAACAGAGTCCAAGTATTCTTCATACCAGGTATTGGCGGCGGTTTGCGGTGTAGTGAGACAAGAATATTTCGATCAGTGTCGTCCCATGAGGAGATGGAATTGGGTCGCAGAGACTCCCACCATTCCAATGCTCTACCGTCCAACGATCGGGGAAAAAGCACGCATTTCATGGTCGGTCCCAATTCCCCGTAAATAATGATAATTATTGAAGTAACGGAGATGTTTATCTCGGATCCCCTCGGCCGTCAAACTTGTTGAGATTGGGCGGCTTGCGGAGATCTCTCGGAAATTTGTAACGCCTGATCTCCCTGGAGAACGGGCCGTGCTCGTTCTGAATGCCGTTCGACCCAAAAGGTTGCATTGCGAGGCAAGCCTCGTTGCCCGGCATTCCATAAAATCCTCCGAACGGGCCAGTTGGTGGAAGAGGAGGAGGCCTTCTGGGTCGCTCGCTCTGGCCTCTCCTTGGCCGATGCGAAACGTCCCTAATTCTTCCATCTCTGTAATCTTCCAGCTCTTCTCGAGAATCCCAAGATCTGCTTCTCGATCGACGTGACCCGGACGACTCATTGGAAGAGTACCTTGTGGGCGAGCGGCCGGTGTCAGGACGATAGCTAGAATCTTCATAATCGTAGGACATTGAAGCGCGTCACGCTCGTTCTCGCAGAAGCGTCTGCGTGCCCCGCTTCTTCCGGCGGAGAGCGATGAGTAAAGTGCTCTCACGGCGAGAAATGCTCCTTCGGCGGGGAGCGATGTCTTCGCGCCGGCCGGCGAGCAGCGAGAGGTTCTCCGCCTTCCGACGCGGCGGCCCGAATCGATCCTCTTTCGTCTTGAGAGATGAAGCGCGTCTCGTCTGCGATCACACGATTTTTGTTTTGCAAGATCTGCAAAAGCTTGCAGTGACATGGTCGGTAGAGGCTCTCGGATGCCCGCCCAACCGGCTCGGTGGCAAGTCTCCGTGAGCGGGCGGTGAACTGTTGGAGGATAGGTCTGCGACCGTTGTGCACCGAAGGCTCTTGTCGCGGAAGTCCTTGAGACTCGTGGTATGGACGCCACGCCTCCGGGTCTGCTGGCGATTCTGCCGGAGGATTGAGTCGAGAAGTGGCTCGCGTCGGGGCGGTCGCGTGGAGCCATGAATGAGGTAGGATAGCGCATGGGCCTCCCACTGTGGTCGCCAATTGATCGTACCTTGACCAATAAAGAGTTGTAGTTGTTGCTTCGTCGAATGGGCCGGTCGTTGAGTGAGTGAAAGGACCAGGTCCCGGCTTCACGCGTTGAGCACCTCGGGTGGTACCGCAAAGACACTCCGACGATCTAGTGAGAGGTAGTCGCCGCGGATAGCACAAGGTTAGAGAACGTACCTGATGCCATATGCGAATGGCGTATATATACTGCGAGGTCCGACCGTTAGCGAGATTTTCGGCCGGCGAGAATTGCGCTCCAAGCAGCGTGTTTGGGCCGATCGAGTTGGCCGGGCCGCAGTCCATTCTTTGTTGCGCGCTTCGATTTGGCCGATACACCCAGGAACAATGATATATAACAGAACACGGGATAACTGCACTGATATATTTGATAATCTACTATCTATCTTTTACTATCTACTATAATGTACTAATCAACTAAAATAATCAATTGAAACTATGAGATAACTGCACTGATATATAAAAAAACATGGGATAACTATACTAATATGTAAAAAAAACACGAGATAACTACAATGATATGTATAAAAACACGGGATAACTGCACTGATATATAAAAAACACTTCATAGAAATATTTTATAATCTACCATCTATCTTAGGGATGGCAAAACGGGCCGGGCCGCCTCGGCCCGACACGCTTTGCCTTCGGCCCGCTAAAAACGGGGCGGGACGAGTTGGCCCGCCAAACATAACGAGTTCAAAAGTTTGGCCCGGCCCGCCAAGTGATATTGGGTTGGTGGGCCAGCGGACCGGCCCGCCTAATTTTTTTTTTCAATATTTTTGAACAAAAAACTCACATGTTTTTAACATTTCAATAATATTTTTCACCTGTTTTTTAAAACAGTTTTTTTATAAAGCTTTTTTAACAGATTTTTACTTTAAAAACTCTTGATATATTCAAAATAAAAGTTTAAAACTATAGTAGCATTGAAATTACTTGGATTAACTATATAGAAACTAAAACCATCAAGAAATGTCATCTAGAACCATCAACCAAAAGGTCAAAAACCATAATTCAAGTATTGATCTTAAAGCAACTGAAATTAGTATTTTGATTGCTTAATTGATAACTAGGGATTAACCATCAAGCAACCAAAATAAATATTCTTAAGAACCAAAAAACCATAATATGTACAACGTCAAAGTCTAGAGATTCAAATTACATAACATTGGCTAACAAAACATAATATTGTCTAACAAAACATTACAAACATTAAGATATATAGAACTCAAAACAAAAAACACTATCATTCAGGTGAAGAAAAATCGAATTTCAAGTGAAGAAACACTAACACTATAACTCATTATAGTTTTTTTTTTAATTATTTTTAAAATAAAATAAAAACGAGCCGACGGGCCGACCCGCCCCGTCATTGCTTTAGCTCGCGGTTTTTTCCTTTTTGGCGGGGCGGTTTAGCGGGTCAGCGGTCCCAATACCCCCGCCCGGCCCGGCGGGCCAAACCCGTTTTGCCATCCCTAATTTATCTGTTACTGTCTACTATAATCTATTAATCAACTAAAAATAATCAATTGAAACTATGAGATAACTTCAATGATATATTAAAAAACACGTGATAACTTAATTGAAATATAAAAAACACAGGATAATTACAATGATGTGTGTAAAAACACGATATAGCTGCACTGATATATAAAAACAACACGGGATAACAACACTGACACTAATATATAAAAGAACACAGGATAAATGCACAGATTGTTTTTAAATAATACTTTTACATTTTTAGATTTTAATATTTATCTAATTTTTTTATTCGAGACTCATTTTTTAACTACTTTAAATTTATGCTTTTTTTCATTTAGTCTTTGTCCATAATATTTAAATTTACGCTCTAAGGTTGTCACGTAGGAAGAATATGACAATACCCGTGCTACTAGTGTGTTTGATCTTGATTGTGAGGCTTTTTATGGTTTAAAAATTAAACCATTGTGATCCGTGTTTTATGTACGTACTATCATTTAAAACAGTGCCAAAACAAAGGGAGATAACATATTCAAATGGTACTTGGTCGAAAACACGTTTTCTACATATCTGAGTTGAAATTAACCCTATTGGGTGAATATGATGACAGTACCGCAGGGTAATACCCACTCTCGTACCCAAGAGAGTGCAGAAAGGTTCGGATCGTACAAACCTCCATTTGATATGTTGTTTTTTGCATTCTGTTTATTTTACCACTAATTATATTGAGTAACTAGGTTTTATATTTAATTATGATGCAATTATATGTTTTAGTAGTTTTAGTTAATTTAACTCCTTTTAAATTATGTTTAAAAAAAACTTCTTTTAAATTAATTAAAGTTAAGCAGTGTGGTATTTGTTCATTTTCTCAATATGAAAAATATTGTGGTATTATTTTGAACCTATTGATGATAGTCACTCTTCATTAATACTATTTTATGAAGATTCATTCTCTTGAAACATTTAAATATTATGTTGAGCTAATATATAATATTTAACTTGTAGAATTTGTTATGTATGTATTAGTTCTATGCTAAGTAATAACATGAATTCTAAAGTGTTAAAATTATTTGTTATTGTTTATGTGTGTGATTAACACGATTAACCCATCTTAGCTGATTGAAGATAATTTGATATCTTCATAGATAGTGGTATTAGTTGTTGCTATGTAATTTTAATATATTCAATAAATTATATCTTAAATAGTTTAAGATGGATAAAATAGAAGTAAATTATAACATGAAATGTTTATTGAATGCTTTATACATGTATTGTGATGGCGATGATATCAAGGGTCTCCAAGTGGATAGTAAAAAGGAAATGGGAACATGTGGGGTGGATTTTAAGGTCCACAAGTGTTTATACTTGTGTACCGGTCCCCATTGCATTTCCTTCCATTGATATATTGTTTATTTATTCAAGGGTGGATATTGTAGAATGGATAATGGTTGTAAAGGTTTCAACCAAAGTTTATACAAATTGTTTTAATGCTTTTGCAATAATGAATAATTACGTATTTACCCAAATTAAAAAACATATTTTTATAACAGAAAATAAAATCTGAAATAGAATCTACATCAGCAAGGACTCCCCCATAGCCATAGCCCTCACCAGCATAAAGAATCCAAACACATGAAAAAGTGGTAACGAAAATAGCGACACAGGTGTTTCAAGTGGTTCATCTTCATCTTTATCAAAGTGCTTCAAGTGAACAAATCCCCCAATTAAAGCGATGAATTCCCGATTCATCTTCTTCTCCATCTCCTCAACCTAGTGTAATAGCCATCCCACCACAAGCCCACAATCAAAATTTGATTTTTCCTTCAAAAACAAATAGATTAATCCGAAATTAATGTGTTACCAAAAAAATTGGCATTAAACGTGTATTGTGGCTGAATTAATATTTGTAGATTAATGTTTAAATCTCCACCAAATAACTAAAAAACTGCAAAACATCATGTTGAACAATATTTTAATTAATATTCGAAGATCTGTTCTTTGTTGATTATTACAATGCAAAGGAAATGTTGAATCCTTCAAAGTAGAGGACAGGACAGGTATAGTTGCATATTCGGTGGAGGAAGTGGCGAAGGCGATGGCGGGTTTGGTGACTTGAACTTGGTGAGTTACGTTGGAAAGGGAACTGAGTGGCTTAAAATAATATATTTCTGGGTTCATTGTTTTTGTTCTGGGTTTTTGGGTCATCTGTTAAGGTGAGTTTGGAACTGATTGGATGTGTGTTTCATGAGGTTTTTATGTGTGTTTCATCTCTTGTGATAATTTATTGCAGCAACTAGATTGGATTTGTGGGTCTGGATTTGAGTGTGAAGGTGAGGTAGAAGATGAGTGTTTTTTATATGTAAGTTAGTAAATTAGTTTTAAAGATTAGCAAATTAGTAAACCATCTCTTGTGATAATTTACACAAATAAATAAGGATCAGTAAATTAGTTTTAAAAAGTAGTTGTTTTTGTGAAAATATAATTGAAGAATTTTTTTTTTTATAAAAACCCATATCATATAATTGTGTTTTCGTTCAATTGGATCTTTGCGGTAAATTTGAAAAAAAAATTGGTCAAAAAAAAAATTGAATTTTTTTATAAGTAGAGGTTTGGTACAAAATAGTGGTTTGGGTAATAAAGTTCGAAGGATCAGTATTATATTTATATATTAGATTAGTAAATAGATTGGTTAGTAGGAATATAATATACATGATAATTATTCGGGGTATTTTTTGTAATTTTTCAAAGTAATGGAATCCTTTGGTAATAACGCGGCTTAGTTAACAAAAACCTGGAAACCTGTGAAAACAAGTCAGAAGTGCTTGTGTACCGGTACACAAGTATAAGCGCATGTGGACCTTAAAATCCACCAACATGTGGTCCATTTTTGTGATAGTTAGTCAATATTATCAAAAGAATATATTAACTAATGAATAGTCAAATATCAAGGGATATTGGACTAAAGCATAGCTAATTAAGTGAAGAAATGGCCTTTGAAATTTTATAACAAAAGGAAATAACCTTGCAATCCTTTGATAAAAGTGTTGACAAGAGATATAATGTTTTTAAAACATCACTGGATTAGTTTCAAGCCCATATCTAAATAATTACTATAACATCTCGGACTACTCGTCGACTGTCCGCACAAACCAACACGAGTCTTTTCAGCATGGTTTGTCCTCACTTGCATGTTTTTCGAAAAACTTTCCGGAAGGTCACCCATCCCAAAATTGCTCCAAGTCAAGCACGTTTAACTATGGAATTCTTATGTTTAGAGCTCCCGAAAAGATAATGCATTTGTTGGTATAGGTAGTCCAAACCAATTATTCCTTTAAGTCTCCATTCAATTATACAGTCCCAAACATACACAGCCTCATGATCTCTCTCATTTAGGTGCATATTTGGTTCATTCACGCGCTCCATTGCATTGAAGCTGTCAAGAGCCGCTCTTTGTTTGTGCCAACTTTTTGTCACTAGTGATTACTCCACACCCTCATCAGCCACAGATTTCACATGTCCAACAGCTTTTGCTTGGTTCGTCTCTGAACTACACTATACTGAGAGAAGTCTTCTCTGATACCATTTGTAACATTTCAGACTACTTTCACAGTTGTCGACTGTCCCCACAAACCAACACGAGTCTTTTCAGCATGCTTTGTGTTGCGTCAAAGACACAACTAGAGCAAGTGTACTCTATCGCGGAAGTAGTATAAAAAATATCGTCTCCCCAAGGATTAATTAATAAGTACCAAACTACTTAAGATTAGTTATTATTTAGACGAACAAATGTTTGGTGATTGTAAAAACTAAAATAACAATAAGTAAATAGTAAGAATTTAAATTATAAAGTTTGATCAATGGAGAGAAGCCTAGGGTCACGGTTTCACTTGCAAGGTTCGATTCCTCTATGTCTAATCCTACCTGAATTCCCTTATTTTATTCAATTACCAATCCCAGCTATTAACCCGTTTGGTCATGCGCGATTAATATTCTTTTCCCTAAATTAACCCTAGTTTGGTCATGCTAGAATTTAAATTTAAGAAAAGCATAAAGTACAAAAAGGTTGAATGATTGGAAGACTAAATTAAAGTTTGGTCATTCATTAATTATAGTGTCAATTATCCTATAGGTCCACCAACTAGTTGTACTACGGTCGCTAATCAACTAATTAATTATAAACATGCAAATGGTTGTCAATCCTAATTATGTGATAAAACAATACGATAATATTAATTGAAATAAAAATTGGGAATTCAAAGTATAAATCAAAACATGAAAAGGTCTCTAATCAAGCAAGATCCACCTAAGACCCTAGAAGAGGAATTATCTACTCATATTGTTCAAGAACATTGGAATAAAATTAAAAGTCATGAATTACAGAATAAAAATAACCCGGAAATTGAGTAAATTCTGATCCTATATTCAGTCTCTGTATTCTGTTCCAAAGCTCTCTCACGGTGTAAGAACGGATACCCAAAAGCTTTCTTCTCAGCTGCGTTCCGTCACTGTGCGTGTTTCTGTATGTGTGGTGGTGTACGGCTTCTCTTCAATTATTCTTGTGCGGCTTCTTTTCTGATTCGGCTACTGTGTATCCTTTTATAATCATCAAGTGCCTAGGGTTGTGTGTTGCCTTGTCCATCAAGCACCTTGTTTTTTTTTCTTGCTCACGTGCATTCTAATTCAAGGCTACTTTCCATACTCAGCCCATATATATATATATATATATATATATATATATATATATATATATATATATATATATATATATATATATATATATATATATATATACTAAAAACATTCTTAGTTATAATATAACACAAATAAAATGATGTTAGGATAATATATTTATACTAATAACTCACCCATCAAATGACTCTGATACCATTTAAGGCATCCTCACCACAACAACAATCTAGTTACACAACATAAGAATTTAAAAATAATAATACCTTTTAATTGAAACTATCAGAATGGTGGTGCGTGGAATAATTCTTCAAAGCAATATGGAAAAGAAGTGGAAAAGGAAAGTGGAGCAGAGAAGTGGAGGAATTGAGGAAGCAACTTACTAAAGAGGAAAAGTAGTTTATTGCATTTCTAAGTTGTGCTTTACATCTGAGGCATCACATGCCTTATATAGAAAATAAAGGCTACTACTATTTGCTCAGGTTAAAAGACTACTATTACATTTGGTGGCTCAGAAACTAAAAAGACAAAATATCATTATTAATCGCAAAGACACTTTGGGCCCCATCGACACATTGATAATGACTAAAGTTGAAAAAACAAAAATAAAAATAGTAAGAAATATTCCCTTTGTCGACCACTTTATTAAAAATAATTGAGTGACCTTCTGAATCTTTTGATTCTTTTTGAAATTTCAAATTATGTGTCGGCAATTATTGTTGTCCTTTCCCCTTGTTGATTTGGTGAGTCATGCCTTCTATCATTGCATCCCAAAAATCTTCTGGTATAGGTTCTGCTTCTTCTTCTGCCTGAGATTCTCCAGCTAGACAATTGTAGGTGTTGGAATCCATTGATCCTTGAGAACTACTAGTTTTCATAGACACATCATCACTTTTAACTTTAAAAGTTTTAAAAAATTGTTTTTTCATATGATCTAGAGTTCTGATCATGATCTGTTCTTCCGTTTCATTTGGAAAAATTTTCTGAAAGTAATTCTTTAGATTCTCTAAAGACATTTCTTGAAATCCTAATTCTTTGGGTCTGGATTGGTCCTCAGCTATGGCTGTTTCAATTTTTTCTTCCATATGTTGAAGATCCTCTTTAGGCATCTTAGTCCACTATTTGTAGAAGAAATTTCTTCTAAGTATAGGGATATTGAATTTATCCTTAGCAATGGTAATTGTCCATCTCCAAATCCAAGGGATTTGAAATTTAATACAATATAAACAAGGTCCTTGCCCTGTAATCATCCTCGAAGCATTCTTCAGAATTAATGGGTTATAATTTCACCATATTTCATATAAATTTAATATATTCTTTGGTAAAATTTCCAAAGAAGGGCCAAATTTTATCCACCAGTTATAAAACCAATTTGGTATAGGTTTTTCCAGAATTTCTGGATTAACACTGAAAAACCAAGAATGCTTATTCTTGGGATTCTGATAATAAAAAGCTAATGTAAAAGCTTGGATATAATCCCAATAATTAAAGTAAACATATTTACCTTCAGCAATTTTGATTGCTTTTTCTCCATTAGGGTTTAATCCCCATTCTCTTGGTGACAATATCTTATTGATATGACATTTGCTGAAGTTTATAAAACTTCCTGGGTTATTATTTTGATAATGATGTGTGATAGTCACTGATTCCGTAACTAATAGAAGTATTTCTAAATGTGGTCTGGACTTTCCATAAAGTCCAGGATATCCTCTTGATTCAAGATATCTTGTTTTAACAGACCACCCATCATTAGGAGTCAAATTGATATCTTCCTCTTCAACATACATTATGTCTTCTCAGAATGTGATTTTCATAGTAACTGCTACCTCTTGAGGTGTTTCATTTGTAGTTGCATCTTTATAAGTTGATGCCTTACTTGATGAAGAAGAAGGAATATCTTCTTTCTTGGAGGTGGTGCATAATTGTTGCAAATTTCTAGTCCTATGGATCGTAGTCCAATCCCTATTAGAGGAGTGTTTGTTTCTCGATAAGGCAACAAATTGTTGCTTCTCGGCCACGCGCCACGACCTCTTCCCCTATTGGGGTTGTCATTTCTCGCAAAAATTCACGAGTCAAATAATCAAAGCAAGAGAATTATTTTCTCCTTTAATATATTGTATATCAAAATCAAATCATCGATAATTGAGCTTGCCAACAAATTTGTTTTGATACAAGATTCTTGACATCTTTCTCAATGATTGATTTAGCAGAGCTACAATCAATACGGAGCAAGAATTTTTGATTTAATAAATCATCTTGAAATTTTGATATGCATTTAATTATAGAAAGCATTTCTTTTTTAATAGTCGAATATTTAGACTGTGTAGGATTCCATTTCCCAGAAGTAAATCTTACTAAAACTTCTTTATTATTGTCTGGTATAACCTGCTTTAAGATACCACCATATCCTATATTAGAAGCATCTGTTTCAACTATTTTGAAATACTTAGGATTTGCTAAGGCTAAACAGGGTAAACACTTTACCTTACTTTTGATCTTTTGGACAGCTAGAGAATGTTTCTCTGTCCATGGTCCTGGGTTTTTCTTTAACCTATTTTTTACCTCAAAATTTCGACAAGGCATTAAAGGAAGTACTTGAGTGAGTTGGACTCTCCATTAATGATGTCTTGGAAGCTACAAGTCAACACCAAGTCAATTCACCATCAATTCGACAGAAAAGGTCTACAAGTGCTAGCAATATGAATGAGCTTAGACAAGCTTGGCACTTAAAGCTGTGGACACGAGAGAAAGCTCAACCTTCGACAAAGCAAAGATATTTCGACAAGGCAAGGTTTGGTACTTCGTCGGGCGGTTGGCAACAGTCTAGTCGAGGTGCAAAGGAGCAGACAGTTAGTGGGCAGTTACTTTCCTTATTTTTAGGAATCAGTTACTTTTTTCCCACGTTTGTTTCCAAGAGTATAAATACTCTTTTGTAATAGAAAATCGGGGTCACAACATTGCACAAGAACTCTGAAAACTCAACTTCCGCATAAAAAGCGAAATACGAGTGAACAGATTCATTATGACGTGCTTGTGAACCACTTTTCCTTTCATTTGAATGCAATCTTTACTTTTGTTTTACATCTACTGCAATTGTTTCTTTCGTTTTATTTTCAATACTGTTCTTCGTATCATTTACTGTTCTTAAAACCGTCAAAAACACAAAGTACAAGGGCAATTGTCCAGAGATTTCCTAGTTTGATCTCACAAACTCACATTTTAAAACTAGTGATTGTTTGCTAAAAACACCAGCAAACAAATTGGCACACCCGGTGGGACCTTTGCCATTAATTTTGTGTTTGTTCTGTTCGTGCATGTAGTTGTATGCACTTGAGGAGTGGTAGAATGGTACACACTAATTCTAACAACGCCTCTAGTTCCAACCTTGTGGTGTCACAAGGGCAAGGAACAACCATGGACTCTGTAAGTGTTAGCGCTGGAAATGTTGCAGGGACTATAGCCCCAGTAACATCAATAACCGTTCCTACAATGTCGACGACCAATGTTGGGTCGACGCAATCTATGTCATTGCCACCAAATATAGGGCTCCCTTCTAGTCCTTATATGGCAACAGGGAACAGTTTAGAGACACGCTTCCAAAACATGAGTCTACCACCATATCCTTTTGGTGTATATGGCATGCCTACTGGAATGCCACATGTTTCGACCTTTTCTCCTTCACATGTTTCTTCTGAAAGCACACAGTGAAATCCTCATTGCATTAACCAATGCGTCTTTGTTGGCATTAAGACAACAAGTGGACGAAAGTAATCATGATATGGTTAATATGCTAACCCAACAAATTGGTACTGTTTTCAACCCATTGATTCAAAATACCAATACAAGTTATCAAATGTTAGCAAACCAAATGGGTAGAATTGCTGATTTCTTTGGGGCTCCTACGGGAAATAATAGGCAAGCACCCAATTTTGGGATTAATGCGCCCAATACACCACAGAGATCAGTTACAGTCGAAGCCCAGGCAGTTGTAGGAGAACAATAAGGGATGGGAAACCACGTCCCTTAAGTAGTTATGGTAAACCGAAACCAAAACGCTGACGAAGTTGTTCGACAAGTACAACGAAATAATGTTTGCGCTCAAGATAATATAGCCACTTTGGTAGAAACCATAATGGCACAAAATGGCCTTAACATAGGTTTACATAGGCCTAACTTCATATCACCATTGTGTGAATATGTGTTGCAAACAGAGTTGCCAAGAGGTGGGAAAATTTCCAAGTTTACTAAATTTGGGGGTGACACAAACGAGTCTACCGTCGAACATATTGCTCGTTACATGACTGAGGCAGGAGATATAGCCCAAAATGAGAGTTTGAAAATGAAATATTTTCCAAATTCTCTAACTAAGAATGCTTTCACTTGGTTCACCACCTTACCCCCTGGTTCTATGTTTACATGGGGGCAGTTGGAGAAAGCGTTCCATGAACAGTTTTACATGGGCCAGTCGAAAATTAGCCTCAAAGAATTGGCCAGTGTTCGACGTAAAGTGCCTGAGGCTATTGATGATTATTTAAATAGATTTAGGCTATTGAAAGCTAGATGTTTCACACAAGTGCCTGAACATGAACTCGTCGAAATGGCTGCTGGTGGCCTTGATTATTCGATTAGAAAGAAATTGGATACCTCTCATTTGAGAGACATGGCCCAATTAGCAGATAGAGTTCGACAAGTCGAAAGACTTAAAGAGGACAAGGCTAGGGTGAACAAATTCCATAAAAAAGAAAACTCAGTTGGGTTTCATAAAAAGGAGAAAATAGCCTATGTGGATGAGGAGTTCGACTTTGCATTCAATGATGTCGATGCAGAAGAGATAAACGTGGCTGAACTTAAGCTTGGTCCTCCTTATTCTTGTAAATTATTAAGGCCTGCAAATGGGAATAACCATGTAGAGCCTAAGAATGACAGATTTGTGCCTAAAACTTATACTTTTGATGTTACTAAATGTGATGAAATTTTTAATCTTTTAGTAACTGATGGCCAAATAGTAGTGCCTAATGGCCTGAAAGTACCTCCTCTCGAACAGAGGAAGAAAAAGGGTTATTGTAAGTTTCATAATTTCTTGGGACATACTACTGACCGTTGTGTGCAAAAAGCAATTGAGGAAGGAAGACTTAAATTTGGTGACAAGAAGAACAAAGCCCCAATGCAAATTGACGCTGATCCACTCCATCAAGCCGAAGCCATGTTTGCCGAACCAGTCGAAATGAATATAAGCATGGTCGACGTTAGGATGGTGGGTTCTCCCAAAAATGTTAAGTCTACTTCTGAAAAGCTCAAGAGTGTTGTACGTGCAGATCATGTTGCGCAGACGATAACTCAGGAAGAATATGATGAAAAAGTGTAGTTTGTATACCCTAAGGCTGAAGAGGAATTGATAGATTTCCTCAACAGGTGTAAGCTAAAGAATTCTGAAGTAATGCTGTGCCCTAGATGCAGCGCTGTCTTCGACAAAGAGGCAGCCAAAAGTGTCGAAGGTTTTAAGGTTCGACAACCATTGAAAAGGAAATGGCTAGACAAAAGGCCGAACTTCAGTTTCAAAAGGGGGGATCTCCCTTACAAGGCTAGAGGTTCGACTAAGCCTTCGACTAGCAAGCAGCAGTTCGATAACAAAAATGCATCGAAGAAGGAGTCCGTGTTGTCAGCATCTGCCAAATCATTTGTTCCAAGGGCAAATCTGCCAAATGAGAAATGGATTCATGCTGGTTGTAAACACTACAAGGATACTCCTCCACAGGTGGAAGTTGCTAAGCCAAGTGTGGGTGAGGCTGCAAAATACAACTATAGAAACACCTACAAGGGGAAGAATCCTATGACAAAGACTCAATGGCGTCGATTCCAGCGCTCAAAGAAGAAAGCAATACTTCCTACTACTGAGCAAACGCCAGGAAATTCGAAGACAACAGAGAGTGGAAACCCCAAGACTGTTGGAACTACAAAGGTGAGTATACAGGCTGCAACTCAAGTAAATGCTGGGAATAAGGCCAAAGGTAAAGCTATTGTGATAGAAAAACCAAGAAGGCACGCAGAATCGAGAGAATTTTTCCCCGCTTATCGTCGTTGAAAATGAAAGGTGCTAGTTTCGACATGGACGAAGATGTGACTTCGGATTTTGATGATTCTGAAGCTAGCTTTGATGTCATATGTAACGTGGTGTCTATATTACCTAGTGAGTATGATGTCATCACAGTTCCTAATGATGTTGAGGAGAATTTCACTGAAGATATGGCTAATCATAAGCCAGTTTGTTATTACGTTATGAACAACGGTTGTGTCGAAGACCAAATGGCTGCTATCGAGAAGCCAGATGAAGGCATGCAACACCACCTAAAGCCACTATATGTTCAAGCCAAAGTCAATGGTGTGGGCATTAATAAAATATTGGTAGATGGAGGTGCTGCAGTAAATTTGATGCCTCAAGCGTTGCTGAAGACAATAGGGATGTTCGACACAGATCTCAAACCTCATAATATTGTTTTGACTAATTATGAAGGGAAATCTGGCCGATCCTTGGGGGCCGTAGAAGTTGAGATAGTGGTAGGCACTATAAAAAGAACTACCATGTTTTTTGTCATAGCTTCTAAAGCAAGCTATAATCTACTCCTTGGTAGGGAATGGATACATGGAGTAGGTGCTGTGCCTTCAAGCCTACATCAAAAATTGGTGATGTGGAAAGAAAATGGTCTAGTGGAATATGTCGAAGCTGATCAGAGTTATTTCCTTGCTGATGTGAATAATGTCACAAAGGAAAATTTTGAAAAGCAAATGGCGAATATTGCGCCATGTACATCTTCTAATCAAGCGTATATCTCTTCTGATAATGTGCTTTCCTCAGTTCACCTCTACCCAACCCATGGTTTTGTTTGGGAAAGGGAGGTAATAGAAGATACAAGTGTTTATCCTGAAGGTGTTCTACCTCCAACAGGATGGGACACTGCTTCTTAAAAAGGTTTTAGATGTCGTGCCCAATGCTTGGGATAGAATTACGGCCTACATGGCGAAAACAAAGTAAAAGCGACTTTGGAAGCGAAATAATTCAACAAACAATGGCCGCGAAGCCATAAATTAAATCTCAAGAAAATGGAGAAATCATAGATGAAAAACTTGATTGCATTTATGATGACGAACCATTAGGATTCGAAAAGATCCTAGAGATTCGACAGACGTATGCAAGCTCAAGATCCGATGGAAGAAGTGGATTTGGGAGATGGCTTAGTTAAAAGGCCAACGTATATTAGTGCACATCTTGATCTTTGCCTTCAAAACCCAAGTTATTTCACTTTGCGGGAGTTCAAAGATTGCTTTGCTTGGGAATATAATGAAATGCCCGGTTTGAGTCGGGAAGTAGTAGAATTGCAAATACCCATTCGACGGAAAGAAACCAAATGAAGCAAACACCAAGAAGATTTGCTCCTCGATATTGGCTAAAATCAAAGAAGAGATCGAAAGGTCGTTTCAAGAGCAAATTCATCAGAACTGCCAGGTATGTCGATTGGTTAGCTAATATTGTTCCAGTAATGAAGAAAAATGGAAAACTTAGAGTTTGCGTAAATTTTAGGGATTTAAATAATGCAACACCCAAAGACGAATACGCCATGTACGTGAAGCGTAAATGCTAATAGATTCAAAGAGCAGGATTTGATTATCTCGGTATGCTCTATGGTTATTGGGTATAATCAAATCTTTATTCTTTCAAGAGGACGTGTCGATAATGACTTTTCGATGTCCGGGGCATTGGGCGTTTATGAATGGGTAGTAATGCCCTTCGGTTTAAAAAATGCTGGTGCCACTTACCAAAGAGCAATGAATTCTATGTTTCATGATTTTATTGATGATTTTATGCAAGTATACATAGATGACGTGGTGGTTAAGTCTTCCTCAGAAATTGGTCATTTAGACCATCTTCGACGTTCTTTTGAACGAACGAGGAAATATGGATTAAAAATGAATCCAACCAAATGTGCTTTCTGTGTACGTGCAGGTGAATTCTTGGGTTTTGTAGTACACAAGAAAGGCATAGAAATCAATCAAAATAAGACTAAAGCAATTATGGAGACGAAGGCTCCTTCGACCAAGAAAGAACTTCAGTCATTGCTGGGAAAAATCAACTTCCTTCGAAGATTTATATCAAATCTAAGTGGCAAAACACAAGCATTTTCGCCATTGTTAAGACTGAAGAAACAAGATGAGTTCAAGTGGGAGCAAGTTCATCAGGCAGCTTTTGATGCAATTAAGTCTTATTTAATGAAATCACCAATTTTATTGCCTGTTGTTATACCCCAATTTTGTCCGTCTTCTTTTTCTTGTCTTAGTCGTTTATTTTTATTAGGGGCGTATTTGTCGAGTCCGACCCGTTCTCGTCTTTGTATTTGGCCTGACTCCTTTATCTTATTATTTTTATTCTTATTTTGTTCATTTAATTTATTTAAGCATATATACAATCCAAAAATGTCAAAAAATTCTATTTAGTTTAATTTACAGTTTAAAAGTGTCCAAAAATATCAAAAATAATTCTACTTAGTTTAATTTACAAATTAGAAGCACTTAGGAGTCAAATAAGTCCAAAAATACAAACATAAATAATACTAAAAATACAAAAAATAACAAATCCGAAAATAAAATAGTAAGCAACAATTTAGGGTTTCCAGGTAGCATTCCAAGCTGCTGCAGCTGCTCTTGGGCCTGAGTTCCAACCTGAAGAATCATCCAAGACCCAGTCAAAACTCAATTAATGCCTTAACCTAATTCTATGCTATAATAAACAGTCAATCAGCAGTCAAAAAACACACAGAAATCAAGGCAGAAAACGACTGCAAAAAATCACCAAAAAATAGGATTAGTGTTTCACACCGAAACCCTAATCCAAAAAACACAGGTTTGAATTTCTGAATATGAAGTAGAAGCAGTCACAAAGAGCAGCAGAAACAACAGTAGCAATCCAATACGCAGCAGTAGATTAAGAGCACAGCAGCAAGCAATAGTAGTTAAAAGGCAAAGTTCAGATGCTGGAACTATGGTAATTCGTTTTCTGTAATAATAGGTATGTAATAATTGCTTTCTTTTGTATTCTGTGGGCATGAAATCTGTATGTATGAACTAAATTAGTTTTCTGCAATCTCTGTATGTATGGACAAAATTCGTTTTCTGCTGGAACCATGCTATATTAATATTAGTTTTTAAAAACAAGAAGGGTTTAGTGATAATTGTTAACCAACAGTGCTCTGAATCAAAGATTAGATTTTAGGACAAATCAGAACTAAACCAAAAGGAATCAGTAGAGAAGAAGAGAAGCAGAATAGAAAGAAGAAAATGAGATAAAAAAAATGAACCGTGAGGACGACGCCGGAGCTCCGGTCGTCTTCTCCGACAAGCCCACCATTGAACCGACCCACAACCTTAAAACCGAGCCACGAAACCAGAGCCCACGCATGCCTAACACCGTGGACCGCCCTCAACCGCCTAAATCGAGCCACCACCGCGAAGCCATCCCCACTCCGTCGCTCTCCAAACCGTCGAAATCGCCGTCGAGCTTCTCAAGTTCCGGTCTCTCTCTCTCTCCTACCCACCATTGCAGGCCGAAATCTCTCTCTCTCCCTCCCCTAAAACCGACGACGTCTGCGCCGGAGTAGACTCTCTCTCTCCCCTGAAATCTCGCCGTGATGTTCGCACTTCTCTCTCAATATGCTGCGCGGCGCAGCACTGAATGGAAGGGAGAAGAAATGGATTTTTAGGTTTAGGTTTTTCAGTTGTTGGGCCTTTAGGATATCTGTTCATTTTTTTTATTTTTTAATTCTCAGAATACTAAGCGCACCCCTTCATCCATGCGCACGCCTCCCCCCACGTAAGCCCAGTTTCGCATACTGGGCCCTCCTATGCGAACTGGGCTTTCATTTCTGCACCTCCAACTAATTATACAACACCTTGCTATTAATAAAACCCAAATTTACAATCTGCACCCCCTGTTTCTCTTTTTAATTCCTTTCCAACTCAAACATAAATAATTTTTCTCTCGAAATCAAATAAACGGCTAAGTCGGTTGTACAACCGGGTTAGTCATTATTTTAGGGCCAATGAGCTGTACAGTTTAGTAACCCTGCAAACTTAATAAATACGAATAAACTATTTTTCTCTAAAAATAAACGGCTAAGTCGGTTGTACAACCGGGTTAGTCATTATTTTAGGACCAATGAGCCGTATAGTTCAGTAATCCTAAAAACTCATAAAAATATAAATAAATCATTTTTCCCAAAAATAGGGGACTAAGTCGGTTGTACAACCGAGTTAGTCAGCGTGCTAGAACTAATGAGCTGTACAGTTCATGAGTTCTAGAATACCTATTCTAAAACCAACTCACCTCACATCAAACAAACTTCTTTCAAAAAAAAAACCTCAAAAAAATACTTTCAAAAAGTAGGGGACTAAGTCGGTTGTACAACCCGGGTTAGTCGTCGTCCTAGAATCGATGAGTTATGCAGTTCAAGGAGTCCTAGGACCCCTACACTAAAAAACACCAACCAACAAACCTTTTTCAGGAAGAACTACGTAGCTTTGATTCCTCCATTGCATCTGGAGGTACGTAGGAGCAAGATTCAACTTTTGTCAAGCACTAAAAACAAAAAATTTAAATAAGTCTTTTTCTACAAATAAAAGGGTAATTATTAAATAAATTTTAATTAATTAGACAATGGATGTCGTGGGGTGCTAATACCTTCCCCACACATAACGACTCCCGAACCCTAACAATGCCTCGTCCTAAAACATAAAGGGATTTTCCGAATTTGCCCTTAAACTAAAATTTGGTGGCGGCTTCCTAAGATCCTTTCGAAGAATCCTTTCCCGGATTTTTCGGTCGCTACAGCTGGCGACTTCACTGGGGACTTATTTATTTTTAGAGAGTCAAAACCTAGTCTAATTAATTTAGGATTAATTCAATTTTTACCCTTTTATTTATTTATTTGCTTTTGCATAATTATGTTATTTATCTGTGTAAACCCTAGGGTAGAAGGCGATATTTGTATATATGTTTGTTTGTCTGTTGCATGACTTTTGGGTTGTTTTTAAAATTGCTCCTACACACACTTCACTTCTACACTTCACACACGTGAGAAAAGTCCTCTACCCGGACTCGAGCATAAACCTAAGTTAGAACGAGATTGTGTAGTGATGGCCTGCGAGACGACGCGTCTCGTTGGGTGGTCACGAAAATCTCACCTAGAGTTTGATTCCTTTTGAGGATGCTATCCCTTCTAATAGCTTGCCTATCTTTGGGTCGATGTTCTTGACTGGAGTCCTTGGCTCTAGGGACCATGTGTAGGATTCTTTAGAACTATCCCTGTGAGGTTCACTATAAAAGAAACCTTAGACCCACTCTGTAAGATACATTTCTAGGGTCACAAAGGAGCTTTATACTCTCGCATTCAAACAAATATTTATGCATATCGTCTTCTAAAAAAAAATCAAAAAAATCAAAAAACCAAAAATCATTTTTTTTACTACTTTTTTAGAAAATATACCACATGCATACAGCAAATAAACATCTACTGTTGCATGCACTTTTATGACCGTCAGGGAATTTAAATCTTTACCTTGGAGAGAAGCCGTGCACGCTGAAGTCAAAATTAAATTTTGTACTTTACTCTCCAATGAAAAGTTTATAATTCCCCGACATGACGAATAAAATCATATATTATCATTTCATACACATACATCACATTCGCATTTCACATACATTCATTCGTTCATTCGCATTCTCATTTCATGCGCATTCATTCATTTGCATACTTACATCATGCATTATAAAAACGAAAAAACATAATTTTGAGAGAAAGATTGTGATGAGAGGGGAGGCATTCTTGTGAGACAAATAATTCTTTTGAAAAAGTTTAGCCATACTTCATTGCAAGCTCAAGGTGTTTCAAGTCACTCAGTTTTCCAAATTTTTAGCTTGCTCACATTTTTAACCAAACGTGCATCTCTTCCATCCCATGATAAATGACCGAAGCATTTGTGTAGTGACTTGGGTAACATGTGTAGTGACTTGGGTAACATGTGTGTTTATTTTTGTCTGAGTCAGTTAGCGTCCCTACCTTACCATCATCCCCGTCAAAGTCTAATCCCACCCCGACCACCCATAAAGTACATACTCCCCACATCAGTACATAGTTGACGTTTCTGGTTGGTTCCCCTAGTGAAATAACACTTTAGGCCCTCCATACTAGGGCAAATGTGTGATCTCTAAAAAACTTGTCAACGTTGCATTCCCTTGGTGCAAGTCCTTTACAAAAAATAATAATAATAAATTCAAAAAGGCCCGTTAGGTCGAAAACTCGTAAGAGCGGCCTAAGCAAAAATTAGGGCATAAAAAAAGGAGAAATAAAGAAAAAAAAAGAGCAAATATTTTGTAAATAAGTAAATTATTGTCCTTAAGTTAATTTTTGAGAAAACGAGCAATCATGATGTGAAATGAAGTTGAACCATCTTTCCATACCCTCAAAAATCCTTTGCCACCCACCTTAAGCCAAAATCTAAAACCTTTCAATCACCCTAGACAAGGGTCAATTCCACATCAAAAATGGTGTATCATTTTTATCAAGTCACTCAGCTCGAAAGAAAGAAAAAGAAAAAAATCAAAATCAAAAAAAAAAAAAAGTGAAATCAAAAAAGAGGATCGAAAAACCACGAAAAAGCAAAAGTGGTACAATTATGAGCTGATACTTCTTACCATTAAATGCATAAGAGATCCTTGTCTGAAATAAACTCCCAAATACTTCCCTTGTCCTCAATATCCTATCCTTCATAAACCCTTGGCCAAGTCACATCCCTAAACAGATCCATTCTACCATGAGGCACATAAGAGGTTCTTATCGCAATAAAACCTCAAACACCTCATTGAGCCTAATAAACCCTTCTTTCATAAACCATTAACCATTAGTCAAATCATACCGCTCAATAAAAAAAAATCATCTTCTTTGAGCCCAATTATCCCTTCCTTCATAAACCATTAACCATCAACCACATCACAACTCCAAAAATCCATTCCGATCAATGACCGATTGCTTTTGTTTTCTCAAAGTTTTAATCTTAGGACAAATAAGTTTATTTATTTACAATATGTTTGCTAGAAAAAATATATTTCTCAAAAAAATAAAAAAAAATCAAAGAGGGCTTGCACCCCAGAGATTCATTCAAGGCTTAGTTATCACCAAGTGCAGTTTTCATCATAGCAAACGCAAGACTATCATAGTGTGAGAGTCACTCAAAAGATAACCAAAAGTTTATACTAGGATCGTCACCTATATCCTAAGGCGGGACATCCCTTTCACCATCTATTCCATACCAGACAAATTCCAAAAACCCATAACCTTAACTCCGTCACCTTTCCCAATCTCACTAAAGCCAACCATTCGAAATACCATTCCAAGTGGGGCAATCCTGTCGCTCTTCACTGCACCTTCAAATGGGAAAATTCACCCTACACCCATCTCATCCCCTTGCCATATTCACAGCCAAAAAAGCATACCGGGGCAATTTCTCAACTCATTATCCTAAATGTTTCTACTCTAGTCGGGGCAATCTTGTCCTTACCATAATTAGGGAAACATCAAACTCTATGGGTTGAGACAACATCTCCTACTTGCCACCTTTCATTCCAAAGCCAATGCATTCCCAACTTATCATCTTTTACACCCCTAGCTTGTCACCACTAGACAGGGGCAGACACTCACCGTCATCAAATCTAAATTGGGGCAGTCCTACATTCCTTGGCTTGGGAAAACCTACCTTTCATGACATTTGTAACACCCCCTTATATTATACACTAATTAAGCTAATAAAAATCAGAGTTTTTCAAAACCTGTCCACGCACCTCAAAGAGGGTGGTACATTTCAATAAAACAACATCAAAACATATTTAAAATCCAAACGCATCAAGCGCGTAAAATGCATAACATAGTCACGTGGGTTAAAACCCTCAAAACAACCTGTTTAGTGTTTACAGTAATCCATCAAATAGTTCGCAGTATAAATGGAAATGAAAAGCGAGTTCACATACTCAATACATAATTTAATATCAGTTTAATGCATAACCATAATAAAATATTACTAAGACCCCATCCCCTGGTGTTACTAGATCAGAGCCGACACGATATCCCATGAAGGCATGGCACCTTCACTCAGAATCACCTGTTTGTCGCCACGAGAGCAGGCAACATAAAATGCTAGGGTGAGTCTCTTTACATAAATAATAACAAGTAAGATAAGCATTTTATTAGGAAAAACATCTAGGCAATCACAATACACCATAATAGATGAATTAACCATCAACAATATTTTATGAAGGTATGAGTATATGCATGTGTGCAATATGCATGTGGATCCATAACCATCACCCAAAAACCCCGTCGGGCACTCACCTCATTTTGGCCGGCCACATCACCACCACCACCAAATCACGTAATGCATATGATTCATGTGACACTATGACAAATGCATCACACACAATTCATCACCATAAATATTACATCATCTTTTTGGCCGAAGCCCACGTCATTTATTAATTCATCATAATTATCAATTGTTAACCACCACCACCTCAATTATTAACCACCACCTTCTCAATTATTAACCATCACCTCATCAATGATTAATCACCATCTCAACACTTATTAGATTAAATCCCACCTAAGGACTAAAACCCTCCATAGGAACATTTTCTTCACTCGAGGACCATTTTGACACACCAAGAATTAATTTAGGGACTTAGGAAATTATCTGACACATTATGATTAATTTGGTACTTAAAGAATTATTTTGACATATTAGGCCTAACTAGTCACTAAGTGACTATTTTGTCTCTCCAAGGATTAAGTTAATTCTTAGGGACTATATTGTCACACCAAGGATTAAATTAATTCTTAGGGACTAAACCATCACTTAGGTCCCATTAGGCACACAACTCAGCACATTTTCATTCAACAATTCAATTCTCAATTTAATAACACTCATCTAGACAATTAATCCACATCATTAAATTCACATACTCTCATCATTCTTCACATTGAAACATTTAAACAACACCTAGCATACAATATCAACAACACATTTATTTCTCACACCAAGCTTCATGATAACCACAAATCAAATACAATTACAACAACAATCTCAATATTAACACACAATCCACACAATCAAAACATGCTAGCTATTTCCTACACAACACATATCATACAAGTTATCATAGACATAATGAGAATCCCCTAACCTTACGAGCTACCGAGATGTTCCGAAACTCGCGAGCACACTCCGAATTCGTTCCAATCACGTCCAAACCGAAACTCACAGCCTTCAACACCCTACTTGAATTTCCTGAACCTCAAGTTAGCTTCAAAATCCTCACACAAGCCACCAATTTCCCAAAACTCCATTGATTTCCAACTTTGAGCTTGAATAGGTCAACAATGGTGTAATGAAATTGAAAAGAAATTAGCTCATGAAACTTATACCCATTGAAAGAGAATTGAAAGTGGAGTGGAATGGTGAAGGAATCACTTACGGGGGGGTGTAGGCATCAAGGGAGGGGTTGTATGCGAGTAAAAGAGTAGAATTCACCCCTAAATCGTTTTAAAACCCCCAATTTCCCTACAACTCTTATTTTAATACCTCAATAGCTTAAAATAATGTTCTAAGGAATTAATATCTCAAACACTAATATTTTATAAAGACAAAATGAATAAATATAAATATGAATAACACTCATATATCACAATTAGCTTATAAAAATACATTTAAATATAAAAATATATTTATTCAACTAATTTAATGGCTCACCCACACAATAAATCAAAATAATGCAATCTTATCAAATCAACTTTAAATAATTTCTAATAAAATTTGGGACGTTACAACATTGACAAAGACCGGTCAGTCATTCACCCCTTCATGTGCCACAAATGTCCACACCCTAGGTCTTTAGAACCCCAAGTTAACTGACTCATTCATCTATATTCGCACTACTATACATCTTCACACAAGTTGATCATATGATGCTAAAAATCCACTTAGGTAACTTTGTGGACATAAACTTCGGTCATCATGGGGCATCATAATGGAAGAGAAAATGAACGAGCTTGCAAATACAGTCAAGTACCTTTTCACGCCAGTGTCTGTAGATAACGACCTTGAAATTGCCGAAGTTAGAATCAAAACTAACTTTTCCAAAGAATGATCAATATTCATCTCTGCTTCTCGCATCTAAAGTCTCACATCTCATCATTACCAAAAATGTTTCTATACCCCAATCACTCATATCATATCATATCATATCATATCATATCATATCATATCATATCATATCATATCATATCATATCATATCATATCATATCATATCATATCATATCATATCATCACACCATGCACCATAGCATTTACATCAAAACATTTCGATTGCATCATATTCACATCTGCATTTCACGCATTTATTACGTAACAAGCAAAAAGCAAAAACAAAAAAAGTCATCCCACATTTCATTCATCATCCCACCACATATTAATCATTACAGGTGCATACATCACATACAAGCAGATATCTTTCATTGCATTGTTAAGTACACCAAGCGTAGGTTGCTTTTTCATTTTAAAAAAAAAGACACGACAAGTGTCAGTCCCTATATTTTGTTCCTCTAAAATCAGCGCTTTAAACGTTGATCTCATATCATATCACGGATCACCAGGCTGATCCCTATAGACCCCAAGTGGTCCTTCAGAGCAGTGCCCTAAGTGGCCCAGGTCGCAACGTCGGAGTCGAGCCCGACGGACCTTCACAGACCCCGCGTGGTCCTTCAGACTAGCCGTGTCAGCCTAAGACATGGTGGACGTCCTCTATTGGTCAACATATCAGTTCCGGATCTGATCTTGACCCCTGGCCGCTCGAATCTAAAGGCCCCTCAGATCGTCATACTAGTACCGTAGCTAGTAGCGCTCCTTCAGACCACGATGGTCCTCTATTAAGGCCTAGGCAGCCTTCTAGACCCCGAGTGGTCATTCAGAGTTTTAGTGCTCCTTTAAGGCCCCTAGCGGCCCTTCAGAGCCTTAGTGCTCCTTCAGATCCCGAGCGATCCTTCATTTTGTTCTCGGTCAATGCGCCAAGTGTTAACCGCTCCTTGTATATTCTTAAACCCTCTAAACGAACAAAATTGACGTCTATTCTATCTTTATTTCTATTTCTACTACGAAAATTTGAATACACCTCACATTTTCTAGTAAAATATAAATAAAGAGGGGCAGCTGTTATACCCCAATTTTGTCCGTCTTCTTTTTCTTGTCTTAGTCGTTTATTTTTATTAGGGGCGTATTTGTCGAGTCCGACCCGTTCTCGTCTTTGTATTTGGCCTGACTCCTTTTCCTTATTATTTTTATTCTTATTTTGTTCATTTAATTTATTTAAGCATATATACAATCCAAAAATGTCAAAAAATTCTATTTAGTTTAATTTACAGTTTAAAAGTGTCCAAAAATATCAAAAATAATTCTACTTAGTTTAATTTACAAATTAGAAGCACTTAGGAGTCAAATAAGTCCAAAAATACAAAAATAAATAATACTAAAAATACAAAATATAACAAATCCGAAAATAAAATAGTAAGCAGCAATTTAGGGTTTCCAGGTAGCATTCCAAGCTGCTGCAGCTGCTCTTGGGCCTGGGTTCCAACCTGAAGAATCATCCAAGACCCAGTCAAAACTCAATTAATGCCTTAACCTAATTCTATGCTATAAATAAACAGACAGAAATCAAGGCAGAAAACGACTGCAAAAAATCACCAAAAAAATAGGATTAGTGTTTCACACCGAAACCCTAATCCAAAAAACACAGTTTTGAATTTCTGAATATGAAGTAGAAGCAGTCACAGAGAGCAGCAGAAACAACAGTAGCAATCCAATACGCAGCAGTAGATTAAGAGCACAGCAGCAAGCAATAGTAGTTAAAAGGCAAAGTTCAGATGCTGGAACTATGGTAATTCGTTTTCTGTAATAATAGGTATCTACTAATTGCTTTCTTTTGTATTCTGTGGGCATGAAATTTGTATGTATGAACTAAATTAGTTTTCTGCAATCTCTGTATGTATGGACAAAATTCGTTTTCGTCTGGAACCATGCTATATTAATATTAGTATTTAAAAACAAGAAGGGTTTAGTGATAATTGTTAACCAACAGTGCTCTGAATCAAAGATTAGATTTTAGGACAAATCAGAACTAAACCAAAAGGAATCAGTTGAGAAGAAGAGAAGCAGAATAGAAAGAAGAAAATGAGATAAAAAAAACGAACCGTGAGGACGACGCCGGAGCTCCGGTCGTCTTCTCCGGCAAGCCCACCATTGAACCGACCCACAACCTTAAAACCGAGCCACGAAACCAGAGCCCACGCATGCCTAACACCGTGGACCGCCCTCAACCGCCTAAATCGAGCCACCACCGCGAAGCCATCCCCACTCCGTCGCTCTCCAAACCGTCGAAATCGCCGTCGAGTTTCTCAAGTTCCGGTCTCTCTCTCTCTCTCCTACCCACCATTGCAGGCTGAAATCTCTCTCTCTCCCTCCCCTAAAACCGACGACGTCTGCGCCGGAGTAAACTCTCTCTCTCTCCCCTGAAATCTCGCCGTGATGTTTGCACTTCTCTCTCAATATGCTGCGCGGCGCAGCACTGAATGGAAGGTAGAAGAAATGGATTTTTAGGTTTAGGTTTTTCAGCTGTTGGGCCTTTAGGATATCTGTTCATTTTTTTTAAATCTCAGAATACTAAGCGCACCCCTTCATTCATGCGCACGCCTCCCCCCACTTAAGCCGGGGCCGCATATCTTGGGCCCTCCTATGCGAACCGGGCATTTCATCGCACCTCCAACTAATTATACAACACCCTGCTATTAATAAAACCCAAATTTACAATCTGCACCCCCTGTTTCTCTTTTTAATTCCTTTCCAACTCAAACATAAATAATTTTTCTCTCGAAATCAAATAAACGGCTAAGTCGGTTGTACAACCGGGTTAGTCATTATTTTAGGGCCAATGAGCTGTACAGTTTAGTAACCCTGCAAACTTAATAAATACGAATAAACTATTTTTCTCTAAAAATAAACGGCTAAGTCGGTTGTACAACCGGGTTAGTCATTATTTTAGGACCAATGAGCCGTATAGTTCAGTAATCCTAAAAACTCATAAAAATATAAATAAATCATTTTTCCCAAAAATAGGGGACTAAGTCGGTTGTACAACCGAGTTAGTCAGCGTGCTAGAACTAATGAGCTGTACAGTTCAGGAGTTCTAGAATACCTATTCTAAAACCAACTCACCTCACATCAAACAAACTTCTTTCAAAAAAAAAACCTCAAAAAATACTTTCAAAAAGTAGGGGACTAAGTCGGTTGTACAATCGGGTTAGTCAGCGTCCTAGGAATCAGTGAGTTGTACAGTTCAAGGAGTCCTAGGACCCCTACACTAAAAAACACCAACCAACAAACCTTTTTCAGGAAGAACTACGTAGCTTTGATTCATCCATTGCATCTGGAGGTACGTAGGAGCAAGATTCAACTCTTGTCAAGCACTAAAAACAAAAAATTTAAATAAGTCTTTTTCTACAAATAAAAGGGTAATTATTAAATAAATCTTAATTAATTAGACAATGGATGTCGTGGGGTGCTAATACCTTCCCCACACATAACGACTCCCGAACCCTAACAATGCCTCGTCCTAAAACATAAAGGGATTTTCCGAATTTGCCCTTAAACTAAAATATGGTGGCGGCTTCCTAAGATCCTTTTGAAGAATCCTTTCCCGGATTTTTCGGTCGCTACACCTGTTATTAGAAACAAAATGCTAAAATTATATATAGCAGCTTCTGATAACACAATAGGTAGCATGTTAGCACAAGAGGATGATAATGGTGTCGAAAGAGCCATTTATTACCTTAGTAGGGTTTTGATTGATGCTGAAACGAGGTATTGTCCAATAGAAAAGTTATGCCTTTGCTTGTATTTCTCATGTACGAAATTAAAGCAATATATAAAATCAGCATATGTTTATGTTTATTCACATTTTGATGTTATTAAACATATGTTATCAAAACCAATGTTGCATAGTAGAATTGGTAAATGAGCTTTAGCTTTGTTAGAATATAACTTAACGTATCAGCCCCTTAAATCAATCAAAGGACAAGTGATTGCTGACTTTATAGTAGACCATTCAGTTGTCGAACATGAAGTCACTTCGTTAGGCATACGTCCTTGGAAGCTGTACTTCGATGGCTCAAGCCACAAAAATGGAGTTGGTATTGGGATTTTAATTATTTCCCCAGAAAACATTCCAACGAAGTATAGATTCAAAATTCGAGACTTCTGCTCCAATAATGAAGCTGAGTATGAGGCTTTGATAGTAGGCCTTAAAATTTTACTCGAGTTGGGGGCAAGGCATGTAGAAATAAAAGGTGATTCTCAATTAGTTGTCAAACAATTGACAAAAGAGTATAAATGTATTAATGAACACCTTATTAAATATTTTATTGTTGCCAATACTTTGTTAAAAAGGTTTACATCCATACACCTAGAACATTTACCACGCATTGAGAATCAAGTGGCAAATGAATTAGCATGCATTGCTTGGACTACAAAGTTTCAAACAAAGCCTAGAAGAGTTAATTGAGATAAAAGATAAAATTATTTCAAATGACTCTCTCTATAATGACACTTCATCGACATTATTGTCAACACCAAAAATTGGGGGGGCAATAAACACAAATGAAGTATTTGTCGAAAAACGTCACATTTTTTATAATATTGACTTAGCAGAAATTTTTGCTCTTGACAATATGATTGATAATGATTGGCGAAAACCTATTGTAGAGTATTTGCAAAATCCTACAGGAAACACTGATAGAAAAGTGAAGTACAGAGCTTTGAGCTATGTGATAATTGGAAATGAATTATTCAAGCAAACTCCTGAAGGAGTGCTATTAAAATGCCTTAGTGAGAATGAGGCATACTTAGCAGTTTCTGATACGCATAGTGGAGCATGTGGATCGCATCAAGTGGGCCACAAAATGAAATGGTTATTATTTCGACAAGGAATGTATTGGCCAACCATTTTGAAAGATTGTATAGAGTTTGCTAAAGGTTGCCAAGAATGCCAAAAGCATGCTGGAATACAACATGTACCTGCAAATGAATTACATTCTATAGTGAAGCCTTGGCCATTTAGAGGATGGGCTTTGGATGTGATTGGAGAAATAAAACCAACTTCATCAAAAGGCCATAGATACATCCTTGTAGGAATTGACTACTTTACTAAATGGGTAGAAGGATTACCTTTAGCCAATGTGGATCAAGAAGCAGTGATAAAATTTATTCAAAATCATATCATTTATAGATATGGAATTCCAGAAACCATTACTACAGACCAAGGTACTGTTTTTACTGGTCGAAAAATGGTAGAATTTGCTTCTGAAATTGGTTTTAAGCTATTAACTTCGACACCATATTACGCACAAGCCAATGGTCAGGTGGAAGCTGCTAATAAAATCATTATCAACTTGATTAAGAAGCATGTGGGGCGAAAACCCAAGAATTGGCATAGTACTCTTGACCAAGTATTGTGGGCTTGTCGAACTTCACCTAAAGAGTCTATCAATACTACTCCTTACAGGTTAACATTTGGACATGATGCAGTGTTACCTGTTGAAATTTGTTTACAATCAACAAGAGTTCAAAAACAGTGGGAAATCCCTTCTGATCATTATTGGAATATGATGATTGATGAATTAGTTGATTTAGACGAAGAAAGGTTGTTGGCTTTAGAACTGCTCATTCGACAAAAAGAGAGAGTAGCTAAAGCTTATAACAAAAAGGTTAAGTTAAAAACCTTTGAAGAAGGAGAATTAGTGTGGAAAGTTTTATTGGCTATGGATAAAAAGGATAGAGTCTTAGGTAAATGGTCACCAGGATGGGAAGGCCCATTTCGTATATTGCAATGCTTTTCGAATGGTGCTTATGAAATCGAAGAGTTGGGTGACGAAAGCAGAATATTTCGAATAAATTGCAAATACTTAAAACAGTATAAGCCAACATTAACTGAGATAAGAGTTGAACAAACGTAGATAAATGAAAATTGTTCACAAGTGGTAATGTATGACGCAAAAGAAAAGTACATAACCACGATAAAATTGTTAAACTATTACAAAATCTCAGAAATTCGTCAAGGTTGTCTTGAGCCTCTCAAGAATGTTGGCACTCAAAGAAATGGAAGTCTCAAGAAGGTGCAAATCCCTGTCGAGTTCAGCAAGATTAGCTTGATGTTGGTTGGCTTTCTCCAAATGCTCTATGGCCGTCAACGCCTTAGTTGTTTTGATTGACGAGGAGGCAGCCCCCATTCTTTCGACAACTAAGCCTTTTTGGTACTTAGCATTTGACAGTTTGGTCTGAAGTACTTTTATCTCTTCGTTATAGCGCGTGATATCCGCATCCCATTTAGCAATCGCCTTCTCGTCATTTGTTGCTTGGGTTTCGAGAGCTTCAATATCATCTTGATCAGCTTTAAGAGAAGCAAGCTCTACTTCGCAAAGTTGGTTCTCCTGAGCTTTGTGCTTGAGGATATTGGACAGTTGTGTGATCAGAAGAGAAAGTTGCTCGAAGATAGGACCAAACTCCATGAAGAAGGTGAGGAGGTCTTGAGGAGGATCTAACTTGGTTATTTTATGAATGAGTGATTTGACTTCAAGATATACAGAGGGGTCACTTTCACTGTTCGCCACAAGATTCCCCTCTAAGACTTTAACCTTCAACTGACCAAGTAGGTTTTCTACTGATTCCTTGTTGATGGAACTAAGAGAAGTGTTCGAAGAACTGCAAATCAAACGATTCGACGAGCTTTGGAGACTCAGCATGATCTTCAAAGGCGCCAAAGATCTCTCTTTTTAGCTCACCAATTCTTGGTCACTAAAGACCTTTGTTAGATGATTCTTTGGCGTAAATGTCTTGGTTTTCGTGTTCATCCCTTCTAAGTTCTTCTTGTCCTCGGTCGATCATATTCTCGTCAGGATTTTCGTCAGAAATGGCTACTACTTCTTGTTCTTCGTTTTCTGGGCTTTTGTTTCCCAAAAATTGGGCATTTTCTTCAACAATGGCCTCTTGCTCGACGCCATCTGCATTTGTAATAGTAGCATCGAAAATGGGAAGTTCGGGCTGTGCATTTAATTCTTGAAAAATTTCTCTCAGACTACTCCAGTGGTGGTGAAGGCAAAGAAGGTCTTCAGAGCGCACAACTCTCGTTCTCGCAACTTCAGCCGCAGAGACTCGACAACAGAGAGTGGTAATGCATCGTTCACCTACCATTTCTGATGAAGTAATGGTACTTAAGTTAAAATTGGAAAGGTGTAAAATGAAAAAAGGTTCAAAAAAAGGTTCGAAATAACTTCGAAAGAATGTTTACCTTAAGTCTTTTTGACTAGAGGAGAAAGGGGTGGTTCAGAAGGCTCATTGATAACAATGCCTTTGGTTGCTCTTTGAGGATCGACTAGATTCCTTTTCCTCGATCTTTGAGTGAGAGGAATGTTATCTTCATCACTTTCGGTGACTCAAAAAAGAATTCGATTTATAAGGCAAAGGGTATTACAAAATTAGTGATAAGGTTGAAAGAGTTTTCGACAGAGTTAATGAGGTGTGTATATAGTACCTCAGGACTGGAATAGACGATTACTTTCTCTTTGGCTTTGAGCTTCTGAGAAGGTTTTGTTGCTTTGGTTGTTTTCTGGAAAGAAATTTTTTGACGTGATTGAAAAGTCATATTCAGAAAACTTAAGATAAATAGATGGCAACATACCTTTTTTGGGGTGATATCTCGAGTAGGACTTGCTTCCACTTTCTTCTTGGCTTGAGGGGAAGGCTTCATTGTTGTTGTTTCCTTGGTTACTCTGCCCTTTGGCTTCGCCACAGGTTTGTCTAATGTCGAAAATGTGGATAAGCAAACGACAATGAAATTTAATTACAAAGGTCTCAATCTTAGAAAACTTTAAGTGTCGAAAGGCGTGTACTGTGTTTCTGACGAAGGAAAGCGGATGCTAATTTCTTCAAGAGATTTGCATCAAAGGTGTCATTGGCCTCTCCAGCAGCAGCAGTGTAATACTGAGACCACCATTCATGGAACTTTGCAGTACACGAGAACTTCGGGTTGTAGTTGATTGGTTTGAAGTACAGAGCTCGGTAGTGGAATTTTTTGAAAGCTTGTTCATAGGTTCTCTCTGAGTCTGGACCCATGAATTCTCGCCTATGAAAATATCTTTGTCAAGGTGTCGACCGACAGAGGCCAAATTGCCTTGCAAAGTGGCTTGGGAAATACCTGGTAATCCCAAGATTATTTTTGTTTTTGCCGGGGGGTAAGCCTAGTAGAGAGGAGTGCTGGCGAAAGATAAGCTCGCCAAATTCGATTGGTTTCCTCAGCATGTTCGTTAGAAGAAAAGGGAAATGGTCTTTTGAACCAAGTTGGTCCATAGGGTCTTTGCACGAAAGGGGCCATAGAGTCTATAAAAGTTGTGCATGCTAAGAAGATTTCGAAATAAATAGAAAAGGATTCTTCTGCAGAAAGGCCTTTCTGTTTAGCCTTCAACTGTGTTAGTCGAATCCCCTCAGTTCTTCTTTTGTCTAAAGAAGGTTGGGCTGATTTAGGAAGGTATAGGTCAAGCCTAGACTCAAAAGTGGCCAAAAGCCACAATTGAAGCAACCACAGAGGACCAGAAGCCAAAAACTTAGTGGTAGGCTCGTCTTCCCTCAATTCTATGACAGCATTGTCAAGTTGTTGGTGAAGAGAACCTAAAAGCAGTTTGGCAAGATTGATGTTCTGCCCTGCATGAAGCTGAGTAGCTAGTGGAATGTAGGATTTGGAGACTTGAAGGGAACGCGTGCAGAAAACGAAAAGAGATAACCACAGGGTTAGAAAAGCTATATGTTCTGCATCAGAAACTTCATCAGTATCAAGATTGTGGTGGTCACCAATGTAAGGGGCGAAAGAAGCATTGGTGAAATTGAAATCATAATTAAAAGCAGAGAGTTTGGGGTTAAAGGTTTCGCCTAAAGGTTTCAAACCTGTGATGGCAGCAACATCTAACATACCACACTTCAGATGAAGACTATGTGTGGCACAGTCCCAGAATTGCATTGCTGCCAAGATTAGGGTGCTATCATACTTAGGCCCATACCTAGACAACTGAATAAGGTCGAAAGTACCTTGTTGTTTCCAGGTAATGGCTTTCTTAGCCTCAATCTTATTGAGCCACTCTATGTAAACCTGTTGGTCAGCCCTAGGAGCAGACCTAAAGACCCTAGGAGGATTATTCAGAAATTCTAGGTGGAAGGGTGTTTTCGCAAAAATCCTAGGTTGAAGTTGATGAGGACTGGGAAAAATTTCTGAGACCTCATCGTTTTCTAGCAAAATGTTAGGTAAAGGGCCTAAATAGGCGTGGGTATAAATTTCAGTGGAAGGAATTAGTACCTGAGTTTGCCAAAGGATGGTACGTTCATCAGCAACATCAGGTTCGTCGACGAAACCACCAACAGACTGGGTTTTTCTGGAATCATTTTTTTCTTTCTAGCTCTCAGGTCTCGTCGCAACAGCGGATGTGGAAGCCATGGGTATGGAAGAGAAACACAGGTTTGAATCTGGGTTTGGATTGGAGAAAAGGATGAAAGTTTGAAACTTTCGTAGGTTCTGGGTTTTTACGAAGTTCAGAGAGGAAGAATGCAGAGAGTTTGCTCACAAAGTTTCAAATGAGTAAAAAGGGAAAATGAAAGGGTTCTATCCGTTTATATATGTTTGGAAGCAACAGTAATTAACACGTTCGCCATGACTCGCACGTTCGCGACCTTTGAGGGACGTGATGGCCCACCAACTATACTACGTGTGCCAATGAAACGGTTCATTTTCTCTGTGCAAGTCATGATGACTATCTTTTCTCTCACTGTTGAAGTGCAAAAGGCGGTAGAAGTAAGTATTGCACAATATTCAAAAAATGCCCTTTCTTATCTTCGTTCATCACTTCGTCGAAAGAAACATTTTTTGGGGGGCAATCTGTTACCTCAAAATTTCGACAAGGCATTAAAGGAAGTACTTGAGTGAGTTGGACTCTCCATTAATGATGTCTTGGAAGCTACAAGTCAACACCAAGTCAATTCACCATCAATTCGACAGAAAAGGTCTACAAGTGCTAGCAATATGAATGAGCTTCGACAAGCCTGGCACTTAAAGCTGTGGACACGAGAGAAAGCTCAACCTTCGACAAAGCAAAGATATTTCGACAAGGCAAGGTTTGGTACTTTGTCGGGCGGTTGGCAACAGTCTAGTCGAGGTGCAAAGGAGCAGACAGTTAGTGGGCAGTTACTTTTCCTTATTTTTAGGAATCAGTTACTTTTTTCCCACGTTTGTTTCCAAGAGTATAAATACTCTTTTGTAATAGAAAATCGGGATCACAACATTGCACAAGAACTCTGAAAACTCAACTTCCAGACAAAAGCGAAATACGAGTGAACAGATTCATTGTACGTGCTTGTGAACCACTTTTCCTTTCATTTGAATGCAATCTTTACTTTTGTTTTACATCTACTGCAATTGTTTCTTTCGTTTTATTTTCAATACTGTTCTTCGTATCATTTATTGTTCTTAAAACCGTCAAAAACACAAAGTACAAGGGCAATTGTTTAGAGATTTCCTAGTTTGATCTCACAAACTCACATTTTAAAACTAGTGATTGTTTGCTAAAAACACCAGCAAACACTATTATATAAAATGGCTGTATCCTGAGCTAAATTCTCATAATAGTCAGAAATATAATTTAGACTCCCTAGAAACCTTTGTAATTGTTTCTTCTCAGATATAATATCTGGAAATTTAGAAGCAAATTCAATACTTCTACTTATAGGAATAATTGTTCCTTGGTCTATTTCGTGACCCAAAAATCTAACTTTTGTTTGAAAAAGTTTCATTTTTGGAGCAGATATAACTAAACCATTATGTTTAACCAAATTTTTAAATATTTTTAAATGTTTAAAATGTTGATCAATAGTTTTAGAAAATACTAAAACATCATCAATATAGACAATCATAAAATCGAATAAGAACCGAAAATATCATTCATAATATTCTCGAAATTCGGAAGGAGCATTCTTTAATCCAAATGGAAGAACATTCCATTCAAAATGCCCAAAAGGAATCAGAAAAAAGCAGCTTTTGTATTTATCGATTCATTAATCTGAATTTGCCAATAACCTGACTTCATATCAAATTTTGAAAAAATCAAGGCATCATTGAGCCTATCTAAAAGATCTTTCTTATTAGGAATTGGATATCTTATCCACTTCAAAACTTTATTAAGAGGTTTATAGTTAATAACTAATCTAGGAACACCTCTTTCTTGTTCAAGCATTTTTATTAACATAAAAGTTGCACAACTCCAAGGAGATTTGGATTTTCTAATCAATCATTTTTCTAAAAGAGAATTAATTTCTTTTTACATAAATCAAGATATTCTTGATTCATCCGAAATAGTCTAGCTTTAGTAGGAATTTGACTTTCATTAAAGTCATCAATATAAGGTAAAGCAACAACATGTTGTTTTCTATTCCAAAAAGCATTAGGTAGATCATTACATACCTCGAGACAAATTGTTGTTCAATAATCTTAATTTGTCTCCTAGTTTCTTCTTTATTCAAATGATCATTAATATTAAATATATTAATTTCACTTTTGAGAAAACATATTTGTTTTTCTTTGTTAAGAAGAATATCCCTAACCTCATTAAGCATCCTTGTATGAGGATCGGTAATGAATTTGAAAATAATTTCTTTATTATCAATAAAGGTAGTAATACCATTTTGATCAATATTTCTAATAGGCATAATCTTATGTAGAAAAAGAGTGCCTAAGATAATTCTATGAGTTAGATTTTTAACTAAAATAAAATGAGTTGGCAAACAAATATTTTGGTTGCAAATATAAGCATTTGAAAGTTTATAAATAACTTGTAATTTATCTCCTCCAGCTTGGGTAAGAGATTGAGTAGTTTTTGAAAAATATTTTGTAGGGATAATTCCCTCTTGAATACAATTAAGATCAGCCCCACTATCTATGAGGGCTATCTCATTTTCTAAAATAAAATTTTTATTAACAACTAAAGTAATTCTCACAAACCATTTTTGTGAAGTTACTCTGTCTAATATAGACAAATAACTACTACTAGAATGAGTAGTGTAACACCCCCTTCTATTTAATACTAATTTAATCAATAAAAATCAGAGTTTTTCAAAAACTTTTCCACGCACCTCAAAGAGAGTGCTACATCTAATAAAAACCTCATCAAAGTATAATTAAAATTCAAACGCATCTAGTGCGTGATATATGCATCATGACCAAACGGGACGAACCCTCAAAACCTGTTTAGTGTTTACAATAATCCAGAAAGTAGTTCACAGCACAACGGAAATAAAACTGAGTTCAACATACTCAATACATAGTTCAAATCAGTTTAATATGTAACACCACATTTCTACCCGGCAATTTAAATCAAAAATCAGAGTATACAAAAATCTTTTCTGGTCATCTTTTAGTTTAGTGTGTTATAAAATAGTGAACTGGCTGACTATGGGATTACTCAGGTAACTGATACTACTTGCAACAGGCATTGGCCACCTTTGCAAGGCTCTCGGTGATGCCCTTGTAAATACACCAATAAAGAAATTCTAGCCTTAGTGGCGAACCACGGTTTAGCCATAGTCATTCAAAGACACTAATAGTATAACATAAATTAATACTCAATGAAATGGAGCGTCACAACTCTTTCTCTTAAACAAAAACCGAATACGTAACACCGTAGATGAACTCATAGAAATACAGTTTCACATAATGCGTGGAAAATAATCATTATCTCAACAAAGATAATCCAAAGAATATCAAAACAAACACATAAAGGCTCAACAAGGAGCAAACAGTAACAATGCGGTCTAAACCCCGAGCCCCCTAGGTGCTACGTGATCGTGAGCGGATCGACTGGGGGAGTAGTGAAGGTAGAAAGCCCTCACTCGACTACTGTGGTAAATAACAACAGAAAGGGTGAGTCTCGAACTATATAATAAAAGTGATAATAAGCAATATATAAGCATAGTTTACAAAGACACTCAAATACGCCAAACATCAGTCAACAATATTCATGCACTAATGGGAATGTATGCAATGTCGGTATGCATGTGGTACCATTGGCCCACCGCCGCCCTCGAGCTTCACAATCACTTTATAAGGCCCCGGCCGCCTCGAAGCTTCACAATCACTTTATAAGGCCCCGGCCGCCTCGAAGCTTCACAAATCATATTATAAACTCTACGATCGCAGCCCAATGTATGCATGAGACTCCATGTACATCACAAACATCATTTCAAACATTTCAATGCACCCATTACTCTTACCTCGGTGTTAATCTCATTTTATAGCCCTCTGGTTTGGCCTCTCGGCCCATGCCCCCATGGCATGCTCAATCACTTCATTATAAACCCTCAACACCATTATGTCCCATGGGACTATTCTCCTCTAGGGTACTCAACCTTACTCAGGGACCTAAACCACCATTTAGGACCAAAACAATCATCTAGGGACCAAACTGTCACCTAGGGACCAAAACAGTACCCTCTTAGGCACTTGGCGCAAAGACTAGCGCCATTTTCCCCACATTCGGCGCCTCGGTGCAACACAAAGACTAGGCGCGGCTCAAAGATTTTGGCGCCCCGTGGCAACACTGACCCACCGGGCGCCACTTTCCTAGCAAATGGCGCGCCGGGCAACATGACCTAGACACAAACTCGCATACGCTGCACACAAACTAAGACACAGCAAAGACAAGGTTTGGCTCACCCCCTGTGACCAGCTCACCCAACACTTTCAAACCAAAAACCACCCGAGCCAAAATGTTTAAAAATGAAAGTTGGCAGGTGAATACAAAATTTGGCACGAGGAAATATGTTTAGAAATACAAGTTTCACTCCCCGGGCCCCAAAACACACACAAAACAAGCCCCACCGGGACATTTTCAAAATAACACCTGCAACCAGAAAACCACTCGAGCCAAAATGTTTAAAAATGAAAGTTGGCAGGTGAATACAAAATTTGGCACGAGGAAATATGTTTAGAAATACAAGTTTCACTCCCGCCCCAAAACACACACAAAACAAGCCCCACCGGACATTTTCAAAATAACACCGCAACTAGAAAACCACTCGAGCCAAAATGTTTAAAAATGAAAGTTGGCAGTGAATACAAAATTTGCACGAGAAAATGTGCCTGAGAAATGCAAGTTTCACTCCCCGGCCCCAAAATACCCACATTAGCGCGCCTGACAAAGAACTTACTCACCCGGACATCAAGCACGGTGACACAGCGCCATTCGGGCACCTGGGCAACATTTGGCGCCCACATCGCGCACACGCACTCCAACACACAAGCAAGGCACGTGGCGCCATTTTCCCAAAGAACTTGGCGCCCTGGCGAACACACCGCACAAAACACACTCCAAAGACATGAATGAAGGCATTGTGGCGCCATTTTCCCAAAGAATGTGGCGCCTCGGGCAAGAGCATTCCCGCACAAGCTCTCAATTCACTGTGTGAGCAAGCATACGTGGCGCCAGAATCCTAGCATCTTGGCGCCCCAAACCCCAAAACCCCAATTTACTCAAAATCTTCCAAACCAATTCACCCAATAATCCTTCTAACACTCCTAATTGCATAATCAAACAACCAATTGCATGCTCAAATTATCAATTAACATCAAAATCACAAATCCATACATTACAAAACCCTAACTCACGCCTAAATCAATTTTTACCAACAATTTCATCAAATTCAAGAAATCAATCATCATGCAATCATCAATTAACATCAAAACAGCCCCTATGATACATATAATACCCATTATCTCCTCTATTATAGAGTGAGACTCCCCTTACCTCAAATTAAACCGTAGAAAACCTTCTTTACTGAGACACCACCAAAACCACAGCAACAAGAGCTCCTTCCTTTCCTTCTTGCTTGAGTGCGATCAACTCTTCCTTCTTTCTCTCCTCTTAGCGCCGTTTCTCTCTCTCTCTCTCTCTCCTTTCTTTCGTTTCTTTCTTTCTTTGGTGAATGGTGCGAATTGCACCAACCCTAGGACCTAAGTCATTGGGCTTGGGCTCCTGGGCCAATACTTGCAGTTCCGGTATCTCCAATACCACTCCCTTCAATTAAATAAAATACCAAATTATAAAACACTATATTATAATTTGATATAATTAAAATAGTGCAACACTTAAACAATTTAATCAATCTCTTAATTAAATTATTTGGGGTGTTACAACTCTCCCCCACTTAGGAGATTTCGTCCTCGAAATTCATACCTGAGTCAAATAACTCTGGATAAGACTCCCGCATCTTGCTTTCCAGCTCCCAAGTCATACTCTCACCAGCAGCTCCCAGCCACACTACCTTGACCAAGGCAATGTCTTTCCCTCTCAACACCTTCACTTCTCTATCATCAATCCTCACTGGCATAGTCTCCACAGTGAGGTTCTCACGTACCTCCACATCATCCATGTGGATCACATGAGACAGTGCGGAATATACTTAGGAAGGCCGGGACACGTGGAAGACATCGTGCAAGTTCGAAAGATTAGGCGGTAAAGCCACTCTATAAGCAACCTTTCCAACCCTCTCAGTGATTTGGTACGGTCCGATAAACCTTGGAGTCAACTTCTTTGCCTTCAGAGCACGCCCAACACCAGTCATAGGCGTGACCCTCAAGAACACATGCTCACCAGCCTGAAACTCCAAGTCCTTCCTCCTCTTATCATGATAACTTTTCTGCCGACTCTGAGACTCTTTCATCTTCTCTCTGATCATTTTCACTTTCTCAAGAGTCTCCTAACTAACCAACTCGGTCCAAGAACAACACTCTCACCGGACTCATGCCAACACAAAGGAGTTCGCACTCCGCCCATCAAATTGCCTCAAAAGGAGCCATCCCAATGCTCGAATGATAGCTGTTATTATAGGTGAACTCAATCAGTGGAAGATGCGTATCCCACGCACCTCCCTGCTCTAACACACAAGCTCTCAAAAGATCCTCCAAAGACTGGATGGTCTCTGCTCGACCACCATCAGCCCGAGGGTGATAAGTGAACTCAACCTCACTTGGACCCCAAAGCCTCGCAAGCTTTCCCCAAAACTCGATGTAAACCGGGTCTCTATCCGACACAATACTCTTTGGGACCCCATGAAGCTTCACAATAACACGAATGTAAATTCTAGCCAACTTTTGTACAGAAAGGTGATGTTGATAGGAATAAAGTGAGCGATTTGGTCAACTTTGTCCACAATCACCCAAATAGTGTCGAGATCTCTCACAAAGATTTGGCAATCCGGTCCACAAAATCCATGGAAATCTTTGTCCCACTTCCATTCCGGAATCTCCAAAGGTTGCATCAACCCCGCAGCTTACGGTGCTCAATCTTCGACTTACGGCAAGTCAAACATGCAAATACAAGCTGCGCAACATCTCTCTTCATACTGTGCCACCAAAAGCAGTTTCTTGGATCATGGTACATCTTAGTGGCACTGGATGAATGCTCAACTTACTCCTATGACTCTCTCTCAAGTATCATCTTCTTCAACTCAAGAAAGATCGGAATACGTGATTCGTCCCCGAATCTCAAAACACCCCGGGAATCCAACCTGTAATCCCTCTCTGCAGCCTTGCTCACCCGCAACCAAAGCAAGTCTACCGAACTTCACATCTAGTCTCCGGCGTCTCTCGATACTAACCAAGAATTCGTTCCCAATTCTCAAGCATCCCCAATCGACACTCACGAGGTGTCACCTCACGCACAAACTCAAGTCACGGAATTGCTCAATCAATTCCAACTCCTCACCATCATAGCCGACATATGCAAAGTCTTCCGACTCAAAGCATCACCACGACATTAGCTTCTGCGGGGTGATAGTTCAAGCCGAAATCATAGTCCTTCAACGGTTCTAACCAACGCCTGTCTCATATTCGGCTCCTTTTGGTCAAACAAGTACTTGGACTCTTGTGATCACCGAACACTTCGAATCTAGTACCATAGAGATAGTGCCTCCAAATTTTCAATACAAACACAATCGCAGACCAACTCTAAATCATGAGTGGGATAGTTCTTCTCATGGGTCCTCAACCGCCGGGACGCATAAGCAACCACCTTCCCATCCTCGCATCAATACACCTCCCAAACCCATCTTGGAAGCATCACAAGACACAACAAACGGTTGCTCGCACAGTGCAACACTAACACCGAGACGTGGTCAACCTCCTCTTTAACTCTTGGAAGCTCTCTTCACACTTTGCATCCCACACAAATGCCTTTCCCTTACAGGTCAATCGGGTCAATGGAAGGGCTAGCTTAGAGAACCCTTCAATGAACCTCCTGTAATAACCAGCCAACCCCAAGAAACTCCTGATCTCAGTCGCAGACTTTGGGCTCTCCCAACGTAACAACTGCATCAACCTTGGTTTGGATCTACGCCTATACCATCACCAGAGATAATATGACCCAAGAAGCTCACCTCATGCAGCCAGAACTCACACTTCGACAACTTGGCATACAACTTCCTCTCTTTCAAGACCTCCAAAGACCAACCTCAAGTGCTCTGCATGCTCTTCCTCAGATTTGGAGTACACCAAAATATCATCAATGAAGACCACCACAAACCGATCCAGATAGCTATGGAAAATTCGGTTCATGTACTCCATAAACACCCCTGGTGCATTTGTGACACCAAACGGCATTACAGAGTACTCATAATGCCCATACCTTGTTCTGAATGCTGTCTTCTGGATATCCTCATCCTTCACCTTAATGCGGTGATACCCGGACCTCAAATCAATCTTGCTAAACACTTTAGCACCCACCAGCTGATCCATTAGATCATCTATCCTCGGGAGAGGATACTTATTCTTGATAGTCACTTTATTCAACTGTCTTCGTAATCCACGCATGCACGCATACTCCCATCCTTCTTCTTTACCAACAAAGCGGAGCTCCCCATGGTGATACACTAGGCCTCACAAACTTCTTCTCAAGAAGCTCCTCTAACTGCTTCTTCAATTCGGCCAACTCAGAAGCTGACATCCGGTACGGTGCCATAGACACAGGCCTAGTACCAGGCACAAGCTCAATCCCGAACTCGACTTCCCTCTGCGGGGCACACTAGGAATTTCATCCGGAAACACTTCAGTGGAACTCACACACACCTGCAACCCATCAACCACGGCTCTTTCTCGCGACACATAGACGCCATCAAAGCAAACAACCGACCACCCTCTTTCATTTCTCTGCGCAATTGCTCAAGTGAGACAAAGAGCGCACTCTTCCTCTTCGGGAAGGAGAAAACTAATAGACTTATCGTAGCGGTTGATGTGCGCGTGGTTATCTACTAACGATCCATGCCCGTAATCACATCTAACCCACCCAAAGGCAAACAAATCGGATCAACGGAAAATCTCTGCACAAGACCGACAGAGGACACCTAGCACACATCGAGTAGTTCACGGACCCTTAGTGGAGTGTCGATAACCATCCTCTCTCCATAGTAGACACTACTAAATTTAACTTTTCAAAGACAAACAGATGCAATAAAAGAGTGCGTAGCACCCGTGTCAACAATAGCAACTAAAGGTGTACGGAGATGAAACATGTACCTCGGATATCATTAGGTCCTCCAACCCGCCAATGCAAACACCCTCCCAGTAGCTCTTTCCTTCTTAGGCTTGGGACACTTGAAGCTAATGTGACCAGCTTCACCACAGTTGAAACATACAGGTTCCTTGCGATCACACTCAGATGCCATGTGACCACTCTTTCCACACCTAAAACATCTCTTCACTTCCATCTTACAGTCAAAGCTCTTGTGACCTGGCTTGTCACACTTGAAACACACAATATCAGATGGGGCGTCTCCCCCACTTGGCCTCTTGCCCTCATGGTGCCTCCTACCCTCAGCAGACCTGTTTCCACCATTGTACCTGTTACCACCCGAATACCTTTGCTTCCCTTTGTCAACAGACTTCTCATAAGGCTTACCTCCGTGATGAAATTTCCCCCTCTGGTCTCTCATGACCCTAGAGCGGGCATTCTTTGTCTTCCTCATATATCCCGCAAAGCAATCTACCGGATCAAGAATACTCTAATTTTTCTCGATACCCCACACACCGCTTGATATCGCTCTCGGTCCATTCTCAAACTTGATGCACTTTGAGAATTCAGCCTCACCTCAAGATAGTGGGGATAGAACTTGGCCAACTCGTGAACTTGGCAAAGATATTCGAGAATGACCATACTTCCCGCCTCGGTTCAAGGAATTCCACTCTTTCTTACCTCTCACGTCCTCCGGGAAATACTTTCTCAAGAATTCCCTTCGGAACACAGCCCAAGTGATCTCTTCCCGTGCAACACCCAACCTCTCACTGGTCTCTAGCCACCAGTCATCAGCCTCTTCAGATAAAGTATGAGTACTGCACGACTTTCTCGCTTCATCTGCAGTGCGACCCAATCACCCCAAGATCCTCTCAATCTCCTTCACCAAGTCAAGGCACCATCCGGTTGTACTCCCCTTGAAGGTAGGAGGGTTCTCTCTCAGGCGTTGCTGCTGCGGCGGGTCTCATTATTCTCGCTGGGTACCCACGATCGCGCTTATAGCCTCGCAAGGCCTCAAGAAGAGCGATGTCGATCCTCCCGGCCATATCAACCTAACACCGCAAAGCATAAACAACCAGATTGTAATTACTTTAAGACACCTAGTTGTCATACACACTATGACATGATCGACACACTTGGCGGACAGACCGAACTTTTGCTCGATACCACTAATGTAACACCCCATTTCTACCGGCAATTTAAATCAAAAATCGAGTATACAAAAATCTTTTACGGTCATCTTTTAGTTTAGTGTGTTATAAAATAGTGAACCTGGTGACTATGGGATTACTCTGTAATCGATACTACTTGCAATGATGCATTGGCCACCTTTGCAAGGCTCTCAGTGATGCCCTTGTAAATACACCAAATGAAAGAAATTCTAGCCTTAGTGGCGAACCACGGTTTAGCCATAGTCATTCAAAGACACTAATAGTATAACATAAATTAATACTCAATGAAATGGAGCGTCACAACTCTTTCTCTTAAACAAAAACCGAATACGTAACACCGGTAGATGAACTCATAGAAATACATTTCACATAATGCAGCGGAAAATAATCATTATCTCAACAAAGATAATCCAAAGAATATCAAAACAAACACATAAAGGCTCAACAAGGAGCAAAACAGTAACAAAGCAGCCTAAACCCCGACCCCAGGTGCTACGTGATCGAGCGCACCGACTCGGGGAGTAGTGAAGGTAGAAAGCCCTCACTCCCGACTACCGTGGTAAATAACAACAGAAAGGGTGAGTCTCGAACTATATAATAAAAGTGATAATAAGCAATATATAAGCATAGTTTACAGCACACTCAAATACGCCAAACATCAGTCAACAATATTCATGCACTAATGGGAATGTATGCAATGTCGGTATGTGGTGTGTGAAATAAGCATGTGCAAGTATACACAGTCACAAACAAGTAATAAAGAGTAAGTAAAGATCGTTCCCACGAGGATTGACTAATTTTTAATGTGTTTGTTTAGCATAGGTAAACTAGTGTGTCTACAACTATTCAGAAATTTGTGGTTGGTTTTTGGAATATAGAAAAACAGAATTTAAATACCTGTAGAGGATGTAATTTAAGAGAGAGTTGAGATGCTTTTACCATATGAGTTCCTTGTGAGAATGTTGTGCTGTCTTTCGGTGCTTGAGCACCTGGTGCTTGATCACTTAGTGTAGATACATCAGATTAAGGGTGACTGTACAAGCTCAATAAACCCTTGTTTTTTTGCAAGAAAGGGCAAGTGTGTCAAACTCCCTCGCCTCCTTTCAAGTGGTTCAAGTTGCTAAATACTTTCCCTTAGTAAAACCCCACACATGAACAAAGACTATGCTAATTACTTTTGAATTAGCATGGAATTACAAGTCGACTTTGTGGAAAACAAATTTCTCATCAAAGACTTAAATAAACACTTGCCTTTGCTTCTAGTTCTTGAGATCTAGTTGTAAGTCAATCTCTTGTAAATACAACTCCCCCTTGTTCTAAGTTAACCTTAAAACAAGTTTAATTCAAGTACAAGAACTAGTAAGTGAGGCACCCTTTTGGACAACACAATAGTTCTCACGAGTTCATCATATGACTAGAGCATCCCAACTAAGGAATTTAGCTCATCATCGTCCACATAAAGTAATTAAACAAAGCAAGTAAAGAAAGCATTGTAAATAACTTGGAAATGTAAATTGCTTAAAAGTAAATTGCTTGAATGGACAAGTCTTGCAAGAAAGTAAATTGCTTGATTGGACAAGTCTTGCAAGAAATTAAATAACAAGAAAATAAATAAAGAGTAAGATGAAGAACATGAAATAAGAACTTAATATTAATGAAGAACACTTGATTCTCAACTAGGAAGAAGTGAAGAATAGAGATGTCAATTCCTTCTTACCTTCCTCTTAAGTTTAGAGTAATCAAAGTGAAGTAAAAAGACTTGGAAATAAAATGAAGAACAAGATGAACTTTAATCTAAAACTACTATTGTATCTATATGGTATTGGTCGATATCTATATATTTTACAAGAGATGAAAGAGTCCTATTTATAGATGTAGGAGATTTCCTTCCATGGAGGGTTTTCTTTGTCTTCAAGTATTTGATTTCTTGCTTGCTTGTGAAGTATTCTTTGACCATCATGTGACTTATCCTAGTTATTTTGCAGGTGTCAATTGTTGTCACTTTGAATGGGAAACATTCCTTTGAAGGGGTCCAATTAGTTGATGACATTTGGCTTGGTGTAATGATGATGTTTGTTGTTTTCATCCTATAGATGACTTCTTTGGTAACTTGATAATTGATTCCATGTGATCACTGAGCTAGTAGGAGGCCAGCAAGGCTCTTTAGAACGAAATCAAATTGAGGTGCTTCCAATGTGGGGTCTTGTGCTACTTGCTTCAGCTGCATGCTTTGGTGCTTAAACACTCGATGCTTAAGCACTTAATGCAAAATCACAAAATCTGCAAAAGTACTCAACAAACATATCAAACATACCAATTTGTATATAAATTGAACTTCTATCTCCTTGATAATGTATTTTATGATTTTCATCTCTTTTATTGTATTTACAAGTTTATTGCATTGGTTTCAAACATTTATCTAAGTAAAGACTATGAATAACTCTATATAAAATAGAGTTATCACACCCCAAACTTAACTTGTTGCTTGTCCTCAAGCAATAACAAAATAACAAGTAGGATTCTTTTGATGAAGAAGATCGATCACCTTAACTCCTTTCAATCTTTCAAAATGTGATGTTCTCTTAAAAGAACCTTTCTTTCCTCAAATCTCTATGTCTTTGTGCCTTTGAAATTCATCACAACCAAAGCTATTAAAACTCTTTTATGTGCGTGTGTGATCCATTGAAATTTGATTGGCTCCAAACTAAGCAAAAAGGTTTTCTTAAACTTTTGAAACTTTAGAAAACTTTTGGTCAACACAAAGGTGTTTCAAAACATAGAGTAGACTCACAAGATCCTTAAGCTCAGGGGCTTTAAGTATATCAAAGGGCTTGACATGAGTAGTTTAAAACTTTTTGACTCAATGCTTTTTTTTTTTTTTTTTTTTTTTTTTTTTTTTTTGAATAAGCATCTACTAGATAAGCACTAGATGCTTCTTAAAACTTATGTTACCCTCTTCATCGACCTCCATGTGCATACTTTTTTCTTGATTTGTTTTTGTTTTTCTTTTTCAAACCAAATGCACTTTGGAACAGGATTCATTGTCCTCCTTATGCATACTTTTTTTTTTTTTTCTTGGTTTGCAAATCAAATGCACTGCTTTTGGAACAGTTCGGTTTAGATATTAAGCAAACATAGTTTTGACACCTTTTGATTTTCTTTTTGAAACTTTATGTGCATTGAGTACTAAGCTCCTCATTTTTGCCTTTGTTTTCATAAAATCTCCCCCAAACTTATTTCTCAACACTCTTCTAAGTTTTTAATAAAACTTTGTTTTTGACCTTGGTTTTCTTAAATTCTGTTTGTTTCGTAAAAACTTTTCACTCAGTTTGATCCCCTTTCAAAAATCAACTTTAAAGTGTAAAAGTGATAATATCAATGGTTGTTTTTGAAGTAAAAAGGACTCTTTTTCTTTTTCATTGAGGATTTTGGTCTAAAGAGATGCATCAAAATCATTTGTGAACTAGCAAGCTGATCATGCTTCAAAATCTGTACATTCCTACTATTGATTTACTTAAAAACTGTTCAAAAACAGAATTTGATTTTTTGAAAATGCTTTGTTAAGTAAATCTAAAACAAAATGAAAATAAACTCTATTTACAAAAGACTTAACTACTTATCTAACATACTAACAGATATTTAACAGATATTAAATAAAACAAGCATTAGTAGGTTTAAAATACTATATATATACCACATGCATCAGAATTTGAAGTGCTTCCCCCCCCAACTTAAAATTGAGCAGTGTCCTCACTAGCTCTTAAGTTGAGATGAAAACAGGGGAATAGTGTGCAAAATGGGGTGGGGGGTTAACATTACATGTGGGATTTATCCATAGTAGCATTAGTTTATAAGTAGCAAAATATATAACAAAATACTGCATAGTTAATATAGGAAAGCATGTAAAAAGTTTACTGTGGTTTTGCACCACTCCTCAGTCTGTTGCTGCTCCTTGTTGGTGTTGCTTTGGGCTTCTGCTTTGGTGCTTTTGGAGTTGTAGAAGTACTGCCAGTGGCCTTCACATCTGGTGTCTTTGAAGGTTGTGCAGGAGTTAGTGCTTGAGCATCGATGGTTGAGCTCCAACTGCACTCTCTGGTTCCTTTGAAATTTCAGCAGATGGCTCCATAACTTGATCTGGTAAGTCCTTCAAGGTCTCAGCAATGTCCTTCAGTACTGTCTCTTCTTCTTCAGCTGTTTTCTTTTCTGGTTCTTTCTCCTTGGGTTCTTTTGATCCTTCCCCTTGCGCTATTGTTTGTTGAATAGTTTGTGAGGTGGTGACTTGAAATTTTTTTTTTGGGTGTTTCCCAATTCTTGCCTTTTCTTGATAGCAAGCTCCGTAGCAACTAATCCTAGAATATCCTCAAGATCCTCAGTGATTCTCGACACAGATTGGTTCCTTTGTTGGTCTTTGAAGCACTTGAGTGTGCCAAGCACCAGTGGTCGCAGGAACACTCGCTCTTTAGCAATCTCCGAGTAGGGACTTCACCAAGTTGAGACATTGGGGCTTTTGTTAGTGCTTAAGCACGTGGTGCTTGAGCACTAAATTTCTCGCATTTGAAAAACACCGAAAACATCAAACTGCATAAACATAGTTAATATTTATCAAAAAATTGATGGGTTGCCTCCCACAAGCGCTTGTTTTAATGTCTTAACAGCCTGACTATCCTTTTTAGATCAAGGATTTTCAAAATGAATGGTGCTTTCAGATTGCACCATTTGCTCACCATAATACATTTTAACTCTTTGTCCATTTACTTTGAAAGTATTACCCGAGTTTGCATCAAATATGTCAATCGCACCATGAGAATATATCTTGACTAATTTGAATGGTCCTCGTCCATCCGATTTCAATTTTCCAGGAATAATTTTAGCCTTGAATTGTACAATAGACCAATCCTCCTTCTTTAAGATCTCTTTGTTGGATTCTTTTATCATGCCACACCTTGGTTTTATCTTTGTAAATTCTAGCATTCTCATAAGAGAAGTGCCCGAATTCTTCTAATTCATTTAGTTCTAAAACCTCTGTTTGCTCGCTTGGTCTAGATCAAAATTCAGCTTTTGATTGCCCAATAGGATTTATTTTCTAGCTCAATTGGCGTGTGACATGCTTTGCCATAAACTATTCTATAGGGGACATACCTAATGGAGTTTTATATGCAGTTCTATATGCCCATAATGCTTCATCTAAATGCAATGACCAATCTTTCCTTGTTGGTCCAACCATTTTTCTAGCATTCTTTTTATTTCCCTATTTGATAGTTCAATTTTGGCCACTAGTTTGGGGATGATATGCAAGAGAAATTTTGTGTTTAATCCCATATTTTGCAAGAAGATTTTCAATAATTTTATTACAAAAATGAGATCCTTCATCATTTATGATTGCCCCTGGGTGCCAAATCTAGTAAATATGTTCTTTTGAAGAAATTTACTCATCGATCTAGCATCAAGACTAGGTAGTGCTACATCGCTTCAACCCATTTAGACACATAATCTACAAAGAACTAAGATGTATTCTTTACCAAAAGAAGTAGGAAAAGGACCCATGAAATCCATGCCCCATACATCAAAAAGTTCAAGTTCAAGAATGTTGGTTCTTGGCATTTCATGTTTTTCAGATATATTACCACTTCTTTGGCATCTATCACAGGTTTTTACTATATAGAATGCATCTTTAAATAAAGAGGGCCAAAAATAACCTGTTTGTAGTACCTTTGTCATTGCTGCTCGTGTCCTCCAAAATGACCTCCATATGGTCTTTGCATGGCGTTGCTCAAGCACCGCTTGTTGTTCTTGTTCGAGGACACACTTTCTCATGACTTGGTCCGACACATCTTGTATAGGTAAGGTTCATCCCAACAAGATTGTTTTACTATATGGAAAAACCTTCTTCTCTCACGATAATCCATTTGTGCAGTACAACATTACTTACCAGATAGTTAGCAATGTCAAGATACCATGGTGCGAGAATCTCCGTGTGCTTGAGCACTAAGTGCAAAAGCACTATATTCTTATTACATGTATATTGCTAACAAATCTTCATCCGGGAATCTCTCCTTGATTTCTTGAGTACCTGTATCATCACCTTCAAGCCTAGATAGGTGATCAGCAACTTGATTTTCTACTCCCTTCTTATCCCTAATCTCAAGATCAAACTCTTGAAGGAGTAGAATCCACCTTATTAGCCTAGGTTTTGCATCTTTCTTTGCAAGAGATACTTAATGGCGAGTGGTCAAGTATATACAATCACTTTTGTGCCTACTAAGTAAGATCCGAATTTGTCAAAAGCAAACACCACGACTAATAGCTCTTTCTCGATCCACAATGTAGTTCACTTGAGCTTCAATTAATGTTTTGCTAGCATAATAAATTGAATGAAACACTTTGTCATACCTTTGCCCTAGGACAGCTCCTCCTACAAAGAAAGTCACTAGCATCACACATTAGTTCAAAAGGTTTGGTCCAGTCAGGTGTTACAATGACAGGGTCAAGTGACCAAAGCCTTCTTCAGTTTCTGAAATGCTTTTATACAAGATTCATCAAAGTTAAATTGTGTATCTAATTGCAAAAGATTACACAGAGGTTTTGAAATTTTTGAAAAGTCTTTGATGAATCTTCTATAGAAACTGCATGTCCTAGAAAACTTCTAATCCCCTTGCGGTTGTTGGTGGTGGCGGAGCTTTTCAATGACCTCAATTTTAGCTTTATCAACCTCAAGACCTTTCTTTGAAACCCTATGTCCTAGTACAATGCCTTCTTGTACCATGAAGTGACACTTTTCCCAATTAAGAACAAGATTTGTATCTTCACATCTTTGGAGAATTTGTTCTAAATTTGATAAACATAAAGGAAATGTTTCTCCAAAGACAGAAAAATCATCCATAAAGATTTCCATGGATTGTTCAATAAAATCAGAAAACAAGGACATCATACATCTTTGAAATGTAGCAGGTGCATTACATAATCCAAAGGGCATTCTCCTAAAAGCAAATGTACCATATGGACATGTAAAAGTAGTTTTATCTTTGGTCCTTAGGGTCAATGGCAATTTGATTATAACCTGAGTAGCCATCTAAGAAACAGTAAAACTCCTTTCCTGCTAGTCTATCTAACATCTGATCAATAAAGGGCAATGGAAAGTGATCTTTCTTGGTTGATTTATTAAGTTTTCTGTAATCCATACAGATTCTCCACCCGAGTTACTGTTCTTGTGGGAATTAGTTCATTTTTTTGGTTGGCTATTACTGTGACTCCCCCTTTCTTGGGAACACATTTGCATGTAGGCTAACCCATGTACTATCTTCAATTGGGTAAATAATCCCAAAGATCTAGCCATTTAATTATTTCCTTTTAACAACCTCTTTCATGATTGGATTTAGCCTTCTCGTGCCTCAATGCTTTGTTTTTAGCATTGTCTTCTAGATTTATTCTATGCATACAAATAGAGGGCTAATCCCTTTAATGTCTGCCATTTGCCATCCTATTGCTTTTTATATTTTTAAGGGTTTCAATTAAATCATGCTCTCGCTCTAATGATAGATCGATGCAATGATAAGCGGAAGTGAATCATTATCCCCTAAGAAAACATACTTTAAGTGTTTTGGCAATTCTTTGATTCTAGTTTGGGAGGTTGTTCAATTGAAGGTAAGTTTTTCTTAAGGTTAGGGTCTTCTAAATTTAAAGATTCAAAAGTTCTAGACCATACCTTAGGTTTAACTTCCTCTGTTGTCAGATGCCTTGTTCTTGCATTTCACCTCGGGAAGTGCATAAGCACTTGATGCTAAAGCACTAGTCGATGGTCATACTTGTTTGTTGAATTGCTTCGCACTGATGATCAAGTGAGATAGCGAGAACATTCTTCTTGCTCCTCTCTTTGGATACTTCATTGCTTTCATCACATTGAATTTCACTTCTTGATCATTCACCCTCATGGTTAGTTCTCCTTTTTGAACATCAATAAGTGTCTTACCGGTTGCAAGAAATGGTCTTCCAAGGATTACCGCACATTTTCATCTCGCAACAAAATCAAGAATAACAAAATCTGCAGGAAACACGAATTTGTCAACCTTGACCGAATATCTTCAACTATCCCTTACGGATATCTTTGTTGATCTATCTGCAAGAGGATAATGTTACAGAGAGGTAGGCTTTGCATTACCAATTCCTAACTTCTCAAAGATAGATTTAGGCATCAAGTTGATGCTTGCACCTAAATCACATAGAGCTCTCCTCGTATAGTTGTTGCCTATAGAGAAAGGAATTGTAAAGCTACTGTGATCTTTCAATTTTCTTGGAATTTTATTCTCAGAAATTGAACTAACTTCCTTTGACATTGCAATAGTTTGAAATTCACCTAATCTCTTTCTTCTACAAATGATATCTTTCATAAATTTAGCATAATTAGGCATTTGTTGTAAAGCTTCAATCAAAGGAATATTAATGTGCAACTGTTTTAAAACATCTAAAAACTTACTGAATTGCTTCTCCTCATGCACTTTTTTTAATCTTTGAGGGAATGGAGGAGGTGGGTGTTTGATAACTAACCGGGATTTGGTTCTTTTTGAGAAGTGGAAGCTTCGTGTACGCATTCGAGTTTCTTTTTCTTTTTGAGTTTTTTCTCCCTTATCTACACCTTCATTCTCATAGGGCTCTGTGAGATCCTTACCACTTCTCAGTGATATGGCCTTTACTTGTTCTTTTCCTTGCCTTTGAGATGTGGATGCTTCTGTATTGGATGGTAGAACACCTGCAGGTCTTTGATACATAGCATTTGCTAATTGACCTACTTGAGTTTCTAAGTTTTTTATGGAAGCATCTTGAGTTTGCCTTGCTGTTCTTGTTTCACTTATGAATGATTTAAGCAGGCTTTCTATTGAATTATCATTGGCAGTTTGTTGTTGCCTTTGATAATTTTGATATCCTGGGTTGTGGGCTGGTGCTTGAGCTCCTGGTGCTTGAACACCTGGTGCTTGAGCACTGTTATTACTTGGTCCCCACTTAAGATTTGGGTGATTTTTCCAGCCAGGATTATAGGTGTTAGAGTAAGGGTTGTTATTCCTATTATTATTATATCTATTTTGATCCACATAGTTAACTGACACAGGATTACTTGAGCACTCTTCATAGAGGTGGGCTCCTCCACAGTAAACACAACTAGGTGCTCCTTGAGGTGCTTGTTCTATGGTCGCAATGAAGTTTCACTGGTTTAGGTGTAAATTGAACTAGGTGTAGTGAAAGTTTTAATCATGTTAGCCAATGTGGCAACTTGAGCGATTAGGGATGAAATTTCACTAAGTTCATGTACTCCGACTTTCTTTTGGGCACTTGCCCTTTCAAAGAGGCCAGCTAGAACTATTCGTTGCTACCCTATCAATTAATTCACAAGCTTCATTATAAGATGATTCAATAAAACACCCACGATGATGCATCAAGCATAATTCGGTTTGGGGCTCTAATCCATTGTAAAATGTTTCCATCTCGTATAATGGTGGCGAGACCATGATGAGGACATTTTCTAAGCAATTCCTTCCATCTTTCCCATGCCTCAAACAATGATTCAAAGATCTCTTTGTTTAAAAGATGTAATGTCATTTCTCATCCTAGCATTTTTGATTGGTGGGAAGTATTTTGACAGAAATTTTTCACTAATTCATTCCATGAATGAATTGAATTAGGCTCTAAAGAATTTAACCATGATTTAGCTTTATCTTTTAATGAATATGGAAATAACTTTAGCCTAAATGCATCCTCACTTACACTGTATGATGAAATTGCTACATACTTCTAAAAACTGTTTTAAATGCTCATGGGGGTCATCATGTGAAAATCCCCAAACCGACCAATTGTTTGCAAAGATTTGAAACATCATTGGTTTAAATTCAAAATGGACAAAGATCAATATGAGGCCTAGCAATGCTAGTCTCGCATATTTTGATGATCAAACATGGCATAATCCTCATGGACCTATCTCTATCATTAATCATGCCTATAGGGTCCATGTATATGAATTGATGTCTATGATTTACTCCTACATCAGAATTGGATTACCTCTCGGCGGTGTTATGCCTTGATCCTTCATCTTCCGGGCTGTGTTTGGTGCACGGAGTTCTTTGTCACATGTATCTGTGCATGTATTTGTCTTGCTTGTGGCATCCCTAGTGGTATTCTTGGTTCAACCATATTCTTTGTGTTGTTGGATTTCCTCAAGTCTTAATTGTCTCCTGAATCTTCTTTCAATCTCTGGATCAAAATCAAAATTTGGTGGTGGTCTTCTTGGCATAGGCTAGTGCTTAAGCACTTGTTCTGCACTGAATAACACTACCAAAAAGCAGTAAAAAAAAAAAATAAATAAAAACACTCTTTTACTAACTAAACAAACTAAAAATTATTGGCAATCCCCGGCAACGGCGCCAAAAACTTGGTGTGTGAAATAAGCATGTGCAAGTATACAGATCCACAAACAAGTAATAAAGAGTAAGTAAAGATCGTTCCCACGAGGATTGACTAATTTTTAATGTGTTTGTTTAGCATAGGTAAACTAGTGTGTCTACAACTATTCAGTAAATTTGTGGTTGGTTTTGGAATATAGAAAAACAGAATTTAAATACTGTAGAGGATGTAATTTAAGAGAGAGTTGAGATGCTTTTACCATATGAGTTCCTTGTGAGAATGTTGTCTTTGTCTTTCGGTGCTTGAGCACTGGTGCTGTGATCACTTAGTGTAGATACATCAGTTAAGGGTGACTGTACAAGCTCAATAAACCCTTGTTTTTTTGCAGTAAAGGGCAAGTGTGTCAAACTCCCTCGCCTCCTTTCAAGTGGTTCAAGTTGCTAAATACTTTCCCTTAGTAAAAACCCCACACATGAACAAAGACTATGCTAATTACTTTTGAATTAGCATGGAATTACTAAAGTCGACTTTGTGGAAAACAAATTTCTCATCAAAGACTTAAATAAACACTTGCCTTTGCTTCTAGTTCTTGAGATCTAGTTGTAAGTCAATCTCTTGTAAATACAACTCCCCCTTGTTCTAAGTTAACCTTAAAACAAGTTTAATTCAAGTACAAGAACTAGTAAGTGAGGCACCCTTTTGGACAACACAATAGTTCTCACGAGTTCATCATATGACTAGAGCATCCCAACTAAGGAATTTAGCTCATCATCGTCCACATAAAGTAATTAAACAAAGCAAGTAAAGAAAGCATTGTAAATAACTTGGAAATGTAAATTGCTTAAAAGTAAATTGCTTGAATGGACAAGTCTTGCAAGAAAGTAAATTGCTTGATTGGACAAGTCTTGCAAGAAATTAAATAACAAGAAAATAAATAAAGAGTAAGATGAAGAACATGAAATAAGAACTTAATATTAATGAAGAACACTTGATTCTCAACTAGGAAGAAGTGAAGAATAGAGATGTCAATTCCTTCTTACCTTCCTCTTAAGTTTAGAGTAATCAAAGTGAAGTAAAAAGACTTGGAAATAAAATGAAGAACAAGATGAACTTTAATCTAAAACTACTATTGTATCTATATGGTATTGGTCGTATATCTATATATTTTACAAGAGATGAAAGAGTCCTATTTATAGATGTAGGAGATTTCCTTCCATGGAGGGTTTTCTTTGTCTTCAAGTATTTGATTTCTTGCTTGCTTGTGAAGTATTCTTTGACCATCATGTGACTTATCCTAGTTATTTTGCAGGTGTCAATTGTTGTCACTTTGAATGGGAAACATTCCTTTGAAGGGGTCCAATTAGTTGATGACATTTGGCTTGGTGTAATGATGATGTTTGTTGTTTTCATCCTATAGATGACTTCTTTGGTAACTTGATAATTGATTCCATGTGATCACTGAGCTAGTAGGAGGCCAGCAAGGCTCTTTTTAGAACGAAATCAAATTGAGGTGCTTCCAATGTGGGGTCTTGTGCTACTTGCTTCATTTGCATGCTTTGGTGCTTAAACACTCGATGCTTAAGCACTTAATGCAAAATCACAAAATCTGCAAAAGTACTCAACAAACATATCAAACATACCAATTTGTATATAAATTGAACTTCTATCTCCTTGATAATGTATTTTATGATTTTCATCTCTTTTTATTGTATTTACAAGTTTATTGCATTGGTTTCAAACATTTATCTAAGTAAAAGACTATGAATAACTCTATATAAAATAGAGTTATCGGTATGCATGTGGTACCATTGGCCCACCGCCGCCTCAAAGCTTCACAATCACTTTATAAGGCCCCCGGCCGCCTCAAAGCTTCACAATCACTTTATAAGGCCCCCGGCCGCCTCGAGCTTCACAAATCATATTATAAACTCTACGACCATGCAACCCAATGTATGCATGAGACTCCATGTACATCACAAACATCATTTCAAACATTTCAATGCACCCATTACTCTTACCTCGTGTTAATCTCATTTTATAGCCCTCTGGTTTGGCCCTCGGCCCATGCCCCCATGGCATGCTCAATCACTTCATTATAAACCCTCAACACCATTATGTCCCACCGGACTATTCTCCTCTAGGGTACTCAACCTTACTCGGGGACCTAAACCACCATTTAGGACCAAAACAATCATCTAGGGACCAAACTGTCACCTAGGGACCAAAAGCATACCCTCTTAGGCACTTGCAAAGACTAGGCGCCATTTTCCCCACATTGCGCGCCCCGGTGCAACACGGCACTAGGCGCGGAAACTCAAGATTTTGGCGCCCCGTGGCAACACGACCAGCTGGCGCCACTTTCCTAGCAAATGGCGCGCGCTGGGCAACACAGACCTAGACACAAACTCGGACACGATTTGAGACACAAACTAAGACACAGAGCGGCCACAGGCAGTTTGGCGCCCCCTGTGACCAGCTCACCCAACACTTTCAAACCAAAAACCACCCGAGCCAAAATGTTTAAAAATGAAAGTTGGCAGGTGAATACAAAATTTGGCACGAGGAAATATGTTTAGAAATACAAGTTTCACTCCCCGGGCCCCAAAACACACACAAAACAAGCCCCACCAGGGGACATTTTCAAAATAACACGCAACTGAGAAAACCACTCGAGCCAAAATGTTTAAAAATGAAAGTTGGCGGTGAATACAAAATTTGGCACAAGGAAATATGTTTAGAAATACAAGTTTCACTCCCCGGGCCCCAAAACACACACAAAACAAGCCCCACCGGACATTTTCAAAATAACACCTGCAAACTAGAAAACCACTCGAGCCAAAATGTTTAAAAATGAAAGTTGGCAGTGAATACAAAATTTGCACGAGAAAATGTGCCCGAAATGCAAGTTTCACTCCCGGGCCCCAAAATACCCACATTCTCGCGCCAGACAAAGAACTTACTCACCCGGACATCGCATGGTGACACAGCGCCATTCTCGGGCACCACTGGGCAACATTTGGCGCCCACATCGCAGCACGCACTCTAACACACACACAAGCGGTGCTGTGGCGCCATTTTCCCAAAGAAACTTGGCGCCTGGCAGAACACACACTGCACAAAACACACTCCAAAGACATGAGCGCATGTGGCGCCATTTTCCCAAAGAATGTGGCGCCCTGGCAAAGAGCATTCTGCACAAGCTCTCAATTCGACTGTGAAGCGATTACTGTGGCGCGAATCCTAGCATCTTGGCGCCCCAAACCCCAAAACCCCAATTTACTCAAAATCTTCCAAACCAATTCACCCAATAATCCTTCTAACACTCCTAATTGCATAATCAAACAACCAATTGCATGCTCAAATTATCAATTAACATCAAAATCACAAATCCATACATTACAAAACCCTAACTCACGCCTAAATCAATTTTTACCAACAATTTCATCAAATTCAAGAAATCAATCATCATGCAATCATCAATTAACATCAAAAAAAAATTTCTATGATACATATAATACCCATTATCTCCTCTATTATAGAGTGAGACTCCCCTTACCTCAAATTAAACCGTAGAAAACCTTCTTTACTGAGACACCACCAAAACCACAGCAACAAGAGCTCCTTCCTTTCCTTCTTGCTTGGTGCGATCAACTCTTCCTTCTTCTCTCCCTCTTAGCGTAGTTTCTCTTCTCTCTCTTTCTCTCCTTTCTTTCGTTTCTTTCTTTCTTTGGTGAATGGTGCGAATTGCACCAACCCTAGGACCTAAGTCATTGGGCTTGGGCTCCTGGGCCAATACTTGCAGTTCCGGTATCTCCAATACCACTCCCTTCAATTAAATAAAATACCAAATTATAAAACACTATATTATAATTTGATATAATTAAAATAGTGCAACACTTAAACAATTTAATCAATCTCTTAATTAAATTATTTGGGGTGTTACATAATACATAACATAAAAGAATGATACTAGAAAGCCCATCCCCGGTGTTACTAAATCAGAGCCGACACAAAAATCCCAAGAAAGCCTAGACATCTTCACTCAGAATCACCTGCATGTGCCACGAGAGCAGGCAACATAAAATGCTAGGGTGAGTCTCTTTACATAAATAATAACAAATAAGATAAGCATTATATTAGGAAAACATCTAGCAACAACAATTCACAATAATCAAGACATTTACCATTCGATTAGAATACCAACAAGCAACAAAATAAATTAATTAAGCATCGACAAGAATTCTACGAAATGTATGAGTATATCCATGTATGCAATATGCATGTGGATCCATCATCACCTTAATAACCCCGTCGGGCACCCACCGCTTTTTGGCCGAAGCCACATCACCGCTTTTGGCCGAAGCCACATCACCGCTTTTTGGCCGAAGCCACATCACCGCTTTTTGGCCGAAGCCACATCACCGCTTTTATATGCATATGATTTATGTGACACCATGATAATGCATCACCACACAATAAGTTTATCACACCAATTATCAACTCACCTCTTTGGCCGAAGCACCCACCGCTTTTGGCCGAAGCCCACATCATTCACGAATTCATCACCTCAAGTATTAACCCACCACTTTGTTATCACCTCACCAACACAACTTATTTATTAAATTAAATCTCACCCATGGACTAAATCCCACCTAAGGACCATTTTGACCCACCAAAGATTAATTTAGTACCCAAGGGTTATTTTAACACATTATGATTAATTTAGTATTTAGGAACTTATGTTAACATATTAGGATTAATTAGACACTAAGGGATTATTTTGTCACGCCAAGGATTAATTTAATTCTCAGGGACTATTTAGTCACACCAAGGATTAAATTAATTCTTAGGGACTAAACCATCACTTAGACATATTTTTGGGCACCAAGGCGCCAAGGGGCAGCCATTTTGGCGCCCCACTTAGCACACCACCAAACACAGGGCGCACAACTAGGCGCCAGGGCAGCCATTTTGGCGCCCCTATCGCGCCACATCCAACAACACACACGCACGCAAGGCACGCACCCAGCAGAATGGCGCCACTTGGCGCCGCCACACCACCGCACTCAGCAACACGCACACACGCACACCAGCGCCAAATTCCTAGAGAATTGGCGCCGCTTCCTCGCACACCCGTGCCATCCTCGCCAGACACACACCGGGCGCCAAATTCCCAGGGAATTGGCGCCCCTGCACACACTACACTCCCTGCCAGTCACACACTAGACACAGGCGCCATTTTCCTAAGGGATTGGTGCCCCTCCGCTGCACTCCAACCTGCATCAAACAAAACTCCCAAAAGCAGAATCGGGCGCCACTTTGCCTAGCAAATGGCGCCCGCTCGCACAATCGCACCCCCCGGAAGATTCGGCCTCAGCGCCATTTGCCTAGGCATTTGGCGCCCCTCCTTCAAACATCCTCACCAAGACACTTCAAACCTAATTTTCTACCCAACAATTTAATCCTCACATGAACAATACACACATAGGCATTAAATCCACTTCATTAAATTACCATATTCACATACTTCTCTTCATGGAAACATTTCCTCAAACATATAACATGCATAATTCACAACACATATTTTTCCAACAACAAGCAACATGATATCAACACATTAGGCATCTCATACATCAACCAACATATAATCAACATCAAAATCACACAAGCAAGTCATTCCTAGAACTATTCCACCTATAATACATATCCTACAAATTATTATAAATGTAGTAGAGAGTCCCCTAACCTCAAATGAGCTAAAGCTTCCACCAAACACTAAGAATCAACAAAATGAAACCCCCTCCTTTGATTTCCAGCCAAGGCCGAATGGTCTCCTTGCTTGGGTGAAAAAGGAAATTCAAAAATAGCACAAATGAGACCATAGAACTTAAAGAAATGGAATGGGGAAAAGAAATGAGGAAGATTTGTACCAAGAATTCACTTACCAACACCAAAACTCAAGAAAAGCTTCCACCTTTCCTCCCCCTCCCTTCACGCCGTCGCAGCCCCCTTCTTTCTCTCTATTCTTCTATTTTTTTCTTTCTTTCAAAATGAGGGTAATGAGACCCTAGTGTAGGAACCCCTAAGTTTTATGACTACTATTGGGCCCAATAATGGCCCTTGGGCCTTATTCCCACTCCTACAATTAATTTATTCCACCTCCTGAAAATAAAAATAAATCCAACTTAAGTATCCTATTTAAAATAGATTAGACCCATTTTTGATAAAATAACTCAACTAATTTAATTGACTTAAATTAAACGTTGCAAGCCTTAAATAACTGAATTAATTAAATAATTAAATTATTTTGGGCGTTACAACTCTCCCCCACTTAAAGAATTTCGTCCTCGAAATTACCTGAATCGAACAACTCTGGGTAAGCCTCCTTCATTCTGCTTTCCAACTCCCAAGTCATGCTCTCGCCCACAGCTCCTAACCAAACTACCTTCACCAAATTGATCTCTTTGCCTCTCAAGACCTTCACCTCACGGTCCTCAATCCTAACTGGCATAGTCTCCACTGTAAGGTTCTCTCTCACCTCCACATCATCCATCTGAACTACATGCGAAGGATCAGGAACATACTTCCGCAACTGGGACACATGGAATACATCATGTAGATTAGAAAGATTGGGTGGCAAGGCCACCCGATAAGCAACTTTCCCAACTCTCTCTGAAATCTGATATGGTCCGATAAAACGTGGGGTTAACTTCTTAGACTTCAATGCACGACCCACACCTGTCGTGGGAGTAACTCTCAAAAATACGTGATCACCAGCTTGAAACTCTAGATCCTTCCTTCTCTTATCATGGTAACTTTTCTGTCTACTCTGTGAGGCTTTCATCTTCTCCCTAATCATCTTCACTTTCTCTGTGGTCTCACGCACAAGCTCAGGACCTAGCACAACACTTTCTCCAGTTTCATACCAACATAACGGAGTCCTACACCTCCTCCTGTAGAATGCCTCAAAAGGCGCCATCCCAATACTCGAATGAAAACTGTTATTGTAAGTGAATTCAATCAGTGGCAAATGAGAATCCCATGAACCTCCCTGCTCAAGAACACATGCTCTCAACAAATCCTCAAGTGACTGAATGGTCCTCTCCGTCTGCCCGTCTGTCTGGGGATGATATGCCGAACTCAATCTCAATTTGGAACCCAAAGCCTCTTGCAAACTCCTCCAAAACTCGGAAGTGAACCTAGGATCCCTATCGGACACAATACTCAGAGGCACACCATGCAGCTTCACAATCGTCTTAACATAGATATCTGCCAACTTCGGAACTGGATAAGTAATATTAATCGGTAAAAAGTGTGCAGATTTAGTCAATCTATCAACAACCACCCATATAGTATCAAATCCCTCATTTGTAGTCGTGCAAACCAGATCCACAAAATCCATGGAGATACTATCCCACTTCCATTCAGGAACATCCAATGGTTGCATCAATCCTGCTGGCTTCTGATGTTCTACCTTCGATTTCTGACACGTCAAGCAAGCATACACAAACTGAGCCACATCTCGCTTCATGCCAGGCCACCAAAACAGTCTCTTCAAATCTTGATACATTTTAGTGGCTCCCGGGTGGATACTCAACTTACTCTGATGACCCTCTTCTAGAATTGCCTTCTTAATCTCATCATCATTAGGAATACAAATCCTCCCACGGTACCTTAACACATCCTGCGGATCTATCTCATAATCTTCACTCTGAGAGTGGTCAATCCCAACTGCAACTTCAACCAGCTTAATGTCCCTCTTTTGAGCTTCCCGAATAACATTCAAAAATTCATTGTGGATTTTTAACACACCCAATCTGACACTCTTGGGTGTCACCTCGCAGACTAAACTCAAATCTCGAAACTGTTCAATTAATTCAAGTTCTTTCACCATCATTGCAGATACATGTAAGGATTTCCTACTCAAAGCATCAGCTACCACATTAGCTTTCCCCGGATGATAGTTCAAGCTAAAGTCATAGTCTTCCAACAATTCCAACCATCTCCTTTGCCTCATATTCAATTCTTTCTGGTCAAACAGATACTGCAACCCCTTGTGATCACTGAACACCTCAAACTTAGAACCATACAAATAATGTCTCCAAATCTTCAAAGCAAAAACAATTGCCCTTGACTCCAAATCGTGAGTGGGGTAATTCTTTTCATGAATCCTCAACTGTCTTGAGGCATAAGCCACTACTTTACCATTTTGCATCAAGACACCTCCTAGCCCCATCTTAGACGCATCGCAATATACCACAAAAGGCTCTCCAGATTTGGGCAATGTCAAAACAGGTGATGTTGTCAACCTTCTCTTCAATTCTTGGAAACTTTCTTCACATTTGGAATCCCACACAAACGCCTTTCCTTTACAAGTTAATTGAGTTAGCGGGAGTGCCAACTTTGAAAACCCCTCAATAAACCTTCTATAATATCCAGCTAATCCAAGAAAACTTCTAATCTCGTAACTGACTTAGGAGCCTCCCACTGCATCACCGCATCAACCTTAGATGGATCTACTGCAATCCCATCACCAGAAATAATATGACCTAGAAAGCTCACCTCCTTCAACCAAAAGTCACACTTTGACAATTTAGCATACAACTTCTTTTCTTTCAATACCTCAAGCACTAATCTCAAGTGCTCTGCATGTTCCTCCTCGGACTTAGAGTACACCAAAATATCATCTATAAAAACCACCACAAACCGATCCAAGTAGTTGTGGAAAATACGGTTCATGTACTCCATAAACACTCACGGTGCATTAGTGACACCAAACGGCATTACAGAATACTCATAATGCCCATATCTCGTCCTGAATGCTGTCTTCTGAATATCCTCATCTTTCACTTTAATCTGATGATAACCTGACCTCAAATCAATTTTGCTAAACACCTTCGCACCTACTAATTTGGTCCATCGATCGTCAATTTCGGAAGTGGATACTTGTTCTTGATTGTCACTCTGTTCAAATTGCCTATAATCAATACAAAGCCGCATACTTCCATCTTTCTTCTTCACCAAAAGTATCTTGGCGCTCCCAAGGTGACACACTAGGCCTTATGAACTTCTTCTCAAGTAAGTCCTCTAGCTGACTCTTCAACTCAGATAATTCGGATGCAGACATCCTATAGGGAGCCATAGACACGGGTCTAGTGCCAGGCACTAGATCAATACCAAACTCTACTTCTCTTTCAGGTGGCACATCAGGAATTTCATCGGGGAACACTTCGGGAAATTCACGAACTATTGGCAATTCTTCAATCTTGGCTAGGCTCTCAACGGACAATGATGCCATCAATGTAAACAGCTTAGATTCCTCCTTCATAGCTCTATGCAATTGACCAGAATGCAACAATGCAGATTCTTCCCCCTTAGTCGAAGGAAAGCTCACGGATCTACTAGCACAATTAATATGCACTTGGTTATCAACTAACCAGTCCATACCAAGAATGATGTCCAAACCTCCTAAAGGCAAGCAAATAAGATCAACAAGAAACTCTCTCGCCAAAGCGCGACAGAGGCACCTAGCACACATTAGGGAAGTAGTTATTGAACCTTTGGCCGAGGTATCAATAACCATGTCCCTTCTCATAGTAGACAAAACAAGACCCAATTTCTCAAAGACACAATGCAAAGAATGAAAGAATGAGTAGCACCAAAGATCTACTATAGCAATCAAAGGAGTGCAGTTAATAAAACAAGTACCTCTAATTTCGTTAGCATCCTCGGATCCCGCCAAAGCAAACACCTTCCCTTTAGCTCTCTCCCTCTGGGCTTAGGACATTTAGCACCGACATGTCCCACTTCATCACACGATTGTAGCAGACTATCATCTCTTTCTTCTCACGCTTAGTAGACTTATGGCCCTTCTCGACCACACTTGTAGCATCGGACCTCGTGGCACTCAATGCTCCTATGGCGTGTTTCTTGCAAGCAAAACACACAATACCCGTAGATTCACCTCCCCACTTGAACATTTACCCGCACTTGCCTTCCACTTTCCTTTACCTCCACCAACATCATATGGTTTTCCCCAAACCGAGCATTCTTCTTTTTCCTCACAATCTTGTATGCGCAGCAAAGACTGTCTTCCTCATAAATCCTACACTTGTCCACTAACTTGGCAAAATCCGAATCTCCCGGTATCCAATGGCTTTCTTAATCTCTCGTCAGCAGACCATTCTCAAATTTTACACACTTGGAAAATTTCAATCGGCTGGTTGTCATAATAAAGGCGTAACTTGACCAACTCCTCAAACTTGGCTGCATATTCATTTCTGAGACTTGTTTCTGTTTCAAACTCTAGAAACTCCACCTCTTTCTTGGCCCGCACGTCTTCAAGATAGTACTTCCTTGTGAACTCCTCCTTGAATACACCCAGGTGATCTCTTCACCCGCAGCCTCTAACCTCTCGCTTCTTCCTTATCCACCAATCATCGCCTTCTTCCTTCAAAGATATGAGTCCCAAATCTCACCTCTCTCGCATTTGGGTACACGCCATAACACGGAAGATTCACTCTATCTCCTCGGCCCAGTCAATGCTCCATTCGGATCATACCTACCCTTGAAGGTAGGTGGGTTCTCACGTTGAAATGTAGCTAACTTGCGATCCTCAGCATCTTCCCTACCACCTCTCTGCTCCCCCATAGCCTGAGCTATGGCTTGTAGAGCCTCAGCAAGTGCAACATCAATTCTTCGAGCCATTCAACCTAACACTGCAACATTAACATCCATTAAGCAATAATCCAACACTACCTAATTGTCATAGATACCATGACAGACAAACTTGGCCGGACAGACCGAACTGCTCCGATACCACTAATGTAACACCCCCTTCTATTTAATACTAATTTAATCAATAAAAATCAGAGTTTTTCAAAAACTTTTCCACGCACCTCAAAGAGAGTGCTACATCTAATAAAAACCTCATCAAAGTATAATTAAAATTCAAACGCATCTAGTGCGTGATATATGCATCATGACCAAACGGTACGAACCCTCAAAACCTGTTTAGTGTTTACAATAATCCAGAAAGTAGTTCACAGCACATCGGAAATAAAACTGAGTTCAACATACTCAATACATAGTTCAAATCAGTTTAATACATAACATAAAAGAATGATACTAGAAACCCCATCCCCGGTGTTACTAAATCAGAGCCGACACAAAAATCCCAAGAAAGCCTAGACATCTTCACTCAGAATCACCTGCATGTCGCCACGAGAGCAGGCAACATAAAATGCTAGGGTGAGTCTCTTTACATAAATAATAACAAATAAGATAAGCATTATATTAGGAAAACATCTAGCAACAACAATTCACAATAATCAAGACATTTACCATTCGATTAGAATACCAACAAGCAACAAAATAAATTAATTAAGCATCGACAAGAATTCTACGAAATGTATGAGTATATGCATGTATGCAATATGCATGTGGATCCATCATCACCTCAATAACCCCGTCGGGCACCCACCGCTTTTTGGCCGAAGCCACATCACCGCTTTTGGCCGAAGCCACATCACCGCTTTTTGGCGAAGCCACATCACCGCTTTTTGGCGAAGCCACATCACCGCTTTTATATGCATATGATTTATGTGACACCATGATAATGCATCACCACACAATAAGTTTATCACACCAATTATCAACTCACCTCTTTGGCCGAAGCCCCCACCGCTTTTGGCCGAAGCCCACATCATTCATGAATTCATCACCTCAAGTATTAACCCACCACTTTGTTATCACCTCACCAACACAACTTATTTATTAAATTAAATCTCACCCATGGACTAAATCCCACCTAAGGACCATTTTGACCCACCAAAGATTAATTTAGTACCCAAGGGTTATTTTAACACATTATGATTAATTTAGTATTTAGGAACTTATGTTAACATATTAGGATTAATTAGACACTAAGGGATTATTTTGTCACGCCAAGGATTAATTTAATTCTCAGGGACTATTTAGTCACACCAAGGATTAAATTAATTCTTAGGGACTAAACCATCACTTAGACATATTTTTGGGCACCAAGGCGCCAAGGGGCAGCCATTTTGGCGCCCCACTTAGCACACCACCAAACACAGGGCGCACAACTAGGCGCCAGGGCAGCCATTTTGGCGCCCCATATCGCGCCACATCCAACAACACACACGCATAGCAAGGCACGCACCCAGGCGCAGAATGGCGCCTCACTTGGCGCCGCGCCACACCAGCTGCACCCAGGCAACACGCACACACGCACACTAGGCGCCAAATTCCCAGAGAATTGGCGCCCTGCTCCCCTACACCCGTGCCATCCCTGCCCAGACACACACCAGGTGCCAAATTCCCAGGGAATTGGCGCCCCTGCACACACCACACTCCCTGCCAGTCACACACTAGACACAGGCGCCATATTCCTAAGGGATTGGCGCCCCTCCTGCTAGACCCAACCCAGACCGAAACAAAACTCCCAAAAACAGTAAACTGGGCGCCACTTTTCCTAGCAAATGGCGCCCCTGCCCTGCACAATCGCACCCAGCCAGAAGATTCAGCCCCTAGGCGCCATTTGCCTAGGCATTTGGCGCCCCTCCTTCAAACATCCTCACCAAGACACTTCAAACCTAATTTTCTACCCAACAATTTAATCCTCACATGAACAATACACACATAGGCATTAAATCCACTTTATTAAATTACCATATTCACATAATTTAATCCTCCCTTTCTTATTTTGGCCTCTCTTGCCTTCTTTAGGCTCTTTTCCTAAATCAAAGGCAAATTGTTCACAGAATTCACCTAATTGGTGTTTTTCTGTTAACTTTTGCTTTTTCAATTGGTTTCTTAACTTTATGTCATTACATAAAGCTAAACCTTCATTAATACAGCAACTAATAATTTGGCCATATGTTAGATCAGCATAATTAATATTTATGTCATCATTCTTATTCCTTAAAGATTGTCTAACCTTTTCGGAAAAGAGATAAGGAAGACCATCAACAAATTTTGCCTTCCAATGGATAGAATTGGGGTCCTTTAATTGAAAAACCCTGGATAAGAAAGTATCCTTATACCATCTAAAATGAGTTAAAGATGGACATCTTAAATTTTGTAAAAGAGAAGCTATTTTTTCTCCTATGGGATGTTTTAGTATGGATAAACAGAGGGTATAAACCGCATCCTCTTCCCCAGTACTAACAATAGTATTACTAGAACTAGTTTCTAGCTTAACTTCTTTCTTATGATCAAGAATTTCTTTTTTCTGAGCCTCAGTAAGATAATGATCCCACCAACCTCTTAGTTGACCAACAAATCCAGTAGCTATGAAAGAAGCTATTGTGCTATCGGAATTTCCATGTTGTTTACAAACAGTAGAATACATAATCATTCTATGTATCATATCTATGATTTGCTTATCATTTAAGCCATCAATATTCCATTCATAAATGGCTTTACCAGAATAGGAATTCTGATATGGTTCGTGTTCCTCATAAAGTAAATCTTGAGGTGAAGACCTCTTATAATAATATTTTTCTATGGCCTTAGAAGTGTAAATAGGATTAATATTAACATCCTGGTTAATATCCTGGTTAGCAAACATGTTTGTCAATTCATCAATATTATTTATATCCTTACTAAAATCAGAAGGACTCTCAGAGCTATCAGAAACACTCTCTTGAGATAAAACACTTAGAGATAAATTCTTTAATTGTTCTTGCAAAATATGAATAAATTCAGAAGTATTATCTTCCATTTTGAAACCTTTTATTGGTAAAGGAGGTTGTATTATAGGAGTCTCTGTAATCATAGGTGCTTTAGACTCATTAGTTTGTTCAAAAATCATTTTTTGTTGAAAAATTTGTTTTTCAAATAATTCCTTCAAAGAAGATAAATCTTTTTCAAGAGAAATAAATTGATCTCCTAAACAATTAAGAAAAGCATTTGTATAATTCTGGGTTTTTATCAAAGAATTTAATTCTTTGATAGTGACTTGGTTACATTCTACCTTATGTAAACTATTAAAAGCATTAGCTTCTACGTTTTGACCCAAATTTACAGGTTGTCTCGGAGGAAAAATACTACTAATTTTTTCTCCTTTCATAGTTTCCCAATTCTTTGAATTAAGAACTAAAATCTCATTATCAATATCATTTTTGATTTTATTAGTAAAATATTTAAAAAACCATTTCACAAAAGGAATATAATCATGTTTCATAGTCATTTCCTCATAATAATCATCCTTAAACTTATTAAGTTTAAGAGGACAGAATTTCTCAAAATACCATTCCCTAAATTGGGCATATTTATCTTGTTGGAACTCATCATTAACGAGTTCTCTCATTCCACTACCGGGAGAGTAATCTAATATGTATCTCATTTATAAATGAAAACTCATTTCTGATTGAGTAGGAGATTCCCTACTCTGAGAGGGTTTTTGATATATACCATGTGGAATTTGATTCTCACTAATTCTAATATTTTCTACTGTCTCTATTTCTTCTATTGGATGAGAAGTAGAAGGTCTATGTAGTTCACTAGGAAAGGTATAGAACTCACTAACAGAATGCCTTGCAGAAAGACTTCTTGGTATTTTAATAATCCTTTGAGGATTAAACTTTATTTCTATATCCCCTTCATTAGTTTGGGTAATTTGATCTATCTCTCTATTTAAGATAGGTTTAGGTTCCACTGCTTGTGGTAACGACCATGACCCAGGAAAGTTAATTTCATTCCATTTAATTAACCTGTTGGTCACTATATTAGAAGTTAATAAATTAGTTTGGACAAGAGTTGTTGTCCCTGGAAAAGATATTTGCTTAACCTTTAGATTAAGCGTATTTAAAACCTTATAATAAACTCTATAACATATTGTTCTTACTTCACTACCTGGTGTAAAATTATACCCATTAGTATTGATAGTGAGTTGCATACCATCAAGAATATTTCTGTCAGATAAAGACAAACTCAAATTTGGAGATACGTTAAAATAAACAAGTCCATGACATAGACTCGTTTCAATTAAAGCAGCTAGAGAAGGCTTGAAATATCTACATCTACCATCTCTAACATATGCAAGAATACTTGCATTTAATCCCAGCAAAGTTAATGGTTTAAAGGCAATTTGCACAAGTCCAATATGAATAAAATTATAGTCTTTAAAAGGAAGTAAATCTTTTTTACTTAATAATTTTATGGTCTGAACATTCTCAGAAACTTGAGCATAAATTGTTCAATGGTCTTAACAACATATCTTGATTTGAGATCAAAAAGACCAAATTTATATATATATCAGAATGGTGGTGTGTGAAATAATTCTTCAAAGCAATATGGAAAAGAAGTGGAAAAGGAAAGTGGAGCAGAGAAGTGGAGGAATTGAGGAAGCAACTTACTAAAGAGGAAAAGTAGTTTATTGCATTTCTAAGTTGTGCTTTACATCTGAGGCATCACATGCCTTATATAGAAAATAAAAGCCGTCTATGAAAACTAGTAGTTCTCAAGGATCAATGGATTCCAACACCTACAATTGTCTAGCTGGAGAATCTCAGGCAGAAGAAGAAGCAGAACCTATACCAGAAGATTTTTGGGATGCATTGATAGAAGACATGACTCACCAAATCAACAAGGGGAAAGGACAACAATAATTGCCGACACATAATTTGAAATTTCAAAAAGAATCAAAAGATTCAGAATATATATATATATATATATATATATATATATATTATTTTAATCTTTGAGTGGCTTTAACTTGTCCTTTCATTCTTTTAATACTTTCTACTGCAAAATAAAGAGTAAATTAAGTCGGTTATTTATATACTTAGTAATAATTGCTTTAAAAATGGAATAAAAGTATCTCTAAAAATGCACTAAATTAGAGTTTATCAACTCCCCCACACTAAACATTTGCATGTTCTCAATCAAATTCTCTGGCTCAAAAACTTTTCAAATAAGTAATAGAGATAGCCAAATAAGGAACCCAAAGTTAGAAGCACAATGACAGCCAATAGATAGTATAGAACATATGAGGTGTCAAAAGGTTGCCCAATTAGAGGCTAAAGTCCCTGAAGATTACATTTCTGTGAACAATGGCACTCGCTCACAATCTCTCTAAGTGTTTAGGGACTAGTGAAAATATACACTCAAGTTTCCACAAAATGCACATTACCATATGTTTGTAATTTGACCAAATCTCCACTAAATAGTTCACATGCATGCAAAAGATGGGGTTCATGGGTTGTAATGGGGCCAGGGTGAATTCATGCAGGGTAGGAAATAAGAAGTGGGAGATAATCAAATGGCTAAAAGAAAAAAAACAAGAAGCAAACAGTAACCATTGAAACCAAATATGGAGCTCCTATCTATTTTACAGTTTTTGTCCAAACTCCAACTTAATTTCACTTTCATTCTTCACTCTTCTTCTATTGAATCAGCTCTCTTTGATTTACCTTCTCTCTTGAGTAGACCCTTTTTTTTTTTTGGATTTACCCTTTGGCTCTTTCATTCTTTTGATGTGTCTTTTCCTCCTTTACTTTTCTCTTTTTTTTCAAATTTTCTTTTTTATATTTTTTTTTCATTTTTTTTAGGAGGAAAAAGGTAAGTACATGAAAACTTCTATTTTGTTTCCTTTGTAGGAAGATATTCTTATAAGCACATGATTCACTTATTTTTTTTTATCCTAACAAGATAGACAACTAAAATAGGTGACGAAATTTCAGTCCTGAAAATATAGACCACTAAAATATAGGACGTAATTGTAATTTTCAATAGTTGCTCCAAATTCAATCTCAATTGGTTACCACAAAAAAAAAGAAGAAAAATTATATCTGGGTACCAAAGAAAAAATATAACAAATAGGCTCAAAGGGGGCAACTAAGGGATAAATTCAACAAACAACTATGGGGCCGGAAAATACCTAAATTCCCCAAATCTTTTTACATGATGCAAATCAATTTTCGTCTTGAAATGGTCAAAAGACAAATTCTAGAATGTAGAAAATTGCGAAACACACTCATAGAAAGAAAATGGGTAAAAATTTATGATTTAGTATCAATCCCCTTATGAAGGCTCAGATCTCACATTTAGAAGCTGGTTCACAAAAAGTACTCAACAGGCACAAATGCTAATTATTAGCTTCCTAAGGACAACCTCACAGTTACAATTAAGCACAAGTCTGTCAAATGAATCAATTATGGGGTCCCAAAAAGACATAATCTCTATTGTTTTCAATTTACGCATAATTCATGCAAAACAAGCCAGAACAATGCTATCCACATATTTAGTGGGTATGTGCATTAATATAGATCAAGTGACAAAATAAAGTCCCCTCCCCCACACTAGCATGAAGCATAGTCCTCAATGCAAAATATCATATTGGCACAAAAAGAAATAAATGAGAGAGAGAGTGTAAGAGTGACTTTCCTGAGAGAGCTTTGCAAACTGAACTAATTCCTAAATAAAAAAAACAAACAAACAAAAGTGAGAGAAAATAAAACACAGGTTGCCTCCTGCGAAGCGCTTGTTTAACGTCTCGAGCCTGACGGTACTACGATCAATCCTTGAGGCCAGTGACATAGCTCACTTGGAGCAACCCTTCCTCAAAATGCTTCACACGCTGACCATTGACCTTAAAAGTGGTACCATCTTCATGAGATACCTCAAGCACTCCATAAGGAAAAACTTGAGTAACGAGCAGTAGGTCCATACCACCTTGAGCGCAACTTTCCTGGAAAAAGACGCAAACGTGAGTTATAGATTAAAACTTTCTCACCAACATGGAATTCACGCTGCTGAATGCGCTTATCATGCCACTTTTTAGTCCGCTCCTTATATAACTTGGCATTCTCATAAGCTCCGAGACGGAGCTCATCCAATTCATCGAGAAATGCAAAGCAACCTATTTTCACCTGTAAGCTGAGCATCAAAGTTTAGAAATTTTAAGGCCCAAAGTGCTTTATGCTCTAATTCAACAGACAAATGACATGCTTTTCCAAAAACAAAACGGTAAGGAGACATCCCAATGGGGGTTTTAAAAGCAGTTCTATAGGCCCATAGTGCATCATCAAGTTTCAAAGACCAATCTTTTCTTGATGCACTAACTGTCTTCTCTAAAATCCTTTTCAGCTCTCTGTTTGAAATTTCAACTTGCCCACTAGTTTGTGGGTGGCAAGGAGTTGCTACCTTATGAGTGACACCATATTTGCTCAAAAGATTTTCAAATTGTTTATTGCAAAAATGAGTGCCACCATCACTAATAATTGCTCTGGGAGTGCCAAATCTGGTAAAAATATTTTTCTTTAAAAATCTCACTACTACCCGAGCATCATTAGTGGGTAAGGCTACAGCTTCTACCCACTTAGACACATAATCTACAGCAACAAGAATATATTGATTTGAAAAAGATTTAGGGAAGGGCCCCATAAAGTCAATACCCCATACATCAATATCTCACAAACCAAAATATTGTTTAAGGGCATCTCTTGACGCCTAGAAATATTTCCACTCCTTTGGCAACTATCACAAGCTTTAACAAATTCATGAGCATCTTTAAATATAGTAGGCCAATGAAAACCACATTGTAAAACCTTATATGCAGTTCTATTTGGGCCAAAGTGGCCACCTACCTCTCTAGAATGATAATGCTCAAGGATAGAAGTTACCTCCTCTATAGGCACACAACGCCTAATTACATTGTCTCCACATACTTTAAACAGGTAAGGGTCATCCCACAAGTAGTCTCTAGCATCAAAAATTAATTTCTTCTTTTGTTGAAATGAAAAATCAGGTGGAACAACCTTACCCACCAAGTAGTTCACAATATCTCGCAAACCAAGGAAACAGAGAAATAGCTAAAAGTTTCTCATCGGGGAAAACCTCCTTGATCTCCCCATCATTTGAGGCCTGCATCACACTATGGTCGAGCCTTGAGAGGTGGTCATCTACAAAGTTCTCTGAGCCTTTCTTGTCTCTAATCTCCAAGTCAAACTCTTGTAGCAACAAAATCCACCTGATTAACCTGGGTTTGGCATCCCGCTTTCCAAGCAAATATCTAATAAAGACATGATCGGTATAAACAATAACTTTAGAAAGAACAAGGTAATGACGAAACTTGTCAAATGCAAATACTACAACTAGCAACTCTTTCTCTGTGGTAGTGTAATTTCTTTGAGCATCATCAAAGAGTGCGACTAGCATAGTAAATGGTATAGAATACCTTATTCCTTCTTTGCCCCAAAACAGCCCCCACAAAGAAGATCGCTAGCATTACACATAATTTCAAAGGGAAGCGACCAATCGGGGCAACAACAATAGGGGCACTAATTAATTTTTCCTTTAAACAATTAAAAGCCTTCAAACAAGTGTCGAAAAATCAAAAGTGGCCTCCTTAACCAGAGAGGTCGGTCATAGGCTTTGCAATTTTTGAAAAATCTTTAACAAACCTTCTATAGAAACCAGCATGGCCTAAGAAACTACGGTAACCCCTTTAACGAGGTGGGTGGGGGCAACTTTGCAATTACCTCCACCTTTGCGGGATCGACTTCAATGCCTTTAGTGGACACCTTGTGTCCCAAAATAATGCAATCTTGTACCATAAATTGGCACTTCTCCCAATTGAGCACTAAATTAGTATCCCTGCATCTCTGCAACACTGACTTCAATTTATGTAAACAATCCTCATAAGAGGATCCAAAAGCAGTAAAGTCATCCATGAATATCTCAATGCATTTTTCAACCAAGTCAGAAAAAATAGCCATCATGCATCTTTGGAAAGTGGCAGGAGCATTACATAAACCGAATGGTATCCTTTTATATGCAAATGTTCCATATGGGCAAGTAAAAGTAGTTTTTTCTTGATCCTTAGAAGCCACTGGTATTTGCAAATAACCGGAATATCCATCCAAACAACAATAATAATCATGTCCTGCCACTCTCTCAAGCATTTTATCAATAAAGGGAAGGGGGGAGTGATCTTTCCGGGTGGCATCATTTAATTTTCTATAATCAATGCAACCCGGTAGTTTTTCTAACTGCAATTAATTCATTTTTATCATTTTCCATCACAGTAGTACCTCCCTTTTTAGGAACACATTGAACAGGACTTACCCACTTTACTATCAGAGATAGGATAGATGATACCTGCATCAAGAAGCTTAATTACTTCCTTTTTTACCACCTCTTTCATGTTAGGATTAAGGCGGTGTTGAGGTAGTGCTCGAGGTTGGTATTCATCCTCCATGTAGATCTTGTGAGTGCAAATTGAGGGACTAATGCCTTTTATATCATGAATTGACCATCCAAAGGCCTCTTTGTTGGCCCTTAATACCCTCAAAAGTTTATCCTCCGTGGTGTCTGTCAAATCTGCAGCAATAATCACAGGCAAAGAGGAAGGGGGTGCAAGAAAGCATATTTTACATTTGAAGGAAGAGGCTTTAATTCAAGCTCAGGAGCCTCTTCAATTGAAGGTTGGGATTTGGAGTGTTACCCCATTCCAATTCCTCAAATCCACGGTTACTACAATTTTTCTGAGGGTGGTGAGCCTGCAAAAACATTAAGAACTCTTCTTCCTCACCACCCTGCAGCATGCCAAGTCCCTGTAAAGTAAGTACTCTTTCTAGAGGATCCTGAATTCTAAAATCATCAAAACTGTCAGAGGTAATCACATCATTAATATCTCTAGCTTGAATAAAATTACAAGAAGCAAATGAGGAAGGATTTTTTAATGAATTCAAGACTTGAAATACAACTTCCTCATCTCCAAGTCTCAAAGTCAATTTTCCCTACTGAACATCAATTAAGCTTTTTCCTGTAGCTAAGAAAGGACGCCCCAAAATAATTGGGACTTCCTCATCTTCTTCCATATCCAAAACAACAAAATCAGCATGGAAAATAAACTTATCAACCTTAACTAAAACATCCTCCACCACTCCACGGGGGTGGGCAATGGATCTATCGACTAGGTGCAAAGTGATGTTAGTAGGATGGGGTTCCTGCAAACCAAGCTTTCTAAAAAGTAAAAGGCATCAAATTTATACTTGCTCCTAAATCACATAATGCCTTTTCAAAATGAGAGTTACCAATTGTACAAGGGAGTAAAACTACCTGGATCTTTAAGCTTAGGTGGCAACTTTTTTAAAACTATAGCAGAACATTCCTCATTAAGCCTAACTGTCTCAAAGCCTTCCAACTTCCTTTTGTTAGAAATAATTTCTTTTAAAAATTTGGCATATTTAGGCATTTGAGCAATAGCTTCAACAAAAAAGGAATGTTAATATGCAATTTTCTAAATATTTCAAGAAATCTAGCAAATTGCTTATCATTCTGCTCATTTTTAAGTCTTTGAGGATAAGGAACATTTACCTTTGCTTGCTCATATTTCTCCCTTTCCTTTTTGCTTTCCTCAGAAGTGCTCCCCTCAGTAGGAGCTTGTATTTCTTTCTCGGGCGCCCGCCCATCTTGATTGTTTTCTTGAACCAACTCCTTGCCACTCCTAAGAGTGACAGCCTTGCACTGCTCGTTTCTTGGATTAGGCTCAGTCTAGGTAGGAAGTGAGCCTTGAGGCCTTTGAGACAACACAGTAATGAGATTTGAGATTTGACCCTTCAGGCTTCCAATTTCTTCATTTGTCTGCTGCATATACCTTGTCAACAAATCATTGGTATCCAACTTCTTCTCGTCTTGCCTTTGCACATGTGGAGGCTTATATGAATTTGAATTTTGCCCCTTTTGTTGTCCTCCCCAAGAGAAATTGGGGTGATTTCTCCAACCGGGATTGTAAGTGTTTGAATAAGGATCATTTTGGTTCCGGTTGGAATTCTGAACATAGTTGGCCTCCTCAGTGGAAGCAGTTGGTCGACCCTGTGCTTTTATCAGACCTTCAATAGATTGTAACCTCTCAATAGTCATGTCCATGTAATTGGCTAGGACACCCATGCATGGATGTCCAACCTTTTCCATGTATCTAACTAAAGAATCTTGCATACCAGGTCTTAACTCACTTTTCTTATGGCCAAGATAGTTGACTTCTTCAGATAGACCTCCCCAGAGATTAACTGTGTTGTCGCTAGTGGAGGGAGCTATGGGAGAAGATTGAGCTTGTGCCTTCATCAAAGATTGCATCTGCTTAGATAAGGCATCCAACTTTATGTAAATACTAGTTTCAGCTTCCACCTTGTACATACCAGCTGCTTTCTTAAGGTGTCTGTCACTTGTCTCCCATTGGGCATTATCAGCTGCTATCTGTGCAATTAAGTCGTATACTGTCGCAGGCTCCCCATTCAATAGAGAGCCACCACAAGCCATATTAACAATTCCCCTGTTTTGAGAAGATCATACGTTGCAAAAGTATTCAAGTAGTTGCCACTTCTCAAATTCATGATGAGGACAACTTCGGAGTAAGTCTTGAAACCTTTCCCAAGCCTCATGTAAAGATTCCTGCTCGACTTGAGCAAAGCTGATTATCGCACCTCGAATCTTAGTAGTCTTGCCTGGAGGAAAGTATTTGGTCAAGAATTTTTGTTTCATTGGTCCCAACTCGTAATGGACTCAAGAGAGTTGAGAGTCTAGCTGCAGCAGATGCCTTGTCACCAATGACCATGGAAACAATCTCACTCTAATAGCATCGGGGTGACACCATTACAATTATCGAGTCCGCCACCCTCAAAAAAGTTTCGAGATGAGTGTGTGGATCTTCCGTTGGTGTACCTCGAACATAGTGGAGTTCTCGAACCATTTGAATCAAGCTTGGTTTGAGCTCAAAATTGGTGGCTTGCACAGATTGGGTTGACTATGCTTGTAGTGATATTCATTTGTGGGAGTAAAGTAGTTCAAGAGTTCTTCCCGGATTGATGACCATTACTCTTCTCTCTTTTCTTATCCTTCGAGCGCTTCTTTCAATTTCTGGATCAAAACCAAAATAGGCTCCCGGGAGCGGGTGAACATGCACAAGTAATAAAAATAACAAGAATAAATAAAAATAAACTAATAAACTAAATGACAAAAATATGTAAATATTTTTTCTTTTTATTAAATTAAACTAAAATAGACTAAAACAAGAAAAAAATGTCTAAAGCAATAAAAAATCTCTTTTGTTTAATATTATTAAATTAATCGGCAGAACGGCGCTAAAAACTTGTTGCGTCAAAGACACAAATTTAGAGCAAGTGTACTCTATCACTAAGTAGTATAAAAATATCGTCTCCACAAGGATTAATTAATAAGTACCAAACTACTTAAGATTAATTATTATTTAGACGAACAAATGTTTGGTGATTGTAAAAACTAAAATAACAAGAAGTAAATAGCAAGAATTTAAATTGTAAAGTTTGATCAATGGAGAGAAGCCTAGGGTCACGGTTTCACTTGCAAGGTTCGATTCCTCTATGTCTAATCCTACCTGAATCCCCTTATTTTATTCAATTACCAATCCCTTTACTAAAGCTATTAACCTGTTTGGTCATGCGCGATTAATATTATTTTCCCTAAATTAACCCTAGTTTGGTCATGCTAGAATTTAAATTTAAGAAAAGCATAAAGTACAAAAAGGTTGAATGATTGGAAGACTAAATTAAAGTTTGGTCATTCATTAATTATAGTGTCAATTATCCTATAGGTCCACCAACTAGTTGTACTACGGTCGCTAATCAACTAATTGATTATAAACATGCAAATGGTTGTCAATCCTAATTATGTGATAAAACAATAGGATAATATTAATTGAAATAAAAATTGGGAATTCAAAGTATAAATCAAAACATGAAAATGTCTCTAATCAAGCAAGATCCACTTAAGACCCTAGAAGAGGAATTAGCTACTCATATTGTTCAAGAACATTGGAATAAAATTAAAAGTCATGAATTACAGAATAAAAATAACCCGGAGATTGAGTCAATTCTGATCCTGTATTCAGTCTCTGTATTCTGTTCCAAAGCTCTCTCACGGTGTCAAGAACGGATACCCAAAAGCTTTCTTCTCAGCTGTGTTCCGTCACTGTGCGTGTTTCTGTATGTGTGGTGGTGTACGGCTTCTCTTCAATTCTTCTTGTGCGGCTTCTTTTCTGATTCGGCTACTGTGTATCTTTTATAATCCTCAAGTGCCTAGGGTTGTGTGTTGCCTTGTCCATAGCACCTTGTTTTTTTCTTGCACACGTGCATTCTAATTCAAGGCTACTTTCCATACTCAGCCCATATATATATATATATATATATATATATATATATATATATATATATATATATATATATATATATATATATATATATATATATATATATACACACTAGTCTAATTGACCGTGCACAACAACTGCGAGTCGACATTCATTTGTTAATAGACGTAAGATAACTAATCTAAATATTGGATTTAGTCAAATACATGTATTTCAATGTGTTTCAATAAACAAAATTTAATAACGTTAAATACGTATATACAACTATGAAATTAAATTTTGTAATATATATATATATATATATATATATATATATATATATATATATATATATATATATATATATATATATTGTAGTTATGCCCCTGTTGCACAGTAAAGCACCGACATTTGAACCGATAGCAAACTTGCTAATCGAATACACATGACCTTCGTGTAAGTGTTGGTCATGGATGTAGACGTGCATCTTGTCAACACGCCCCTGTATTGTCCTGCCCTGCCATAGATGTTGAGCACAATTTAAATTTACTACAGAATACATGGTTTTACTGAAATAAGAGTTCATATTGCATTCATCATAGGTACAAATTTGTAGACGATCTATCAGATTTCCTGATACGTACGCAACTGTTCCGTTATATATATATTCCTTATATCTCTTCTCTGTTAATAATATATATTGGTAATCGTTATTTAGGGAGTGAAAAAGCAAAATCGAATGCATAAATGCACATTTGGCAATATGATTTATACATACTATAAAGGGTATAGAACATAGATGATGCATGATGTATCTCACGATGATAGAACTACATGTTTTATATACATAGCTGATTCACAAATCAAGTATGATTACATACAAATCATTTGAAGTAACATTACAGATAACACGTATCTATACCACATTTAGAGATCTGATTTTTTCAACACTAACTGAGATATTTTCTTTATGTATTCAGATAAATCGAAGATTAAAAGTTACCTCTGAATCCACGAAGACCATCTCCACAGCCATCAGTTTGTTCCCTCCGAATTTTGGAAACACATACCACTTACGAAGTAACTTGACAGTGACTGCCACGACAAAGTCCCTGTCTCAAGTGTGGCAAGTGTAGGGGGTTTTAGAAATTTGGAACAATTGCCTTGGATGAGCAAGCCATTACCACTGTTGTAGTAGGGTTGACAGGTACGACTTCAGTTGATTTTTAAGTTACACACGATTAGAAAGATCATTAAGGTTGTTCATACTTCTTATATATATATATATATATATATATATATATATATATATATATATATATATATATATATATATATATATAGGCTATCACTATATGGAGTGTGGGGGTAGGATAATTGGGCAAAACAGCCAATAAAGTCTTTTGAATGATATTGGGCTAGAATAGTGGATCGGAATTTATTAATTTTCGACCAACCCCACCACTCGAATGATTTCTCTTGAAGGCTTAAGAACTAATATGACTAAGGGTCATTATATTTTTGAATTTTTCTTGAGGAAGAGGGTCAATAGCCCCGATTATTCCTTCTGATACCTTTATTCGTTTGAAAAAACATATTGATTTTAGAAAACCAAAGTGACTTGGTTTTAACAAAGTGACTTGATGTTAAAAAAAATTACATTTTCAATAAATTTTGTGAAAAGAAAATAGAGAAAAGAGCAGATTATAAACTAATATGACAAATGACTTGGTCTGCTACCTTACGTTTGTAAAAATGACTTGGTTTTATTGAAACCTCAATTATAGCCGTAATGCTATTGATCAACCTGTGCAATATACACAAAACGGTCAATGAGACAATGCCTTTTATTACTATTCAATACTCTCTTTAATTCTCCTTTAAATGCTATTGATCATGTTTAATTTTTTTTTTAAAAAAAAAACGGTCACAACTTACAATCATATCGTAAAACTGGACATCTCAAGCTTGTTATGTTTTATATTCAATTCTGATATTTTTACCCTCTGATAATTGACATATTAGTAATAGGGAAGTGAGATATTCCTGCTACCCAAAAACCTGGACATCTCCGTTTTCGAAAAGAAATCAAGAGGAGGAACTTGAGATTGTAACGGGTTAGTTTTGCTGAAAAAACTTGGAAAGATCCTTCCTCATTAAGCAACAACGGTTTCTAATATCCTATTATCAGTAGACTTTCCATTTACGGCTGCATTACCTTGTGTGTTTTCCTCAACCTTCTTTTCAGCAGTACTGTTAATTTCAACTATGTGTCAGATTCATGGTTATATATATTGACTGTTAATTCCATATATTGACTTTCCTCAACTTTCCATTTACGACATATTTATTGACGTGGCTGATTAGGTGGATGCCTATGTGTCAGATTCATGGTTATATATATATATATATATATATATATATATATATATATATATTATTTTAATCTTTGAGTGGCTTTAACTTGTCCTTTCATTCTTTTTATACTTTCTACTTTTCTGCAAAATAAAGAGTAAATTAAGTCGGTGATTTATATACTTAGTAATAATTGCTTTAAAAATGGAATAAAAGTATCTCTAAAAATGCACTAAATTAGAGTTTATCACTTTGTCCTCACTTGCATGATTTTCGGGAAACTTCCTAGAAGGCGACTCATCTCAAAATTGCTCCAAGTCAAGCACACTTAACTATGGAGTTCTTATGTTCAGAGCTCCCGAAAAGATATTGCATTTGTTTAGTCCAAATCAATTCCTTTAAGCCTTGCTTCAACTGTACAGTCTCATACCTGCACAACCTCAGGATCATTCTCATTCAGGTGCGTATTCGATTAATTCACGCGCCACTTCGCTTTGAAGCTTGAAGGAGTCGCTCTTTGTCTGTGCCAACTTTTGGGCACCAACAATCACTCCCCACCCTCCTCAGCCACGGATGTCCCAAGAACTAATGAGGGAAATCCAACTCACACTTGAGTAGCATCAAGTCTTGAGTTCAATGGTGAAAGTGCACTATTAGAGTCATTGCAAGTAATTGATAATAGATACATCTCATAGTTCAAAGTACTTGGACCATAAGTTTAAAGTTGGAAGGTTGAGTTTTTCCTCTTAATAGACCTATAGCATATATGTTTAGAAGTGCTTATTATGAGAGTGTTTCCGATAGAGTCTACCTATATGAGAGTGAAGTGGGGCCTTTGGATATTAAGGGATTGACTATTAAAGCGCTCGTGAAATGGTATCGAGATCTCATGTGTAGGTTAATTTATGCTTGTTCTAATTAATAATCGATTCAAAGCTAGTCTACCAGTCTATTCAGGGATGAGTGAAACAATGACTTACTAAGTAAAGGTTCAAATCGCAAGATACCTTTAGCTGAAAGTAAGTGATTTCCGGAGTAATGGGATTTGGATTTATTTTAAAAATTGTGAGAGATTATTGCGGATTTGCAAAATATTAAGAATCTAACAACACCAAAGTGAAAGAGAAACACAATGTTTCATGTTCAAAAGGTGTGTCCTTTGGTGACTTTCACTAGTGTTTATGTTATTTAATGAACATTTGTATCTATTCATTTAAATATATTTTAGTGAAGAGATGCAATCATTCATTGATGACTGGACAATTGTCAATGAGTTGTGACTCCATATCGGACTCCTGTTTTTGATTACTCAAAAATATAAGGTAAATTTATTTGGGTTTTGATCTTTGTACCCCCTCCCTTGGACCCTATACCCCCATCTCATCCCAAACTTCCAATTTTGCCCCTGCTAAAAAACAAAAAAAAAAACAATTTTTTTTCTTTCAGGAAACATCTCTATGAGATAAATCCGAGTCAAAAAATTGACTACGGATTTATCCTCAAGAGATAAATCAGTAGTCAATTTTTTTGACTCGGATTTATCTCATGTAGAGATGTTTCCATAGGTAAATTCTTTAGGAAACATCTACTATGAGATAAATCCGAGTCAAAAAATTGACTACGGATTTATCCTCAAGAGATAAATCCGTAGTCACTTTTTGACTACGGATTTATCTCATAGAGATGTTTCCTAAAGAAAAAATTGTTCCAAAAAGTGATTACGGATTTATCTCTTTGAGGATAAACCGTAGTAGTCAAAAAGTGATTCTACGGATTTATCATCAATAGATAAATCCGGAAACAACTCAAAGTTTTAAAAAATGACTACGGATTCATGATGATTCCGGGAAGTTTGTGAAAATGACAGGGGTATTTTGGTCTTAAATCGTATTATGGGGGTATGGAAGGCAAGGAGGGGGGTATGAAAATTAAAAGCCAACTTATTTTTGTTAGAAAGCTTATGAATTCATCATCGCACAAGACTCTAAGGCTTGCATAAATACAATTCAACCCCACCAATCATTCTAGATTGGATGAAATAGGATAACCGGCGAATCTTCGTATGGATACAATGGAGTTCCTTAGCATGGTTGGCACTCGAGTCCGGTTTACGTAACTAAATGACACATTTAGTGATAGTCACTAAATAGATACAAATGTAATTTACCAATTAATAAAAAAGAATTTTAATATTAGCTTTTATGTGGGTTCCGATTAATTAAGCATTAACTTTGGAATGTGTAACCGTCGGAATTAATGGTCATAAACATAGGAGATAATTGTTTTATTAGTTATTTATATTTAATTAATTATTATAAAGAATATTTGATAGTACTAAATTATCCTCCTATAATAACAACCATTGGATACAATTTAAGTAATATATTTATCATTCAACGGCTAATATAGATTTAGTGATCATCACTAAGCATAAGGCTTAGTGATGTAAGCGTTAGCCCAAAAACAGAATGTTGATGAACAAGATGAACACCAAGCTACATGTCCAGTATTTCAAGCAACTGATATTCCTTCTCACACTCTATATTTCTCCACGAATTTACACACAATCACCCCAGTTTTTGATTCATTTCTCTAGTTTTCCATGTCCTCAAACTGAATGCTTATTTTCAACTTAAAACTCTTCTGCAACATCAAGATACAAGAGTCCAAAGAGAGCCTCCTCAACACTTTTTTGTCCTGAATTTCATTATAGTCTTCAACTGCCAACCCTTTCTTCTCCACGAAATTGAACTCCAAAAATCCTCAATCTTACGTACCTCAATCTATAGCTTGCAAGTTATTCTAACAATTGCCCAATTCTTCTAGCTACAAAACCTGCGAATTGGGACATGTGAAGCCCAAAAGGAGGCTTAAAGAATTTATTTATGGCTTGGTTCTTGAGTAATTTTCAGCAACTATGAAGCACAGACACAGACACAGACACGGATACCGGACACGATACAGACACGAACACCCAGACATCGATTTTATTTTGATTTTTAAAAAAAACTACAAGTAATTGAATTGTCGGTGTCAGACATGATACACGTCGGGCACTAGGACGCGTCTTCAACCGGAGGTGTCCGTGCTACATCAGCAACACCCCTCCTTCTTCAAGCACTCTATTGACCACAAATTTGACCCCTATAATTTCCATGTTTCAGCTGCAATCTGCAAGCTCTATCACACACCCAACATCATCCTACTCCTTGGCTCCTCATTCTTCCAACAATTGGTGCATGCAAGATGATAAATGGGGTTGGAAAATGTGTTTCAGCTTCTGTTTTGGGGTGCTCGTGGGGGTTCTTTGGGTGTTTTTGATTTTGTTTTTGAGATTGATATTAAAAGTGGAAGTGGGGTGAATGATGTCGAATGAATGTTGGATGGTAGTGTTGAATCAAAGTTTCTCTCCCATCTTTTTTCCTCTCACTCTTGCCTCACCCTCTTTCTCTCCTCTCTATTCTTCTCCTTCTCTTATTTCACTTGTGATTTTTAGTGTTTCAGCCAATGGTGTAAATGGCCTTTGTAGTCTACGGCATGGACCTTCCTAATGTTGCTATGCTACTACTAGGGGTTGTTTTACATTTGTTAATTAATTGCAAAACAATACTATCTCTGTTTCTAATTTTTGGTACTTTTGACCTGTTATACACAAATTAAGGTAGTATTAATGTGTGTTACTAAAACACTAAAAACCTCTATATAATTGTCTTGGGATAATTGAAATCAAAGTAAAAGAGTCTTGAAACAATAAATTCATACATTGAAAATCTAAAAAACTCGATAAATATAATTGATATATTTAGAAAAAAATTTGAATTGTACACTGGGTTTTTTAATCACTTGTATTTTTAATCTCTAAATCTTTTAATTCTCATAAAATTTGAGTTCTAATCCAAACATATAATTCTAAAAAAAATACTAAACATCATAAAATTAGTTAATCAATTCATTAAAAATATGGGGTAATACATTACTCCCTACCTTTTTGAATATTTGTCCCTAAACATAAGACTAATTCATGTTTGAATTAATCATCTATCCTCATAATATTCACTCTTGTATTCATGGTTGAGTATTCATTGAGATAACGCCATCTTAAGAAATCAAGTATTCTTAGTGTTCTGAGTGTCATTCATTTTGCTCTTGAATTTCAGCAATTTCCAAAATACGACCAAACTAGGTTATTTCTCTCTTTAAGAAAATTTCTATTTGAAATAATTTTTTACCAATGGCTAATTGAAACGAATCGTTTCACTAAAGGATAAAGAAAAATATAATATTAATGTAATAATATTTATAGTAATAATAATAAGTCAAATTAATTAAATAAAACCAAAAAGGGGGTGGGGCACCTTCGGGACCACCACCCACACCCACACTCCTCATTCTTTTTTGGGCTTTTTTTTGACCCCCACCATTTCCCCTCATACCCCCACTCACAATGAAAACCCCAAAATGCCCTTTGTAATCTATTTTTTTTAAAAAAAAGGTTCATCGTATATATGTCATTTGGGACATATATACGATGCTTAGTTTTACCACATCGTATATATGCCCTTAAGAGGTATATACGATTGCATCTTATACGGCCAATCGTATATACCTTTTAAGGGCATATATACGATGTGGTAAAACTACGCATCGTATATATGTCCCAAATGACATATATGCGATGGGTTGTAAAAAAAATTCAACGGTCATGATTTCACTTTCAAAGTTGATCAACGGTGTGGATTGCACAACAAAATCAACGGTTGATAATCTTTTACCTCAACTATAAATACTCACTCCCACCATCACTATTTTCACACCAAAAATTCAACTTTCTTCTCTCACACAATACAAGTCAAGATGATGCAGGCTTCGCTAATGTCATACTACGAGCCTTCTTCCCTCACTCTCGTTCATTTTAATATGGGGTTTGCTGATCATCAGGGCATCATCTTGCAAAATGATGGTATATGTTTCGATGGGAGAGATGTTTTATCGTGTAGGTTGAAACACTGCATATCATTTGTTGCTCTTAAGCAGAAACTACTGCGGATGGTTCAACTAGAGAACGACGAGCATGAGATAATTCGTATCGTTTATCGGAAACCAGAATGGACTGATGGAGGTCTTTACTGGTCTGTCGTGGATGTCAACAACGAGGATGACCTCCGACAGATGATGTCCAATCATATTATGTTTAAATGGAAGAGTTACATTCATCTGTACGTCGAAACCAGAAGGATTGTCGCTGAGATCCTTTGTCGATTAACTCCACCAGCTCAGTAGTTTCTATTGTATTTTCTTTTTATCTATCTATTTTTATTCTAGTTGTTTATGTTTTATCGCTTGTGTAACTTTGTTTTATCGAATCAATGAAATCAAAAAAATAAGGAAAATCGTAAAATATAACACCTGAAAAAAAGTAATAATAAAGTGCCAACATCAAAGTAATATGAGTACAAATACATAAAAGCACAAATACAAAATCTCTAACGTCGTCACCCTCGTCCTCGTCCCCATCGTATAAGTTCCCCAGAAATGTCATCTGGTGCTGCCATCCCTACCAGCCTATGGAGTGTCCGATACGCCCCGCTGCCACGCGTGATCTCGCCATCACGAATCCTCCCCAAGCGAGCCACAACCTCCTCACCCACTCAACATCGTCGTGATCGTAGCTCGGGGGAGGTGTCCAGCCCTCGCCATCGGTGATGGTGGAGCCGGTAATAGTCCGGGGATAGATGCACAGACGCATTTCACCGTAAGTACCCACGCATCTCATCATCCGCCCCGTGAGCAATCCGAGTAGTGCGCAGGATGTCATCCACAGATGCCATGAAGTGGGTTATCTGAAAGACGCACTCAGTATGACTCGGACGACCTCTGAGAGGGTCACGCGGGATGATCTTAACGTACCCAAACTGTCGCATGCACCTATCAGGCATGTAAGGAACTCTGAAGTCAGCCCAACTGATGAAGCCTCTGTAGAGGGAGATCTGCTCAAAGGGTCTACCAGCCCTGTGCTCCTCAAATGGCCGCCAACAGACATCCTCTGGCCTCAGCTCATCAATCATCCTCCCAGTAGTGGCTCGCCCGGGTGGTCCGACTTCTTCTTCCCGGCGCCCCACCCGGTGGCTCCGCACCTAGATATGACCGCAACGACCTCTCCGCCATCCGAGGGAAATACCACATAATCCAAGCTTGAAATGCAAAAATAAACAACATATTTAATTCAAAAAAATTTACCCAAAGTCAGTGTGATTTAACAAAAAAAATGAAGTTAGAATGTGTACCTGAAATAGGTTGGCATACCCTCCACACTGCGTTGTCTCCCTCAAAGACGTAGTGTTCAAGGACTCATACATGGCAGCTAGTGCACCTGCACCCCATGCATAGCCTCCAAGAACATCTGCACTCAGATCATGCAGGTAGATCAGCCACTTAGCCTTCGCCCTGTCTCCAGTCTTCGTAGTGAAGATACATGAGGGTCGGAAGCCGATGCGAGATAAGCCTCACAAAGAATCGTAATGTCACCCCCTCCTCCAAATTACGCTCATAAACCTGCTCCAGCCATTTGAAGCTGTAATACGAACCCCCACGGGTGTTGTTAGTAGCCTCAACCCGTGACACACCTAGATATGTCTCTGCAAGCTATGCGGCATACTCCGAGCTCACAGTGATGGTGGGAGGTGTGGCATAGTTCCCCTAGATGGGAAGGTGCAGCAGACAGGAGATGTCATCCAGAGTGATCGCCATTTCACCAAATGGCAAGTGAAATGACGAAGTATCTGAGTGCCATCTCTCAATAAAGCCGGCAAAGAACTCATGGTCTCATCGTGGCGTGGCTGGCCCGGAGAAGTGGGGCCATTTTGGAGTCCCTGACCACTGTGGCACGCTGATGTTGGGCCGGGTAATGTAGATGGAGTCTGGTATGGATTTTGTTGCCATGAGCCCATACTTTGACAACACGCAGATACTCCTGAATTAAAATTAAATAAATGATGTAAGCAAAAAGTGCAGACTATGTGAGTTAAATAAATTATTTAAGCAAAAAAAGCAAAACTTATCGGGTCGTAGTCTCGAATCGCATACATGATCTGCCAGGTCAGTGAAGAGAGAGGGCTGATGCTGAGGTTGATCCTCCTGGGGCTGCTCCCCCTGATACTCAGACATATAGAGTGTTCGAGTAATACATATCACCGAAATTTGCTCGTCTTGATACTCGGGAGGCGAGGCATGGTAATGAATAGGCTGGGGATGGTAAAGAGAAGGCCGTGGATGGTACTGAGGAGGAGGCTGAGAATGATACTGAGGAACCAGCCTCCCTCTATGCCAATCCTCTCCTTTGAGTCATTGTAGATAATCCCCAAGATAAAACTGCCCATCATCCTGAAAATGAGTTGGGTGATACTGCTCATCATACAGGTGGCTCGGTGATACTCACTGGTGGGTCGACTGTCTCTGTCTCCTAACGGAAGCATGCAGCTGATTATTCCTCCTCGTCCTCGGAGCAGCCGAAGATGACTCCCCTCTCTCTCCGATAGGAGATACCTCCAATCTCCCTCTATGCCTACCGGACACTACAAGCAAAGGAAAAAAAATTAGTAAAAAAAAATTGCTCATCGTATTTACATATAAATGGGGGTATATACGATGCTTACTCTTTAAAGCGTCGTATATAGGGTCTGCTGGGCGTATATGCAAGTGGCTGAAATCTGGGTAATCGTATATACGCCTGGAAAAGGGTATATACGATGGGGAAAAAATTACTGATCGTATATAGGCTGGTGGTGGGGTATATGCGAGTGGTGGAATTTCAAGGCAATCGTATATACGTCTCTGTGGCGTATATGCGAGTGGTTAGTGGTCAATCGTAGGTATGACCAATAATGTGAAGAAATTGTGATTTTGTAAAAACGAAGGGGTATTTTGGTCTTTTCACAGGGTGCGTGGGGGGTTAGGATCCTCTCCATTTAATGGAGGGTTCCATTTGGAGAGAGAGTGAGACAATGAATATTTTAATATTATTTTAAAAATAATATTAAAATATTTATTGTGTCACTCTCTCTCCAAATGGAACCCTCCATTAAATGGAGAGGATCCCAACCCGGTGCGTGGGGGGTATGAGGGGAAAGGGTGGGGGTAAAAAAACCGTTCTTTTTTTTATTCTCTCTGTCAACCAAACCCCAACTCTTCCTTTTTTTTTTCTCCCGTGACAGTGAAATCCCCTTTCCCCCATTCTTCTTCTCCTACCTCCATTTCTATCCCTCTACAATAATAACTATTTCTCCTCTTCTCACCATATTTCTTATACTAAATAAGAATGCAAGCTTAAAACGGAGGTATTTTGAGTTGGTTTGGAAATACCCATTCTTGGAACTTTTGTCTCTTGGAACTATTTGAGGTAAAATTTTATTCCAAGAGTTGATATTGAGTATGAATGAGTAGTAGGAAAGCTTAGAATAACATTGTCTATTTTCATGGGTTCCCATGAAACCCTAAATTCAATAAATTGGGACTTTTGGTTCAATTCTTGTGTTTATCGTTAATATGACCCTAAATAGACTTGTGGATGGCTGAAACTGTTGTTATTGGTGGTTAGATACTTCGGAAGAAAATTTGGTGGTTCCTCTTGAAGGCAAGGGAAAGGACTTGGCTCATTCTTCATAGTTGTGAGTAGCTAATCTACAATGTGGCAATTTTTACATATATATTTTCTTTATGGAGAAGCAAACACATTTTTTTAAAATAGATTTTTATCTCCAAATATGAGTTGCAATGTATTTCTATTTTATGTGTTGTAGTTGTTGTTGGATACCGTTCGCTACAACGAAAAGAGAATGCAACCTATGAGTGAAATGCTCATAGCCCTTTTAGATAACCGTTTTGCCGTGACGAAGAGATAATACGGCCTGTGATAACCGTTTTGCCGTGACGAAGAGATAATACGCCTGTGATAACCGTTTTGCCGTGACGAAGAGATAATACGGCCTATGATAACTGTTTTGCCGTGACGAAGAGACAATGTAGTCTATGTGCACATTGTAAATAGATTATCTTGCTTGTCATATTCTTGATGTGAGACTTATTGAAATCTTTTTGATGATATAACTTTTGTATGTATACCAAATGAGATGGTTTTCCATGTTTTATGGTGGTTGCTATATGAAAATTGTATTTACTCGAAAACCACTCGTGCTATCATTGCTTCTCTTTCCTGTCCACTTGTTTATTATGCTATCACTGAGTCTTTTTGACTCACCCTATCCTTTCTTTATTTTTTCAGACTTGCAGATAAAAAAAGTAGGTTGTCCCTGGTGTCTACTACTCAAACCAGGGCTTGTTGCATTTTGGGTAGGCCTCATCTTAAGCGGTGACTATTATTTTTGATGACTTCGGTTGATGCAGCTATAGGAATAGGAACTTTTGTGTCTAAAAGAGTCTATGGTCAAATAGGAATTTTGTAAAAACTATGTAGCTGCTTTTATTTTGAAACCTATTCTCAAGGTTGTAATTATGATGAAGGCTTTGGTTGCTGTATTCTGGATATATGATTCACAATTATGCAGGTTTATTTTGTGTTTGGAATGTTCGAAAAACAGATGAGACTCTGTTGAAATTTCTGTAGATATTGTAAATTTAAAAGTGGGTTAGGCTTGCCAAGCTTATGACGAGTGTCTTAGCTCGAGCGCCGGTCATGGCCTATCGGTGGGTTGTGACACTAATTTTAACTTTTTTATTTAACAGGAGAGGTTTCAGCAGCAGTTGTCTCGGGAAAATCTGCCACTCGACCTCGATGAGCTGATGAAGTTAAAGATGCAGTTGTGGTATGACACTTTTGGTTGGATGTATAAGGGTGGTCTGTACGAGACGGGAAACATGTTTGACAATGTAGGCCAAGGTGGTGTTGGTATGTTTGACATTAGGGCATTGACGAGCGCAAACATGTCCCCTAAGCAACTCAAGATCATCCACACATTGAAGGAGGAAATAGCTACTACCAGGGAGCGAGAGAGGAAGCTGGAGGCTGATGTTACATGATAGCAGTGCCTGATTGACACAATATTTAATCATGTAGGGATGTCAATACTTCCACCTGAGTTGCAACCGCCCGAGCAAGACCAGCCCGCCCAGCAGGACGGCGATGCAGATGATGGAGACTTCCCTAATCAGGAGCATTATTGACGACATTTAGGTAATTTATGTTTTAATTAATATGCAAAAATATCTTAGTGTTTTTTACGATATTCTTGACATTTTTATTTTTGATTTGTCAGGTACATTGTTCTAGACATCAAGTAAATGCTTCCTAGAGCCATTGGTTTTTTTTTATAGTAGTAGTTTGTGGTTTTTGGGGTTGTAGTACTTTTTGGAACTTTTAGATTTTAGAACTGTTTGGATTATAGAACTATTTTGGGTTATGGATTGTTAATAGTGTAGGCGCTTTTTGAGCTGATATTGATTGTGTTGACACTTTTGCTGTTGATATCGAAACATTTTGACACTTTAATTAAATTGTTTTGAATCAAATTTTTGTCATTCGGTTGTTTAATTAAATGTATTTTGAATATGAATGATCAATTGGCAGGATGTTTTAATTTAGTTATAAATTTCAAATTGGCTGAGATTTGAGTACGATGTTATCTGTTTTTGTTGGTACCAATGTTGTTAACAATAAGTAACATAATATGTGAAATCTGAATAACTTAAGCTCATTACCAACATATTTACCGTAGGTAATAGTGGAGATATGATTAGTGACGGATTTCGCAGCCGTCATTGTTAGCGATAGATTTATCGATGGGACGGAAATTTCAGTCAGTAAATTTTTTCGACCCCACAATTAGTGACGATTTTTTGTCTGTCAAAAATGAGGAAATAACAACAAATATTTTGATTTACGGACGGATTTTGCCATGGCTAATTAGCGTTTTATTGTAGCGAATAGTCCCTCAACAAAGTTCCCTTTAATTTTTGTTCTTCACTTACATATCTTTTTGCACATTTGATCCTTATTTACTTTGTTTGCACTTTTGGCTAACAAACTTCCACACTATTCCACAATAGCATCTGCCAAGTCACATATCTTTTGGCTAAGGAGGACACTGAAACTCTACAATTTCTTGCCATACATGAGCATACAGAAGGTTCATTAACAACCATGTTGATAATATCTCTAGTACATGGAAATACAAAACAATAAAAATGATAACAAAATTTCTCAAAAACCAGCCATGGGATGTGAATAAATAATCAATCAAGAGCAAGCCAAAAGCCTTGTTGTTGCGTCCATGTAAGCCACACGCAAACCCTGCTCCTGTGTTCACAACGCAATTGCGGGCTGATGCGGTTGCAGACCCTGCCGCAACGGCAATATTGCGACCGCATCACGTGATGCGGTCCGCAATGCTTCTGCTTCCTCCTCCTCTATGCAGTATGCCATATTTTGTAAAAAGATATCGCCACCTTTAGTAGCGTTTATAAAAAAACGCTACCCATTTTAATAACACGCTACACCATTAGTAGCGTTTTAAGGTAAAACGCTACCCATTAGGTAACACGCTAGAGCGGATCCCTAGCGCTTTTATTCAAAACGCTAGCCAATTAGAAAACACGCTAGACGGATCCTAAGCGCGCTTTTTATTCAAAACGCTAGCCAATTAGAAAACACGCTAGATAGATCCCTAGCGTTTTTTAAAAAGCGCTAGGTATTTAGAAAACACGCTAGACAGATCCCTAGCGCTTTTATCAAAATGCTAGCCAATTAGAAAACACGCTAGATAGATCCCTAGCATTTTTTAGAAAGCGCTAGTTATTTAGTAAACACTCTAGACAGATCCCTAGCGCTTTTATTCAAAACGCTAGGTATTTAGAAAACACGCTAGATAGATCCCTAGCGTTTTTCATAAAACGCTAGGTATGGTTAAATAATTTTTTTTTCGTTTCCCATTGAGCTACTTCCCTCTCTCAGCGAACACTCTCACCCAGAAACGCAAAACCCTAACACCCTAACACAAATTAACATCATCTCTCTCAACGAAAATCATCTCTCTCGGTGAACATCATCTTTCTCGGTCTCTCTCACTCGGACAACATTGGTGAGTTTTACATTTCCTTTCTGTTTCGGGTTCCTTTATTAATTTCGTTCCATTCTCTAATTACAATAGTCTCTTGTTGCAATTTTTTCTTGTAAATTACAATTAGGAAATTTGTTAGATATTAATTGTGGGTTCTAGTTTAGAAATATATTAGTTTTGTCACTTGTGCATGTAACACCCCCTTCTACCATAACTACTATTTAATTAATTTTGAAAATCAGAGTGCGTAAAAACTTTTAGTGCGACCGCTCGAGGGCGTCACATTTAAAACAAAACACCTTAAATAACTCCAAAATAGTAATTAAAATAAACTTGATAAATGATACATAGCACCAACAATGTCCGAGGACAAAATACTACAATGATGGAAAATAACAACTTAACATCTTAGTTCAAAATATAAAAGAAATAATAAACTAAACATCCCCCCGGTGCTACGTATCGAGCCAGGCTCGACCACACTAGAAGAAGGATCTCTAGTCACCTTGATCCGCACCGTCACTGCAAGTTGCCGACATACGAAGCAACACGATGCGATGGGGTGAGTCTCAATGCATAGGAGATAATAGATAAAACAAAAACACAGTAGAATAGGTACACACGTAATTACGATTACACCAATTACAATTACGCCAAATACTGATTACACCAATTCGATTACACCAAATCTGATTACACCAAATAGTTTATGAAGACACAATCAATCACGAACATGTATGCAATGTATGAAATGCAACCCAAAACTCCACTGGGCATATGCATGTGGATCCATCACCAAAATTGCCTTGAGGGCATTCACCAAACACCAAAATATTTTAAGAGGCCGAGGCCTATTCACCAAAAATGCATATGAGAATGCGACACCATGACTATGCACCAAAAACACCAAATCACCAAAAGAAAGCAATAACATACTCACCCATAGCCTTGTGGGCTCACCAACACCAAAGAAAGGTCATAGACCCCAACTCACCATTATTTAATCACCAATAATACACCACACCACAAATAGTAATTCTATAGGGACTAAAAGATCACCAAGACTAATTCTACACCAAAGGACTAAAGTCACTCCAGGGGACTAAACCCACACCTAGGGACCCAAACACCTCCTAGGGACTAATGTGACACCTAGGGATTAATTTAACACCTAAGATTTAAGGTAACAACACATAGAATTTGGGTACAATATATTTAAGATTTTGGAAAACACCTCATTTCACGCTTAGGAAGCATCACATTTAAAATTAAGGAAAAACACCACATTTGCAAGGTTGGAAAACATCACATTTTAATTGTGGAAACAGCTCACTTGAAACGCCAATTAAACCACAGCAAAACAACTTAAAAACAGTAGGATTTATACGCCAAATCAAAGAGGAAAACAACAGCCAAAACAGCCACCTTTTACGCGCCAACAGCAGAATTCTTATTTGTATAAACAGCAACACATAACAGTTTATTTCGCCTTAAAAATAGAATATTCAGTTAGGCCTCTGAATAAGCTTTCCAACGCATTTTAGAACACCTCAATCGGGTTCGGTTCGCAAGATATCAATTTTTCAAAAACATGACAGCACTTTATTTTTTGACACACAGCAGCATTTCATTCGTATAACAGCTACCACAAAACAGTTTATTTTGCCTTAAAAATAGAATATTCAGTTAGGCCTCTGAATAAGCTTTCCAACGCATTTTAGAACACCTCAATCGGGCTCCGGTTCGCAAGATATCAATTTTTCAAAAATATGACAGCACTTTAAGAAAATACAGCAACTCAGATTTTGACAAAAAGACAGCAACATCATATAATTTTTCTGTTCAAAGGCAAACAGCAGTTGATCTTCCATTAAAAAAAAAAGATGACACCTCTATTTAAATCAAAAGCAATGACTAATTGTTAATAAAGCAAAGAGCCCTCCATCACCCTAAAATCGATTCTACCCACCCAATATTACCAAACACGAAATTCATCTCTACAATTCATCAACCACATCAAACATCATCAAAATCATATCACAACAACATCAAAATTCAGCAATCACCTCAATAATTCATCAACAACATCAAAACTCAATATTTACATAACAATTCAATTCAACCACATATAAGGTCACACAATCACCCAATCAATCAAATACTTCATGAATCAATTTAAACAACTACTCCTAACACCTAATCCCTATGATTTCATGGTTTATAAATTATTAACTATGAAAGAGAGCCCCCATACCTTGTTAATTGAAGAAGATACACTAAAGTCCTCAAGAACACCCCTCCAAGACACCAACACTCCAAGCCTTCCCTCTTTCTCCTTGAATCAAGCGCTCCTCTCCTTCTCTCTAGCCCTAGCCGTCGCACCTCTTCACTCTTCTCTCCTTTCTAATTTTTGATCTTTTGCTTCTTATGAGGGTTTCTCCTAAGACCCTAATGTTTTTATTATTTGGGTTTGGGCCACTTAACTCCAATGGGCCTTAATTGCACACCCCTAATTACTTTCTCATATCCTCCTTATTTAATTATAATACTCCCCATTTATTTACTACACCCCACTCCTTATTTAAATGAGCATAAACACTCTAACCCTTTTTAATTTGATTTTTAATTCTCAACCATACGCTACTTTTCCTCCCACTTTTCCTCCTACTTTTCCTCCCTCCCATAACAACTTTGGTTTTCTCTAGAAACTTGCTTTTAATAATAATAATAATAATAATAATAATAATAATCATCATATATTAAGTATTTCTAACATCAATTTTAGTCCTTCTCAACGTGGTCCCTATGCCAAAAACTCTCCAATTTGGTCTGCTACCCTATCAAATCAACTCCAAATAATTTCTAATAAAATTTGGGGCGTTACAGTGCACACTAGACTCTTTTTTTTTTTACCACTAGCCTCTTCTTGTTACACATAAATTAAGTTCATTAATTATTTTGAAGACTAGACTATGGTTCCTTTGTCTTGACCAAAGGACCGAGAATAGAAATAGAATATGAGATAGATATAGCTTGGGAAAATAAGGAGTGGAATTGAAAAAAATTTAAAAGAGGAATTTTGTTTGTTTTTTTTATATGAATTGATTCTTCATTATATTCGAATTGCTTGATGGGTCATATGTTAAAGTTCTCTTCTCGAGGATTTTATTATAAATATTTGGAAATTATGGATAGAAATTGGATGTCCGCCAATAAATCTGTCCAAGGAGTATGCATTTGGAGTGGATTATTTTGTAATTTGTGATGTTGAGCGTTTAGGGACTTCTAGTGGTATGAAATGTCCTTGTTTAAGGTGTTGTTATGTAAAATCGCCATCGCAGAGGAGTTGGTACGACATTTAAAGGCGAATGGAATTGATCAAAGTTACACTTGTTGGATAATGCACGGTGTGAAAAAGGTGAATCTTCAAATATGAATGATATTAGTAAGAGATATGCGCGCCGGTTGACACCGAGAGACACATTCATTTGATGCGACGAATTTGAAGAGATGGCAAAGGTGGTTGAAGAGGATCTTAATGATTGTCTGAAATGTTTGAGAAGTTGATAAGCGATGCGAGAGACACCATTCTATGCGGGTTGTCTTGAATTCACAAAATTATTGGTTGTGATCAAGTTATATAACTTGAAAACTCGCCACGAGATGGACGGATAAGAGCTTTACCGATTTACTCGCATACGAAAGAAATGTTGCCGAATGATAATGTGCTTCCTTCTCGGACGTATGATGCAAAGCAAATGTTGGGGTCTATTGGCTTGAACTATGAGAAGATACAAGCTTGTCCAGAATGATTGCATTTTATTTTTGGAATGAACATGCGTTGTTAAAGTCGTGTCCTAAATGTAATGCAATCGCGCAGTATAAGAAGAAAGAGTCCGCTCGAGAAAAGGTGTTGTGGTATTTTCCTATAATTCCTCGATTTAGGCGCATGTATCGTAGTTCGGAAGATGCAAAACACTTGACATGGCATGAGGATGAAAGGATTAAAGATGGTATGCTATGACACCGGGAAGATTCTCCGCAATGAAAAAATTAATATTGAGTATCCTAATTTTGGGGATGACGAGAAACCTACGCCTTGCATTGTCTGCTGATGGATTTAACCCGCACGGTATCGAGTAGCTCCCACGATACATGGCCCGTGATTTTGGCGATTTATAACTTACAAGCGTGGCTCTCGCATGAAATGCAAATATATGATCTTTGTCTTTGTTAATTTAGGCCCAAACAACCAGGAAATGATATTGATGTATACTTGGCTCCTTTAATTGAAGACTTGAAGCAAATGTGGGAGGCGGGGTAGAGGTGTATGATGGGTTGAGAGAAGAAAGTTTCACCACGAGGGCTATGATCTTTGGCACATTGCGACTTTCCCGCATACGGCAATCTATCAGGTGCGAGTAACAAAGGCGATGTCCATGCCCTATATGTGAAGATAACACAGATTGGATGTGGTTGGAACATGGTAAGAAGAATATCTATCTTGGTCATCGTAGATTTTTGCCATCAACTCATCACTATCGATTGTAGAGAAAGGCATTTGATGGGAATACAGAAACACGTAGAGCTCCCGCACTTTTGTGGCGAGCAGTATTTGAAAAGGTGGAAGATTTGAACATTAAATTTGGGAAGCCTTTTGCAGGAGAGCTTGCCAAACGGGGGTGGAAGAAAAAGTCGATTTTCTTTGAGTTGCCATACTGGAAGTCATTATATGTAAGCATTTCATTGATGTGATGCATGTTGAAAAGAATGTCTTGAAAGTGTCATTGGTACCTTACTCAATATCTGGGTAAGACTAAAGATACCATCAACTCAAGGTTGGATTTGGTTAGTATGGGTTTGAGACCTGAATTGGGTCCGGTAAAGAAGGGTACACGTACATATCTACCTCGGCACTCATACTCTATCTAGAAAGGAGAAAGCTGTCTTTTGTGAGTTTCTTCATGGAGTTAAAGTTCCAAAGGGATACTCTTCAAATGTGGCGACTCTTGTATCGATTAAAGACCTCAAGTTAAAGTCTCTAAACTCCCACGATTGTCATGTTCTCATGGAGCATTTGCTACCCATTGGTATACGATCCATTTTGCCTAAGAAAGTGCGTCAGACCTTAACCAAACTTTGTTTCTTCTTTAAGGCGATTTGTATTAGAGTGATTGACCACGGAAAGTTGCCAACATTGCAAAGAGAAATTACTGTCACTTTGTGTGAGCTTGAGATGTATTTCCCACCTTCCTTTTTTGACATAATGATTCATCTAATAGTTCATCTGGTTAGAGAGACACAATTGTGTGGCCCATGTTACATGAGATGGAAGTATCCGTTTGAGCGTTACATGAAGATATTAAAAGGATATGTGAAAAATCGATCACGACACGAGGGTTGTATTGTTGAGCGCTACATAGTTGAAGAGGCTATTGAGTTTTTGCGGGCTATCTATCTAGTCTTGAATATTCTCCGGGATTGCCAAGGTCTCGTCATGTAGGAAGGATTAGTAAAGGGATGACGGGGAACTAAATTAGTGATGGTATCAAAGAAAGAACTAGAGCAAGCACACTTGTAACGTTCTTCACAATGATAGTGAGGTTGATTAATATGTTGCCAAGCACAAGGAGATTCTTAAGAGTCAATTCCCGGGAAAGAAGCAAGTTTGGTTAGCAAAAGAACACAATAGGAGTTTCATAGTGTGGCTAAAACATCACATTGATGGTCAGTGTGTTTGAATCTTACTTCGATTTCAAAAAGATTGAGATGGTTAGCAAAAGGTCCAAATATACATGTCTTCTCTTACAACAACTATCTAATGAACGAGTGCACTTTCTATACAAAAGAACAAGATGATCAGAGTAAAATGCAAAATAGTGGGGTGACTCTTGTAGCTCATTCTATGCATGCATCCAGTGCCAAAGACAGAAATCCCATATATGCGAATATGTCTTACTTTGGCTTCATTGAACACATATGGGAGTTGGATTACAATATGTTTCAGAGCACGTGTTCAAATGTGAATGGGTTGACAATATCTTTGGTTTCTGATTGATGAATCAGGGTTCATGCGGGTGAATTTCAACAAGTTAGGATATAAAGATGAACCTTTTATTTTAGCATCGCAAGCTCAACAAGTGTTTTATGTCACTGATCCAGTTAATATCAATTGGTCTATTGTTCTATTGACTGACAAAAAAATTGTGTATAACAACGATGATGATGAAGCACCCGATGATGTTGGTGTTGAGGACGACCCTTTCTTCAGAACATCAGAACCAATAATAGGGGAAAATAATTCTATAGAGGATGTTGTATATTTTAGAAAAGATCATAATGATGGAATTACTATTCGTCGGAAAAAAAATACCAAGACGCGAATTGCAAACAAAATTTTATCTAGGAAAAGGAAAAGGTAATATAGACTTAATGATATCTCGTTATTTTTTATTAATAGATAATTATATTGTTTTTGTAAATTTAACAATAACATGGATTATGTTATATTGCAGGTCAGATGACATCACTTAGTGATCATGAGAGTGGTCAAGACAGTAGTCATGAGGGTTGTGCTGTTATGTTTCTAGCTTTAATTTGTAGCTACTTTTGAGTTTCATAATGTTAGTTAGTTATTATGTTGTATGATTTGGATATATATTAATTATGTTGTAAGTACTTGTTAGTTTAATATGGTCTTTTGGTGATATGTACATATGTGTGTATCTATATTGGATTGTAATGATATTGGCTGAATTTTGTTGGAATGATATTTTACACGTTACTCGATTTTTTTTGACACGTGGACATATTTTTTATCGTCGATTAAATTTCTTTGACACTTGTTTATTATTTCTATCCGTTACTCGATTTTTTTTGACACATGGACATATTTTTTATTGTCGATTAAATTTCTTTGACACTTGTTTATTATTTCTATCCGTTACTCGATTTTTTTTTACACGTGGACATATTTTTTATTGTCGATTAAATTTCTTTGACACTTGTTTATTATTTCTATCCGTTATTCGATTTTTTTTGACACGTGGACATATTTTTTATCGTCGATTAAATTTCTTTGACAATTGTTTATTATTTCTAACTGTTACTTATGTTTGTGCATCAGCAAAGCATATCATAATCTGTATCACAAGGAGATTTAACAGATTGTGATGGTGAACAAGATGTCATTGCTCGTGCCTTGGGAAGGGAAGAGTATAAGGGTCGGATAAGAGGTTATGGATATGGCATTCCTCCTACGACTGTGTTTGGGCCAAAGAGCCATAGCAGGGGGTGCGGGGAATGTAAAGTCATGGCGGCAAAGTATGATGAGCTATCCAAGAATGTTGCTGTATTAATGGAAGAGAGACATATGTATAAGCAGCTCTTGGCACAATCCATTGGTGCACAATCCATTGGTGCACCATCCCCTGCTGCACCACCCCCTGCTGAACCTATATTACCTGCTGCACCCTCACTTGCCCAACATAGCGCACGAGATAGCTGCACCATCCCTTCAACACAGGTATTTATTATTACTCGACCTGTTTTTTGTACATATGTATTTGATCAAATTATCATGTATATTTATTTTTCTTTATAATTGATTTAGGATAACTGTGAATGTGAACTATATATTACAAACCCACGTCGAAAGGTTGCAGTGGGCATGTTATGTAACCAATTGAGTGCCTCAATGCACAATTTACCCATGCCTGAAAACCATTTGAAAGTTAGGGTAGACTATTCAATTGAAGTCTGCACCATTACTGCTCCAATTGTTAATCTTGATATATTTCATTGTGGATCAAGGACTTAGTACTTTTGTGGCATGGCTTTGAACAACTTGTCGTTGTAAGTGACAATATTTTTTTAATAAGTTAATGACTCATTGTTATATATAATGTGTGTTAACTAACTAATTAATCATTTTTTAATATATACTAGGTACCCCAAGTGTCCGACCGTCTCCTTCTATAAAAGTGTCCCGACCTTCCTTCCACTACCAAAGTGTCCCGACCATCTCCTTCTATTAAAGGAAAGGAAATCTGATCAGTCCAACATGTTGTTAAATCTCCCAATGATGAATTCGAGAAATTCATCACTTATGTAAAGGTCCACGTCACTCAAAAAATGAAGTCCGATTACCTTATTATGTTACCGACCGATCAAATTGTGGGAGTGGAACGGGATATTATGCTCAACATTGAGGATCTGAAAGCTGTATATGACATGGAATGGGCCACTGTGGTTGTTATTAGAGTATACCAGAGGTATGTATTAAATTATTTGTACACAATAGTTGTATATATTAGAGTATATATATGAGGATATCTGAAAGTTGTATATATATTATTTATAGGTTTTTGTACAATGAGTTTCTGGTCCCTTCGCATAGCGGACAAAAAGTTTTTGTTCTTGTGCTCAGAGTGTATCATTGTGTGGGATCAAAGGTAAGCGAGAGGGATATTATTATGGCTAGGAAGAGTCAAATAGAAAGTTATATCCTTTCACGCTTGGGGATGCCAAGCATTTTGATCACGAATCTTTATTTTTGGCACCACTCAATATAAGGTGAGAAATTTAGTCTTCAATCACTTGGTTATTTATTTTGAGGATTGTATTATAGTGTAAATGTGTACTCATTCGTGATTCATTTACTTACAGGGAACATTGGGTACTCTTTGCAATAAACCCTAAGCGAAATGCTGTCTACTATCTGGATTCACTTCAAGGCCATTACAAAGTTTACGTAGACTTCGTACAGATAGTTGACAGGTGTGTATGTGTAACCCTCTCATTTTGTATAATTTAATATATGTATTTTGTTCAACTTAACGTTATATATATGTATGACGTTACAGTGTTTTGCAAAAAATACTGGGGATTATCTACGAGTAAAACAAAATGGATACCCATAACTGTAAGTTTTTTAAAAATCATTCTTTTAATTTTAATTGAATTTTTGGTCATAAAAATGTGACAATTAATTAACTAATCTTTTGCTTTGTAGTGTCCTAAACAACCAAATAATAATGATTGTGGGTACTACACTATGAGGTATATGAGAGCACTGGCGGATCTACATGTATTTGAGGGGGTTCAAGTGAACCCCCTCAAATAATAAAATTAGCACTGATACCTTAGGGAAAAATGTTTTTGCATCTCCTGAAAAATATGTTTTGCACCCAAGTTCTTTGTTTTGCACTAAAGTTCCTAATTTTGTACCACTCTAATGCACCACACTCACACAATGAGTCCATTTGATTTGCAAACAGGACAGTACTGGATTGGACAATACTAGACAGGACAGAACTGGACAACTGAAGTTGTCCAGTCCAGACCCTTACCGCTTAGCGAATCAAGCGCACCTAGTTTTTGCCTGATAAAGTCTTCTTTTGAAGCTGACACTAGTTTTGCCTATTGCAACAGTAACTGTAGAAATAGCTTTCTCTGCTATGAATATTGTAAAGAATAGGTTGTGTGACCGGATTTGGGATACATGGATGAACGACTATTTGGTGACATACATTGAGAGTGATGTATTCAATAAAATTGACTCTGAGCTTATCAATGAACGATTTCACAATATGAAATCACGTAGAGGACAATTATGAAATATATAATTTATTTATTTAAATATATTATAATTGTTTTTAATTATATTTTTAGTAAATTGTGTATTTAAAAAAATTGACACCCCTGACCTCGGGGTCCTGGATCCGCCACTGTATGAGAGAGATTATCACTCAGGACATAGTAGTAATCCCAATCAAGGTAACTACTTAGATTTCTTTTTTATATTGATATTGTAATACTTACTCACATTTAATAAACATTTTAATTCTAATTTTATTTCATTTTATTTTTCAGTATTTTCCCCACTGTAAAGACATCCAGCATTACTCTGATGAACAACTTACAACAGTAAGGGGGGAGTGGTGTCGTTTTGTTTCTAGATTTTTGTAGCAAGTTTTGAGTTTCATAATAGTTAGTTATTATATATGTTGTATATATTGGATATATATTATGTTGTAATAAGTACTTCTTAGAATGATATTGGATTGGAATATTTGATGAATTTTGTTTGATGAATTTTGTTTGAATGATATTGGATTGGAATGATATTTGATGAATTTTGTTGGAAGGAATGAATTTATAGGTTGAAATTAAAATGGAGAACAAACAAAAATAAAAAAATATTTAAAAAAATCAGTCAATAGGTAGCGTTTTAGAGAGAAAACGCTAGAAATGAAATTAAAAATTCATTCAATACCTAGCATTTTATAGAAAAACGCTAGCTATGGACAAAATGCACTAGAGGATCCCTAGCGTTTTTAGAAAGCGCTAGGTATGGACAAAATGCACTAGAGGATCCTAGCGTTTTAAAGAAAACGCTAGGAATTATAAAAAGGCGCTAGAGGATCCTCAGCGCTTTCTGAAAACGCTAGGAATTGTAAGCGTTTCTGTAAAACGCTAGGAATTGTAATAAGGCATTTGGGTCAATGGCTAGCGTTTTTATAAAACGCCACGTATGTCCAAAACATTTGGGTCAATGACTAGCGTTTTTTAAAACGCTACTAATGGGGTGTACGCATTCGTAGCGCTACCTTCTCTAGCGTTTTAAAACGCTACCAATGCCCAAAAAAAAACGCTGCAAATCCTTAAATCTGTTGTAGTGATGGCGACCCTTTCCTCCTCTGCGCATTCAACGGGACATGATCCTACCTCATCCCAAATCACCACCACTCCTCGAGGCAACTTCCTCTTCCTCGAGGCAATTTGCAACACACTTACTACTAATATCAAAAATACTTTACGGTCACCAAAAAAATTCTCTCGGGTCTTTATTATAATTAACGTGTTGTAAAGTACATTAAAGAAGGGTCATAATACCATTGCTTAATTTCAATTTCAGCTTGGAATTCAGCGACCTTCAGGTTAGATGAGCAATTGTTTAGGTGCTTCAAAGCACTCTTAATTGCTTATAGCAAATTGTATTCTTAGGAATTAGTTTCATTTCATGTTGTTTATGTTATCTAATACATTGTATTGTTTTATTGCATTTCCTTCTCTTCTATAAAGGTAAATTCATTGAATAAGTTTAATGACCAAAGAAATATATTTTTTTTGACTCAAGACCAAAGAAATATGGAGGGTAGTTTTTCCAGGGTTACATTATTTAAATTCATTTGCTATTTAAATAAAATTGAGGCATCATGAAGTGGATTTATATTTTATTGCTATTCTTTTTCAATTGTTGTGTAATATAAATAATGCTGATATTGCAGCACTATAGAAGTCACTATATACCAAGGGATAAGCTTGGGATAATGCTCTATATTTCTTGGTTATAGATTTATAGTTTCAATAGTTAAAAAGACATTCTTTCTTAATTGAAAGGAGTACAAACATTCCACCCTCAAATGCTGTTGAATAGATAGAGTAGAATCAGCTGTCTTCTCTATCTAGTTGCATCTCATAGCAGAAACTTGTAAATTAACCAAATAAAATAGTAGAATGACAGAAATCATAAAAGCATAGCCAAGTAGAATAAGTTAAATAGAAATGCATAAATTAAGTATGAATATGATTTGCATGTGAATACGACAAAACATATGACTGAAAAAACGAAGACAACGCTTAAACTAGTTTTGTGATAAAGTAAACTACTTAATCTAGATGCGTTCATACATACTTTCCAGCTCCTTCAGATGATCCTCGAGAACATCAATTCCAATCTGATGGTCATTTTCATCAAGCAAATTTGTGGCCAATGTAATTGCAGCCTTCTTCTTCAATGCAGTTTTCATTTTGTAAACACAGAGATCCAGCGCATTCATTACTTTGGCCTTTCTTAGGAACTTGTTATCTTCCTCGCGGTAATCCTCAGCTTCCCGGATCAACCTTTCAATTTCCTCGGTTGACAACCTTTCTTTGTCATTTGTTATTGTAATCTCGTTCTTGTTTCCAGTGGATTCTTCCATAGCTGAAACAGTGAGAATACCATTTTGATCGATATCAAAGCATACACCATAAGGATGACCACGAGCAGCTGGTGGTAATCCAGAAAGAACGAAAGAACCAAGAAGATGATTATCAACAGCTTTTGTTCTCTCACCCTCATAGACATCAATCACGACACGCAGTTGGTTATCTTTAATCGTAACATATTTTCTCGTCTTCTTCACGGGAATGGAAGTGTTCCTAGGTATCATAACACTCATGACCCCATGTATTATCCTCCAACCTAGAGACAGTGGTGCAACATCGATCAACACCAAATTTGGAACATTCTTATGGGCGTCGGTCAATAAAGCAGCCTGAACAGCAGCACCATACGCAACAGCCTCATCAGGATTGATGCTCTTGCACAAATCCTTCCCGTTAAACAAGTCCTGCAAGAGCTGCTGCACTTTTGGAATTCTCGAAGACCCACCTACAAGGACAACATCATGAATACTGCTTTTGTCCATTTTAGAATCATCAACACAGTCCTTAACGATTTGGCACGAGTGATTGATGAATAGAAGTCAATTCCATCAAATAAAGCAATTAATTACCTCAACCGTTGTGACAACAGCAAAAGAAAGTGCCCTTTTTGCCCTTTCACACGCAGTTCTCAACCTTCTCAAAGCTTGTGGATTCCCACTAATGTCCACCTTTTTCTTCCTTTTGAACTCTTGTACAAAGTAGTTCATAATTCTGTTATCAAAGTCCTCTCCCCCGAGGTGAGTGTTTCCAGCAGTGGCCCTAACTTGGAAAACCTTATCCTTAATTGTGAGTATAGACACATCAAAAGTCCCACCACTAAGGTCAAACACAAAAATATTTCCTTCTCCAACACAGTTAATTCTCTTGTCAATGCCATATGCAATAGCAGCAGCAGTAGGTTCATTGATTATTCGCATAACATTAAGTCCAGCAATAGCACCCGCGTCTATTGTGGCTTTTCGCTGAGAATCGTTGAAATAAGCGGGTACCGTCACAACTGCATTCTTGACAGGTGATTCTAGATATGCCTCACAGCAACACACGAGTATGTGGTGCCAAGGTCTATTCCAACGCCACATCCTTCATATCTTTTGGCCATAATAATTTTTCAACTAAAAGAAAGAAGCTTAGTAAAATATGAAAACCGTCGCCCAGGCTTCAACTGCAACGTTAATATTTAAAAACACAAATTTACAATAATGTTGTTTTTAATGGAGTACGAAGAATACGCGTGCACATCGCGCATGTATTTAAATTGCCTACTATTTCTCCATTTTTCAAGGCAGGCTAGTAATATTCTTTTTAATTTGACAAATATAATTAATTTTAATTTAACTTCCTATATTTGACACGTTTTACATCATATTGGCGGCCATGATATCCGGTGTAATTTAAACAGCAGAATTGAAATGCATTACGGTTTTCGAAGGTCGAATATTGTGGCAGATCATTTTGCCAATGTGATTTTTGAAGATTTACGTAACACTCCGTATTAATGGCATTCGAGGATGGTGAGTTTAATGAGACATTAATGACTTTGCGTAATTCTGAGCTAGAGATCCTCTCAATTTCTTAAAATATGGGAATTCTGTTACACAAGATGTGGAGGCCTGCATTGATGATAATTATGATGATGAGAGGGTTTTTTGGGATCCTTTGGTTTTAGGTGGTATTGTAACATCCCTAATTTCGTTAATTTCAAATTAAGAAACTAACGAGTGATTTATTACTCGAATAGGTAATAAATCAAGTTACGGATGTGAGGTTGTCGCGGAAGCAATTTATAATTGCTAGAGTATATAATTTAAAATACATAATTGAGTGGAAATTAGAAAACTAGGGGTATTTTAGTCTTTATACCACTCACACAAAATGAGTTACAAGACCCAAAAATATCCAAATACTCTCTCATTCCACACTTGTGTGAATAAAGAAAAGGTAAAGTTAGAGAGAGAGAGAGTGAGGAACCGTGAGAAAGAAAAAGAAATAAAAAGAGAGATATATATATAGAGAGAGAGAGAGAGAGAGAGAACACGGATGAGAAAGGAGAAATAAAGAAAAAAATAGAAAACCTAGAGAGAGCACTACGCCAAAATTGTAAAAAGAGATCGTCACCTTTAGTAGCGTTTATAAAAAAACGCTAGCCATTTTAATAACACGCTACACCATTAGTAGCGTTTTAAAGTAAAACGCTACCTATTAGGTAACACGCTAGATGCAGATCCTAGCGCTTTTACTCAAAACGCTAGCAAATTAGAAAACACGCTAGACGGATCCTAGCGCTTTTATTCAAAACGCTAGCCAATTAGAAAACACGCTAGATAGATCCTAGCGTTTTTTTTTAGAAAGCGCTAGCTATTTAGAAAACACGCTAGACAGATCCCTAGCGCTTTTATTCAAAAGCGCTAGCCAATTAGAAAACACGCTAGATAGATCCCTAGCGTTTTTATAAAACGCTAGGTATTTAGTAAACACTCTAGACATATCCCTAGCGCTTTTACTCAAAACGCTAGGTATTTAGAAAACACGCTAGATAGATCCTCAGCGCGTTTTTAGAAAACGCTAGGTATGGTTAAATAATTTTTTTGTTTCCCATTGAGCTACTTCCTCTTTCAAACCTAACACTCTTACCTTAAAACGCAAAATCACTCACCCGTAAACGCAAAACCCTAACACCCTAACTCAAATTAACATCATCTCTCTCAACGAAAATCATCTCTCTCATTGAACATCATCTCTCTCACTCGGACAACATTGGTGAGTTTTACCTTTCCTTTCTCTGTTTCTTGTTAGATATTAATTGTGGGTTCTAGTTTAGAAATATATTAGTTTTGTCACTTGTGCACACTAGACTCTTCTTCTTTTTTTTTCACCACTAGCCTCTTCTTGTTACACATAAATTAATTGTTTGGAAGACTAGACTATATGGTTCCTTTGTCTTGACCAAAGGACCGAGAATAGAAATAGAATATGATATAGATATATAGCTTGGGAAAATAAGGAGTGGAATTGAAAAAATTTAAAAGAGGAAATTTTGTTTGTTTTTTTATATGAATTGATTCTTCATTATATTCGAATTGCTTGATGGGTCATATGTTAAAGTTCTCTTCTCGAGGATTTTATTATAAATATTTGGCAATTATGGATAGAAATTGGATGTCCGCCAATCGTGCATCCCAAGGAGTATGCGGCTGGAGTGGATTATTTTTGTTTGTCTTTGTTGAAGCGTTTAGGGACTTCTAGTGGTATGAAATGTCCTTGTTTAAGGTGTTGTTATGTAAAATCGATTCATTTGCAGAGGAGTTGACACGACATTTAAAGGCGAATGGAATTGATCAAAGTTACACTTGTTGGATAATGCACGGTGAGAAAAAGGTGAATCTTCAAATATGAATGATATTAGTAAAGAGATATGCGCCACGGTGGTTGACGGAACACATTCATTTGATGCGAACGAATTTGAAGAGATGGCAAAGGTGGTTGAAGAGGATCTTAATGATTGTCTGAAATGTTTGAGAAGTTGATAAGCGATGCGAGAGACACCATTGTATGCGGGTTGTAATGAATTCACAAAATTATTGGTGTGATCAAGTTGTATAACTTGAAAACTCGCCACGGATGGACGGATAAGAGCTTTACCGATTTACTCTCATACGAAAGAAATGTTGCCGAATGATAATGTGCTTCCTTCTCGGACGTATGATGCAAAGCAAATGTTGGGGTCTATTGGCTTGAACTATGAGAAGATACACGCTTGTCCGAATGATTGCATTTTATTTGGAATGAACATGCGTTGTTAAAGTCGTGTCCTAAATGTAATGCACCGCGGTATAAGAAGAAAGAGTCCGCTCCACAAAAGGTGTTGTGGTATTTTCCTATAATTCCTCGATTTAGGCGCATGTATCGTAGTTCGTAAGATGCAAAACACTTGACATGGCATGAGGATGAAAGGATTAAAGATGGTATGCTACGACACCCGCAGATTCTCCGCAATGGAAAAAACCAATATTTAGTATCCTAATTTCGGGATGACCCGAGAAACCTACGCCTTGCATTGTCTGCGATGGATTTAACCCGCACGGTATCGAGTAGCTCCACGATACATGGCCCGTGATTTTGGCGATTTATAACTTATCGCCGTGGCTTTGCATGAAACGCAAATATATGATCTTTGTCTTTGTTAATTTAGGGCCCAAACAACCAGAAATGATATTGATGTATACTTGGCTCCTTTAATTGAAGACTTGAAGCAAATGTGGGAGATTGGGGTAGAGGTGTATGATGGGTTCGAGAGAAGAAAGTTTCACCACGAGGGCTATGATCTTTGGCACAATTAACGACTTTCCCGCATACGGCAATCTATCCGGGTATGCAGAACAAAAGGCGGTGTGCATGCCCTATATGTGAAGATAACATGCATTGGATGTGGTTGGAACATGGTAAGAAGAATATCTATCTTGGTCATCGTAGATTTTTGCCATCAACTCATCACTATCGATTGTGGAGAAAGGCATTTGATGGGAATACAGAACACGTAGAGCTCCCCGCCTTTGTGGGCGAACAGTATTTGAAAAGGTGGAAGATTTGAACATTAAATTTGGGAAGCCTTTTGCGGGAGAGATTGCCAAAGCGGGGTGGAAGAAAAAGTCAATTTTCTTTGAGTTGTCATCTTTGGAAGTCATTATATGTAAGGCATTTCATTGATGTGATGCATGTTGAAAAGAATGTCTTGAAAGTGTCATTGGTACCTTACTCAATATGCGGGTAAGACTAAAGATACCATCAACTCAAGGTTGGATTTGGTTAGTATGGGTTTGAGACCTGAATTGGGTCCGGTAAAGAAGGGTACACGTGCATATCTACCTCCGTGACTCATACTCTATCTAGAAAGGAGAAGATCGTCTTTTGTGAGTTTCTTCATGGAGTTAAAGTTCCAGAGGATACTCTTCAAATGTGGCGACTCTTGTATCGATTAAAGACCTCAAGTTAAAGTCTCTAAAGTCCCACGATTGTCATGTTCTCATGGAGAATTTGCTACCCATTGGTATACGATCCATTTTGCCTAAGAAAGTGCGTGAGACCTTAACCAAACTTTGTTTATTCTTTAAGGCGATTTGTAGTAGAGTGATTGACCCTGGAAAGTTGCCAACATTGCAAAGAGAAATTACTTGTCACTTTGTGTGAGCTTGAGATGTATTTCCCACCTTCCTTTTCGACATAATGATTCATCTAATAGTTCATGCAGTTAGAGAGACACAATTGTGTGGCCCATGTTACATGAGATGGATGTATCCGTTTGAGCGTTACATGAAGATATTGAAAGGATATGTGAAAAATCGATCACGACACGAGGTTGTATTGTTGAGCGCTACATAGTTGAGGAGGCTATTGAGTTTTGCACGGGCTATCTATCTAGTCTTGAATATTCTGTGGGACTGCCAAGGTCTCGTCATGCAGGAAGGATTAGTAAAGGGATGACAGGAACTAAATTAGTGATGGTATCAAGGAAAGAACTAGAGCAAGCACACTTGTACGCTTCTTCACAATGATAGTGAGGTTGATTCATATGTTGCCAAGCACAAGGAGATTCTTAAGAAACAATTCCGGGAAAGAAGCAAGTTTGGTTAGCAAAAGAACACAATAGGAGTTTCATAGTGTGGCTAAAACATCACATTGATGGTGAGTGTGTTTGAATCCTACTTGATTTCAAAAAGATTGAGATGGTTAGCAAAAGGTCCAAATATACATGTCTTCTCTTACAATGACTATCTAATGAGCAGTGCACTTTCTATACAAAAGAACAAGATGATCGAGTAAAATGCAAAATAGTGGGGTGACTCTTGTAGCTCATTCTATGCATGCATCCGAGTGCAAAGATAGAAATCCCATATATGCGAATATGTCTTACTTTGGCTTCATTGAACACATATGGGAGTTGGATTACAATATGTTTCAGAGCCCGTGTTCAAATGTGAATGGGTTGACAATAATTGGTTTCTGATTGATGAATTAGGGTTCATGCGGGTGAATTTCAACAAGTTAGGATATAAAGATGAACCTTTTATTTTAGCATCGCAAGCTCAACAAGTGTTTTATGTCACCGATCCGATTAATATCAATTGGTCTATTGTTCTATTGGTGACAAAAATTTGTGTATAACAACGATGATGATGAAGCACCCGATGATGTTGGTGTTGAGGACGACCCTTTCTTGAGAACATCGGAACCAATAATAGGGAAAATACTTCTATAGAGGATGTTGTATATTTTAGAAAAGATCATAATGATGGAATTATTATTCGTCGGAAAAAAATACCAAGACGCGAATTGCAAACAAAATTTTATCTAGGAAAAGGAAAAGGTAATATAGACTTAATGATATATCGTTATTTTTTATTAATAGATAATATTTATATTGTTTTTGTAAATTTAACAATAACATGGATTATATATGTTATATTGCAGTCGGATGGCATCACTTAGTGATCATGAGATCTAGTGGTCAAGGCAGTAGTCATTGAGGGTTGTCTTTGTTATATATGTTTCTAGCTTTAATTTGTAGCTACTTTTGAGTTTCATAATCTAAGTTACTTATTATGTTGTATGATTTGGATATATATTAATTATGTTGTAAGTAATTGTTAGTTTAATATGGTCTTTTAATTTGGTGATATGTACATATGTGTGTATCTATATATTGGTTTGTAATGATATATTGGTGAATTTTGTTGGAATGTATTTTCTGAATTTTGTTGGAAGGAATGAATTTATAGGTTGTAATTAAAATGGAGAACAAACCAAAATAAAAAAATATTTAAAAAAATTCAGTCAATAGGTAGCTTTTTAGAGTGAAAACGCTAGAAATAAAGTTAAAAAATTCATTCAATACCTAGCGTTTTAAAAATAAAACGCTAGGAATTGTAAAGAGTAGCTAGAGGATCCCTAGCGTTTCGTAAAACGCTAGGAATGGTAGTAAAAGGTGCTATAGCATCCCTAAGCGTTTTTACATAAAAGCGCTAGGAATGTTAGTAAAAGGTGCTATAGCATCCCTAGCGTTTTTACATAAAACGCTAGGAATGTTAGTAAAAAGGTGCTATAGCATCCCTAGCGTTTTTACATAAAACGCTAGGAATGTTAGTAAAAAGGTGCTATAGCATCCCTAGCGTTTTACAGAAAACGCTAGGAATTGTAAAAAGGCGCTATAGCATCCCAGCGTTTTTACATAAAACGCTAGGAATGGTAGTAAAAATTTTAATAGCATCCCTAGCGTTTTACAGTGAAAACGCTAGGAATTGTAGTAAAAATTTTAATAGCATCCCTAGCGTTTTACAGAAAACGCTAGGAATGGTAAACACGCGCTAGATGATCCCTAGCGTTTTATGTAAAAACGCTAGGGATGCTATTAAAATTTTTACAAGGCGCGCTCTCTCATCTCCCTCACACACTCACGTAGACGTCTCTTCATCTACCTAACTTCTCCACGACCAGAAACCCTCCACGAACAACCCAGAACCCAGAACAACCCACACCAGAACCCAGAAAAACCCAGAACACACTCACGTAGAAGTCTCGTTCATCTACCCTCTTCGTTCATCGTACCGTTGCGAACCTCCACGACCCAGGAAACCCTCTTCGTTCATCTTCGTTCATCTCCACGCCGTACCAGCTCTCCCTCTCTCTCCTTGGTGCTACGACCCAAGAAACCCTCCCATTTGTCTCCTTTTTCTTCACTCTCTCTCCCTTTCAAAAGGTATTTCTGAACTCACGTACTCTCCACCTCTCTCACTGCAATGACTATTTGTTATGGTTTTTTTATGGTTTGTTATGTATCTTTTGTATGGCTTTCTCTGTTATTTAGCTCAATGTTGTATCTAATTAGTTGTTAGATTAGTCTAGCTTAGATAGCATTATTAACTTGACTAGTGCATGGCTTTCCTAGTGCATGGCTTTCTCTGTTTACTCTAGGTTATATACTTAGTGCATGGCTTTCCTATGTATGTTTACTCTAGGTTACTTAGTGCATGGCTTTCTCTGTTTAGTGCATGGCTTTCATATATATGTTTACTCTAGGTTATATACTTAGTGCATGGCTTTCCTATGTATGTTTACTCTAGGTTACTTAGTGCATGGCTTTCTCTGTTTAGTGCATGGCTTTCACTGTTACTTAGTGCATGGCTTCTTCTATATTTTGTTAAGTGTTTGTTGGTTCTAAACAATTAGAAAGCTAAAACTCACTGAGTCTATTTCATTTGGGTCATTGCAAGTCGATGGCATCACATAGTGATCACGAGAGTAGTCGTGGTGGTGATGGGGTGATAGAAACACAAAGAAGTTCACTCCCGAGGAATTACATCGAAAAAGAATATCGTCCATCGGATAAGTAAAGGACACGAGAAATATAAGGTAAGTTAATTACTAATTATTAATGTTGTTCTCTACCTTTCCAAGTTATCTAATTATTTAATGATTTAATTATTTAAGGTCCGATGGAGTGTTAAAGGTTTGCCAATTGGAGACAACGGCACAAATTTAATTAGCTTTATTGGTACTAAGGTGAAACAAATCTTTCCAATTTCAATAAAAAGTTGGAATGAGAAAGATAATACAGTTTTGCCTAAACTGAAAGATGATTTTTGGTCCTTAATACAGGTATATAATTTTAGACCTCTTTAATAATCTTATTTAGTGAATTTTTAGTTGTATTTATTTAATCCATTTTTATGTATAAGTAGAAACACTTTGATGTCGATGATGCCCGAAGAGATTGGATACTCAAGGAAGCGGGAAGGTTGCATCGGGCATATAGAAGGCGATGTGGGGAAAAGTATATCAAACTACTGATGGGACCATCGACAGAGCCTCAAAGATCTTGTATGCCGGAATTATAACTAAGGAGGATTGGACCAAATTTGTAGATATACGCACTCTGAGATCCGGATTTCTGGTTAGTATATTAATTATTTAAGTTATATATATATATATATATATATATATATATATATATATATATATATATTTCACAACAAGATATCATTCATTAATGTATACTTATGTTTTTAAATAGAAAAAAGCAAAGCCAATAAAGTGAGAGCTTCTAATCCCGAAAGTACCCTTATAGAGGAGGTTCAAGTGGATATCAAATTCTTGAAGAAAGATTGGTAAGACACAATTAGTTTAATTTATTATGATTTAATGAATCTTTTAATTTGATTGATTAATTATTAAACTTAAATAGTTATGCAAGAGGAAAGATCCAACTCAAGAATCCCTTGATCGTTGTATCTTTATGCGGTTAGAGGCCCGACAAAACAAGGATGGGGAGATTGTGGATCCGAAAACTAAGGAGGTCAAGGACAAAATTGTAAGTATTCCCTTTGACACTTGTTTATTATTTTTATCCGTTACTCGATTTTTTTGACACGTGAACATATTTTTTATTGTCGATTAAATTTCTTTGACACTTGTTTATTATTTTTATCCGTTACTCGATTTTTTTGACACGTGAACATATATTTTATTGTCGATTAAATTTCTTTGACACTTGTTTATTATTTTTATCCGTTACTCGATTTTTTTGACACGTGAACATATTTTTATTGTCGATTAAATTTCTTTGACACTTGTTTATTATTTTTATCCGTTACTCGATTTTTTTGACACGTGAACATATTTTTATTGTCGATTAAATTTCTTTGACACTTGTTTATTTTTTTATCCGTTACTCGATTTTTTTGACACGTGGACATATTTTTTTATTGTCGATTAAATTTCTCTTGACACTTGTTTATTAATTTTATCCGTTATTTATGTTTGTGCATCAATAAAGCATATCACAATCTGTATCACAAGGAGATTTAACAGATTGTGATGGTCAACAAGATGTCCTTGCTCGTGCCTTGGGAAGGAAAGAGAGGCAGTGGTCGGATTAGAGGTTATGGATATGGGATTCCTCCGACAACCGTGTTTGGGCCAAAGAGCCAAAGCAAGGGAGTGCGGGATTGTAAAGTCATGGCGGCAAAGTATGACGAGCTATCCAAGAATGTTCTTTGTGTTAATGGAAGAGCAGGATGTTTAAGCGACTCTTGGCACAAAGGATTGGTGCACCATCCTCTTTGCACCACCCCCTGCTTTGAACCTATTGAACTCTTTGCACCCCCATAGCGCCCGAGATAGCTGCACCATCCCTTCAACACGGTATTTAACAAAACTCGACTGTTTTTGTACATATGTATTTGATAAAATTATCATGTATATTTATTTTTCTTTATAATTGATTTAGGATAAGCGTGAATGTGAGCTATATATTGCAAACCCACATCGAAAGGTTGCAAAGTGGGTTTGATATGTAACCAATTGAGTGCCACATTGCACAATCAGGCCATGCCCGAAAACCATTTGAGAGTTAAGGTAGACTATTCAATAGAAGTGCACCATTGCTCGTTCCAATTGCCAATGCGGATATATTTCTTCGTGGATCAAGCACTTAGTACTTTTGTGGCATGGCACGAACAACTTGTCGTTGTAAGTGACAATATTTTTGTTAATAAGTTGATGACTATAATGTGTGTTAACTAACTAATTAATCATTTTTTTTTAATATATACTAGGTACCCCAAGTGTCCCGACCTTCCCTTCAATAAAAGTGTCCCGACCTTCCCTTCCACTACCAAACTCTCCCGACCATCTACTTATATACGGCCAGTCCAACATGTTGGTCAATTTCCCATTGATGAATTTCGAAGTACATCGATTCTCTAAAGGTCCACATTCAAAAAATGAACCAGGCGACCAAATTTTTTACCGCCCGATAACATTGTGGGCTGGAGCAGATTGGTAATGATCAACATCGAGGATATGAAAGCTATAGTTGAGATGGATTGGGCCACTTTGCCATCGATATTAGAGTATACCCGAGGTATGTATTAAATTATTTGTACACAATAGTTGTTTATATTAGAGTATATATTAGAGTATATATATGAGGATCCGAAAGTTGTATATATATTATTTATAGGTTTTTGTACAATCGTCTTTCGGTCCTTCTCAACGGACACGAAGTATTTCTTCTTGTGTCCGGCGTGTATCGTTGTGTTTAAGCGAGGTAATACAGAGGAACGTATTATGGCTATTAAGAGTGAAGTACAAAGTTATATCCATTCACGCTTCATGGAAGCCAAGCATTTGAAGGGCGACTCTTTATTTTTGGCACCACTCAATAATGGGTGAGAAATTTAGTCTTCAATCACTTGTTTAATTATTTTGAGGATTGTATTATAGTGTAAATTAATGTGTACTCATTCGTGATTCATTTACTTTGCAGGCAACATTGGGTACTCTTTGCAATAAACCCTAAGCAAAATGTTGTCTACTATCTGGATTCACTTCAAGGCCATTACTGAGTCTCACGAAGACTTCAGTAGAGATGGTTGAGAGGTGTGTATGTGTAACCCTCTCATTTTAATTTGTATAATTTAATATATGTATTTTGTTCAACTTAACATTATATATATATATATATATATATATATGTATGACGTTACAGTGCTTTGAAAGAATACTTGGGATTATCTACGAGTAAAACAAGATGGCTACCCATAACTGTAAGCTTTTTAAGAATCATTCTTATAATTTTAATTGAATTTTTGGTCATAAAAATGTGACAATTAAGTTATAATGATCTTTTGCTTTGTAGTGTCCTAAACAACCAAACAACAATGATTGTGGGTACTACGTTATGAGGTTTATGAAAGAGATTATCACTCATGACAAAGTAACAATCCCAACCAAGGTAACTACTTAGATTTCTTTTTATATTGATATTATATATAATACTTACTCACATTTAATAAACATTTTAATTCTAATTTTATTTCATTTTATTTTTCAAGATATTTTCCCAGCTTTAAAAATATCCGAATTACTCTGTTTGAACAACTTACACAGCAGTAAGGGAGTGAGTGCGATTTTGTTTCTAGCTTTTGTACGTAGCAAGTTTTGAGATAATTTCATAATAGTTAGTTGTTGTATATATTGTATTGGAATGATATTGGATTGGATTGGATTGGAATGTATTTTTCGAATTTTGTTACTTTGTAGCTTTTTGAATGATATTGGATTGAATTGGATCGGATTGGAATGTATTTTCATAATAGCTTTTTGTAGCAAGTTTTGAATTTTGTTTGAATGATATTGGATTGGAATGTATTTTCTGAATTTTGTTGGAAGGAATGAATTTATAGGTTGTAATTAAAATGGAGAACAAACCAAAATAAAAAAATATTTAAAAAAATTAAGTCAATACCTAGCGTTTTATAGATAAAACGCTAGGAATTGTAAAGAGGAGCTAGAGGATCCCTAGCGTTTACGTAAAAACGCTAGGAATGCTAATAAAAGGTGCTATAGCATCCCTAGCGTTTTATGTAAAAACGCTAGGAATGGTAGTAAAAAAGGTGCTATAGCATCCCCTGCGCGTTTCTGTAAAAACGCTAGGAATGCTAATAAAAGGTGCTATAGCATCCCTAGCGTTTTACATAAAACGCTAGGTATGGTAGTAAAAAGGGCTATAGTATCCCCAGCGTTTTAATTTAAAACGCTAGGAATGGTAGTAAAAGAGCTATGGGATCCCCAGCGTTTTTATATAAAACGCTAGGAATGGTAGTAAAAAGAGCTATGGGATCCCTAGCGTTTCTGTAAAACGCTAGGAATTGTAAAAAGGCGCTGGTCAATGGCTAGCGTTTTATATAAAACGCTACGTATGTCTAAAACACGCTGGGTCAATGGCTAGCGTTTTCTATAAAACGCTACGTATGTCTAAAACACGCTGGGTCAATGGCTAGCGTTTTTTAAAACGCTACTAATGGGGTGTAACGCATAGTAGCGCCCGGCTTCTCTAGCGTTTTAAAACGCTACCAATGCCCAAAAAAAACGCTAGCCATCCTAATACGCTGGCGTAGTGGAGGGAGAAGAGAGGGAAACGTGAGAGAGAGAAAGAAGAAGGTGGTGAGATCTTGCTACACTTCCAACTAGTAGCATACCCGTGCATACGCACGGTTGTTGCCATATTCTTTTCATGAACGAACTTAGACATAATTAATAGTCTGGACAGCACCTCGTGAAAAAAAGACAAATTTAAAGTAGTTAAAAAATGAGTCTCAAATAAAAAATTAGATAAATATTAAAATCTAAAAATGTAAAAGTATTATTTAAAAACAATCTTGTGCATTTATCTTGTGTTCTTTTATATATTAGTGCCAGTGTTGTTATCCGTGTTGTTTTTATATATCAGTGCAGCTATATCGTGTTTTTACATACATCATTGCAATTATCCCGTGTTTTTTTTTATATTTTAATTAAGTTATCACGTGTTTTTTAATATATCATTGAAGTTATCTCATAGTTTCAATTGATTATTTTTAGTTGATTAATAGATTATAGTAGACAGTAACTGATAGATGGTAGATTATCAAATATTTCTATGAAGTGTTTTTTATATATCAGTGCAGTTATCCCATGTTTTTATATATCAGTGCAGTTATCTTATAGTTTCAATTGATTATTTTATTTGATTAGTACATTATAGTAGATAGTAAAAGATAGATAGTAGATTATAAAATACATCTGTGCAGTTATCCTGTGTTCTTTTATATATCAGTATAATTATCCCGTGTTTTTATATATCGATCTGCTTATCCGTGTTTTAAATATTAATCAGTAGTTGAAATAGTCATCAAGTTTTCCTTTTTTTTTGATATATTAATATCGTGTTTTTTTATATATCAGCGAAGTTATCCCGTGTTTTTATATATTAGTGCAGTTATCTCGTAGTTTAGATTGATTATTTTAGTTTATTAGTAGATTTGAATTTCGAAATTCGAAGAAAAAAAAGAGGGGAAAGTTAAAAAAAATGGGAGCAAGAAGAAGTGCATTGGGAGAAGAAATTTGAAAAATAATGTGATAGTAAATTACAATGTTGCCCTTAGTTAGATGAGTTGTCAAATAAATAGGGAAACTTGTCTGAGTAATTTAAGTATGACTTGTTTGTATAAATAGATATTAGATTAGTAGATAGTGGGTAAAGAAAGTTGGTAAGTTTAATTTGAATTTTGAAAAAAAAAAGTAAGAGAAAGTTGAAAAAAAGTGGGAGTGAGAAGAAAATCCATTGAGAGAAGAAATTTGATAAAAGTATGATAGTAAATTACAATGTTGTATTTATTCAGGTGAATTGTCAAGTAAATAGGGAGGCTTGTTTGAGTAATTTAAATGTGGCTTGTTTGTATAAATAGATTAAGTGTGTTTTGTTTGTAATAGATAAATAGGTATTACGTTAGATAGTAAATAGGAGTAAATTGTAGATTATTTAATATTAATTTAAATATATTAGATTATATAGTGGATTAAAAAAATTGGGAAAATAAATATTTTTAAATAAAGGGTGTGGGGCCACTAATAATAGATGTGTAAGAAGTAGGAAATATTGGGAAATGTGAGGTTGAAAGAGAGTGAGTGAGAAAGGAAGATAAAGTAGAATTAAAAAATGATAAATAAAATAAAAGTGGTGATGTGTCAAAAAAGTAAGATGTCTAAAATTGTAATTTTGTAAGTTGTTTGTTTGTATAAATAGATATTAGATTAGATGCAAGTAATTTCTATCACCACCAAGCTTCATCATTTTCTTTCCTCTACTTAGTGATACCAATTTCAGAACCCATACTTCTTTCCTTCTCATTTCACCATGGTTGAGGTCTCACAAGCTTAAAGTAGAAAAAGGGGGGGTTTCAAGCATCACAAATAGAGTTTTGAACATACTTGAAGCTAGCTTAAGGTTTAGGAAGCTCAAAGTTCAATTGGGTGATGTTCTTGCAAGCTCAAATTCCGTTTGGGTGAAGGTTTGGTAGCCTTGGGACGAGTTTGAAGGAGGTTTAAAGCTTTGGAAATAGGTTTCTCAGAGTACACAACAATTCTGCACAAAAACAGCTTTCACCACCTCTGGTATTTCCTTCATAACTCTTTACACAGACCTCATTTGAAGTTAATTTTTGCTTATTTAGAAACTATACACAAAATCCTTCAAGATAGGCACAAGAACCACTTGATTTGACTGAGTATTGGGGGAGAAAAGTTAATTACAAGTTTCATTTTTACTGCAGAAACATTTCGGAACCAGTCTCGGTATTTTAGCTGTAACTCCCTGAATACTCGTCATATCAGTGTGGGATTTGAACCATAGGAAAATAGACAAAATTATCTACACATTAGGCACTGGTTTGGATGGTTTTGGTTAGAAATTGAATAAGTTATTCTCATTCAAAAACTGCTCAGAGATGTTGTTCAAAATACATTCGGTTTAGAAGCGGTTGAACGAGTTTGGGATGAGTTCGTGAGGTTTTCGGAATCGTTTGAACTTCAAGAAGTTTTTGTGTGATTTTCATCACACGAGGTGAGTTTTACTCACGTTTAGGGAATTTTAAAATGTTGTTTATGTGTTATGTTTGAACGGTTTTCGAAATTTTGAGTTTCGTGAATTTTGAGTCAAAAACGCTATTTTGAGAAATTATGTTTGTTTGAAACTTAGAACGTAACCATAAAGATTTGATTGTTCAATTATTATGTTTGAATTGGAATATGTGTATATTGTTATGATTTGTATGTGGTTTTAAGTTGTTTGGTTTGATTTAGTTGAATTTACAAATCTTTTGGAAAACCGTAAATTTTGTATATGTGCGGGAATTAATGATTTTGAACAAAATTGATGTCTGGACTGGTTATACAGGTAAATGTATTATTTTGGGATGTCTATATTTCAGAGGAAGCTCTGCCGAATTTTGGTTAGAACTTTTTGATACATATCCAAAGTGGTTTTGAATTAAGCGGTTAATGTTATGAATATTTCGAAAAACCGTAAAACCTAGAGTACGTGTGGGAACCAAATGTTTTATAACTTAAATGTTGATTGGATTGATTTCATGAATTCATTGATATTATAACCTATCATAGAATGAGTTATGGTTGTATATATGTAAAGTATATTGAACATAGTAGACGGCCCAATGCGGGTACGGTATTTAATTATATCGATTATGGGTGACGACCCAAGAGGATAGTACACTAGGGAGAGGGAAGTCATGAGCCCTCGAGCTAGGCCCATATGAGGTTGTTCACTGTGAGTGGATTGGGTTCACCGCAAACCGAAGAAAAGAAAAATGGTTTAAGGTGTTGTACTAGATTAAAAAAAAAAGGATAGTCATAACCATCAAGAATTGGGTTGTGAACTATAATTTATAATTTAAATTGTACATAGTCATCAATAATTGGATTATGAACTCTAATGTAAATTATTTATCGGATTACCAGTGATTGATTGTGTATTGTAATTCATATTGAATTACTAATAAATGGGCGTACTTAGGTTGGAAGGAACCTCTCAATGCTATTGACCAATTCGGAAAGGAATTGGGTGCGCCAAGGTGTACTTAGGTTGAGAGGAAACTTCCAACGCTATTGACCAATGCAGGAGCACATGGTGTTCTAGTATATGCACAGGACCAAAACACCAGAATACAACTTAGATCCAGAAATAGAAAGAAAGTTTAGGAGATTGCTAAGACTCCAGAAGCAAAGAAATCAAGACTGCATATGTCTCACAGTGAAGGACAAAGCTCAAGACCACACTCAGTAAGAGGAGGTCCTGACTCACATCAAGCTACTGAAGAAGATCACAGAGATCAATTCGTCTACATGGATCCCATAAGTATGATTAATGATAGAAATAGACCAATGAGGGGGCTATGCTCAGTTTGATCATCAAAACATGCAAACTAGCATATCAAGACCTCATATAGATGTTGTGCATTTTGAATTTAAGCCTATGATGTTTCAAAAGCTTCAAACTATTGGTCAATTTGGAGGAACTCCTCATGAAGATCCTCATTTGCATTTAAAACAATTCCTAGAAGTATGTAGTAACTTTATCATTCCATGTAAGCCACACGCAGGCCCTGCTCCCGTCTTTCGCTCCTTCCATCCTCAGTTCTTCCGCTTCTTCCTCCTCTGTGGCAACACTTTCCTCCTATGCGCATTCAACGAGACACAATCCTACCTCTTTGCAAATCACCCAAAAAAAATTCTCTTAGGTCTTTATTATAATTAACGTGTTGTAATGTACATTACAGAAGGGTCATGCCATTGCTTAATTTCAATTTCGGCTTGGAATTCAGCGAGATTCAGGTTAGATGAGCAATTTTGTAGGTTCTTCAAAGCACTCTTAATTGCTTATAGCAAATTGCATTCTTAGGAATTAGTTTCAGTTCGTGTTGTTTATGTTATCTCATATATTGTATTATTTTTTTCCATTTCCTTCTCTCCTAAAAAAGTAAATTCATTGAATAACTTTAATAACCAAAGAAATATTTTTTTGACTCATGGCCAAAGAAATATGCAGGGTAGTTTTTTCACGGTTTCATTTTCTATTTAAATGAAATTGAGGCATCATGAAGTGGATTTATATGCCTACTAGTATGTTTAACCCGTGCGCTGCACGGGTAAACATGTCAAATGAACATAACATTTTGATTTGTTGATCAGATTTTTATTAAATATTTAGTTCTCGCTTTCAATCGTTTCATGTGATGTAGATGTGTTTCTTTGTACAACAAAATTTATAAGGGTTTAATATATATATATATATATATATATTGGATATATCGAAATTCAATTATTTTAAACAATTATAGACACTTGTTTTAGTATTTGGATTAACTTTGACATAATTTGGTAATTTTGGTCTCCCTGCTTTATAAAAAACGATGAAATATAATGGTATATTAATACTTCACTTTAATTTGGTATATTACTACTTCACTTCTTTTTTTCAAGGTTTGTGGTGGGAGTGGTATGTGTTGTAAAATTCAACTCAAGTCTATTTATATAATGGGAATTAATTGCAATTTACACAGTTCCTAATTTTCGTTCTCCCATTGGGCTGAAGGACAACTCGCAAATTACAAATACAAATTTTGATTACGTGATTTATGCTGAAATTATCAATTGAATTAACGCTGCAATTATTTGCCAATCCGTTAATGAGGAATTTTGGTTTCTATTCATTGTTACTGTTGACCCAATATGCACCAGCCTAGGGATGGCAAAACGGGTTTGGCCCGCCGGGCCGGCCCGCTAACCCGCCAAAAAAAGGCGGGCCGAAATATTGAGACCGCCACCGACCGCTAAGACCGCCCCGCTAAAAAGGAAAAAACCGCGAGCTAAAAAAGAAGACTTAGCGGGTCGCCCGCCAACCCGCTTTTTTATTTTTCATTATTTTTTTATTTTTAAATAATAAAAAACTATAATGATTTATAGTATTAGTGTTTTTCACACGAATGATAGTGTTTTTGTTTTGAGTTCTATACACTTATGAGGGTTATACTGCAATACTGAACATTAAGATATTATGATGATTTCTTATCTTTGGTTTTAACATGTTATTAATTACTAGTTATCAACGAAATGGATCATTTGCACTAACATTGAAGATTAGAATTTAGATGTTTCACTTTTGTTTTGTTAGAAATTGTTATGTTTTGTTAGCCAATGTTATATAATTTGAATCTCTAGACTTTTGACGTTAGACTTATTATGGTTTTTGGTTCTTAAAAATATTTATTTTGGTTGCTTGATGGTTAATCCTAGTTATATCAAGCAATCAAAATACTAATTTCGATTGCTTTAAGATCTTCTAGGTGACATTTCTTAATGGTTAATCCTAAGTAATTCCAATGCTATTATTGTTTTATACTTTTAGTTGCTATATAGTTAATCCTAGTAATTCCAATGCTATTTTTGTTTTATACTTTTATTTTGAATATATCAAGAGTATTTAAAGTAAAAATTTGTTAAAAATGCTTTATAAAAATCTATTTTAAAAAGCAAGTGAAAAATCTTATTGAAATTGAAATGTTAAAATATATAAGTTTTTTGTTCAAAAACTTTGAAAAAAAATATTCAGGTAGCCGGACCGCCAACCCGCCTACCATCACTTAGCGGGCGGCGATCTTTTGAACTCGCCGTTTTGGCGGTAACTAACTCGCCCCGCCCTTTTTAAGCGGCCGAAGGCAAAACGGGCCGGGTTAGGCCGGGCCGGCCCGTTTTGCCATCCCTACACCAGCCTAGCACAAATCAGTGTTTTTATTAATTTTAAATTCTCAATACTGCATTTATTGGCGGTTTTGAAATCAAATAATATATCCAGATTAAATGTGATTAATCTGTGCAATTAACATGTCGTTGCAAAACGGATTCTTTGTTTTTCTTTTGTGTAGATTTTATGGGACTGATGCGAGTTATACGGAATTAGGAAAGAAGTCGGAAACTGACAACCTAGAATGGATGTTTGAATTAGGATGCATCTAAATAATATTTCAAAATCTTTATTTGATCCTTTTAGCATAAACAGCTATTAAATCAATTTGACCAATTTATATGCACGATTAAAAATTCAAATACATTTGAATGCACTTAAATAGATGATTTGCTGTAATATTTTCCCTCTTTCATATCACTAATTGACTCCATTCTCATTCATGATCGTGCTAATTGATATACTCCCTCCGTCCCAAAATATAAATCCCCTTTAACCACTTGACAAGAATTAAGAAAATTAGATTGGTTAGTTAATCTCATTAACTATGTCTACTATTTATACTACTTTACCTAATTTGCCCTTTGTATATCATCTCTCTTTCCTCTAATTAATTACTTTGGTATTCCAAGAGTTGTAACTATATAAAGAATTAATTAGAGATATTTTAGTCAAAAAGTAATAAATGCAGCAAACAACTTAGGAAGCGGACTTATATTTTGGGACAAATGAAATTCTCAAAAGGGGCTTATATTTTGGGACGGAGGTAGTATTATTTACTAGTATCCTGACTCGTGCGATGCACGGGAGAATTGATGTTTGAAAATGTCAATTTTTTAATGTGATTAAATTATTTTAATAATATGGATAGTTATTGAATACATAATAATGAAATTAAAAATAATAATCACAATACTGACAACAAATTAACAAATAAAACTGAACAAATTGGGTGAAATGAAAAAGAGTACCGCACGACCATAACAAAAAAAAAAGAGTAGCTCACAACGTAGACCCGTGAAACGAAAGCAAAAAACAATAAAACGATAGAACTATTTTTTGGATCTTTTATTTAAAGGTTAGGAAAATTGTAAAATTAATTATTAGATTTAAGTAAATATAAATTATAATTTTATAATCAAATAAATTTAATAATTACCTTAGTAATTAATAAAAAAAAATCATTTATCCTAAAACTGTTAATATTTAAATTGTTATTTTTGAGTTTGGATGGAAAAACAAACAGAAAATAATTCAATATTGACAATATTTTAATTAAGTAAGTAAGTACAATTAATATTCTTCATTATAAACATTCTTCACTTTTTACACCGTGGTATTTCCAAATGATTACATGAGCCAAATCCAAATTTCTTTGGTTAATTCTTGGAATGGCTATAGGAGGAGCTAAAGGCGGGAAAAATCCCCACTCCTGTCATCCTATCCAAATTTTCCGCAATACTCGTCTCGGAGAGGGGGTTGGGGTCCTCCATATCATCTCTCACTACAACAGAATTAGTATATAGGCAGCGCTTTTTTTCATCCATGGGCGGCGTTTTTTTTGGTACGCTTTGAATGTGTATTTGGGTATTCCACTCCAACAATGGGCGCGCTTCCTAAAAAGCGCGCCATTACCCAAACACGTCCTCAAATAGGCAGCGCTTCCTAAAAACGCGCGCCCATTGCCCAAACACGTCCTCAAATAGGCAGCGCTTCCTAAAAAACGCGCCCATTGCCCAAACACGTCCTCAAATAGGCAACGCTTCCTAAAAGCGCGCCCATTGTTTAATTTTTTTAATTTTTTCGCTTTTTGTGTATTTTCCATTTTATATTTGCAACAAAAAAATTAAATCATACATCCAAAATATTTTTTAATGATGATATCTATGAGTTTGTTGTATTTAAGCTCTGAATTAAATCATACATCATAAAAAATTAAATCATACATCCAAAATACATTCAAAAATTAAATCATACATCCAAATTACATCCAAAAAATTAAATAATAAACTTATTAAATCATACATCCAAAAAATTAAATCATACACTCATATATATTATATAATAAGTTATAATCTCTTGGTACAAGAATACTAAGCTAGTTTACTTGATACAATTGAACTACAACTCAATATATACATTATCCATAAAGAAGCTGATACTTAACAGGAACATACCAAAAATTAAAAACCTGCACAATTGGCCACATTCCACCTTCTAAAACCAATGCTGGGATATAATTCTTTTTAAAGTCTTCCTTCACTTGAGGAATAGTTTTGCCAGCAGACAATCCCATGTAACTAAAGAAGACAAACAAATGTATTGGTCCAAATATCAAACCGTTCATTGCTACTTTAGTAGCTACCAATTGTGCAGACTTTGGCATTAGTTGAAGCTTATGCGTTATAAATTTGTCTAAGCCTTCATACCTACAAGACATGAACCACCAGACAATCAAAACATTATGATCTAAACCCTTCACACAATCAAAGCCTGTCTGATTTATGCTCAAGCAATAACAATGGAAATTGACAAATATGAATACACATATATAAACATTCAACACCCCACCCCCCTTCCTTCTTATGCATTTACATCTGCAGAACTTATTGTATATACAGCTAGCTGCAGGTTCAACCAGAAAACTTCAGTGCTCTATTGGAAGTCCATTTTGAGTCCAAGCAGCATAACCACCAGCTATGTCTGTTAGTCCAGTGAACCCCTACAGTACAATGAAGACATTTTTGTCACTACACAATCCTTGAGCTCAAGCTGTTCACAATGAAAGTAAGATTGTCTATGAAGTTGATTCAAACAACTAACTTATGCTGCTTGTTTTTCAACTTTAATTAATCAATCAACAAAATAGCAATCGCATAAATAAATATATAGTAGTTAAGGCTTTGAAAATAAAAATGCTTACTGCAGCTAACAAGTCAGTAGCAGCCATCATTGACCTTTTGCCAAGCTGACACCCCTACAAAACAAAGAACACCAAAATATGAATTAGAGTATTGTTGGAGGACATAACATAGAGAAAAAAACATACAAGAGTTTTAAGATATGCACTCACAACAATAATTTCATCGTCTTTCCTGAATTGTGAAGATACCTCTTTGACAAAGTTACTGTTCTTTGTCATCCCTGAATCCACATTAGTAGATATAATCCACATTGAGAATAAAAAATAAAAATTGAGAATAATAATAAGAGTATTTTGAGAAGTGAAAAAGAACCTGATCCAACTCTAAACATATAAGGTATGTTAATTGCGCCAGGAGCGTGTCCAGCATCAAACTCTTCAGGGGTCCTGCAAGAGGAAGTACTTGTTTCAAAACGCGATTCCAATAAAAACAATTAAATGGTTAATTAACAAACTTACCTGACATCCAAATACTTATGACCAGCTAGAAGAAGCTCGTGTGCTACACGCACTGGCACTGAAGTTGGAACTCCCACAGCTTCCAAACTCCCCTTCATAGCACCTTCTCTGCTTCAATAAAATAAAACATTTGTTTTTGTTTTGAATGATGATGATGATTAACAGTTGGTTTTTAAGGTTACCTGAAGTTAGGAAAGTTTGGTTGAACAACAATTCTTCTTAGTCCTTTGTGAGAGTTGGGGGGTGGTATTAGAAACGGTGACCTACTCATACTTCTTCTCTGCGATGGATTCGGAGAAGAACAAGAACGGATGCAGAATCCAAAACCTGTTCTCTTCCTCTATCTCAGGTTCAGAATCCAAAACCTGTTCTCCTTCTTCTTCCGAGCTTCATCAACATTAACGAGAAGCGAGAGCCCGCGTCGTCGAGGTTGGAATCAGCTCTAACAACAAAACTAGGTTTAGCAATGAGATCGAGGATTGCAACGCCATGAAATTGAGGTTGAAGAAACCACGGAAATCAACGGTAAGTTACGAGAATCGAGAATGGAGGCAGGGCAAGAATCGAGAATCTTCAAGATTTCGAGATCTTGAAGATAAAATCAAAACGCCGCCGTTGAAGGGAGCAGATTTCGTCGCGCGTGAAGGAGCCATTTTTTTGGATCTTTTTCGGTTCTTCTTCGCGAGGATGGAAGACGAAGAGGGGAAGAGAGGGAGAGAGGAGAAGACGGATTTGTCTTTGTGAGAGACTGGCAAAAAAAAAAATTAAAACAAATACTCGAGCGTTTCTAAAAACTTTGAATATGTGGTTTTTCGTTCTAATATACGCAGCGTTTTTAAAAACGCCGATTATTTGGCTTTCTCGTCCTCTATATCTGTGACGTTTTCTCAAAAACGCCGATTATTTGGCTTTCTCCTCCTCTCTATACGTAGTGTTTCCTCAAAAACGCTGATTATTTGGCTTTCTCGTCCTCTCTATACGCAGCGTTTCTTTGAAAAACGCTGGGTATTTTCCTATCTCGTCCTCTCTCTATACGCAGCGTTTATTAAAAAGCGCTGGTTATGTGCAATCTCTTTCCTCTCTATCTGCAGCGTTTATTAAAAAACGCTGGGTATGTGGCGCTCTTTTTTAGCCATTCTGGCGTAGTGTCTTTTCCTACAGATCCCACGGTCCCCGTAGAAATTCCATAAATTTATTAAAACAAATATATGAATTAAAATATAATAAAACGGGAAAAAAAATAAAAGTAAGACTAAAAAAATGAAATGTTTCACATTTTAATATAGAAAGTGCTAAATACGATAAAAGCACCCCCCCCCCCCACCCATGGAACCCCATATGCCATTTTCAAGAATAAACTGGTCAAGTAGTTAATACTTAATACAAATGTAGAGTTAACTGTTTTATTCTTTTACCATTGAGCTTTGATACCTACTACAAAATAGATTGTACACCAAATAGAAATAAACAAATTTCCACCTTCACTCTCTAAAATTTATTTACCACTCTCCAAATAAAAATAATCAATATTTTTTTGTGTTGGATGGTTTGGAGGTTATGTTTCAAACTCTTTAAATAGATGTTATAGTTGCAGTTTGTTTGAAGACTTTGAAATACAATGAGTACAGAATCAAATAAACCTTAATTAGATTGATTTAGGGTATATATGTTACTTATTTTTAATTGAAAACTATATATGTTACTTATTTATTGTAAGCAATCAAAACGTTATTTAGTGATTTGAAACCAAAAAATGATTAAATGAGAAAATGCTAAGGAGGTGACATGTGGCAATATATTTAATAAGATGTTGCTTTTGCTATCTAGAAACAAATCTTCCGGCCTTACATGGGAAAATTTAAGGCGACAAATAATCCCCGATCACTCTCCATCACTGCCTTTCAAATTGTCCCCAATCCTCGTCTCAGGTTGGGGGGGGGGGGGGGTCCTCCGTCATCTCTTTTCCAAATATAATAAAACGGGAAAAAAATAAAAGCAAGACTTAAAAAAATTTTAAAAGTTTCACATTTTAATAATATAGAAAGTGCTAAATATGATAAAAGCAAAACATAAAAGTGCTAAATATGATAAAAGCACCCCCCAGGAAACTTGAGTTAATATAAAAAAAGATAAAGAAACTTACAAAAGAAATTGATCAAATAGTTAATACAAATGTAGAGTTAAGTGTTTTATTTTATTTTTACCATTGAGCCTTGATACCTACTACAAAATAGATTGTACACCAAATAGAAAGAAACAAATTTCCACCTTCACTCTCTAAAATTTATTTACCACTCTCCAAATAAAAAGAATCAAGTTTTTTTTTGTGATGGGTTTGGACGTTATGTTTCAAACTCTTTAAATAGATGTTATAGGTGCAGTTTGTTTGAAAATTTTGAAATGCAATGAGTACTGATTCAAATAAACCTTAATTAGATTGATTTAGGGTATATACGTTAATTATTTTTAATTTTTAATTGAAAACTATATATGTTATTTATTTATTGTAAGCAATCAAAACGTTATTTTGTGATTTGAAACCAAAAAATGAGAAAATGCTAAGGAGTTGACATGTGGCAATATATTTAATAAGATATTTCTTTTGCTAGCTATAAACAAATCTTTCGGCCTTACATGGGAAAATTTAAAGCCATTTTCAATTCTTTCCATGAGAGGACATTTTTACTCTCTTCTATTATTTATATGAGCAGACATTTACATTTAAAAAATTATTAGATAGCATCTTTCATATAGTTTGCCTGAACATATTGAATCTTTAAAATTTTAGCTAATTTCTTAGGAGTGGCCTCCATATTTCGTGATTTAATTTCTTATTTAACTTGGATTGGAAGAATAGCGGTATAAAATAGGATTTTGATAGCTTTTGACTATGAACTGAAAAACATCTTCACTTATTCTATAAATGTGGTTCAAGACGCTCAGTTTTTCTAATAATGGTATCAAGATCGGCTTTTATATTACCCGCATATAAGCTTTTGGAAGTTTTATCCGCTAGTTTCAAACTCCTAATCAGAGGTTCAACGCACCAAATTTCGAGCAAAGTTATAATCGACCTTACTATTAAAACGTACCTAAAAGTGATAAAAGATGTCATAAAAAATTAACCTCAACATAAGAGGTTGTTCAAACTTTTTATAACTTCATAATAAATGAGAGTAACAACGACATATTTCAATGCAAAAAAAAATTTGTCTATAATAAGTGCAGTCTTTTTTAGATAGAAAGATGTGGAAAACACAAAAACAACACAAAGAAAAAGAACCTAAAAGGAGAAGCTTTTGTGCAATGTTGTTGGGATCCATGGTTTGCTCGTTATCCTCTAATTTTAATGTATATGATGAGAGTAAGGTCATTTGGGTGCAAAATCTGCAATAATGACAAATGAAGATAATGTAAAATCAAAGTAAAATTGCAAATCAAAATAGCTGTAGATATACTAACATTAAAATAACATAATATTTCATACTCAAAATGTATAGGAATAAAGATGCGAACATAGTAAATCCAGATTCATCAAATTCTATACTCCAAGAAACCAAAATAAAATGTTAGAACTTAGAAGTCTACATAGTCAATGAAATAGAAAGGACAGACATTTCACACCCTTGTTATCCCACCATCCAAAACCTAGTAACATGTACTCCATTTTGACATCAGTAACTGTACAACTCAAAAATAGTTGCTGAAATATTATTCAAGTACAACTTTTCTTCGGCCAAACCCATCATCCTCCAAGCAGCAAGATTAAGAAACCATACGCATTTTCATGTCCAACAGCAAGCCTTAGCCAACTCTGACCTTGAATTTATATGTCCAATAAATGTGGTTCCCTGGCTCTTCTACATAGGTCCTTCTACTAAAGCTCAATCATCTTTTTGGAACACTTGTTTGTATCTTATGCACTCGCAGTCTTAATTATCAATAGAGAAAAAGGAAAAAAAAACTTAGAAGTGAGAACAAAAAGATGAGAACGCACCATTAGATTTGTAGTTGTGCTTGTCTTGTTTGCATAATAGAGAGAAATGTCAATGTGGTCAAATTCTTCTACTGTACATCAGATAATGAAGCATCATACGACATTGATATTCTGCAGGGGTTTAGGTGAGATCGAGAGCAATGAGGAAAAGCACCTGCAACACAACTTCAACAAAAAAACCAAAACTCACTAACACAATCAATCTACATCTACAATCAAAATACATGCAACATAAATTTGAAAATATGAAAGAAAAAACATGCATATGGTTGCCGATGAAATGTGTAATGGAGGATAAATTGCCAAATTAGATGGTCAAATTTGTTTTTTTTTTTACCAAAGATGCTAAATTTTTTAACAATACTGAATATGGTATTAAACAATTAAAGACATGACAATAATTCATTATTTCATTACTATTGTAAAAAAACTGACATAGGTTACCTTTTTCATTTAAGAATACGTTTCAATGTTTGATTTCTTAATCCTTATATAACAGCTAATTCATTTGTTAATTATTCATTCATTTCCTGAATAAAAGAGTGAAGAAACGGCTCCTTGATATTTACTATTATTCATTCATTTCTTGAATATGTTTAATCTGAACAGTAAGAAGTAAGAACGATGATAGTGTTAATTTGAAATAATGTGATTATTCTATAATAATAATAATAATAATAATAATAATAATAAAATTATTATCATTCAATTCAAATATTGTTCTATTTTAATTAAAAAAATAAATTTTTACGGAATTGTTAGTCATCCTCTGTTAACTTTTACCAATTATTATAAATTTTATTTTATTAAAATAACATATTGAGTAGTTCTTTAAATACCATAAAACTAGTATCCTAACCCGTGCGATGCACGGGGAAAATTTTGTTGAAAATTTATATCGAGTAATATATCATTCAAAGATATTGTAAGTTAAAAAGTAATAAGCGAGTTTTAACAACATAAAATAAAATTGGTTAGCATACAATTTTTTTTGTTATGGTTGATTAATTGAATTGAAATACATTGATATACTTTATGTTAAAATACATTATAGTAATAAAATACTCTTGTACACATAAGAATCTATTAGTTTTATTTAAGATTATATCACACATTTTTTAAAGAAATTTACTTACATAATGAGGAAAAAAAAGCAAAGTCGTGTTTCCAACTCATATAATTTCTCGATGAAAATAGACCACGCAAAACTAAATTAGAAAGAACAAAAGAAAAGTGTACAGGGACTTCTAGCTTAATCATACTCTCACCAAAAGAGTGTAAATGCTCTGTAGGATCAAATATATCGATACTGGATCCAAAAGTTTTAGAGCTTGTTTGTTACAGCTTATTTTGAAAAAAAAAAATTTAAAATAATCTATTTTAGAAGGTTTTCATCCGTTTGTTACAACTTTTCAATAAAATGAGAATCTAAAAATAATCCAAAAACCGTTTCAAATGAGAAGTTGTTTTGAGCACCTTCTCATAAAAATCATTTTATAAGAATGATTTTTTGTAGATAAGTGATTTTCAGTATGTTACACATACACAAAACAACTTCTCATTTTCTTAAAAATCTCTAAAAACTAATCTCTAAAGTATTTAAGAACAAAATCACTAATTTTTTTCCATAACAAACGTACCCTTAGTCTGGCATAATTGCCTATAATATGTTTTTTTTTTACAAATGCCTATAATATGTTAGTAAGAGTATTTGTTAACATTTTTCGATTTTATAGATAATTTTTGCTAGATGCACAACTTCCCTTGGAAGCTTCAGAGATGACACGAAGTATTGTGTATCCAAAAAAACCGAATTAAGCTAAATATGTTCCAACTGCAGCTACTTGTCTAATATTAAAAAGTTTATAACCTTAAATTTTTTATAATACATGTAGGAGCAGTTTTAGTACAATAAAACATCTCTTAAAACCTTAAATTTATTAAAAAGTCCATGATTTATAATCACATCAAAATCGTGATTCCTAGGAGCAGTTTTAGTACAGTAAAACATCTCCTAAAAACGTATTTTTTATAATACACATCATCCAAAGGAGATATTGTAACCAAACAGACTAAACAAAAAATGGAGAGTACATACGAAAAAGAAGTAAAAAATGGAGGATATGATACCTTAGGAGTGTTAAGAATATAATGATATTTCGAAACGGTTTATGGACAAAACACTTAATTGGTTTTCAATATGTTAAATAAAAAACTTTAAAATTTTAAATGTAAACTAATTGTTATGAACCCATTAAAAACTGTTGAATGAAATTATTTTTAATTCTTATATTATAGATATAGTAACCGAAATATATATACTAATAGCTATATTTAACGAGCAACGGAAAAAAATTAAAAAGTGAGTAAATGTTAACATCAAAGTCATTAATTAGACTATTATCTTTAAAATAAATAAATAAATTAAATTTTTGTGAAGTGTATGGGAATGAATTTTGCTCATAGCATGATTGATACTATTAACGGCATGTGACAATCAAATTCCACACTTCAACACTATACACGTGCACCTAAGGTTTTTCTTTCATTTTTGTAAACTTACAAACATAAACTGAAATAACAATGACATTAACTAATATAGTATCAAAATAAGACATTGAAATTCCAAAAGAAAACTCTACATGAAAAAAAAAAGAAACAACGACATCTTAGCTAGGGAAAAAATTACTGGCCTAAGGACATGATCAATAACAACAACACTACTTACTCCAAACAAACTCCAAACGTTGACAAAGAGTGTGGCGGTGTGGTGAGTGGTGAAGAGAACATTGGCGAAGAAGAAAAAACATAGTGTCACAGATCAGTTACAATATAGCCGGTGTTGTAGTCGAGAACAATTATCTGGACTAGTGTGTTATTTGGCAGTTGCGAAGCCACGATTGGTGTAGGAGAAGAGAGCACTGAGTACCAGTGCAGAGAAAACAGTGAAGTAGCCGATTAAGTATATGGGAACACTAACAGCACTTCTTCTGACGCTAAGCTTTCCATTTTTTTGCAATGAGATTGAGAAAGAAAGAAATAAAGGGTTCATGAATTGTGATTAGTGTTTTGACCTTATTTATCGGCTCAAAAAATAGAAAGACCAAAGTTTGAGAGGGTTTAGAGGAATGTGTGTTGGAAGATCATGAAGATCATTGCACGCGAGAGAGGAAGAGGATTGAGAGAGAAGAAAGCGCGCGAAGGTAGTTATAATGAATTTCAAATTCGGTTTTATTCACAATGGCTACTGTTACATTGATGACAGTAGGGTATTTATACCCGATACCAAAATACTGCTAAATTGCAATACTACCCCTACAATACTAGATTATTCTACACATTCAACACACCCCCTTAAGCTAGTATCTATCACTTAAGGTCATACAACAAAATCAAACAACAAAGTTTACAATCAAGCATCAAAATCAGCAGAAAATCAATTTGTAAAATCATTACAATCCACAACATTCAGCATGTTTCTCAACCTTTTAAATGTCCCAGTTTTCACTGCTTTAGTGAATATATCAAGAACTCCGCAAATCATCCTGCGATAATTCGACCCAACTTCTTTCTCCTTGGCTACTTGATCTCTCAAGAAGTGGTAACGTGTCTCTATGTGCTTTGACCTTCCATGTGCTATAGGATGTTTGGCTAGATTTATTGCAGATTTATTATCAACAAACAACTCTATAGCACCTTCCTTCTTGATCATCAATTCCTGCATCAAATTGTCTAACCAGATAGCTTGGCATGCTGCCATAGAAGCTGCTATATACTCAGCTTCACATGATGATAAAGCTACTACAGATTCTTTCTTCGAGCTCCATGCTATAGGACCTGCTCCAAGCATAAAAACCGACCCTGCAGTGCTTTTTCTATCAAATCTGTCACCTCCCCAATCTGCATCAATATAACCATACAACCCTTTCATATTACCATTGCAATCATTAGGGAGAAGGATTCCATATGTCATAGTGCCTTTGACATATCTTAATATCCTCTTTGCATCAGCTAGGTGAGAAGTTCTAGGCCTGTCCATAACTCTACTAATCAGGCCGACACTAAAAACAATGTCAGGCCTGGTGTTGCAGAGATATCTCAGTGCCCCAACCACCATTCTGAACTCAGTTGCATCGACCTCCTGCTCATCAGCATCCCTGTCAAGCCACAAGCCGCCTCTTTGGAGTTTCAAAGATCTTTATTTGCGGTGTTGCAGATTGAACCTCGCAATATATCGTAAGTATACTTACATGTGTGCAATGAGAATTCCTTTTGTTGTGTTTTGAAACTCAATTCCTAGGAAGTAAGACAATTCTCCCAAGTCAGTCATTTCAAAAGTTTTCATCGATATTCTCTTTGAATTCTGCTACCTTAGTATCATTGCTGCCTGTAACCAATAAGTCATCAACATAGAGGCATATCATCACCACATCATCACCCCCTGACTTCACATACACTCCATGTTCAGAGATACACCTTTTAAACCCCATGTTGATTAAACTCTTGTCTATTTTCTTGTTCCAAGCTCGTGGAGCTTGTTTCAAACCATATAAAGCTTTCCTCAGTTTCAACACTTTATTTTCACTTCCTTGTTTCACAAAGCCAGCTGGTTGCTCTATATAAACTTCCTCTTCTAACTCTCCATTTAAGAAGGCAGATTTTACATGAAGTTGATGTAATTTCCACCCTTGCATACTAGCATGAGCTACCACAACTCTCACAGTTTCAAGTCTGGCCACTGGTGCAAACACCTCTTGATAATCAACACCTTGTTTCTGAAGAAATCCTCTAGCCACTAACCGAGCTTTGTATTTCACCACTTCACCCTTTGGATTCACTTTCACCTTGTACACCCACTTTACTCCTATAGCTTTCTTATCTTTGGGTAATTCTACTAATTCCCAAGTCATATTCTTCTCTATAGACTTTATTTATTCTTTCATAGCCTCTAGCCACTTAGGATTCTTCATTGCTTCCTCCACAGTCACATGTTCTGTTTCTGCCATCAAAGCAAAGTCCACAATGTCACCTTCAGTATTTATCACACCATCTGTCATCAATTCATAGTCATTCAAACTTAGAGGTAGTTGCCTAGTCCTCAATGATCTCCTAGGTCCTTCCTCTCTGTCATCATCATTATTTTCCTGAGTTATATCTAGAAATTCGCTCAAAAGAATCTGTTTGAATCAGACAAATGTTGAATCAACCAAAGCTGGGTTTGCTTGAAATCAATCGTTGAGTAAAGTTCAAGAAGCGAATCGATGTATTAAAAAGCAGTTCACTAATCGAACCCTTAAACACGATTCGATTCGTGAATCAAGTGAACTGAACCATGCACAAATTCCCAATTCATCGAACCTACAAATTTTAAAATCAAATCAAAGTCTGTTTAACCCCATCCACATTTGCTCTCTTCAAATCAATTATGCTTCAAATCATTTTCTCAATCGTTCTCATTTCTCATCGGAATCCACTTTCAAAATTATTCCAACAAATTGCAATCCCCAACGAACAAGTTGTGGAAGTTTCCCACGGTGGAAACTGGAAAGTTCAAACCGGTACAAAGTATGACATTATTAAGATGATTGATTCTTACCGATGGTGTGATTGCGGCGTGAGAAATTGATTGGACTTTTTGGCTAATTTTTTTCTCACAATAACAATGGCATTCGATATTTGTTTTTGATGGATCTCGACTACGATATGATGCAAAGCACTATAGAGAAGGGAAGTGGAAAATCGGGAAAATTAAAGTTTGGCGTAAAAGATGAACGGAACAAGAACTTGGTTTGTCTATTATTCTCGGTGAAAGATCGAGAAGAGATATTGAGATTTTGAAGGCGATTCATTTCGCCGATTTCTTGAAGCGATGTAAACACAGATTGGTCCAATAAGTCAAAAAAAGTTTACACTTTAGAACGATTCGATTCGATTCATAACACGAACCAAGCGCTAACACGATTCGATTCGGTTCGAACAAACTGTTAGTACTGATTTGATTCGATTTGAGAGAAGCTGTCTCTACTGATTGAGTTGATTCGATTCGGTTTTCCTTCCGAACTGAACCATGAACAGCCCTAGTTATATCAGACTCATCACTAGGTAATTCAAATTGATTCTGTTCTAAGCCAATAGAACTCTCAGCCTTGTCACTCCAATTCCATGACTTGTGTTCATCAAATACCACATCTCTACTTGCCACCACCTTGTTAGTCACTGGGTTCAATAATTTGTACCCACCAGTAGAATGATATCCAATCATGATCATCAACTCACCTTTATCATCAAGTTTTGTTCTTGTTTGATCAGGTATGCGTCTGTAGCATACTGATCCAAACACTCTAAAGTGTGCAACACTTGGCTTGACACCAGTCCAAGCCTCCTCAGGGGTTATATCTTCCAATTTCTTGGTTGGACATCTATTCAATATATATGTTGATGTGTTCACAGCCTCTCCCCACAGGTACTTTGGCAATTTCTTACTTTTCAACATGCTTCTCACCATATTAAGCAAAGTTCTATTCTTTCTCTCAGCAATTCCATTGTGCTGAGGTGTATATGGAGGAGTAACCTCATGTGTTATCCCCTCATTTTCACAGAATGCAGTGAATTCAGCACTAACATATTCACCACCACCATCAGTTCTAAGCACACTTATATATTCTCCACTTTGTTTTTCTACTAGGACTTTGAATTTTTTGAATACTTCTAACACATCACTCTTCCTCCTAAGCAAATAAATCCAAAGTTTCCTAGTAAAATCATCAATAAATGTAACAAAATACTTGTTACCTCCAGGTGTTTCATGCTGTATTGGTCCACATACATCAGAAAAAACCACTTGCAACTTCTTCTTTGATCTGCTAGGCACATTCTGATTGAAAGAAGCTCGAGACATCTTGCTTTCCACACACTCTGCACATACATCTCTTGGAATATGTATTTTAGGCAAGCCTTTCACCATCTCCTTGCTCTGCAACTTTGTTAAATCACCAAAATTCACATGACCAAACCTGAAATGCCATAGCCACTCTTCTTTGTCTACTGCAGTAGCAAAGCATTGCTGCAGTAACACACCCAATTCCACTTTGAATGTCCTGTTCTTGGATAGATTTGCTTTCACTAGCAGTCTACCTTCAGTATCAAACACCTTCATGGCTCTATCTTCCAGCACCATTCTATAATTCTTCTCCAACAGTTGTCCAATGCTAAGCAAGTTGCTTTTCATTCCTGGCACATACAGTACACCAGAAATAAAGCACATTGAACCATCCTTCTTCCTTATCCTCACCTTCCCTACACCTTCCACTTTCAAGGTTCTATCATCAACAAACCTCACTCTACTCTTGATTGAAAAATCAAGTTCCATAAACCAGTCCTTCCTTCCAGACATATGAGTAGAACACCCTGTGTCTAGGAACCAATACTCACTGTTATCACCTTCCTCCTTCACAGTCACCATATGCAACACTTCATCTACTTCATTCTTCTCTTCCACAGTCATCATTTGCAACACTTCATCTGCTTCCATCTCTTCTAATGCCATTAACAAGGTCTCTTCCTTCTCCTCCTCTTCTTCTTCTTCAGCCAATTTCACATCATTTCCACTTACATTGCTATAACATTCATCAGCAAAATGTCAATATTTCTCACAGTTATAGCATTGTATGTGGCTTTTATCATATCTCCTACCTCTACCTCTACCACCTCTACCTCCTCTACTTCCTCTACCTCTATAATTTTCACCACTATTGTTATTTTGTTCATTACTACTACTACTAGCATTAGAGTTTCCTCTACCAGAACCAGCATTAGAATTATAAGGATTACCTCAACCTCTGCCTCCTCTCCAATTGTTCCTGCCTCTACCTCTTCCTCTTTGATTACCAGAACCTCTCCCTCCAGTTTGCACTGCCAAGGCTTGTTCACCACCTCCTTTCACTGCACTTCTTTCATTGATTCTCTGCTCATGTGCTTCCAGAGATCCTTGCAGTTCCTCTAGCTTCATTGTTGACAAGTCTTGTGGTTGTTCAATCGCCACAGTGATGTTGTCAAATTTTGCAGTAACCGATCTCAAAATCTTCTCCACTATCTTCTCATCGGTCAAAGTCTCTCCACACGAAATCATTTGATTTGTCATCGTTTGAACTCTGGTGAAGTACTCTGCAATTGTCTCACTATCCTCCATTCCGAGCAATTCGTATTGTCTCCTTAGAGTTTGCAACCTCATACGCTTCAATTTTTGATCGCCGGCGTAAGAACTGGCCAACACGTCCCACGCCGCCTTGCTCGACTCCGATCTCGCAATTTTCTCAAAAATTGCTTGATTCACACACTGATGTAGAATGCACAAGCCTTTGCAGTCCTTCTTCTTTGCATCTCTGTACGTGTTCTGTTGCGCAGCCGTGGAATTCGCCGGAAGTGGATCGAGTCCGTTCACCACCAAATCCCACACATCCTGATATCCAAGGATCGCCTTCATCTTCATACTCCACTGCTCATAGTTCTTCCCGTCGAGAATCGGAAAATTCGCCGGAAAGTGTCCATTCATCGTCGCCATTGAAGAATTAGGTTTGAATTGGGGATTTTCACTCACTCACCAATTCTCACGAAGTTTTGGATTCACACACTTCACTTTCACTCGATTGATCGATGATTTCCAACAATTCATGCTCTGAATACCATTTGTTGGAAGATCATGAAGATCATTGCACGCGAGAGAGGAAGAGGATTGAGAGAGAAGAAGCGCGCGAAGGTAGTTATAACAGAATTTCAAATTCTGGTTTTATTCACAATGGCTACTGTTACATTGATGACAGTAGGGTATTTATACCCGATACCAAAATACTGCTAAATTGCAATACTACCGCTACAATACTAGATTATTCTACACATTCAACAAGGTGGTGAAGGAGAAGGGCATAGTGACAAGTGAGCAAGTGAACATTGGCAAAAGCACTCTTTTGTAGTGTACTTGTGCAATATAAAAGAAGAGTGTATTGTAAGTTTCATGATGGTCAAAAATAGGAAATAGATGAATAGTGTATCATAGAAGTTTATTTAAAATAGAATTAAATGTTAAATTACTCTGACATGTGGCAAAAAATTAAATGAATATATTTCTAAATGTTAATTGTATAGATGAGAGTGAAAGAATTAACTAAACGTATAACTTAATTTGAGCTCTTATTCATAGCATTCATTTTTAGGAATCATTAAATGAAAAAAAATTGGCAAAACATATTATCATTTGCAAAACGTATATATTCATCGTTAATGAATTATGAGTGAATTTGCAAAGAATTAATTGATAAATCATTCTCATGAGGACATTTGTCATGTTATTAAATTAGGTTATTTCTAATTGTTTTAGATATAGATAGATATAGATATATATTGAAGGGAATAAAATATCTTTTTTTTGTATAAAAAAATTCATTAATATATATTGAAGGGGATAACATTTTTTTAAATGTTATGATTTATCTCAAAAGTTGCATTTTGAAGAGTACTTATCGTTGCAATTTGAAGTGTAGAGAAAAAATATGGCTTACAAATATGTGTGTGAAAGTTCTTGGAGAAATATTAAAATTTTGATGTTGTGTTTCTAGACTTGTGCTATAAGAGCTTGTTATATCCCGGGAGAGTTTCACAATTTGAGATACTTACTTTTTGAGCAAAATAATCCTTCAAGGCGGTGTTCCTTGGCACATCTCAAGTTATTTCATTGTACTCATTATTGTATTTTTGTCTATAGTATTCAACACTTACAATAAATAAATAAAGGTTAACAATCATATATCTCACCCAACATGCAATTTCCATTTTTTGTCCATGGTGCCCCATTACCCAAAAAAAAAAGAATTGACCATCAAAAGACATCAAAGTTGAGAAATATTTGAAGTAACGGATGCAAATATGTATTTCTATGAGATTTACCTTGTTAAAGAAGAGTTCACCAGCATATATATACTCAACTCTCACCACCATGTCTTTGATTCGATCTATATATCTAAATATACATGAAGCAATATTCCAAAAAACAAAACCCACCAATATTATATAACTTATTATCACTAAATGAAGTTAAAGAACACCAATTCCATACTGATGGCCATTTTCATCAAGCAAATCTGTAGCCAATGTAATTGCATTATTGATGTTCTTCTTTTCTTGCAAAGAGAGCTTCAAATCAACATCCTTCTTCTTCAATGCATTTTTCATTTTGTAAACACAGTGATCCATTCCAGCTTATTCATTACTTTGGCCTTTCTTAGGAACTTGTCATCCTCCTCGCGGTAATCCTTTGCTTCCTGAATCAACCTTTCAATTTCCTCCATTGACAATCTTTCTTCATTGTTTGTTATTGTAATCTCATTCTTGTTTCCAGTGGATTCTTCCATAGCTAGCTGAAACAGTCAGAATACCATTTTGATCAATATCAAAGCATACATCGAAAGGATGACCACGAGCAGCAGGTGGTAAGCCAGAGAGAATGAAAGAACCAAGAAGCTAGCTGATTATCAATGGCTTTTGTTCTCTCTCTCACCCTCATAGGCAGCAATATTGACCCCCGATTGGTTATCTTCTCTCCTTCACGGGAATAGAAGTGTTCTTAGGAATCACAACACCCATGACGCCGTGAGTGAATTAACTTCCAATCCAACCGAGAGAGAGAGAGAGAGAGTGGTGCAACATCAATCAACACCAACTTTGGAACATTTTTAAGGCCTTCATTATTCAATAAGGCGGCTTGAATAGCTGCTGCACCATAAGCAACTGCCTCATCAGGGTTGAAGAAGTTCGTTCTGTAATAGCTGCTGCACTTTTGGGATTCTAGAAGAGCCACCGACAATAACATCATGAACACTACTTTTCGAGGCAGCAAGACAGTTCTTAACGGTATCCATGCACTCGTCAAAAAGTTCCATGCATGTTGATTAATTTCTTCAAATTTAGCACCAGTACGTGATTGATGAAAAGAAGTCGATTCCTTCAACTAAAGCAATTACCTCAACTCAACAACTGTGACAGTAGCAAAAGAGAGTGTCCTTAATTTTTGCCTTTTCACATGCATTTCTCAACCTCCTCAAAGCTTTTGGATTACCACTAACGTCGGTCCACCCTTTTCTTCCTTTTAAACTCTTGTACAAAGTAGTTCATCATTCTGTTATCAAAGTCTTCACCCCCAAGGTGAGAGTATTTCCAGCAGTGGAAGACCTTATCCTTAATTGTAAGGAGGGAGAGACACATCAAAAGTACCACCACCAAGGTCAAACACAAAAATATTTCGTTCTCTTACATGGTTAATTCTCTTGTCAACGCCATATGCAATAGCACCAGCAGCATCTATAGTGGCTTTTCGCTGAGAATTAATCGTTGAAATAAGCGGGTACCGTCACAACTGCATTCTTGACAGGTGATTCTAGATATGCCTCTGCAATCTCCTTCATTTTTGTGAGAATCATAGACGAGACTTCCTCGGCACATAGACACTTCTCCTGACCCTTGTACTTCACAGCAATCATGGGTTTATCATTAGCACCAGCAATGACCTTGAATGGCCATAGCATCATATTTTTTTGCACAACAGATTCAGTAAACTTTTCTACCAATTAACCTCTTCGCATCTGAAAAATAAAATAAAGTAATAATTGTTTCCTATCTTCTAATCTTCTATTGCCCAACTAACATAAGAATGCAACAAAAAATACTGTATATATCGAGGTGAGTTTTACTCACGTTTAGGGAATTTTAAAATGTTGTTTATGTGTTATGTTTGAACGGTTTTCGAAATTTGGAGTTTCGTGAATTTTGAGTCAAAAACGCTATTTTGAGAAATTATGTTTGTTTGAAACTTAGAACGTAACCATAAAGATTTGATTGTTCAATTATTATGTTTGAATTGGAATATGTGTATATTGTTATGATTTGTATGTGGTTTTAAGTTGTTTGGTTTGATTTAGTTGAATTTACAAATCTTTTGGAAAACCGTAAATTTTGTATATGTGCGGGAATTAATGATTTTGAACAAAATTGATGTCTGGACTGGTTATACAGGTAAATGTATTATTTTGGGATGTCTATATTTCAGAGGAAGCTCTGCCGAATTTTGGTTAGAACTTTTTGATACATCACTACAAGAATAAGCCTGATTTGCCACAAAATTTTGCCACAAACTGATTCCGTCGCCAATTTGCGACGGATTTGCCACGGAATCTATCGTGAGAAAAGCCTAGGTAAGTTTGGTAAAGATTTGCCACGGACGTTGATAATTTGCCACGGACTTTGATAATTTGCCACGGACAGTCTGTCGCAACGCCGTGGCAAACGTTTCAATCGAGATTTATCTAAATGGACTCTCACGACCCTTTCTTTCACCCTCATTCTCACTCTCACGCTAAACCCTAACACTCTCACTCTCCTCACCTCACCTCCGTGCCTCCCTCACGACACCACTACCACCGCGCCTCCCTCAACCTCCTCTGCACCACCACAACCGCGCCTCCCTCAACCTGCACCACCACTACAGTGGGGAAAAACCCTAACACACGATCCCCACTTCTCTTCTCTAATGCTTGTTCTTTCTCGCTCTAAAATCCAAAACACCACTCGCCGTTTCTGAAGCCTTGTCGTCCAACTCTCAGCTTCACGCCAAACCCTCTCACCTTCGTCGCCAACTCACCGCCATTACGCCGCTTCTTCCCGGCGAATTCGCTGCTTCGTCCTTCTGGTACGATTCCCCCTTTTCTTTGATTTCGATTTCTTTTCTTTTGGAATTTCAAAGTGTGTTTTGTTAACCCGCGTCTATTGTGGCTTTTCGCTGAGAATCGTTGAAATAAGCAGGTACCGTCACAACTGCATTCTTGACAGGTGATTCTAGATATGCCTCTGCAATCTCCTTCATTTTTGTGAGAATCATAGACGAGACTTCCTCGGCACATAGACACTTCTCCTGACCCTTGTACTTCACAGCAATCATGGGTTTATCATTAACACCACCAGCAGTGACCTTGAATGGCCACAGCATTTTATCTTTTGGCCATGCATTATGATTTTGCAAGGAAAAGAAAGAAGCCTTCACCCAAGCTTCAACTGCAACGTGAAGATAAACAAAAGCTCTACTTCTAGCTTGTCTTCCCAACCAAAATGCCCGTTTTATATTCACGTAACATATAACTGACGATACATATTACAGTACAAATTTACAATAATATTGTTTTTTGAAAACCCAGACGTTCGTTGCAGTTTTATACGAAGAATCCACATGACACAGCGTGCATGAATTTAAATTTCCCTATGGTTTGGTCTCTACATTTTTTAAGTCACACTAACTATTACTATTCTTTTGAAAATTGTGGTTTTCTTTGGTAATGTGATTTTTTTTGGAATTTGACATGCAGTACATTAAATATTTTACTACTATGTTTGTAAACAATAACCTTCTATTTGATATCTGTAAAAAAATATATCTATTTTTTGAAATTTTAGTTTTCCAAAAAAAGTTAATAATTTAAATTATTGTATTCAAGTTGAGTGAGTTGTAAAAAAAAAAAAATTATATCCAGCCTCTTATTTTTTGGCACGTTTTATTTTTACAAGCCGTGATTTCTTGTGTAGTTTAAATACCGAATTGAAAAGTGGTTGGATTGTATTCATGTTCTTATTTCTTCTTGTCAAGACAATGGGGCCGATTTGTGTTTGTGGCCAGGTGATAGTCATGGTAAGCTAATCGTTGTTGGTGCATATTCTCTTATGGCTAATGACTTTGATAACTCTTATCATGGTTTTGGAAGGATGTGTAGCGTTTGCATGTCCCATAGCGAGTGAGAAGTTTAGTATGGCTCTCGCTCATGAAAAACTACTCACAAATCATCGTAAAGCCATAATATATTTAGGTGATGGTTACTGCAATCATTGTCCTGGTGTTCTTTAAGATATTCTTCACGCCTTTAGGGATTGCCTGCATGCGACTAATCTTTGGATGGGGCTTGTGAAGATTTCTGCTCGTAGTAATTTTTTGGGGGAAATCTTCAACACTGGATTGAGTTTAATTTAAACCAGAATAATGGGAATTAGGATACAACATGTCATTCTCCGTGGAGATGGAGGAATAAAGAAATCCACGAAGTGAACTTCAATAGACCAACATGCCCTTGGAATCTCTCATTTATAAGTTGGTTCAGGAGTACTCCACTATTGTTTCTTCAACTGGTGTGGGACTGGTTTGTGACAAAAGATGGATTGATGTTTGTTGGGAGCGCCCTCCTATTGGTTAGTGGTGTCTCAACAAATAGAATAAGAAATTATATAACCTATTCAGCAAAAAAAAAAAACAATCATAGAAGAAGAAACAATCAAAGAATAAATTATCTAATCTAACCACTAACCTATGTGAGAGGAGAGGCTGGATCGTGGATGGATAATTATTTGCATTGATGGATAATGAGAGATTTGACAGGCGTTGATGGATAATGAGAGATCATTTGAGAGTTGAGAGGCTGGATGGTGGATGGATAATGAGAGAGTTGAGAGGCATGAGTGAGAGAGATGAGAGCGTGAGTCTGAATGAAGTTGAGACCGTGAGTGAGAGAAAGCTGAGAGCGTGAGTGAGTGACAGCGTGAGTGAGAGAGTGTGTTGTGTTTGGGTAAGTGAAGTTTGGGTCTTTGGTGCAAATTGGTTCAACATTTGGGCTATTGGTGCAATTTAAAATATTCAATAGTGTCAAAAAAATTATATAGGGTGGGAAGCAGAATTTTTTTGAACCCCCTCATGACTATGTACATCTGCCATTGCTCTACACATTGACAATAAGCACATGAGCAATATCTGTGCATCAAAGATACTTCACAACAACCCATATCAGACCACGACGTTGGTGCAGGAGGAAAAACGCATCCCGGAATTTCCTCGTATTTGAACGCCAATTGGCCCCGAGAACTGATACTCAGAAAACGTAGAGCCAAAATAATAAAAAAAATTGAGGAACCAAAACGGGTCACCAATCAAACTGAACAACCCAGACTAAGCCCAACACCACGAACCACCAAACTAGGAGGCTCCGAAACATCTAGAAGTAGACCACGAAGTTGGAGCAGGAGGAGAGACGGCATCCCAGACTCTCCCTGTATTTGAAGGCCAATGGCCTCGGAAACCACCTCTCAAACACAGCGAGCCACAAAAAAAAAGGTGAAGGCTGGGAAATTATTTTTTGTTCGATTCAGCTCTAGATCTAGAGAAAACAACAGCACCGACAAGGAGATGCTAAGAGAGCGGCTGCATCTATAAGCAAGGTGAAAAGCACGACACAATCAGCTAAACGTCCAGATCCAGAGGATTTGGGGAATATGGCGTTTCAGGAGGGGGGAATCAGACACACCATCTTCAGAAGAAGGAAGAGAGGGATCCGGCGGGTAAGGTGGTGGTGGTGGGCGGTTTGGTGAGTTATGACCATTATATTTGGAGGAGGGTGGAAGAAGGAGAGATGAGAAGTGGAGCGGCAGAGAGACATTGTGATGGGAAGGAGAGGGCCACAGGGGAGAGCTGCACCAGATGCAGCGCCGGTCGTCCTAGCAGGGCTAGAGAAGATGAAGGATGGCAGTGCCTCCTACCAAAACCCTAGCGAGGTAAGGGTGCCTAATGCAACTTTGTACACTCTTAACACTAATGCATAGCAACACATCACTGGGTACTTATTCATTCAACCGGGCAAAGTCCGAATCAATGCACATAACGTGCATCACCAACCCAAGCGCGAGACGAAACCACAAAAACAACCATATCATTTAAGCCCAAAACTATGCAGCCCAAGGATTACAAACAAACCGAAGTACACATAGAGTCAACACGCGTACTTACAACTAGAGAACTAGTTACACTACGAACACAACTATATGTAAGGTCACACCGAGTACGTATTGTAAATTTTTTTGAGGCAAAGGGCTAATTTTCTTTTTTGTGTAAACTGGGTATCATTGAACTAGGGGTGAGCAAGGGTACACTTAGATTCAACCCAGCACACAACCCAATCCAACCCAACCCACAAAATCTGGGTTGGTTCGAGTAAGAGGGTTGGGTTGGCTTTAAAATAGGGAGACCCATAGAGTATGAGTTGAGTAGTGGGTCTTAAAATTTGGAAGCCCCTAAATCCAACCCAATCCATACCATTATGATCTTACATATACAATTTTTTTTTTTGTATGTAACCTTACATGAGTCTGACTTACAGCACTAAACAATATCTTTAGTAATAATAACTAAAGGTTACAATGGTAAATGACAAAAAACAAATTAGAGATATTATAATATTATGTAAATTATGAATTCCTAAAAAAAAGGAGAATTAATAGGCATTTAAGATAAATAAAAACTGACGCACAAAATTAAGAACCAAAAGAGAGGGAATTCCAACGCTTATTCTTCTTCCTTATACGCTTCTTCTTCTTCGTTAATGAGGTTTTGCTTATTCTAGGTTTTTGCTTTAATTAACTTCCAACAACAAATGAAAACCCATTGAATCTTCTTCTTCTTCCTTTAGAAACCTGTATGCACTTCTACGGAAAACACATCGCAAGAGGAAGACGTAGGCTTCTACCCATTACCGATTCATTTTTGGTTTTTCCTTTATTCTTTCGGGTTTCATGCTTTTCAAATTTGTAGGCAACGTCACCTAACCAACATTGTTCAATATTGTGGTTAGTGATTTTTAACAGAGTACCGTATTCTTGCGGTTAGTTTACAATTTCGTGCACTAACCATAATATCGTATTCATGTTGTTAGACTCGTAACTATGTTAGCGGGATAAAGTGCATAACTAAATTAGAGGGATAAAATTAGTTTCATATTTGTGAAAAGAATGCATGTATGTAACGTTTAATAACCACACATGTTCCATAGTGTGGTTAGTGGATTAATAACCAAGGTTACCTATTCCTGTGGTTAGTCACTTAACAAACCTATGCTTAGTTAATTGGTGGCTAGTCACTTAACTAACCAAGGTTACCTATTCTTGTGGTTAGTCACTTAAATAACCATACATGTTCCATCATCAATCCCGTAATGAAGCTTGAAGGTTGTCAATATGGCGTGAAAGATATTGAAGGAAGAAACTTGTACAAAAATATCAAAATATTGAAAGAAGCAAAGATAAGAAAAGTAAGAGAACATGAAACGTGTACAAAAATATTGAAGGAAGAAAATATGAAAAAGTGAGGTCCAAGCTTGAAGGTTGTAACAATGGCTCAAGAAAAAGAAGCGTGAACCGTGATTTGGATGATAGAAACGTGAAAATCAAGTGATTGAGAAATAGTAGGAGAAAAAAAGGAATTGAGAAAATAAAGGGAGTTATAACTTTAAATTAAATGTGCCATAATAATAGGAATTTATATTATTAATAATTAATTCGATTTATTTAATAAACATCAGATTTTTTGATTCTACCTAAACTACCCTCCTTAATTAACAATTGTAGGATACGTTTTTATTAAAAATTTGATCATCCTACGGCTACCATTAATTTAGTTACTATAACTAAAGACATATACCAATTGATAACTGAAGTCTAGGTGCAAAGAACTCTTAAATAAATTTCCAATTTTATTCAACCAAATTTAAATTTTAAAATTAATTTCATTCTTCGTTGATAATAATGTGTTAAAGAGAACTTAATTTAGTCTACCTTGAAAATTAATTTCAATGTAAAATTTAACCAAAGTCTAGGCGCAGAGTACTCTTAAATATGTAGTTGAATATTACTTATAGTTTTTTGTTTTGCTGATTATAGAAATTGTTCGAAGAAATCAACTTCATGGGTGCATGAGATATGATCGATTTAGTTTCTTTAAAAAATATTTTCATTTGAAGAAAATTTCGTTTTGCATGAGCTTCTTGGGGTTTTTAAACATTGTTTTCTATTGTATTTGTTTTAATTAGTTGTAATGGAACTCAAAATTAGGACATATTATTCTTTCTTTTTTTTGACTTTTCTTGAAAATATATTTTACTAATGACCGAATCCAACTCATTTGAGATTGGATTAGATTGGTTTGGTTTAGGTCACATGAAAGTTTGGATATAATTTTGCCGAACCCAACCCATAAGTATTTGATTGGGTTGGGTGTAATAACAAACTTTGCATTTAATATATAATTCTAGTCTATTAATTTATTCATTTAAGTATCAAGAAATTAATTTTAAAATATCTATTATTTTTCTATATATAAATAGCACGTTAAAACAATAGTTTAATAACTAAAATTCTTTTGTCAAAAAAACCTAAAATTCTAAGTTAGGTACTGCACAATATTGTATGAGTATTTCCCCCTATCAAATTGCGGCAGACACCTCCCTGACTTGTGGGCAACCTAAAACATACTATATTTATGTTTTTTAGTTTTCTTGAAAAAAGTACAATTCACGTGTCTTTTTAATCAGTTTTTAGTGGTTTTTAATTGTCTAAAAATGAAGTTGTTATTTAGTTAATGAGTGGGTAAATTTTAATCTGAAAGATTAAGGTTGTGATTTAACATAAGAATGAGGTTGGCGGGATATTATATCTGTATATGAAGTATGGCCTGGGTGGCTACCCATCCAATCATCATTTCGTCGGTGCCCTTAGTTTGCTACCAACAAACTCATACAATTAATATTTTCCCCTAACTCTTTGTCTTACCCTTTTTCCAATTTCGACGATGACCATTCTATCCTCATGTCTTGTTCATTCCAATCAATGATCAAATCACGTTGTTGTCCTTCAACTTGTTCCAAAATCCCAGTGGTAACAGTACAGTAGTAAAGGCTAAGGGGCAGTGTTTAAATCCTTTTGGGGATAATTTGTATTACTTGAGCACCTCCCCTATTTTCTATTAATAAAATCTCATTCCCTACCCTTCTTTAAAAAAAAATGCATAATTCCATAAATAGGGCGTCGATTTTATGTGTAAAAAACAAAATTAGTATGGCTAACAATGCAAAAAGCGGCATGTCATGTTCGATCTCATTTAAAATTTATCATTCTTTGCTATGTGATTTTTAGCATTCTATGCAATGCAAAATATATCATTCTTAGGTGTAGAATACATAAGTCAAAGTATAGTGTTAGTATGAACCAGGGGCTATACCATGTGGCATATCACTAGTTGTTAGTTAGTAGTCTGGCGCTACGAGTGATGCTGCAGCACCAGAGTGTCAATTAGTAAGACTGTTATAGAGTCTGTTTTGAAATAACTGTTTAGGAGTTAGTTACAGTTTGTTAGTTGTTCTGTTGTTACTACAACCGTGTATAAGCTTCTAAGTAGAGCCCTATAAATGTCATGTACTCGAGTATTGAATAGTAATCATTGAGAAGAAATTAATTCAGAATCATCTTCTATCTCTCTCTCTCACTCTCTCTCCCCTTAAATTTTTCTAGTTTCCTCCCAGTGTGGTGCTACGCGAGAGCTAGAAGCACCTTGATCCTGTGAGCATCTTAGTGAGTACTTGCAACTCTGTGTGAGCAACTCTGTGTGAGTTTGTGTGTGTGTGTGTGCTCTTGTCTATTGTATGCCATGATCCTAAAAATGGTCTTAATATGGGTGAGTGTTTTACATAAAGGAAACTTTGTGAAAACCATGCTAAGTACTAGACATAGGATATTATAGTCCATAGGGTGATACTGTGAGTACTTTAAAAGACAAGAGTGGACTTATTTAGCATGCCTAGACATAGGAAGCTTGTAATGAAACTCTGAAGAAAGTGACTGAAAGGCACATAGCTAATGCAACAGCATTCAGTGCAACTACATCACATACTGCATTAAACACTTAAAGGTGAATTACTTGGTGAAGACATTCCAACTAGCTTTTCTCATTTGCATTACAAATCCTTACACTTTGCTTTTTACTAACTTGATTGTGATCATATCAACTCCACTATAAATTGTTATTTGGTTACTCTTCACTAAATTACATAGTATTGAGTTTCAAAGGAATTCATCAATCCCTGTGGGTTCGACCTGTTCTAAACACTATATTACTTGTTAAGGACTGTGTATACTTGCATATGCTTTCCTCACACCAAGTTTGTGGCGCCGTTGCCGGGGATTGAAGTAAAATTCTTTTGAAATTTGATATACTGTAATTTAGAGTTTTATTCTGGTATTTGTAGTTTCTGTTATGCAGGAGCACATGATGCTTTAGCATATGTACAGGACCAGAAACAGGACACCAGAATATAGCTTAGATCCAGAAATAGAAAGAAGATATAGGAGATTGCTAAGACTCCAAAAGCAAAATCAACAAGCCTGCATCATGTCTCACAGTGAAGGACAAAGTTCAAGGCCACACTCAGTAAGAGGAGGCCCTGGCACACATCAAGCTACTGAAGAAGATCAAAGAGAACAATTCATTCACATGGATCACATAGGTATGATTAATTATAGAGATAGACCTATGAGGGATTATGCTCAGTTTGATCATCAAAACATGCAAACTAGCATATCAAGACCTCATAGAGATGCTATGCATTTTGAATTTAAACCTATGATGTTTCAAATGCTTCAAACTATCGGTCAATTTGGAGGAACTCCTCAAGAGGATCCTCATTTGCATTTAAGACAGTTTCTAAAAGTATGTAGTAACTTTATCATACCTGGTGTTAGTGAAGATGCATTTAGATTAAGGTTGTTTCCTTATTCTTTGAAAGATAGAGCTAAGGCTTGGCTAAACTCTTTAGAGCCTAACTCTATCAATTCATTGAATGAAATGACTGAAAAAAATTTAGGAAAATACTTCCCACCTATCAAAAATGTCAGGATGAGAACTGATATTACATCTTTTAGACAAAAAGAATTTGAATCTTTATTTGAAGCATGGGAAAGATGGAAGGAACTTTTGAGAAAATGTCCTCATCATGGTCTACCTGTTATTATTCAAATGGAAACATTTTATAATGGTTTAGAACCTCAAACCAGAATAATGCTTGATGCATCATCTGGTGGAGTGTTATTAAATCTGTCATATAATGAGGCATGTGAATTAATAGATAGAATAGCAGCTAATAGCTCTAGTTGGCCTACTGAGAGGGTGAGTGCCCAAAAGAAACCATCAGGGGTACATGAAGTTAATTAATGATATATCAGCCCTATCTGCTCAAGTAGCCACTCTAGCTAACTTGATGAAAAACTTCACTTGCATAATGCAATCGCATCTAATGCATTTGCATCACCGCACAAAGATCAGTAGAAGAAGAGAACAAGCACCTCCGTGCACCACTAGTCAGGTGTATGCGTGGAGGAGGTCACTTGTATGAGGAATGTTCTAGCAACCCTATCTCTGTAAATTATGTAGGTTATAATAGGAATAACAACCCTTATTCCAACACTTATAATCCTGGTTGGAAAAATCACCCAAATTTTAGATGGAGCAACAATAGTGCATCTGCACCTAATGCTGCACCAACCACGCCACCAGGATTCCCACCTCAGAATAACCAAAGACACTCTCAACCTACCAATGAGAATTCTCTAGAAACCATGCTTAAAACATTCATAGGTGAATCTAGAACAGCTAGACAAGCCCAAGATGCTTCCATTAAGAACTTAGAGAATCAAGTAGGTCAATTAGCCACAGCTTTGTATCAAAGGCCACAATGTGTCTTGCCTTCAAATACAGAAGCTACTCCTTCCCAAAGACAAGGAAAGGAACATGTTAAGGCTATTTCTTTGAGAAGTGGTAAGGATCTTATAGAGTCAACTGAGAAGGAAAGTGTAGAAAAGGGAGAAAAAGAAAAAAATAAAAAAGAAAGCAATGTAGAAGCATCTAATGCTCCTGCATCACAAGAAGTCCAAGTTCCAACACCTAAGTTAGTACCTGAGTACCCTCCTCCTCCTTATCCACAAAGATTGAAAAAAATTCATGAGGAGAAACAGTTTAGCAAATTCTTAGAGGTACTAAAGCGCCAGACATCAATGTTCCCTTAGTAGAAGCCCTTCAACAAATGCCAAACTATGCAAAGTTTATGAAGGATGTGCTTACTAAGAGAAGAAGATTAGGGAATTTGAAAACAGATTGCCATGATGAGGAAGAATGTAGTTTGTTGGTACAAAATAAGATTCCTAGGAAATTGAAGGATCTAGGTAGTTTTACAATTCCATTTTCTATTGGAAAATCTTATACTAGTAAAGCTTTATGTGATTTAGGTGCAAGCATCAATTTGATGCCTAAATCAATTTTTAGCCAGTTGGGTGTTGGAATTGCAAGACCAACCACTGTGACACTTCAATTAGTAGACAGATCGATCAATAGCCTATCCTGAAGGTATCATAGAAGACATCTTAGTTAAGGTAGATAAATTTGTGTTCCCTGCAGATTTTGTTATCCTTGACTTTGATGCAGATAAGGAAGTGTCTATTATCCTAGGTAGACCATTCTTAGCAACTGGCAAAACCATAATTGATGTGCAGAAAGGTGAACTCACTATGAGAGTGAATGATCAAGAGGTAAAATTCAATGTGTTTAATGTTATGAAGTATCCTGCTGAAAACACAAAAGAGTGTTCATCCTTAGTTTCTCTAGATCAATTGGTAGAAAAACAGTTTTACAAACAGTATGATCATTTAGCTAATGCAGATGCATTAGATGCAACAACATTACTAGATGATGAAATACTTGAAAAAGAAAATCTGCCAATAGAAAACTCTTGTAAGGAATTAATGGCTAGAACTTGTGAACCACTCAATCTTGAGGATTCAACTCTCATGAAGAATTTACCCTCCATAGAACAACCTCCTAAGCTAGAATTGAAAGAATTACCTAAACATCTTAAGTATGCCTTTCTAGGAGAAAATGAGACTTTACCTGTTATCATTGCCTCTGATTTAACATCAGAACAAGGGAGTAATCTCATTAGTACTCTATAGAAGCATACTCAAGCAATAGGTTGGCAAATGTCTGATATCAAGGGAATTAGTCCTTCTATATGCATGCATAGAATCATATTGGAAGAAAATTCCAAGAATAGTATAGAGAGTCAAAGAAGACTAAACCCTATTATGAACGAGGTTGTGAAAAAAGAGATCATTAAGTTGCTAGATGCTGGCAAAATGTACTATGGTGAACATGTGGTGAGAGACAAAATCACCAACCATTTGCAAAATCTCTAAGATAAAAGAGGTAGTTAGGCTGATAAGACTCTTAAAACAAACGCTTAATGGGAGGCAACCCATCATTTTTAAGTATTTTTTTTCAATTTTATGTTTTTAAGTGTTTTGTAGGAATGCAGGATACTAAAGCAGTTGCATCAGTGCACCTGCATTGAAGAAAAGAATGTGCCCTGCATCAAAATTTCAAAAATGTGAAGAAAAGTGATTAAGTTTAAATCCTAACCCATCAGAAGGATAAGTGGAAGGTTAAAATGAATAATGATGTGTTTAGTAAGCAAGGAAGACACGTGGTGGCTTGCATGTCTACCACACCTCACCTAACGGCTACTTCCATCAAATCAAATCCCACTTAATCTTCATTCACATTAAACCTTCACTCTCACAACCGTTACCCCTTCCTTGCGAAACTCTCTCATCCACAAACAGTTACTCCTCACTATCATTCCAAAAACTCACTCAAGAAACCGAGAAATTAAAGAATCGCGATGGTGAAAAAGCAAGCAGCACAAAAATCCTCAGGCAAGCATGTTGAATCTGCACAAAAAGGAAAGAAAGTCATGCATACAGGATCATCATCACAGAAAAGCAAGAAAGGCAAAGCCAAAGAACCAGCATTGAGAACCAATGACAAAGCACATTTCTGGAGATGCAAGTTCTACCCGAGAGAGGCTATGATGTGAAGAAAGCAAGTCCATCATTCATGACCACAATTGCCAATCTCAGTTGGGATCACTTTGTTCTTCCTAGAGGAGGCCATATTGAAGATCTAGTAAGAAAATTTTATTCTAGAATCACTGAACAAGAAGGAACATAACAAGTCTACACTTCAATGGTGAGAGGTAAACTTGTACACTTTCAACAAAATAAATTGAATGAACATTATATGCTGAAATATAATGGAAATGAATTTGAAAAGAGAGTGGCAAAGGCCTTTAGGAAAGAAATGGAAGAAGTAAAAGGTAGAATAGCTACACCAGAAGCTGTTTGGGAAAAGTTCACACCTAATGAGATCAAACTTAGAAGTACTTATTTGATAGATGCATTAGGTAATTGGCATTTGTTCATTGCAACCTCAATCTTACCTACATCACACACATATGCAATGATCAAAGAGAGATTGATCTTACTAGATACAATTCTCTCTGAGGGGAATGTTGACATAGGTAGATTGATTGCTAGGGAAATTCTTTCATGCACCTCCAAGTCAAAGGGACTTCTATTTTTCCCTTGCCTTATCACTGAATTATGCATGAAAGAAGGTGTTCCCATAGCCTCACATGAACAAAGAAAAATTCCACCTGGAAATTTGAATGCTGAGATGAGAGAGAGACTGAGAAAAGTAAGAGGCCCTATGCCTGCAATGCAAGAGCATCACATGCAAAAGCAAGTTGCAGTGTGGAAATTTCTGAATGATCAACATGAATGGCTACAACTGGTTTTTGACAAGATGTTTGATATCTTGGGCCATGTTAATGCCCCTGTCTTTCCAAATTGGGTACTCAGAGCTGATGGTGAAGAAGAAGAAGAGAAAGAAACTGGTGAAGTAGAAAAAGGAAGAGGAAAAGGAGGAAGAGCCTAGTACAAAGAAGAAGGTGACTAGAAAGCAAGCAAAAGGGAAAAAGAAAGTAGTGGTTGAACCTGTTATTGAAGAGACTTATGATTCAGATACTGAGGATGAGGAACTAGAAAAAGAAATGGACAAGGAAGTTGAAGATGAGGAAGAAAGTGATGATGAAGTTGACAAGAAAGAAGAAGAGCATGCTAGGGGTGTAATATTGGAAGAAATAGCTAGACAAAAATATGCCAAGACACCACCAACTCAACAAGAAACTACTCACACTTCCCCTATAACATCACCAATTCACTCACCAATCCAAGAATCATCTCCCCACCCAAAATCACCATTACCCTCCCTCAATGATCAACCAATCCAGCCACCACCACAAACAACCCCTCCACCACCCTCTCCAATAACTGAACCTGAGAAATCACCTCACAAAGAACAAGCAACAATAGAGCCCATCCCTGATAAACCAGAAAATCAACCAAAACAAACAATGCCTTCAAGCTCAAGTCACATTATTACTAATGTTGTTTCTGCTCTTGAGAAAGAGTTTGTGTAGGAAAGAGAAGAAGAAGAACTCAACAAAGAAATAACAGAAGAAGAAAAAGGAGAAGAGGCATCTGTCAAAGAAAAAGAAAAATAGCCTGTAGAAATGCAGAGTGATGCTGCTGCATCACAACAGACAACAACACAGCATGATGAAGCAACAATCCAACTTGTTCTGGAACAATTGGCTCAACAAAAGAGGGATGCATTGCACAATACACAGAAATTCTTCAAGAAGCAACCAAAGTTAACACCAAAGAGGAAGCATTCTCGCAAAGAAACCTCACGATGCTCTACCGTGATCGTTACTACATCAACACGGAGGGAAGGAGGTCACTAGTGCGAGAAAAGGCTTTTGTATCGGTTGTTTTGCACTTTTAGTATCGGTTATGCTATCCGTCGATACTAATTCGACCGATACTAAATGTCACTTTTAGTATCGGATTTTCAAAAACCGATACTAAATGACGCTTTTTTGGTGATTTTTATTGCTTGAAAGCGTACATTTAGTATCGGTTATTTAAATAACCGATACTAAATGTCATTTTTAGTATCGGTTATTTAAATAACCGATACTAAATGTCTTTTCAACATTGTGTTTACTCTCTAAAAATTGACATTTAGTATCGGTTATTTAAAAACCGATACTAAATGTCACTTTAACATTGTGTTTTTGTCTAAAATCGACATTTAGTATCGGTTTTTAAATAACCGATACTAAAAGTGACATTTAGTATCGGTTATTTAAATAACCGATACTAAAAGTCTATTTTCTTAAAAAAAGGTTCTCAGTTCACATTTACCACACACACTACATATAGTAGTGTGTGGTAAAATGTGAATGAGAACCAAAACTAACATCAAACAACTAAAATTGAACATGAAATTCATAAAATGAGTCAATTAATCATTCATTCAAAAAACTATATAAGAGGAATATTCATTAAATACTTCAAATTCGACCAATTCTATCGTATACCTTACAGATACTTATAAAAGCACACAAAAAAAGAACAACTTGACAAACAAAGTGAGAAGTGAGAACCTCTTTTATTGTGAGAAGAAGATTTGCATCGGGGCCAATATTACAATCCACATTAGTTGATGGAGTGACTACGTTAACGATTTTTCTCGAATGACCGCAATCCAAAGAAGAAGAGTCATACCATACAACAAAGCAAATGCGGTCAAAGGCATTAAAGAATCGGCTACAATAGTACACTAGCTAGGACAAATCAAGTAAGATCTAATAGTTTAGTCAGCCCAGAAAGGAACAATTCCAAATGATAACTGTATGTCCTGCCAAGTTTACAGTCTGCAATATCAATAAGGAACTTCCTAAAAGCTGCCTTTGTTATAATGGGTATTAAAAATGACAAAAAAGAAAGAACTTTAGAATGCTAACCGATGAAAAAGAGACCTGGAATAATCTCTAACATGGATATAGGAAGATGTAGAATATATACATAGAAAATGTGGTTCATTTAAACTCGCCATGCACAGCAAAGTAATGAAAACATCTGCAAGAACTTGGTAAAGCTAGGTAGCCAACATAACTGCAAGCATAGGAAAACTTACAGAGCTAGGTCCTCTGGCTTTTGCTTCTTCAGATGTTTCCAACTGCTCCACTCGCCCAACCTTATATCTTCACAATGAAAAATGCTGATTAAGTCTACAATAATCTACTAGGAAACCAATATATATTTGTTATTGAGATTTTATGCATGTAGTCCAATCTATCTAGATTTAGCAATGATAATCTATACGACACACAAAACTTCATTTGCCATGCAAAAATATATAGTCATACATAATCATATCAACTATCAAATCCATTCCATTCTTACCCACGAGCAACAAGGTTTGAACTGCATCATCAATCCCACTTTCAGATATACCAACCTGAATCAACAAGTAAAACCATTCGCATTAAGGCATAAATAGGAAAGTAGGTCAAGACTCAAGAATAAGAAAACTGTAAACTTGAAATCACCTGCCGACATTTTCCTACACCACTTAATGTTATTTTCCAATCAAGCTCCTTATGGCCAATTTCAGCATCCATTTCATAAAGCTCGTAAAACTTTCCCTGTATTGACCATTTATTTTGGCACACTATCATTAATCAAAGATTATGTAATGTATACAAAATAAATAACAAAATCATAGGATGTGAAGGATTTAAGATATTAATATTCAAAGTGCTTGATTGACTAACCACTTTAAAGAATAGCAAAACATCCATATATTTGCATTTGACACTCCAATATTGTTTCTGCGATGCTGACATTTTTTTAAAAACCTCTGGAGGTATATAAAGTGTCGTCCTGTCATATAAAGGATCATTGGGCCTTCTTCCACTGGCATCCCTGATTCGAGAAGGATCAAGCCACTCAAACTTGCTAGCCACTTCTACCTCCTTCTTGGTCATGTCCAGGGATGTTAAATCATCAAGGAACCTGACTCGTTTGCCAGAATCCCGCAAGGAAGAAAGCTTAGATGATCCATCTTCTCGACTTCGCTTTACATGAGAAGTAAGTGGCTTTGTTCCCGGAGTTTCTGGTCCAGTAATATCACCATTAGTTTCAACCAGGAGCATCTTTTCCTGGTTAGCCTTTTCTTTGAAATGTACAGCATTATCTTTCACTTTCACCACAGGTTCAAAAGCTGCTGCTTCTTTCTGCAGCCCTTTCATAGAAATAAGATTCTTTCTTCATCTGTCGATAGCATTCTCATCACTCAAGTTTTCCAATGTTATAATTTCAAATGCACCGAAAAGAGTCATATCAATGAACACAAACATGATTATCATCTAATAAAGTAGAGTAAAACGAAAGTATGGAAATGCAGAGGTAGAAAGCCAAAGACCAAAACAGAAGCATAAGTTAACATATAAAGCTCAACAAACCAAAAGGGCTTAACATGTGGTGCTCCAAATAGACATATAAAAATGAAATAGATTAACGTTAACAACAATCAATAAAATGAAGCACTCCCCTCTTTCTCTTCTCATAAGACAAAAACTAATGAGAGGTCTTTTCAATGTATGAACCCAAAATACGAAATAAGAATAATGAATTAAGAATAAGTGCTTCATCAAGGAATATAATTAACACTATAAATTGTAGGTTTCTGTTCATCATTTAAGATGATGTTGATCACAAACATAAACCTAAAACAGGTTCTATTCCAGAAGTTAATGAATCAAAGGCAGAAACTATACCCAAACATCAAACAAACATCAAGTTAGAAAAGCAACATAACTATGAAGCTGCAAACAACACTATTGAGTCTTCAAGCTCTACTAAATGATGCTGAGGAGAAACAGATCACAAATTATGCTGTCAAACAATGGCTAGATAATCTGAGAGATGTTGTGTTTGAAGCTGATGATTTGTTAGATTAAATCAACAACGAATTCTTATATGCATATTGTTACCTGTTTCACTATAATGCATTTAACCTAGTGCATAATGTCACGTATCTGTCCACCCATTTTTTGCTATTGAACCATTTGCCATCATATTGTTACCTGTTTTGAAGGGCTTCACTATAAATGATACTCATGACAAACAACAAATTCTTATATGCATATATAATGAAAGTCTTACCCAATTCAATCCACAATCCTTGATTTTCAACACCCCCTGTCAATAAATAAACATATCCAAAGCCTATAAATTTTATGATACATGTCAAGAAACTCTTTATATTTAGGCCATTCAAAACGTTAGGCTCAAGTTGCAATACCACTTCCTTTCTATCAGGAACTATCCTCAATAGCTTAAAGTATAGAGTAAAATACAACAAGTTTTTTTATCAAAACTCAAAGTATAGAAATTTTGGATAAATCAACAAACTCAACAATCAAAACATAAAGTAACTGCTTTTTTGGTGAGAACATAAAGTAACTGTTTGTCGCTATGAAGTGATGTACCAATATGTGAAGTTTATGTTAGCAAGTAATTCTCCACACAAAAGAAGGAAAGCAGATTATAGCACATAATTGTTCTATTTTTTTGCTTAAAAACCAAATCTTATGCCAAATCTTTTATGCAGATTATAGCACATAATTGTTCTATTTCAATAATTTCCACACAAAAGAAGGAAAGCACTTCAATAATTTTAGCACTTCAATAATTGTTCTATTTCAATAGAAGGAAAGCAGATTATAGCACATAATTGTTCTATTTCAATAATTTGTTCTATTGAAATGTTTATATCTGAAATTTTATGCAGATTATAGCACTTCTCCACACAAAAGAAGGAAAGCAGATTATAGCACATAATTGTTCTATTTCAATAATTTTGCTTAAAACCAAATCTTTTATGCAGGAGACAAACTAACTGTGTACCTCAAGTACTTCTCTATACTTCACTCCTCTTCTTGTTGATACCTGTTGCCTCCTCTTCTCCATGCTTTAGCTGTAATACAAATAAATACAATTTAAAACCCTAAAATACAATATATCAGTGTCCAAAGCCACAAAGCAAGTACAAAAAAGATTAATCTTAAGTTAGACCCAGAATCAACAAATGGAAGGTATGGCTAAATGCTTTTATGTCAAAATAAATAAATAATTAAATAAATAACAAGAAGGAGAGGTATGGTCACACAGAAGAAGGAGAAATAATTAAAAAACAGAGTGAAGAATACATGAAAGGTCACGCAGGAGAATAAGAAGAAGAATACTTACTACCATGGATACACAATGAAATGAAATAAAATGATACACAAGACCATAGCAACAACGAATAACCCAGATAAATAACCCAGATAAATGATAAATGATACACTAGACTGGAAATTTTGCCAAAATCAACAAGACCATAGCAACAATGAATTGGGTTTGAAACCATCAAAATAGCTTTATCAGATTCTTAACCTATGACATAATATTCATACCTTTGATAACAATAATCGTTCAGAGAGAGAAGAGTGAGAGGGAAGTTCCAGCGATTTGCAGTTCCGATTTGGGGGTTAGGGTTCCGATTTCGAGAATAACTGTGCGATTTGGTGAATAACCGAGGCGACTGAGGGTGGTGCTCGTTGAGAGAGAGGCGACTGATGGTGGTGCTCGTTGAGAGAGAGGCGACGGAGGGTGTGGTGCGCGACGGAGGGTTTGGTGCGCGACGGAGGGTGTGGTGCGAGACGGCGTGAGGAAGGGTGAGAGAGCGTTCGTGAGGAAGGGTGAGTGTGGTGAGAGTGATGAAATGTGTTTTAACCCAGAGAAGAAGAGATCAGAGCGCGCGTTTAGAAAATAAAAAAGAGCCCTTTAGTACCGGTTGTTAATAACACCGATACTAAATGGGTTTGAAGAGAAGGAGATAACACACATTTAGTACCGGTTGTTTAAAAACCCGATACTAAATGTGTTAGAGACACACATTTAGTATCGGTTGTTTAAACAACCGATACTAAATGTAAGCGTGAAAATTGAAAACTTCAATTTAATTTCAAAATTGCCACCGCGTCTACATTTAGTATCGGTTGTTTAAACAACCGATACTAAATGGTGCTGTCTAAAGTCATTTTTGCACTAGTGGGTGCATCCGCACCAGTTCAAGAAATTCCAGAGAAGCAACCTAAGGAAAAGAAACAGAAGGTGAAACACACTTCTCCTATCAGGCAGAGCCCGAGGACTAGGAGTGGAGCAAAGAAACGAGTATCATTTACAAGCTTTCCTGTGTTTACCTATACTATTATAAGTTTTTGTTGCTAATACTTAACTCCCTGGTTATATTTTGTTTTTAATCCCTCTCCCCATATTTTGAACAACTTGGTTTGTGTTTTCTGAAACACTTAGCAGTGAGGACACTGCTACCCCTTAAGTTTGGGGGGAATTTATCTATTAAGTATGTTTGTGTGTTTAATTAAATATGTTTGTTTTATCTATTAAATATGTGTGTTTTAAAGTATTTTATATTTTGTTTAAATATTAGATGTACTTAACAAAGTAGAGTACATGAAATTATTTTCCAAAGAATCTCTTTTAGAAATAGTGGAAAGTATGAAGAATACTATTATTGTTAGAAGTATTTTAGTAGTTTAGTAGAATGAATCAGTTTGAAAAGTTTTTTAGAAAATATGGTGTAAAACCTATGGATGGAATTTTAATGATGAAAAGGAGAAAAAGAAGCCTTATTTCTTAGGAAAAAAAACCAAAATTATATTTACTTCAACACCTCAAAACTGAGTTTGTGAAAAGAACCTTGTTATTTAAAGATCAATCTAATGCAAGGGGAATTTTTGGTGAGCTTAGGTCAAAACAAATTTTTTATTAAAAAGTTAGAAGAGCTTAAAGAATTAAGTTTGGGAGTGTTTTATGAAAATTAAGGCTGAATTTGAAAAGTATAAAGAGTAAACAATGCACAAAAATGTTACAAAAGTGTGGTAAAAAGATCAAAGATCAAAGTCATTTTGACCTGAATCAATTGAGCTATACTTGTGCCTAAGTTCATGAATGCATCTGGAGGTCAAAGACCTGTGCCATGCAGGAATAAATGCATCTGGAGGTTAGTTCAAAAGCTGAACCTGTGCCATGCAGGAATAAATGCATCTGGAGGTCAAAGACCTGTGCCTAAGTGCATGAATGCATTTGGAGGTCAGTGAGGAGGGCAATATGAGCTATCAAAAAAAAATGAAGCAGCATCAGTGCAAAAGCACAATACAACTACATACAAAAAAAATCACTTCAAAGAAGTGATGCATCTGCACCAAAAGAACCACCAATAGAAAAGTGCATTGGCTCAAAAGTTTTGAAAAATTCAATCAAGTCCTTTGTTGTACTTAAAACTCCCCAACACTTGAGGATTTTGTTAGTCTAGTCTTTCTTTTGAAACATATTTTGGTGTGACCAAAGGTAAACTAATCTTTTCAAAGGTTAAGAGGAAGTTTTCACTTAGTCTTGGAATCAATCTCAACTCAGTGGTTCACACACACTTAAAAGAGTTTGAATTACTTTGGTGGTTTTTAAAGAAATAAAGGCATAAGAAAGATTGCTGAGAAATGAAGTTCATAGGAAGCTCCTCATGAAAATCCAAAATATCAAGTTGATCTATCTTCTAGAATTATAGTATTAATAGTTTGTCTTTGTCATTACTTGAGGACAATCAATTGTTTAAGTTTGGGGGTGTGATAACTCTATTCTATATAGAGTTATTCATATGTTTAAACTTAGTAAATTGCTCTCTTTCAAGTAAGGATAAGGAGTTTATATAGTATTTTGTGTGATATATGATAACTTGAGTGATTGACATGGTTATAGTTGTTAATAGGCCATTTTGGATATACTGTGGTATGTTTGATGTTTTTGTTCAATGCAGTCTACAGATGCTCCTGCATCAATGCTACTGCATTGATCCTGCACTACATCTGCATTACTTGGAGAGTGAAGTCATCCACTTGCACATCCACTTGAATTCCTGACCTCATGCTTGGTCCCCTAAAGCAAGACAACTTTATATTTCGGCGCCTACCATTCCCACATAGCTTTGAAGAGTCATCAACATAGGGACACATGTTCATACCTCCTTGGACCTCCCTATACACTTGATTAAAGATCTCAACTTGGGAGACAACTTCTGAAAAGTAACTATGATTCAATCTCTAAGTTTACTTCAACATGAAGAAAGGAAGCACCTCTCTTGAAGACTATAAAAGGACCTTACTTCTTCACTTGGAAATATATCACAATCCATAAGTTAGATTCAAATTTCAATATACATAGTTAGTTTCTATTTTGTAAGATAGAAAGGAAGGAATTGACAAATCCTCCTTACTTCGATTTCATAGTTTTTATATAGTGCTAAGGAGTGATGCAACTGCATTGCTAGGAGAATTCATGCAAAGAGCTGCAACCTGTGTAATTTCTATCTTGTTGTCTCTCTTTTGTGATTTCAATTATATAAACATGTTCTATTCAGTTTATATTTGCCTTGCAATGTCTATGTTGAGCTAAATCTCTCTTAGTTGGAATGTTCTAATCATTTAATGAGCTTTTAAGTAAGTTTGATGCATGTATGTAATGTGTGCACTTTAGTTCTTGCTTGATAATACTTTCAACACTTATTTTGAGGTTGATCACTTAGAATAAGTAGATTTGTAAAAGCAGAAATGGTTTACAATTAATAACTCAAGAACTAATATGGGTGAGTGTTTTACATAAAGGAAACTTTGTGAAAACAATGCTAAGTCCTAGACATATGATAGTATAGTCCATAGGGTGATACTGTGGGTACGTTAAAAGACAAGAGTGAACTTATTTAGCATGCCTAGACATAGGAAGCTTGTAATGAAACTCTGAAGAAAGTGACTGAAAGACACATAGCTAATGCAACAACATTCAGTGCAATTGCATCACATATTGCATTAAACACTTAAGGGTGAATTACTTGGTGAAGACATTCCAACTAGCTTTTCTCATTTGCATTACAAATCCTTACACTTTGCTTTTTACTAACTTGATTGTGATCATATCAACTCCACTATAAATTGTTATTTGGTTACTCTTCACTAAATTACATAGTATTGAGTTTCAAAGGAATTCATCAATCCCTGTGGGTTCGACCTGTTCTAAACACTATATTACTTGTTAAGGACTGTGTATACTTGCACATGCTTTCCTCACACCACGACATTCCTAGATTGCATAATTTTTTCCATAAAGTCCAGCCCGACATTCCTTCTCCAACTATCAGCCATGATTGAAGTGAGTTCAGGCTCATCTAACCACACAATTTCAAATCTAAAGGGTTTCCTCATAGGTCTTCTATTCTCATCATCTAATCTTAATCAAATCGGTGAATGGTCCAATTTATCCGAGATTCCATTTTCTAGTCTATGCGTGGGAAAACAATCATTCCAACTTTGCGTAGCTAGAGCACGATCAAGCCTTGCCTCCTTATTATCCAGTGTACCTAGACTTTTGGTCCAAGTGAATTGATATCCTTCCATCGGAATGTCGTGAAGTTGGAAATCTTGTCTTCATTAGATAGTATATCATTAAAGTCCCCTATAATGCACCACAATAACTCATTATCACACGCTAAAGTTCTTAAAAGGTCCCAAGACTCCCACCTATGTCCACTATTTGGAAACCCATAAAAACCCGTGAATCTCCAATTCCCATGACCAACTCGAGCCATTTCCGCATTGATGAAATTTGATGAGTAATTAAGTATCCTACAATCAAATGGGTGTTTCCACACCAAATCCAACCCTCCACTACGCCATGTTATATCCACCGCAAAAGTAAAATCAAACCAAGTCTAACACGAAGCTCCTCAAGTTTATTTGCATGAACTAAAATCTCGGAGAGAAAAAATATGCCTGGTTGGTACGCCCGAACAAGGTCACGAACTGAGGGAGCTGCCCAAGGGTTACCCAGGCCCTTACAGTTCCAATTGATAAAACTCATTGCTCTCGGCAGGCCTACCTGCTAGGACTTGCCGATACAAATTTCTCCATGTTTTGTTCAGTTGATGGGATAATTGTTGCACTTGTATTGTTTCCCGTTGTTGTACCCTTGTTCATTACTTTAATTTGACCAATTTGCCCTTTTCCTTTTCTTATCATTATCACTTGGTTTCCTCATCCATTTGGTCAACCTCAATAATTGTGGATCCCTTCTCATTATTGCCTTGCGCTAGAATATTATTGTGAAACAGAATACTAGAATTTTGGAATATTTCCTTCAAATTAAAACCTTTAATACCTGATTGACTTTCTTCCTTTTTTGCGCCTTGATCAGATGTGTTACTACTCCCTCCATCTTTTTGAAAACTGTGAATTGAATGCCCATAAGTCATGCACTCGTCACGTACATAATTATCGCGAGCATTAATTGTTGATGTTGGACTTCTCCATTCTCCCTACGACTCATCATGTAACCAATGTGATCTTCCCCCGACACCGCTCCTTCTGTTCTCAACACGCAATTCCGGACCCCAACCCCGTAATCCTTCGTCTACCCGCTTCATGAAGAGATGCTCACAAAAATTATCAAAATGCCCTAACAACCCATAGAGATAGCAGTACACTTCAAGTCTCTCATACTTGAAAGACACCATTTTTGCTTCACCCCGCGCTGCTCGATCTTCTTTCTCTCTTCTCAATGGGACCCGAACATCAAGTAAGACACAAATTCTCATATATGAACGCCAAAAGTTTGTCGTGTTCTTCACATCATACTCCATGAATTCACCAATGAAGTTAACAAGACTTTTACCCACCGCTTCAGTCATGAACCCCAATGGCATGTACCTGAACCCAGAACGACACGTAGAATAAAGGAATATCTCTTGGCATAGTTCCTTTTGGTACAACACTAAGAACCATCAAGTGTTTATCAAAGTGTCATGGACCTCGTTTTAGGATTCGTTGCACATCTAAAGGATGATAAAAATGGAAAACGAAAAGACCTTGCTCCACCTCCTTGATCACCACACCCCTCCATAGCCACCACACACCCGCCAAACAATCCTTCATAGAACCAACACTAATGGATTTGTCAATCAAAAAACGTCCCACTAGGGTTAGGGGTTGATAAGCCAATGAGTCGGTCTCCTCCTCACTCTCCATTTCCAACTCGTCCTGCTCCTCCAATCGCAGATGCTCCATGTGTCGTAGAAACGTTGCAAAAAGATGTACATTCATTTTTTTTGTATTTCTTATAAATTAGAAGTTAATATGTATATAAAGTTCAGGGGCAATATGGTAAAAGCCGGATTGTCTATAATGTAACTAACCCGATTGGTAACTGTTGGGTCTTTAAAGGGAAGCATTGACATTGAGCCCACATAATAATAATCCCAGCTAGTCGCTATACGTTCCCACACTCCTTTTCAACCCTCTCACTCTCTCTCTCTCTCTCTCTCTAATTCTATACAATATATTTTCCCCCTCCACAACCATCAATATTCAATACCACCCCACCCCACCCCACCCCTTCCACCACCCTTCTCTCTCCTCTAAACAATTCACACACACAACACAAGAGGAGATTAGAGAAAAACAAAACAAAAAAAACAAAAACAAAAGGTGGTAGATGCATGAGCCACAACAACATAACACAACACACACATTATCTCATATACCACACTTACCACCTTGCTTCCCCAAAATCCTATAATTCCCCTTTCTTGCTTTTTTGCCTCAGATTTCTCCCACCTCACCACCACAACCCCACTTGGATTCTCTCTTCTTATCCTTTTTCAGGTACCCTTTTACCAACATCAATGGCTTGTTCTTCTCTTTCCGTACACCTTTTTGTCTCTTTCTGTTTATGTACTTTCCTTCCTTCTTTCCTCTTCTTTGTGTGATGAGTTTTCTTTTCATGGTAGCATTTTGAGTTGACTGAGGCTAAAGATTTAGTCTTTCTCTTATTGGCTTTTGTGGGTGTGTCTTGAATTTTTTTGTTATAAATGTGTGTGTATTTGGTTTGTGATGTTTGTGGTCAAAATGGGTTTGTCTTGTTTTGTTTTCTACCATCTCTTTCCAAGAAAGGTGGTAGGTTGATGAAGGTTGACTTCAACACAAGGAGAAAGACTTGGCTTCTGCATGATTTCTGTTTCCAATTTTTTATCCCATTCAATATTTTGGGTATGTGGGGGATTTCATTTTGCAAAGTATGATACCAACTTTGTTTTTCTCAAAACAAAATTGCTTTTTTCCTTCTTTGAAAACAGTTCGTTCTATCATGTTTCAGTTTTAAAAGGGGTTGATGGTAGTTTCTGTTCTGCTATGATCAAATTGGATTGCTGATTTGAACAATGTTTACAAAGGTAAGATTGGTTGAAATCATGATCAATGTTTCTCTGTCATTTGTATCTGTTTGTTTATGACGACTTTGTTTAAACTTCACAAAAGTCAAAGCAGGACCAACTATTAGCTAAATCTTGTTTGTTGGATCTAATTCTGAATGTTTAATCATTCTTTTCATTCCTTACTGTCAACTTCTGGAGATAATCAACTTTTTCTGGTCTATAACTAGTCATGCATGAATGTCCTTGTAAGATGCCTTTTATCTTTGCTGATTGGTTGAAAGCTATGAAGCACCGACACACACAGACACATACGGACACAGACACCGGTTTTAATTTGAAAAATACAAGTAATTGAAGTATCGGTGTCAGTTTTGGTGTCCGACACGTATCGTGTCGGACATCAGACATGCCTTCAACCGGAAGTGCGGGTGCCACATAGGTTGAAAGTTGTTTTATTTTGGAATTGGTAGTGAATACTGACATTTAACATGACATCATTTGATATTGAACTGACTTTGGAACTTTTTTCCTTCCTCTACAGGTCTAAATAATCAATCATCTTTATCAGCCTGAAACTGTTTTATTTGTGTTATAGCTACTTCTCCTCCTAAATTGAAAGAAAAAGTTGGTGATTATGCTCTGATAACTTGGTTAAATAACTGGAGCTAACAATGGTAAGCTTAAGAAGGCGCAGACTTTTGGGACTCTGCTCAGGTAATATTGGTAAACATATTCTATCTATTGTGGAATGCATTGGCTGCAAATGATTGTTAGAGTTTGGGATGTCAATGTAGTTGGGATCTCTTTCTCTATTATGATGCATGCTTTGTTGTCCAATTTGTTTTTAAAAAATTGTGGACTGGTTTGAAGCAATGTAGCACCGACAGTTCAGGTTGAAGATGTGTTTGGTGTCCGACATGTGTCATGTCGGACACCGACACTGACACTTCAACTACTTACTTGCATTTTTCAAATTAAAACCGAGTCCGCCTGTCTGTGTCAGTATCGTGTCTGGTGTCTGTGTCGTTGCTTCGTAGGTTTTATGGAAGCAAGATAAATTCATGTCTGTGGCAGTCTGCAATCTAATATTTGAGTTGTAATCTAACACTTGACTGGCTTAATTTTCCAAACAGGAAGCAGTTCCTTTGTCACTCCACTTCCTCTATATTGTGAGAATCTAACAGGTTCTGAAAATTCAACCTGGCATGCCAAACCCAAGAGTGAAAAGCCTGTGCTTTCAGATGATGCAAGCATCCTGGATAGTGTAGGAAAAAGATTACTACTAGTAAGTAATTTTATATATGTTTCTTTTTTCAAAATGTTTTCCCCTACAAAGATAGTTCTGAGGATTTTCATCCCCTTGATATATCTCTTTAGGGATTCTTTAATTTGAAATTTCATTTCAACGAGCTATGATTCATAATCGTTCAGACATTTATTCTCGAAAATGATAGCGCACTTTTTTTTATTTCATTTATGCCGCATTGCTGCAAATTCAATTGAAAAATCAGGTTAGCAAGAAACTTTACCATTCCTCTGAATTAACTCAATTTCAAGGCTCAAAGCTTTCCAAAATTGATCTGTTCTGATCATATTCAATTCGTCTGTAGATGTTTTCTGTCTCCTTCTCTTCAGCCTGCATACGCCCAATAGCTACGCGGTTGGACATTTCCCTTTTCTTCTTTTTTTGAGATTCAGTTTAGTTAGTTAGATAAACTTGGTGATCATACTATTCAATTTAGTCTTTAGAAAGTCACATAATAAGATAATAAAGGTGAGTGATAATATTTCATCAAGTCTTCAAATTGGCTACTTTTTTTGGGAATGTTTATATTTTCAGTGCAATTTTGAGTACCTAGTCCCCCAGTGGTTCTCTTTTTCCTTACTGATGATTTTCCTTAAGTAGAGTTTTTATCAAAAATGTTTTAACGAGGCTCCTACCTTTCTTTGCCACGAAAAATACTCATGCACGTTGTACAAGTCTTCTTCTCGTCCTAGTACTTCTGCTTTATCCATTTGGCCTCAGTGTCACATTGCCTAAGCAAAAAATCAAGAGTTCATCCTCAGGAATTATCACTGAATTTATCGACTGTTTTAGCCTTTTAAGAAGCATTCTGTAGCATTTTAATAGGAAAGGGGAAGAGTGAAAATCTGTTGAAGAGTAAGTTGTAAAAATGGTCATCATGAGTCATGTATATATATATATATAGCAGTACTTGATATCGCTTGTAATGATAAACATTTCTCTCTTCATTACTCTTGTTTTAATAACCATGAAGCTTTATCTGATTAGATGGGGTGGTTAGATTAGTGTTTTGTTACTAGAATAAAAAAAGATTCTAGATTGATTGCCATCTAAAAGGTTGATGAATTGTAATTAGCATTTGTTGTTCAAATGTGACAAATAGATGTATACCAAGTTGATAATCAGTCAAGAACTTATCCTGAACTGTTTTATGTTTTCCAGAATACTGTTGTGCAAGAAGAACCGGGTTCATCAAATATTTCTGGTTCAAGCTCATCCAAAGAGCAGCTTATTCCACAAACCCTGGGTTAGTTGTTTACCACCAGGCTCTTTTCTTCCCATTTCTGTTTACACATGGCTTAGTTTGTAATGACTAAGATGTTTGGAGTCATTAATAATTGGAAATGATTTAGAAATCGACTCTCGATGTTTTGCACTTGTTAAAAACTGCAACTTAAATTGATTTACAAGTCAAATCTCATGTATGGAACATGAATTGCATGGACCTTAATTATATTTGTAATTTGCTTTAATACCATTGGAACAAGTTAGATGGTTTACTTTACTTTTTTGATAGCTTTATTTGACTGTGACCTATTTTACTGACTCTACATATAGCAGAACCTCCAATTAAACGTAGGAAGCGACATAGAAGAAAGAATTTGCAAAATCAAAATCCTTGCATGAGAGGTGTGTACTTTAAAAATATGAAGTGGCAGGCAGCTATAAAAGTGGACAAGAAACAGATCCACTTAGGAACCGTTGGCTCACAAGAAGAAGCAGCTCACTTATATGACAGGTACTACTTTGAATTCTAGAATGTTACTATTAACACTATTGCTTTTGATAACACCCAAAGTCATGGTGAGAATATGAATAATGCCTTTCGGTTGCATTCGATAAGCTGCCAATTTTCTTCTGTTCTCAATGATTGATAGACAACCTAATACTTTGTATGTTTTTGGATATCTGCTTTTCACTGCTCAGACCTTCTTTCTACCATATTGTTACGGATCTGAATCCTCTGCAATCTGTAAAGTTGTGCAGTCATGCATTCGGCGGATTTGGACTGTTAAATCTTGATCGGGCGGTCTATTTTTTTTAACATTAAAAACATAAAGTTATAATATAGATTGTCAAGTTAGGATTAGACGGACAAGATCTACTGAATGCATTACTGCATAATATGGCGACTGCACAGGACCCACTTCCACTTTGTTACCAAACACATAATGTATAATTATGTCATAATCATATTTTTTTTGGAGCTTTATTAACCACAGTTAAACTGGATTGAGTTCTTACCTCCTCTGCCCCCAAATAAAGCTATGAATTTGTAATGCCTCTTTATTTGTGTTTTTTCTATTGCATAATTTTATTTGTGGTGTTAGGTGGTCTGAGTTATGAACACTGCCTCTGTATAAGCATTCTTCTGAGTTCTATTTTGAAGAATTTTCTACTTCTATTTTTTAAGAATGTAGGGATGCTACTTATATTATTTTGATATATTTTATGTATATGCTTGGTTCTATATGGTGTTGATTGATCTATCTAGAGGCTTTGTTTGTTGTTTGGCATGGCCGTAAATGAATAGTCTTACTACTTTGGTTCTATTTATAAGAAAACTTTGTAGTTTAAGTTTCTTTAACTCGTCTATAATATAGATCAGATACATCAGTTATTCAATGAACCTAAAACTACAATTTTTTCTTATAAATATGATCAAATGGAGTATATGGTAAATGAATTTACGATTCTACAAATGCATCCTATTCATAGAATCATACATTACCACTAATTTTGTGTTAAATTATCTATTCTCTAACATAGTGTATTGACCATGACCTACTACTTTGTATGAATGACATTTATTTTTCTCCAGAGCTGCTTTTATGTGTGGTAGAGAGCCCAATTTCGAGCTACCGGAAGTAGAGAAGTTGGAACTGCGTAAATTCAAATGGGAAGAATTCTTGGCGATGACTCGGCAAGCAATTACACGTAAAAGTAATCTCTCTTTTAACTATTTCACATTCATTTTTAGATGAGTTTAATTATTATACAACGAAGTGTGTAAATAAATTTTATACACTAAACTAATCCAATCACATTTCACCATCTTGTCATATTGTAAATTTTTCTAATATAGTTTGAAAGCTCTTATTACACAATGTGGCAAGACGGTGAAACATGATTAGACGTATGTGTAAAAAAACTTACACCGTCCGTGTATGATTATTAAACTCTTTCTGCATATAATTTGTTGTCCTTAAATTTTAACAGTTCCATATGCAAAAAAATTTAGAAAACAAGAGAAGGCTTAGTCCTGAACCGCATAATGGTCTTGAGCTGAATCCATTGCATAATGCTGATTGGGAGAGTAAGCAAGAAGTGTGTGGCTTCTCTGCTTGTGAAGATGCAGAGCAGAAAAAACCAGTCTCTTAAAAATTATGATTATGGAATCATGAGTGAAGAAGAAAATTTCTAGTTCTACTGATAAATAATAGATCCATTTTAATTATAGAGAAAGACAGCATAATGTTAGACCTTGATATATAGTATTTATTTATTGTAATTCTCAAGACATGCAAATTACTATACCTTAACTCAATAAATAGAGTCTATCAAACTAGTGCAACACTACTTATTTTTTCATGCAATGGAAATAAAGATGCTTCTCTTAACTTCTACTGTCAGTTAAATTTTACTGTTTTTAATCCTACAAACGGTCCATGTTTATGTTAGAATAATTACATATTAGTATTTTTTGGAGATTCATTAAGTAATTCTTAATGTTTTTTTTCTCGATAAACAATGGTTCATTGATGGAGCACTAGGGGTGTTTGAACCCGAGTATCAAAAGTTATTTTTTTATGTCGTGGTGAAATAATGCCCTTCTACAAACGGTCTAAGTCAAATTAGTACCAAAAAGTGATATACGAAATCAAAAGTTATAAGAGGTAACTTTTTTTTTTGGTAAATAAGAGGTAACTTTCTTTATTCACGAGTATAGATAATATTCTAAGTTATGATAATGGCTTGATGTTAGGTCGATAATATATCCGATCATTTTCTTCTTGGATATTTGGCCCAATCTTATATCTATATCTATATCTATATCTATATCTATATCTATATATAATACAAATCAAAATAATCTCATTAAATAATTCCGCACATGTCAATCTCTCATTCATCTAGAAATTAATACTCCTATTACAATTTACAATTTGCATCAAATTTCGTTCCATTCAAAACACTTAACTCTACATTTGCAGTAACTAGTTGTTCTGTATGTTTATTTTTTATTTTCTATTTTTTGTGATTTTAACTCAATTTTCATGCGGAGGGTGCCAATAGGCAGAGAAACAATAATAATTTGAAATACAACCCTTGCACTTTTATCACACAATAATAATTTGAGGTACAAGGACGGGGTAGAAAATTATCACACAATCAATTTGACGTTCGGGACATGGATCATATCCCCGCCCTGAATATATTACATAAATATTCTTATTTTAGATATATTTTATATTATAAGTAATTGATTTTTTAGTCTTTTTATATGTATTTTTAATTAAAAATATTAATAAAATATTGAGCTGTGCTAGTTTTATATTTTTATTCTTACTTTTATACTTTTTAAATATTAAAATATCAAAGTAGGAGTAACTTTAATAATTTGTATATTAAAATGTGAAACTTTTAATTTTTTTACTCTTACTTTTATGTTTTTTTTCTCAGTTTATTGTATTTCAATTCATATTTTTGCTAATTTTTAATAAGTTTACGGCATCTCGCAAGGACCGTGGGGATCTGTATTGGAGAGCAGGGGCGGATTTACATAGACTTGAGGGTGTGCAGTTGCACACTCTTAAGTTTAAAAATCTGCACTAATACCCCTATGAAAAATATATTTTGACACCTTTAGTTTTGTTTTTTTCACACTCTGCTCCTATTTTTTCTTTCTACTGCTAGTTACTCTTTCCTCTTGCAGCTCTAAGGGCAATTGGTACTATAACTATGGATTGGCTACCCAAAAAATAATATATGTATTCGAATAATCGAGTATATTTTATACTAGTATATATTTAGCTACCCCAATGATGTGATATTTCGATACCCCAACTACATTTATTTGTCAAAGGAAATAAAAGAACAATAACAAGTCTGTTAGTTTTAAGTCCCACTAAACTTATTAATACAAACAAATATGGTAAATTTTGTTAACTTGGTGATTTTGGTAATTCTTTTTTAATTTTGACAAATTTGATCCCCATTAAAATCTTTTTAAGGTAGGTGAGATAAAGTAAAACTTTTTTTATGATGTGTTGTTTCGTGATTGACTGATGTTTTAAAAATTTTCTACAACGACAATGTAAATTAATTAAATCTCTCTCTCTCTCACATATATTAATTCAAAATTTTATTAAGTTAAATCGTTTGACCACTCTGAACTAGGGTCCTAGATACGCCACTGGTGGAGAGGATGAGGGAGGAACGGCCTCCTTCCTCGAGATGAGGATCGGGGATAATTTGAGAGACGGCGATGGGGAGTCGGGGGTATTCCCCGCCTCAGCTCCTTCCCATTGCCATCCCAAGGAGTAATCAAAGAAATTTGAGTTTGGTTCATGTGAATCATTTTGAAATGGCCGATGTAAAAAGTGATGAATTTTTATATTGAAGAATACTAATTGTACTTAATTAATTAAACTATGGTCAATATTGAATTATTTTCTGTTTATTTTTGTCTTTTCATGCAAACACAAACTTAACAATTTGAATATTAATAGTTTTAGGAAAACCATTATTTTTTATTAATTACTAAGGTATCTATTAGATTTATTTGATTATGAAAATATAATTTCCATTTATTTAAATCAAATAATTAATTTTAAAGAATTATTAGTGGGATTCCTACGGTGGTTTTCCCATTAGGAGCCCTACGGGTGGGGAATTTTTTCCTGTGGGTACGAGGACGGGGGAGAAAATCCCCCCACTGTCAATTTGGGGTTGGGGACAGAGACCATATCCCTGCCCTGAATATATTACATTTATTATATATATATATATATATATATATATATTATCATAAGTAATTGATTTTTTAGTCTTTTTATATGTGTTTTTAATTAAAAATATTAATAAAAATTTGAGTTGTGCAAATTTTATATTTTTATTCTTACTTTTATACTTTTTAAATATTAAAATATCAAAGTAACTTTTTTGTAACAAAAAATAATATCAAACTAGGAATAACTTCTATATTTTCTATATTAAAATGTGAAACTCTTAATTTTTTAAGTCTTACTTTTATATATTTTTTTCCCATTTGATTATATTCTGATTTGTATTTTTGTTAATTTCTAATAAATTTATGACAACTCCATGGGGACCGTAGGGATCTGTAGGAAAGGGCATGAGGGAGGAACCCCCCAAATGAGGATTGGGGGTAAGGATCGGGGACAGTTTGGGTGGCGGGGACGGGGAGTAGGGGAGTATTCCCCACCTCGGCTCCTCCACATTGACATCCCAAATAGTCAAAGAAATTCGGGTTTGGTTCATGTGAATCATTGTGAAATGCCACGTTGAAAAAAGTAATGAAATTTTATATTGTAGGATATTAATTGTACTTACTTAATTAATTAGAGCATGGCCTATATTGAATTATTTTCGGTTTGTTTTTGCCTTTCCATGCAAGCTCAAAAATAACAGTATAAATATCAGTAGTTTTATGAAAATCGTTATTATTTTATTCACTACTAAGGTAACTATTAGGTTTATTTGATTATGAAAATATGATTTACATTTATTTAAATCTAACAATTAATTTTACAATTTGACTAAGCTTTAAATAAAATACCCAAAAAATAGTTCTACTATTTTATCGTTTTTTGCTTTGATTTCTTAAGTCTATGTTGTGAGCTACTCTTTTTCATTTCACCAAATTTGTTCAAAACTCTTTATTTGTTTGTTATCATTATTATGAATATTATTTTTAATTTTCTTATTTTCTGTTCCATAGCAATCCATATTATTAAAATAACTTAATTATATAAAAATTTCTCATTTTCAAACATCAATTCTCCCGTGCATCGCACGGGTCAGGATACTAGTTTATCCACAAAGCTCTACAGGAAAATAAAATTTATTATTGTCAATAAAAAAGGAAAATAAAATTTATTATTGTCAATAAAAAAGGAAAATAAAATTTATCAATTTTACCTATTGAAATTTTTGGTAAAAAAACCTATTGAAATTGAGTTTTATCAGCATTTGTTATTTTATCTTAAATAAAGGATAGTATTGTTAGCCTGTATTTTCAACAGGCTAAATAAATGCAGTCAATAAGGTTGACTCATGCTCTTTAAAGAGAAGACTGACGGTCTTCGACGCTCAAAGATGGTTTTCGACCATCACAATGACTTGGCGAAGAGCGAAGACTTGAAGGCTACGATTCGACGAAGAACTAAGAGTTAGAAGTGAATTCACGCAAGGGAGACACCGTCGAATTGCGTTTTGAAGATGCAGTCGAAGAGCGTGATTTTCACGTTGTCGAAGAACTGAGCAGTTTATTTAATCAGTTATTGTTTTCGAATTCAAAATTGTTCAGTTACTTTGTTTCCCTCTCTGTATATATACCAGTTTTCCATATGGAAAACGGGTCACAATCCCAACATACAATTTATTACGCTCAAACTTCCAGCGCTAGAGAAAACTGAGTACAAGAAGCGAATGTATGGATCTGTGCACCAACTCATTACATTTTTATGCAATTTAAGTTTCTTTCTTTGAACTTTCACTTGCCCTTTCTTTTATTTTCTTTTTTACGAATTCCTTGGTGTTCAAGCCAATTCCTTGTTTTCTTTTGTTTCCTTCTGTTTGGTTACGCGAAGAACACCATTTTCCTACTACGAATCATACAAGAACTTAAGCACAATATGTCCTGAGATTCACTGGTTGATCTCGCAAGTAATTAATTCAGACCAGCAGTTGTTTACCAAATTTCACCGTATACAAATTGGCACGCCCGGTGGGACCGATTGTGCTAAGTCTTTCCATATTTGAATAATTCGTGGTTCGGTTTATGCATTTGAGAAGTGGAAAAACAATTTCTACAATGACACGTTCAGGTTCAAACAATGCCTCAACATCAAATGCACAAAATCCACAGAATTCTCAAGAACAAGCGTCACAAGGTGATGCTAACGCTGCAACCGCTGTGTGGGCAATCGCGCTCCTATGCTGTTTGACACCGGTTGGGGTAATGCGCTTCCCGTGTATCGTGTCAATCTGCAGCAATATCACAACCATTAGTAATAGGTTCATCAACGAACCCCCTAATGGTAAATCCTATGGTCGGAAGTTCATTCGACACAAGGTTTCAAAATCTCTCACAGTTTAGAGGTTATCCATATGGTATGCCAACGGCTATGATGGCAGGCCTTCAAACAAACATGTCAACATACGCGGATACTATGGGGACCACTTTCTCCCCGATACATGGTTCCCCAGAGAGTGTTTTTGGTCAAAATGCTCAACCTGCTTTGACTACATCATCATTGTTGGCACTTAGACAACAAATGGATGATAGTAATCATGACATGGTTAATATGTTGACTCAACAAATAGGCACTGTGTTTAATCCATTGATTCAAAACACGAACCAGAGTTACCAAATGTTGGCTAACCAAATGGGTAGAATTGCAGACTTCTTTGGTACTCCACTAGTGCAGAATCAACCTGTGCCACAAATTCAAATGAATAGGCCTGTTGAAGTTCCTGTGAACCAGGCACAACCAATGGCCATTGAACAACCTGTGGCAAGGGAAGCCGAAGCGATCTCTGAAGTAGTTTTGGTTAATAGGGGTCAAAATGTTGACGAAGTAGTTAGACAAGTGCAACAAAATAATTTTGGTCTTCAGAATAACTTGACCAACCTTGTCGAAACTATTCTAGCACAGAATGGCGTGAACTTAGGCCTGCATAGGCCTAATTTTATTTCACCTTTGTCAGAGTATGTGCTACAAACTGAATTGCCTAGAGGGTGGAAAATCCCAAAGTTCACAAAATTTGCTGGAGAAACTAGCGAGTCAATTGTCGAACACGTTGCCCGTTATTTAACTGAGGCAGGGGATTTGGCTCATAATGAGAATTTGAGACTTAAGTGTTTTCCAAATTCTCTAACAAAGCATGCTTTTACGTGGTTTACTACGCTTCCCCCACATTCTATATTTAACTGGGGGCAGTTGGAAAAAGCATTCCATGAACAGTTTTATATGGGCCAGTCGAAAATTAGCCTTAAAGAATTGGCCAGCGTTCGACGCAAAGTGGCTGAGTCTATTGATGATTATCTCAATAGGTTTAGACTTCTCAAAGCAAGGTGCTTTACTCAAGTGCCTGAACATGAGTTTAGTCGAAATGTCATGCGGGTGGATTAGATTATTCTATAAGGAAGAAGTTAGATACTTCCCACCTGAGAGACATGGCACAACTTGCTGATAGAGTTCGACATGTCGAAAGATTAAAAGCTGAAAAAACTAGAACTAACAAGTTCAGTAAGAAAGAAAAGGTCGCCTATGTTGAACAGCATGATAGTGACCAAGAGTTCGACATTTCTTATGAAGAAGTCGAAGAGGAGGTTAACGTTCTTTGAATTAAAACTGGACCTCCTTATGCTTGTAAAGTGTTAAAGCCTTGAGATGGGAAAAATCTGTCGAACCAAAAAAATGATAGATTTGTTGCAAAAACTTACTCTTTCGATGTTTCAAAATGTGATCAAATATTTGATCTATTAGTTGCTGATGGTCAGCTAATAGTGCCTAAAGGCCTAAAGATACCGCCATTAGAACAACGAAATAAAAGAGGTTATTACAAATATCATAATTATTTAGGCCATAACACTTCTCAATGTGTTCTTTTCAGGGATCTAGTTCAGAAAGCACTGAATGAAGGAAGGCTGAAATTTGGAGACAAATCAAAGCCTCCGATGAAGATAGATACTGATCCTCTTTTCAATCGGCAGAGGCCTTTTATGCCGAACCTTTTGAGATTCACATGGTCGAAGCTGTAGAGGTTGCCACTACAAGCAATGGTGTCAAAGTAGTCACTGAGATCCCAAAAGCTGGTGTCGAAGTGGTCACTGAAGACAAGTACAATGAAAAAATGCAGGTGGTTTACCCCAGGGCTGAAAAGGAACTCATTGATTTCCTTAACCGTTGCAAGAGCAACAATACTGAAGTCATGTTGTGCCCAAGGTGTAGCTCTGTGTTTGATAAGGAGGCTGCTAAGAGTTTGGAAGGCTTTACCCCTCAGTTGAAGAGAAAAGGAAAATGAGTCGACAAGAGGCCTAAGTTCAACTTCAACAACAGAGGAATCCCTTACAAAGTGGTGTCTTCGACAAAGCAGCCACAAAAATTTCAAATCAAGACTTACATACCACCAAACACTGCCCCAGTTGGGAAGTGGGTTCATTCAAGGTCTTCTGTGGAGAAATGGGTACCTACGGGAAAAAGTAACGTGTGTTACGTCTCTACAAAGGAAAAAGGTAGTTCAAGTGGTGCTAATCAGAACAAGGCTGCATGGGCGAAGAAGTATTCGTACAGCAACAATTACAAGGGCAAGAACCCCATGACTAGAACACAGTGGCGCAGGTATCAACGCCAAAAGAAAACCACTGCGACAACAAAGGTAAGTCCTGCACATAACAAAAAGGGTAAGCAAATAGAGTCCAAAGTTGAAGTGCAAAGGAAACCAGCAACAGAGAGGATCTGTCCTCCATTGTCAGTTGTCAAAGAAGGGTTGAAGATTGAGAAAGCTCCTAATGACAAAGAGGGCTTTGATTTAGATGAAGAGACATAGTGGTCCGGTTTTTCCGATTACAAACGATTTTGATGTACTGTGTAGTGTGGTCTCAATACTTCCTATTGAGTTCGACATGATATCTGATGTGAATGAGGTCGAAGGAGAGTTTGATGAAGATATAGCGAAACATAAGCCAGCTTGCTATTATGTCCTTAACAATGGGTGCATAGAAGAGCAAACAGCTATGTTTGAGAGACCAGATTGTGGGATGAAACACCATCTTAAACCTCTGTTTATCCAAGCGAAGGTCAACAATGTGGGCGTCAACAAAGTGCTTGTTGATGGCGGTGCTGCTGTGAACTTGATGCCTCAATGCATGCTGCCAAATATTGGTAAATCAGAGACTGATTTAAGGCCTCACAACATAGTGTTGACCAACTATGAAGGAAAATCAGGGTACTCTCTTGGAGCACTTGAGTTAGAGCTTGTGGTTGGTAGTGTCAAAAGGATCACTTTGTTTATGGTAATTCCAACCAAAGCAAACTTCAACTTGTTGCTCGGCAGGGAATGGATACATGGTGTAGGGGCAGTGCCTTCAGCATTGCACCAGAGAATTGCCATATGGAGAGAAGATGGACTCGTGGAGAATGTGGAAGGAGATCAGAGTTATTTCTTAGCGGAGGTTGACCACATTTCCAAGAAGACATTCGACAAGCAATTGGCTACTATTGCACCATGTACACCATCCACATGTGCATATATGCCACAAGGCGATGTCTATGAATCACTAGACCTACACCCACAACATGGTTTCATTTGGGAGAGAGAGGTAATTGGTGAGCCAAGATGCCCAAAGGGTTATGTCAAACCCACAGGGTGGGATGGACCATAAATTGTTTTATGATGACTACACCCAGCACATGGGGGAGAATTACGGCTTACATAGCCGAGAATAAGAAGAATATGGCTTTAGAGGCCAAAGTAAGACAAAATTTGGTCAAAGAAACTACATCAAATCAACCAGTTGAGAACATGACCGAAGATCAAAGGTTGGATTGCATCTATGATGACGAACCTTTAAGTTTTGAAAAGGATCCAATGTTTTCAACAGAAAAGATGAAGGCACAAGATCCCATGGAGGAGATAGACTTGGGAGATGGCACCGTAAAGAGGCCAACATTCATTAGTGCCAAGATTGATAAAGATTTCAGAAGAAAGATCATAGAGCTTTTGAGAGAATACAAGGACTGTTTTGTATGGGATTATCATGAGATGCCAGGTTTAAGTCGTGAAGTGGTAGAACTAAGGCTACCAATTCGACCAGAAAAGAAACCAATCAAGGAGACACCAAGAAGATTTGCACCTCAGATCTTGTCGAAGATTAAGGAAGAAATCGAAAGACTCCTCAAAAGCAAGTTCATAAGAACAGCGAGGTATGTTGATTGGCTAGCAAATATAGTTCATGTCATTAAGAAAAATGGGACTCTTAGAGTCTGCATAGATTTTAGGGACTTCAATAATGCTACAACAAAAGATGACTACCCTATGCCGGTGGCAGAAATGTTGATTGATTTAGCAGCAGGGTTTGAATATTTGAGTATGCTAGACGGATATTCGGGATATAATCAAATCTATATTGCTGAAGAAGATGTTTCAAAGACAGCATTTCGATGTCCTGGGGCACTAGGAGTTTATGAATGGGTAGTAATGCCATTCGGGCTAAAAAATGCTGGGGCAACGTACCAACGAGCAATGAATTCTATGTTTCATGATTTTATAGAAAAATTTATGCAGATATACATAGATGATATTGTTGTTAAATCATCAACAGAAAGTGGTCATTTAGACCATCTTCGACAATCATTCGAAAGAATGATAAAATATGGATTGAAAATGAATCCAATCAAATGTGTCTTTTGTGTTCGTGCAGGTGATTTTCTTGGCTTTGTTGTGCACAAAAAAGTCATTGAAATCCATGAAAATAAGACAAAGGCTATCTTGGAAACAAAGGCTCCCACAACAAAGAAAGAGTTGCAATCTCTGCTGGGAAAAATCAACTTCTTAAGAAGGTTTATATCAAACCTCAGTGGAACAATTGCTTCGTTTGAAGAAGGAAGAAGTTTTCAATTGGGAACCAAAACATCAACAAGCCTTTGATGAAATCAAGTCATACCTGACAAGGCCACCTATGTTGCTTCCTCTTATTAGAAACAAAGCTATGAAATTGTACATAGCAGCATCAGAAAAAACAATAGGAAGTATGTTAGCACAAGAGGATGTAAACGGTGTCGAAAGAGCCGTATATTACCTTAGTAGACTATTGAATGATGCAGAAACGAGATATCATCCAATAGAAAAACTTTGTTTATGTTTGTATTTCTCTTGTACAAAACTGAAGCAATATATTAAGCCTGTTGATGTGTATGTTTATTCACATTATGATATAATTAAGCACATGCTGTCTAAACCCATACTTCATAGTCGAGTGGGTAAATGGGCTTTGGCATTGTCAGAATATTCCTTAGCATATCAGCCATTAAGGGCTGTAAAAGGACAAGTCGTGGCTAATTTCATAGTAGAACATGCGTTGGTTGAAGAACCAATATGTTCAATAGAGACTAAGACTTGGAAATTGTATTTTGATGGCTCAAGCCACAAAAATGGTACAGGAATTGGGATCTTGATAATATCTCCAACCAAAATACCAACAAAGTTTAAATACAAAATCCAAACAAATTGCTCCAATAATGAGGCAGAATATGAAGCCTTAATAACAGGACTAGAACTGTTGTTGGAATTGGGGGCAACATCTGTCGAAATAAAAGGCGACTCAGAACTAGTTATTAAGCAACTCACAAAAGAGTATAAGTGCATAAAAGAGAATTTGGTAAACTACTTTGTTATTGCCAATACATTGCTTAAACAGTTCACACATGTGGAAATAAAACACGTGCCTCGAATTGAAAATCAAGAAGCAAATGAGTTAGCTCAAATAGCTTCAGGATATAGAGTTTCAAAAGAAAAACTTCAAGAATTCATTGAAATAATAGAGAAACTCTTTTTGACAGAAGATTTACAAAACGAGTTGCCAATGCAAAAACTTGGGGGGCAGAGGACAAGTTAGAAGTATTTTTTCCTCTTGATGATGAAATTCAAAATTTTCAAGCTTTTCAAGTTTTTGTCATTGACAACATGCCAAATGACGATTGGCGAAGGCCAATTGTAGAATATTTAGAAAATCCAACAGGAGTAACTTCTCGAAAAACTAAGTATAGAGCTTTAAGCTATATGATTGCTGGGAATGAATTGTTCAAGAAAACTGCTGAAGGTGTTTTACTTAAATGTCTAAGTGAAAATGAAGCCTATGTGGCAGTATCCAGTACTCATAGTGGTGCTTGTGGATCACATCAAGCAGGTCATAAAATGAAATGGCTTCTGTTTCGACAAGGTGTATATTGGCCAACCATGTTGAAAGACTGCATAGACTTCGCCAAAGGGTGTCAAGAATGTCAAAGACACGCAGGAATTCAACATGTGCCAGCAAATGAGTTGCATTCAATAATAAAACCTTGGCCATTTAGGGGTTGGGCCCTAGACATAATTGGTGAGATAAGACCAACTTCGTCAAAAGGTCATCGTTTCATTTTAGTGGGTATTGATTATTTCACTAAGTGGGTCGAAGCCATCCCTTTAATTAACGTGGATCAAGAGGCACTCATGAACTTTATTCAAAAACACATTTTATATAGATTTGGAGTTCCAGAAACCATTACAACAGATCAAGGCACAGTTTTTACTGGTCGGAAAATGGTAGATTTTGCCTCTGGAAAAGGTTTTAAGTTGTTAACTTCGACGCCTTATTATGCGCAAGCTAATGGTCAAGTAGAAGCTGCCAACAAGATTGTCATTAATTTGATTAAAAAACATGTTGGGCAGAAGCCAAGGAATTGGCATAATACTCTTGATCAAGTGTTATGGGCTTGCAGAACTTCTCCTAGAGAATCTATTAACACTACCCCTTTTAGACTTACATTTGGGCACGATGTAGTGCTGCCAGTCGAAATTTATTTGCAATCAACCAGAAACCAAAGACAATTTGAAATTCCAGTAAATCAGTATTGGGATATGATGGTTGACGAGTTAGTGGATATAGATGAAGAAAGATTATTAGCTTTAGAAGTGATCACAAGGCAAAAAGAAAGAGAAGCTCAAGCGCGCAGAAGGGTTTCAGAAAAAGAATTAATTGAAAAGGGAAAAATCTATTTATAGATTTAAAAGGTACATTAAAAGAAAATTAAAATAATAATGGTGGTACCTTGGTAAACGTGGTGGAAGTTACAAAGATGATGGAAGAGATGGAGTGTAGCAGTTACCAATGCTAGAGCATGATCATAAAAACGACGGCGCACTCAAATACTGGCACAAAGAGAAAGTAAGTGTCTTTTCAAAGTTAAAAAGTGACGTTATATTACTTGATAGAGAGTTGCCGAAGAGAATTCAAAAAACGTCATTTTCTACCTTTGCTCTCGCCTCAGTCGAAAACGACATTTTTGGGGGGCAATTTTTTAGCCTGTATTTTCAACAGGCTAAATAAATGCAGTCAATAAGGTTGACTCATGCGCTTTAAAGAGAAGACTGGTGGTCTTCGACGCTCAAAGATGGTTTTTGACCATCACAAGGACTTGGCGAAGAGCGAAAACTTGAAGGCTACGATTCGACGAAGAACTAAGAGTTAGAAGTGAATTCACGCAAGGGAGACACCGTCGAATTGCGTTTTGAAGATGCAGTCGAAGGGCGTGATTTTCACGTTGTCGAAGCACTGAGCAGTTTATTTAATCAGTTATTGTTTTCAAATTCAAAATTGTTCAGTTACTTTGTATCCCTCTCTGTATATATACCAGTTTTCCATATGGAAAATGGGTCACAATCCCAACATACAATTTCTTACGCTCAAACTTCCAGCGCTAGAGAAAACTGAGCACGAGAAGCGAATGTATGGATCTGTGCACCAACTCTTTACATTTTTATGCAATTTAAGTTTCTTTCTTTGAACTTTCATTTGCCCTTTCTTTTATTTTCTTTTTTACGAATTCTTTGGCGTTCAAGACAATTCTTTGTTTTCTTTTGTTTCCTTCTGTTTGGTTACGCGAAGAACACCATTTTCCTACTACGAATCATACAAGAACTTAAGCACAATATGTCCTGAGATTCACTGGTTGATCTCGCAAGTAATTACTTCAGACCAGCGGTTGTTTACCAAATTTCACCGTAAACAATTATATAATTTCAGTCAATTACATAAAAAATTTACTTATCAATGTAAAAATATTTTATAAGTTCTTTGAATTTAAATTTTAATATATATTAAACTAATAAATATGCATAAAAAAATTCTAAGTTCATGTAATTTATTGGTTAATTTTATTAAAAATTAGAAGAGATTTTAATTTTTCTATAATTCAAACATAACTCTTTTTATGATTTTAGAACATGAAAAGGTAAATGAATTATCCTAAAAGTTCAGTTCACTGAACTTATGTATCTAGGGAACAAAACTTGGGGGAGGACATATTGTCCAAGTTCGCAAGAACCAAGAAGGTGGGAAACAATACTTGGTCATTGAAGGAAAATGAAGGATACTTTTATCACTAACTTGTATTCTTAAGGAAAATGAAGGATTCACATTTCTAATAGGAATGGGGAAAACACTAATTATGTCGTAGATTGGCCAATGAACATGAAGGTCTAGAGATGCACTTAGTTGAGAGTAAGAATACACTCATTATATCCGTAATGCCTAGCTCAACTAACAATTGCCGAAATTGTTAGGTTGGATATCATATCTCAGGTTTGAATCTGGGACCTTACGGTTGTGTATCTGAGTTTGTAGTGGTTGTGACCACTTCGTCTATGCTAGAAGAGAATGCGAGAGAGATCGTGAAACTGAGTAACAGAAAGTTTGTTATGATTCATTGATTTGTTCGAACAGATACAATCAGCTATATATATGTACAGTTGGATGGTGAGTCAGCTCTTGGCTGATGATTCAACATTAATGTGTAATGACTAATATATCATTTCTATTACAAGGCTTATCTATACATCTATCACTCCCCCTTCAAGGTCAAGTGTGGACTTGAACAAGGTAACACTTTGAGCTTGAACCTCAAATCTGTGAACTGAGTTGCTGGCAGAGAGGCTTTGTCATAGCATCAGCAATCTGATGCACACCAGGAACATGTTGCACAGTGAGTTGTTTTGCAGCTACCTTCTCACGAACGAAGTGGATGTCAAGTTCCAAGTGCTTGGTGTGAGCATGAAGCATAGGATTATGGGAAAGCATGACCTCACTGAGATTATCACAGAGTAACAGAGGTGACTGTGTGGTGATTTGAAGCTCTACAAGTAATGACTGAACCCAGATCAAGTCTGTAGTGGCATTTGCCATGCCACGATACTCAGCCTCGGCACTAGAACGTGCCACTAGAGTATGTTTCTTGGAGCTCCAGGACACTAAATTAGGACCAAAGAACAGACAGGAACCTGATGTACTGCGTCTATCATCAGGATCACTAGCCCAGTCTGAGTCACAGTAAGCACACAGTGAGAATGGAGTATCTTGAGACGCAGGCCGCAGTAATAACCCGTAGTGAGATGTGCCATGTAAATAGCGAAGTATCCTTTTCACAGCACACCAATGAGTGTCACGAGGTTTGGATAAGAATTGGCAGACCTAATTTACACAGTAAGATAGATCAGGTCTTGTCAATGTGACATACTGCAATGCCCCCACAATAGATCTGTACTGAGTTGGATCAGTGAGAGAGTCAGTGCCAATTTTGCTCAGTTTGATATTAGCTATCATAGGTGTTGTCATGGGGCTGCAACCTAGCATGTTGGCCCTTTGCAAGAGATCATGCACATACTTAGCTTGCGAAAGCAGAATAGAGCCATTAGGCAAATAATGAACCTACAAGCCCTGAAAGTATTCTGGTTTGCCTAGTTTCTTTAAGGCAAATTCAGTCTCCAATTTCAAAATGAGATCATGAATAAGAGTAGAGCTGGTCCCTGTGATTAGAATATCATCTACATACACAAGTGCAAACAATTTAACCCCTTTGTGAGCATATAAAAACAGCGAATGGTCACACTTACTGTGACTAAACCCAAACTTGAGCAGAGATTGTTGAAGTTTCTCATACCAAGCACGAGGTGCTTGCTTTAAACCATAAAGTGACCTATTCAATCTACACACCAAGGATTTGTCAGTGGCTACAAACCCAGGGGGTTGAGTCATGAATATTTCTTCTTGGAGGCTTCCATTAATGAAAGCATTATTTACATCTATTTGTTGAACTTCCCAACCATAAGTGAGAGCTAGAGTTAAGACAATTCTAATGGTGGTTGGCTTGATCACAGGTGAAAAGGTTTCTCCATAGTCTTGACCAGGCAATTGATTGTAGCCTTTAGCCACTAAACGAGCCTTGTATTTACTGATTGTGCCATCGGGGTTCTCCTTGACCCTAAATACCCACTTGCATCCAATAGCCTTTCTATTGGATGGTAGAGTAGTGAGTGTCCATGTGTTGTTACTCATAAGAGCCTCATATTCAGTTTTCATAGCAGCTAACCATTCTGGTTTAGATAAAGCTTGCTTGACTGAGTTTTAGTGACAGTTGTGGGAGGTGGGAGGGGCTCAGGTGCAGGTGTATCATGATGTTGGATTGAAGGTGGCTCTATAGTTGGTGAGCTAGAGGGTAAGTCCGCAGGTAGCACAGTTTGGGAGGGGGTTCTGCAGGTGAGTTAGAAGGCACATGCTCAACTGGTGGTGATGCAGGGTTTACAGTAGTGGTTGAGATAGGTTGAGGAGGGTGATCTAAACAAGGAAGACTAAGATTGGAAGCTACATTGTCAGTAGGGGCAACCTGTGTTGAAGAACCAGAAACAAACAACTTATGAAAGGGAAAGACAGACTCATGGAAAGTGACATCCTTGGAAATGTAAATACGACCACTTGAGCTAAGACACTTATACCCCTTATGTTGAGGAGAAGGGCCAAGATTCACACACTCTTGACTGTGAAATTGAAGTTTATGTTTGTGTATGGGGTGAGTAATGGGAAACAGGAGAAGCCAAAGGACCTAAAGGAGTTGTAATCAGGTATTTTCTTGTACAAGGCATGATAGGGTGAAATGAAAGAGGGCAGGGCTTTTGTAGGCAATCTGTTGATGAGAAAAACATCATTGGTGAAGTTATATGGTCCCAAAAGGTAAGAGATACAGAGGCATGTGCAAGAAGGGTGAGTCCCATTTCCATTATTTGTCTATGTTTGCGTTCTACGGTTCCATTTTGGTTTGAAGTATAGGGACATGTGAACCTATGAAGGATCCCAAGGTCATTGAGGTGAGGTATGAAAGCTTTAAACTCTCCCCCAGAATCAGATTGGATAGCTTTGACTGTGTAGTTGAAATGATTGGTAACTAGTTTGTGGAATTGGTGAAAAGCTTTAAGGGCATCTGATTTACGTTTGAGAAAATAAATCCAAGTGAACTTGGTGCAAGCATCAACAAAGGTAATGTAGTAGGAGTAACCTCCAGTGGATGGTAGGGAGAGGGGGCCCAAAGGTCAGTGTACAATAGCTCAAAAGGTGTGTGGTAGGTGGTTTCAGTGAGTGGTGAATGTCTACGATGGGATTTACCAATAGCACAAGATTTACACACAACAGATATTTCATTCATAGGTAAAGCATTATTACAAAGTTTAAGCACAGACTTAACAGCAGATATATTTGAATGCCCTAACCTATGATGCCAAATAGGAAAGCTAGTAATACTACTATGAGTGGTGGTGGTGGTGGGTGAAACATGTGTTAATGCGGGTGAACTTACAGTAGCAGAAACAGATGGTGAATACACCTTAGGTACAACAAAAAGACTAGGAATAGAAAATACTCCATCAGCTCCACGCACACCTTTAAGTAAAACTTGCTTAGAAACCTGACATTTAACAAGACACACAGATGAATGAAACTCAACAAAGACATTATTATCAGCACAGAATTGCCCTACTGCAATTAAATTACGTGTAGCATTAGGTACATGAAGGATAGTGTTAAGTTTGAATGATAACTTAGGGTTAGTTGTGGTGTGTAATGTGGTGGAACCTATGGCTTGGATTAGGGAACGGTGTCCATTGCCCATGGTGACCCTCTCAGGTCCATTGTAAATAGTGTTATGGTGTAAATAAGTGGAATGTGCAGTGAGAATAATAGAAGGACAAGTATCCATATGCCAACCTTGTCCTTGAAGATCTTCTAGAACAACTACAGATGCACTGGAAGAGGGCTCATAGTTGGTGAAGGCAGAGAACACTTGAGGTGAGGCAACAACAGTGTTAGCAGTAGCTTTGGAGGTGTTCCCTTCCTGTGGAGCTTCTGCAGTTGAGTTCTTTTCTACACTTGCAGGATGTGTAGGGGCTTCACAGTAGCTTTTATCGAACAGGTGCCAGCAATCGATAGCAATGTGGCCTTGCTTACCACAAACTTGACATGTAGGGAGAGGAGGACCACCACTAGAGCTGTCAATTTGGGCCCGGCCCAGTGGGCCGGCCCAATGGCCCGATTTTTTGGGCGGGCTTGGGCTCTAAAAATAGTAGCCCAAAATCAACGGTATGTTTTTTGGCCCGGCCCGATTAGCCCGATGATGTTATTGGGCCGGTCCGTTTGTTTTTTGTTTTTGTTTTTTAATTTTTAAATATGACAAGTGCTATACATGCTTTTTTACTTTTATCCAATCAAAATATGACAAATCAATTATTTATTCCACGCCTTCGATTTTGGAGCTTAACGGATCGTCCTTCGTCTTCTCTTCAAACCGTTCTGCAACTCCATTCATAAATTCTTGAAGCTATTCGACTCAAAAAAAAAACACTACCACCAAATACCGATCCATAACTGTTCGAGATGCCTTTGTCTTCTTCTCTATTGAAATTGTCCTATTTCAAAAAAAATACCAATTCGGTATAAAGGCAACCAACATCCTAATCTAATCCTAATCCTAATCCTAATGAATCAAGAAACAAATAAATTAGAGGCAAAGCGAATAAGATTTGGTAACTCAAATTTTGAGTCGGTAATATCATGAGAATTTAATCACAGTATATCAACTTTCCACCTTTTTTTCATATATATGAAATCAACTTGATATGCAAGTTCAAGCATTTGTGTTTGAAGTTCTAGACATAGTGGTTGGAAATTCTAATTTTGATTTATACAAAATTTTAAAAAAGTCAATGATTTGTGGCCCGTTGGGCGGGCCCATTGGCCCATGGGCTGGTGTTGGGCGGGCTTGGGCCTTACATTTTGCAGCCCATCCGAATATTGGGCTGGCCCGACCATGCCCATATATACCGTTTGGCCCGATGGGCCTGGGCGGGCCGGCCCATACCCGGCCCATTGACAGCTCACCACGACCACGACCACGAGAGTAACGACCACGGCCATGACCTGAGAAACGACCAGAGTGACCACCGCAAGTAGACGTATGAGCAAGATTAGCGGTGACTGCCGGAGTAGCAAGTTCTTGACGAAACTTATCGAGTTGTGCTTCTTGCACAAAGAGAAGAGATTAAAGTTCCGATAGATCCAGCACATTTGGTTTGGTGAAAACCATGAGCACAATTGAATTGTACTCCTCAGGTAAGCCTTCAAGAACCACATCAATCAGGTAATTTTCAGAAACGACGTCACCAACCGCGGCGAGCGAACTTGCAATAGTGCGAACACAAGCGATAAACTCAGTGATACTCCAAGTACCTTTCTTCGTACTCTTCAATTCAGATCTCAATTGACGGTTCTTCGCTTTCAAATGAGCAAGGAAGTGCTTGTGGATAGTATCCCAGACTTGGAACACATGCGTGCAATGCAACACACGAGGAAGAACCGAATCGGACAATGTAGAGAGAATCCACGTGAATAGAGCTTGATCTTAAACGATCCACTTGTCATAGTCATCAGAAACTTTGTTATTGCGTTCATCTTCAACCGCATTGAACTGCGGTGGGATTTTAGGGTTCACGAGCATCCGATGCAACTAGTGCGTAGCAACAACACCAGAAACCTGTTGATTCCACAATAGAAAGTTCTTATCATCCAGTTTCAAGGACAACTTTGGTCCGGTGATGAAATGAGAGGATGAAGAATTCGACTGGAAAATTTGAGCAGGGGAATTTGGTGTTGGTGTTACCACCGAGGGTTCCGACGTTGCCATGGTGATGGAAGGCGGTGAACAGAGAGATGAAGCGGAAGACGAAGGTAATTAGGCTCCGAAATCGGAAGATGCGATTGATACCATGCTAGAAGAGAATGCGAGAGAGATCGTGAAACTGAGTAACACAAAGTTTGTTATGATTCATTGATTTGTTCTAACAGATACAATCAGCTATATATATATATGTACAGTTGGATGGTGAGTCAGCTCTTGGCTGATGACTCAGCATTATTGTGTAATGACTAATATATCCTTTCTATTACAATGCTTATCTATACATCTATCAGTCTACATATAAATAAAGAATACACATTATTATATCTATATGTTCCTATTTAATGATTGTCTTTATAGACTCTTTCACTTATTTTCTTTCTATGTACTCTTCATTATAGATGATGAGAACAACACTGCCAAGGAGATTGCAAATGGTGCCCCACCCACCACATACATTACTTCAATTAGAGATAGATGAGGATGCATATCTCAGGTGATTTCAACTTGCATTACCATCAACGTTGGGAGATTGATCGCTCCAGACATATAAATGTATAAGCTGGTTTAGTTAACATTTATTTTAGGTTTAATGGCTCACCTCGAACCAGTTTGGAAGGTGACTTTAGGATAGATCATCATTTTCCCTTTTAATAGATGTGGGAGGATCCCTAAACTACCATCATAATTATGACTCCATTTGGAATTATTATGCTAATACGCACAACAAATTTGTGTACATGACTAGACCTAGACATGCTCAAACCAATGACTACATCCGTACAACGAAACGTCATCATATAATGCCGTATGAGAGTCCTTCATCGTATAATGCCGTATGAAACGTCATCGCATGAGGCATAGGGATCCATAGGGAGCACTTTTATCCCTACCAAGGTTGAGCCACATTTGTTGTTAATTTTTTGGGTATGTCTAGTTGACACTTTTACATTTTTGATGGACTATTTTGGGGCCAAGCATAAGTGGTGCTTTTCGATGATTATATTGTTTCTTTCGTATGTTGATTTATTTGACGATTAAGATTAGTTAATTAGATTCATTAATGGGACGACAATGCGTCTTATTAGTCCTTTGCTTTGAAAACGTTGTCCCTCGTGTGTCTGTCCATTTTTCTTAGCTCAAGCTTAGGTGAGAGCAACAATCGATGCCGTTCCCACACAAATGATACCAACATTCAGCTCGGAACACAGACAAATATGGCAAGATACCTAAATGTTGAGATGGGACATGAAACTTTAGGATAACTGAAGTGAAGAAAGAATTAGCGAGAGGTGTCTCCGGCCGGATAGAGTGGCTATCACCTACAAGGACTTTGACGCCAAAGTTAGAAGAGTATGTGTGTAAGAAAGGTACACAATGAAAGCATACCCTAGTGTTTATGTGGATTGTAACTTATTAGGGGTCTTTCTAATTTGGCTCGTGACAGAGGGAGATAGTTACCCCATTACTTGGTCAATTAGGATATGGTATTTCTGTTATTTATTGGTCATTCAACATGTCATAATCATGCAATTCAAACAAAACAAAATATACATATCTAATATGTCCTAGTATATGCAGTCAAAGTGAATATATCCAAGTACTCCACCAACCTTATTTACAAGAAGAAGAAAAAAAGCATAATTCAGTAACTTTAAATATAAGCACAATTCACATAACTCGACTCTATTTAATATCATTGTTCCAAAAATGCCTCTCGTTAACTCTCCTCTTGTTTTCCTAGACGTGTAAACTCAAGATGAAAAAGTTGATCAAAAAAAAAAACTCAAGATGAAAAAGACCTTTTTAGTAATTATAACTCATTTTTATATAAAACCCATACAAGTAAACTAACTTCTTAATGTATGTGATTTACCAACAAAAACAAACTTCTTAATTTATGTGTAGTTAAGTATTTTTTTTTTGGTCAACATTGCATTTGATTTAAATTAAACAAAAGCAAGTTGCCCGGTAGCAAGCATATTCAAAATTCTCATGTTGATATGCGTCACTGAAAATCCAAATTTAGCATGTTCACAAACTTTTTCAGTCGTAGAAAGCTAAAGCTTCCAAGCTTTCATACAACTAAAAACATAAAAACTGTGCATTTTTAATTGCTCGGTAAGAACAAACAATAATAAGGACCAAAGTCAAGTTTTACCAATTCAATAGATTTTTCAATTTAACCCATTGTTGGTTGCATTGACAATTGCAGCAATATGGAAATGTCAATTCTCAAATTTGAATCTTGAGTGTGTCCGTTTGATAGTGTATGTGTGTGTGTGATGCTTATTTACTATTTCGTCTAAACTGACAATAAAAAACCTACAAGAGCATAGTGGTGTCATATCATTTGCATTTGATACAGATACTGGTGTGAAATTGGTGCATCCTTATTTGCAGCGTATCTCAAGGATATCCACCAGCCTCAGAGTGCTTCCATTCAAAAATTCCAAGATATTCAAGTCCCGTTCTTCCCTATTAAATCCTAAAAGCATATTCTCAACACTCTTGCAATTTTCTCGACTCAAAATCAAGGCTCAATTCATCATGACAAAGAGTTGGACAAGACATGGGATTCAAGTTGGGGTGAATGCCCATCGACAAATTAAATTTTTTTTTACTAACATGAAAAAATATGGACTTTATTTTGTACATATACCCTTTTGGAGATAAATTACAACTTCTGCAGGGTCTTGCCGGAGTGGGAATTGGCTCCTCTAAAATGAGTTGAAAATAAGCAATTTTAACCATTGCTCAAAATCAATGATTGTTATTTTCAACACATCTATGATATGTTACCATTGATTTTCATATCAATGGTTGAAATTTCCTACTTTACACTCTATAGTAAGTGGCTCATTTTAGAAGAGCCACATCCACTTGGCTCAACTCAGATTAAGAGCTATTTCAAGTGTCAACATGCTCTGTAGCACCGACACTTCTGACTAAAGACATGTCGGGTGTCCGACAATTCCTGATGCAACTAGGGATTCAACCAGAGAGCTGGCTGCTGCTCAAAATGCAAGAGAAGGGTTGAGGAGAGTTTGTAAATTCTCGCATTTTCTCTCCTTTTACATGACTCCTAAACAAGAGGAAGACATATCATACACCTTTCCCTTTCTTCGCTTCTTCTCCTAAAATCCCCTTCAAACATATTTGGCCAATGGTGTAATTAAAAATACAAAGTGTCTTTCAAAAAAAGAAATAAATCATACCAAATAAACGACCTGCTACTTACATGCTTACTTCTAAACAAATGATCAAATCTATCCCTTACATTTTGGCAATTACTACACTTGTCCTTGTCTGCAACAGAAACATGCTGGGCAAGAATTGTTTAGGGGTAATCTATAGATCATTTTTTATCTAAGAAATTCAGTATTTAAGTCATTAAATCCAACTAATTCAAGAAAGTCGAGTGCAAAGACTTAACTAAACAAAGCACTCTAGCCACCTATTTTTTCCATTCATTAAATTCAAACCCCAGAATCTTAAATTCTACACCAACACACATGATAATTTATCGATTAAATTTGATTCAACCCTAATAAACAATAGGCTTTCTAAATTAGCCAAATTTATAACTATTCAGCTAATTTGTCATCATCTATTAACCACTTCCAATTTTAGTCTTTTAATTAACACGAAACATTATATCTTATGCTCTTGGAACACTAACGAATTGCCTATTATGAATTGCCAGCAATTGGAAGTGATTTCTCCGAAAACTTAAGCAACAAGTGTACCCCTAAAGAAGAAAGGTGTTGAACGAAGGTGCAATTTTATACAGGTTCGTTGCTTAACCAGATATCAGAATTCTGTAAAATCATTAACTACAGCAGTTATTAATATCAGAAGATAGCACAAGTTCAAGAGATAAGAGAAACGAGAGAAACAAACTCCTGGGTGCTCCGGCCCTTGGACCTTGTGTTTATAACAAAGTGCTCAGGGTACCTCCTTAATAGTGCAAGCAAACCATACCAAGGCTTCCCTTTGGATTCAGGACCAGGAAATTCCTCTGATGTGAGATATTTCCGCACCCTATTGTGGTGCCAAATGCTGCTATATTGCTTCACCAACTAATAAAAAACAAGGCAGCATTCAGAGAGTAATCAAATAAGTTTGTTAAAACGTGTTTTAGATGCATAACAATACATTTTAAACTATATATTAGGGTAATTTGAGTCATTCCAAGGTTTATCATCTCCACAAAGCAACAAGTAGTGGATTTCTCAAGTTGGACCATTACTATAACTACCCAGTCACTTCCCTCCACTATTTTCCACTTTTCATCTGTTCCAATGTTACCAAGCACTTTGTCAATGCCTCCAAATGAAAACAGATAGAACGACACAATTTATTTCATGCATAGTTCTCACTTATGTGGGTTGTATAAATTGCAATAGAATACATAAAAAACATCATACTACCAGACGAGCAATAGTTAGAAAAGCTTCAATGCACCAAATTAAGCACACTTAGAAAAATAGTTCACTGGTGCATGAAAATTGTGATATGAATTATCAAGAAATAAGTGCAATCACAATATGACTTTAATACAGACCATCCAATCCTTGGACTCTTGGCCAGATGAATGGTTATGACAATGCAAACCAACATTTCTATATGCCAAGGGATTGAGACTCTAAGTCTAAGGTAGGTTTGGAGTCAATTATTTTAGGAGTTGATTTGATTTTAGATTTATTTAAAATGACGTTTCTTCACTTATTAATTAAACTAAAAGTCATTTAACAGTTCTAGATATGGATAGTAAAGTAAACTATTAACACCAAATAATTGAATTCATTTTAAATGTGTTCCAATATGGAAATCAAATTGTAAATCAATTTGAAACCTGTTTTTTAGAAATCAGTTGCAAACACTAAATTTGACTTCTAAATCAATGCAATTCAATTTAGGTCAAAAATTTCCATTTTTGGATAATCCCCAAACACAACCTGAGAGTAGATGTTGATTCAGGTAACTATTGGATTCTGACAGCAACTAAAATGGATAGAAGAAAAGTTATCCTACTCATTCAAGTTTATAAAATTGTAAAAAGAAGTTTTGTAGTAAGTAGCAAAACAAAAGGAATAATGGTCAGAACTAACCTGAGTATGAAGTTTCTCCATAGCCATCCAGTCACCGGGACCACAAAGATCAGACAAGACCGTAGCTACAGTTGATACTACGTCCTTTTCTTCCAACAGCTGAAGCTGAAGATTATCAGCATCTCGATCTACACGTGATCTACCTTCTGACTTCTTATCTGCAGGAATCAAACCATACCAATCATGGTTGTTAGACTCAAAATCAAAATCCTACGTATGATTGAAGAAAGAAACACAGAGATCATGTGATTATAACAGGGACAGAGAGATCTTACTTCAAATACAAAATTATCTATCTATCTATATAATAACGTAGGTGGAAAAAAAAACTCTAAATCACACTTAACATTGAATTACCCTCAAACTAAAAATGCAAAATGGAGTCACAATTTAACAGCTCATAATATAAAGGCACAGGTTCTAGAAAAACCCCTTAAGTTAAACTAGAAGAAAATAGCCTAATTATGGATATCTTCATAGAATTAAAAGTCAAGAACACAGAGATCATGTGATTGTAACAAGGACTGAAAGATCTTAGTTCAAATAAAAACTATCTATCTATCTATATAATAACGTAGATGAAAAAAAACTCTAAATCACACTTAACATTGAATTACCGTCAAATAAAAAATGCATAATAAAGTCACAACCTAAGCAAAAGTCACAAGTTAACAGCTCATAATATAAAGGCATGGGTTCTTGAAAAACCCCTTAAGTGAAACTAGAAGAAAATAGCATAATTATAGAAATCATCATAGAATTAAAAGTCAAGAGACAAGAGCATAGCAAAGGAAGAGAGCAAATAAGTAATGACAAATAGTGGGTCATTCATTAACTTTAAATGAATGAGAGAACTCTCACAAAGAGAGATACTATACCATTTTCAGCAGTTTCTTTATTTAGTTTTACACGTAGCATTCAATTGGAATAAAAACCATTTGAATAAATTCATACTAAAAACTTGGTCGTAAAGCCTCAATCGCTATTTACGAGTTTCAAGATAACACAATAACTTCTCCATCTAATTTTACAAACATGTGTTTCGAATGGCCACAGTTCAAGTGCCGTCTCTCCATATGGATACCACCACCACAACAACCTCCCTACATGACCTTAGTGTTGCTTGCTATCTTTTTAGCAGAATTCAAACTCAACTATTCTAATTTAATCATAGTTTACTGCATCAACCTATATGTAGAAAAATGAACAAGATAACACTAAAAGCCTCTTCCCACTATATGAGGCTAGCCAGATAGATCAAACAACACAATAATGTAATGTCCTATAAAAACCATCTAAATCTTCTCTGATTGACTACAACTTTCTAGGTCTTCCTCTATCCCTATTTATTGAACTATCCTTCGTCTGATCTACTCTATTGGAGCTTTTACAAGTCTTTTCCACATATGACAAACTACTTGAGGAAAGACTCTACCATCTTTTCCAAAATAGGTGCAACCTAGACATTCATTCTAATCAGTCATTCCTAACCTTATCTTGACTTATGTGTCTATTCATCCATCATAACATTCTTATGCCAACAACATCCAGCTTAATTTCTTGTTGGCTCTTTACCGCATAATATTATTCTTGTATAATAACATTGCAAATACTTGTAGCTGTGTTAAAATTTTCTATTTAGCTTTATTGCACCTGTGTCACAAATAACACTAGAAGCACCCCCAATTTACCCACCCTACTTGAAACCTAAAGATTACATATATATCTCTCTTTTTCTTGCCGTCATGTATAATGTGCCCAAGATACTTAATTTAACTTGCCGCATGGTATGGTCTCCACTCCTTGCCTCTAAAACTAGAATTAGTGCGTCTTCCACTAATGGATACATTAAGTTAAACGCAAACCAGGTGTTTCCAAAGTTTGTCTCCACATCTCTACCTATCTATTTACTTCTTTTCTCAACCCTCTAATAGATACATTTGAAAAATAAACTTAATGTACATGCATTTGAGTTTACATGACAAAATATTTAAACAAAAAAAGAGTAGAAACCTCATCACACGGAAGAAAGCGAGATTTAGGCCGCACAACATATAGTTAGAGTCAAAAAAGGAATGACTGCGAGGAAAAAAGTGGGTAGATGGAAAATGAAAATTTATTGTGACGAAGTATTGCCTAACTCGTGGTAAATATGCATGACGATTTACAACACATCATACTTTAATGCAGACGAACAAGAAAATCTTTTCAATACATGCAATTGAATGTAACTATAATGAAAAACAATACATCATATATACCCATGACTAAATAATGAAAATCTACATTAAAATGGAAGGTTTTTCTATCAATGATAAATCATTATGGTTGTCAAATTTGTGCGGCTGTTATGGCTGTGAACAACCTCAATACTGGCTGCTATAGCGGGCAGTCAGGCACTACAGCCAGTGTTACTAATAGTGGCCGTGATGGCGTTATGGTGTGGCAGATTTTGTGCCTGCACCCATAGGCAATTTGTGAAGCGCCACTCATCATGGCGGTGCCATAGGTCACAATCCACATTTATATGGCAGAATTTTGCCCATCCATCATTGACAACGCTGATTGACTTCCAATAGCAGAAGCTAGCCACTCCGCCATGCCTCTATAGCGCACTATTGACAACCAGTGTTATCAATCTCAGATAAAGGAGGATAAAAACGCCATTGCAAGATGACTGCTATTCTGAAATTATTTATATAGTTTAGAGAATATACATATATATATATATTGACACGCACACTATATCGTTAATAGGATGCCGCCATGACTGAGACTAATTGGTGAGGGAAAAATATAGTACACTATATTGTTCTAGTGTATTTTAATGAAATTCCTAAAACGCCTCCCCATAAAGCCCAAACATCGGAATTTTAAGGGCTTCGATGGAATAGCAGGGCTACCTCGCCGTGATGGTAGCCGCTACTGCTCGGCAACAGCATGTCCTGTAGCAGCCAAGGGCCGCTCTGCTATCTCGCTATTGCGCCTCTATTGACAACATAGAATAAAAGTTGTAAATCCATAAAAGAAATTAGTCAAATTACTAATTCATCTGCACCACAATTAACATACTCATAGACCCTACCTAGAAATGGAAGGGGTGTAGACACTTAAAATGTGAGATTATCGCATTTGATGTGAACACACACACACACATGAATCATAGATCTGTTTACACCAAATGTTAAATATTTACACCTTCAATATATATTTTTTCGTACAATGCAAATTTTATCAATCCAATGGTTCAATCATAGTATATTATCTTAACGATTATGTATACAAAGTATCCGATAATTTAGACATTCATATCTACTTAATTTAATTATAGTTACTTAATAAAGTGATTAAAACAAAGTGACGTGATGAAGTACCGAATAAGTTTTGAATCATATGAAATTGTACAGACTCAACCTACTTAATGGGGACTTTTAATTCAATGGCTAGATTGGTTAAATATGTTCTTTACAAAAAGTTATTAAAAGTGTAAATATGTAAATTTACATATCTGCACACTTCACTTTTCCACTACCAAAGAACAGCCTAATCCACAAAATACCAAGAAATAAGGAGATGAAAACCAACATGCATAAACAGAGGGAACCCAAAAACTGAGGGAATCGCAACTAGACCCAGTCCTCTTAACACCAAACTACCAGCTCCATGTCCAGATATCCAGTCTCAGCTCCTGACAGTTGGCATCAGCCTTGGGAAACAGTTTTTACTGGTTTAATTTCTGTCGCCAGGGTTAATTTTGGTTGGTATTCTCAAGATTTCAGTCTTATTATTGTTGGATTTGGAGCATCAGTTAGGATTGGTGGATTTCTTACGCCACCAGGTTTACATTCCAATTTCCAACACAATGCCAGCAAATTAAGTCCTGAGCTAAGTTTCAGGGACGTTCAAGCTTGGAAAAAACATAGATTGCACTTCTAAAATTGAAAAATTTGTCTTCCAGTTGTCACATCTATGGTCTATATGTTCACCACTATTTTTCTATTTATTTAGTTAAAAGTTGTAGCATATTTGCTAACGAGAAAGCACCTTTGTAGCAATAGGTGGCCTATAGGCCAAAACTATTTTGAATTATGGTGTCTAAAATGTATATCTATGTAGACAATTCCGGAACGCATAGTGGAGCGCAGGGACCCCAAAACACTAAAGCGGTATGGCCACTATTGTGAAGTCTAAAAGGAAGTATATATACTAAATCACAGGCAACATTGATAAATACATAAATACTAGGAAATACACAAAATCAAACGGGTAGCCATAAACTCTTAATAATATTAATTCAATGGTCACTAACATTAATAAACAAGTAATAAATACTAATAACATTCAAAATAATTAAATCGATACCCTAAAGCAGCGCAGAGGAACAGAGAAGACCCAAAGCAGAGCAGAAACAGAATAACACATCAATTGTTGTCCCTGTCTCACAGAAAAAACAAAAAAACGTAGTCTCTGTTTCACTGAAGCAAAACAAAGCAAGAAGTTGAAAACACAGACTTGCAGAAAAGCAGAAGCAGAGTTGCACAAGCAGAAGGAGAAAGAATCGCACCAGCAGGAGAAAGAGCCGCAACAGAAGCTGAAGCAGAGTCGCACGCAGAAGAAGAGGAGAAGACGCATGCAGAGGCCAGAGCAGAGAGTAAGAGATGAGGGAAGACAGAACGTGCGCGATACGACATGAGACAGAGTGGGAAAGGGTGGGAACATTAAAAAATGCCAGACATCAACACAAATCCAAACTCAACATAACCCAACTGTGAAGCTCAATTGTGGCTGGCTTGAAAGGGTGGGAATATATGCTATTTATTACCATAGGCACTGCCAAAAATATCGAATATAATGTAAAAAATTTAGTTTATACACCACCAGAAGTATATGCTAAACTTTATACTCCATACGATATGTATGGTATTACAGCTTACCCTAGATCATTGATAGGCAAACAACTGATCACATTATACATGCACCAAGCCCAATAGTATTGGGCATGAGGGAGTGTACTATAAAAAATCTTAGTCCCGGATTAACTACAGGTAAAGCTCACAAGAGTTTATAAGCAACTGGCATCTCTCCTTAAAAACCAATTTTGTAAGCATGAGTTAGACCGAAAACTCTTATATGATATCAAAGCTATCTTATATCTTTATTGGGTCACCCACCACAATATACACGCACCAAGCTCAATAATGTTGGACATAAGGGAGTATACTGCGAAAGACCCAAGTCCCATATTGACTAGAGGTAAGGCCTCACAATAGTTTGTAAGCAAAGTATGCCCCTCACATTTGTAGCCGATTATGAAAAGATGAGTTAGACCCAAAACACAAAGAAAAATAACGTGGAAAAAAGCCCTGCTTGACAAGAGAAGAGAAATCAAGAAACACTTTCAATAATGAAAAAATGCAATGCCCATATCCTTCAATCAATGAAGATAAATTTCAAAGGATAACCACAAAATGTAATATCACCAAAGAATAAAAAAAACATTCTGAAAATTGAAGTACCGAAGACTCCCATTTCCACAACTAGCGTGCACTCCTTAGCATCAACCAACTCTGTTGTAAAACCAAAGTTCATCCTCGTCACTAAAGACCAACCAACCTGAGGGAGTGATCTTTTCAAAAATGCCATGATAACTTTTCAATATACCATAGCATCTAAATCTAGTCCACATTATTTTCTATTCTGACTTCAGAAAACCTACCAATTGAATCAATGACCTATTCCTCATCCTCAACAGTAAAGGGGATCTCCCTTTCCATGGTCCTCTTAGTTACCCCAGCAATAGCAAATAGCAAACACAACTATGATCTTAAGGGAAAATGATGAAGAATTGTACTACGTCTAGATAAGACCTTGCTCCAAACAGTTCAATACTTACATTAAAAACTTGGTTTTAGACTATAGAGCCCAATGACATTGGTCGATCCATCAAGCACCCTCTTTGTAGAATAAGGTCGATGATTACTGTACAACTACTAGGCAAACATAGATAACCTTTGTCTAATGACAACATAAAAAAAAAGTACCCAAGAAAACATATCTTGTCTAATAACCATAACAAAGACAACATTCAAGAAACTTCTCAATATACCCAAGAAAACAAAAAAAAGTACCAACCATTAAACCTCAACAGCTATGTAAAGCCTCAACTTCACATCCTCACTAGAAAGAGCAGCAGACGCACCTGCCCTCTCCCCAAAGAAATTCAAAAAGAAAAAAACTGTAACCCTCTTCAGCAAATTGAATAACAAGAGCCATCCACAGCATAACACAGATAACAAACAAAATAGCACTATACATATCCTACCACATCAATCAACTCCATAAAAAATGAAACCATAAAATAATAACAAGTCCCAACTTGATTTATCTTCTGGTACAGAGCAGCTTCTCAATCAAAACTAGTTTACGATCCTTCACTTACATTATACTCCTTATAAAACTCATAGGTGTTATGAACAAGTCAAACAAGAAATTTCGTCAATAATTCAAAATGTAGAACCAAACATCCTCTCACAAAACACAATTTCAAAACCCATAACAAAGACTACATTCAAGAAACTTCTCGCTATACCCAAGCAAACGAAAAAATCCCAAACATTAAATCTTAACAGCTACAACAGTAAACTGTGAGGAAAGCTCATCAAACAAGAAAGCTCATCAACAATTCAAAATGCAGAAGCTAATTTCAACTTATTTAAAAAGCTATTGTTTCATAGTTATTCAAAACTAACTCAAATCCAAGTCTAAAACACCAAATAATCCATCCACAGTCATATAAAATAATTCTCAACAATCCAATTTTATTGCGAAAATAAAAGGAAAAGATACCCAGCCATAGAAACAAAGACTAACCAATCGGTCCAGGCAGTGAAGGCTTTCCACCAGAACCAACTCCACCATAACCATAATTCACAATCTGCTTCCCACTACCACCAACATCATCATCATCTTCATACTCCTCTTCATAAAATTCCCTTCGTCCCTTCTTCATCATCGCCCCTGGCGCCGCAGCACCACCCTGCATATGACCATAATTATAATGTGAACCCACCGGCGCCGGCGGGACAGCAGCAGCAGCAGCGGAAGAAGGATGATGATTAGGGTAATGACGTGGACCATGGGGTCCACCAAGGATACTACGAACAGGAAGAAGAAAGTAAAACTGCTTATCACCGATCTGAAGAAGATCCTGAGAATCAAGCTTAACAGGAGGGTTACCAGGAAGATGAAGAACACCTTCAACTTGACAACCGTTTTTGCCGAGAACTTCAAGAGCAAAACGACGTCGTGCGAAGTCGTAGTAGATACGAGCGTGGTGACGAGAAATGTTCATTCCACCACCGAGACTTGAAAGATCAACGTCAACGGTGGATTTTTTGGAGTTACGACCAAGGATTATTGAGTAGGTTTGCATGTAGTATTCGAAGTCTTCTCCTTGTAGCTTTGCGAATCCTGCTTCTACATCTCCGGCACCTGCACTCGCCGTTCCCATCGCGTTTGGGAATTGAAGAATTGGGATGAAGCAAATGAAATCAATGAAACTGAAAGAGAGGGTTTTTGAAATTTGCTTGAAGTTGAGGAAGTTAAATGAATAATGAAATTGAAAAGTAGAGAAGAGGTGGGGTTGTCTGAGTTTTTCCTCAGGATGGAAGACGTTACCAAAGGAATTAATAATAATAATAATAATAATAATAATAATAATAATAATAATAATAATAATAATAATAATAATATTATTATTATTATTATTATTATAGTTGACTCTAATTTATTGAGAGAAAAAAAAGAAAGCTAACTCAAGGTAACTTTAAAGGCTCATTTCTAGCTACTCATGGAGTGTCCAATGTAACGCCCCAAAAATAATTCAAAACGTTTATTTAATTAATTAATCAAGTAGTATTTGGTGGGTTGTTTTAAAATAATAATAGAGTAATTAACTTAAAGGAAGAGTGGTGAATAGTAAAGAAGTGAGTGGTAATTTAACTAGGAAGAAGGAGTAGCGTTAGTAATCAACCGGGTGGTGAGAAGGGCCCAAGTAAGAGAACCCATGACTTAAGCTAGGGTTAGTTATTAGAAACTTGGAGAGAAAGAAAAGAAAAGAAAAGAAGAAAGGAAGAGAGGGAGCGTGCGAGAGGGAGAGGGAGAGACGGCTAGGAAAAAAAAACAGAGAGAGAGAGAGAGAGAAGGAGGAGAAGGAGTTGGGCGCAAAGGGAAGGGAGAGAAAGAGAAGAGGAGATCGTCGTGTTCTGCAGTAGTTACTCGTCGGTGCTGCTCATACACGTCTTCTACTGAGCTTACGTATTCGAGGTAAGGGGAGTCTCGCATTATAAGGGTTTATATAATGGTCAGTATATGGGAGGGTAGTCCTATGACACCTAGGCGGTATTAGTTATTACGTTTAATTATTTTGTTGAATTTTTGGTGTTGTTGTGAATTTAAGATGAGTTGTGATGCTTGTTGTCGAGGATTTATTGATGTTTCTTTGTTGATGATTCGTTAATGTTTGGTGTCTAATGAGTGGTTGAAGAATTGAATGATTTATGGATGAATTTTGATGTTGTAATATAAAATTGATGATTGTTGATGTTCTTTGAGGAATTATTGAGATGATTCTTTGAATTTTGATGTTTGTGATCTGAATTGATGACTTTGATGTTGTTGATAAAATGTTAATTGTTCTTGATGAACCCTTAGTGATGAGGTGATGAGTGATTTGGTGAATAAAATGTGTTTTTGGTGTTGAAGATCTGAATTTTCTGCACAATTTGATGTTCTCGCGCCCAATCGCGCCCTGATCGTGCCGACTCGCGCTCTCGGGCGCGAGTCACTATTTTTCCTTGCTTTTTTTCCGTTCTCTTTAAAGTGTTGTCACGTTTTTGAAAAATTGATATCTTGCGAACCGGGAACCCGATTGAAGTGTTCTAAGATGCGTTGGAAAGCTTATTCAGAGGCCTAACTGAATATTCTATTTTTAAGGCAAAATAAAATGTTTTGTGGTAGCTGTTATACGAATGAAATGCTGCTGTGTGCCTAAAAGTAAAGTTGTTGTAATGTTTTTGAAAAAATTGATATCTTAAGTAGGGAACCCGATTGAGGTGTTCTAAGATGCGTTGGAAAGCTTATTCAGAGGCCTAACTGAATATTCTATTTTTAAGGCAGAGTAAACTGTTTTGTGTTGCCGTTAATACAAATAAAAATTTGTGATGCTATGTTTATATAAATGAGTCTCGGTGAAACGTTATACTACTAGTGTGCTAATTGACTATGGCTAGATTGTGGTTTACCACTAAGGTCGTAATTTTTTCGCTGGTGTATTTACAAGGGCATCATCGAGAGTCTTGCAAAGGTGGCCAATGCCTGTTGCAAGTAGTATCAGTTACCTGAGTAATCCCATAGTCAATCAGTTCACTATTTTATAACACACTAAGCTAAAAGACAACTGAAAATATATCTATATATGCTCAATGATGATGAGAAAAAGTATGACTGTGATGATGTTTGCTAGATGGTTTTGACGAATATGACGAGTTCACTCTATGAGTGATTATGATGATGTGATATATATATATATATATATATGATTTTGATGACTATGACGAATACACTCTATGAGTGTTTTATGGTTGCGATGATAATGATGATGTTCATGATAATGATACAATTGCGACGATGATGATGATGTTTATGAGGATGATATAAAAGCGATGATAATGACATTTTGGGGCGGGTATGGCCAAAAGCGACGTTGGGGAAAGTTGTGTGGTGATGTGTAATTGTTGATTTCTGTTGATTGATTTGATGAGTGATGCATAGAGTCTCATACATATCATACTGCATTCGGCGACGATATGGGCTGCGGCCGGAGCTATGCTCAAAGCGACGATAAGCGACGATTGTATTTTTGCGACGATGGTACCTCATGCATATGCCCGCGACGTGGGTTGCATTTTCATATATGTGCATTTAAATGATGTAGTTGTTTGTGATGTGTTTTGATGTTGGTTGCCGATGTTGTTCCTCGTGATGGTTGTAATGCGACGTTAAGTGTGCTGTGGTAGTTATAGATATTGTCCTTTAATATATTGATTATTATTTATGTTCTTATGCTGTTTGAAGACTCACCCTTTCTGCTTGGAATGTTGCTCTATTGTGGCAACGCTGCAGGTGACCGCGAGTGAAGGTTCTGCTGCCTTCTTTATTAGCTGTTGGGAGGTTGTCGAGTCGCTCTCTGATACTGTAGCACCTAGGGGGCGTAGTCGGATTTGTTAATGAATCAATTAACTGTATGAATTATTTATTTTGATGATTATGAGACGTGTTTGAGTGGACTAGTGAGTAATCGTTTATTTCCGCTGTGATAAGATTATTTTGAAATTTAAGTTTTGTGACGATTGCGTTGTTGCACAAACTTTGATGGTGCAGACGATGAGTTTTTACTTATGACGATGTGGCATTTCCTTTCTATCAACTAAATTTATATTTTTGAAAATGAAATTACTCTGATCAATGACGTGTAAATTAAGGGGTAGAAAAGGGGTGTTACATCCAACGCTTTCAATGAAAAATTAATTTCCGCTCGTGCTTAACATCAAATTTTGCACTGACTCGTTTGATGATACAGATGCAATATGATATATGATAATAATAATAACAATAATAATTTCGTCAAATAATAATAATTTGAGTCAAAAAATAATAATAATTTAAAGAAGTTTGACTCCATTTTATTGAGAAACAAAAAAGAAAGTTAACTCAATAAACTTTAAAGACTAATTTGATGATATAGACGCAATATGATATACAACTACATATGCACGATAGAGACTATCATATAATGTGCTTGATGTGTTTATGATAAAAATTAGATAACAAATGTGTCAAAAAAAAATAAGATAACAAATTTGATTTTTTTTATACAAAGATATGTTACCTATTATATATTGTACATAAGTTAATAAATCATGAAATGATATATATTAATGTCAAAACTATGGACAACTATATGTCATTAGTTAAAAGATATAAAATAATTTTCTATTTTTATATTTTTTAATAAAAAAGTTAATTTAAAAAATTTATTACTTATTTTAATTTTTTTAAATATTTTACATCAATAGATTTTTATATTTCTTAATAATAATTTTATTTTAAAAAAATATCACTTACTTTATTGTTTTTAATTTAATTTCAAATTTTGATTTTTTACTACGTTTAATTTTATTAGATTTTATTTTTAATTTTAAATAATAATAATAATAATAATAATAATAATAATAATAATAATAATAATAATAATAATAATAATAAGGGCTGCAGCTAATAGGTTTAAGGAAAAAGCCTAACAAATTAAAAAGCCCAAATATATATATATATATATATATATATATATATATATATATATATATATATATATATATATATATATATATATATATATATATATATATATATATATATATTAGTATTCCAACCCTTGCCCTGCACAGGTAATATTTTTGTTGAATAATTTTGAAAAATTATTTTTATATTATATAATTATAATTATAATTTTATATAACAAAAAAAAAGGAATATTGTATAATAATTATTGAATATATAGTATTTTTTATTATATTATAGTGTAGCGATGCATCAGAAAATATTTATTGAAAATGTGACTTTTGATATTCTGATATGCTTCATGCAACAATATGTTATAATAGTTAAATAATTTTGTACACATAAGAATACGGTTAAATATATTTTTTTGACAAATACAGTTAAATATATTAAAAAACATAATTAAAAAAATACTAATGCGTTGGCTCGTGCTACATAAGATGTATAGCAAAAAAATAGAAGTTTTAGTTTATCATATATGGATATTCAAATTTTGAATAAATTTTATGGTAATTAGTTTTATGATGGAAATATACTCCATATTCAGAACTCGTTAAAATATCATTTAACATTATACCTCCATTGACCATTTACATTTTTTGGCACTAAGTTTGTAAAATCATTTATGTGAAAATAAGTTTATTTGTCATATATTTGTTAATCATATATGTATGTCCGTGCTACGCACGGTGTATAGTTAATCAGTATAAAATTTTTATTAACCCTTTAGAAAGTTAAAAAAAAATGTTACTGCATCTATAGCCTTTGAAACGAATTATTAATAAATACTTGTGTTGTTACATAATAAATAAATATTCAAATGGTCAAATAGTTATATGAATTAATTTTTTATATGTTAAATAGGTTTAAATAATTTTTTATACAAAAAAACTCCTATTGAGGAATATTAATGAAAATTGAGAATAATAAATCAAACTCCAAAACATGTAGGCATGATAAGGTCAATGCTACACGCCGTATATAGCAAAATATGTAAATGTTAAAAACTATATTGATATGAAATTTTATCAAAATAATTTTTCATAGTAAGTTAAATATATAATTAATGTTTTATAATTCTCTCACACTTTCATCTAAAAGGTATTTAAACTAATAAACAAATATACCTTATTTTTTAACTAATTGACCCATGATGAGTTATTATTTAACTATTTCAAATGAATTTTTTATCTTTGCTACCAAAAAAAATGAAATGTAATTTCTTCCTTTGTATCTTTGTATAGAATACTTATCTCTACATTAAATGTCACAATTTAGTTTTAAAAAAAAATCAATTTTAATAAAAAATCATTACACTCAACCACATTATTATTCATCTCGGGTAGCTCAATTGGTGTAGAAACATTATCTTGTATCACATTCACGAAAGATTGAAGTAGAAAAATGCAAAGTTATTTTTTCCCCTATAAAACAATCAGTAGAGACAGATAAATTATATTTTAATTGAATTACACCACTTATCTAATATCCATGAGCCTGTAAAAGACCCAATATATATATAACCAATATCTATTATTTTGTTCAAGGGATAAGTGAAAGCAGTGGCTTAAATCAACGATTTCCATAAGTTTTGCTAACCACAGAAACTACATGACTCATCCATAATGCTAGGAGACTTCGTTCTATAAGCTCCGAGGAGCACAAAAATATAAATGATAAATTGTTAACCACAACATTCAGAAATGTCCCCACGCCACTTTCACAATTCATCTGCTCTGTTATATAAAAACTGACACATTGTGTCTTCAATGAACCATTGTTTATTTCCGATGCAAGATACATCTACACACAAAAATAAAACAAATTCACATGATGTTAGCAATAATGAAAATACATATCAACTGGAAGTAAGTGCATAAAATCAGGGCAATCCCATTATGTGGTTTAATGGGAGCAAAAGACTCACCAAGACCATAAAAATGATCAGAACGATGAAGCACTGATAAAGAGAGAAGAAAATTCTCGAGGTAAGGGGAAAGAAAGATAAAAAAGAGGAAACACTTATCATTTTTTTCTTTCTCATGATTTATTACAACTGATTAGCTAAAATTAAAAAGTAACACTTTCAGCATTAAAAAGTAACGTACACTTCCGACGACCTTAAGCCTTTCTGCGACAATATTAATCTCTGAAACTACAAAAAATGATATGCATAAAAATTAAGGAAAGACTAAAAACTTAACTAAACTGAAGAAATTAAATAAAATCAGTATAACAAATGATGTTCACCTTTAGGAGATGTGAAATCCATAGCAGAGATAACCCAAATAGGAAATCATGAAAGAAAGGGATAAACTAAAAACAAAAATGGAAAAAAGCCCTAAAGTTAGTTGGAATCAAGACAAAAATAAACAAAGAAGGAAAATGAAAGTAGAGCAAAGACCATGAAGAAAATAGAAATAAGGAGTTATATCGACCTCGAGAGTAATGAATAAGTGGAAGAGGAAACCAACATTCTGCCTTCGTCTTCTGAAAGTGACAGCAACATACAACACAATAAATAGAGATATAAATTCTCTAGGAAATGGAGAGAGTAGGAGACTAAGGGGGAAACACAAAATACATAAAAACCGAGAAAGGAAAAAAGGTTAGGATGTACCTAAGCGATTAGGTGTCAGAGACTCTCGATTTGAAGTTGCGACGGTGTTGGCTCCTTCTTTTCCTTCCAAATTTTGCTCCTATATAGGATGAGTTTTCACTTTTCAGTTTCCACTTAAAATGGATGGCACAAAGAAAAACCCAATTTCTGTTTGAAGAAGGAGAAAATTTCCTCTTGCTGAAAAGCCATGACAGCAAGAGAGAATATTGAGTTTTATTTAGAAATACAAAAAAAATGGTTTTTCAAGTATGAACTTTCAGATCGTCTTTAAAAGTAATAATTGTGTTCATTTATATGGACGTTTTATTTTTTTAAGATTTATGTTAAGAGAAAGCTTTTGAAAGGAAACAATATCTTGAAATTAATAATATGAATTTATTTTGTTTCGTAACGTCGAAAAAATTGAATTCCATAACCATTTGTTTTATATGTCTCTTAAATATTTTTGGGACGTTTTTTTTGTAGTATTTTTAGAAAAAGTCATATTTTGAAAATGATAAAACTTACATGAGAAACTTGCACTAATAATATTGATATCTTTATTATACTAAACCATAAGTTTTACATGTCAGCGTCTACGTTACTAATTCAAAGAAAATATGTCATCATCAGTAAAAAGCCACGTCCACATTTCCCTGACACATGGCTAACACGTCAGCCATTACACCATAAGTCGATGGCCATATACACTGATCGTAAGGACGATATAAAAAACAGAAAACCTTAAACAATTATTATTGCGCCCCGAAAAATCCGGTTTGGACTTTTCAGTTTGACAACGTGAAAATAGTAGAGCCGCCACCAATATTTATTTAGGAAAACATTGAAAAAACCTTTTTTGGAAAACGCGGGTGGTCTTTTGAAAACACAGAGATGTAGGTTCGGGGGTCGGTTGCGCATGGGGAAGGTATTAGCACCCCACACGCCCTTTCTACCGAAAGAGAACCATTAACTTGATGTGGTTTTGAAATGTTTGATTTGAAAATAATCGTTCTACTTCTTTTCTTTTCTTTTCTTTCCTTTTGAGACATTGCTTTATTAAAAAAACGGGGAAATAAGGAATGTTTTTGATATCTTTGAAAAGCGGAACAAAACAAAGATTTTTTTTGAAAAGGGTGCTTGACGGGACATGGACCCGGTCCTACGTACCCTCACGGAATGAGGGATCAAAGCTACGTAGTTCTTGTTTTGCGTCTGAAAACGGCTTAGGAGTTTAAGTTTTGGAATTTCTGAAGTAAGACTCGAGTGTTTTCGAACACCAAACAAGCAAAGGCTTCGAGTGGCATTCAATACTAACTCGAAAGAAAAAAGAGAGTTGGAACCGGTAATCAAACAAACAACGGCTTCGAGTGATTACAAGTGACAACGTTGCATTATTCCTTTTGAAAACGACTTTGAAAAAGGTCGTGAGCCTCAATGATGATTATCACTAATAGCTCGTGTTATTTTTGGAAATTTTGAATTGGTTTTTGTTGTTTAGTTAATGTGTGGGAGTTTTCATGATAGTCAAACAAGCAAAGGCTTCGAGTGGCTATCACTAATAACTCCTCATTAGCGATCAAACAAGCAACGGCTTCAGTGATGGCTAATGATTTATTTAAGAAAAACGCGCTTAGGGTTTTTATTTGGAAAAAACATCTAATTTCGGGTTTGAAAAGACGTAGAACATTTCAAATCCTTTTTCAAGTCAAAACCGAGACAACAATAAGAATACAAGCCTGCTCATTACTATTTACAACAATAATGCACAAGAATGATATTAAATCATCAACAATTAAGCAATTAACATAAGAATAGAAAATTGAATCATGCTAAGCAATCCTCCCACTATAGTTAAAGTGCGTGAAGCACAAGTGAGCCTTATATTGCCAATTATCAATCAACCACAAATGGCAAGCAAGATCATGTCACAACAACTTGAGAAAAATCATTTTTTTACAACCCATTTCCATTTAGTTTACAAGCAAAGCTACAAACCCTAGCTCACATCATGATTTGCAAAGCACAAGAATTTTGAAACAATTTTTATTTTCACATGACTTAACAACAATTATTTTTGTGATTCAAGCATGTTAAATAGGCATGAAAGGGCTACAAGGCCGAAACCTACTATCATTCCAAAAAAAATCCAAGGAAAGACAAAACAACAAAACCCTAAAAATTGGCTTGAGCCTAAGGCCTTATTTACCCTAAAAATCATCAAATTCTTTCACCAAAACTTACCCAATCACATAGATAAGCATGAATACATGATGAACAACAAAAACAAACAAGAACCCTAAGATTTGGGACCCAAAACCGAAACCATACCCCCCAAATTTCAAGCCCAAAACATCAAGATTCAACAACAAGTATAGCTCATTATTCATTCACAAAATTAACACAATTAATCATGCATTATTCAAACTTCAAACCATCTAATGAACAAGAACAACACAAGGATCATGAGTTAGGCCCAAGGCCAAGGCAAAAGGAAAAGGAAAACATGTTTTTATTTGGTGAAAATCACATGAGCAAAGAACAAATCACAAGAACAACACATAATCAACACATAGTCACAAGAACAAATTATTTAGTGGGTGATGAACCAGCTCTCACCCACAACAGCCCCTAATCTACATTTAAAATGATGTTATGAGATGCAAATATAAGTTGAAAAAGATTTTGATGCAAGAAAATTGATGAAAATGCAAAAAGTTTAGGTTGTACCTTAGTTCCAAGATAAACAAAGGTAGAAATGAAGATCAAGAGCAAATCAACCACAATCCTCACAAACCAACCCCAAAGGTCACGCAAACTTGAAGAAATCAAACTCTTTAGTGATGTAAAAATGGAACCAAGGGTGAAAGGAAGAAGGTGTATGAAGATGGAGTGAATTTTAGGTGGTTTGGTGGATGAAACTTGAAAAGAAAATGGAGGAGAAAGGAGGGAGAGGGTTCGGCCTTGAGAGAGAGAGGAGGAGGAAGTTGTGTGCTAGGGTAAAATGAGAGTGTCCTCCTTTCTTTGATCTTATTTTTGGGTTTTTATATGGGGTAAAAACTTAAGGGTATTTATGACAATGTATCTCTTGTAAACCATTAGGATTTGAGAAAGAAATTGAATCAATGGTCAAGATGCAATGTCACATGGATTAAGGGCAATAAAATGAGGAGAGAGAGGGCTGGGTGTGCAGCATAAGGAGGGTGGTGAAGGATAAGCTCATTTACAAAATTGTATTTTTCCATGAAGCTTATTACACAAGTGCCATTTTAATTCAAATGAAAGGTGAGGATTGCATTTCACACTTAAATGGAAGGCTAAGATTCAAACATCATTTGCAACCAATAAAATAAATCAAAAATGCATGGAGTATGGCTGTTATGCGCAGCTAAGGGAGTGGAAGAGTGAGTGGAATTGCAAATTGTACTATTGTACTATACATGATTTTTCAAAATTCAAAAGAAAATAGGATATTCCTTTCTAGATCATTCTTCTAAATTCATGCCATTTTGGGCCATGTCCCATGATTCAATGATTGGGCTCTGAATTTTATGATCTCACCAATCCCAAAATTGATTTGTTTACCCCACCTCAAAGGAAATGACCATTTTACCCTTCTATCCAAAGACTTGATTTTTATGCCAAAAGGTTTAATATTTATGCGCAAAAACAATCACAATTAGGCACAAATACTCCTCAAATAAATCATTGATGATTGTTCAGTGATTTGGGACGAAAAGACGCGTTTTTATTGTGAAATGACCAAAATGCCCTTTCACCCTAAAAACCCTAGTTCTTTACCCAAAGCATATTTTCACTTCAAAAATGGCTTTTCACTCTAGGAATGACCTCTAATACCTTGAAATGCATGTTGAATGGCTTTTCCGAGGAATTGTCCCTTATTTGCGAAATGACCAAAATACCCTTTTGCCTTTGAAAAACCCTAGTTTGTCCAAAAGTGCATTCCAACTCCAAAAATGATTTTAGAAGCTTTGAAATGACTTTTAGAAACCTAAATGCAATGCATGATGCTCTCTTCTCCCTCTGTTTATTTGTTTTTTTGGAAAAATTAGGGTTTGACCTAAAGTTAGGACAAAATTGGGGTATGACAGCTGCCCCTCTTTATCTAGATTTTAACAAGGAATATGAATTGGCCGAAACATATTCCGAGGCAAAATAGAGATAAAGAATTTAGAAATTATACCGATTTTGTCTACTTAGGGAAAAACCCGAATTTCCTTTTCCTTTTTTATCTTCTAGTTTTTTTCTTTTTGGGTGAATGGATGCCGGTAGGAAGCTATCAGTAATGAATGAAGTGTCGACTCTCGCTAAGCCAACAAAAACAAGAAAGAGATCGGTGCCAACCCTCAAGCGGCAAAAAGCAAGCAAAGATACAAAGCAAAGAAAGAAAGAAAAGAAAGAAAGCAATAAAGAAATGCAGAAAGGAGGAGCACTTGCGGCCTCAAGGAACACTTGGGCTCGGAAGGAACACTTGGGCTCAAGGTGGCCTATTCGAGCGGCCCGAGGTTCAATATCGAGTTGTAGGATCGATACATTTTACCTTGATGGACTTACGCTATGCTTTATCTCGGATACGGCTAGTCCAAGGACGTGAAGTCGGGGCCGATCCGTCATGCTCGTGATGACTTGGCGAGGTGAAGGACGCGAGGTCTGAGGGGCAGATCCGTCATGCTTCGTGATGACTTGGCGAGGTGAAGGTCGAGTTCAAAGTCGCTATTTGGATCGTTGATTTGAACTAAACCGGGGACTCTCAGTGGTCCGATGATTCGCGGTGCTCGATAAAGACGGATCTCGAAGGGACGATTGGTAGTCTGGCGGACACACGAGTCCCGGCGGATTCGCAAACTCGCTGATCGATCGATGATTGAGATTGCTATCGTTGGCGCGATCGAATTGAGGTACATGCATATGTCGGTTGATGCGAGGATGATGCATCATGTTATGCGAGGGGCATGTTATGCAGGAGTATGTTATGCGAGTGCATGCAATGTTATGATTTTAGTGTGATGATGCATGTAGTAGATCGCTTTCTTCTTTTTCTTAATTCTTTTTCGACCCGCCTTTCTTTTTAGGTCATTTTTTTTTTCGCTTTTTTTTCCGATCGCCTTTCTCTTTTCGATCATTTGTTTTCGCTTTTTGACAAAGGCTTATTCTTTTTTATGGTTCAACCGACTCCGATACTCTCGCACGCAGACCGAGAAGCCGATGGAGACCTGCAGGGCTCATGAATCGAACGCAAGTTTGCTTTATGGTTCACCATCCGGAAATCATGAGGGAAACTTTCTTAGTAAGATTGATTTTCTTTAGGAAATCGCTTGTTTCCGTGACTTTTAAAGATTTCGCAATGATTTGTAATGCTCTATGATGTATGCACATGTTTTGATTCAGATCATCATCATCATAAAACGCTTATTTTGAGCGAAAAAGCGAAATAACAACAAACAAGACATGAGAAAATTGAGCTTTATTGATGTGGAAGCCGATCGTACAGAATGTTACGACGACTGTTCAATACATTTGAAAGTTTTAAACTACAAAAAGACACGAAAAAAAACAATAGAGAAGTTTGAATTCGATCGTCCGTCTCAGGAACAGAGCCAACATTTGTGTCCTTAACCTTGATCACTCCCTCATCCAAGTCTTCAGGGGAGTTGTATGCCTTTGCGGGTTTTCAATCCACCGGGTCACTCTGATTTTGCCTAGGCCGCCCTTTCGGGTTTTCAACCTATCGAGCTAATTCTTACTTGGCTCATTTTTCTCTTTTTTCACTTATTTCTTTTAGGCATAATATTTCTTCACCGAAATGCATTGGCGAGGGTTCTTGAGGTCTTCTCCGTCCATGTTTGTGAGTATCAACGCTCCTCCAGAAAAGGCTTTCTTGACTACATACGGGTCGTCATAAGTGGGTGTCCACTTCCCTCGAGGGTCGCTCTGAATGGGCAGAATCTTCTTAAGTACTAGATCTCCCTCATTGAATTCACGCGGCCGGACTTTCTTGTCGAAGGCAGTTTTCATCCTCTACTGATACAGCTGCCCATGACACAAAGCTGCAATTCTTTTCTCTTCAATGAGATTTAACTGGTCCAGACGGGCCTGTACCCACTCTGCTTCTTCCAACTTGGTTTCCATTAATACCCGCAGGGAAGGTATTTCAACCTCAATGGGAAGTACTGCTTCTGACCCGTATACCAGAGAAAAGGGGGTTGCCCTAGTCGAAGTGCGTACTGAAGTTCGGTAGCCATGCAAAGCAAAGGGAAGCATTTCATGCCAATCCTTGTAGGTTACCACCATCTTTTGCACAATCTTCTTGATGTTTTTGTTAGCTGCTTCAACTGCCCCATTCATCTTTGGGCGGTAGGGAGAGGAATTATGATGCTGAATTTTGAACTCTGCACACAAGTCCTTCATCATTTTGCTGTTCAGGTTGCTGCCATTATCAGTGATGATCTTGTTTGGAAGACCATAACGGCAAATCAGATCTTTCTTCACAAATTTGGCAACCACTGAACTGGTTATACTGGAGTATGAGGCAACTTCAACCCACTTGGTGATCTCTAAAACTTTGCCTTGATATAATTGTAACTTGAATGAATCTTGGAGTGCAAGCCTTTTGATTTTTTCTTTCCCCCTTTTTTTTTGAGATTTTTTTTTCTGGACAAACATATTTAAATAAATAAACTTATTTGTCCTAAAGCTAAAACTCTAAGAAAACAAAAGCAATCGATCATTGATCGGAATGGATTTTTGGAGATTGTGGGTTTTGTGGAGAAAGGATGATTGGAAGTTTTATTCCTGGCTAAGGGTTGGTGGAGGGCGGGATGCCGAGGTCAAAGGGAAGTATTTGCAGTTTATTGAGACAATGATCTCTTGTGTTTTGTGGTAACGTGTATCAGCTCACCACTTACATTTCTTTTGTATTTTTGGGATTTTCATTTTTAAATCCCTTTTTTTTTATTTTTTTTCTTTTTTGATTTTTTTATTTTTATTTTTGTTTTTTGATTTTTTTTTTTACTTTGACCCGGGTGAGCTGATAAAAAGTGATGCACCTTTTTTGATATTTGAGGTGATCCTTGTCTAGGGTGATTTTTGGATTTTTTGGCTTACAGTGGGTAGCACAGTTTTTTCGAGAATATGGGAAAATGGTCAAACTTTATTTCAAATCATGATTGCTCGTTTTCTCAAAAATTAACTCAAGGACAATAATTTATTTACTCCTATATATTTGCTTTTTTTTTTTATTTCTTTTTTTTTTGTTTTTTTTTTTATTTCTTTTTCTGGACAAACATATTTAAATAAATAAACTTATTTGTCCTAAAGCTAAAACTCTGAGAAAACAAAAGCAATCGATCATTGATCGGAATGGATTTTTGGAGATTGTGGGTTTTGTGGAGAAAGGATGATTGGAAGTTTTATTCCTGGCTAAGGGTTGGTGGAGGGCGGGATGCCGAGGTCAAAGGGAAGTATTTGCAGTTTATTGAGACAATGATCTCTTGTGTTTTGTGGTAACGTGTATCAGCTCACCACTTACATTTCTTTTGTATTTTTGGGATTTTCATTTTTAAATCCCTTTTTTTATTTTTTTTCTTTTTTGATTTTTTTTTTATTTTTGTTTTTTGATTTTTTTTTTTACTTTGACCCGAGTGAGCTGATAAAAAGTGATGCACCTTTTTTGATATTTGAGGTGATCCTTGTCTAGGGTGATTTTTGGATTTTTTGGCTTACAGTGGGTAGCACAGTTTTTTCGAGAATATGGGAAAATGGTCAAACTTTATTTCAAATCATGATTGCTCGTTTTCTCAAAAATTAACTCAAGGACAATAATTTATTTACTCCTATATATTTGCTTTTTTTTATTTCTTTTTTTTTTTGTTTTTTTTTAAATTTCTTTTTCTGGACAAACATATTTAAATAAATAAACTTATTTGTCCTAAAGCTAAAACTCTGAGAAAACAAAAGCAATCGATCATTGATCGAAATGGATTTTTGGAGATTGTGGGTTTTGTGGAGAAAGGATGATTGGGTTTAATGAAGTGCTTGAAGCTAATGGTAGGATGATTTTTATTCGGCGTTGGCTTGATGAGGTGTTTGGAAGTTTTATTCCTGGCTAAGGGTTGGTGGAGGGCGGGATGCCGAGGTGAAAGGGAAGTATTTGCAGTTTATTGAGACAAAGATCTCTTGTGTTTTGTGGTAACGTGTATCAGCTCACCACTTACATTTCTTTTGTATTTTTGGGATTTTCATTTTTAAATCCCTTTTTTTCTTTTTTTTTCTTTTTTGATTTTTTTTTTGATTTTTTTTTGATTTTTTTTGTTTACTTTGACCCGGGTGAGCTGATAAAAAGTGATGCACCTTTTTTGATATTTGAGGTGATCCTTGTTTAGGGTGATTTTTGGATTTTTGGCTTACACAGGTGGTAGCATGCTTTTTCGAGAATATGGGAAAATGGTCAAACTTTATTTCAAATCACGATTGCTCGTTTTCTCAAAAATTAACTCAAGGACAATAATTTATTTACTCCTATATATTTGCTTTTTTTTTATTTCTTTTTCTTTTTGTTTTTTTTTTTGTTTTTGAAGGAGAAAATCATCTTTGGGACTAGCTAGCACGATTCAGATCTCTGTAGTCGACGCACATTCTGACTTTACCATCCTTCTTGGGGACTGGGACAATATTGGCAACCCACTGTGGGTATTTGGCCACTGCTAGGAACCTTGCATCAAATTGCTTCTTCACTTCGTCTCTGATTTTGAGGGACATCTCAGGCTTCATCCTTCTCAACTTCGCTTTACAAAGCGGGCATTCGAGTTTGGTGGCGGCTTGTGTACCACAATGTCGGTGTCCAACCCTGCATATCTTGATAGGACCATGCAAACACATCCACATAATCGCAAAGCAGATGAACAACTTCATGTGATCTTCGCGTCATTCATGGTGGTACCCACTTTGACCTCTTTCTTGTTCTCACTGTACCCAAGTTGATCACTTGAAGATATTCCCGTGAGGCTGAATAACCCTTTCTTTTGTTTTATTAACCTCATGAGTTCTGGAGGAGTTTCCCAGTCTTCCTCAACATCCCCCTCAGCTTGATTGATAGGGTAATCAAAGTCAAAATATGGACTGTCGGCACTGTTATTTTGAGAGACAATTGTTGTGGATTTGCCTTTGCCGGGCTTAAAAAGCGAGAATGAAAAGCGAACAAACAAGCAAACGATAATAAAGCAGAAAAAGACTCACGCAATGAAGAGAAAATGATTTTTATTGATTGAGAAATTCAAAACAAACGTTTTTATTGATGATGATGATTCTGAAAATAAAAACATGCTTGCCCCTAACAACTTGTCCTATGGCCTTGGGCAGAGCCACAGGGTTGCATTACAAATAATTACTTTGAATTAAAAGCCACAGGAAAGGCAGCAGCTTCCCAATTCTTCAACTCTTCTCCAGCAAGGCAATGTCAGATCAGACTAACACCACCCTCTTCAGCTTCAAGACCATCCCTGATGACAGCAACTTGGTTGTGTTGCTCATCTTCCTCATCCCATCCTGTGGGCTGGATGTCTTCCATTCGGATTTGAGCACTCTCGGGAGCATCATATCTGACCAAGTAATCGAACTTTCCACTGGGCTCCCCTAGGGTATCCCAACATCCCTCTTTTGTAGGTACTGCCGTTACGTCTTCATTGATTTCTTCCTCGCATGAGAAAGGAACTGGGTCTTCAGTGACTATTGGTCGAGCCTTAGCTTGAACCAATCTCGTATCAGGATTGCGCAGAATTTCAATTGGCTTTTTGGTCTCCCTGCCACTGTCCGAATGTAGAGTCAACACTTCATTTTCTGTACCATGGGTTCCTATCTGGACCACACACCGATCCATCAGGTCCTGCAGGATCATCTTGAAGCTTTCACAATTTCCCACACATAAAGAGTCAGCACACCCTTCTTCATGGCAACACCCCTCTTTAACAACCTCAGCCCGGCATAACTCAGCGTAGATAACACTCAATGGAGTTTTGATCTTCTGCACATCTCTTACCAATTTGCCAACAACACTTTCTATAGCATTGGTAGCTGGCCCCTGATGACTTGGTAATGGATTGATTGTTGTATTTGGACTGTTCTGCTTAAACGAGATCCAACCAGCATCTATCAAGTCTTGCACCACATGTTTAAAGGCTTTACATTCTTCCACAAAGATGACCGACCCTCGTTTTCATGGAAGCCGCAGTGGCATTAGCATTGTATCCTCTGGGAAATGGTGGCTGAACGACTTTCATTGGCCGAGTGTTGATCAGGTTGTTGGAAGTCAAGTGATTAAACAAAGTTCGGTGTATGTCATCGGAATTGGGTCAAAACTGGTCCGCTTTTTGAACTGATAACCCTGAGCCTTGGAACTGTCAATGCCTTGCTGAGGTGGCACGGGAGCAGAGAATGGAACAGTTTGTGGCGGAGGTGTACCAAAAGATGAATTTCCCCCTGAGATGACATTAGTTTCTCCTTCTTTCTTCTTAGGGAAATGGGGCTGGTACTTCTTCTGAGTGCTTGAACCGCCAGAATTTCCTACATTACTGAGGTGATTCGAGATCTTCCCACTTCGAAGGCCGTGCTCAAGTCTCTCCCCGAAGACTATCATATCAGAGAAGCTAGTAGAAACACTCGTAATCAGCCTGTCATAGTAGATTGCTGGCAGGGTTTCCAGGAACATGTACACCATTTCCTTCTCAGTTAGAGGAGGTTGAACCTGAGCGGCTGTGCTTCGCCATTTCTGAGCATATTCTTTGAAGGTCTCCTTTTCGCCCTTACTCATGTGCTGCAACTGTGACCTATCCGGAGCCATATCCATGTTGTACTTATACTGTCTCATGAAAGCTTCAGACAAATCCTTCCAACAACGGATTTCAGAGGATTGCAATTTCATATACCAATCTAGAGGAGCTCCAGCCAGACTATTTTGGAAGCAGTAAATCAGCAGCTTGTCATCATTGGTGTAACGCCCCAAAAATAATCGGTTAATTATTTAACTAATTAGAGGGAATTAGCTTGCGGAGAAATATTAGAAATAATAATATGGTATCTAGTTAGATCTAGGGAGTGGTGTGGACTAATAATTAGGTGGTGAATGTATTTGAAGGGAGTGTTTATATAATAAGGAGTGGTGGGTGTAATTTAATTGAAGGGGGTGATATTGGTAACTCCGGAGTGGTGAAGAATGGCCCAAGAAGCCCAAGCCCGATAGCTTAAGCTCCTTAGGCGCTAAGGGGTTAGGGTTTGCGCCCCATTGTGCAAGAAGGGAGAAAGAAATCAGAATTTAGAGAGAGTGAGAAGTAGGGAGAGCTGCGCTAAAGGAGAGGAAGGAAGGGGAATCTTCTCAAGTTTTCGAAGTGAGTGAGATTACGGTTTCGAAGGAGGAAGGAGACGTTTCATTCGTGGTGTTGCTGAGTTCTTGCACGTGATTCTCTTAACCATCGCTTTTCGGAACATCGAAAAATTCAAGGTAAGGGTGAGCATTTCGTTTAACATAATTGGGTATAGGTAGAGTTGTATGGGGTGTTGTGAGTTAGATATTGTTGATGAATTGATATTACTTATGATGAGTTGATGAGATCGAAATTTCTACTGAATTGGATGTTGACTTGCTGAAATTGGTGTTTTGATATATATGATTGATTGAGTGTGCCTGGATGATTCTGAACTATTATGTTGTAATTGTGATTCGTAAACAAATATAAGAATCGCGTAAGCTTAAAAATCGATTCTGGGCTCTATATAGAAGCCAGAAATCGATTCTTCCTCCTTTAGACATATGAGCAAGAAATCGATTCCCTCTTTAGAAAATGGAAGCAAGAAATCGATTTCCCACTTCAAAATGGAAGTAAGGAATCGATTTCCCACTTCAAAGGGAAGTAAGGAATCGATTTCCCACTTCAAAAGGGAAGTAAGGAATCGATTTCCCACTTCAAAATGGAAGTAAGGAATCGATTTCCCACTGTTTGTCACTTTTTCCTTGACGTTTTTGTAAATTGAATATCTTTTGAACCGGGAACCCGATTGAGGTGTTCTAAGATGCGTTGGAAAGCTTATTCAGAGGCCTAACTGAATATTCTATTTTTAAGGCAAAATAAACCGTTTATTGTTGCTGTATCTATTAAGTAAAAGGTGATGTTTTATGAAAATGGTGATACTATGTTTATATAAGTGATTTACTGTGAAATGTTATACTACGAGTGTTCTAATTGACTATGGCTAAATTGTGGTTTACCACTAAGGTCAGAATTTCTTTCACTGGTGTATTTACAAGGGCATCACTGAGAGCCTTGCAAAGGTGGCCAATGCCTGTTGCAAGTAGTATCAGTTACCTGAGTAATCCCATAGTCAATCAGTTCACTATTTTATAACACACTAAACCAAAAGATAACTGAAAAATATATATACCTTAAATGATGTTGGTGGGTATGGTTTTGACGAGTTGCGGTAAATGTTCCCTATGAGTATAATTAGGATGGTGTTGTAGTATGATTTGGGTGAAAGGTGATGAGTTCACTCTACGAGTGATTAAGATGTTGTGATATGACTTGTGATGAATTGCGAAGAATACACTCTATGAGTGTTTTATGATGATGATGAGTACTCCAGGTGAGTATTTTGGTGAAATGCACATGTGTATATAGAATCTCATGGCATGTGCATAATTGTGAAGAATAGGCTTCGGCCTCTTGCGAAGAATAGGCTTCGCCTCCGTGAAGAATAAGGCCGGCCTCTTAATTGTGATGAATATGATACCATCATGCATTATGCCCCAGTGGGGTTGCACTTTCATACATAATCATAATCGTGTGAATGGTTGTTGTTTGTGATTGGAGTTGGTGTTGTGTGATCATGAAGTGGTGATGATGATGATCTTTGTGTGAATGCTGCTCTCATTTCTCTATTATGTATCCGATTATGTTTTATTGAAATTCTCACCCTTCTCGCTTGGAATGTTGCTCTATGGTGGCAACGCTGCAGTAACCGCGAGTGAAGGTCTATTTGCCTTCTTGTTAGTCGTCGGAAGTCTGTTTGTGTCGCTTCTCGATACCGTAGCACCTAGGGGCGTGGTTGACATTTATTAGTTATTAGTTAACTGTTTAATGACTATGTTGATACTATGAGATGTGTTTTGAGAGACTTAGTGAGGTTATTATTTTATTCCATTGTGATGGTGATTTATGACATGTACTTTTAAGACGTGGTTTTGCTGCACAAACTTTAATGAGTGCAATTGATGAGATGAGTTTTTATGACGAGGTAGCATTTCTTTTCTACCAATTAAATTAATATTTTTGAAAAGGAAATTACTCTGATAATGACGTGAAAATTGAGGGGTAGAAAAGGGGTGTTACAATTGGCATAAGGACCCATTTTTCGGACAAACATTGTAACATGGCTCTCGGGACAGCCGATCCCTCTGTACTTGTCTACCTCGGGAGCTTTGAACGGTGGTAAAACCAAATCTGGGACTAAACATAGCACAAAGCTTCCTTGGCTCTAACACCAGTACCCTCCATAGCCCTTACTCTTTCTTCAAGTGCGCGAATCAGATCATTTGGCTGAGATCCTTCAAACATGTATCCTTGGGGGTGACTCCCCATATTGTAATAATATCCCCTTCATGGCTGAAGAACATTTTGAGGCGTCTTTGCAACCCCGGAGTGGGACCGAGCACGTGATGAGGCTAAGAGTCCGAATTTGCGGTCCTCCGGCAGCTCCCGAGCACGGTGGACGGTGACTTGATTAGGTGCGGCCACACACCAACAGAGCGAGTCTAACAGACTGCGGCATGTACCCGGCAGGCATACCCCAAGGATATCTCTGTGCAGTGCATTGGTTTGACATATTCATTTCTGGAGCAAACACGGGATGACTGACCTCGGATCCCGGAGGAACTGTGGCTGTAGCATTTGCTGATAATGGAGGAGGAACAAAAGAAGTGACACCATCCGGACCCACTACGGCGACAGCTTCAACGGTTGTCCCACTCTTTAAACCTTGCAGCATGACCATCATCTCATGCACCTGGGCTTCCATAGCACCCATCTTATCTTTCAAAGCCTGGTTCTCCTGAGCTAGCTGCTCAGGGTTCAGAATTTGCATGCCCACATCTTCTTGTTCTGGATTACTCTCAATTTCAATCTCCGGATGCTCTGGTAAATTAGCCATCAGCTTGGCTTGTAGTCGGGTGAAGTATCGGTGACGGAGAACCAGCGTGCCTTTTCTGTTTATTTAGACATTTATTTGCATAAGAAACAAGATAAATTCATGAATGAATGTATGAATGCATGCACAATGTTCGCTTGATGCTGGGAACCACGGGATACCCTATCTCGTCATAAGCGCATAAACTTGCTATTTAGGAATTGAAGTAAACAAGGAATCGAAATAGCATACTTCATTCATCAAGATTTCAAGGCTTCACCAATTTTCATTAAAGGAAAAGACAAAGTACAATGTTCATAAAAAGAAAAGTACAATATTCTTGAATACAAAACTCAAAAATAAACACTTAAGTCAAGAGTACAAGTGAACAACTCAAATACAAATAGCTTCAAGCTCTCCCAACTCTCTTCCTCTTCTCACGACACTTGCACCTTGAGATCGCTCCTTGAACTCTGCGATCAACGCTCTGCAAAGACTTCACAAACCGGTACACCTCGGGTGGGGTATTGAAGAAATGCATCCCACCTCACCATCCTCAGCATTCTTGGGAACCCCAACATAGCTCTGCCGGGGCTAGCTCGATAAACCGAGAACTTGCTCTTCCACGGTGGATCTCATCCCTAAGCTCCTTAATGATCTCTTGATCTTCAATCTTCCCAATCAAATCTAGGAAGCGCTTCTCCCAATATTGGCTCTCAGCTCGGACCTGTCTGTAGGCTTCTTCTAGACAACGGAGGTCCCTCTTGAGTTCATCAAATATTTCTCTTTCAAATCTCAAGGCTTGCTGGTATTCCTTGAGAGTTTCATCAATGGCACCTCTTTCTTGCTCGAGGTTTCTCAGCTGACCCCTCAACTCTGCCACCAGATGTGATTCTTGCCCTGATTCAATGGCTAGTGTCTTCCACTCCTGAGCTTCTTCAAGTGCCTTCCTTGTCTTCTGTTTATACCTTTGGAGCTCCTCTCTGGCTCCCTTCAGATATCTTTGGGCTTCTATCTTGCCTTGCTCTTCTTTCTTGAATCGCTTAACACTTTCTGCCACAACGATCATTTTGACATTGTTTTCTTCCTCTAGCTTTTCCTTCTCTAAAGCCGTCTCCTCTAACTTAGCCTGCAATGCTTTCTTTTCCTCTTCTACCTTTGCTAAAGCGGATTTGACTTCGTTCAGCTCCTCATAGGTAGGGACATAAGGCTCTGATATCTCCTCCTCAAGGGGACATGTCCTTTGACTCAGTGATTTTGTACTTTGAAGCTTCTCCTGGAGCCACTAATTGAAGGTGGTGTCACTGGTTCTTCTTGGATGACTCTTCACTTCCTTTTCGCTACTACTGATTCCCATGATTCTTTGAACTCTTCAAGCAAATCACCGCATTTAGGCATCCCCTTATAGAGGTAAACACGGGACAACATGCTTTCGGAGGGTGAGTTCCTCATCTGCAACCGAAAGTTGCCTTAGGGTCAGTGAAGGATTGTAATTGATACACCCTTGAGTCCCCATGAGAGGCACATTTTGAAAGCTTCCACAGTTGAACACCACCACAGGCCTGTCATCCCAACAAGCAGTTCGGTTATGGATCACATGGGTAACGAGCCAGGCGTAGAGAACATGAGAAGAAAGACACATCTTCTTTTTATGGAACCGACTATAGCGGGTGAGAGCATGATATGTGTTAGCAAGAAACAATGGCACAGGATTGATAGGGTTCGGGTATCCTTGAAGGCCAAGAATGCACCGATCGCATCTTCATCAACATACTTTTCTAATTGAGGAAGAGAACAACCCCAAATATAGTGAGAGCAAGCACCAACTTGAATGGACCCCACTTCTTAGCCAAAGCATAAGATTGCATCAAGCTCTCAAAGTACTCTTGCGGATACCCAACTATACCGTTTCTTTTTAACTTCTGCACCCTCAATTCATCCACACCGATCCTAAGCAACATGGCAAGCTTCTCATCAAGATAAGATCGTCCCACGATATTGGTAAGGCCTAGCGTGAGATCCGGAGAACCCCAAAAGTTGCTCATATTCCTCTAATGTGGGGATAGTGAAAATTCTTGAAGAAGAAACATCTCACATCAGAGTCGTAGAACTGGCTCAAAGCCACAAGAGCATCCTCTTGAACACTCAACTGCAAGAGCCTACGAATATTCCCATATGCCTGATCAAAGGAATCCCTCTCAATCGGGCCCATAAGGGCTGCACACTGCCTCAGACTACCAACCTCAACCTTCTTCATAACTAGGAAGCGAGAAGTGAGTGAAGTCTTGCTATTCAATTCCATTCTGATGCACCTATGACAAGACGGTACATTATTCAGTGGTTCCCGGCAAGCGAATGCAAATGAAATGCAGCATGAATGCAAATATTTATAACATTTAGCTTTAATGAATGCGGCATAATGCGATTATGATGCGAATGATGCATGTGGAGAAAATAAAAGTGATGCATATGGACGGAGGTTCAAAAGTTTAGGAAACACACTACGTGCCGCCTCACGCAGCGGTTGATTTGAAAGAAGGAAAATATTTTTGTATTTTTCTTGGAAAAACTTGGAAAAAGTGCCTTTTGAGGAAGACATGTCCTAAATTACCATGCAGCACACAATTCGTATGCCCTCGTGTCCTACAAAGGTGGGAATCCTGAGTTCTAGGGCAACTTCAAAGGTTCCTCCCAAGTAGTTCTAATTCACACCCTCACAATGGCTACCGAAGCTATAGAATCCTCATGCCGACACCCACAAATGTAGAATGCTACCAAGTGTGAGGCGTCATGAGAAAGCGTACTCCGGTTGAGACTTTCATGAGTATCGCATGCAGAAAGGTCTTGAATGACGACCACTAATCGCTCCACTCCCTAAGTGTTTGTTGGATCCGGGCATAGGAGCCCACCATAGCACACAAATCATAAGGTGTGAAAGTGTGTGATCGAGGACATACTTCCTAAAATCTACCCAACCCCACCTGCAAGGAAAACCAGAACAGTCCAGACAAAAAGGTCGTCTACCCTAGGGTTCAACATGCATACCTCATTTTAATACACAAACCATTCTAATAAGTCAGCGGTAATTACACGCATCGCTTTACCTCAAGAAAGGGAGCTAAGAAGGAAGGGATATAATAGAATGGGGAAATGCATGTTTTTACCTTAAGAAAGGGAGCGAAGAAGAGGATCATGGGAATTGAGGAATGCATGCATGAGCACAATCATAGACATATAAAGGAAGAGAAAAGAAAAGAAGAAAGGAAACTAATTTTCAAATCAAACAAATTAAACACACAATCAAGTTAACTAGGCTTGACCCTCATTTCTTTTTTTAGAAAAGTTTTTTTTTTTTAAAAAGAAAAATTGTCCCCAGCAGAGTCGCCGGTACATTGCGCCCGAAAAATCCGGTTTGGACTTTTCAGTTTGACAACGTGAAAATAGTAGAGCCGCCACCAATATTTATTTAGGAAAACATTGAAAAAACCTTTTTTGGAAAACACGGGTGGTCTTTTGAAAACACAGAGATGTAGGTTCGGGGGTCGGTTGCGCATGGGGAAGGTATTAGCACCCCACACGCCCTTTCTACCGAAAGGGAACCATTAACTTGATGTGGTTTTGAAATGTTTGATTTGAAAATAATCGTTCTACTTCTTTTCTTTTCTTTTCTTTCCTTTTGAGAAATTGCTTTATTAAAAAAAACGGGGAAATAAGGAATGTTTTTGATATCTTTGAAAAGCGGAACAAAACAAAGATTTTTTTGAAAAGGGTGCTTGACGGGACATGGACCCGGTCCTACGTACCCTCACGGAATGAGGGATCAAAGCTACGTAGTTCTTGTTTTGCGTCTGAAAACGGCTTAGGAGTTTAAGTTTTGGAATTTTTGAAGTAAGACTCGAGTGTTTTCGAACACCAAACAAGCAAAGGCTTCGAGTGGCATTCAATACTAACTCGAAAGAAAAAAGAGAGTTGGAACCGGTAATCAAACAAACAACGGCTTCGAGTGATTACAAGTGACAACGTTGCATTATTCCTTTTGAAAACGACTTTGAAAAAGGTCGTGAGCCTCAATGATGATTATCACTAATAGCTCGTGTTATTTTTGGAAATTTTGAATTGGTTTTTGTTGTTTAGTTAATGTGTGGGAGTTTTCATGATAGTCAAACAAGCAAAGGCTTCGAGTGGCTATCACTAATAACTCCTCATTAGCGATCAAACAAGCAACGGCTTCGCAGTGATGGCTAATGATTTATTTAAGAAAAACGCCTTAGGGTTTTATTTTGAAAAAACATCTAATTTCGGGTTTGAAAAGACGTAGAACATTTCAAATCCTTTTTCAAGTCAAAACCGAGACAACAATAAGAATACAAGCATGCTCATTACTATTTACAACAATAATGCACAAGAATGATATTAAATCATCAACAATTAAGCAATTAACATAAGAATAGAAAATTGAATCATGCTAAGCAATCCTCCCACTATAGTTAAAGTGCGTGAAGCACAAGTGAGCCTCATATTGCCAATTATCAATCAACCACAAATGGCAAGCAAGATCATGTCACAACAACTTGAGAAAAATCATTTTTTTACAACCCATTTCCATTTAGTTTACAAGCAAAGCTACAAACCCTAGCTCACATCATGATTTGCAAAGCACAAGAATTTTGAAACAATTTTTATTTTCACATGACTTAACAACAATTATTTTTGTGATTCAAGCATGTTAAATAGGCATGAAAGGGCTACAAGGCCGAAACCTACTATCATTCCAAAAAAAATCCAAGGAAAGACAAAACAACAAAACCCTAAAAATTGGCTTGAGCCTAAGGCCTTATTTACCCTAAAAATCATCAAATTCTTTCACCAAAACTTACCCAATCACATAGATAAGCATGAATACATGATGAACAACAAAAACAAACAAGAACCCTAATATTTGGGACCCAAAACCGAAACCATACCCCCCAAATTTCAAGCCCAAAACATCAAGATTCAACAACAAGTATAGCTCATTATTCATTCACAAAATTAACACAATTAATCATGCATTATTCAAACTTCAAACCATCTAATGAACAAGAACAACACAAGGATCATGAGTTAGGCCCAAGGCCAAGGCAAAAGGAAAAGGAAAACATGTTTTTATTTGGTGAAAATCACATGAGCAAAGAACAAATCACAAGAACAACACATAATCAACACATAGTCACAAGAACAAATTATTTAGTGGGTGATGAACCAGCTCTCACCCACAACAGCCCCTAATCTACATTTAAAATGATGTTATGAGATGCAAATATAAGTTGAAAAAGATTTTGATGCAAGAAAATTGATGAAAATGCAAAAAGTTTAGGTTGTACCTTAGTTCCAAGATAAACAAAGGTAGAAATGAAGATCAAGAGCAAATCAACCACAATCCTCACAAACCAACCCCAAAGGTCACGCAAACTTGAAGAAATCAAACTCTTTAGTGATGTAAAAATGGAACCAAGGGTGAAAGGAAGAAGGTGTATGAAGATGGAGTGAATTTTAGGTGGTTTGGTGGATGAAACTTGAAAAGAAAATGGAGGAGAAAGGAGGGAGAGGGTTCGGCCTTGAGAGAGGGAGAGGAGGAGGAAGTTGTGTGCTAGGGTAAAATGAGAGTGTCCTCCTTTCTTTGATCTTATTTTTGGGTTTTTATATGGGGTAAAAACTTAAGGGTATTTATGACAACGTATCTCTTGTAAACCAATAGGATTTGAGAAAGAAATTGAATCAATGGTCAAGATGCAATGTCACATGGATTAAGGGCAATAAAATGAGGAGAGAGAGGGCTGGGTGTGCAGCATAAGGAGGGTGGTGAAGGATAAGCTCATTTACAAAATTGTATTTTTCCATGAAGCTTATTACACAAGTGCCATTTTAATTCAAATGAAAGGTGAGGATTGCATTTCACACTTAAATGGAAGGCTAAGATTCAAACATCATTTGCAACCAATAAAATAAATCAAAAATGCATGGAGTATGGCTGTTATGCGCAGCTAAGGGAGTGGGAGAGTGAGTGGAATTGCAAATTGTACTATTGTACTATACATGATCTTTCAAAATTCAAAAGAAAATAGGATATTCCTTTCTAGATCATTCTTCTAAATTCATGCCCTTTTGGGCCATGTCCCATGATTCAATGATTGGGCTCTGAATTTTATGATCTCACCAATCCCAAAATTGATTTGTTTACCCCACCTCAAAGGAAATGACCATTTTACCCTTCTATCCAAAGACTTGATTTTTATGCCAAAAGGTTTAATATTTATGCGCAAAAACAATCACAATTAGGCACAAATACTCCTCAAATAAATCATTGATGATTGTTCAGTGATTTGGGACGAAAGACCGTTTTTATTGTGAAATGACCAAAATGCCCTTTCACCCTAAAAAACCCTAGTTCTTTACCCAAAGCATATTTTCACTTCAAAAAATGGCTTTTCACTCTAGGAATGACCTCTAATACCTTGAAATGCATGTTGAATGGCTTTTCCTGAGGAATTGTCCCTTATTTGTGAAATGACCAAAATACCCTTTTGCACTGAAAAACCCTAGTTTGTCCGAAAGTGCATTCCAACTCCAAAAATGATTTTAGAAGCTTTGAAATGACTTTTAGAAACCTAAATGCAATGCATGATGCTCTCTTCTCCTCTGTTTATTTGTTTTTTTTGGAAAAATTAGGGTTTTAACCTAAGCCGGACAAAATTGGGGTATGACAATTATCAACGGCCCAGATTGTCTAAAATTGTGGTTGCAATCTTCACGGCCCAGATTGTCTAAAATTGCGGCTGAGAATATCAACGTCTCTCATTTAATTGTCCGATTCTTTCTCTTACCTAGCATTTAAGTTGTTTAATGACCATGGTTTAAATCCCTAAAAAATTGAATCCAAATTGAGCTTTCAATGGCTACGTAAATAATCACAACCATCCATTATACTACAGTAATAGATTAGTTTTATACAAATAATAAATTAAATATAAAATTTTGGATTTCAAATTAAATATAAAATTAACTAATTTTATGTCTAAGTGGATATAAAATTGACTAATTTTGTTAACAATGTAAAATTAAGTAATTTTTATTGCTAAGTGGATACTTTGTGACAAATAATTAAATATAAAATTTACTATAAAATATTTATAAGTATATGTTAATAAAATATTTGCATCATGTTATTATATAACATAATAGTTTAGTTTTAGATCGTGTCTAAAGTATATTTAATATCTCACACAATCCACTTCAATATACAACTTCGGGGAAAAAGACATTAATTTTTAATGTACAATGAATATCGACAAATGCAGTAATACATATATATATATATATATATATATATATATATATATATATATATATATATATATATATATATATATATATATATATATATCAGTTTGTTAAAAAAATTGTAGTATCCTTTTTTTCTATAAACCATTTTTTATTACCGTACAATTGGTGCCCAGTATCTATTTTTGTCGATGACTAAACTAATTGGTGAACTGACCAACTACGTGTACTTCGTTCTCTCTGTCTATGTGGTTTCACCTCCTAATAGAATTTTTTCGCCAACTCATTATTCAAACTCGAGACCTTAAAGTGGGATATGAACCCGATTACCAATCAGACCAACCTTTACTCGTATAAACTCATTATTAACACTCGTTAAGACAAAATATTATTTCTAAATTAATATTGGAAATTCATGGCTGATTTATTTATAAAAATTAGATACTAACTAAAGTAATGAAATATTTTTGGTTAAAAAGACATTTTAAAACTTATTTAAACTAGCGGAACACGGGCAACTTTTGATACCGCGCTACAGTAGATACTTATCTACTGTCGTACTTTAGTATATATGCATTCCTTTATTTAATTTATATCCTTAGTTGTGGTTCATTATGTATTCATCCACCAATTTCAATGTCACTAATATGAGGTCTACTACTTGGTCCGGCTTCATTGTCATCTGTTCCCCGAAACTGCGTATTTTCTCTATAATTATGGCGTCTTTTAGGTAACTCTTTGATGTCGTTGCTCGACGCTCATTCTTTGCCATCTATTGTTTGTGTCTTGCCTCCATCTTTCTCGCTGTTGTTGCCATCGTGATTGTCGACTATTGGTGTTTTGCATTATATGAGAATATTACCTGTGTATACAATAAATTGACTGTGTAATATTTAAAGTTTAAACTTAAAATATGCAATAAAATAATAAGACAGTAACCTTAGAGAGAGAGAGGGATAGCAATTGTTTGAAAGATTGAAAGAGGAAAATCAAAGAAGAGAGAAAAACAAAATGAGTTTATTTGAGTTAGTAGTGATATAGTACAACAAAATTGGGGTCAAATTTATGTTGAACCACAGTTATGTTATTTTGAGATTCAAATTTTGATAAACAATTAATTATGCCTTTTTGAAAATTAAAATGAAGTATAAATAGAATTACTTCAGTGACAATTCTTTGAAAATCTGAATTCTCGGTAATAGTAAATATGCTGCATTAAGTTGTTTTTTTATAGCAATATGCAGTTGAATCAACCCATAAAATAATAAGCAACTTAAAAGGCCATAGTACTACTTGAAATTTAGTATTAGACAACCACACCATATCCCAGTGACGCATGACAAAGAGTTGAAGTTAAATACAAACAATTTTTGTGTTCGGAGGAAAAAAAAAATTAAAAAACTAAACAGAAGTTTGGAACATCAAATTTGAGAAACATTATTTGAGAGAATAATACAATTTGAGAGAATATTAAAAAAAAAAAAAAAACCTCCAAGTTATATGTACAGTCTGTGACAACACTGAAGTTGTATTTACTCGTTGGCTAGTGTAAAGCATAGCCCAATATTGATAGTGTGTTCACAAAGTACTGTGCTGAAAATTAAAAGGTAGAATTGGTGAGAGATTTCAAAAAGGAGCATCAGATTAGAAAACAAAATAACAAAGAATATAGAATTTGGATGTAATTAAGGATGGGTAATGACACTACGAGAAAATCGCTGATTTGCCACGGACATTTCCGTGGCAAATGTACAAATTTCCGTGGCAAAACAACATTTGCCACGGACAAAAATTGGTGGCAAAAACGCTCGTCGCAAATCGTTTGCCACGGACTTTTCCGTGGCAAATTTTTCCGTCGCAAACCCGTGGCAAATCCGTCGCAAATATCCGTGGCAAAGTCGTCGCAAATTTCATCGCAAATCCGTGGCAAATCCGTCGCAAAAATAAAAAAAAATTAAAAAAAATTTAAATCTTCAGTGTGTATATGTATGTATGTTTTATGTATATCTTTGATTCTCCGCACTTTGGCAAATGAAGCTTGGTATGTATTAACTCATGCTTTATGATTTACAAAGCAGAACAATTCCTCTAGTGAGAAAATTTGGTACATATCAAATACATTAAGTCTAAATACTAGCAGTAAAATTTGGTACATATCAAATACATTAAGTCTAAATACTGAAGCAGGCTATCTACAATGCTATAGGAAAGAAGCAAATACATTGAGCGAAGCCGTTGCAACTCATATACGCGTTGATGATGCGATTTTTCTAAATCTGTTCAACCACAAAAAAGGACAACATTAAGTCTTTTGCCCATACCACTTCATTAGAGCCACAAATAAGTAATAAGTAACTACAACACAAATGAATCCCCATGTTAGCTAGATTCTGCATAGGTACAAAAATTACTATCATAATATATACAATAAAATATATTTATATTGATAAGAAATAAGAATAAATAAAAAAACCATGTTCCTTTCGCGAAGAAGGAATTTGAAAGATCAAAATAAAATTGAGTCATGATAGAGAGACAGATAATACAACCATATTAAGGATGACAAAAAGTAATAGTGAATTGTAAGGACCGGTATGAATACCTCGACATAATTATTTGAGATGTCATCCGATTTACCCAAGAGCATTTAGATTTCCCTTCCTCGGCAACAAGCCGAAATGGACCCTGAGTACAGATGCAAGATTTAACAATGCTGCACAGTCCCCATGTCTATACTTCAAGGCAACCATATAAGGTATCCGCCTGCATAAACACAACACACGGTTGAAAGGGCTTCCTAAATTGCAAAGTTGCACAGGAAAACAAAGAAACAAAGATACAAGAGGAGATAAGGTTTTCCTATAGACTTGCATTTTACCACTACAATTAATGCAAAGCAATCTCATTAGGAATAAGCAACATAAAGTTCCATGAAAATGAAATATGTTTACATATAAATCAATCATAATTCATGACTAATGAGATCTTCTCAAACAGTAAGAATTTATATTTAGAAAGTAAAATGTACCTGGATGCATCCCGTTGAAGACGATCCGCACTCCCATGCTAATAATTCGCGAATGCAATCCAAAGATCCTCCTTTGGTCGCTAGATGAAGAGGAGTGCTCCGGTGACGTAATTTGCAAATAGCAATATATCAATCCACAAAACAAATAAACACATCAAATTGAAGTCTGTCATCATCATTATCAATCAAAACATTGACAAATCATTACCCATATCCGCGGTGGAAGCACAAACAAGAGCTCCACTACACAATGAATCGTGCACACATTGACTGCGTCTTTTGACGAGTGCACTTAAATGCAACGGGGTAGCACCCTACCATCTCTAATGTTCACAAACCGAGCAAACCCCCGAATTGTTTTCTTATCAAATTTTTCATAAGCATCAAATTAATCACTACTGAGGATCAATTAAGAAAGAAATAAACCCCAAAAGCAGAAAAAGGACCAACCAAGAAGCGACCCACTGGACTAGTTTGAGCAAAGAGAAAGTATTGCCTTAAGAGAATTTCCACACTTGACCTTGAAAGTAGATCTTGATGCAATTGCGACCTATTAAGCAAAGACAACCTCCACACATAACACTTACGCGGTCCAAAAGATATATGTTAATATACTTTTGGTGTGTGATAACATTTCAGCTACAAAGATTTCAAATAGTGAAAAATATAACATGATACATTATGATAAAAGGTGTGTTTCTCCTATTAAATCAGGATTGAAACTATAGGAGCAAGATGTACTTACACAAATGAGCAACCATACCTTCTATGCCTTTTCTTCGTCGCCATTTCTTTCCTACAAGGAGGTTAGAGAACAACCTTGATTGCGGTATCAAAAACTGCTTTGACATTCTAAATCATGAAAATAGATAGTTAGCAAACAACATGTGTTTTTCTCGATCCTCTGCAATTGGAAATTTGCGCAGTCGTGCATTCAGTGGATATTGTCCGTTCAATCTTAATCGTACAGTCTATAACTTGATGTTTTATATTTGTTTTTTAATGTTACAAAATATAATTCGCCCGATCAAGAATTAATTGTTCATATCATTGAATGCATGATTAGCACAACTTTAACGACTTCACGGGATACGTATCCGTTAATATTACGTGAAGTTTAACCAACAAACATCGCAACACTTCATTGGATTTCAATGATAATAAATTTAAACACTCTACTCTACTGTTGAGTCTTTGTTGCACTCAATGTAAGCTGCAAAGCACCAATTTGTTTCCTCAGTTCTTCTCCCTATTAGAAATATACCATATTGAAGAATTAGAATCTCTCTCTATTCATATACACAAAGTGCTTCAAAACATTAAAATAAGCTAATAGAAAATAATCCAAACCTCAGCAGATGATATATTATATCCCATGTGATCAGCGAAATATCCTCGATCTTCACGAAGATCTAAAATCAATAATTCAAACATTTTATGTCATCAACAATCTCTTCCACTAAAGAACCAGAATAGTAGAAGTACAAAATTTTGCATGAACTGCTGCTTACCCAACTTTGTGCCAACAAGAACAATTGGAACATTCGGGGCAAATCTACACAATTCTGGCATCCACTGAAAGAAAAGATAAAGAACATAAAAATCAATCGCTATACTAACCGAAGACGCCTAGAGTACATTAACCTGTGATAACTGAAGCTCATTCTAAGCAAAGATTCATTATTCAACTTGATTTCTCTGCTTTGTGATCTTCTATTTCCATAATATCATATACCTCTTAATTTATGTGACATGTATGTATTTATTTATTTATGTACTATAAATGGTTTTAAAAGACACTTCTAACATTTCAAAATTAAAATTTCACAATTTAAACTTGTCCTTTTTCCTTTCTTCCAACAAGTCTAAGAAAAAAAAAGCCAACTTTTTGAAAACATGAATCCAAAAATAAAAAACAAGAGAAAAATAAAAGTAAATAGGCATGAACTGAACCTTTTTGAGAACATTTTCATAGCTAGCTCTGCTAATCAATGAGAATGCTAAAACAAATATATCTGCTCCTCTATAGCTCAGTGGCCTCAACCTGCTATTATAATCTTCCTGGCCTTGAAAATGTGAAAAAAAAAAAAAAAAAGTGGTGAAAAACCTAAACACAATAGGGAATCATAGAAGCTCAAATGAGGAAGCTTCTAGCACCTGCAGTGTCCCAAAGCCCCAAATTAACAATGCTTCCATCCACAGCTACATTTGCAAAGTTTTGATTTAGGGTTTTACAAAAATTGGGATTCTCTCAAATTCAAAAATTTGGGATTTAGGTTTTACAATAAGCGAAATTGGGGACAAATGAATGATGTTGTAAAGTCTTACTCAGTAGTAGAGAAGACGTCGCGAACGGAGGAGAACGGTGGCGAACCGGAGGACGGTGGTGAACGAAGCAGAACCGTTGGGAGGAAGGATAGAGGAAGATGCTGAGAGAGGGAGAGAGAGAGGGCGCGAGGAAAGATGGTGGTTGTGGCTGTAGAGAAGGCGAGGGCGGAGGAGGACGAGGAGAGAGCGGGGAGGACGGAGGAGGAGGAGGCGTGTGGAGGTCGTGCGTGGGAGGAGAGTGAGGAAACAAAGTGAAAAATTATTCTGCGTATTCACTTAAAAGAGAGAATCGTGTGCTTTATTTGGGAGTTAATATTTGCCACGGACTTGCCACCAAATGTCCGTGGCAAATTAGCGACGGCCATCATTTCCGTGGCAAATTTGAGCGGGATTTTTAGCGCCTACTCCATAGATCCATTTTCGTCGCAAATCCGTGGCAAATTAGCGACGGCTAGTCCTCCGTGGCAAACTTTGGTGGCAATGCAAGCTTATTCTTGTAGTGTGAAGCAACCTGGTGATAATTTTTTGAGGGAAGAGTGTTGTGGGTAAGTTGTCGAAAACTGGAGGCACATGTGCGTCTGCAAAGTGTGTTGGATATTTTAGTGTAATTGATCTCATGATTATGTTAAAATAAGAGTGCACGCTTGTTTTAATGTAATAAAATGAGATGTATGCGATTTATCTTTGGTTGCGCCTCACCGCCGCAAGAAGCGAAAGTTAGCGAGAGTTTTGCAAGATTGGCGAAGTTTCGCCCATTCGCGCATGGAGCGTGACTTAAGCGCCACTTAAGCGCAAGCTTGCGTGTGAAGCGCGAACGAGGCGCCACTTAAGCGGAAGATGCGCATGCGTGTTAGCGAAAGCCGCGCATGGAGCGAGAACGAGGCGCCAAAGTGAGGCGCGAGAGGCGTTGAAAACAGTTTTTATGCGAAAAACTGTTATAAACTGCTAGTTTTTTAAGGAACATAGACAGTTTTTCCTTCTGAAGATCATTCTCTCTGGTTCTGAAAGTCATAGAACAAGAACATACACAAGAACAAAACTCTTAGAATTAATCTTCTGATTTTATCCGATTGAACAATTTTGGTTGAACCCCCGAAATTTGATTCAATCGAAAGTGTTTTTACACGACTTCAGATTTATCCAAGTATTGTCATTTTGTTCATCTTGAATTATCAAATCCCCAACAAAAGATTGAATCAAATTTTCGAAATGACGAACGATAATTCGAAGATGACAAGCAAGTTTGCGAAATTGGACAAGTTTGAAGGGCAGGACTTCAGAAGATGGCAGAAAAAGATGCACTTTCTCTTGACAACATTGAAGGTGGTGTATGTGCTGAGTACTTCGTCTGGTGTATCCGAAACCGAAACTCGGATCAAACAAGGAAGCGCCTCGAAATGGGAAAACGATGATTACATTTGTCGTGGACACATTTCAATGGTATGTCTCGACTCTCTCTTTGATATTTATCAAAATGTTGAATCGCTAAAGAATTATGGGACTCTCTTGAGACCAAATATATGGGAGTAAGATGCTTCAAGTAACAAATTCTGGTTAGTAATTTCTTTAATTACAAAATGGTTGATTCAAGGCTGTTATGGAACAATATAATGAAGCTCACTGCGAATTTTGGGTCGGGTTTACTCAACATGATTTGAAAATGGATGAATCCATTGCGGTTTCATCAATAATTGATAAACCGCTTCTTCTTGGAAAGACTTCAAGCACACCTTGAAGCATAAGAAGGAAGAGTTGACTCGTTCAACTCGGTAGTCATTTCATGATTGAAGAGTCACCGAGAGGCTCGGAAAATGACAAGCCCAATGATAAAAGTGTAGCGAGTTCCTCTTCCGTTAATATGGTAGAGGAAAGTGGAACGATTAAGCAAAATTACAATGGTAAAGGTAAGAAACGAAAGTTTCAAGGAAATAAGAACAAAGGTCCAAACAAGCAGACAAAATTGTCATCTTTGGAAGTGTGGGAAACTGGTCATCTAAAGAGGGATGTAGGGTGTTCAAAGAAAAGAACAAAGGTTGGTCCAAGTGGATCGAATGATCGAAAAGCAACAAGGTCGATTGTTGTGAATAATTTTAATTCGAATACGAATTCAAATTATGTATCACTAATATCCGAGGCATTCTATGTGCGAGGATGATGACGTTGCTTGGTGGTTTGATTCGGGAGCAACAAGCCATGTGTGCAAAGATCGTCGTTGGTTCAAGAAATTTAGACCAATTGATGATGGCTCTATTGTGAAGATGGGCAATGTTGCGATGAACCAATCCTAGGAATAGGTTGTGTAACTTTAGTTTTTACTTAGGAAAAAGTTTGTATTTGGATAATGTCTTATTTGTACCGTATCCGTAAGAACTTATTATCCGGTATGGTTTTAAATAATTGTGGTTTCAAGCAAGTACTTGAAAGTGACAAGTACATCTTGTCAAGACATGGTTCTTTTGTTGGATTTGGTTATCGTTGTAATGGAATGTTTAAATTAAACATTGATGTTCCTTTTGCTCATGAATGCTGTTTGTATGGCCTCGAGTAGTTCTATAACTAATGTGACAAAATCAGAAATTTGGCATGCTAGATTAGGACATGTTCACTACAAAAGATTAAAAGATATGTCAAAAACAAGTATGATTCCTCCTTTTGATATGAACATTGAAAAATGCAAAACTTGCATGTTGACTAAGATCACTAGGAAACCTTTTAAGGATGCTAAGAGTGAAACTAAAGTTTTAGACCTTATTCATAGTGACTTGTGCGATTTGCATGCTACCCCATCATTAGGTCATAAAAATATATTGTTACGTTCATTGATGATGCATCTAGGTACTTGTTATGTATATTTATTAACTACAAAAGATGAAGCTCTTGAGAAATTCAAAATCTATAAGAATGAGGTAGAACTTCATCAAAATGGGTTGATCAAAACTCTTCAGACGGATAGGGAGGTGAGTATTATGATCCGGTATATTTTCAATCTCTTTGGAATAATACATCAAGTCATGACTCCATATACACCACAACAGAATGGTGTAGCCGAAAGGAAAAATAGAACCTTGAAAGAAATGGTGAATTCTATGTTATCCTATTAGGGTCTTAGTGAAGGATTTTGGGGAGAGGCTATGTTGTGACTGTTACTTGTTGAAGCAATTCCTAACAAAAGGAATAAGGTTACCCCATATGAACTTTGGCACAAAAGACACCAAATTTGAGTTATCTCAAAGTTTGGGGATGTAGGGTTGTGGTCGACTTACAAAACCTAAAAGGAAAACCTTAGGTGAAAGAGGTATAGATCGCATATTTATTGGATATCTTTGAGCATTCTAAAGCATATAGATTCTATGTGCTAGAATCTAATGATTTCATTGTTGTGAACTCGGTCATAGAGTCACGGGATGCAATCTTTGATGAACAAAGGTTTACATCTATACCTAGGCCAAAGGACATGAATTCCATGTCGAAAGTCTCGATTAATAATGAGGATATACCTTCAACTAGCACCGAAATGAGAAAGAGTACGAGTACGAAAGGCTAAGTCATTTGGTGATGACTTTCAACTTTATTTGGTTGAAGGGTCAAGAAATGATGTTGAATTTCAATATCAATATTGCCTCAATGTTGAGGAAGATCCAAAGACTTTTAGTGAAGCAATGGCTTCAAGGATGTTGCATTGCGGAAAGAAGCAATCCAAAGTGAGATGGACTCCATCTTGCAAAATAATACCGAAATTGGTTGACTTACCTCACGGATGTAAACCATTAGGATGTAAGATGATCTTTAGGAGAAAGATGAAAGTGGATGGCATCAGAGACAAGTACAAAGCCGATTGGTGATCCAAGGCTTTAGGCAAAAGGAGGGTATTGATTTTTTCGATACATGTTGCTAGGATATCCACCATTAGACTGTTGTTAGCACTTGCTGCTATCCACAATCTGGTGATTCACCAAATGGATGTGAAAACTGCATTCTTAAATGGTGAATTGGATGAAGAGATATACATGAAGCAACCTGAAGGGTTTGTTATGCCAGGAAATGAAAATAAGGTGTGCAAACTGATGAAATCTCTTTATGGCTTGAAACAAGCACCTAAACAATGGCATCAAAAATTTGATGAGGTTGTGTTATCTAGTGGTTTTGTTCTAAACCAAGCAGATAAATGTCTATACAGCAAGTTTGATACTCATGGCAAAGGAGTTATCATTTGTTTGTATGTAGACGACATGTTGATATTTGGTACAGACCAAGGTCAAGTTGATGAAACTAAGGCATTTTTGTCTTCTAAGTTTGATATGAAAGACATGGGGGAGGCGGATGTGATCTTAGGAATAAAGATCAAACGTGGAAACAATGGTATCTCCATCTCTCAATCACATTATATTGAGAAGATATTGGAGAAATTTAATTTTAAAGATTGTTCTCCGGTAAGTACTCCCATTGATCCTAACCTGAAGTTATTACCTAATAAAGGTGTAGCGGTGTCTCAACTTGAATACTCAAGGGCGATAGGATCACTTATGTATGCAATGATAAGTACTAGGCCTGATATAGCTTATGCTGTTGGTAAACTTAGTAGGTTTACAAGTAATCCTAGTTCTCATCATTGGCAAGCCATGAATAGAGTATTCAAGTACTTAAAAAGGAACCATTGGTTATGGTTTGACATATCTTTGGGTTTCCTTGGTCATTGAAGGTTACTCTGATCAAGTTGGATAACCAATATGGAAGATCATTCTTCCACAAGTGGTTGGGTATTCCTCCTTGGAGGAGGTGCTATATCTTGGGCATCCAAGAAACAGACTTGCATTACAAATTCAACAATGGAATCTGAATTTATAGCTTTAGCAGCAGCTGGTAAAGAAGCTGAATGGCTAAGAAATTTGATATATGAGATTCCATTGTGGCCCAAACCTCTACCTCCCATGTCTATCAGGTGTGATAGTCAGGCTACGTTGGCTAAGGCATATAGTCAAGTGTATAATGGGAAGTCTAGACACTTGGGAGTAAGACATAGCATGGTTCGGGAGTTAATCATGCATGGTGTGATATCAGTGGAGTTTGTAAGAACTCAGCATAATTTGGCCGATCATTTAACCAAAGGGTTAAGTAGAGATCTCGTGAAAAGGTCGGCTGTGGGATTAGGATTAAAGTCCATCTGAAATTTCTTATGTTAAGATACCCAATTCCCATCTAATATGACATTAGGTGCTGAATTCAATGTGGAAAGCTTAACATGTGGAGATTGGAACACATCATCGAAAGAATCCCAAAAGGTATGTGTTCGGTTCTGTAAGTTAAGGAGGTTGAAGTATAACTTCTTAATGGTTCTTTTGAAAAATTGCATTTGCAGTGCAAGAAAGAAAAGAACTACCTATATAAGCATGAAGTTTAGCGCGCCAAGAAGCTGGGACTTGGCTTTGATATGCTTATGAAGGATAGGGACACAGGCTAGTAAACTAGTGTCAAGTAAGAGTAATGTTTTAAACTATTGTGCGGATTACCTTCATGTATTCAAGATGAATAGAAAGGGTTCAATCCTTAGTGACACCCTGATATTCGAATATTTGAAATGTGTAATAAGCTAAGATGAAATTCAATCGTCACGATATTTCATTTATGCAATAGTTTGTAGTATGCTATGACTTTGGTAATTTGATCGGTAATTACACTAAAATAGGGAGGATTGTTGGATATTTTAGTGTAATTGATCTCATGATTATGTTAAAATAAGAGTGCACGCTTGTTTTAATGTAATAAAATGAGATGTATGCAGTTTATGCTGGTTGCGCCTCACTGTCGCTTGAAGCGACAGTTAAGCGAGAGTTTTGCAAGATTGGCAGAAGTTTCTGTCCATTCGCGCATGGAGCGTGACTTAGGCGCCACTTAAGCGCAAGCTTGCGTGTGAAGCGCGAACGAGGCGCCACTTAAGCGGAAGATGCACACCCTGTGTTAGCGAAGCTGCGCATGGAGCGAGAACGAGGCGCCCGGTGAGGCGCGAGACGTTGAAAAAGCAGCTTTTTATGCGAAAGCGTTATAAATCGCTAGTTTTTAAGGAACATGATGCGCTTTTTCCTTCGAAGATCATTCTCTGCGGTTCTCGAAAGTCATAGAACAAGAACATACACAAGAACAAAACTCTTAGAATTAATCTTTCGATTTTATCCGATTGAACAATTTTGGTTGAACCGAAATTTGATTCAATCACGAAAGTGTTTTTACACGACTTGATTTATCCAAGTATTGTCATTTTGTTCATCTTGAATTATCAAATCCCCAACAAAGTGAAGCCTGAAGAATCAATAAATGGATATTATAGAAATGGATATTAGTAAACCAGACAAAGGAAAGATGAAAACATGATTTACATGTCTTACCTCTTCCTTTAAAAATAGTCATGAATATATCAAGGGTGGCTGAAAAAGACAACTGAAAAAAGGAAAGAGAAGTTATCCATAGGCAAGGGAAAATGAAGGTGAAGTTATGTAGGAAAAGAGAGAGTTAAAGAAAGCATTAAGTTTAACCTGAAGATGTAGTCTACGTTCCACCCATATCTGTTGACCGTGTCCGCAACATCGTCCCCGCCTTCGGTACCGGAGTTGTAAGGTTGGGTTGTGGCGTAACTGGTGTGGACTTGCGGTAGAGGAGTGGGATGAAATTGTCGCTTTCTTCATAGAGAACGTTATGTTATCTATCAGTGTTTTATCTGTTTTTCATCTTTATCTCTTCTCTAAATTTTTGGAATAGTGTAACTGCATGTTCCTAACATCGTGGCTATCGATTTGGAGAATTGGCAACTGCCCACAATTTAAAGGCTGCACACGTAATGTTGAAAGTCAAAGTCAAAGTCAACATTCCACATAATAGTTTGTGAAATTTCTGGAAAAATTGAACTGTTGATCCACGACATGTTCATCGTGTTACATCGATCCCACACTAAAGAGTTGTGATCTTCATCATTAGGTCTCGCCAGAGTACCGTCGACGAAGTGAAGTTTATTCTTCGATCTCAACACCATTATCATCGAACAAGACCAGGTATGGTAATTGCTTCCGTCAAGAGGCGGAGAGACGATTGTCGTGCCTGGATTGTCACTTGGATGCATGTAATAAGGATTCAGCATATCATTATGATATCCTTTGTTGGAGCCATTAGAGACTTCCTCTTGTTCACCGGAACTGCTCGAAGGTGTCACTGTTGCCATGGTTAACCAAAAAACACAGAAATCAATGAGACGAAAGAAGGAGCGATTGAATGAGAGAAGAAAAGAAAAGAGTGAAGCGATGGCGGCAGAGCCCCTAGAGTGGAGCTCTGATACCATGTTGAAGTTGCGACTGAGAATCCATGGAAGCAAAGTATGAAAACTCAGAGAGAAGAATGCAGAGAAACAAAGGAAAAATTCTTCTTCATTCAATAATCAATATGTACAATGATGAAGAGTATATGTACTACTCATTTACAATTGATCTAATCTCTAACTAATCTAACAAACTAGAGACTAACATCTAACCAATCAACAGAAAACTAACAAACTCTATTCAACCCTCAACTAGAGAAAGGGGAAAGTGAAAGCTGAGGACTTGAGCTCGAAGAGAAGAGTCACAGATATTACTTCACTTTGCTAACATGGACAGTGTCACTTAGCTGAGGTGTCAAACTTGCTGATGTGGCGTCTCTTGTGGAATGTTGACTTTGACTTTTACTTTCAACATCCTCCCTTAAGCTGGGATAGATGTCAATCATTCCAAGCTTATTAGTTTGCAGCAGAGAAAAAAATTCCAGGACTAAGGGGCTTTGTCAATATGCAAACCACAGTCTACATCATCTGTAAGTTTTGGTATTGAAATGAGATTGAAAGAAAAGTTTGGAATGAATAAAACATCATTAAGAACTAGGGTATCACCGAGGTAAATGGTACCAGCAAGGCTACAATGAACAATTGTTCCATTTGGTAAGGTTACAGTTACTGGATCTATTTTCCTAATGCAATGAAATAAATGTCTAGAGTAGCAAACATGTATTGTAGCACCTGTATCTATGATCCAGGCTTGTTCTTTTTATGAGTTAGGAATGATACAGAGAATACTTGACTTAACAGTGGTATAGTGGTTTATCTTGTGAGAAGAAGATGAGCTTGAGCCTTGAAGAAGTGCTAGAACGACTTTGTATTGTTCTTGTGTAAAACCAACATTAATTCCCAGACTTTGATGATTGTACCTTTCCTGCATCACTATGCTCCTCATCATCTCCTCCATCAGCTTCCTCCTCAGCATTGCTTTCTCCAATACAATTATTGACAGTTCCTTGTTGATTGAAATGTGGAGGTAAACCATGTTTCCTATAGCAAACATCAACTGTGTGGCTAGTTCTACCACAGTGAGAGCAAAGCTTAGTACCTCTGCCTCCTCTACCATTTCCATTCCTTCCTCCACGGTCTCCCCTCCCCCTAAAACTACCTCTTCCTTGGAAACCACCAGTAGCGGCCAATACCTTTGGCTCATCAACAGAAACATTAGTTTGTCTTTCTTGTTGTATCAACAAAGAATTGACCTTAGCTATGTTAGGGAGAAGGTCCATAAGCATGATTTGAGACCTAACCGGAGAGTATTGTTCGTTTAATCCTTTCAAGAACCGTAAAACCTTTCCACGTTCTCTATATTCTTTGAATTTCTTTTCAGCATTACAACTAGTATTGTTTTTATCATCACACTTAGGAGCAGTCAGAAAATTCTCAAGTTCTTGCCAAAATTTCTTTAGTTTAGTGTAATAGGAAGAAATCGAACTGTCACCTTGTTTTATAGTGTAAATTTCTTCCTGCAAATCCGAGATCCTGAACATGTCGCCTTGGTAGAATCTGTCTTTCAAGTCCTTCCACACTTCAGTGGCAGTGTCCATCCACATAAACTAGAAATGCAGTGAAACCAGTGGAGCATTGCTTGGTATACAAGTAGTTAGCCTTGGATTGGGTATATCTTGTGTTCAGCAGTGTCTCAGTGAGTTTGGCATTCCATTGCCTACTAGCTTGTTTAAGGCCGTAGAAGGATCTCTCCAGTTTGCACACAAGGTCAGGTTGTTTGAGATGTAACCCAGGTGGTGGTTGAATATACACTTCCTCTTCAAGGTCCCCGTGCAGAAAAGCAGTATTGACATCGAGTTGGAATAGATGCTAATGCTGACTTGCTGCAGTGGCCAATAATAACCTCACAGTAGTCATCTTCACCACAGGGCTAAAGGTTTCCAAGTAATCAATACCTTCAGTCTGTGTGAAGCCCTTGGCAACAAGCCTAGCTTTGTGCCTTTCAATAGTACCATCAGCATGCAACTTGAGTTTAAAAACCCATTTACATCTAATGGCTCTCTTATGTGAAGGCAAAGCTACAATTTTCCAAGTGTTGGTTTTCTCAAGAGCATGTAATTTAGCCTCTATAGCACTTTTCCAGTTACTATCACTCATAGCCTCCTCAAAAGTTGATGGTTCAGACAAGGAAGAGAGGTTAAGAGCAAAGTGTTTGTGTGCAGGTGAAAGTCTGTCATAAGAAATAACATTACAAATGGGATATAAGTTACCTCCAGGTTTGGATGATGAAGAAAGTGATCCAGAATTATGGATTGTATCCTTGAGAAGGGAACAATGATAGTCTTGAAGGTATGAGGGTGCTTTAGAGGGTCTGGTAGATCTTCTCAGGGTATCTGTGACTGGAGGTGTGGGTGGTGAAGCATTGGAGGTGTGTTGAGCTGAAGTAGTGTCTGGTGTGGAGGCAGGGTTAATATTTTGAGTGTTTGTGTTGGTAGATGGAGAAGAGGTAGGTTCTGGTGTGGGGGCAGGATCGATATTTTGAGTATTTGTGTTGGGTAAGGTTATGTTTTGTGGTTCTGTATGAGTAGTGTCACTGTTTGGAGTAACAACAGTGGGTGGGGATGTATGAGTAATGTCAATGTTAGGAGTAGAAGTGGTGTTTGTGTTGCTAGTGTCATGTGTGTGAAGATCATCAAAGTAAGGAATAGAGCTATTAAAGCTATGACTAGAATGTCAATTTGAGAAGAGGACCCCTTTGTTGAATTATGTGTGTATGGAAATATATGTTCAAAGAAAATTACATCACGAGACAGAAAAATTTCGCTAGATTGTAAATCAAACAACAAATGACCTTTAACTCCATGTTTAAAGCCTATGTACACACATTTCTGGACCTAGGATCTAATTTCTTTCTATTTGATTTTAAAGTACTAGCATAACACAAACATCCAAATACTTTTAAGTTGTCAAAGCTTGGATCATGTCCAATGAGTATTTGAAAAGGACTCTTTTGAAGTAAAAACTTAGTTGGTAATCTATTTATGATGTGTACAGCTTGACTAACTGCATGAGCCCAAAAAGCTTTAGGCAATTTTGATTGAAAAATAAGTGCTCTTGCAGTGTTCAGGATGTGTTGATGTTTCCTCTCAACAATACCATTTTTTAGGGGTTTTCAACACATGAGATTTGATGAATGATGCCCTTTTCTTTGTAAATATTGCTTAGTATAAACTCTGCAACATTGTCTGTTCTAATGTACTTTATTTTCTTATTAAATTGTGTGTCTACAAGTGAGACAAATTTTTTGACTAAATTTGAAGTTTCTGATTTTAGTCTCATAGGAAAGATCCATGTAAATCTACTCTTATCATCTACTACTGTGAGAAAATATCTATAGCCTAAGATAGATGAGACAGCAAAGGGCCCCCAAATGTCCATGAGTATGGTGTCAAAACAGTGTTCAGCTACTGTGTGACTATGGGGGAAAGGTAACCTTTTTTGTTTTGCAAGAAAGCATACATCACAAGGACTAACAGATTCATCACATTTGACAAAAGGAAAACTTTTATGCAATTCATTTAATTTTTCAAGGGATGGGTGCCCAAATCTCATATGCCAAATCTTACAATCATTGCTAGGAGCTAGATTACTTACAGTACATGTCTCATTAAGAGCTTGAAAACATAAACTATTTGCTGGATGTGTGATGGAGGTTGGTCTTGAGCAAGGAAACACAAGGTGATACAATCCACGCCTCCGTTCAGCTATCCCAATCACCTTCTCCGTGTACTAAAATTCATCAAAACCAATCTAGGCCAGGGAATGTACTTCAGAACTGATTCATCTCTATGTCTCAAGGGCTATTGTGATTCTGATTGGGGAGCTTGCATTGACACTAGAAGGTCTACCACAGGTTATTGCTTCTTTCTTGGCACCTCATTGGTCTCATGGAAGAGCAAGAAACAAAATATAGTGTCGAGATCTTCCTCCGAGGAAGAATACAGAGCTTTAGCTCAAGCAACATGCGAAGCTCAGTGGCTACTATATTTACTGAGGGAGTTACATATATCTCATAACATTGATGTTGCCATTTACTGTGACAACCAGTCTGCATTACACATTGCTGCAAATCCGGTCTTCCACGAACGAACAAAGCATATAGAGATCGATTGTCACGTTGTTCGTGATAAGGTTCGCAATGGAACACTGCATCTCCTTCCAATATCAACAAAGGAATTTTTTCTCTGCTGCAAACTAAGCTTGGAATGATTAACATCTATTCCAGCTTAAGGGAGGATGTTGAAAGTAAAAGTCAAAGTCAACATTCCACAAGAGATGCCACATCAGCAAGTTTGACACCTTAGCTAAGTGACACTGTCCATGTTGGCAAAGTGGAGTAATATCTGTGACTCTTCTCTTCGAGCTCAAGTCCTCAGCTTTCACTTTCCCTTTTTCTCTAGTTTAGGGTTGAATAGAGTTTGTTAGTTTTCTGTTGATTGGTTAGATGTTAGTTTCTAGTTTTTTAGATTAGTTAGAGATTAGATCAATTGTAAATGAGTAGTACATATACTCTTCACATTGTACAGATTGATTATTGAATGAAGAATAATTTTTCCTCAGTTTCTCTGCATTCTTCTCTCCGAGTTTTCATACTTTGCTTCCATGGATTCTCAGTCGCAACTTCAACACGTAATGTTGTTTTTATAAAGGAAACTGCACAGTTAGTGTAACTATTTGTTAACTTGTGTAGGGAAAAAAATCTGACACCAAATTGTGACAGTTATTTTTGGAAGGCCCTTTATTAATTGTTATAGATAATAGGCTAAAATGTTTTTCGTCCTTTAATTTATTTTAAAGTTTCAGTTTGGTCTTCTAAGTTTTTATTTTTCCAGTTTGGTCCTTTAAGTTTGAAATTTGTTACACATAAATCTTTGTCATGGACAATCCATTCATTTGAGTTAACAGATGTTAGCGTATCTGTTAAGTTGATGAATAATACGTGACTTTCACATGACTTTTACGTGACTTTTACATCAATTCTAGTTTCGTCCTTTAAGTTTATTTTATATTTTAGTTAAGTCATTTACAATTAAAATCATCATCTTCTTTCCTACTAAAATCACAAATCTTATTTTCTACCCAGAAAATTCCTCAAGTCATACTTGATGAGATACTCAATTCTTTTTACTGAGCATCAAAGGGAAGTTAAACTAAAACTTAAAATAAACTTAAAGGATGAAACTAGGATGGATATAAAAGCCATGTAGGCTACTAGTCGTCAATTTAACAGACACATCAGCATCTGTTAAGTCAAATGGACGGAATATCTAAAAAAATATTTATGCTTAACGAATTTGAAACTTAGATCAAACTGGGAAAAAACTTAAAAGACCAAAGTAAAACTTTAAAATAACTTAAAGGACGAAAAATACATTTTCTCCTATATAATTACAGCAATACATTACAACATTATATAGAAACACAATTAAAAATCACTTCAACATATTTTAATAAGTCAAACAAAAATAAGGTATAAAACCATTTAACTAATAACTAATAATTTAGGATTGGATATAATACTTAAAAATAAAAATAATACAATAATAACATACTGTTAAAATATGTTAATTATTAAAATAAAAATAGAAAAAATACTAATATGTCTGTGTATTGGAGTGACTAAGTTACACAAGAAGTGGTTGAAATTGTGTGCCTTTTTTAAATTTAAAGACCTAAAACCTTCTTAAAGTGATATTCTCAAGATAAACTTGGATATGAAAAGGTTAGTACCAGTAAATAAACTCATACAAAAATTTAACTTGACTATTGATTAAAAACATAAATGGTTAAGAGCGACTTAAGCTTGTAAAGAGTGTGTAAGCTTTTAAAACCCTTTTATAGTAATTGATGTGATTATTTAGTGAAAACAGATTTGAGAAGATTGGATAAACAAACCTTCTCTTAGTTTGAAAAACACAAGTTATAGCAAGTGAGTAAATAGTATGGAAAGCAACTAAATAACACAGTAGAGTTATAGAGGTTCACCCAATCATTGCCTACGTCCTCTCTCCACTTCCTTGTGAGTATTTGCACTATTTTCCAAAAAGTGATATCTCTAAGTGAAGAATGAGGGTCTTTATATAGCCTTCAAAAAGTGAGTTCTTTCTTGGAGGTTAAGTCAACTTGAGGGTTGAGTTAGGGTTGTGATCTGATCTTTCCATAAAGCATGTTCAAACCCATACTCAAGTGTAGAGGGAGGTCCACTAATGGATGAACCTGTGTCCCTATATGGGTGACTCTTCAAAGCTACACTTTTATGGTAGGCGCTGAAATTTACAAGCTGCATTTGCCTTTATGACTAAGCATGATGTCATCATTTAAGTGCTGGTGCATTTTGATAGTCCAAGAAGTCTCCATACATTGTAGTGTTCCAGTGCAGGTGCATCGTTATATTCTGGTGCAGGTGCGTCCATTGCAGGTGCAATATTATAATTTGGTGCAGGAGCATGTTGTGCAGCTGCACTGAACAAACACATCAAAATAACACAATATATCCAAAAATGCTTTAATCATAAACTTAACCCTTCAAAACTGAGAATATTGTTATTTTGCATATAATACTATATTTACTACCTATTCTTACTTAAAAGAGAGCAATTACTTAAGTTTAGATGTATGAATAACTCTATATAAAATACAGTTATCAAACTATCGGAAGGCAAGGTGGAAAATTCGTTGACATATCTAAAGTTGGTCAAATATTTAACTACTTATTAAAGGATAAATAGATTCCACTCCTCGATGGTGCACCTCTATTTATAGACGAAGTAGCCCGGCTTTGTCCGTCGGATCTTGCCGGTCGATCCTGGCTGTCGGTTTATAAGGTCCGAGCGGGACATGCAACTCTTCATACTGTGGTGTTTTTGGGCCGCGTTTTTGGAGAGTGATTGGGCCTAGCCCAATCGTTCAATGGGGCTCATTTGCCCAGGTCGGAACAAGACTCAATGCATTGCCTTCCCTCACTTACATTAATATGATGATACAAAACTAGAAACACCATTCTTATAACCAATATAATTTGAACAAATATATATATGAATGAAGTGAGTGCCCAGTTTCTGTTTTGTCTTTGATTTTGGGGTTTTTTTTTACCCCTCACCAGCTTCCCCCATACCCCCACACAATAGTGAAACCCCAAAATACCCTTGACAAGACGTAATTTTTTTAAATTAAGACCAATCGTATATACACCTGGGAAGTGTATATACGACCCTATGTCATAAGCCATCGTATATACACCCCCAAGGCGTATATACGATTGATGTGGGGGTTGACCAATCGTATATACGCCTGGAAATATCAGTGGCTAAAAGGCTCAATTCCGTCGCTAATTGCCATTAGCGAGGGACCAGTTCGGTCACTAATATCCTCTCGCTAATTCCCTTTATCGAGGGAAATTGTGTCAGTCGCTAATTAGCGAGGGACTATTCCGTGGCTAATTCCCTCGCTAAGTCTGACAACACACTTCCCAAATCTGACCGGCACGCTTCTCAATCTGGAAAGGCTTATTGTTATTACTATTATTATTGTTATTACTATATATTGTTATTATTATTATTATTATTATTATTATTATTATTATTATATTATCCTCATCATCAAACTTTCCAGAGAGAGAGAGAGGAGTGAGAGTGGTGGTGTGGTGGTGGTGGTGGTGGTAGTGGTAGTGTGGTAGTGTGGTAGTGGTGGTAGAGAGAGAAGGATAAGGAGAAGAGTAAGGGAGAAAGAGAGTGAGAGAGATCTATATGGTGGTGGTGGTGTGGTGGTAAATGGTGGTGGTGGTGGTAGTGTGGTGGTGGTCGTAGAGAGAGAAGGAGAAGATTAAGGGAGAAAGAGAGTGAGATGTATGTGGTGGTGGTGGTGGTGGTGTGGAAGAAAAAGAGAGCTATGTGTTGGTTGTGGTGTGGTGGTGGTCGTAGGAGAGTGAGAGGGTACTTGGTGGTGGTGGTGGTGGTGGTTGGTGGGAAAGTGGAAGAGAAGAAGAGAGAAGAGAGAATAGGGGAGAGAAGAAAAGAAAGTAAAAATGAGAGAGAGTGTGTTTGGTTCGGAGTTTTAAAAAAAAAAGACAGACATTTAGCGAGGGACCTATAATTCCGTCGCTAACCACCATAGATTTGCGTGCAACGGTCAGATCTTTTCCAAGACGTGACAGGTTGTGTCAGACATTTAGCGAGGGACCTATAATTTCGTCTCTAACCACCATAGATTTGCATGCCCAAATTTTCAAATTGGTGCCTTGCCTCAATTCCGTCGCTAAATGTCTCAATTTCGTCGCTAATGGTGACGTTTAGCGAGAGAATTTATTCCCTGGCTAATTTGTTTTTTTGCGAGGGAAAATTTTCCAGTTGTTAATTCCCTGGCTAATCAGTGTTTTTTTTGTAGTGATGTTCATTTGAACATATATACGATTCCTATGGTATTTTTTTAAGTCAAATAAAAATTAATTAAGGCCTGAAAATAGGTTTAATGTGTAGTTCGTTAACACGTGACGATGTTATACGTCGAACGAATAATTTAGGCTAAAAAATCGGTTTTCGGGCAACCTACTCCAATCTAATATCTATATATACAAAAACATCACCACTAAACTTCCAAAATTAGCCCTCACCATTAATTGACACATGTACTACCTAATACAAAGTCAAAGGGTATTAATGTCATTTTACGAAACAAACTTTTCACTTTCCTAACTTTTTACTCTTCCCAACTTTCACTCTTCCCAATTTCACTTTTTCCAACTCATTTTCTCTTTCTCTTTCCCTCCACCTTTAATTCAAATTCAAACTCCCTCACAAATCTATATATACAAAAACATCACCACTAAACTTCCAAAATTAGCCCTCACCATTAATTGACACATGTACTACCTAATACAAAGTCAAAGGGTATTAATGTCATTTTACGAAACAAACTTTTCACTTTCCTAACTTTTCACTCTTCCCAACTTTCACTCTTCCCAATTTCACTTTTTCCAACTCATTTTCTCTTTCTCTTTCCCTCCACCTTTAATTCAAATTCAAACTCCCTCACAAATTTATTATCATTATTATCTATCTAATCTAATATTAATATCTTCTAATATCTATCTATTTATACTAATAAACTACACTTAAAATTCCACTTAAAATTTAATTTTTTTTTGACCAAAAAAATTTAAATCTTTTTCACAGACATCCATACTCACTAAATAATAGAAAGACAATTATTTTTTTGTCAATAAAAATTATAAAACTACTATAAAAAAATTAGTGACAAATATTTGTTCCATATTTTTTTTAAGACTATTATAAACCTACTATATAAAAAATACGGGATTAATGTTTGTCATTGATAAATCTACTATTTAAAAAACAACAAGGCTTCCGTCAAAACAAAAAAAAGAAGGCTTAATGACTATTTAAACTATTGATTAATATTTAAAATAAATATTTTTATTGATAATCTACTATCTATATTTTACTATCAGCTATAATCTATTATTCAACTAAAATAATCAATTGAAACTATGAAATAACTGCAATGATATATAAGAAAACACACGATAACCGCACTGATATATAAAATATACATGATTAATATTTCTCATCGAAAATTATAATTTTTTAAGACTACTATTTAAAAAACAAGAAGATTTAATGAGAATTTAAACTACTGATTAATATTTAAAATAAATATTTCTTATTGATAATTTACTATCTCTCTTTTACTATCTACTATAATCTACTAATCAACTAAAATAATCAATTAAAACTACGAGATAACAACAACGATATATATATATATATATATATATATATATATATATATATATATATATATATATATAAATATAAAACACAGGATTAATATTTGTCATTGATAATTAATGTTTTTGAATACTATTACAAACCTACTATCTAAAAACAACAAGAAGACTTAATTACTATTTTAACTACTGATTAGTATTTAAAACAAATATTTCTTATTGATAATCTACTATCTATCTTTTACTATGTACTATAATCTAATAATCAACTAAAATAATCAATTGAAACTATGAGATAACTAAAATGATATATGAGAAAACACATGATAACCGCACTGATATATAAAAAAAATCCATGATTAATATTTCTTATTGAAAATTATAATTTTTGAAGACTACTAGAAACCTACTATCTAAAAAACAAGAAGATTTAATGAGAATTTAAACTACTGATTAATATTTAAAACAAATATTTCTTATTGATAATTTACTATCTACTATAATCTACTAATCAACTAAAATAATCATTTGAAACTAAGAGATAACAACACTGATATATAAAAACAGGATAATCGCATTGATATATAAAAAACACAGGATTAATATTTGTCATTGATAATTAATGTTTTTGAATACTACTACAAACCTACTATCTAAAAACAACAAGAAGACTTAATTACTATTTTAACTACTGATTAATATTTAAAACAAATATTTCTTATTGATAATCTACTATCAATATTTTACTATCTACTATAATCTATTAATGAACTAAAATATTCAAATAAAACTACGAGATAACTGCACTGATATATATATATATAAAAACACGGGATAGCTGCACTGATATATAAAAACACAGGATTAATATTTGCCTTTTTTAATTATAAGGTTTGAAGACTACTATAAACCTACTATCTAAAAAAACAAGAAGACTTAATGACTATTTAAACTACTGATTAATATTTAAAACACATGTGACAAATATTTGTCACTAATATCTAAAAAAGAGCAAATAATTGTCACTGATATATTAAAAATACGGGATAAATATTTTTTATTGACAATCTACTATCTATTATAATATACTAATCAACTAAAATAATCAATTGAAACTATGAGATAACTGCATTTATATATAAAAAAACACGGGATAACTTCACTGATATATAAAAAATATGTGATAACTGCAATGATGCACTGATATATAAAAAACACGGGATAAATGCATAGATTATTTTCAAATGATACTTTTAAATTTTTAGATTTTAATATTTATCTATTTTTTATTTGAAACTCATTTTTATCTCTTTAAATTTGTCTTTATTTTCACGGGGTAATGTTCAGATTATTTAAATTCTGTCTAACTTCATTCATAAAAGAATACGTCAGCACCGTGCGTATGCACGGGTATCCTACTAGTCGTAATGAAACCACATCCAATAAATCCGAAAAAAAATCAAGAATCATGACTCCCGTAGAAGAGACTTCTTTTGTGACTACGGCCTCAAAATCCCAAATCCCATCGTTTACTATTTTTTATTAATTTTTTTAATTTTTCATAGTCTCCAAAAAAATCTAAAAAAATTTGCATAACCTTATTTTAGTTTTGTTAGATTTTTAGTGGTGTTTTTATAATTTTTTTTGATTAGTTTTGACTCTTTAACGAATTTTTAGTAGTCTTTTAGTAAAAAAATTAAAACAAATCATTAAAAAAACAAAAAAAAACATCGTATATATGTTTTGAGTACATATATACGATTGGACATAAAATAACCATCGTATATACGTACTCAAAACGTATATACGATTTATTTTTATTTTTTTAAAAAAAATTAGTTTTCAAAGGGATATTTTGGGGTTATCAAATTGTGTGGGGGTATGAGGGGAAAGGGTGGGGGTATGAAAAAAACAAGCCTTGATTTTGGTATCAAAAACCATTTTGGTCACTTGAAGATTGGAAGCTCTTGTATATGTTTTTTGTGTTGATATTGTACTACATTGGGTGAGTGATGAAATGTAATGTGTGCATGTTGAAATTGGAGATAAACATAATCAAATCATTAGAGGGGCGAGTAGTCTTATTGGAGCTGAGTGTTTAGAATAAAAATAGCTTGAAAGCAAGAAGTATAATGGATATATGTTGGCTCCAGCTTTTATCGTTCCTTCTTATATGTTGTACAAGTCTACTTTTATACTTTATATGTTGTAGTTAGCCATATACTTGTGATTTACACGAGGTTTTGTCACGTATTTTTTAAATACACTTTATTAATAAAATAAAAGTTCTACATAATGATAAATATAGTTAATTAGTTCTTTTAATTCTCTAAAAATGAAAAAAGGGTGAGAGTATTCAAGCAATGCAAATAATTAGACAAAACAATGAAATTATAATTAACAACAACATACAATATTTTCCTATCTTCACTAAACACAAAATATTCATTAATAGAAATTTAAAATATACATTTATACAGATACAAAAAAAAATAGTTATACCAATAATATGTAATCTTTTCCTGTCAAGACTCAAACGAAAAATAATCATTTATAAAAAATAAAGGCATTCGTGTGGTCAAAAAAAAAATAAAGGCATTCGTGATAATAAAAACTGAAATAAAATTATATCGACAAAGTAATAGTTCCTTCTCAATATTCGAAAAATATAAGCATTTAAAAAATAAAGATATTTTTAAAGAGAAAATATAAAAAAAATATTATAATGACAATCATTAGTGGACCTGTTTAATGACACACCACCACTGCTAGAAACTTTGTTAGAACCCTTTCCCGCCCAATCCGAATTTAAACATGCCCAACCTTTCTCAGGAGGAAGCCATTTGACTTGTAAGGTTGAAAGAGAACCAGAATTCATAAAATTCTTGGTCTACATTGCATCCATGTACTCACTGCAAGTATGAAGGATCAACTGCAAAGGAGCATGAGGCGAACAAAAGAGGGTTCAAATCTCTCCTTATTACACTAAGTCCAAAGGAAACAACAGGTTGTCGCCCAAATGGAGGCACACTCAAGAGATGAGTCAAAACTCACATTCATTTGAAGATTATACAGGATCCATTGGTGCAAATCTTGGCGAAAGAAATAATCTCTTCCATCAATATTAGCAAGGTTGGTCCATATAGCTACAGCACGGCCGGGACAATCTCGCATGACATGGAGGGTTGTTTCAATAGGCTCCACACAAATGGTGCACTCAGGTAGACCTAGCTGCATTTTATACTTTCTTAGTATCATTAAAAGTTGGTCATGGTGCAAGAGCCAAGTGAAGCATTTAATATGGTTAGGCATCTTAATATGTGTGTGTGCGCCTGCATGCGTGTGTGCATGCATGGGCAGGCGTGTATGTGTGTGTGTGTGTGTGCGCACTGCGTGTGACACTTGGAGTTATAGAAAGAGTGAGTAAATATGCATTGGAGTTTTGAGGAGTCACTACAAGAAAAGTTTGTTTTAGCCACCAGCATTTGCCACGGAGCTTATTCCGTCGGTAATTTGCCACGGATTTGCGACGGCATGTGTAAAAAGTTAGAGAGCGAAATTTCTCACTGGAGTTTGCCACGGGTTTGCCACGGACATGTGAAAGGCCAAAAATTTGCGACGGATATGCCGTGGCAAATCCGTGGCAACCCAATGATGAAAATAAAACACCCACGATAACGTTCTCTCACTTTCCTTTCACACTTCTCACGCTCTCACTTCTCACTCTCTCGGCCTCTCACTCTCATCTCCGCCGATCTCACTCCCAGCTCCGCCCTCACTCTCATTCTCAGCCCTCATCACCACCCCTCACCTCTGCCGTCATCCTACCTACCTCTCCCTCTCCCGCGACAACCATCGATCCGAACCTCCATCTTTCGTCGTCGCCGCCGTCTTCAAAACCCTAAGTTTTCATCTTGAAATCCAAAGAAATCTTAGGTCAAGACAACCTCCGCGAAGTCTTCTCCGTCACACCTAGTTCGTATTCTTCTTTGGTTTGATTTATTGCTTCTATTTTGTTCTCAAACCCTAATTTTTCTCTAATTTTTCTTATTTGTCATTTTTTGAATGTTAGGGTTGGACTTAAGTCTCTTCTATTCTTTATAGGGTTTGAATAACGAAGGACTTCAAGGACATCGAGAGTGTCTTGTGCATCGACGCTTTTGATTTTGATTTTTGTTATGATTTTTTTGTGTGTTGTGGTTGATTTGTTGTGTTGGTTACTGACGGAGGTGAATTTTCTTGGACAACTTACGCATCCTAATTTGGTGTAATTGATCGATTATTCTTTGTGAGGATGATCATAGGCTTCTTGTGTATGAGTTCATGTTTCGAGGAAGTCGGAAAATCATCTATTCCTAAGTATGCCAAATTTTGTTTATTTGATTCGTTTGTCCTTTCTTAGCTTATGTTAGGAATTGATTTAGATCGATTGTAGAGGAATTCTTATTCTTAGGTGTTACGATTTATGAGAGTAATGCGTTAATGAGTGACCAATCTAATTCAAATGTAATGTCAATGGCGTTGTTCTTTGAGTATTTTATATTCCTTCTTCCACTCATTTTAATTTTAAGAAAATGTTGTTGCAGCTTTTTTTCATGGTCGAGCTTGAGGTTACAAAGCAGAAGAGGATCTTTGAACTTAATAGACAGTGCAAAACACGCTATTAATAAACTCAAGAAGTTGCCTCTTCTACAAGAAGTCCTCTCAAAGTAAGCTTTTATGTGTCTTTTCTTTATTTTAATAACTTTCCCAAATTATTTCTCAAAGAAAATGACTTCAACTAGAGTTTTTAGATCATGGAGTGCTAACTTTATCAAGAATTGGCTTTGAGCCGCTTCTCGATGGAAGCTCGCCAAATATTAACATACGCACAAGCAATTTTGAAGATTTTGAATGATGTAATGAGTTGATATCATTATAATAATTTCAATTCAATAATTTTTAACAACATTTTTTGGCATCGTATTCATTTTTCTTGTTTATGCGATTTCCTATAGACCTAGAAAGAGCAGTATGATAGAAGAGAGAAGTCAAGAAAAGTGGTCTTGGAAAGGTTTGGCTTTCATTAATTACACGACCAGGAGATGTTAACTCGTTATTAGAATTAATATCTTCGATGGATTTTTATTGTCTTGACAGTAATTATGTTTTTATCGAGGTCTGACGAAGAGATCAATGTATAAAACGTTACCTAGCTCTTTATGTAACTCTCATCTCTACCTCTTGCTCCGTCATTATCTTTTATTTTCTTTTCAAAGCTGTTTGATTCTCTTCAAGTTATAGTGTTTAAAATGCCCTTAGAGAAAACTTGGGTGGTCTTTTCTGTGTTTTGTTTGGGCATTATATCACACGTGTTACCAAAAATCTGTTTCATAAAGACATTATTTGTGTATGTTTTATCTCCTTTCATGAGTTCATTATAAGCAAAATTTTATGTTAATGTCATCTCTGTTGTAATTGCAGAGCCGACCTATATTTAATAAGAGTACGCGTTTTGAAACAGGTTGAATTTAATTGCTTGTTTCAAGCGGTATAGGATTTAGTTATTGCAACAGGTTGAATTTATATTTTTTGTTTTAACTTTTACAGCACTGCAAGTAAAGCTGCGAGGATGGAATCTAGAGATGGTGATCTTGATTTGGAATTTTCACGGTAGGGTTTGGATGACACTCATAATTTTTTTTTGCAATGAGAATTCGGGAATCTCTTATTTATATTTTGGATGGTAAATTTCGATTGCGAGGCCTAGTGCGGACAAGTCCTCTTCCGAGCAACACGCATCAAGGCGCGAAGCAACACCTTTGGATTTTGTGATCCGCCCCAGTCTAAAATTGATCCTGAAGAAGTTAGAGCACGAGCAAAACAAGTTGCACAAGACACCAGCGCATGAAGGTTGGCGTTTCATCTTTCAAGTTTTGGCTTTGGTATTTTGGGCTGGTCAAGATCGGAAGTCCGGTATTGGTTATGCTCAAAGGAAGGGACTACACCATTTAGCTACATTATTATTGATCGCAGACGTATGTACCATTGCTTAAATGATTTTTGCACATTATTTGTGTTGATTTTAGCTAGTTCCCTAGCTTACTTGAATGTTTTCACATTACTACCGAATTGTTCAGAAACAATCCTAGAACTTTGAACAATATTCGGGGAAGACACACACTTGTATATTCACGAAGGATCTCCGCAATGATACCGGAAGATCTTTCACGAGACAATTTGTTATCTGCATTGGATGGAGCTAAACTGGTCTATTTTGATGTTAGGATGCTCGCAAATCGCTCTTCTCATCGCTCGAGAGGTAATTTCATAGTATTAATTAGTTGTAAGTTTAACATAGGTTGAGTCATTTCGCCAGAATAGAAAGAGCTAGGGATTTCTGCCTAATTCCTAGGACGGTAATTGCATTTGATATTTAAGAAGAGATAGGCATGTGAGATGAAAAGTAAGCCAATATTGTAATTATATTTTGGTCTTGCGGGCATTTCACGAGAATATACCCATACTTGTTGATCTTTGAAAAGCCAAGGGAAGAAGGTTGAATGACCTTTTAGACATGGTGATTATGTTGTATGCTCAGAAAATTTTCCAAAGGTAACTAATTAATACTAGTGAATCCGGACAATGGTTAACTAACCAGCTGTATGACTTGATTGACCACTTGTGTTGGTGTTGTGTCGGTGTCCAATAGCAGCACATGTTGGAGACTCGCACATAGCATTTAACAGTTTTCTTCCAAGTCTCTAGGCATTTTCTTGGCTTGGTTGAACTGCTTCTTTGTGAAAATTCATCAACATGAATGATTTGCTATTTAAGATTTGTGACTTTAGTGATTCGTTTTGCTGCTAGTAGTTGGTTTTTTATATGTATGGACCAATTTAGAGAATTTATGTTGTTCTTAGAACTATTGATTGATTATTTGCAATCACCTCATGCATTTTGATTCTATTTATTGAGTGGGGATGAAGTCACATATTTTCGTTTTGGTTTTAGATATGTTAAATACCAAAAATTGCTATATGTGTTTATGTAGTCTATTTTGATTCTACTTTGTTTTAATATATTTTCCTTTTATAGTTTTGCTATTATCATCCATTTGGTTAGAGAGGACATACATACATACATACCCATCACGTGAGTGTGCATTATCTTTATGAAGCTTAAGCATAACATTCATCAATGACATCTTACATTTCTGATAACAGAATCCTCTCTCTTCCATTTCACAATGAGTTTCATTTCTTTCACTTTCTATTAGATTCTATTATGGTATCACGAGCTTCTTCTTGATCATAGCCATGTCTTTCGAAAACGATTCAAATCACATGAGGCGTGAAACCACACCACAAAGAACGACAAAACCGGCACTGTAAGTGTCACTCTCTTCAACGTAGAACATATTCAAGACCTTCGCTCGTGAGATCACCGTCAAACTTGATGAGAAGAATTTCCTTTCTTGGAAACAACAAGTTGAAGGAATTACTCTTCCTGGCTCTGACCAAGTTCTCCTTGGAAATGCCCAAGGTTTGAATATTCATGATTACTATCATTTGACAGAAATACTATGATGTCAAAATAATATTGTAGGAAGTTGGAAAATCAACAAAAGCAAAAAAATAGGCTTTCAAAAACCACTCTTGAATTTGTATCCACCTTGTTTTTTTTTTTGCTAGACTTATCGATGGACAAGTATCTGTGTTCTAGAAAATTTGAAGGTTAAAAACAATTTGCAACATGAACTTCAAGTATTTGTGCTCTGAAAATACATTTTAATTTCAAAAATGAGTGTTTCTGAGATAGTCATCTAAGAGCATGGATTTAGTCATTTAGCATTTTGGTCACTAGCATGAGAATAGCTCAATATCATGATTTTGTGTCTATAAATTTCACTGTCATGATTTTGAATTGTATGCAGCATTATTTTATGGCTGTGCTGAGAATATGTCTTAATTGCTTAGTTGCACTTCTTGTGTTAGAATCAACAATGATATCTCTTTTGCTTAGCATGGTTCAAGGAGCTTATATTCTCATTGTTGCAGAGTCCATCAACTTATAAAGCAGGACATCATTATGTCCTCTTTGCTTGTTGATTGCTGCTGCGCCTGCCCTCTTTTTCTTCTAAAGCAGGACATTAGAAATATTTACAATTGTTGCAAAATCTATAAGGTTTAGGGGCTTCATATTTTTCTTTCTTTTTTATCCAATCTTGCAGCCTGAATTCTATGCTTGTTATATATAGGTTAATTTTGTGGTGGTTACTTGCAATTCCAACAATTCGTGAGTACAACACATACCTTCAAGATAGGTAATATTATTCTCCATGTCTCTTGTTTTCATTGTATTGATTATCAATGAATAGCAAAGCAGTGACATCCTTATGAAATTTTAACTTGTTTTTTTGTGAAATTTTGTAAAGCGGTGAAAAGGTTGGAGCATACTGTTGGTTGGCTATCTCTTGCTATTTGTATTGTAGAACTTCTGATTTGCTATTTGTATTGTAGAACTTCTGATTTGCATAAAGGTTTGAAGATTTAATTTTTTTTTAAATTTTTTTTTTATTTTTGTCTTTAGTTATTTTGTTAGTTTGTAGTGGAGCATTGCATCTTTAGTTAGTTAATGTTTGTTAGTAGAAGACAATTAGTAATTAAATGTTTTGCACATGGATTGTACTCATTATTGTGGTTATTATGTTTTGCTTTATATAAGTTTATTAATTTTGATGTTGGAGCATTTATGTGTTCTGTATAGATATCACTATTAAATAGAATTTGGAGGCATAATTTAATTTTTTTTTTAATTTTTTTTTTAATTTTGCGACGGATTTGCCACGGAAGGTGTAAGAATTTGCCACGACTTTGCGACGGAAATTTGCCACAGATTTGCCACGGAAAAATTTGCCACGGATTTGCGACGGAAAAATTTGCCACGGAAAATCCGTGGCAAAGCGTTTGCGACGAGCGCTTTTGCCACCAAAAAATTTATGCATCGCCAAATCACAGCAGAAATTCATATTTGCCACGGATATTTGTACATTTGCCACGGGAATGTCCGTGGCAAACCACTGATTTTCTTGTAGTGAGTGATTGGTGGAGTGGTTGGAGAAGGCATATATGTATGGAGTTGTTGGATTATGAGTGGATGGCAAGGCATGAGTAGGGTTGTATTTTGGTTTTAGGTTGGTAGGAAAGGGATCAAACGAGTTATAGTAAAACACTACATACACTGATTGCTGATGCGCAAAGGTCGTCGATAAAGTCAAAAAGTCAGTAATTACCTGTTTCTAATATATTACTAACGAAGTTGTGGTCCTGTTTCCGATATATCCTATTATAATCTATCATCTTTATGTTTTTTCAGTTTTGGCATAGATCGTCAATTATAATTATCATATTTATCTTTATTCAATTTTGTTCAATACTTATGAACATTTGAATGAGATGATTTAGATTTCTTTTGACTTAATTAGAGGTCGTGAGTTCAAATAATGTTTAATTTTGCATAGCTTTTCATTTTAAAAAAAAAATAAGTAACGACTCTATTATCACGATAATCAAACTAGAGATTGGCAATTTGTGAATGAAAAATATTTGTATGGTACAACACGTTTAAGCACACATACTTAGACACAAACAAAAAAATATACATCATTCAAATATATATTATTTAATACTCTCGCAGTTCCTAAACTTTGGTCTTTTTAGAGTGTTTCACACAAATTAAGAAATCATAAATTTGCAATATCTAATGACTAAAGTACCTCTTTGTAGTATTAATACCCACTGACTTGGGAATCCAAATGGGTTAATATTGTGAGTAGTGACAATTAATTTTAATTTGAAGACTAATTAAATATAAAGGGTAAACTTGGAAAAGTTAGGTAAATTATACATTGATTGATATCTCAAAAGTACAAAAGTTTCGGAACAAAAAAAAGAGGAAAAAAAGGACCAAAATTTAGGAACGGAGGGAGTTGTACCTATATTCAGAAACTATTTTAGAAGAAATGTCATAACAGTGGCCTTAATAATAGTTTATGCGCGAGTTCGGGTGTAAAAGTAACGCTTACAATTATTGTCAACACATTCTAACATTTCGTCTCGTAATTTGTAAAATTTCTCATTATTTAATTCTTTCTTCTTATCCTTTTATTTATTTACTGATATACATTCCCGTGCGATGCACAGAAAACATTTCGGGTATATTGGTTATTAAAAAATACAATTTATTAAATTCTTAAATGTCTCACCCACACATATATGTAGTATTGTTTAATCGATTAACATTTTACTATTTTATTTGGCAAAATTTAGGTATAAATCTTTTCATGTGAAAATAAATTAAATTTATTTGTCATATATTTACTATCCAATTAGGTATGACAATGGGATTGGGTGGGGCGGAGCGGGGGCGTGAAGTACTCTCCGTCTCCGCCTCCAAAGTTGTCTCCCCTCCTCATCCTCGATTTCTGGTTTAGATAGTTTACCCCCTCCACCCACATCTTCACAAATCCCCAAAGTCCCTACGGGACCCCAGAAATTTATTATAAGTTAGAAAAACATATAAATTAAACTATAATAAAATTGAAAAAATATATATAAAAGTAAGACTAAAAGACAAAACTTTAAAATTTTAATATAAATAAAAATTAGTCATACTTTTATATTTTAATATTTAGAAAGTATAAAAGTTAGAACAATTTAGTATTTTAAATATAAATTAAAAACACATATAAAAGACTAAAGAAATTAATACTATATATATATATATATATATATATATATATATATATATATATATATATATAATAAAAATGTTTATGTAATATATTCGAGGCGGGATCCCTTGGGATGACAAAAAAAGGCACCTGTGGGTAACTGCGGGCATTATCTGCGATGGGTATGAGGCGGGTAGCTTAAACGAGTAACCACAGGTTTACTATACTGATAATTAGACTACCCGTCAATAAATTGGGTGGGTCCGGATATTGAGATACTCGTGTCCGTACTCGAAATAAATATACTTATTTGAAAACTTTCCTATTATTATTTATTTTAGTGTTATTTATCTTCTTTCATTAACTACAATAAGCTAAAAAATAAATGATAAAATAAATATATAATGAAATGCCTAATTTTTTATATGAATGAAGAGAAAAATGGTGTGCAAAAGGCTAAATTTTGTTTGGTATTTCAAATTTTATTTTCAAATAAATATATATATAAATTAATATTGGAAGTATCCGAGGGTATCTGCGAGGAGATTGTACCCATGAGAAACCCGCTACGCGGGCACCCGTGCGAGTATGTGGCTGCTACGGGTATTATTTATATTAAACGAGGCGCGTAGTGGGTAACTGTAACACCCTCATATTTCTATCTAGTAGAAATACTAAAGTGTACCTAATGGCATACATCAGAGTATAAAAATTCATGTCTCAGATATTGATTTGACCAAAAACTCTCGATTCCAAATCAAAGAGTCGTAAACATAATATAGTCCAAAGTTCAATATCCTAAAACAAGACAACAGCGGAAACGATTACATAACTCAAATACAAATTCAAGTTATAAATCGAATACAAAGATACAAGGGAAAACCATAACTAATAATAGAAGATCTACGTCTTCCATTTCCTTCTCGAGCACGTCATCCACTCGTGCCATAAAGAATCTTGTTTCCCTGTTTCTCTGTAAAACAACAACATTTGTAGGGTGAGATAACAAATCTCAGTGAGTCTTACCGTGACCCCTCACCTATCACTCGGTCCATTTATAAAACATTAATTAATTTCTTGATTTAATCAATAAAGCATGCACGTTACTAATTGCACAATACCGACTGCACATCTGCTAATCCCGTAAGCGATTGCATTCATAACGTCAAAACAATTGTACCATACCGATCGCACATCCGCTAATCCCGAGCCACGATTACATTAATTCTCTTTAGCATAACACCGATTGCACACATCCGCTAATCCCGGTGAACCTATCATTGAAGGCCTAGGTTTAGGGCCCATGACCTCCCCCTCCTAGTATGCTAACCTGGTGGGTCGTCACCTGGACTATACATATATATATATATATATATATATATATATATATATATATATATATATATATATATTAGACATAATTTTTTTTTCTCTATGATATAAATCCATATCATACGGTTCTTAAAACAATTGTTCCGACACGATACTCTAAGTTTTACGGTTTTTCGAAATATTCATAACATTAACCGCTTAATTCAAAACCACTTTGCATATGTATCAAAAGTTCTAACCAAAATTCGGCAGAGCTTCCTCTGAAATATGGACATCCCAAAATAATACATTTACCTGTTTAACCAGTCCAGACATCAATTTTGTTCGAAAATCATTAATTCCCGCACATGTACAAAATTTACGGTTTTTCAAGAGATTTGTAAATTCAACCAGAACAAACCAAACCACATTCAAACATAGCAATATCATCCATATATAATGTAAGTGGTTAGGAAAAAGATTTGAAAGAAGTTTGAAGCCGAATAGAGCGTCGAAACGAAACATCGAATTTTGGGGACATAAGGAACTTCTCAACTTTGTGCCCAAATTCTGTTCCGTTCCGTTCTCCGATCGAACCCAAACTATGTTTCAATCCAATTTCAACCACAACAGCCAACATACACCTATTTCAGAACAGACCACAGCAATCACAAGCAATTACTTCAAGTAATTCGTTTCAAGATTTGGAATAACACACACCGACATTTTTGCACACACATAAGTGCAGAATTTCCTACAGTGAGTGCACCTACCCGACCAATGATTTAAAATAGCAAACGACATCGGATTTCAACAAACAAACACTCATTGAAAAGCTCTCTGAGTGTAGTTTCTACATGTTATATCCATTTTTCAAAACAAGGCTCCAGTTGATACAATTTTTAAAAATACTACATTGCTGTACAAAAATCACACAGAACTTTTGCCCAACTTGCAACTCAATTTTCTTTCTCATTTCTTAATGAAATTTGATGAAACCAGTGCCTAATTCGTAGGGAATTCAGTCTACTTTCCAACGAAACAAGAATTATTTAAAACGGAGTTCAATTGAGAACTCAAGACCTGAAAAACTGAACCTATACACAGTTTAATTTCACAAATTTGACCTAACTTGAGACACTCATAACTTGAGCTACACAACTCCAAATTTAACGAAACCAGTGCCAAAACGACCGGCGTTAAGTCTATTTTCAAAAACAATCAGAAACATAATTTTTGGACTAACCGAACAGTCCCAGTTCTAAGGAAACCGAAGCTGTGTCCAGATTTTCTAAAACAGCGAGATCGAGACCAAATTGTGTTTTTCGCGACTCAAAATTTATGAAACGCGAGCAATTTCGACAACCACAGAAATCAATCAGTCAACACAACATAAACAAAACCCTAAGCGAGTAAATCTCACCTATCGTGATGAAAATCACGAAATACCGAGTGTTTCCGAATCCGAAACACCGAACTAGCTCCGAAACTTCACAAACTCAAACCGATCCGTTCCAAAAGCCCCAAAACTGAATTCCCCAATCCTCAAATTGTGAACACAGCAGCTGAAACACTCCAACCCTTCAAGACCCACGAATTTGAACCCCAATGCTTCAACTTTGAGCTTCCCAAACCTTAAGCTAGCTTCCACTATGAGCAAAACTTCATCTTCTCCATTTTGAGCTCCAATGGTCAACAATGGTGGATTGATAAAGATGAAGCAATAGGGTATAAAATTAGTATCAATAGGTAGAGCTTGAGAAATGGAGAAGAATGGAAGCAAAACATCTTATCCTTTATGGAGAATCCATGGAGAGATCTATCTCCCTTCCTCTTCTTCCCTTTGCCTCCTCTCTCTCGGTTCTCTCTCCTTTTTCTTTTTCTTTTCTTTCTTTTCTTTGTTTCTCTCTCTCTCTCTCTCTCTCTCTCTGTTCTCTTTCTTTTATTTCTTTCTCTTCCTTTTATTTCCTTTCCTTTATTCACTTAAGTGAGGAATGAGAGAGTGTTTGGATATTTTTAGGTCTTGGATCTCATTTAGTGTGAGTGGTATAAAGACTAAAGTACCCCTAGTGTTCTAATTTCCACTCAATTATGTATTTTAAATTATATACTCTAGAAATTATAAATTGCTCTCGTGACAACCTAATATTCGTGACTTGATTTATTACCTACTCGAGTAATAAATCACTCGTTAATTTCTTAATTCGAAATTAACGAAATTAGGGATGTTACAATCACCCCAACTTGGGAATTTTGTCCTCAAAATTGAACAAACCTACCTCAAGAGAACAAATACGGATATCTAGTCCGCATATCGTCCTCCCATTTCCATTTAGCTTCCTCGACCGAAGAACCATCCTAACTACTTTAACAATTGGAATTGTTCTCGTCCGAAGCATCTTCTCTCTATGTTCTAAGATATGACTTGGATAAGGCTGAAATGACGAATCAGTCAGAGATCAATCGTTTCTAACTCAACGGTTGACTTGGATTGAAAAGGTACTTCCTCGATTGGAATACATGAAACATATCACGTAGATTGGTCAATACAAGAGGTAAAGCTATACAGTACACAACTAGCACAATACTCTCGAGGACTGAGTTTCTTCGCCGGCAATGCTCTACCGGTATTAATGGTTGATGAAACTTTTACCATATAGGATCACCAGATTAAAACTCTAATGATCTTCTCCTTAGGCCAGCATAATCCCTTTTTGCTGACCCTAAGCTATCACCAAGTCTCACTATATACACAATAGTTGTTAATTCCTAATCATGAGTCGGATAATTCTCCTCATGGGGCTTTTCTTACATAGATGCATCGGTTACCACTTGTTGATGCAACATCATAACCTATCCTAAACCTTTCCTGAGGTGTCACTGTATATTCGAAATTCCAGAGACGGTTCCGAAAGAATTTGGATGAGAACAGAAGTCAATCTCTTTTACAACTCTAGAGGAAACATTCTTCTTAATCGAAATCTCTTCCAAACAGCAGTCCTTTACAAGTTAACCGAATGAGTGAAAGAACTACTGCCACTCCTGTCTAGTATATCACAAGTCCCAAAAATTCACTACAGACATCCAAAAATCGCATTTCAAAGGTTTAGCATACCACTTCTTCTCTCAGTGTACATTTAGAAGAATGTGGAGATGCTGATCATGATCCACAATGGTCTTAGTGTACACCAAGGTGTTATCATTGAAAATTTCAATAACTAATCCAAGTACAGGTGGAAAACTCAGTTCATGTAATCCATGAATAACTCTGGAGCATTAGTTAGACCGAAAGGCATCACTACTCCCTCGTAATGTCCATATCTAGTATGGGACGCTATCTTCGGAATAACTAAAGCCCTAACCTTGAATTTAAAGATAACCCGACCTTAGACCAATCTTTGAAAACACTGCTGCACCTCGAAGCTGATTAAGCAAATCACTTATTCTTGGCAAGGATACTTATTCCTAACAGTAACTTTGTTCAACTGGCGGTAATCCATACACGACCTCCTGCTCCCGCTTTTCTTTCCAACAAGTAACACATGAGCACCCCAACTTGTAGTAAACTGGGGAACATCACCTTTCGGTTTTATTTGGTACAGTACTATTAGAACTTCGGGTTAAACTCTGCCACTACAGTGTTCATAACTGACTCACAAGTGGGTAAAAGGTTACGTAAAAGTTTCTCGAAAAGTTTGAATATGAAATAATTTTCTTACTTACCCATAGGAGTTTATTTCTTCGCTAACCCGAAATACTAATAAGACGTATCTTCACCTCGCGACTCAGTCTTTGAATTCAATTACTAAATTCGGATGGTCTCACGCAGATGTATGGCTTTTCAGAACCTATAAGTCAACCGACTATTCTCTTGAACTGAGTCTACTATTCATTCACTTAAGTATGAGAAGATCTAAACAATAAAGATCTCTCGCCTGAAACATAACAGCTTTCCTAGTTAAGTAAGACTTACTAGAAAATTCTAAACTCTGTTCCATCATATTGTATTGTTGACTACTCTAGGCGGGACATGCATATTTGGATTAATCACGGAGTTGAGCTAATTATTATAACATCAAATAAATAATCAAAATAGAAGGATTCTTCCACGGAATCAAGCGGGCACAAGATAATGCTTCAGCGTTGATTACGAGAACAATTCTCACTATTTTACTCATTCCTTTGGTCCCACAACCCTCCAAACTCCACAACTCTCCAAACATAACCATAACTCCTAGAGTAACAATTTGGCAAATAACGTGTATTGCCCAACTTTGAGTAAGGCATTTAACACTCCGTTGATTCAACCTTCCTATAGGACAATACCACTTCCCATTCTTTAAGTAATTGGAAGTTTTACTCTTGTGGCATAATGGTGAAATGGTTTATAGTTATTGGTTTTTAAAACTCTACCGACTGCTGGAAGGCTACCGTTACTAACAACCATTTCCATGAGATAGACCCTTTTAAAAGTACAATGATTATCATTATAAACCGGGTTCTAAGAATCTATTCTTAATGACTGGAAGTCCTTGTCCAACTCTCCGGACCTCTAATGGGTATATGGCCAATAAACACTTTAAGGCTTAACAACTTAGAGTAAGGCAGAAGTACATTTCAGAATACCATTGAACAATTAGTTCAAATCCTCCTCAGATGTGTAAACATTTTCGTTAGCTTTCCAACGCATCCCGGAACATCAAAATCGGAGTTCCGAATTAAAATTTATAAATAAAACAAGTCGAGAACTGCGCGAAAATTTCTCCTGAGAACAAGATTGGCTTGCTCATAATCCCAAGGTAATAATAAGGTTATTTCGGTTACCATAACCTACTAATATCATCTTGAATGGAACTTGGTTCAGAAACCGTAATCGGGAACTGAGTCCATCAACATTAGGTGATTCTGCTTGCCGATATTGAGATTGCACTACAATTTACTAGGTCGGCTTTGTAGCATTTCGAAATGTGGCTTTAAGGAAAAAGAACCTAATCAATACTTGCAGTTATCTAAAAGAATGTCTCTAACTGCGACATAAGTTGGGGTTTACTCTAACCATAAGGTAAGGTTAGCGTAAAACCGTATTTCGGTAACAGATAGACTGACTAATCAATGGTCAGGATTTTGGGGTTTCAATTAATCTTAACAGATCTTACGATACTGGCTTTATTACTGCCCAAAGGCTTTGCTTAATGTAGCTCCCTGTAGAACCTACAATAGCTTCCACTGCAATTCTACAATTGCACCGAGTTCATTGAGTGACGATGCGCCTTAATTTCCTCAAACCAACTTGGCTGCCCATTGCTTGCTTGAGAACACCATCTCGTAGCCCCCTGCTCCGCCACGTGCTCGATAAGCGAGAAGGGCGAATTCCTACGGTTTAGGGTTTGGACATTTCGGAAGTGAGGCAAATAAATGTCATCATTCTCGGTAACTCACATGAAACATTGAGTGGATCGACTCAATACTTCACATAATATCTTTGAAAGGTTTCGACATTTAATTGTCTAGGTCCCTAGCCGACTCTATCTAACCTCTTGACCATAAGGTCTCTATGTCCGACTATTTGAATCGCTCACGATACCAAAATGTAACACCCTCATATTTCTATCTAGTAGAAATACTAAAGTGTACCTAATGGCATACATCAGAGTATAAAAATTCATGTCTCAGATATTGATTTGACCAAAAACTCTCGATTCCAAATCAAAGAGTCGTAAACATAATATAGTCCAAAGTTCAATATCCTAAAACAAGACAACAGAGGAAACGATTACATAACTCAAATACAAATTCAAGTTATAAATCGAATACAAAGATACAAGGGAAAACCATAACTAATAATAGAAGATCTACGTCTTCCATTTTCTTCTCGAGCACGTCATCCACTCGTGCCATAAAGAATCTTGTTTCCACTGTTTCTCAGTAAAACAACAACATTTGTAGGGTGAGATAACAAATCTCGGTGAGTCTTACCGTGACCCTCACCTATCACTCGGTCCATTTATAAAACATTAATTAATTTCTTGATTTAATCAATAAACCATGCGTTACTAATTGCACAATACCGATCGCACATCCGCTAATCCCGAAAAGCGGTGCATTCATAACGTCAAAACAATTGTACCATACCGATCGCACATCCGCTAATCCCGAGCCACGGTACATTAATTCTCTTTAGCATAACACCGATCGCACATCTGCTAATCCCGGTGAACCCTATCGTGAAGGCCTAGGTTTAGGGGCCCATGACCTCCCCCTCCTAGTATGCTAGGTGTGTGGTCGTCACCCGGACTATACATAATATATATATATATATTAGACATAATTTTTTTTTCTCTATGATATAAATCCATATCATACGGTTCTTAAAACAATTGTTCCCACACGATACTCTAAGTTTTACGATTTTTCGAAATATTCATAACATTAACCGCTTAATTCAAAACCACTTTGCATATGTATCAAAAGTTCTAACCAAAATTCGGCAGAGCTTCCTCTGAAATATGGACATCCCAAAATAATACATTTACCTGTTTAACCAGTCCAGACATCAATTTTGTTCGAAAATCATTAATTCCCGCACATGTACAAAATTTACGGTTTTTCAAGAGATTTGTAAATTCAACCAGAACAAACCAAACCACATTCAAACATAGCAATATCATCCATATATAATGTAAGTGATTAGGAAAAGGATTTGAAAGAAGTTTGAAGCGAGCGGGCGTCAAGCGAAACATCGAATTTTGGGGACATAAGGAACTTCTCAACTTTGTGCCCAAATTCTGTTCCGTTTCGTTCTCCGATCGAACCCAAACTATGTTTCAATCCAATTTCAACCACAACAGCCAACATACACCTATTTCAGAACAGACCACAGCAATCACAAGCAATTACTTCAAGTAATTCGTTTCAAGATTTGGAATAACACACACCGACATTTTTGCACACACATAAGTGCAGAATTTCCTACAGCAGTGCACTTACTTCGACCAATGATTTAAAATAGCAAACGACATCGGATTTCAACAAACAAACACTCATTGAAAAGCTCTCTGAGTGTAGTTTCTACATTATATATCCATTTTTCAAAACAAGGCTCCAGTTGAAACAGTTTTTAAAAATACTACACTGCTGTACAAAAATCACACAGAACTTTTTGCCCAACTTGCAACTCAATTTTCTTTCTCATTTCTTAGTGAAATTTGATGAAACCAGTGCCTAATTCGTAGGGAATTCAGTCTACTTTCCAACGAAACAAGAATTATTTAAAACGGAGTTCAATTGAGAACTCAAGAACTGAAAAACTGAACCTATACACAGTTTAATTTCAGAAATTTGACCTAACTTGAGACACTCATAACTTGAGCTACACAACTCCAAATTTAACGAAACCAGTGCCAAAACGACCGGCGTTAAGTCTATTTTCAAAAACAATCAGAAACATAATTTTTGGACTAACTGAACAGTCCCAGTTCTAAGGAAAACGAAGCTGTGTCCAGATTTTCTAAAACAGCGAGTTCGAGACCAAATTGTGTTTTTCGCGACTCAAAATTTACGAAACGCGAGCAATTTCGACAACCACAGAAATCAATCAGTCAACACAACATAAACAAAACCCTAAGCGAGTAAAACTCACCTATCGTGATGAAAATCACGAAATACCGAGTGTTTCCGAATCCGAAACACCGAACTAGCTCCGAAACTTCACAAACTCAAACCGATCCGTTCCAAAAGCCCCAAAACCGAATTCCCCAACCCTCAAATTGTGAACACAGCAGCTGAAACACTCCAACCCTTCAAGACCCACAAATTTGAACCCCAATGCTTCAACTTTGAGCTTCCCAAACCTTAAGCTAGCTTCCACTATGAGCAAAACTTCATCTTCTCCATTTTGAGCTCCAATGGTCAATAATGGTGGATTGAGAAAGATGAAGCAATAGGGTATAAAATTAGTATCAATAGGTAGAGCTTGAGAAATGGAGAAGAATGGAAGCAAAACATCTTACCTTTATGGAGAATCCATGGAGAGATCTATCTCCCTTCCTCTTCTTCCCTTTGCCTCCTCTCTCTCGGTTCTCTCTCCTTTTTCTTTTTCTTTTCTTTGTTTCTCTCTCTCTCTCTGTTCTCTTTCTTTTATTTCTTTCTCTTCCTTTTATTTCCTTTTCTTTATTCACTTAAGTGAGAAATGAGAGAGTGTTTGGATATTTTTAGGTTTTGGATCTCATTTAGTGTGAGTGGTATAAAGACTAAAGTACCCCTAGTGTTCTAATTTCCACTCATTATGTATTTTAAATTATATACTCTAGCAATTATAAATTGCTCTCGTGACAACCTAATATTCGTAACTTGATTTATTACCTACTCGAGTAATAAATCACTCGTTAATTTCTTAATTTGAAATTAACGAAATTAGGGATGTTACAGTAACCACTACCCGTGCCCGTTCCGCTCCGCCCCATTGACTTCCCTAGGGATCCCCGAGAGGCGGGGTCCCCCGCGTGGTGAGGGGGTATGATCCTCGTCCCCATCCCCGCTTTGACTTCGGGGCAATTTCTCCCTGTCCCCATGGAGAAAAATTCTCCGCCCTCAGGGCCGCAAATGGAAAAACCATCGGGGGATCCCCACATGCATGCAAGTAGAAATTATCACCCTAATATCCAATATAGATGTTAGTCGTGCTTTCAACAAATATATCTCCAAAAAAATTATAGTATGCTAAATATTCAGATAAGAAATTGGCTAAAATAATATGTCAAATAAAATTGGCCTATATAACATACCACTCTATAAAATAATGAAATTGACTCCACTTGGTTTGATCTTTAGTCACTTAGTGATCTAAGGAAATTACTACTCAATATTAGTGATAAACGTGATTATATTATTATATTATTTGGTTTTATCTTTAGTCACTTAATAATTAATTAAACAATAATTTTTAATATACCCTTAAAAATTAAAAATTTTAAATGGTAAAACATACTAAATTGAAAGAATACATGACATGTGATATAATTAAATATTCATATCTAAGTTAATTTAAAAACATATAATTAAATATTCATATGTCAATGAATTATTGTCAACTATCAAACCTATTAGCATATTTCACTATTTAGAGAAATCGATGAATAATAACGTCAGTTTATTACCATTTAATTGGTATGATGTGATGTTAAATAGAAAAATCATAACAGATGAAAACGTAATGTCTTTTATTATTTTAAATTACATTACAAATTTAATTGGTATGATGATTGTTAAATATTAAAATCATAATTGAGGAAAAAAATAATGTAACTGTCATAATTATTAGATATATTAAAGACCATATATTGTAACTGTCATAGTTATATAAAAATTAATTTTATATTTATTGAATCAAGGATGTTTTGAAAGGGTAACTATTTTAATTATGGTGATAGGACGTTTTGAAACTATAATTATTTTTAAATTATAAAAATAATTTGGATATTAAAATATTTTATTCATCATTTAACTATTACTTCTACCAAAAATCAAACAATAATTTAAATATTTCTAACTTATAATTCTAATATAAAATTAATTTGATCGGTTGCAATTATACTAAAAAAATGTAAACATTTGATTTAGTTTTAGAGACTAAATTGGAGTGTGTCAATTTTCAAGTAAGGCCAAATTACCTATAATTTTTAAGTTGATTACATATGAAAGAAAACATGCTTCTAAATCTACTAAAAAAATTAAACTTTTATTTTTAAAATCAAATTATCTATAATTTCTAAGTTGATGACATATGAAACTTGTTAAATTAATTCTACAAAACGTCATCCATATTTAAATGAAAATACCATTTATCTCAAGTAATATATATAATGCACAAATTAATTGAGACAAATAATCTTTGGCTATTTCATGAAGATGTGTAGGCTATATATATATATATATATATATATATATATATATATATATATATATATATATATATATATATAATACACTCTATCTGAATCTTCAAATTAAACACTTATAAGAAATTTGTAAATCAACAATGTGACTCGTTCACATGCAATAGAATTCAACTCAACACTTTCAACGTGAATTTTCCAAATAGGGATTTACACAACCCAACACCCAACGTTCACAAACAATAGAATTCAACTCTTTCAACATTGAATTTCCAAATGGAGATTTACATTACATTTGATATGGTGATTTACCGAACATGAGAAACAAAGAGTTTGAACAAAATATACATATTATATATGGAAAACCTAATTGACAACATGTCATATAACTATCTAATAGCAATAAGATGAAATTATAAACCCATATATTCCCTAATATCAATGGTATTCACCTCCTTCAACATCAAATATTCAAATGATTAAGAAGATCTCTCCAAGAAAAGTGAAAAGAACCATGAAACACAAAACAATGTTTATTGAAGATGAGGTGAAGGTGTGGAGAGTGAATCAAAATATCACCCAACCTTGGCTATTTATAGCCATATTTTCATGGAGAGTTGTAATTTAAAATAAAATGTTTTTGCCTATCTAAAAAAAACGTTTTTTTTTTCATTTAATTCTCATAAAACAATTTGGAACGTTGCACATTTAAAATCATTATTGAGTGAAATATATGTAAAAATAATAGAAATATATTAAAAAATTATTATATAATTTATTTGGAGCTAAGCCTAAATGCTATTAGAGTGCCATGTGTTAAAAAAATTAATGAGGTTATTCTCAATTGTTAGATATATAGATATAGATATAGATATAGATAGATTTATTTATTTAAATGTTGTGAACACACAAGACTTTGTTGCTTTTGGCAATTTCAGTGACATGGAGATGTCTGCTCTCAAGTTCAAACCTAGATGTGAGAAGTGGTAGTGTATGCTTGTGGTGTTACTATTCATTTCCTCTAATCTGACAAAAAAAAAAACAAAGACACGCAATACTTTGTGAATGGCATGCTAAAGGTAATCTCCAAATACTTCGGGACACACAAAGTCAGGAGTCTCCTTCAACAACTGGCATCTTTTAACCTAGTCTTAGTTGAAAAAGTAAAATAAGTAGTACTACAAGACAATATTCCAAGTTGAGCTGCAACATTTGAACTTACAACTTTCAAGTTCTAGTTTTGCTGAGAATGGTTAATTTACATAGAGCATTCATCTAATCTACTTTTATGGAGCTGAAATGCAGGGTTAATCCAGGCTCCACAGCTGCACTGCATACCAGCCCAGTTGAAGTTACCCAAACGAGCATTACAGCCAATACAAAGAAGTTTCTCCTCCACATGACCTTCTTGCACTTCCAATTTAACAGAGATAGTGTTAGCACCAAGATTAAAAAGTAGTCTTGAACCCATTTTTATCAGTTTTTTTTATGGAAAAAAAAGTATATTTTTGAAAACAAATCATTGTTTATAAAATTTAAAGAGTCAACTACTTTAGAAAGTTTAAAAACTGAAATTAAAACTATATTAAAAACCATAACTAAATAAAAAGTAGTTTTAACTTTTAACTTCATAGAGACTTCAAAAAAAATAAATCACATTTTTGTACTACTTTAGAGCTTTGAAGCACGGACACCTCTTCCGAATGCCAAGTCACGTGTCCGTGTCAGACACAGACACTCGTTGGATACCAACGTGACATGCGTCGGGCACCTCTTTAGGGTCTCACTATTAATTCTTTTTTTAATTGGACACTTTCTAGACACTTTTTGGACACCTCTCAGACACTCTTATAATAATATTTAAAAAAAAATCAACTTCTTGAACTTTTTAAATTATTATACTCATTCTTAGAATATAAAACGTTTTATCTTTAAAAAACTTTGTAAAGCTTATCAACTTTGTTTTTAAAATGTGAATAGATAAATCATAATTCTCAATTTAGAGTTTTGATATGTGTTTGCGTTTATTGATTTAGTTATCTTTAAAATTATATATATAAAAGTGGTGTCCTGGTGTCCTATATTTTAGACATTAGCGGTGTCTCTGTGTCTGTGTCCGTATCGAGTCTGGTCTCTGTGTCCATGTCTGAGCCCGTGCTTCATAGCTTTAGAGTATTTTTTATTTTTAAAAAAGCTTAAACAAACAGGATTATATGGCAATTATAAGACATGCTGGAAATTTGAAAGTACCTGCTTGCATCCACTTCATGGGCTCAACAAATATTGAGGTGCAGTCAGGTGGTTCTTTTTCCATTTCGCAGGGTTCACTGCTTCTCTTGTTCCACTTGAAGCTTGATTCTCCTTTTCCACGCTCATGGGAAACTATGTTCTCCTTTGAAGCAACAATTCTTCTGCATTTCTTACACCGGTATATAAGTTGAGGTTTGGTTGTGCTTTCCGAGTCAATGATACTAGTATCAGCCATTCAAATGTTATGCTTGATGCACTGAGAATTCAAAGCAAATTAGAGTATAAAAGGCATCTGTAACTGATAAAATAATTGTCTGACAGTGATTCATCCAGGCATAATACAACAGTGGGATGATTAATAAGTTTTTAAAATTTATACGCACAAGAAAAGAAATATTTTTCTGTCCTAACAGCAGTTTAAGCTTATAGAATTATATTTCTACTTCTATTTTTTTAAAGATAGATATTTTAATGGTTCATGTCCCGTGAGGCTAATTTTTAACTGTAAATGATCCTAATCTACACATTGACTAGATTTATAGCAGGGGCATACCTGATTTTGAATTTCAGAACAAACTTTCTAACAAAGATATAATTCATATAGGTTTTATATTTTAGTTGCATTTGTACATATCAAATAGAATTGTTGACATTAATTAATGACTTAAAGGCTAGAGGCATCTCTAAACACCTAATCAGTCATTTGATGTAAAAAGTATTGACAAGTCATAGAAGCTCTGATGTAACTCTTTATAAGTATGAATCAATGCCCTGAGTAGAAGAGTTCCAGAACATTATCTAAATTCTAAAATAGAAAAGCATTCTAGTCCAGCAGCTGATTTATGTTCACAACAGAACTGTAAAATAAATGTGTTTTCTCATCACCTCTCCTACATATGCGCAAACCTTGCATGCACACACAGCCGTACATTCTTTCACATAAACATAAAGATGACAACTCATGTCTCTACATTAGTATGCCAAAATCACGGGTTGTCCAACTTAGTGGATTAATACACATGTCGGCCTGTGCGAAGACACAAGATCCATTATCCATATATGCACCAAAATTAGTGTTTTGGTGTTTGGTCCCTTCACAGCATTCAATCCATATATTGTATTAAGTATAAAGTTAGCATCAGTTTTGCATAACCTTAAAAACAGGGATAAACAATTAATGAATGAATTTGAAGTATAATTTTGCATTTAAATATCTACCACAAATTCTCCATTGCTAATTTAAAGTAGATCCACCAAAGGGGATTCTGGGGCTCATAGGCCAAACTTGCTCAACCAACCAAAACAGCGGGTTCAGTTGCCCCAAAACCAACTCACTAAGACGACATATTGGTTTGTCCTAGATCACATAACATAAGTTAAGGGTTATCTGATTTAGAACTGCGTTTCTGAGTTCAAGTGCTACTACCCATGCAAGTGCCTACATAGCACTGTCACTGTGACATGACAACAGCAGCACCCACACTAATTCTGGAACCTTGAATCTCTCATCAGTTCTTGATGAAGAAGTCTGCATTAGTTCAAACCTAGAAACATGTTCTCTGATTTTCTCTTTCGTTTATTTTGTTCTTATTGTAGGTAGGTCAACCCCTTAACCCATCGACCTAGGTGAGTTGAGCAGGATTTGCCATTTTTAGTCTTGCTATTGGATTGACTCATTTTAAGGTCAAACTACGTTGGGGGCTTTTGACAGCTCCAATTTTAAGGGTATGTCACACTGACTATCAGGTTAATGTTAAAAGATATACATATTTTCAATAAAGGTATTTTATATTCAATACTAGAAAACAACAAATAAATCATTTGGGGACACCAATGTTGACCTAGTTGGGTCTTGATATTTGATGGGATGTATAGACATGTAGTAGTCATAGCTGCATGAGGGTGAGTACGAAGCCTAGAATTCGGAGTGATAAGTGCGATTATCTACATGAGATGGATGTATGTGTACTTGCATGTGTTTGTGCTATTCAAGAATTGATCTTTTCCAATTTTTGGTTGTCAACGACTTTCTATCACCCATTGCTTTTCCTGTTTTACTTGTTATGCATGTATGCTGGATCCAGTCGAGACAGGGGACAGTGGAGATTTCAGTGCCGACCCTTTCAGTGTTTCTTAAAAATGCCTAATTAGGCTATTAAGACTAACTAACACGAGTTTCGGGTTTTAATTGGACGAGGTTTTATCATCTGTCAAACCAGTCAACTAACACCACAGCTTCAAACCAGCCAACTCCACAACCGTTTTGCTACAAGGACAGAATTATCATTTCTTTTACATATTTTCTGTTACTAGGACTAGCCACCTGACTAATCCTGCTATGCTTTTCTGTTTTGTAATTTCAATTGTTCACTACTTTATACAATTTTGTTAAAGGGAGGCTTTTACTAACAGCTAGTCGTAATGAAAAATCACATAGGGTTCTTTTCATTCTCACCATTAAGTGGGAACAATACCACATGACTTTCCACTCACTTTTTACTCCAATAGTGATGAAATCGTTATGAGTCCCAGAAGTTACTCCAAAAATTTTATATCTTTTTTTGATTTATGTTGATTTTGAACAAGGAAAATTTTTTATATTTTAATGTTAAGCAACCATTGCTTATTTAAGCAAATGTCGTTGAACAAGGCATGGTCGAATGGCAAAATCTATTAAGACAACTAGTTAAGGGTGAAGGACTCAAGCTGCCCCAGAGCTCCCAAACCTCAAATATGGCTACAAATCTTTGTTACAGGTCAGTTGTGGAAATTCACAGCACAAACAAGCACACATATCACATGCACAATGTCATCGGCATTTTATCAAACAGTGAGTGCGCAACTACCATCAATCACGTTGAATCAATATATCCCTTTTGTATTTCGTTCCCATTATTATTTTATTATACTCATGTTTAGTAAAATTTAAAATTCATTCTCGTGTTGTATAGCTAACAAACAGCAACAACCCACGTCAAAAAAAAAAAAAAAAACAGCAACAACAATAAGAATAAACAGAAAGGAAATATGGGTTACCTATGAATTGTATCGTTTTTTGCTCGAGAATTGAGAAGGCAGCCACCGCTGATAGACTCTGCCTTCAGTTTCGTTTCTTTCGTCTCTTTTTTTTTTTTTTGTTTATTTGCTGTGTGTTGAGCTGGGACTGACACTTTGGGAGAATCTGTGATGAGATGAAGGAAGGTTTTGCGAAAATCAGCAAAAGGAAATTTTTTCTACTTGTACACTTGTATTTTTATTTTTTTACGAGGCCTTTCTGCAAGACTTTTTTTGGGGAGCGGATTCGGTGCCTTGAAGCCGCCGTACCTTGCTTCCTTGCTTTTATTTCCAGCCATCAGATAAATCGCGTGGTTGTCAACTTGCCACGTGTCATTGAATTTAAAAACTAAAACTAAACAGAACCATCATCACACTTTCCCTTTCACGTTAAAAAACCCACTAACTGAACCAATCGCTCCAAGTCGCCAACCGCCGCGCAGCTCATCGTGCATCTTTGGAATGTAGTAGGTGCATTACATAAGCCAAATGGCATCCTTCTAAAAGCAAAGGTTCCATAAGGGCATGTAAAGGTGGTTTTGTGTTGATCCTTAGGCTCAATGTGTAACACCCCAAAATAATTCAAGTATTTATTTGATTAATTTAATTAGGTGTTATAGTGGTTAGTTATATTAAAAGAATAATATGGTGTTTAGTATAACTAAGAGGTGTTGGGTAGTAAATAAGGGAGTGGTGATTTAATTATGTCAGGGAGTGGTTGAAGTAAAAGAGGGAGGTGCAAATAGGGCCCGTTAGTGTTAAGTGGCCCAAACCCAATTAGTAAAACCCTTGGGTCTTAGGAGAAACCCTTATTGGAGAGAAATCAAAAAAACAATTTAGAAAGTGAGAAGTGTGTGAGAAGTGTCGCGACGGCAAGGAGGAAGGAAAGAGGGAGTTTTACGTGAAGCTCAAGGAGAAGAAGGAAGCTTGGATTGTTGGTGTCTTGGAAAAATTCTAGTAGCAGGTGTCTTCCTTCAATTAACAAAGGTAAGGGCTCTCTTTCCATTCTTAATAACTCATAGAACTAGTCTCCATAGGAGTTAGGTGTTAGGAGAGATTGTTTAAATTAATTTATGGTGTGCTTGATTGATTGATTGGGTGATTATTTGAATGAATATGTTGATTGGGTTAATTATTGTGTGAAAATTGGATTGTTAATTCTATTCTAGTTGGTGTTAAGGTGTTGTTGTATGGATTTAATGAAAATCAATAGGAGAAATTATGGTGATTGTTAGGTGTTTGGTAAATGGCTTGAATGAAGTTGTTTGATGGTGTTGTGTGGGGTGTGGCCATCGGGTTATCTTTGTGAATGTGGGGCGCCAAATTGGCTGGAATTGTGCGCCTGTGTGCGCTGTGAGTTGTTGCGTGGTGTGTGGCGCGAGCAAGAGGCGCGGGTAAGCGCGCCAATGCAGTGGGTGTTGTGTGTGTCTTTGGTGTTGGCGCTGCAGGCGCCAAGTGTGGCGGCCCATGCGCGCTGTCTTTGTGTGTGTGTGGCAGGTGTTGCGCATAAGGGCGCCATTGTGGCTACCCAAGTGCGCCTGTGTTGCAGGTGTGGCGTGCAGGGCGCCATTTTGGCTACCCAAATGCGCCTGTGTGTCCTGGTGTTCTAGTGCAGGGCGCCATTTGGCTGCCCAAGTGCACTGTGTGTGTTGGTTGTCTAGTGCGAGGCGCCATTTTTGTTCTGAAGTGCCTTTGTGTGTGTCTTTGGTGTCTAAGTGCAGGGCGCCATTTGGCTGCCCAAGTGCACTGTGTTGCGATGGTGTCTAATGGCAGGGCGCCAATTTGGCTGCCCTGTGCTGCTGTGTGTTGCTGTGCTAGGTGAAGGGCGCCACCTTGGCAGCCCAAGGCGCAACATCATGCGCCTGTGTCTAAGTGATGGACGCCACTTTGGCAGCCCAAGGCGCAACATCATGCGCTGTGTGTCCCAGTGAAGCGGCGCCGATTTAGCGGACCAGTAAGCGCGGCGATGTGCGCTTTGTGTCTAGGTCTTTATTTGATCCCACAGTGTGTTTTTAGTCCTTGGGGTGTTGTTTCAGTCCCTGGTGTGCTTTTAGTCCTCGGGGTGTTGTTTCAGTCCTTGGTGCTGTTTTAGTCCCTAGGTGTTGTTTCAGTCCCTAGGTGTGGTTTTAGTACTTGGTGTGGTTTTAGTCCTTGGTGTTGGATTTAGTCCTTGGTGTCCTTTTAGTCCTTTTGGTGTTGTTTTAGTCCTTATGGGGCTGTTCTTTACGGTGATGCATAATAAATTGTGAATGCATATTGGTGATTGGGGGTCTATGACCTCTCTTGGTGCTGGTGAGTAAATAAACTATTGGTGAGCATACTAATGCATATTTGGGTTATTTTGGTGTTATGGTGCATAGTCATGGTGTCGCATAATCATATGCATTTTTGGTGAATAGGCTTCGGCCTCATAAAATATTTTGGTGAATTCCCTCAAGGCTATTTTGGTGATGGATCCACATGCATATGCCAGTGGAGTTTTGGGCTGCATTTCATACACTTACATGCACTGGTGATTTCTTTGGTGATCATATATTAATGGTGTATTGAATATGATTGTGTTTTGGTGTGCTAGTTGCCTGCTCTATTGTGTTGCTTGTTTTATTTGTTATTACTTATGTAAAGAGACTCACCCTACTACTTTATGTTGCTTCTCATGTCGGCAACGTGCAGGTGACAGCGACTGAAGGTGACTTGCGTACCTTCTTCTAGTTTGGTTGAGTCAGCTCTGATACGTAGCACCGGGGGGCGTTTAGTACTTGTCGTTTCATTTTATGCTTTGAACTTCTATTTTGGTTTTGTATTCCCGTACTTTAAGTTTTGTTATATTCTGCTGCGATGGTTTTCACTTTATGTTAATTATGGTGCTATGTATCTCGTACTTGGAGTTTTAATTAATTAATTTGGAGTTATTAAAGGTGGTTTTGTTTAAATGTGGCACCCTCGTGTGGTCATGCTTGAAAAATTTTCGAAACTCGATTTTAACTAAGTTAAATATTAGCATATGTAGAAGGGGGTGTTACACAATGGCTATTTGATTATAGCCTGAGTATCCATCTAGGAAACAATAAAATTCTTTCCCTGCTAGTCTATCTAACATTTGGTCTATGAATGGTAAAGGAAAGTGATCCTTTTTGGTAGCTTTGTTGAGTTTTACGTAATCCATACTGATTCTCCACCTGTGTGATTCTAGTTGGTATCAACTCATTCTTTTCATTGGCTATTCATTGTCACACCCCCTTTCTTTGGTACACATTGGGACAGGGCTTACCCAAGCAATCATGCGATATATGGGTATATGATTCCAAACATCTAGCCATTTAATGATTTCCTTTTTCACAACCTCTTTCATAATAGGATTTAGTCTTCTTTGACTTTCTATGCTATTTTTGGAATTTTCTTCCAAAATGACTCTATGCATGCATATAGAAGGACTAATTCCCTTGATATCTGCCATTTGCCAACCTATAGCTTTGGTATGCTTCTTTAGAGTACTAATGAGATCACTCTCCTGTTTTGATGTTAAATCAGAAGCAATGATAACATGTAAAGTTTCATTTGTTCCTAAGAAGGCATACTTAAGGTGTTCAGGCAGTATCTTCAATTCTAACTTAGGAGGTTGTTCTATTGAGGGTAAGTTTTTCTTGAGAATTGGATCCTCAAGATTGAGTGGTTCATAAATTCTAGCCCATACTTCCTTACAAGAGTTTTTTATTGGTAGATTTTCTTTTCCTAGTATTTCATCACCTAGCAATGTTGTTGCATCTAATGCATCTGCATTGGCTAAGTGATCATACTGCTTGTAAAACTGTTTTTCTACCAATTGATCTAGAGAGAATAAGGATGAACACTCTTCTGTATTCTCTGCAGGATACTTCATAGCATTCATTACATTGAATTTTATCTCTTGATCATTCACTCTCATAGTGAGTTCACCTTTTGCACATCAATTATGGTTTTACGGTTGCTAAAAATGGTCTACCTAGGATAATAGGCACTTCCTTATCTGCATCAAAGTCAAGGATAACAAAATCTCTGAGGAATACAAATTTATCTACCTTGACTAGGATGTCTTCTATGATACCTTCGAGGATAGGCTATTGATCATCGACTAATTGAAGTGTCACGGTGGTTGGTTTTGCATTTCCAATTTCTAATCGGTCAAAAATAGATTTAGGCATCAAGTTGATACTTGCACCTAAATCACATAAAGCTTTACGAGTATAGGAATTTCCTATAGAAAATGGAATTGTAAAACTACTGGATCCTTCAATTTCCTAGGAATCTTATTTTGCATAAGCAAACTACAATCTTCTATCATGGCAAGCTGTAGCGACAGAAAAATCCGGGAAAGGATTCTTGAAAGGTTCATAGGAAGCCGCCACCAAATTTTAGTTTAAGGGCAAATTCGGAAAATCCCTTTTAGTTTTAAGATAAGGTGAGTTTAGGGTTAGGAGTCGTTATGCGTGGGAAGGTATTCGCACCCCACGACATCCTTGGTCTAATTAATTACGGTTTATTAATATTTACCCTTTTATTTATAAAGAAATAGACTTAATTAAATTTTTAATTTTTAGTGCTTGACAAGAGTTGACTCTTGCTCCTACCTCTCCGATGCAATGGAGGAATCAAAGCTACGTAGTTCTTCCCGAAAAAGGTTTCTTTGGTTGGTGTTTTTTTAGTGTTGGGGTCCTAGGACTCCTTGAACTGCATCTGACTCATTGATTCCTAGAATGTTTGGCTAACCCGATTGTACAACCGACTTAGTCCCTACTTTTTGAAAGTATTTTTTTTTGAGTTTTTTTGAAAGAAGTTTGTTTGATGTGAGGTGAGTTGGTTTTAGAATAGGTGTTCTAGAACTCTGAAGCTATCTGACTCATTAGTTCTAGAACGTTGACTAACCTTGGTTGTACAACCAGAGCTTAGTCCCCTATTTTTGGGAAAAATGATTTATTTATATTTTTATGAGTTTTTAGGACTCTTTGAACTGCATACAACTCATTGGTCCTAGGATGATGACTAACTTGGTTGTACAACCAACTTAGTCTTTTATTTGATTTTAGAAGAACATATTTATTTGTTTGTGAATTTTTGGTAAAAGAAATTGTTTGTTAAAAAGAATTAAGAAAAAGCGAGAAAGGGGTTAAATAGTAAAATGGGAGTCTGATTATTGCTGAGGGGATTGTATAATTAAAGCGGGGTGCAAAAGCATAGCCAGATTCACATTAGAGGCCCAGTGTTTGAGAGTGGGCTTGAGTAGAAAGGTGTTGTGTGTGCATTAATTGGTAGGGTGTGAGTAGGAATCTAAGTATTTAAGAAAAAATCATTATAATAAAAGCAATTAAAAATTGAATAAAAGCAAAAGGGATCGAGAATATTAAATGGGGCATTATTACCTCAATAACTTGATTCAATTTTGTTTCCTCCATTCCATCTCTTCCTCACCTTTCTTTGTTGGCATTGATTTTACTCTCCTAATTTTTAGTTTCTAAAACAACCTCCGTTTAATCCTAATTTCTAACTAACACTATTTACCAATTTTTCGTAAGAACAAAAACTAACACTAATTTTTGAGAACATAACACTAATTTCTAAAACAATACAATCTCAGTTTAATCTTAATTTCTATCTAACACTAATTACGAATTTTTGAACATATCAAAGCATGAATCTACCGCTTTCATAAAAACTAAATACTAATGGATCGTGATTTTGATATATGTAGAGACTATTTTGAACATAAAACTAATACTAATACGACAAACATGGATGCATTACAAACTTAACTACAAAGCTTAATTAGTAATTTAGTCCTTAAACGAAACCTTAATCCTATTTCAATGAAAAATAATACATATTAAACACATACTTTATATTCTCAAATTTTAATAGTATGGAACCAACCTAATATCCCTGCATCATCTGTTGTTAGAACTCCTATTTATTTACCGATTATGATCAACTCATCGCTTTTTGAGATCTCTTTGCTTTTTGTTGTTGATGTTGCTTCTCCTTCTTTTTACTTAGAAATTCGAATGTGTGTTTGGTGGATTAGGATTCTAATGTTGAACCCTAATCCTTTTTAGGTGATTTTGCAGTGTTCTTATCTGTGTCCCCCCTTTTGGTCGAGAAGTGCATCGCCTATTTATATTAGAGAATTAGGTTTTAGCAATTAATGTTTGATTTACCTCGATTTGGTTTATTTTTGGATGCTTGGAGAGAAAGATTAGGGTTTTGGGAGAGCACGAAGATCCAAACCCAAGCTGTTATTTGGGCTAGATCTGTGTTTATTTTGTATTTTTTTAATTATTTTCGGATTTATATATTTTCATGTATTTTGTATTGCTATTTTTGCAATTTGGACCCCTTTTTCGACTTTTAGACATATATTGTAAATAAAACTAAATAGAATTTTTTTGACATTTTTGGACTATATATATGCTCAAAATAAATTAACTGCACAAAATAAAAATAATAATAGGAAAAAGGAGTCGGGCCAAATACAAAGACAAGAACGGGCCAGACTAGACAAATACGCTAAAACGAGACCCAAATAGAAGAAATGGGTTTGTTAACTAACAACACTAAAATTAACTCGGAATCGCATTCTTAGGCCTGAATTTGAAGAGATAAGCCAAATTTTTGAGAAAAATGACTTTTGGTAGACCTGTCTATGTACGACTAAACCCAAATACGGAGATTAAATTGAAGAACGCACGAAAAGGTCGATCATTCGCGTGCATGCCTAATTTAAACAACGGTATTTCGATTTAGTTGAGCAGGGTGATTGAAATTGGTTGGGTTAGTAACCGAGGCGCTATACTAATAATTCTCGTAATCATGCGACTCCAAAACACGACCCTAATAAAAATAAACGACTAAAACAAGAAAAAAAGACGGACAAAATTGGGGTATAACAATTTGCCCCTCTTTATTAGTATTTTACTAGAAAGTGATGAGTTCTCGAACTTTTCGTAGTAAAAATAGGAATAAAGATAAGATAGACGCTAATTTTGTCCGTTTAAAGGGAAGTGGAAGGTTTGAGAGATAAGAGGAGTGGTTAATACTTGGCGCATTAACAGAGAGTTGAATGAAGGGTCAACAAGGACTGAAGGAGCAGCAAGGCTCGAAGGACCACTCGGGAGGTATGAAGGAGCACTAAGGCTCGAAGGGCCACTCGAGGTCCTGGAGAAATTTGCCTAAGCCTTAATTGAAGGACCATCGTGGTGCGAAGGAGCGCAACTAGCTACGGTACTAGTTAAAGCGATCTAAGGGAGCCTTTATATCTGGCGGCCATGATGGGTCAAGATCGAGTCTAGAACCGATATGTTGACCATGAAGGGCGCCCCGCGTGTCTTAGGCCGACACAAGTAGTCCGAAGGACCACTCGGTTCGCGAAGGTCGTCGGGCTCGACTCTCGACGCGTTGCGACTGGGCCACTTAGGGCCAGCGCTACGAAGGACCACTTGGGGTCTATAGGGATCAACACGGTGATCCGTGATATGATATAAGATCAACGCTTAAAAAACCGCGCTATTAGAGGAACAAAATATAGGGATTGACACTTATCATGTTTATCCGAGCACACCTAACAAATGCATCTTCCCGAGGAGGAAAAGCTTTCTTCATTTGGCAATGCAATTAATGGTGCACGCGCGACGCAATGATTGGTATCTGGTGGAATGATTTTTTCTTTTTGTTTTTGCTTTTTGCTTGTTACGTAATAAATGCATGAAATGCAAATGTGAATATGATGCAAATGAAATGATGAATGCAAATGCTATGGTTCATGGTGCAATGATATGAAATGATTGATTGGGTGTAGAAACATTTTTTGTGATGATGAGATGTGAGGCTTTGGATACGAGAGGCGGAGATGAATATTGATCATTCTTTGGAAAAATTAGTTTTGATTTAAACTTCGGCAATCTCAAGGTCGTTATCTCTGAGATTAATCGACATGAAAAGGTACTTGATTGTATTTGCAAGCTCGTTCATTTTCTCTTCCATTATGATGCCCCATGATGACCAGAAGTTTATGTCCACAAAGTTACCTAAGTGGATTTTTAGCATCATATGATCGACTTGTGTTTTCTCTCTCGAAGCATTGTTTTGTGAAGATGTATAGTAGTGCGGATATAGATGAATGAGTCGGTTAACTTGGGGTTCTAAAGACCTAGGGTGTGGACATTTGTGGCACATGAAGGGGTGAATGGTTGATTGGTCTTTGTCAAGGTCATGAAAGGTAGGTTTTCCCAAGCCAAGAAATGCAGGATCGCCCTGATTTAGATTTGATGATGGTGAGTGAATAACTTGCCCCTGTCTAGTGGTGACAAGCTAGGGGTGTAGAAGATGATGAATTGGGAAGGCATTGGCTTTGGAATGAAAGGTGGCAAGTAGGAGATGTTGTCTCAACCCATAGAGTTTGATGTTTCCCTAATTATGGTAAGGACAAGATTGCCAGACTAGAGTAGAAACATTTAGGATAGTGAGTTGAGAAATTGCCCCGGTATGGTTTTTTGGCTGTGAATATGGCAAGGGGATGAGATGGGTGTAGGGTGAATTTTCCCATTTGAAGGTGGAGTGAAGAGCGACAGGATTGCCCCACTTGGAATGGTATTTCGAATGGTTGGCTTTAGTGAGATTGGGAAAGGTGACAGAGTTAGGGTTATGGGTTTTTGGAGATGGTCAAATGCGGTTGTATAGACTGGGAGTGGCATGGGATGGATACTGGACAAATTTCCCCAAGTTCAAATGGAATAGAGGAATAGATGGTAAAAGGGGTGCCCCACTTTAGGATCTAGGTAACGATCCTAGCATGAACTTTTGGTTATTTTGAGAATGACTCTCAGACTATGATGGTCTTGAGCTTGCTATGATGAAAGCTACACTTGGTGATCAATAGACCTTGTCTTGGTATAATTGTAGCTTGGATGGATCTTATAGTGCAAGTCCTCTGATTTTTCCTTTATTTGAGTTTTTTTTTTGAGATACATTTTTTTTGAGCAAACATATTGTAAATAAATAAACTTATTTGTCCTAAGATTAAAACTTTGAGAAAACAAAAGCAATCGGTCATTGATCAGAATGGATTTTTGGAGTTGTAATGTGGCTGATGGTTAATGGTTTATGAAGGAAATGGTTATTAGGCTCAAATGAGTGTTTGAGGTTTTATTTAGACAGTAGTTGATGTGCCTCATGGTAGAACGGACCTGTTTAGGATTGTCACTTGGCCAAGAGTTTGTGGAGGGTAGGATATTGAGGCCAAAGGAAGGGTTTGAGGATTGATTAGACAAATGATTTTTGTTGGTGGTGTAGTTTGGCTAATGGTTAATGGCTTATGAAAGAAGGGTTTATTAGGCTCAAAGGAGTGTTTGAGGTCTATGTCTCGTGGTAGAATGAATCGGTTTAGATGGATTAATGAAGGATAGGACATTGGGAAGTGTTTGAGGTTTATTTAGGACAAGGATCTCTTATGCGTTTAATTTATGCGAAATATCGGCTCCTACTTTTACTTTTTGTTTTTTTGGGGTTTTCAATCCTTTTTTTTTTTGACTTCACTCTTTTGTGATTTTTGTTTCTAATTCTTTTGAGCTGGGTGAGCTGATAAAGGTGATACACAATTTTCGATGTGAGATAGATCTTTGTCTAAGATGATTGGAAGTTTCTTTGGATTTTGGCTTAAGGTGGGTAGCGAAGGTTTTTTCGAGGACATGGGAAGATGGTCAAACTTCGTTTCAAATCATGATTGCTCGATTTCTCAAAAATTAACTCAAGGACAATAATTTACTTATTTTATATACTTGCTCTTTTTCTTTATTTCTTTTCATGCTCTAATTTTTGCTTAGACTACCCTTACGAGTTTTCAACCTAACGAGCATCTTTTGATTTTATTTTTTGTAAAGGACTTGCACCAAGGGAATACAATGTTGACAAGGTATTTTAGAGATCACAAATTTGCCCCAGTATGGAGGACCTAAAGTGTTATTTCATCAGTGAGAACAAACCAAAAAGTTGACAAGGTAGGGGAGTACATACTTTAGGGTGGTCGGGGTGGGATTAGACTTGGACGGGGGGTGATGACAAGGTAAGGACATTAACTAACTCAAACAAGAATGAAGACACATGTCACACATAAGTTACTACATGAATGCTCCGTAGAGAGTTAACACGAGTTAAAACATGAAAGAAAATTTTGGCGGACCATTTCGGTCATTCATCATGGGGTGGATAAGATGCAACGCTTTGATGCCAACGTGCTGCTAATTTGAAAATTTGAGTGCCTTGAAACACCTTGAGCTTGCAGCGAAGTATGACTAAACTTTTTCCAAAAAGAATGATTTATTTCACAAGAATGTCTCACCTCTCACCACTTTTTTTTTCTTCTAAAATTATGCTAAATTTTTTTTATAATGCATGATGTAACTATGCAAATGAATGTGCATGAAATGCGAATGAATGTATGTGAAATGCGAATGTAATGATAATGTATGTGAATGAAATGATAATGTATGTGAATGAAATGATAATGTATGTGAATGAAATGATAATATATGATTTTATTTATCGCGTCGGGGAATTATAAGTTTTACGTTTGGAGAGTAAAGTACAAAGTTTGACTTTGACTTTAGCATGCATGGCTTCTCTCCAAAATAAAGCTTTTAATTCTCAGGTCGTCGTAACATAAGATGTTTATTCTTGTTTTTTGTAATGCAAAGAAAAAATGCATGAGGTATGGTTTTTAAGAAACTTGCGGTAAATAATGATTTGGGTTTTTGACTTTTTGATTTTTTGATTTTTGGATAAAAGACAGTAAGCACAAATATTTGTTTGAATGCAAGGGTATGAAGCTCCTTTGTGACCCTAGAAAGCTAACTTACGGAGTGGGTCTAAGGTTTCTTTTATAGTGAACCTCACAATGATGGTTTTAAAGAATCCTACACAAGGTTCCTAGAGCCAAGCTTTTGATCAAGAATCTCGATCCCAACAATAGGCAAGCTATTAGAAGGGATAGCATCCTTAAAAAGAATCAAACTCTAGGTGAGATTTTCATGACCACCCAACGAGACGTATGTCCCGCAGGCCATCACTACGCAATCTCGTTCTAACTTAGGTTTGCACTCAAGTCCGGGTAGAGGACTTTTCTCACATGTGTGTGATGTGTAGATGTGAAGTGTGTGTAGGAGCAGTTCAAAACAAACCCAAAGCTGCAAACAAAGCAAACATTCATACAAAATAAAGTCTTCTATCCTAGGGTTTACACATCGAATAAATAATATAATGTGCAAAGATAAATAAATAAGAGAAGGGTAAAAATTAAATTAAATAAATCCTATAATTAATTGGACTAAGGATGTCGTGGGGTGCTAATACCTTCCCCACGCATAACGACTCCCGAACCCTAAACTCAGCCTTATCTTAAAACTAAAAGGGATTTTCCGAATTTGCCCTTAAACTAAAATTTGGTGGCGGCTTCCTATGAACCTTTCGAAGAATCCTTTCCCGGATTTTTCGGTCGCTACAGCTGGCGACTACACTGGGGACTTAACTTTTTAGAGAGTCAAAACCTAGTCCAATTAATTAAGGGTAAATTCGGAAAACGATTATCTTGTTGTTTTTTTTGGAGAGTAAAGTACAAAGTTTAACTTCGACTTTAGCATGCATGGCTTCTCTCCAAAATAAAGCTTTTAACTCTCAAGCGGTCATAAAAATGTACGCAACATAAGATGTTTATCTTGTTGTTTTTTTTGTTATGCAAAGAAAAAGAAAAATGCATGTGGTATATTTTCTAAAAATGTAGTAAATAATGATTTTGATTTTTGACTTTTTGATTTTTAATTATTTTTTGGATAAAAGACGGTATGCATTAATGTTCGTTTGAATGCAAGGGTATAAAGCTCCTTTGTGACCCTAGAAGGGTACCCTATGGAGTGGGTCTAACGTTTCTTTTATAGTGAGCCTCACAAGGGTAGTTTTAAAGAATCCTACACAAGGTTCCTAGAACCAAGGACCCCAGTCAAGAATACTGACCCCAACAATAGGCAAGCTATTAGAAGGGATAGCATCCTTAAAAGGAATCAAACTCTAGGTGAGATTTTCATGACCACCCAACGAGACGTACGTCCCGCAGGCCATCACTACGCAATCTCATTCTAACTTTGGTTTGCACTCAAGTCCGGGTAGAGGACTTTTCTCACATGTGTGTGATGTGTAGATGTGAAGTGTGTGTAGGAGCAGTTTAAAATAAACCTTGAAGCTGCAATCAAAACAAATATTCATACAAATATAGTCTTCTACCCTAGGGTTTATATATCACATAAAAGTATAACATGCAAAAATAAATAAATAAGGGAAATTAAATTAATCCTAAATAATTAGACTAGGTTTTGACTCTCTAAAAAGAATTAAGTCCCCAGTGAAGTCGCCACACACTACTTTGAGCCCAATTATCATTTCCCTCATAAATCACTAAACCATCGGCCACGTTACAACCCTCTAGAGTTTGTTCCGATCAATGATTGATTGCTTTTGTTTTCTCAAAATTTTAAATTTAGGACAAATAAGTTTAATTATTTGCGATATGTTTGCTAAATATATATATATATATATATATATATATATATATCTAAAAAAAACTCAAAAAAAAAAAGAAAAAATCAAAGGGCTTGCACTCCAAAGGTTCATTCAAGTTCCATTGATATAAAGGCAAAGTTTAGTGATCACCAAGTGCAGTTTTCATCATAATAAACTCAGGACTATCATAACCTGAGAGTCGTTGTAAAGACAACCAAAAGGCTTACGCTAGAATCGTCACCTAGATCCTAAATTGGGGCATCCTTTTCACCATGTGCTCCACTTAAGCTTGGGGAAATGTGTCTAGCGCCCATACCACACCCAGTCTACCCAGTCATATTTGACCAGCTCCTAACTCATTACCCTAACTCTGTCACTTTCCACAACCTCACCAAAACAACCGTTTGAAATCCCATTATCAAGTGGGGCAACCCTGTCACCCTTCACTCCACCTACAATTGGGGAAATTCACCTACACCCATCTCATCTCCGCTATACTCCCATCCATAAAACCATACCGTGACAATTTCTTAACTCATTACCCTAAAGGCTGCTACTCTAGTCAGGGCAATCTTGTCCTTACCATAAGTGGGGCAACACTAAACTCTATGGGTTGAGACAAAATTTCTCGCTTCCAAAGTCAGTGCATTCCCAATTCATCATCTTCTACACCCCTAGCTTGTCACCACTAGACAGGGGCCAGTTGTGCACTCACCGTCATCAAATCAAAATTGGGGGACAATCCTGCATTCCTTGGCTTGGAAGAACCTACCTTTCATGACCTTGACAAAGATCAGTTTGTCATTCACCCCTTCATGTGCCACAAATGTCCTCACCCTAAGCCTCTAGAACCCTAAGTTAACTGACTCATTCATCTATACTTGCACTAACATACGTCTTTACTAAACAAAGCTTCAGAGAGAGAAAACACAAGTTGATCATGTGGTGCTAAAAATCCAATTAGGTAACTTCGTGGACATAAATTTCGGTCATCATGGGGTATCATAATGGAAGAGGAAAAAAGCGAGCTTGCAAATATGATTAAGTACTTTTTCACATCAGTGTCTGTAAATAACAACATTGAAATTGTTGAAGTATTGAATCAAAACTATTTTTTTTTCAAAGAATGATCAATATTCACCTCTGCTTCTCGCATCTTAAGTCTCACATCTCATCATTACCAAAAATGTTTCTATACCCCAATCACTCATATCATATCATATCATATCATATCATATCATATCATATCATATCATATCATATCATATCATATCATATCATATCATATCATATCATATCATATCATATCATATCATATCATATCATATCACACCATGCGCCATAGCATTTGCATTCAAGCATTTCATTTGCATCATGTCGACATTCACACTTCATGCATCTATCAGATACAAAAAAGCAAAAAGCAAAAAACAAAAAAGAGAAAGGAATCACCTATTTCATCCATCACCCCACGAAAAATCAACTGTTACATGTGCATGCATTACATGTATTGCTTCTGAATCGACTTGTCGATACCTATATTTTGTTCCTCTAATATCAGCGCTTTAAGCATTGATCTCATACCATATAACAGATCACCAGGTTGATCCCTCAGACCCCAAGTGGTCCTTCAGAGCAGTGCCCTAAGTGGCCCAGGTCGCAACGTCGAGTCGAGCCGGCGGACCACCGCGGACCCGAGTGGTCCTTCGGACTAGTTGTGTCGACCTAAGACACGGTGGGCGTCCTTCATGGTCAACATATCAGTTCTAGACCTGATCTTGACCCATCATGGCCGCTCGAATATAAAGGCCCCCTCAGACCGTTTTACTAGTACCGTAGCAAGTTGCGCTCCTTCAGACCACGATGGTCCTTCAATTAAGGCCTAGGCAGCCTTCCAGACCCTGAGTGGTCCTTTAGAGCCTTAGTGCTCCTTCAGGTCCTTGTTGACCCTTCATTCAACTCTCGGTTAATGCGCCAAGTATTAACCACTCTCTCTTATCTCTCAAACCTTCCACTTCCCCCTTAAACGGACAAAATTAGCGTCTATCTTATCTTTATTCCTATTTCTACTACGAAAGTTCGAGAACTCATCACTTTCTAGTAAAATACTAATAAAGAGGGGCAGCTGTTATACCCCAATTTTGTCCGTCTTCTTTTAGTCGCTTGTTTTATGTAATTCGTATTTCGAAGTCACACAATTATAAGTTTTTAGAATAGCGTCTCTTTTTCTAATTCAAGCCAATTTCAATTATCTGTTCAATTAAACTCGAATACCGTTACTTAAGCTAGGCATACGTGCGAATGATCGATCTTTTCACGCATTATTCAGTTTAATCTCAGTATTTGGGCCTAGTTGAATCTAATTGGGCTTACATGAGTCGTTTGTCTCGCAATTGGGCTTGTCATTATGGTTTAGGTCTACGAATGTGATTCCAATTTAATTTTTAGTATTTTTCGCTTAACGGGTCTATAATTTTCATTTGGGCCTCGTTCTAGCGTGTTTGTTTAGTCGGGTCCGATTTGCTTTTGTATTTGGCCCGACATCTTTTTTTAATTGATTTGTTTATTTAATTTATTTAGACAAAATTTAGTCCAAAAATGTGAAAAAAAATGTAATTTAGTTTTATTATAATGTATAGGTGTCTAAAAGTCCAAAAAGGGTCCAAAATGCAAAAAAAAAAAGTGATGCTAAAAATACACAAAAAGCCAAATCCGAAAATAAATAAAAAAATACAAAATAAAACACTTTTAGCCCAAGTAGCAGCTGGGCTTGGATCTTCAAGCTCTCTTAAAACCCTAATCTTCCTCTCCAAGTATCTGAAAACAAATCAAATCAGGGTAAATCAATCCATTAATGGTCAAGACCTAATTTTCTAGTATAAATATGTGATCAACCCTCAGTCAAAAGGAGACAACAACACCACAAAATCACCTAAACAAGGATTAGGGTTCAAAGTCGAATCCTAATCCATTGAAATTCTAAGTTTAAAGAAAAAAGGTAGTAGAAAGCAAGGAATCAAATCTGATAGTAGCAACCGTAGTGATTACAACAACAAGCATACTAGGAGACATATCCAAGTGGAGTAAAAGGTTGGTCCCTATGTTATTCTAGATTCTTTAGGTCGAAATGTAAAAACACGCACAAAAGCAAAAGAGCGAATCATAATTAGATTAAAGGCCTATGTTACAACGGACTATGTTTACTAAAAACAAATATGGCTTAGATTGGAAAATAGAGTTATTACATTTATCGTTTTTATAAAGATGAAGATGAAGGACCAATTAGTAGTTTAATTAGGGCGATTATGGCTAATTTATGTTCTTAAAAATCGTTTTAGTACTAGTTGCTTTTGCTCTTAATGTTCTTGTTGAGTGCTAGTTTTGGTTCTTTACAAAAGTTTTGGCTATTAGTTTGTTAATTTTCTTTATAGAGTTTTGTTTCAATAAATAATACCAAAAAAAGGAGAAGAAAGCGGACTTGAAGCGAGAATAATTAGGGAAGAGAATAATTAGGATTCTCCCAATAAATGAGTTACCTTATGTAGTAGTCCTTCCTTTGTCATTTTATTTTAATTTTCAATTATTCATTCAGATTACTATTTACACATGTACTTTAGTTATACACCTCCTAGGCAAGCTTTTTAAAGGAGAACGCAGGCCTGCTAAAAACGGACTGGGCCCTGCTACTCGCACCACCCTGTTTAATAATACAATCCCCTGTAACTAACAACACTCCCTTTTTGCAATTTTCACCCTTTTCTCATTTTTTTTTAATTCTTTTTAACAATACCTACTCGCACCACCCTTTTTAACTTTTTAGAGAGTCAAAACCTAGTCGAATTACCTTCCTCACCTTTACTGTTGGCATTGATTTTACTCTCCTAATTTTTAGTTTCTAAAACAACATCCGTTTAATCCTAATTTCTAACTAACACTATTTACCAATTTTTCAGAACAAAAAACTAACACTAATTTTTCAAAACATAACACTAATTTCTAAAACAATACAATCTTAGTTTAATCCTAATTTCTATCTAACACTAATTACGAATTTTCAGAACATATCAGCATGAATCTACTGCTTCCATAAAAACTAAATACTAATGGATCTGTGATTTTGATATATGTAGAGACTATTTTGAACATAAAACTAATACTAATACGACAAGAACGGGCCAGACTAGACAAATACGCTAAAACGAGACCCAAATAGAAGAAATGGGTTTGTTAACTAACAACACTAAAATTAACTCGGAATCGCATTCTAAGGCCTGAATTTGAAGAGATAAGCCAAATTTTTGAGAAAAATGACTTTTGGTAGACCTGCCTATGTACGACTAAACCCAAATACGGAGATTAAATTGAAGAACGCACGAAAAGATCGATCATTCGCGAGCATGCCTAATTTAAACAACGGTATTTCGATTTAGTTGAACGGGGTGATTGAAATTGGTTCGGGTTAGTAACCGAGACGCTATACTAATAATTCTCGTAATCATGCGACTCCAAAACACGACCCTAATAAAAATAAACGACTAAAACAAGAAAAAGAAGACGGACAAAATTGGGGTATAACAGCTGCCCCTCTTTATTAGTATTTTACTAGAAAGTGATGAGTTCTCGAACTTTCGTAGTAAAAATAGGAATAAAGATAAGATAGACGCTAATTTTGTCTGTTTAAGGGGGAAGTGGAAGGTTTGAGATATAAGAGGGAGAGGTTAAGGACCTGAAGGAGCACTAAGGCTCTAAAGGACCACTCAGGGTCTGAAGGAGCACTAAGGCTCTGAAGGACCACTCAGGGTCTGGAAGGCTGCCTAAGATTTAATTGAAGGACCATCGTGGTCTGAAGGAGCGCAACTAGCTACGGTACTAGTTAATCGGTCTGAGGGGGCCTTTATATTCGAGCGGCCATGATGGGTCATGATCAGGTCTAGAACTGATATGTTGACCATGAAGGACGTCCAATGTGTCTTAGGCTGACACAACTAGTCTGAAGGACCACTCGGGGTCTGCGAAGGTCCGTCGAGCTCGACTTCGACATTGCGACCTGGGCCACTTAGGGCACTGCTCTGAAGGACCACTTGGGGTCTATAGGGATCAACCTGGTGATCCGTGATATGATATAAGATCAACGCTTAAAGCACTGCTATTAGAGGAACAAAAATATAGGGATTGACACTTATCGTGTTTATCCGAGCACACCTAACAAATGCATCTTCCCGAGGAGGGAAAAGCTTTCTTCATTTGGCAATGCAATTAATGGTGCACGCGTACGTGCAATGATTGGTATCTGGTGGAATGATTTTTTTGTTTTTTGTTTTTTGCTTTTTGCTTGTTACGTAATAAATGCATGAAATGCAAATGTGAATATGATGCAAATGAAATGACTGAATGCAAATGCTATGGTTCATGGTGCGATGATATGAAATGATTGATTGGGTGTAGAAACATTTTTTTGTGATGATGAGATGTGAGGCTTTGGATACGAGAGGCGGAGATGAATATTGATCATTCTTTGGAAAAATTAGTTTTGATTCAAACTTCGGCAATCTCAAGGTCGTTATCTCTGATTAATCGACATGAAAAGGTACTTGATGTATTTGCAAGCTCGTTCATTTTTCTCTTCCATTATGATGCCCCACGATGACCGAAGTTTATGTCCACAAAGTTACCTAAGTGGATTTTTAGCATCATATGATCAGCTTGTGTTTTCTCTCTCTGAAGCATTGTTTTGTGAAGATGTATAGTAGTGCGGATATAGATGAATGAGTCAGTTAACTTGGGGTTCTAAAGACCTAGGGTGTGGACATTTGTGGCACATGAAGGGGTGAATGGTGAGTGGTCTTTGTCAAGGTCATGAAAGGTAGGTTTTCCCAAGCCAAGAAATGCAGGACTGCCCCAATTTAGATTTGATGATGGTGAGTGAATAACTTGCCCCTGTCTAGTGGTGACAAGCTAGGGGTGTAGAAGATGATGAATTGGGAAGGCATTGGCTTTGGAATGAAAGGTGGCAAGTAGGAGATGTTGTCTCAACCCATAGAGTTTGATGTTTCCCTAATTATGGTAAGGACAAGATTGCCCGACTAGAGTAGAAACATTTAGGATAGTGAGTTGAGAAATTGCCCCGGTATGGTTTTTTGGCTGTGAATATGGCAAGGGGATGAGACGGGTGTAGGGTGAATTTTCCCATTTGAAGGTGGAGTGAAGAGCGACAGGATTGCCCCACTTGGAATGGTATTTGAATGGTTGGCTTTAGTGAGATTGGGAAAGGTGTGAGTTAGGGTTATGGGTTTTGGAGATGGTCAAATGCGGTTGTATAGGTGGGAGTGGCATGGGATGGATCTTTGGACAAATTTCCCCAAGTTCAAATGGAATAGATGGTAAAGGGGTGCCCCACTTTAGGATCTAGAGTAACGATCCTAGCATGAACTTTTGGTTATTTTGAGAATGACTCTCGGACTATGATGGTCTTGAGCTTGCTATGATGAAAGCTACACTTGGTGATCAATAGACCTTGTCTTGGTATAATTGTAGCTTGGATGGATCTTATAGTGCAAGTCCTCTGATTTTTCCTTTATTTGAGTTTTTTTTTTAGATACATTTTTTTTGAGCAAACATATTGTAAATAAATAAACTTATTTGTCCTAAGATTAAAACTTTGAGAAAACAAAAGCAATCGGTCATTGATCAGAATGGATTTTTGGAGTTGTAATGTGGCTGATGGTTAATGGTTTATGAAGGAAATGGTTATTAGGCTCAAATGAGTGTTTGAGGTTTTATTGAGACAGTAGTTGATGTGCCTCATGGTAGAATGGACCTGTTTAGGATTGTCACTTGGCCAAGGGTTTGTGGAGGGTAGGATATTGAGGCCAAAGGAAGGGTTTGAGGATTGATGAGACAAATGATTTTTCTTCAGCAGTGTAGTTTGGCTAATGGTTAATGGCTTATGAAAGAAGGGTTTATTAGGCTCAAAGGAGTGTTTGAGGGTCTATGTCTCGTGGTAGAATGGATCGGTTTAGACGGATTAATGAAGGATAGGACATTGGGAAGTGTTTGAGGGTTTATTTCAGACAATGATCTCTTATGCGTTTAATTGTACGAAATATCAGCTCCCTACTTTACTTTTTTGTTTTTTTTTTGGGATTTTTCAATCCTTTTTTTTTGACTTCACTCTTTTGTGATTTTTGTTTCTCTTTCTTTTGAGCTGGGTGAGCTGATAAAGGTTATACACAATTTTCGATGTGAGATAGATCTTTGTCTAAGGTGATTGGAAGTTTCTTTGGATTTTGGCTTAAGGTGGGTAGCGAAGGTTTTTTCGAGGACATGGGAAGATGGTCAAACTTCGTTTCAAATCATGATTGCTCGATTTCTCAAAAATTAACTCAAGGACAATAATTTACTTATTTTATATACTTGCTCTTTTTCTTTATTTCTTTTCATGCTCTAATTTTTGCTTAGGCTACCCTTACGAGTTTTCAACCTAACAAGCTTCTTTTGATTTTATTTTTTGTAAAGGACTTGAACCAAGGGAATACAATGTTGACAAGGTATTTTAGAGATCACAAATTTGCCCCAGTATGGAGGACCTAAAGTGTTATTTCATCAGTGAGAACAAACCAAAAAGTTGACTTGGTAGGAGAGTACGTACTTTAGTGTGGTCGGGGTGGGATTAGACTTGGACGGGGGGTGATGACAAGGTAAGGACATTAACTGACTCAAACAAGAATGAAGACACATGTCACACATAAGTTACTACATGAATGCTTCGTAGAGAGTTAACACGAGTTAAAACATGTAAGAAAATTTTGCCGGAGCATTTCGGTCATTCATCATGGGGTGGATAAGATGCAACACTTTGATGCGAACGTGCTGCTAATTTGAAAATTTGAGTGCCTTGAAACACCTTGAGCTCGCAGCGAAGTCTGGCTAAACTTTTTCCAAAAAGAATGATTTATTTCACAAGAATGTCTCACCTCTCACAACTTTTTTTCTTCTAAAATTATGCTAATTTTTTTTTTATAATGCATGATGTAACTATGCAAATGAATGTGCATGAAATGCGAATGAATGTATGTGAAATGTGAATGTAATGATAATGTATGTGAATGAAATGATAATGTATGTGAATGAAATGATAATATATGATTTTATTTATCGCGTTGGGGAATTATAAGTTTTACGTTTGGAGAGTAAAGTACAAAGTTTGACTTTGACTTTAGCATGCATGACTTCTCTCCAAAATAAAGCTTTTAATTCTCAGGTCGTCGTAACATAAGATGTTTATTCTTGTTTTTTGTAATGCAAAGAAAAATGCATGAGGTATGGTTTCTAAGAAACTTCCGGTAAATAATGATTTGGGTTTTTGACTTTTTGATTTTTTGATTTTTGGATAAAAGACCGTAAGCACAAATATTTGTTTGAATGCAAGGGTATGAAGCTCCTTTGTGACCCTAGAAAGGTAACTTACGGAGTGGGTCTAAGGTTTCTTTTATAGTGAACCTCACAATGATGGTTTTAAAGAATCCTACACAAGGTTCCTAGAGCCAAGGACCCCAGTCAAGAATACTGACCCCAACAATAGGCAAGCTATTAGAAGGGATAACATCCTTAAAAGGAATCAAACTCTAGGTGAGATTTTCATGACCACCCAACGAGACACGTACGTCCCGCAGGCCATCACTACGCAATCTCGTTCTAACTTAGGTTTGCACTCAAGTCCGGGTAGAGGACTTTTCTCACATGTGTGTGATGTGTAGATGTGAAGTTGTGTGTAGGAGCAGTTCAAAACAAACCCAAAGCTGCAAACAAAGCAAACATTCATACAAAATAAAGTCTTCTATCCTAGGGTTTACACATCGAATAAATAATATAATGTGCAAAGATAAATAAATAAGAGAAGGGTAAAAATTAAATTACATAAATCCTATAATTAATTGGACTAGGTTTTGACTCTCTAAAAAGTTAAGTCCCCAGTGAAGTCGCGTTTGTGAGCGGCCAGAAAAATCCGGAAAGGATTCTTCAAAAGGTTCATAGGAAGCCGCCACCAAATTTTAGTTTAAGGGCAAATTCGAAAAATCCCTTTTAGTTTTAAGATAAAAGTGAGTTTAGGGTTTAGGAGTCGTTATGCGTGGGGAATGTATTAGCACCCCACGACATCCTTGGTCTAATTAATTACGGTTTATTAATATTTACCCTTTTATTTATAAAGAAATAGACTTAATTAAATTTTAATTTTTAGTGCTTGACAAGAGTTGACTCTTGCTCCTACGTACCTCCGGATGCAATGGAGGAATCAAAGCTACGTAGTTCTTCCTGAAAAAGGTTTCTTTGGTTGGTGTTTTTTTAGTGTTGGGATCCTAGGACTCCTTGGTATGCATACTCACTTGATTCCTAGGATTTGGCTAACCCGATTGTACAACCGACTTAGTCCCCTACTTTTTGAAAGTATTTTTTTTTGAGGTTTTTTTGAAAGAAGTTTGTTTGATGTGAGGTGAGTTGGTTTTAGAATAGGTGTTCTAGAACTCCTGACTGCATCTGACTCATTAGTTCTAGAACGCTGACTAACCTTGGTTGTACAACCGACTTAGTCCCTATTTTTGGGAAAAATGATTTATTTATATTTTTATGAGTTTTTAGGACTCTTGAAGCTATGCATGTGACTCATTGGTCCTAGGATGATGACTAACCGGTTGTACAACCGACTTAGTCTTTATTTGATATTAGAAGAACATATTTATTTGTTTGTGAATTTTTGGTAAAAGAAATTGTTTGTTAAAAGAATTAAGAAAAAAATGAGAAAGGGGTTAAATAGTAAAATGGGAGTGCTGATTAGTTTGCAGGGGATTGTATAATTAAAGCGGGGTGCAAAAGCATAGCTCAGTTCACATTAGAGGCCAGTGTTGAGGCGGGCTTGAGTAGAAAGGTGTTGTGTGTGCATTAATTGGTAGGGTGTGAGTAGGAATCTAAGTATTTAAGAAAAAATCATTATAATAAAAGCAATTAAAAATTGAATAAAAGCAAAAGGGATCAGAATATTAAATGAGGCATTATTACCTCAATAACCAGATTCAATTTTGTTTCCTCCATTCCATCTCTTCCTCACCTTTCTTTGTTGGCATTGATTTTACTCTCCTAATTTTTAGTTTCTAAAACAACCACCGTTTAATCCTAATTTCTAACTAACACTATTTACCAATTTTTCAGAACAAAAAACTAACACTAATTTTTCAGAACATAACACTAATTTCTAAAACAATACAATCTCGGTTTAATCCTAATTTCTATCTAACACTAATTACGAATTTTGAGCAGATCGGCATGAATCTACCGCTTTCATAAAAACTAAATACTAATGGATCTCGTGATTTTGATATATGTAGAGACTATTTTGAACATAAAACTAATACTAATACGACAAGCATGGATCTCATTTACAAACTTAACTACAAAGCTTAATTAGTAATTTAGTCCTTAAACGAAACCTTAATCCTATTTCAATGAAAAATAATACATATTAAACACATACTTTATATTCTCAAATTTTAATAGTATGGAACCAACCTAATATCCTCGCATCTGTTGTTAGAACTCCTATTTGTTACCGATTATGATCACTCTTGCTTTTTGAGATCTCTTTGCTTTTGTTGTTGATGATCGCTTCTCCTTCTTTTTACTTAGAAATTCGAATGTGTGTTTGGTGGATTAGGATTCTAATGTTGAACCCTAATCCTTTTTAGGTGATTTTGCGGTGTTCTTATCTGTGTCCCCTTTTTTTTGGAGGCATGATTGCCTATTTATATTAGAGAATTAGGTTTTAGCAATTAATGTTTGATTTACCCTGATTTGGTTTATTTTTCAAATGCTTGGAGAGAAAGATTAGGGTTTTAGGAGAGCCTGAAGATCCAAGCCCAACTGTTATTTGGGCTAGATCTGTGTTTATTTTGTATTTTTTTTATTATTTTCGGATTTATATATTTTCATGTATTTTGTATTGCTATTTTTGAAATTTTGACCTCTTTTTGGACTTTTAGACACTTATATATTGTAAATAAAACTAAATAGAATTTTTTTGACATTTTTGGACTATATATATGCTCAAAAATAAATTAACTGCACAAAATAAAAATAATAATAGGAAAAAGGAGTCGGGCCAAATACAAAGACAAGAACGGGCCAGACTAGACAAATACGCTAAAACGAGACCCAAATAGAAGAAATGGGTTTGTTAACTAACAACACTAAAATTAACTCGGAATCGCATTCTTAGGCCTGAATTTGAAGAGATAAGCCAAATTTTTGAGAAAAATGACTTTTGGTAGACACTGCTTATATACGACTAAACCCAAATACGGAGATTAAATTGAAGAACGCACGAAAAGATCGATCATTCGCGTGCATGCCTAATTTAAACAACGGTATTTCGATTTAGTTGAACGGGGTGATTGAAATTGGTTCGGTTTAGTAACCGAGACGCTATACTAATAATTCTCGTAATCATGCGACTCCAAAACACGACCCTAATAAAAATAAACGACTAAAACAAGAAAAAGAAGACGGACAAAATTGGGGTATAACATCAACTGTTTCAAACTCACCTAATCTTCTTCTCTTAGTAAGCACATCCGTCATAAATTTTGCATGGTTTGGCATTTGTTGGAGGGCTTCTACTAAGGGAACATTGATGTGTAATTGTTTTAGTACCTCTAAGAATTTACCAAACTGTTTCTCCTCATGAGCTTTTTTCAGTCTTTGAGGATAAGGAGGAGGAGGGTATTCAGGTACTAATTAGGTAATGGCACTTGAACTTCCTGTGATGCATGAGCATTAGATGCTTCTGCATTGGTTTCTTTTTGATTTTTGGCTTTTTCTCCCTTTTCTACACTTTCCTTCTCAGTTAACTCTACAAGATCCTTACCACTTCTCAAGGAAATAGCCTTAACCTGTTCCTTTCCTTGTTTTTGGGAAGGAGTAGCTTCTGTATTTGAAGGTAAGGCACCTTGTGGCCTTTGATACAGAGTTGTGGCTAATTGACCAACTTGATTCTCTAAGTTCTTAATGAAAGCATCTTGAGTTTGTCTAGCAGTTCTAGATTCACCTATGAATGCTTTGAGCATGGATTCTAGAGAATTCTCGGTGGTAGGTTGAGAGTTTCTTTGGTTATTTTGAGTGGGAATCTGGTGGTGTAGTTGGTGTGATTCTGAGTGCAGTGCACTATTGTTGTTCCATCTAAAATTTGGGTGATCTTTCCAACCGGGATTATAAGTGTTGGAATAAGGGTTGTTATTCCTATTATAACCTACATAATTTCTGAGAGATAGGGTTGCTAGAACACTCCTCATACAAGTGACCTCCTCCACAGTACACACAACTAGGTGTGCACGGAGGTACTTGTTCTCACTCTTTTTGCTCTGATCTTTGTCTGGTGATGCATTTGCATTAGATCTTGATAGCATTGCCAGAAGTGAAGTTTTTCATCAAATTAGCTAGAGTGGCTACTTGAGTAGATAGGGCAGATATATAATTAACTTCATGTACCCCTGATGGTTTCTTTTGGGCACTCACCCTCTCAGTAGGCCAACTAGAGCTATTAGCTGCTATTCTATCAATTAATTCACATGCTTCATTGTATTACAGATTTAATAACACTCCACCAGATGATGCATCAAGCATTATTCTGGTTTGAGGTTCTAAACCATTATAAAATGTTTCCATTTGAATAATTACAGGTGAACCATGATGAGGACATTTTCTTAAAAGTTCCTTCCATCTTTCCCATGCTTCAAATAAAGATTCAAACTTTTTTTGTCTAAAAGAAGTAATATCAGTTCTCATTCTGGCATTTTTGATAGGTGGGAAATATTTTCCTAAAAAATTTTCAGCCATTTCATTCCATGAATGGATAGAGTTAGACTCTAAAGAATTTAGCCAAGCCTTAGCTCTATCTTTCAAGGAATAAGGAAATAACCTTAATCTAAATGCATCTTCACTAACACCAGGTATGATAAAATTACTACATACTTCTAGAAATTGCCTTAGATGCAAATGAGGATCTTCATGAGGAGATCCTCCAAATTGACCAATAGTTTGAAGCATTTGAAACATCATAGGCTTAAATTCAAAATGCATGGCATCAATATGAGGTCTGGATATGCTAGTTTGCATGTTTTGATGATCAAACTGAGCATAATCCCTCATAGGTCTATCTCTATCATTAATCATACCTATGTGATCCATGTGGATGGGAATTTCTCTATGAAATTCTTCAGTAGCATGATGTGAACCAGGGCCTCCTCTCACTGAGTGTGGCCTTGAGCTTTGTTCTTCACTGACAGACATGTTGCAGGCTTGTTGATTTTGCTTTTGGAGTCTTAGCAATCTCACGAATCTTCTTTCTATTTACGGATCTAAACTATATTACGGTGTCACATTTGCAGTTACTGTACATATACTAAGCACCATGTACTTTTGTATGACAGAAACTACAAATACCAGAATTATATACAACACTAAATTACTATATATCAGAATTTTAAAAAGAATTTCCCCGGCAACGGCGCCAAAAACTTGGTGTTTGGAAATAACAACACACATGTACAAGTATACACAGTCCAAAAACAAGTAGTAAAAAGATCGAACCCACAGAGATTGAAAAACTCACTTTTAAAATCAATATAAAGGTAACTAAGTAACAAATAATATTGGAGTTTATGTGATCACAACTAAGTTAGATAGAAAGCAAAGTATAAGTGTTGATTGTGCAAATGAGAAAAGCTAGTTGGAATGTCTTCATCAAGTAATTTACTTTTAAGTGTTTGATGCAGTATGTGATGCAGCTGCACTGTGTAACACCCCTTCTATCTCTATTAATTAACTAATTTAAAATCAGAGTTTAATAAAATTCTCATGGAAAGATGCTACATTATCACTCAAACGCCCTAGCATATATCTATGAATTTAAAGCAACGGCATACATGCATACATAGGCAACTCGGCCAAAGGGACTACGCCCATCAAAACATGGTTTCAATTGTTTACATCACAGCAGACACAAATATATATTAGTTGAACATATACATTACAACTGAATAGTCCCAAAACAAACACTACTCTATCTTACTCTACTCGCCCCAGTGTTACAACTACCAGAGCAGACCGACTCCAACAACCAAAAGGCAAAGCTGACCTCTACTCAGGGGTACCTGCAAGTTGCCACAAAGAGCAACATAAAAGCAGTAGGGTGAGTCTCTAAACATTTGTAATAAAGGTTCATGACTAATGTAAATACATAGAATGCATTAAGCACCTCAGTTCACTTATCGACAAAGACACAAGTATAAAAAAGCACATATAGCTAACTCTCGGTGATAAATGACATTTCAACATAATTCACATGAGTTATGCATGCAATGCAATGCAACCCAAACTCCAGGGTATAATGCATGAGGATCCATCTCTTTAAGCCACTCAGGCATATCCGTCGCTAGTGATACTCAGACCGAAGTCTTTCGTATCGAGACCGAAGTCTATAACCGACGCTGATGCATATGAATTCATGAGACTCAATGAACAAATGCATTCACTCGAAATTACAACTCTTTTTGTGCAAAACAACCACCGTCGCTTTACGTTGCCTAGTCCTCTTAGAAAACCGCTATAGCACTAAGCTACTCGTCCACTCCACGGGCACCTCGGCTCCTCGAGCGGTGAGCCACTCCATCACTACGAAGGCCTCACAGCGCCTAGGATGAACCATCACATAGGGCTAAACCGGACTATGCCAATTCGCCCCTTAAGCGACTCTTGGCGTTAACGTCACTCACGGTGGCGCGCTAATAGCTCTACTGTTGTTATGTCAAAAATAGGTCACCTCGGCACTCTTAGTCACCTCGGCACCTTCACTCTTCTCGGTAGGCTCGCTCGTCACCTCAAAGACACCTACTCATCTCTCGATGCGCTAAGGCGATGTAGTATCGCTACCCATTACGTTACCAATACTCAACTCGGTGGCACCTCACTTGGCATTCCACTCGTAAGGTTCCCACCTCGTCCATGAGACCTCACGCCACCCTATCTCCCATCACTCCTACACTTCCACACATACACTTCACCTTGATTACTACACTTGGGCATAATACACCTAAGCACTCACCTCACTTCATCATCTACACTTAGTCATTTCACACCTAACCACACAACTACACCCTTGGAGACTCCTACGCACGCTCCTTCGACTCATGTATATGTCGACACACACTCTCTCTCGACACTTACATACTTGCCGACACACCTCTCTCTCGACATATACATACTTGACACACACACATCTCTCGACAATTACATACCCGACACTCACCTCTCTCTCGACACTTACATACTTCGACACACACACATCTCTCGACAATTACATACTTCGACACACACACATCTCTCGACAATTACATACTTCGACACTCACCTCTCTCTCGACATATACATACTTCGACTCTCACCCTCGGCATAACCATGTTATACCTCGGCAACTACCAGCGACACTCGCTCGACTGGGTTCTAATTACACCCACGCACCTTCGTCCATCAAGTACAGCTCAACTCGTCCTCTTCAAGTCTAGGAACTACGCTTTAACACTTACGTTGTGCGTTATCCTTCATGCACTTCGGTTTTCTCTACGATCATGTGCGCTAACTTCTCCTTCCTCTCTTTAGGTGCTGCTCGACTAGGATTAAGCTCAAGAACACACTCTTAAACTCTCACGCCACCGAGGCCGAGAGAGTTCTCGCTCTCATTTCCTCTCCATGGTCACTTACGTGACCAGCTCAAAAATCAACCAATAAAATCTTCAAAGTGAAGTAACACAACCAGAATACTTAAAGAACACATAAGCACACATTCAGAACTCAAGCCAAAATCATTCATGCAAAACATTCAACATAAACACTAAATTACGCATGGAAGAGAGCCCCCTTACCTTGATCAGATGAGTAGAACACCCTCTCTTCACTGAAATCTCCCCGTTAGCACTCGCAGCAACTCTTCTCCCTTGAGCTTGATCTTCTTCCTCGCCAAATGCTCTTCCTTCTCTCTAACGGGTACTATTCCACCTAACAGCTCTCTCTCTTACTTCTCTCTAAGACTTTTCTTCACTTTGATCAAATGGGTTGATCCTACGGCTATTTCCTCTTATGGAAAGGAACTTGGGCTTCTAATGGGACTTGGGCCTTCCATCACTCATGGACTTCTATTCAATACCTCTTCCCATTACTCAAACCTCTCCTAACACATAAACACTACACGTTAGCCTTAAACTTAATTAATTAAAAATGTTGAAAAACCCTAAATAACTCAATTTAATAATTAATTGAACTATTTTGGGGTGTTACAACTCTCCCCCACTTAGAACATTTCGTCCTCGAAATCTTACCTGAAACAAATAACTCTGGGTAAGCATCTCGCATCTTACTTTCCAACTCCCAAGTTGCATTCTCACCAGCTGCTCCTACCCAAATCACATTCACCAATCTGATCTTCTTTCCCCTTAGAGTCTTCACCTCTCTGTCATCAATTCGAATTGGCCTTGCTTCCACAGTGAGGTTGTCTCTCACTTGCACATCATCTACTTGAATTACGTGAGGCGGGTCCGCACATACTTTCCTTTTGAGATATCGTGGAACACGTCGTGTAAATTAGACAAATTGGGTGGCAAAGCAACTCGGTATGCCACCCTCCCAACTCTCTCCAAAATTTGATATGGTCCAATGAAACGAGAAGACAACTTCTTCGACTTCAATGCTCGCCCAACACCTAGCATCTTTGGATTGACCCTTAGAAACACATGATCCCCGGCACGAAATTCTAAGTCCTTCCTTCTCTTGTCATGGTAGCTCTTACGCTTACTCTGTGAAGCCTTCATTTTCTCTTGAATTTGCTTTACCTTCTCGGTGGTCTCTCGCACGCGACCTCGGTCCGAGTACTACACCTTCTCCCGACTCACTCCAACACAATGGAGTCTGCACCTCCTCCCATACAATGCCTCAAAGGGTGCCATCCCGTGCTAGAATGAAAGCGTTGTTGTCACGTGAACTCAATCGGTGGTAGATACGAATCCCACGCTCCTCCTTGCTCAAGAACACACGCTCTCGGCCAAGTCTTCCAACGATTGGATGGTCTCTCTGGGTGACCATCGATCTGTGGGTGATATGCCGAGCTCCGCGTAATTTCGCACTCCAACGCTGCGTCTTGCAAACTTTCCTGCAGTGCGAAGTAAACCTTGGGTCTCATGCAAATAATACTTGAGGAACCCCGTGTAGCTTTACGATCACTTGGATGTATATCTCTCGCCAACCTTGACATCGGATAGGTGAGGTTGATGGGGATGAAATGAGCAGACTTCGTCAATCTATCCACCACTACCCAAATGGTATCAAACCTCCTTATTGTACTCGGCAAACCAGTTACAAAATCCATCGCAATACTATCCCACTTCCACTCTGGAATCTTCAATGGTTGCAACAACCCCGCTTACGATGTTCTACCTTGGACTTCGACAAACCGCATAAGCGTGCACACAAACGGGCTACATCACTCTTCATACCTTGCCACCAAAACAACCCCTTCAAGTCTTGATACATCTTGGTCGCGCCTGGGTGAATACTCAGCTTACTCTTATGACATTCTTCCAAGATTGCTCTCTTGATCTTCTCGTCATCAGGGACACAAATCCGAGTTCTATACCTTAGCAATCCTTGCGCATCCAACTCGAAATCTTCGTTCTCAGCTCGGCCAATACCTGCTGCCACGTCTACAAGCTTGACGTCCAGCTTCTGCGCCTCTTTGATGTCACTCAAAAATTCATTTGTGATTTTCAGCATTCCCAACTTAATGCTTTGAGGAGTTAGCTCACACACTAAACTTAGGTCTCTGAATTGCTCAATTAGCTCTAGCTCTTTTACCATCATTGCTGATGCATGCAACGATTTCCTACTTAGCGCATCAGCCACCATATTTGCCTTCCCGGGGTTATAGTTCAATCCAAAATCATAGTCCTTCAGTAGCTCTAACCATCTCCTCTGCCTCATGTTCGGCTCCTTACGATCAAGCAGACATCGCAAACTCTTATGGTCACTAAACACTTTGAACCTTGAGCCATATAGATAATGCCTCCATATCTTCAATGCAAACACCACAGCGTGAAGCTCCAAATCGTGTGTAGGTAGTTCTTCTCATGAATTTTCAATTGCCTTGAAGCGTAAGCAACTACTTTACCTTCTTGCATCAAGATCTGTGCCCAAACCCAACTTAGACGCATCACGTACACCACGAAAGGCTCATTTGGATCGCAACGCGTCGGGACAGGAGGCGTTGTCAATCTCTTCTTCAATTCTTGAAACTTTCTTCACTGCTTTGTCGCCCCACACAAATGCCTTCCCTTACACGGGTCAATTGAGTTAGTGGCAACGCCAACTTGGAAAACCCCTCAATGAACCTACGTAATACCCACCAAACCAGGAAAACTTCTCACCTCGGTGGCCGACTTGGGTGCTTCCCATTGCAACACGGCCGACTTTGGAAGGATCAATCGCTATACCTTCACCGAGATCACATGACCTAGGAAATTCACCGCCTCAAACGAATTCACACTTGGACAACTTGGCATACATCTTCTTATACCTCAATACCTCTAACACCAATCTCGGATGCTTGGCGTGCTCCTCCTCCGACTTGGAGTAGACTAAAATGTCATCAATGAATACAACAACAAAGCGGTCTAGGTACTCATGAAATATACGGTTCATATACTCCATGAACACTCCCAGAGCATTCGTCACACCAAATGGCATTACGAGAATACTCATAGTGCCCATACCGAAGTTCTAAATCTTTGTCTTAGGAATGTCCTCGTCCTTCACCTTGATCTCGATGGTACCCGACCTCAGTCAATCTTCGAAAATACTTGCGCACCCACCAATTGGTCCATCAAATCATCAATTCTTGGGAGTGGGTACTTGTTCTTAATTGTTACCTTGTTCAAGTATCTCGTAATCCACGCGATAATCTCATACCTCCATCCTTCTTTTTCACTAATAACACAGTGCGCCCCATGGCGACACGCTTGGCCTTATGAACCTCTTCTCCAAAGAACTCTTCCAATTTGCTTCTTCAACTCGGCTAGCTCATTGGTGCAGACATCCTATAAGGTGCCATAGACACGGCCTAGTTCCTGGTACTAACTCAATCACCGAACTCAACCTCTCTTTTCGGTGGAACCTCGGGAATCTCGTGCTGAAACACTTCGCGAACTCTCACCTGCGGCACTTCACCAATCTTGGCTTGACTCTCCATCGACAAATGACGCCCACAACGCGAACATAGTAGCCCCTCCTTCGACTCTTTGCGAATCGCCAAAGAGCATCATAACCGATTCTTCCACCTCGGAGTAAGGAAACTTAACGACCTACTAGCGCAATTGATATGAATCGGGTTACCACTAACGATCCATACCGGGATGGCGTCCATCCCTTCCAAAGGTAGACAAATCAAATTAACTACGAAGTCTCGCCAAAGGCTAACAGAGGACACCGAACAAACGAGAGAGGTAGTCATCGACCCCCTTTCTTTGGAGTGTCAATAACCATCTCCTCACCATAGTAGACAAAACTAAATCCAATCTTTTAGCACACAATGCACGAAATGAAAGAGTGCGTGGCACCAGTATCCATTATTGCAATCAAAGGAATTCCATTAATGAAGCACATACCTTTTATCTCGTTCACCACTTGGACCAAATAGCGCGAACACCTTCCCACCTGTCTCTCTCCTTCTTGGGCTTGGGACACTTGGGGTGATGTGCCCCATTTCTCCACAATTAAAGCGGACGACATCCTTTCGCCTACAATCGCGGACTCGGTGGCCTCTTCGCCACATTGATAGCACCTCTTATCTCCACTTTTGCACTCGTTCTTCTTATGACCAGGCTTCCCACACTGGAAACACACCACATTTGCAGGGGCGTCTCCCCCACTTGGCCTCTTGCCATACCCAGCCTTCCACTTGCCTTTGCTGCCAGAAACCTCATAGGGCTTTCCCCTAAACTGAGAGTTCTCGCTTCACGTTTACCAACCATGTACCTTCTTTGCAGTGTTTTCCTCATATATCCCGCAACTATCCACCAAGTCGCCAAATACCCCGATCTTCGATGCCCAATTGCTCGCTTAATCTCGGGCCTTAAACCGTTCTCGAATTTCACGCACTTGGAGAACTCGGATGTAGCTCTCCTCGTAGTAGGGTAGAATTTCACCTGACTCTTCAAACTTTGCGGCGTACTCCACCCTTTGTCTTACCCCCTTGCTTCAGTTCTATGAACTCCATTTCCTTCTTTCCTCTCACATCTTCAGGGAAATATTTCCTCAGAAATTCCCTCTTGAATACCTCCCACGTAATCACCTCTCCAGTGACTTCTAACCTTGGCATGACTCGACCACCAATCATCCGCCTCCTCGGCAAAGATATGTGTTCCATATCTTACTTTCTCGAGCCATTATGCAGTCCATCACCCTAAAAATCCTCTCTATGTCCTTCAACCACGCCAACGCCCCATCCGGATTGTACTTCCCCTTGAGCGTTGGAGGTTCTCCTCCGAAATGTAGCTAGGCTACGAGCTCAAAGCGTCCTCGGCAACTTGATGAGGGTGATTCCCATAGCAAAGCGACCATCGCTTCGAGGCGGCAAAGACTATCGCGGCGTCGTTTCTTCCAAAGACGTCCACCATTTTTACTTACTCTGCGAGACAAGACAATTAAAACGAGCATTAATACTCGGGGATCGGGACTCAAGACTCAATACTTGGTGGATTGACCGAACTTTTGCTCGATACCACTTAATGTAACACCCCTCCTATCTCTATTAATTAACTAATTTAAAATCAGAGTTTAATAAAATTCTCATGGAAAGATGCTACATTATCACTCAAACGCCCTAGCATATATCTATGAATTTAAAGCAACGGCATACATGCATACATAAGCAACTCGGCCAAAGGGACTACGCCCATCAAAACATGGTTTCAATTGTTTACATCACAGCAGACACAAATATATATTAGTTGAACATATACATTACAACTGAATAGTCCCAAAACAAACACTACTCTATCCTACTCTACTCGCCCCAGTGTTACAACTACCAGAGCAGACCGACTCCAACAACCAAAAGGCAAAGCTGACCTCTACTCAGGGGTACCTGCAAGTTGCCACAAAGAGCAACATAAAAGCAGTATGGTGAGTCTCTAAACATTTGTAATAAAGGTTCATGACTAATGTAAATACATAGAATGCATTAAGCACCTCAGTTCACTTATCAGACACCACACAAGTATAAACAGCACATATAGCTAACTCGGCTGATAAACAACATTTCAACATAATTCACATGAGTTATGCATGCAATGCAATGCAACCCAAACTCCAGGGTATAATGCATGAGGATCCATCTCTTTAAGCCAATCAGGCATATCCGTCGCTAGTGATACTCAGACCGAAGTCTTTCGTATCGAGACCGAAGTCTATAACCGACGCTGATGCATATGAATTCATGAGACTCAATGAACAAATGCATTCACTCAGAAATTACAACTCTTTTGTGCAAACCGCACCGTCGCCTTACGTTGCCTAGTCCTCTTAGACAACCGCTATAACACTAAGCTACTCGTCCACTCACAGGCACCTTAGCTCCTCAGGCAGTGAGCCACTCCATCACTACGAAGGCCTCACAACGCCTAAGACTGAACCATCACATAGGGGCTAAACTGGACTATGCCAATTCGTCCCCTTAAACGCCTCTTGACGTTAATGTCACTCACGGTGGCGCCTAACAGCTCTACGCTGTTATGCGTCAAAAATAGGTCACCTCGGCACTCTTAGTCACCTCGGCACCTTCACTCTTCTCGGTAGGCTCGCTCGTCACCTCGGCACACCTACTCATCTCGGTACGCTAAGCTGATGTAGTATCGCTACCCATTACGTTACCAATACTCAACTCGGTGGCACCTCACTTGGCATTCCACTCGTAAGGTTCCCCGCCTCGTCCATGGGACCTCACGCCACCCTATCTCCCATCACTCCTACACTTCCACACATACACTTCACCTTGATTACTACACTTAGGCATAATACACCTAAGCACTCACCTCACTTCATGATCTACACTTAGTCATTTCACACCTAACCACACAACTACACCCTTAGACTCCTACGTACGCTCCTTTGACTCATGTATATGTTCACACACACCTCTCTCTCTCGACACTTACATACTTCGACACACACCTCTCTCTCGACATATACATACTTCGACACACACATCTCTCGACAATTACATACTTCGACACTCACCTCTCTCTCGACACTTACATACTTCGACACACACACATCTCTCGACAATTACATACTTCGACACACACACATCTCTCGACAATTACATACTTCGACACTCACCTCTCTCTCGACATATACATACTTCGACTCCTCACCTCGGCATAACCATGTTACATACTTCGACACATATACATCTCTCGACAATTACATACTTGACGACACTCGCACTGGGTTCTAATTACACCTACGCACCTTCGTCCATCAAGTACAGCTCAACTCGTCCTCTTCAAGTCTAGGAACTACGCTTTAACACTTACGTCGTGCGTTATCCTTCATGCACTTCGGTTTTCTCTACGATCACGTGCGCCTAACTTCTCCTTCCTCTCTTTAGGTGCTCCTGACTAGGATTAAGCTCAAGAACACACTCTTAAACTCTCACGCTCACTGAGACTGAGAGTTCTCAGCTCTCATTTCCTCTCCATGGTCACTTACGTGACCAGCTCAAAAATCAACCAATAAAATCTTCAAAGTGAAGTAACACGACCAGAATACTTAAAGAACACATAAGCACACATTCAGAACTCAAGCCAAAATCATTCATGCAAAACATTCAACATAAACACTAAATTACGCATGGAAGAGAGCCCCTTTACCTTGATCGGATGAGTAGAACACCTCTCTTCATTGAAATCTCCCGTTAGCACTCGCGACAACTCTCTCTCCTTGAGCTTGATCTTCTTCCTCGCCAAATGCTCTTCCTTCTCTCTAACGGGTACTATTCCACCTAACAGCTCTCTCTCTCTTACTTCTCTCTAAGACTTTTATTCACTTTGATCAAATGGGTTGATCCTACGGCTATTTCCTCTTATGGAAAGGAACTTGGGCTTCTAATGGGACTTGGGCCTTCCATCACTCATGGACTTCTATTCAATACCTCTTCCCATTACTCAAATCTCTCCTAACACATAAACACTACACGTTAGCCTTAAACTTAATTAATTAAAAATGTTGAAAAACCCTAAATAACTCAATTTAATAATTAATTGAACTATTTTGGGGTGTTACACACTGAATGCTGTTGCATTAGTTATGTGTCTTTCAGTCACTTTTCTTCAGAGTTTCATTACAAGCTTCCTATGTCTAGGCATGCTAAATAGGTTCACTCTTGCCTTTGAAAGTACCCACAGTTTCACCCTATGGACTATACTATCCTATGTCTAGGACTTAGCATGGTTTTCACAAAGTTTCCTTTATATAAAACACTCACCCATATTAGTTCTTGAGTTCTTAATTGTAAGCCATGTCTGCTTTACAAATTTACTTATTCTAAGTTGATCAATCCCCAAAATAAGTGTTGAAAATATTATCAAGCAAGAACTAAAGTACAAACATACATATATGCAACATACTTACTTAAAAGCTCATTAAATGATTAGAACATTCCAACTAAGAAAGATTTAGCTAACAATAGACATTGCAAGGAAGATATAAACTTAATAGACCATGTTTATATAATAGAAATCACAAAAGAGAAACAACAAGATAGAAGTTACAAATGTTGAAGCCCTTTGTATGAAATCTCCTAGCAATGCACTAGCATTACTCCTTAGCACTATACAAACACTATGAAATCGAGTTAAGGAGGATTTGTGAATTCCTTCCTTTCCCTCTTATAAAATAGAAACTAACTATGTATATTGAAATTTTGATCTAACTTATGGATTGTGATATATTTCCAAATGAAGATGTGAGGTCCTTTTATAGCCTTCAAGAGAGGTGCTTCCTTCCTTCATGTTGAAGTAATCTTGAGTGGATTATAGCTGTAGTTGCTTTTCAGAGGTTGATCCCAAGTTGAAATCTTTGACTAAGTGTATAGGGAGGTCCAATGATGTATGAACATGTGTCCCTATGTTGATGACTCTTCAAAGCTATCCCTATAGCTATGTGTGAATGGTAGGCGCCTACTATATCAAGTGGTCTGGCTTGAGGGGACCAAGCATGAGGTCAGCAATTGCAAGTGGATGCACATGAAGCTAGCTGCTCATTCACCAAGTAGTGCAGATTTGATGGAGGATCAATGCAGGAGCATTGATGCAGAAAGCATCTCAGAGAAGTGACCTTTGAACAAAAATATCAAACATACCACAATATATCCAAAATGGCCTAATAACAACTATAACCATTCAAATCACTCAAGTTATCATATATCACACTAAATACTATATAAACTCTTTATTATTACTTGAAAGAGAGCAATTTACTAAGTTTAAACATATGAAATACTCTATATAAAATAGAGTTATCACTTCACGAAGTTAAACCAGACCTTAGCATCATGGTGGATTGCCTCTTTTCACCTTGAATTCATTAGCACTACACTGCTCCCAAGGCGTGCCAGGCACTGAAATGCTTTTCTTCACTCCTTCAATTTCCTTCTTCCTCCACTTAGCCACGTTGTTTGCAAAGGCAGGGCTATGGTAGTCCAACCCATAGCTTGCATTGATTGACAGAGAATCGAACTCTACTGGGATTCCACGCACTTTGGAGACAAACCTCGGCTTTCCGTCCTTAGGGGGGACAATTCCTTCATAAAATTCACGAACCACAGAAGCATAGAAGAACTTGGGATGCTACACGAGCTTTTCCCAACCTAATGCATCCACAATGGATGTGAACGCATCAGATGCTCCCTTCATCTCCAAACCGCGCTCTGCCCAGAAATTCATATTCTGGAACCTTCCTTCATCCTTCCCCCCTTGAGCCTTGGTGTTCCTTCTTCGTAATTGGCTCGATTCACCACGGCCAAGGTTTGATTGGTTTCTTTCAGATAATTTTGGTGCACTCGATTTGGATCTTGCCATTGTGTTCACACACGTCAGGTGAGGGTTTGCTAGGTTATGGACGGTTACAATGGAGTTTTCGGTGAGTTAGGAAATTGGAGCAGTGTTTGCAACTGAGAGAGATAGAGAGGTGTGGTAATACCCCCCTCTATTTAATATTAATTAAACTAATAAAAATCAGAGTTTTTCAAAATTGTCCACGCACCTCAAAGAGGGTGATACATTTCATCAAAACATCGTTAAAACATAACTAAAAATTCAAACGCATCTAGTGCGTGAAATGCATAACATAGCCACGTGGTTAAATCCTCAAAACCTGTTTAATGTTTACAGTAATCCAAAAATAGTTCACAGCAGCGGAAAAACAAAATTGAGTTCAACACACTCAATACATATAGTTTAATTCAGTTTAATCCATGACATAAGATAATAAATACTAAAACCCAAATCCCCGGTGTTACTAGATCAGAGCTGACACATAATCCCAATGGAGCCTAGACATCCTCACTCAGTATCACCTGCATGTCGCCACGAGAGCAGGCAACATAAAATGCTAGGGTGAGTCTCTTTACATAAATAATAACAAGTAAGACAAGCATTATAAGCAGAAAAGCATCTAGCAGTAATAACCCTTCACAATCAAGACATTTGCCATTTCAAGTATATTACTAGAACAACCATCACAATTAATTAAGTATCAACAGGCATTCCATGAATGTATGAGTTTATGCATGTATGCAATGTGCATGTGGATCCATCACTCTTCGCTTTTTGCCCAATGGGCACTCTTCGCTTTGGCCGAAGCCCTCTTCGCTTTTTGGCCGAAGCCCTCTTCGCTTATGCATATGCTTTATGCGACACTATGACAATGCAACATACACAATCAATTACCACCACATTCATTGTCACATCACTCAAAACATCACCACAACACAACTCGTCACTTTTGGCCGAGGCCCTCTTCGCTTTTTAACTCTTCGCTTTGGTCGAAGCCCACATCATTTATTAATTCAACACCTCAACATTAACTCACACTTCGTTGTCATTTCACCACACAATCTATTGGTTAAATTAAGTCTCACTCATGGACTAAAACCCACCTAAGGCCCATTTTGACCCTCAACAGTTTAATTTAGTACCCAAGGGTTATTTCACACATTGTGATTAATTTGATATTTAGGGACTTATGTTAACCTATTAGGATTAATTAGACTCTAAGGGATTATTTTGTCACGCCAAGGATTAATTTAATTCTTAGGGACTATTTAGTCACGCCAAGGATTAAATTAATTCTTAGGGACTAAACCATCACTTAGACGCATTTTGGGCACCTAGGCGCCAAGGGGCAGCCACTTTGGCTCCCCCACTTAGCGCAACACACACACACACAGCAGCACACACATCCACAGGCGCCAAGTTTCTAGGAAACTGGCGCCCCTCCCTTGCCGTGCCACTCTGCCCGCAGCACACACGCACTGGGCGCCAAGTTCCCAGCGAGCTGGCGCCCTCCCCTGCACACACGCACGTACAGACCACCACGGCGCCCAAGCAGGCGCCAAATCTCCCAGCAATCCGCGCCCTGTACAAACTCACCCAACCAGCCCAGCACAGCACCCTGGCGCCATTTTGCCTAGCAAATGGCGCCCCTCCCTGCACTTACACACGCACACACACCAGGAACAGTAGCACAGGCGCCATTTGCCTAGGCATTTGGCGCCCTTCACCCGAACACCTCCCCTAAACCAACTTAAACCTCATTTTTAGTTCAACAACTTAATTCCCACATAAACAACACACATATAAGTATCAAATCAACTCCATTAATTTATCATGTTCACATACTCATCTTCATGGAAACATTTCCTCAAACATTTAGCATGCATAATTCACAACATACATTTTTCCATCAACAAACAATGTGATATCAACAATAGCAAGCAATGCACATATCAACCAACATACAATCACATCAATTTCACACAACAAATCATTCCTAGAGCTATTTCACCTATAAACATATCCTACTAATTATTATGGATGTAATGGAGAGTCCCCTAACCTTGTTTAAGTTCAAACCTCCAAGCCAACACCAAGAACCACAAGAATGAAGAATTTTCCAACCTCCCTAGGCTCTTTGGAAAACGCGTGGCCCTCCTACTCCTTGGGGTAAAACGCAACAAGCAACACAATGGAGGAAATGAGACACTAAAACTTAAGGAAATGGAACAAGGAGAAGAAATGATGGAGATTGGGACCAAAACTTACTTACTAGCACAAGATTCCTCAAGGAAAGCTTCTTCCTTTCTCTCTACCCTTCACGCTACTGCCTCCCTCCCCTCTCTACTCCTTCGATGCTTTTCCTTCCAAGTGAGGGTTATGTGACTTTGTGTGTAGGGTTTTGGGGTTTTTTAGGCAATTGGGCTTGGGTCATTAAGTGACTTGGGCCCTTATTTGCACCACTCTTTTTACTTATTCACATACTCCCTGAAAATAAAATAAAATGAACTCTAACTCAATCATTCCACTTAAATAAACTAGACCCCCTTTTTGATAAAATAAACCCAACTTAATTAATTAATTTAATTAAATGTTGAAAGCCTTAAATAACTTAATTAGATAAATAATTAAATTATTTTGGGCGTTACAACTCTCCCCCACTTAAAGAATTTCGTCCTCGAAATTACTTGAATCGAACAACTCCGGATAGGCCTCCTTCATCTTGCTTTCCAACTCCCAAGTCATGCTCTCACCCACCGCTCCTAACCACACTACCTTCACCAAATTGATTTCTTTGCCTCTCAAGACCTTCACCTCACGGTCCTCAATCCTAACCGGCATAGTCTCCACCGTAAGGTTCTCCCTCACCTCTACATCATCCATCTGTACTACATGAGACGGGTCAGGCACATACTTTCGCAACTGAGACACATGGAATACATCATGCAGATTAGCAAGATTAGGCGGCAAGGCCACCCGATAAGCAACTTTTCCAACTCTCTCGAAATCGATATGGTCCAATAAAACGCGGAGTTAACTTCTTAGACTTCAACGCCACGACCCACTTTGTTGTCCGAGTAACTCTCAAAAATACATGATCACCAGCCTGAAACTCTAGATCCTTCCTTCTCTTATCATGGTAACTCTTCTGTCTACTCTGTGAGGCCTTCATCTTCTCTCTAATCATCTTCACTTTCTCTGTGGTCTCACGCACCAACTCATGACCTAACACCACACTTTCTCCAGTTTCGTACCAACACAATGGAGTTCTACATCTCCTCCCGTACAATGCCTCAAAAGGCGCCATCCCGATACTCGAATGAAAGTTGTTATTGTAAGTGAATTCAATCAGTGGCAAATGAGAATCCCATGAACCTCCCTGCTCAAGAACACATGCTCTCAACAAATCCTCAAGTGATTGAATTGTCCTCTCCGTCTGCCCATCTGTCTGGGGATGGTATGTTGAACTCAATCTCAATTTGGAACCCAAAGCTTCTTGCAAACTTCTCCAAAACTCGGAAGTGAACCTAGGATCCCTATCAGACACAATACTCAGGGGTACACCATGCAGCTTCACAATCGTCTTGACATAGATATCTGCTAACCTCGGAACTGGATAAGTAATATTAATCGGTAAAAAGTGCGCAGATTTAGTCAATCTGTCAACAACCACCCATATAGTATCAAATCCCCTCGCTGTAGTCGGCAAACCAGTCACAAAATCCATGGAGATACTATCCCACTTCCATTCAGGAACATCCAATGGTTGCATCAACCCCGCTGGCTTCTGATGTTCTACCTTCGATTTCTGACACGTCAAGCAAGCATACACAAACTGAGCCACATCTCGCTTCATACCAGGCCACCAGAACAGTCTCTTCAAATCTTGGTACATTTTAGTGGCCCCCGGGTGGATACTCAACTTACTCCGATGCCCCTCCTCTAGAATTGCCTTCTTAATCTCATCATCATTAGGAATGCAAATCCTCCCACGGTACCTTAACACATCCTGCTCATCTATCACATAATCTTCACTCTGAGAGTGGTCAATCCCAACTGCAATCTCAACCAGTTTAATGTCCCTCTTTTGAGCTTCCCGAATAACATTCAAAAATTCATTGTGAATCTTCAACACACCCAATCTCACACTCTTAGGTGTCACCTCGCAGACTAGACTCAGATCCCGAAACTGTTCAATTAATTCGAGCTCTTTCACCATCATTGTAGATACATGCAAGGACTTCCTACTCAAAGCATCAGCTACCACATTAGCTTTCCCCGGATGATAGTTCAAGCTAAAGTCATAGTCTTTCAACAATTCCAACCATCTCCTTTGTCTCATATTCAATTCCTTCTGGTCAAACAGATACTGCAATCCTTTATGATCACTGAATACCTCAAACTTAGAACCATACAAATAATGTCTCCAAATCTTCAAGGCAAAAACAATTGCCGCAAGCTCCAAATCGTGAGTGGGGTAATTCTTTTCATGAATCCTCAACTGTCTTGAGGCATAAGCCACTACTTTACCATTTTGCATCAAAACACCTCCTAGCCCCATTTTAGACGCACGCAATATACTACAAAAGGCTCTCAGGGTTTGGGCAATGTCAAAGCAGTGATGTTGTCAACCTTCTTTTCAATTTCGTGAAACTTTCTTCACATTTGGAATCCCACACAAACGCCTTTCCTTTACAAGTTAATTGAGTTAGCGGGAGTGCCAACTTTGAAAACCCCTCAATAAACCTCCTATAATATCCCGCCAATCCAAGAAAGCTTCTAATCTCGTGAATCGACTTAGGAGCTCTCCCACGCATCACCGCATCAACTTTAGATGGATCTATCGCAATCCCATCACGAAATGATATGACCTAGAAAGCTCACTTCCTTCAACCAAAATTCACACTTTGACAACTTAGCATACAACTTTTTCTCTTTCAGCACTTCTAGCACTAACTTCAAATGCTTTGCATGTTCCTCTTCGGACTTAGAGTATACCAAAATGTCATCTATGAAAACCACCACAAACCGATCCAAATAGTTATGGAAAATATGGTTCATGTACTCCATAAACACCCCCGGTGCATTAGTGACACCAAGCGGCATTCTGTAATACTCATAATGCCCATATCTCAAATCCGAATGCGCGGTACGAATATCCTCATCTTTCACTTTAATCTGATGATATCCCGATCTCAAATCAATTTTGCTAAACACCTTGGCACCAACTAGCTGGTCCATCAGATCGTCAATTCTCGGAAGTGGATACTTGTTCTTGATTGTTACTTTGTTCAGCTGTCTATAATCAATGCAAAGCCGCATACTTCCATCTTTCTTCTTCACCAAAAATCTTGGCGCTCCCAAGGTGACACACTAGGTCTTATGAACTTCTTCTCAAGTAAGTCCTCTAACTGACTCTTCAACTCAGATAATTCGGATGCAGACATCCTATAGGGAGCCATAGACACGGGTCTAGTGCCAGGCACTAGATCAATACCAAACTCTACTTCTCTTTCAGGCGGCACATCTGGAATTTCGTCAGGAAACACTTCAGGAAATTCACGAACTATTGGCAACTCTTCAATCTTAGCTTGGCTCTCAACGGACAACGATGCCATTAATGAAAATAAATTTTAACTTCTCCCTTCATAGCTCTATGCAACTGACCAGAATACAACAATGCAGGCTCTTCTCCCTTAGTAGAAGGAAAGCTCACGGATCTACTAGCACAATTAATATGCACTTGGTTATCAACTAACCAGTCCATACCTAGAATGATGTCCAAACCTCCTAAAGGCAAGCAAATAAGATCAACAAGAAACTCTCTGCCAAAAACTGACAGAGGACATCTAGCACACATTAGGGAAGTAGTTACTGAACCTTTGGCTGGGGTATCAATAACCATGTCCCTTCTCATAGTAGACAAAACAAGACCCAATTTCTCGACACACAATGCAGCAATGAAAGAATGAGTAGCACCAGTATCTACTATAGCAATCAAAGGAGTACCATTAATAAAACAAGTACCTCTAATCTCGTTGTCCCCCTCGGATCCCGCCAAAGCAAACACCTTCCCTTTAGCTGCCTCCCTCTTGGGCTTAGTACAATTAGCCTTAACATGGTCCACCTCCCCGCAATTAAAGCAAACCGACCCCTTCTTATCACGGTTAGTAGACTTGTGACCTTTCGACCACACTTATAGCAGAGGACCTCAGGACACTCACTGTTTCTATGACCCAGTTTCTTGCAAGAAAAGCACACAATCCCCGCAGATTCTCCTCCCCCACTTGAACCTTTACCTGCACTAGCTTTCCACTTCCCCTTGCCTCCACTAACTTCATAAGGTTTTCCCAAACCGAGCATTCTTCTTCTCCCTAACAATCTTGTATGCAAGCAAAGACCTTTGTCTTCCTCATAGATTCTACACTTGTCCACTAGCTTGGCAAAATCTCGAATCTCCCGGTATCCAATGGCCTTCTTAATCTCTCTCGTCGCACCATTCTCAAATTTTACGCACTTGGAAAATTCCGAATCAAACTTGGTTGTCATAGTAAGCGGCGAACTTGACCAACTCTTCAAACTTGGCCGCATACTACCACTGATTTGTTTCCACTGTTTACCCAAAACTCCACCTCCTTTTTAGCCCGCACGCCCTCCGGATAATACTTCCTTGTAAACTCTTCCTTGAATACCCCCAAGTGATTTCTTCACCCGCAGACTTCTAGCCTCTGTTTCTTCCTCATCCACCAATCATCCGCTTCTTCTTTCAAAGATATGAGTCCCAAACTTCACCTTTTGTGCTGGGGTGCACGCCATAACACGGAATATTCGCTCTATCTCCTTCACCAGTCGAGTGCTCCATCGGATCGTATCTACCTTTAAAGGTAGGTGGGTTCTCGCGTTGAAATGTAGCTAACTTGCGATCCTCAAGATCTTCTCTACCCTCTCTGCTCCCATAGCTTTGTGCTATGGCTTGCAGAGCCTCGGCCTAAGCAAGATCAATCCTTCGGGCCATTTTCAACCTAACACTGCAGCATTAACATTCGTTAAGAAACAATTAACACTACCTAGTTGTCATAGATACTATGACAGACACACTTGGCCGGACAGACCGAACTGCTCTGATACCACTAATGTAACACCCCCCTCTATTTAATATTAATTAAACTAATAAAAATCAGAGTTTTTCAAAATTGTCCACGCACCTCAAAGAGGGTGATACATTTCATCAAAACATCGTTAAAACATAACTAAAAATTCAAACGCATCTAGTGCGTGAAATGCATAACATAGCCACGTGGTTAAATCCTCAAAACCTGTTTAATGTTTACAGTAATCCAAAATAGTTCACAGCAGCGGAAAAACAAAATTGAGTTCAACACACTCAATACATAGTTTAATTCAGTTTAATCCATGACATAAGATAATAAATACTAAAACCCAAATCCCGGTGTTACTAGATCGGAGTGACACATAATCCCAATGGAGCCTAGACATCCTCACTCAGTATCACCTGCATGTCGCCACGAGAGCAGGCAACATAAAATGCTAGGGTGAGTCTCTTTACATAAATAATAACAAGTAAGACAAGCATTATAAGTAGAAAAGCATCTAGCAGTAATAACCCTTCACAATCAAGACATTTGCCATTTCAAGTATATTACTAGAACAACCATCACAATTAATTAAGTATCAACAGGCATTCCATGAATGTATGAGTTTATGCATGTATGCAATGTGCATGTGGATCCATCACTCTTCGCTTTTTGCCCAATGGGCACTCTTCGCTTTAGCGAAGCCCTCTTCGCTTTTGGGCGAAGCCTCTTCGCTTATGCATATGCTTTATGCGACACTATGGCAATGCAACATACACAATCAATTACCACCACATTCATTGTCACATCACTCAAAACATCACCACAACACAACTCGTCACTTTTGGCCGAGGCCCTCTTCGCTTTTTAACTCTTCGCTTTGGTCGAAGCCCACATCATTTATTAATTCAACACCTCAACATTAACTCACACTTCGTTGTCATTTCACCACACAATCTATTGGTTAAATTAAGTCTCACTCATGGACTAAAACCCACCTAAGGCCCATTTTGACCTCAGCGGTTTAATTTAGTACCCAAGGGTTATTTCACACATTGTGATTAATTTGATATTTAGGGACTTATGTTAACCTATTAGGATTAATTAGACTCTAAGGGATTATTTTGTCACGCCAAGGATTAATTTAATTCTTAGGGACTATTTAGTCACGCCAAGGATTAAATTAATTCTTAGGGACTAAACCATCACTTAGACGCATTTTGGGCACCTAGGCGCCAAGGGGCAGCCACTTTGGCTCCCCACTTAGCGCGCACACACACACACACACAAAGAAGACACACATCCACAGCGCGCAAGTTTTTAGGAAAGCTGGCGCCTCCTGCCGTGCCACTCGCTGCGCGCAAAGACACACGCTTTGGGCGCCAAGTTCCCGGCCAGTGGCGCGCCTCGCACACACGCACGCGTGCTGAGACCACCATGGCGCGCCAAGCAGCGCGCAAATCTCCCAAGCAATCCGCGCCTGCACAAACTCACCCAACCAGCCCAAAGCCAAGACACCACGCGCCATTTTGCCTAGCAAATGGCGCCTCCCCTACACTTACACACGCACACACGCCAGAACAGAGTACAGCGCCATTTGCCTAGGCATTTGGCGCCCTTCACCGAACACCTCCCCTAAACCAACTTAAACCTCATTTTTAGTTCAACAACTTAATTCCCACATAAACAACACACATATAAGTATCAAATCAACTCCATTAATTTATCATGTTCACATACTCATCTTCATGGAAACATTTCCTCAAACATTTAGCATGCATAATTCACAACATACATTTTTCCATCAACAAACAATGTGATATCAACAATAGCAAGCAATGCACATATCAACCAACATACAATCACATCAATTTCACACAACAAATCATTCCTAGAGCTATTTCACCTATAAACATATCCTACTAATTATTATGGATGTAATGGAGAGTCCCCTAACCTTGTTTAAGTTCAAACCTCCAAGCCAACACCAAGAACCACAAGAATGGAGTATTTTCCAACCTCCCTAGCTGCTGGAAAAAACGTGGCCCTCCTACTTTTTGGGGTAAAACGCAACAAGCAACACAATGGAGGAAATGAGACACTAAAACTTAAGGAAATGGAACAAGGTGAAGAAATGATGGAGATTGTGACCAAAACTTACTTACTAGCACAAGATTCCTCAAGGAAAGCTTCTTCCTTTTCTCTCTACCCTTCACGCGGCTGTCTCCCCTCCCTCTCTACTCCCTTCGATGCTTTTCCTTCCAAGTGAGGGTTATGTGACTTTGTGTAGGGTTTTGGGGTTTTTAGGCAATTGGGCTTGGGTCATTAAGTGACTTGGGCCCTTATTTGCACCACTCTTTTTACTTATTCACATACTCCCTGAAAATAAAATAAAATGAACTATAACTCAATCATTCCACTTAAATAAACTAGACCCCCTTTTTGATAAAATAAACCCAACTTAATTAATTAATTTAATTAAATGTTGCAAGCCTTAAATAACTTAATTAGATAAATAATTAAATTATTTTGGGCGTTACAGGTGGTTATAAGTAAGGTGATGGGATGGTTTTTGGGGAAAGGGGGTTTAGCGCTTTTAATTTCAAAAAGAGTCGTTGGTTTGAGAGGTATGTGGACGGCTAAGATTAGAAATTGGGACAGTTAATACTTGGATTAGACAACCCACTGATGGTGCACAGACCTTGGTACAATAACTGTTATTATTTTATTTTTCCACAACTGCTACTCATTCTTTGCCGCAAAGAATAATGTTTGAAGGCATTCTTTGCAAAGATCGATTCACATCACGTACCCTCAAACTTTGAACTGCCAACTAATTTTCTGCAAAACAGACATAAAACAACAACAACACTGGTTTATTAGTTTAAAACGTTGGGTTGCCTCCCAGTAGCGCTTGGTTTAAGAGTCCTCAGCCTGACTACCCTCCAAGATTAGAGGTCTTGCACATCAGTGGTGATTTTGCTCCTCACCACTGGTTCACCATAGTATTTCTTCACCCTTTGACCATTCACCTTGAAGTGTTGTTGCCTTTCATCACAATACAAATCCACAGCACCATGAGGGTACACTTTCTCAATTTTGAAAGGTCCAGACCACCTAGACTTGAGTTTTCCAGGGAACAACTTGAGTCTTTAATTGTATAGTAACACTTGGTCACCTTCCTTCAACTCCATTTTCTGGATCCTCTTGTCATGCCAAGCTTTGGTCTTAGCCTTGTACAATTCAGCACTCTCATAGGCAAAATGCCTCATTTCTTCTAACTCATTCAATTGCAATAGCCTAGCTTCCCCTGCCTTAGCATAATCAAAATTGAGCTTTTTGATTGCCCAATGAGACTTGTATTGCAGCTCCAAAGGCAGGTGGCAAGCTTTGCCATACACCAATCTGTAAGGGGACATTCCCAAAGGAGTCTTGAAAGCAGTTCTGTAGGCCCATAAAGCATCATCTAAATGATTAGCCCACTCCTTTCTTGTAGGCCCTACCATCTTCTCTAGCATTCTCTTGATCTCTCTATTTGATAACTCAGCTTGGCCACTAGTTTGGGGATGATATGCTATAGCAATATTGTGCTTGACCCCATACTTGGCTAGGAGAGTTTCAATCAATTTGTTACAGAAATGAGATCCTTCATAACTGATTATAGCCCTAGGAGTGCCAAACCTTGTAAAGATATTCTTTTGCAAGAACTTGCTAACAGACTTAGCATCATTGTTAGGCAAAGCAACTGCTTCAACCCATTTTGATACATAATCCACAACAACAAGGATGTAAATATTACCAAATGAAGTGGGAAAAGGCCCCATAAAGTCCATACCCCAAACATCAAAGAGTTCAATCTCCAAAATGTTGGTCAATGGCATTTCTTGTTTATTGGAGATGTTCCCACTCCTTTGGCAATTATCACATTGTTTAACAAACTCATGGGCATCCTTGAAAATGGTAGGCTAGTAGTAACTGGATTGCAGCACCTTTGCTGTTGTTCTCATACCTCCAAAGTGTCCTCCATATGCTGCAGATGGCATTGCTGCAACACTTTCTGTTGTTCTTCATCAGCCACACATCTTCTAAATAGTTGATCAGGGCACTTCTTGTAGAGAAAAGGTTCATCCCAGAAATATTGCTTGACAACATGGAAAAACCTCCTCCTTTGCTGGTAGTTCATATCACAGGGAACCACCTTGCTAACCAGGAAATTGACTATATCAAGATACCACTGTCTTTCGCAAAGATCAGTACTACAAAGACTTATAGCGATGTAAGTGCTCATCAGGAAAATGTTCTTTGATTTCACCAAATGTACCTGCACTTTCATTTTCCAATCTAGACAAATGGTCAGCAACCTGGTTCTCCACCCCCTTCTTATCTTTAATTTCAATATCAAATTCTTGAAGGAGGAGAACCCATCTTATTAGCCTAGGTTTTGCATCTTTCTTAGCAATCATACTTAATGCCTGAATGATCAGTGTAAACAATTACTTTTGTGCCAATTAAGTATGATCTAAACTTATCAAATGCAAAAACCACAGCTAATAGCTCTTTTTCAGTAGTAGTATAATTCAATTGAGCTTCTACAAGTGTTTTACTAGCATAATAAATAGAATGAAAGACTTTTCCATACCTTTGGCCAAGGACAACACCTATGGCATAGTCACTAGCATCACACATGAGCTCAAAAGGCTTGCTCCAGTCCGGAGTCACAATCACAGGTGCAGAAATCAGGGCATTCTGCAACTTCTGAAATGCTGCAGCACAGTCCTCATCAAAGACAAATGGAGTGTCATGCTGCAGCAATTGACACAAGGGCTTAGAAATTTTGGAGAAGTCCTTGATGAATCTTCTATAAAACCCAGCATGCCCAAGGAAACTTCTGACACCCTTAACATTGGTTGGAGGCTGCATCTTCTCAATAACTTCCACTTTAGCTTTGTCAACCTCAATACCCTTCTTAGAAATCTTGTGACCCAACACAATACCTTCTTGGACCATGAAACGGCATTTCTCCCAATTAAGCACCAAGTTGGTCTCTTCACATCTATCCAGAATTTTCTCTAAGTTATCAAGACATAAGTGGAATGTCTCCCCAAAGACAGAGAAATCATCCATAAATACCTCCATAAATTTTTCAATAAACTCAGAGAAAATAGACATCATACACCTTTGAAATGTTGCTGGCGCATTGCATAACCCAAATGGCATCCTCCTAAAAGCAAAAGTACCATAGGGACAAGTGAATGTAGTCTTTTGCTGATCTTCAGGCACTATGGCTATTTGATTGTAACCAGAGTAACCATCCAAAAAGCAATAGAACTCCTTACCAGCAAGTCTATCTAGCATTTGATCAATAAAGGGCAAAGGAAAATGATCTTTTCTTGTGGCCTTGTTGAGCTTCCTATAATCCATGCAAATCCTCCAACCAGTTACTGTTCTTGTAGGAATAAGCTCATTCTTCTCATGCTCTTGACTTTTTGAGAGGTCAGAAGCAATGATCACAGACAATGTATCATTTTCCCCTAAGTAGGCATATTTGAGATGCTTTGGCAATTCCTTCAATTCCAGATCAGGGGGTTTCTCTATGGAAGACACATTCCTCTTGAGAGTAGAATCTTCAAGTTCTAGAGGCTCATATTTTTTAGTCCAAATTTCATTGACAGTGGCCTCCTTATGCAACAATCCTTCATCCACAAGTTCACTTTTATCCACTTGAGAAAGAGATTTCACCAAGTGATCATTTTGCTTGTTGAACTGCTTCTGCACTACAGAGTCTAGAGATACAACAAAAGAGCACTCCTCAGTTCCCTTCTCAGGAAGCTTAAGAGCATTCATGACATTGAATTTGATCTCTTGATCATTGACTCTCATAGTCAATTCCCCTTTCTGCACATCAATTAGAGTCTTGCCAGTAGCCAAGAAAGGTCTTCCAAGAATAATAGGCACTTCTTTATCTGCATCAAAATCTAAAATAACAAAATCAGCAGGAAAAACAAATTTATCTACCTTTATCAGCACATCCTCAATGATTCCCTCAGGATATGCAATAGATTTGTCTGCTAGTTGAAGTGTAACAGTAGTAGGCCTTGCAACTCCTATACCCAGCTGAATGAAAACAGACTTAGGCATCAAATTGATGCTTGCACCTAAGTCACAAAGAGCTCTGCCAGTATAGGTTTCACCAATAGAACAAGGAATGGTGAAATTGCATGGGTCCTTCAACTTGCTTGGTATTTTGCTTTGCATGATCATACTACACTCCTCAGTCATAGCCACTGTTTCAAATTCACCAAATCTCTTTCTTTTAGTCAAGACATCTTTCATAAACTTTGCACAGTTGGGCATTTGTTGGAGAGCCTCAACCAAAGGGACATTGATGTGAAGTTGTTTCAACACCTCTAAGAACTTGCCAAATTGCTTGTCTTGCTGTGCCTTCTTCAATCTCTGAGGGAATGGTGGAGGTGGAACATCTTGATCAAGCACATATGGTGGCACTGGTGTTGCATAAGATGCTGCAACATCGGTTGCTGTCGCATCTGTCTTACTCTTTTTTTCATTTTTTTCATTTTCTTTTCTTTTGTCACCACCACTTGTATTTGAATCAAGTGATGGCCCACTCAAATCTTTTCCACTCCTTAGAGATATAGCCTTACATTGCTCCTTCCCCTTAGATGATGTAGCTTCAGTAGTAGAGGGCAGTGCCCCACTAGGTCTCTAGGTTAGAGTAGTGGCTATTTGACCCATCTGGTTCTCTAAGTTCTTGATTGCAGCCCCTTGTGTCTGATATTGAGTTTTTGCTTCATTCATGAAAGCCTTAAACATAGCCTCCATAGAGTTATGAGTTGCAGGAGCAGCTTGCTTTGTTTGAGTAGAAAATCCTGGTGGCACAACAGGTGTAACGCCCAAAATAATTTAATATTATTTAATTAATTAAGTTATTTAAGGCTTGCAACATTTAATTAAGTTAATTAAATAGTTAAAGTTTATTTTATCTAAAAGGGGTCTAATCTATTTTAAATAGGATACTTAAGTTGGATTTATTTTATTTCAGGAGGTGGAATAAATTAATTGTAGGAGTGGGAATAAGGCCCAAGGGCCATTATTGGGCCCAATGGTAGTCATAAAACTTAGGGGTTCCTAAACTAGGGTCTCATTACCCTCATTTTGAAAGAAAGAAAAATAGAAGAATAGAGAGGAGGAGGGGAGAAGCTGACGGCGTGAAACAAGGAGGGAGAGGAGGGAAAGGTTTTGCTCATTTTGGTTCTTGGTAAGTAGGTTTTTGGTCTCAATCCTCCTCATTTTTCTCCTTGTTCCATTTCTTTAAGTTCTATTGCCTCATTCCTTCCATTTTTGTTGATTGTTGCGTTTTACCCCAAGGAGTGAGAGGGTTACGGTTTTTCACAGACAAGGAAGGGTAGAAATACTCCATTTTTGTGGTTTTTGGTGTTTGCTTGGAGGTTCTAACTTAATCAAGGTTGGGATTCTCCACTACATTTATAATAAGTTGTAGGATGTGTATTATGTGTGGAATAGCTCTAGGAATGGCTTGATTGTGTGAACTTTATGTTAAATATATGTTGGTTGTTGTATTTGATGCTTAATTTGGTGATATCATGTTGCTTGTTGTTGGAAAGATATGCGTTATTAAATATGCATGTTATATGTCTGATGAAATGTTTCAATGTGAAGAAATGTGTGGTGATGGTAATTTAATGAAGTTGATTTAATGCCTATATGTGTGTTGTTTAAGTGGGAATTAAATTGTTGAGTGAAAAGTAGGTTTGAAGTGGTTTGGAAGGAGGATTGGGAGGAGGGGCGCCAAATGCATAGGCAAATGGCACCCTGTCACTATTTTTCCGGGTTGGGTGTGGCGTGTTGCTAAGGAGGGGCGCCATTTGCTAGGCAAATTGGCGCCAGGTAGGTGGTTCTGTGGTGGTCAGGTGTGTTTGCACCGTGTGGGGCGCCAAATCTTTGGGAGCATTGGCGCCAGGATGTATTTGTGGCATTGCCGCAACGCGCGTGGGTGAGTGTGTGCGGGGGCGGATTGGAGGGAGAATAGGCGCCTGCTTGGGCGCCATGGCTGTCTGATGCGTGCGTGTGTGCAGGGAAGGGCGCCAGTTCGCTGGGAACTTGGCGCCCACTGTGAGTGTGTGCGTGCCATGGGCTGTGCTGCGCTAGGTGGGGCGCCAAAATGGCTGCCCCTTGGCGCCTAGTTGGGCTTAATGGAGTCTAAGTGATATTTTTAGTCCCTAAGAATTAATTTAATCCTTTGTGTGACAAAATAGTCCCCAAGAATTAAATTAATCCTTGGCGTGACAAAATAATCCCTTAGTGTCTAATTAATCCTAAAATGCCAACATACGTTCCTAAGTACCAAATTAATATTGTGTCAAAATAATCCTTAGGTACTAAATAAATCTTGGGTGTGTCAAAAATTGTCTTAGGTGTTGAAAGGGTCCTTATGAGGTGTTTTGGTCCTTAGGTGGGACTTAATTTAATAAATAGGGTGTGGTGGTGAGGAAATGATAAAGCGGTGGTTAATAATGGATGTGGGCTTGACCAAAGAGGTGGTTAATAATTGATGTGGGCTTGGCCAAAGAGGTGGTTAATAATTGATGTGGGCTTGGCCAAAGTGGTGGGTAATAATTGATGTGATGTATTTATTATGTTGTGATGCATTGTCATGGGTCACATAGATCATATGCATATAAAAGCGGTGGTATGGCTTCGGCCAAAAAGCGGTGGTATGGCTTCGGCCAAAAGCGGTGGTTGCTGACGGGGTTATTGAGGTGGTTATGGATCCACATGCATATTGCACACATGCATATAACCATGCATTCTTAGAATTCTTGTTGATGATTAATTAATTCATTATTGTTGTTTGTTGGTATTTTAATTGAATGGTAGATGCCTTGATCTCTGTGGATTGTTGTTGCTAGATGTTTTCCTAATATAATGCTTATCTTATTTGTTATTATTTATGTAAAGAGACTCACCCTAGCATTTTTATGTTGCCTGCTCTCGTGGCGACATGCAGGTGATTCTGAGTAAAGATGTCTAGGCCTTCTTGGGATTTTTGTGTCGGCTCTGATTTAGTAACACCGGGGATGGGGTTTAGTATCATTATTTTATGTTATGTATTAAACTGATTTAGATATGTATTGAGTATGTTGAACTCAGTTTTATTTCATTTGTCTTTGTGGAGCTTTACGGATTATTGTAAACACTAAACAGGTTTTGAGGGTTCGTCCCATTTGGATATGATTTATATTTCACGCACTAGATGCATTTGAACTTTAAATGTGCCTTGATGATGTTTTTATAAAATGTAGCACTCTCTTTGAGGTGCGTGATGTGTTTTTGAAAAACTCGATTTTTAATTAGTAAAATAGTAATTTATTTAGAAGGGGTGTTACAACAAAGTCTTTGGAGTAGTTCTTTGCAGCAGAGTCCGCCGCATTTTTACTGCTCCACCTGAAATAAGGATGGTTCTTCCACCCAGGATTGTAAGTATTTGAGTATGGATTATTTCCCTTGTTGTACCCAACATAGTTTACTGAGATAGGATTTGCAGGACATTCTTCATACAGATGACCTCCTCCACAGTACACACAACTTGGAGAGGAACCACATGGAGCTGGTTCAATTCTTTGCTCTGATCGCTTGATTCTTGTCGAATGTGTTCTTTGCGCAAAGATTAGATGTTGTCATGTTCTTGATTTGGTTGGAGAGGGAAGCCACTTGAGCAGACAAGGCAATGACCTCACTCACTTCATGTATACCAGCCACCTTCTTTTGAACACTTGACCTAGTAGTAGGCCATTGGTAGCTATTTGCAGCAATATTCTCAATTAGATTGTAAGCATCAGTATAAGATCCATTGAGCAGAACTCCTCCAGATGAGGCATTAAGCATGAGCCTAGTTTGAGGTTCCAAACCATTGTAGAATGTCTCCATTTGGATAATGATAGGAATACCATGGTGAGGACATTTTCTCAAAAGTTCCTTGTATCTTTCCCATGCTTCAAACAAAGTTTCAAATTCGGTTTGCTTGAACCTCTTCTTGTATTATGTTTTCCTTTCGTTTCGTTTTAAATTTTCTATCCTTATATTTCTGCAATTTGTGTTTTTTATTTCCGTTCTTATTCTATATTAAATTTTGTTCCAATTTTTAATATCTTGATTTTTTACCGTAATTATTTTATAAATAAGTTTACTAATTATTCAAATTATTTAAATTACTTATTTTAATTAAATAAAATTAATTTATATTTTAATCAATTTAAAATCAAGAAATTCAAAAAATAAAAAAAAAAACGCAGGTCAGAACTCTCCTTGGTGGGGGGCGAGTTCTGAACTACAATTAAAAAAAAATTGCAAAATTTTAGTTTAGAAAGTAGGGTGGTGGGGGGCGAGTTCTACACATAAAAAAAAGTGTTTGGTATATAATGTAGAAAGTGGGTTACTTTGTAATTTTTTATTTTATTTTTTTGGGACAATATGGTTTTTTTGCCCAGTCACTTGATAAATAAATGTATCTCATTTCGATTTCGATTCGATTGATGTCAATTTTTTATTTTTAATTAAAAAAATATTTTTTAATTCACTAAATGCACCAACTTTACTATTTTGCTGGTTGTATACGATCTATCCAATTCCTTACCTTTTCTATATTTGATTTTCTATTTATTGTTATTTTTTTATTGTGTTATTGGGGCGCAGTCTAGCCACGTGTATACCTGAATTTGTAGGTATGTGTGATTCTCTCTTCTGAATAGTAGAATTTTTATCACATCCAAATTCGAACCCAAGATCCAAACCCAATTACTATTTGTACCAACCATTGTTGGTATTCTATATATTTAGTAACTAAAAAGATATTCATTCACATTTATAGAATATATCAAAAATAATACAAATATTCAACATGACTAAAATTGAAAATGATAAATATGTGAACAAACTCACAACACCCTTATTAATAGCACAAAAAATCAAAATGTCTACCCGTGGAAATTTGCGGAGTTGTATCCCAGAATTTATGAACTATCAGCAGACTAGAACGCTACGGTTGCTGCAGCAGAGGTGGAAGGTGAAGCTCTGCAGCTTGAAGACATATTCTGAAACCACTTTGTCTGGACAGGTATAGGGAGGATAAATGGGTGTGGTTGAAGGATAAATCGTTGAATTATAAGGTGAAATCAGCGTAAGAATTATTGACAGCAAGTTTAGGAGAAAACGTCACTGGGGAAGGAAAGAGGAAGGTGTTGAGAAGACTGTGGAGTACAATGGCGCCTTCGAAGTTCTTAGTCCATGCATGGAGATTATTAAGGAATGGATTGCCGACGAGAGCTGCTTTACAACATAGAGGAATGTTTTGCGTGTTTTCTTTTCGGTAGGAAGGATGAGGATACAGATCATCTGTTCTTTCAATGCAGCGTTTCGGCTCAAATTTGGCAGCAGGTGGCTGTTTGGTGTGGTGTACCCCTCAAGAACTTCATTGACATATGGCTGCATTTTATGGAGCAGGCCTTCAGATTCAGACACCATATATAAATGGAGAAGTATGAGACATATGGTTTGTGTGGCAACGATTTGGTCAATTTGGATCAATAGAAAGAGTATAGTGTTCGGGGGGGCTACTAGAAGTGAATAATATAGTGCAACAGGTTAAAGTCTTGTTGACATGGGGCTTGTTTAGGTGTAAAGTAGATACCGATTTCACATATTAATTTTAAGAGATGGTGTAATGGTCATCTTAATAGTATAGATTTTGAGGGGGGAAGAATGAGATGTATCAATTGTAATGGCCTTGGCGTCGAGGACTTCGGTTGAAACCCAATCGTACAACTCTCGGCCACCTGAATCTTCCTCGGCTTCGGCGTTTTCCGCAAGATTTCTCCGCCGATATTGAAACGGCCCCGGCATCATCGGTCTCAAGAACCTGATGTTGTCTTCAAACTCTTTAAGTCCTAGTCATGGTGTCGGCCAGAGGTTTGAACAAGATAGTGGTTCCTCGTTCTTCAAGCAATTGCGCCGAGGAGGGAACTCTGCTAGATTTGGGTTGGGTGGATGGGATGCGAGAGTTAGATTATTCTACTAGCTAGTGCATAAAAATAAACATGGTAAAAAGTGCGGCAAAAGCGATAAAAAAATGAAATAAATTTGGGTTGTATTAATTGATGTGTGTCTGTACAATTTCATTCTACCTATATATATATATATATATATATATATATATATATATATATATATATATAGGCCCTCGTCAGCCACTCCCTTGGCCAACATTTGCCTACTGTCGGATCTATTGAGATCAACGGTCATCATCACTCCCGAGCCCTACAGAAGCAGAGCCAATACGATCTATACTAGCACGCTTTGTGGGGTGAATACTCTTCGCGCCACTTTAGAGCTTCGCTCTTTCCCTTGATCCTCATATATTCCCATGTTGTGATCACGTGTTTCCCTCGTGCCTTCCAAGTAAGCTAGCCTTACCTCGACCATCTATTCACTCGGCTGCCTCCTGCCCCTCGGACAGTCCTATGGACTCGAGCATCCAAGCCAATGAGGCTGAGGCACTCTATAGGTTGGGCTTGACTCTCCCTCGGTCTAGCTCGTTGCCCCTCGGGCTTACCCTTTCCTCGGGCATTCTTCACTGTAGCTTTGCCCCGAGGGGCTCTTCTGAGTTCGACTCATTGGTACTGTTCATGAATTTTGTCTGGTGATGCACCTCGACCTAGCTTTTCCTTTTTTCTTGCTCAACCCTCGACCCACAACTTAGTTATATTTTGGTGTTAACACCTGCGTGGCAGTATTCTCCGCCGAGTTCGAACCCTCTACTTTATCAATGGATCTTCTTGATGGCGAAGCCTGTGGAGAAGGGGACAAAGGTTGGGTACCCTAGGGGGACAGGTCCGTCCCATCGTCGCTCGACATTTCTAAACCTGGTTTATTCACCTACAAGGGGAGGGCACTGGCGTCAGTACGGCGAGCTAATGTAAGTCTGACTCCGACCCAGTATTGGTCGAGGCGATCCACTCTCCCCGAGAAACAGGGTATAGGCAACTACTGATAGAGAAGTTGTGACCTCGGTCGCACTTCTTCCAGAATACAAAAGTTCAAATAACAAGAGTAGACTGGAAAACTAACCTCGGCTTGAAGATGAAGGTGGTTCGGCAAGAAGATTGGCATTGAGCCAATGAACATCGGCGTGCAAAGAAGGCAGACGTCGGCACGGTGGTTAGAAAATGAAAATGATTTTCAGGTCACCGGAGTCGAAAGGAGCACTAAGTCACTCAGAGTTCACAAAGTGAAGAGTGAGCCCTTCACACAAAGTTATATAGGCTTCTAGAGGTCGGATGCTGAACCGACGCGTCCCATCAATGCATCTCTTCAATCTGGCATTGGGAAGCGCAACATAATAATGACAATCGCCTCAATTCCCAAACGCCGCATCGGCCAAATCTGACGGTTCGGAAGTGGCATCCGCGTCTATAAATAAGGTTGCACCTCTCCTAGATCATGTACGTTCTCATTTCTTGCATACCTCTCCACTTCTCTTACTGACTTAAGCATCAGAGTGCTTGCAGGTACCACCACCACGACGACCTCAACCTCGGTGGACTTCCTCAGACCCGAGCCACCGCAGATACATCTGAGACACCACAACTACTTACCCTGGTCAAATCTCCTTCCCGACCCAGGTACCAACATGTTGGATGTGGCACTCTCAGATTGTACCAAACTGATTATGCTGATGCATTCACCCATTATCATCCCTTAAACAAACCAACAAAACCAAACTTGTTCATGACAACACACTATATATCCCTTGGTGATGTGGCACAATGCTACTGGACAGAGGTTTCATCAAATGGTTCTCATATATCACTGCAATATCCACTTGATCGTTTTCCTTTTTATTTCCTTTCCTATAATTGCATTGGCTGAATTATTTGCAAAGCTCTTTTTTATGCTATATACTACTTGCTTGACATAAATGAAGCTAGCTAGCTATTTTCAGATGGCTTCCTATCAATATCATAACTAGTGAATATTAACTAAAAGTTACTATTCTACTACTGGCTAGTTATATTTACTGAGCCTTAATCCATATTCATGAATAATTATTTCATTCCAAAAACTCTTTCAACACTAGTTTCTTTCTTTTTGATAGGAACGTGGAACGCCATCTTCTTCTACATGAGATGCCATTAATTACCAAAATGCATAAAGCCACATGTTATATAGCATTTGGAGAAAAAAGAGAATAATACAAAAACTACAGACATTTATTAAAGTGATAACGAGAAGACGACAATAAAACAAACTTGAGAGATCTATTAAATCCAAACAATCAATTCATAGTAACTACATAATTGAGTGACAAGAATATAAACCCTAGAAATCAATCTCTACTTGGATCCTTTATGAAGCCTCTTTCTTTCTCTCTCCTCAAGTCTCCACTCTTTCTTCAAAGACTTCCAACTGATCTCAAAGCTCTCACTAAGCCTCTTTCCAATCTTGTGAATCTGACTTCTTGGAGGGTACAAGAATGCACGAGAGAACACAAGCCTCATATCATCTGCAAACTCATCAGGCACTGAATACAAGAACTTGTTTAGTTTAACTTCAATATCCTCCAAACCTATTGTCTTCATCGTTGTTAATTTAAACTCCTCCTTAATCTCTTCATAGTTATATAATAACGGAAATGCTTGATACAGCGAAAAGTCTTCTCGTGAATCCCTGCGAACGATTTTTATTGGTCCGTCAACCGTAATTGGTTTTCTTTTTCAGACTATGTCCCACAAAACTTGCAGGCACCACAAATCATATCCATACATGCGTGTTTCGCTATTTTTTCATGAAGAGTAGCTTCGCTGTAAATAGCAATGCTCAAAACTTTAAGATCAACACACTTTTTCAAAGCCCAGCCATCTTTTCCTACTATCATCTTCTTCACTATTAACCAACACTGATTCTTCTTACATTGCTCCATCATCATCATCATCTTCTCTTCTTTCACAAGAGGAGAAGAAGAGGTTCTTGAATCTTTTCCAACAGCAGCAACGACCTTCCTCCTCTTCTGATCTTTTCCATCGTTTCTTTCTTTCATTATATTTTTCTTTGAATCACCGACCTTCATTGTCTTCTCGTCACGATCAGGATCATAAGAGGCTAATGGTGGAGCTGCTGCTGCTTTACGCTTAGGTGGAGAAAGCTTAATTATGTGACTTCTACAAGGTTGTTCAGTCACAGGTGTTGCCATTGAATTACAAAAACTCAAGAGCACAAATTAAGAGAGAGAGAGAGAGAGCGGTGTTTAAATTTAAATTTAAATTATTAATAATTAACAAAATAAATTAACCTCCGATTTATATTCCTAAACACTGCTCTAACGGTTCAAACAACAACAAATTTTATGAGCCGTTGGAAATTAAGCTGAGTTCCTTGCGGTTGCCAAGCTGGCGATCCTCGACAACCACCTATCGTCCAATCTCATGGATTAACCCAAACTGATTTAATCAATACTAATAACTAACACTTTTATTTATTTTTATAATATCAACATGTCCTTGCTTCAGATATTTTACATGAGTTTCATATATAGCATGTGACACAATTCATCTTCTCTTTTTTTTGATGAAGAACAAATCATCTTATTTTGCAGCATGTGTTAATAGAGATGTAGAAAAAATATAATAGAGATGGCAGAGAGAAACAAACTCCATTGGGATTTGCAGAAAAAAGAGAATACCGCAAAAACTACACACATCTATCAAACAGATCGATAATGAGAAGATTGAACAATATATAATACTAAATTTGATAGATCAATTAAGTCCAGCAATTTCATGAGTACATATATAATCGAGTGACAAGAATTACACATCAATCTCTACTTTGATGATCCCTTATGGACCCTCTTTCTGTCAATATCTTCAAGTCTCCACTCTTTCTTCAAAGACTTCCAACTCATCTCAAAGCTCTCACTAAGCCTCTTTGCAATCTTGTGAATCTGACTTCTAGGAGGAAACAATAATCCACGACAGAACACAAGTCTCATATCATCTGCAAACTCTTCAGGTTTTGAATACATTAACTTGTTTAGTTTAACCTCAATATCTTCCAAACCTATTGTCTTCATTGTTGTTACTTTAAACTCCTCTTTAATCTGTTCATAGTTATATAAAACTTTAAGATCAACACACTTTTTCAAAGCCCATCCATCTTTTCCAACAATCATCCTCTTCACTATAACCCAACATTGATTCTTCTTACGTTGCTCCATTGTCTTCTTCTCTTGTTTCACAAGAAGAGAAGAAGGGTTTCTTGTTGTTCTTGAATCTTTTTCATCAGCAGCAACTTTCTCTCTCTTCTGATCTTTTCCATCGTCTCTTTCTTTCATTATCTTCTTCTTGAAATCATCATCAACCAGCTTTGCACATTCTTTTGCTGCAAAGACCATCTTCTTAACACCAACAACGTTGTTCTTCACAAGGGTTCTTGTTCTTGAATCTTTTTCAGCAGTAGCTGCAGCAACTTTCTCTCTCTTCTGATCTTTTCCATCGTTTCTTTCTTTCTTCAAATCATCATCAATCAGCTTTGCACTTTCTTTTGCTTCAAAGACCATCTTGGCAATGTTCTTAACATCAACAACGTTGTTCTTCACAAGGGTTGTTGTTGAATCATCGATCTTCATCCTCTTCTTGTCACGATCAGAATCATCAAAGTTGAGTGGTGGTGGTGGTGGTGCTTTACGCTTAGACAGAGAAATCTTAATTATTAGACTTTTACGAGGTTGATCATCACTCGACGTTGCTGCCATTGAAACAGAAACTCAAGAGTGACAAAGAAACAGAAACTCAAGAGTGACAAAGAAACTGAAGTAAAGATCGCAACTTTGAGATACTTTGAGGTTGTTAGGTCTATATCTCTATTTATATATTTTATCCAGCTTGCTGCCCAAGTTTTCCGTTTTTTTTTATAAAACAATATATATTTATAACTTATAATGACTATCATTTAATTACTTGTTTTGTTACTTAGAAATCAGGGTGAATCTCTCCTGGCTAGTTATTTTGTTAAGATATGTTCCATCATTGCTTCAAAAAAAAAAGATATGCTCGACAATAGATATCGGTAAGTTAATCATTACTAGTTTGTCAAAAAAAAGTTAATCTTTACTATCATTTATTTTTAGTTGTAAATCAATGATTCTTTTTATTAAGAAATTAAATAAGTGGTTATAAGAGAGTGAACTCAGAGTAAATTTTGGGTGTGTAGTTATTTTTTAAAAACTAATAAGAACGGTGTCTTCTAATGCACTAATTTTTTTTTATACAACTGGCTATATCATTAATTAAATTCAAATTATGATAACTTGATAGAATCGTATTACTATAAGATATGTTCTTCTGTCAAAAAAAAAAAAAGATTTGCTCGATTTTATTTGAAAAGTATCAAATCATATCATCGATTGTTTTTTTTATGAAACAATATTGATAAGTTATAGTCTTTATCATTTAAGTATGGTTTTTTTTTGTACCCCCACCCAATCCCCATATACCCCCACTAAATAGTGAATTCCTAAAATGCCCTTTAATTTTTTTTTTTGACAAAATTACACGAATCGTATATATCTCTTTTTGGACATATATACGACACTACACCATAATTGTAAAAAGAGAACGTCACCTTTAGTAGCGTTTATAAAAAAATACTACCCATTTTAATAACACGCTACACCATTAGTAGCGTTTTAAGGTAACCCATTAGGTAACACGCTAGACAGATCTCTAGCGCTTTTATTCAAAACGCTAGCCAATTAGAAAACACGCTAGACAGATCCCTAGCGCTTTTATTCAAAACGCTAGCCAATTAGAAAACACGCTAGATAGATCCCTAGCGTTTTTTAGAAAGCGCTATGTATTTAGAAAACACGCTAGACAGATCCCTAGCGCTTTTAGTCAAAACGCTAGCCAATTAGAAAACACGCTAGATAGATCCCTAGCGTTTTTAGAAAACGCTAGGTATTTAGAAAACACGCTAGACAGATCCCTAGCGCTTTTATTCAAAACGCTAGCCAAATAGAAAACATGCTAGATAGATCCCTAGCGTTTTTTAGAAAGCGCTAGGTATTTAGTAAACACGCTAGACAGATCCCTAGCGCTTTAATTCAAAACGTTAGGTATTTAGAAAACACGCTAGATAGATCCCTAGCGTTTTTTAGAAAACGCTAGGTATGGTTAAATAATTTTTTTTCATTTCCCATTGAGCTACTTCCCTCTCTCAGCGAACACACTCACCCAGGAACGCAAAATCACTCACCTAGAAACGCAAAACCCTAACACCCTAATGCAAAACCCAGAAACCCAGAGCTACTTCCCTGGCTCTTCTTCTCCAACGACCACTTTCACGTTGTTGGCTCCTACTAGTACTTCATCTTCTTCTTCTTCTTCAGGTTGGTTTCGTTGTTCGCCTATTTGGTGTTTGTTTCATGTTTCTCTTGTTGCAATTTTTTCTTGTAAATTACAATTAGGAAAGTTGTTAGATATTAATTGTGGGTTCTAGTTTAGAAATATATTAGTTTTGTCACTTGTGCACACTAGACTCTTTTTTTTTACCACTAGCCTCTTCTTGTTACACATAAAGTTCATTATTTGGAAGACTAGACTATGGTTCCGTTGTCTTGACCAAAGGACCGATAATAGAAATAGAATATGAGATAGATATAGCTTGGGAAAAAAAGGAGTGGAATTGAAAAAAATTAAAAGAGCAAATTTTGTTTGTTTTTTTTATATGAATTGATTCTCCATTATATTCGAATTGCTTGATGGGTCATATGTTAAAGTTCTCTTCTCAGGATTTTATTATAAATATTTGGAAATTATGGATAGAAATTGGATGTCTGCCAATCGTCTGTCCAAGGAGTATGCCGCTGGAGTGGATTATTTTGTGAGTTGTGCTGTTGAACGTTTAGGAACTTCTAGTGGTATGAAATGTCCTTGTTTAAGTTGTTGTTATGTAAAATCGATTCATCGCAGAGGAGTTGGTACGACATTTAAAGGCGAATGGAATTGATCAAAGTTACACTTGTTGGATAATGCACGGTGAGAAAAAGGTGAATCTTCAAATATGAATGATATTACTAAGAGATATGCGCCACGGTTGACACGGAACACATTCATTTGATGCGAACGAATTTGAAGAGATGGCAAAGGTGGTTGAAGAGGATCTTAATGATTGTCCTGAAATGTTTGAGAAGTTGATAAGCGATGCAGAGACACCATTGTATGCGGGTTGTACTTGAATTCACAAAATTATTGGTCGTGATCAAGTTGTATAACTTGAAAACTCGCCACGGATGGATCGGATAAGAGCTTTACCGATTTACTCGCGACTTACGAAAGAAATGTTGCCGAATGATAATGTGCTTCCTTCTCGGACGTATGATGCAAAGCAAATGTTGGGTATGAGAAGATACACGCTTGTCCGAATGATTGCATTTTATCTCGGAATGAACATGCGTTGTTAAAGTCGTGTCCTAAATGTAATGCACCGCGATATAAGAAGAGAAAGAGTCCGCTCCGTAAAAGGTGTTGTGGTATTTTCCTATAATTCCTCGATTTAGGCGCATGTATCGTAGTTCGGAAGATGCAAAACACTTGACATGGCATGAGGATGAAAGGATTAAAGATGGTATGCTACGACACCCGGATGATTCTCCGCAATGGAAAAAATTAATATTGAGTATCCTACTTTGGGGATGACCCGAGAAACCTACGCCTTGCATTGTCTCCGATGGATTTAACCCATGACGGTATCGAGTAGCTCCCACAAGACATGGCCCGTGATTTTGGCGATTTATAACTTATCGCCTTGGCTTTGCATGAAACGCAAATATATGATGTTGTCTTTGTAAATTTTGGGCCCAAACAACCAAGAAATGATATTTATGTATACTTGGCTCCTTTAATTGAAGACTTGAAGCAAATGTGGGAGGCGGGGTAGAGGTGTATGATGGGTTCAGAGAAGAAAGTTTCACCACGAGGGCTATGATCTTTGGCACAATTAATGACTTTCCGCAGATACGACAATCTATCTGGGAGTACAGAACAAAGGCAAGTGTGCATGCCCTATATGTGAAGATAACACGCATTGGATGTGGTTGGAACATGGTAAGAAGAATATCTATCTTGGTCATCGAGATTTTTGCCATCAACTCATCACTATCGATTGTGGAGAAAGGCATTTGATGGGAATACAGAAACACGTAGAGAGCCCCCACCTTTGTGAGCGCTAATGTGTATTTGAAAAGGTGGAAGATTTGAACATTAAATTTGGGAAGCCTTTTGCGGGAGAGCTTGCCAAACGAGGTGGAAGAAAAGTCGATTTTCTTTGAGTTGCCATACTGGAAGTCATTATATGTAAGGCATTTCATTGATGTGATGCATGTTGAAAAGAATGTCTTCGAAAGTGTCATTGGTACCTTACTCAATATGCCGGGTAAGACTAAAGATACCATCAACTCAAGGTTGGATTTGGTTAGTATGGGCTTGAGACCTAAATTGGGTCCGGTAGAAAGAAGGGTACACGTACATATCTACCTCCCAGTGGCTCATACTCTATCTAGAAAGGAGAAGACTGTCTTTTGTGAGTTTCTTCATGGAGTTAAAGTTCCAGAGGGATACTCTTCAAATGTGGCGACTCTTGTATCGATGAAAGACCTCAAGTTAAAGTCTCTAAAGTCCCACGATTGTCATGTTCTCATGGAGCATTTGCTACCCATTGGTATACGATCCATTTTGCCTAAGAAAGTGTGTCAGACCTTAACCAAACTTTGTTTCTTCTTTAAGGCGATTTTGTAGTAGAGTGATTGACCCTGGAAAGTTGCCAACATTGCAAAGAGAAATTACTGTCACTTTGAGTGAGCTTGAGATGTATTTCCCACCTTCCTTTTTTGACATAATGATTCATCTAATAGTTCATCTGGTTAGAGAGACACAATTGTGTGGCCCATGTTACATGAGATGGATGTATCCGTTTGAGCGTTACATGAAGATATTAAAAGGATATGTAAAAAATCGATCACGACACGAGGTTGTATTGTTGAGCGCTACATAGTTGAATAGGCTATTGAGTTTTGCACGGGCTATCTATCTAGTCTTGAATATTCGTGGGACCGCCAAGGTCTCGCGTCATGTAGGAAGGATTAGTAAAGGGATGACAGGGAACTAAATTAGTGATGGTATCAAGGAAAGAACTAGAGCAAGCACACTTGTACGTTCTTCACAATGATAGTGAGGTTGATTCATATGTTGCCAAGCACAAGGAGATTCTTAAGAGTCAATTCCGGGAAAGAAGCAAGTTTGGTTAGCAAAAGAACACAATAGGAGTTTCATAGTGTGGCTAAAAGATCACATTGATCTTTGAGTGTGTTTGAATCCTACTTGATTTCAAAAAGATTGAGATGGTTAGCAAAAGGTCCAAATATACATGTCTTCTCTTACAACGACTATCTAATGAACGAGTGCACTTTCTATACAAAAGAACAAGATGATCAGAGTAAAATGCAAAATAGTGGGGTGACTCTTGTAGCTCATTCTATGCATGCATCCAGTGCCAAAGACAGAAATCCCATATATGCGAATATGTCATACTTTGGCATCATTGAACACATATGGGAGTTGGATTACAATATGTTTCAGGAGCCTGTGTTCAAATGTGAATGGGTTGACAATAATACTGGTTTACAGATTGATGAATTAGGGTTCATGCGGGTGAATTTCAACAAGTTAGGATATATAGATGAACCTTTTATTTTAGCATCGCAAGCTCAACAAGTGTTTTATGTCACTGATCCAGTTAATATCAATTGGTCTATTATTCTATTGACTGATAAAAAATTTGTGTATAACAATGATGATGATGAAGCACCCGATGATGTTGGTGTTGAGGACGACCCTTTCTTCAGAACATCAGAACCAATAATAGGGGGAAATACTTCTATAGAGGATGTTGTATATTTTAGAAAAGATCATAATGATGGAATTACTATTCGTCGGGAAAAAAATACCAAGACGCGAATCGCAAACAAAATTTTATCTAGGAAAAGGAAAAGGTAATATAGACTTAATGATATCTCGTTATTTTTTATTAATAGATAATTATATTGTTTTTGTAAATTTAACTATAACATGGATTATGTTATATTGCAGGTCAGATGGCATCACTTAGTGATCATGAGAGTGGTCAAGACAGTAGTCATGAGGGTGGTGCCGTTATGTTTCTAGCTTTAATTTGTAGCTACTTTTGAGTTTCATAATGTTAGTTAGTTATTATGTTGTATGATTTGGATATATATTATGTTGTAGGTACTTGTTAGTTTAATATGGTCTTTTGGTGATATGTACATATGTGTGTATCTATATTGGATTCACTACAACAGAATTAGTATATAGGCAGCGCTTTTTTTCATCCATGGGCGCGCAGCGCCGCTGAACGTGGCGCTGGTATTCCACTCCAACAATGGGCGCGCTTCCAAAAGCGCCACCCATTGCCCAAACACGCCTCTCAAATAGGCGGTGCTTCCTAAAAAGCGCGCCCATTGCCCAAACACGTCCTCAAATAGGCAGCGCTTCCTAAAAAGCGCTGCCCATTGCCCAAACACATCCTCAAATAGGCGCCCTTCCTAAAAAGCGCGCCCATTGCCCAAAACTTGCTCTATAGGCAGCACTTCCTTAAAAGCGCGCCCATTGTTTAATTTTTTTTTTTAATTTTTTTCGCTTTTTGTGTATTTTCCATTTTATATACGCAACAAAAAAATTAAATCATACCTCCAAAATATTTTTTAATAGTGATATCTATGAATTTGTTGTATTTAAACCTGAATTAAATCATACATCATAAAAAAATTAAATCATACATCCAAAATACATCCAAAAAATTAAATCATACATCCAAAATTAAGTACAAATGTATAAGTAGTCATTTACTTGAAGCTGATACAAGGGTAATGAATTCGTTACAATCACTTGATACACACTCATATATATTATATAATAAGTTATAATCTCTTGGTACAAGAATACTAAGCTAGTTTACTTGATACAATTGAACTACAACTCAATATGTACATTATCCATGTTAGTCACTCACTGGCATCTGTCACCAAATAAGACCAATTTAGCAGATACTGACCTAAAACTACTTTAGCTTTAACTTCAGGATATCCAAGTGTTAGCAATACTTCTAGTAGCCAAGTGTAACTAACTCTTCACCTCAACCAAATTCTCAAACTGAAAGTTTTCTGGACAGTTAGCAAAATTGATGTGAGTCTAGCATTAGTAAATTTGAGCAGAATTGTTTACACAGCAGAGAATATGGATATTGAAAAGAAACTCTCAAGCAAAGAAACCAAACTAGATATTGATTAAGTAATAAATAAGAAGATTACCAAATTCAACTGCAACACAATAACTAGTTATGGTTTTGCAAATGAATGTAATATATAACAAACAACAACATAAGTCAAAATCAACTATAATTTACAGTTAGTAACTGTTCCTCAAGGGTCAAGGACTTTAATTTGAAAATTCCTTGACACTTGACACTTACCAAAATAGATGTGAGTCCGGCATTACTAAATTTGACATCAGCTATGACACTTATAAGCACCTTTTGATAAATCATTCTGTCAAAGGAAACTCAAAATTTTAGAGTCTTGCATGACATAATAATATTTCTATTTCTATGAATAAAGATATTATATCAGCCACAGTTGTGTCCAAATTAAATAAATACTACCACTTTGGATTGAAGAACACCAACCTATAATAATAGCTAACTAACTTGACAGAATCTCCAAATTTATTAAATCAAAATAAAATAAATACAAAAACTATATAGGAAAGAATAATCAGAAAAAATAATTCATTCTATGTTTGAATTAGGTTTGGGAAGAGAAACAAGTCAAGGGTCATATAACACAAAGTGCAGTGAATCGAATGGTGAGGTGAGAGTGTTAGTTGACATACTTTACTTGGAAAACAACAGATACGAGAAGCATATAAGGTATGAATCACGAAAACAACAGAAGGAAAGGAAGAAAAAAAGGAATTGAAGAGAGGAAAAGTGTTACCTCTGGATCTTCCTTTCACAAGCACTCCTCACCAGCAAAAACTTCCTCTGAATCCTGATTGAAAGAAGAGGAAAAACAAATTAAAAATTACAAACTAATAAAGAGAGGGGAAATGGAGAGATGGAAATCGAAACCAACAGAGAGAGAGAGACCTGAGCAAAGTCTTGGTTGAAAGGATGAGAAATCACGTTTGTCAACAAATTTGTTCTTGCGAATGGTACGGCGAGAGAGTGAGGGGCCCCATATCTCCAAAAGCAATCCATGTTTTCTTCAATCTCTCATTTTTGAATGGGAATGCAAATCTTTATGTCGTTGCTGCATTGACATGTAACCTAGTTGATCAATTGAATGGGAATGCAGGATTAACTACAATAGCCCTGAAGTAAAATTTGAGCAAGGGATTAACTACAACCATTGTGTTGTAACTTGAATATACTGCATGTGAGGAAACCCAATATGAACTTACTTTAATGTTCTTTCTGATATTCTTGGCAAGGATTCACTAAGATTGTTGTAGGAGAGGCCCTACAAACATTTTTAATTCATAGTAGTTAAAATTCGTATTTGCAAAAATTAACTTTCTCATTCTTTTCCTATTAAAATCAAATTAATGACTTCAATTATCATCCCCAACTAAGAGCTATAAAATATTGCACAACTTTTTTATCCAAAATACCTATATAAAAAGTTGGGATGGTATAACTATAAACATTTCAGTTCATCAAAATTATAATTCTTAACACATAAATGAGAAATTATTTACCCTCCAGGTCACGAGCTTTGTTCTCAGTGTTTGCCATTGATGCTGACCAAACACACGATCAGTATGGTGACTGCACATTTTACCACACGGCATTAAATTGTGCAAACATTTCAGCACTAGCAATTGAGGTTAGAAATTGAGGTAGAACATGATTACCTAACAAGTACAACTTGATTCATCTGGTCAATCTTACAAACAATTAACTTGGCAGTTATTGCTTTAACCACCCATAATTCAACTTCATCATCATTGATCTGAAACGGAGTTCAACATCTCGATTATGCTACGAAGAATGCAAACAAAAAACATACAAAGTAAATTCAAATTTACTCAAGTGTGTCCCTAATAAGTTCATATGGAATTTTGCCGGACTCCATCGAGCTAAGATCAATCAATGACATCAGCCTCATTTTCGCAATGCATTCTTCATGCACAAGGCCTAAAAGCATCATTTCATCAAACATTTCGGTAAGAACATGATAGGAACTGAATATATTAATATGAAAAACAAGAAAATATTGGAGCTCTGCTCCTTACAAACAGAGGTTTATCTTTTATGTTCTTTCAATATATTAGAGATAGTGAGAAAGAGGTCTCTCTGTTCTGGTGTCCCAATTTTCCACTCTTTCAAGTAGCTATCAATATTTTTGAATGAAGGTATAATGTATTCTGTTACTTTTCCGTCAACAGCTAAACTCAATGCCTTCATGTAGACATAAAACTGGCAGTATGGAGTCTCCAATAGATTATACAAGTTGATCAAACTGCAGAGAAAAGAGAAGATACATTTAAAAAATAATAAAATTACATAGTCAGAGTACCATGCATTACCAAAATATCTACACCAAGTAGGATGTAATATTACATCTTCAATCGCACTGCAGGCTTTTCATTTGGTTGCTGAACTAATTTTGCAGCTATAACTTTTACTATCTCCATCACCTCATCTGGATTCTCAGTCTTTGTAACAAGATTGCAGATAATAGTGAAGATGGACTCTACGTCTGACATAAGAAATAAAAGATCATGTTAATGCAGTCACATTCAGCCCGGAACAATAATTGCCCATCTTTTCATGCTAAGCAATTTCCATAACATCAAATTGGATTTTATACTAGAAAGTGAAAAATGCACTTCCCAATAAAAAGGCAAAGGTGCAAACATCATTAAGCTAAAAGAGTAAGAGAAGATCACACATCAAAAACCCATTCTCAACTAAAGTGGAAGAATTGGAAAATGGATTCTGGCTAAAACCCAGAGTTTGTAAAGCATATTTTCACCACATACAAGGTTTCGGCTTTTGCAACAATAGAGCTGGAGAAAAGAAATAAAACAAATCATGAGGCTTAAAAAAAACCAGTTTACCATGGCAAAGCGGAACGTAACAGTTTTAACTTTTAAGGAGTATATATCAAGCAAAAAGAGCATTCTACCTTTTTCAGAAACCTTTGAGAATACCACTTCAGCAGAAGTAATCATCAAAGATGCCAACTCCAACCACTTTCCCATAGCAATGAATTCTTCAGCCTCTAAGCAGAGTCTACTAACTTGTGGCTCAGCCACCTGACAAACCAAGATAGTAATAATATATAAATGCACAAATCACACAATCACCAACTCAAAACAAAAGATGTGCTCAAAAATACCATAAATCCATGACAAATGAGTGAGTGCACAGATCAGAAATAGAAGGAAAAAAACTAATCTAATTTTAGCTTAGTTTCCTATAACTTTACCAATTCCTAAGCCACAAAAATAGAGGAGCATCCTCTCTAGCACCAACAAACCTAAAAAGTTTTAAAACAAAACAAAAATGATCATTCCCAACATTTTCAACCCAACCATTATTGCATCATTCCATACTTCCATCCAGCGTACCAAATGAATCTATCCAATTACATAATATAACATGCATCTTATATAACTCTTTCCCTTACATTTTGTGAACATCAAAAGGATATCAGAAACTTCTAGAAAAGACTACAATGATAAAAGGGGCGAGTTATAACAAACAAATCAGAATTACAAATAATAATAATACGTAAACAAAAATATAGGTTGTAATTAATAATAATAACAATGATATTGGATTGGAATGATATTTGATGAATTTTGTTGGAAGGGAATGAATTTATAGGTTGTAATTAAAAGGGAGAATAAACAAAAATAAACAAAAATATTTAAAAAAAAAAATCAATCAATAGGTAGCGTTTTAAAGAAAAACGCTACAAATGAAATTAAAAAAAACCAGTCAATACCTAGCGTTTTATAGAGAAAACGCTAGAAATGAAATTAAAAAAATCATTCAATACCTAGCGTTTTATAGAAAAAACGCTAGGTTTGGACAAAATGCACTAGAGGATCCCTAGCGTTTTACAGAAAACGCTAGGTATGGACAAAATGCGCTAGAGGATCCCTAGCGTTTTACAGAAAACGCTAGGTATGGACAACATGCGCTAGAGGATTCCTAGCATTTTAGAGAAAACGCTAGGAATTGTAATTTTTATTTTTCAGCTTCCCTAGCATTTTTGCGAGAAAGCGCTAGGCATTGTAATTATAATTTTCACTCATGCGGGCACCAAATTAAACGTCCTCTTCTCTCTCACACGAAGCAAAATCTCTCTTTATCTCTACCAAACTCTCTCTCTCCCTTGCGAAAACCCTAAACCCAGCGAACTCTCTCTCCCTTGCGAAAACCCAGCAAGCTTCGTTCATCACTCTCCACCTCTCTCACTCCAAACGTCTTCTCTGGACCAAACTCCTCGGTTCCAAACTCCAGCAAGCTTCGTTCATCACTCTCCACCTCTCTCACTCCAAACGTCTTCTCTGGACCAAACTCCTCGGTTCCAAACTTTTTCTCCTCGGTTCCAAACTCCAGCAAGCTTCGTTCATCACTCTCCACCTCTCTCACTCCAAACGTATTCTCTAGACCAAACTCCTCGGTTCCAAACTTTTTCTCCTCGGTTCCAAGCTCCAAAGAAGCTTCGTTCATCACTCCTCCATCATCGCCATGACTTTTTCTCCTCGGTTCCAAACTCCAGCAACTTGCTTTGTCTCTTCGGTTCCAAACTGTTTCCTCTCTCACTCGCCTCTTCGGTTCCCTCCATCTTTTTGTTGGCTAAACATAGACGTTGCTCACCAAGTGTTTGAGGTGAGCTCTTACTCCTTTAATTAGACCCACATTAGTTTTATTTTGAGCTTCCATAACAGTTGAAGTTGGGTAAGGTTAATGTTGGATTTGTGACCAAACTCTAAATGTAAATTCTGCACAAATTAGTATAGATATAGGTACAGTGTTTTGATTATAACTTTTTATGTAGAACTTAGTTTTGAATGATTCTTGTCTTGTTTGGTAACTAGATTCATTTTGCTTTAGTTTGAGCACTAGTTCATTTGATTTGACTGAGTATTGACAATTTAATGTGTGTTACAAGTTGGAGAATAGTTGTTGTCTTGCTATCTAAAGTTAGAATGAGTGTTTTGCTATCTTGTTGATTACTATTTTTCTGTTATCATACAACACTAATTGCAATCTAAAGTTCAACCATAAGTTGCTACACCAATTGTATTTCATAAAACTGGGCATAGTTATGAAAACTAGACTTATTTAGACACTCATTTGCATGATTTCATTGAGTTTTGATATATTAAATTCAGTTGTAAATTTGGGAACTTATGTGACAAATTACTAAAGTTTATCAAGCATGTTCAGAATTTTCTTATCTATGGCTTTTATTGAGTTTGTAATTTAGTTTGTAAGTAAACAATTTGTTAGGAAGCTCTTAGTTTCTCACTTAGAATTACTTTCTTCTGTTAGGTGATGTTAGTGACTTTTGATTTAGGTGGAACCATTGAAGAAGTAGAAGAAAATGCTATCTCATTAAGTTGTCCTTTAATAAGAAATTTCTCCTCCTCACTCACTTTTATTAAATTTTGCCAAGATAGCATCAAACTGGTAAGAAATATCACAGCCAAATGATTTATCCTGAGTGAATTTATCATCTACTGCATTCAAACTCAAATGTTTCCAGTGATAATTTGTGCAAGCTAAATATTAAAATACCCCTTTTGTAGTTGTCTTGGGAATATTGAAATCTAAATAAAAGAGATAATAGTTGTCTTAGGTTTCTAAAAGACTAATAAATATAAAGGGTATCTTTGGAAAATTAAGTTTGTTGAATTGTACTTTTGGGTTTTAAAAGTACTACTATTATTTTAAAACAAAAATAAAAGACTAAAAGTACGAAAGATCATTAACAGAAGTGAGTACTTGCTTGACATAAATGAGGCCTAGCTATATGTATATTTTCAGAAGGCTTCCTATCATAACTTAATATTAACTAAAGGTTAATATTCTACTACTGGCTAGTTATATTTACTGAGCCTTAATCCATATCCATGAATAATCATTTCATTTCAAAATCTCTTTCAACACTACTTTCTTTCTTCTTTTCTTTTTGATAGGAACGTGGAACGCCATCTTCTTCTACATGAGATGCTATTTACCAAAATGCATAGCATTTGGAGAAAAAAGAGAATAATACAAAAACTACACACATTTATTAAAGTAATAATGAGAAGACGACAATAAAACTAACTTGAGAGATCTATTAAATCCAGCAATCAATTCATGAGTAACTAACTGTACATAATTGAGTGACAAGAATATATATATATATATATATATATAAACTCTAGAAATCAATCTCTACTTGGATCCTTTATGGTCTATGGAGGACAGAAATCCTCTCTCGGTCAGTTAGTTCCAAATTCCAAATTCCAAATTAAATTAAGAAAGAGAGAGAGAGAGCAGTGTTAAATTTAAATTTAAATTTAAATTATTAATAATTAACAAAATAAACCTCCGATTTATATTCCTAAACACTGCTCTAACGGTTCAAACAACAACAAATTTTATGAGCCGTTGGAAATTAAGCTGAGTGCTTTGCGGTTGCCAAGCTGGCGATCCTCGACAACCACCTATCGACCAATCTCATGGATTAACCCAAACTGATTTAATCAATACTAATAACTAACACTTTTATTTATTTTTAAAATATCAACATGTCCTTTGCTCAAAAAAAAAAATATCAACATATCCTTGTCAAAAAAAATATATCAACATATTAAAAAAAATATTTTAATTATAATTAGAATATTTTTTATAACCAAATAATTCAAGAAGATAGAATGTATTTTTTTTTACGTACAATGGATAGAATGTACTTATTATTATGTATAAAGAAGACAAGTTTTTTTTGACACAAAAACACAAGCCAATTATAAGAGTTTCTGCCAACCTTAAAAGTTGATGTCTCGAAGGCTTCTGAAATGAGAGCACAAACATCATTTCCAACAATTAGCCAGTATTGTTTAAAGAATATACCTTGAGAATAAGTGCACATTAGAATTGCTAAACCCGTGATAGACATCAGATATTTTACATGAGTTTCATATATAGCATGTGACACAATTCATCTTCTTTTTTTTTTTTTTTGATGAAGAACAAATCATCTTATTTTGCAGCATGTGTTAATAGAGATGTAGAAAAAAGATAATAGAGATGGCAGAGAGAAACAAACTCCATTGGGATTTGTAGAAAAAAGAGAATTTATACTGCAAATTAAAACTACACACATCTATCAAACAGATCGATAATGAGAAGATTGAACAATATATAATATACTAAATTTGATAGATCAATTAAGTCCAGCAATTTCATGAGTACATACATAATCGAGTGACAAGAATTACACATCTATCTCTACTTTGATGATCCCTTATAGACCCTCTTTCTGTCTATGTCTTCAAGTCTCCACTCTTTCTTCAAAGACTTCCAACTCATCTCAAAGCTCTCACTAAGCCTCTTTGCAATCTTGTGAATCTGACTTCTAGGAGGAAACAATAATCCACGACAGAACACAAGTCTCATATCATCTGCAAACTCTTCAGGTTTTGAATACATTAACTTGTTTAGTTTAACCTCAATATCTTCCAAACCTATTGTCTTCATTGTTGTTACTTTAAACTCCTCTTTAATCTGTTCATAGTTATATAAAACTTTAAGATCAACACACTTTTTCAAAGCCCATCCATCTTTTCCAACAATCATCCTCTTCACTATAACCCAACATTGATTCTTCTTACGTTGCTCCATTGTCTTCTTCTCTTGTTTCACAAGAAGAGAAGAAGGGTTTCTTGTTGTTCTTGAATCTTTTTCATAAGCAGCAGCAACTTTCTCTCTCTTCTGATCTTTTCCATCGTTTGTTTCGTTTATCATCTTCTTCCACGAATCCTCAACAACAAGCGCGCTTTCTTTTGCTGCAAAGACCCTCTTGGCGATCTTCTTGACACCAACAACGTTGTTCTTCACAAGGGTTGTTGTTGTTGAATCATTGATCTTCATCATCATCTTCTTCTTCTCTTCTTGAACAAAAGGAGAAGAAGGGTTCTTGTTGATCTTGAATCTTTTCCATCGTTTCTTTCATTCATTATCTTCTTCTTGAAATCATCATCAACCAGCTTTGCACTTTCTTTTGCTTCAAAGACCATCTTGGCGATCTTCTTAACACCAACAACGTTGTTGTTCACAAGGGTTGTTGTTGAATCATTGATCTTGATCCTTTTCTTGTCACGTTCAGAATCATCAGAGTTGAGTGGTGGTGGTGGCGGTGCTTTACGCTTAGACAGAGAAATCTTAATTATTAGACTTTTACGAGGTTGATCATCACTCAACGTTGCTGCCATTGAAACAGAAACTCAAGAGTAACAAAGAAACTGAAATTAAAGATCGCAACTTTGAGGTGCTTTGAGGTTGTTCAGGTCTATATCTCTATTTATATATTTTATCCAGCTTGCTGCCCAAGTTTTCCGATTTTTTTATTTTTTTATAAAACAATATATATTTATTTTTACAGAAAACGCTAGGTATGGACAACATGCGCTAGAGGATTCCTAGCATTTTAGAGAAAACGCTAGGAATTGTAATTTTTATTTTTCAGCTTCCCTAGCATTTTTGCGAGAAAGCGCTAGGCATTGTAATTATAATTTTCACTCATGCGGGCACCAAATTAAACGTCCTCTTCTCTCTCACACGAAGCAAAATCTCTCTTTATCTCTACCAAACTCTCTCTCTCCCTTGCGAAAACCCTAAACCCAATGAACTCTCTCTCTCCCTTGCGAAAACCAGCCAAGCCGTTCATCACTCTCCACCTCTCTCACTCCAAACGCGTCTTCTCTGGACCAAACTCCTCGGTTCCAAACTTTTTCTCCTCGGTTCCAAACTCCAAAGCAAAGCTTCGCTCATCACTCTCCACCTCTCTCACTCCAAACGTCTTCTCTGGACCAAACTCCTCGGTTCCAAACTTTTTCTCCTCGGTTCCAAACTCCAAAGCCGTTCATCATCACTCCACCTCTCTCACTCCAAACGTCTTCTCTAGACCAAACTCCTCGGTTCCAAACTTTTTCTCCTCGGTTCCAAGCTCCAGCAAGCTTCGTTCATCACTCTCCATCATCATCGCCAGCTTTTTCTCCTCGGTTCCAAACTCCAGCAACTTGCTTTGTCTCTTCGGTTCCAAACTGTTTCCTCTCTCACTCGCCTCTTCGGTTCCCTCCATCTTTTTGTTGGCTAAACATAGACGTTGCTCACGAAGTGTTTGAGGTGAGCTCTTACTCCTTTAATTAGACCCACATTAGTTTTATTTTGAGCTTCCATAACAGTTGAAGTTGGGTAAGGTTAATGTTGGATTTGTGACCAAACTCTAAATGTAAATTCTGCACAAATTAGTATAGATATAGGTACGGTGTTTTGATTATAACTTTTTATGTAGAACTTAGTTTTGAATGATTCTTGTCTTGTTGGTAACTAGATTCATTTTGCTTTAGTTTGAGCACTAATTCATTTGATTTGACTGAGTATTGACAATTTAATGTGTGTTACAAGTTGGAGAATAGTTGTTGTCTTGCTATCTAAAGTTAGAATGAGTGTTTTGCTATCTTGTTGATTACTATTTTTCTGTTATCATACAACACTAATTGCAATCTAAAGTTCAACCATAAGTTGCTACACCAATTGTATTTCATAAAACTGGGCATAGTTATGAAAACTAGACTTATTTAGACACTCATTTGCATGATTTCATTGAGTTTTGATATATTAAATTCAGTTGTAAATTTGGGAACTTATGTGACAAATTACTAAAGTTTATCAAGCATGTTCAGTAATTTTCTTATCTATGGCTTTTATTGAGTTTGTAATTTAGTTTGTAAGTAAACAATTTGTTAGGAAGCTCTTAGTTTCTCACTTAGAATTACTTTCTTACGTTAGGTGATGTTAGTGACTTTTGATTTAGGTGGAACCATTGAAGAAGTAGAAGAAAATGCTATCTCATTAAGTTGTCCTTTAATAAGAAATTTCTCCTCCTCACTCACTTTTATTAAATTTTGCCAAGATAGCATCAAACTGATAAGAAATATCACGACAAATGATTTATCCTGAGTGAATTTATCATCTATCGCATTCAAACTCAAATGTTTCCAAGGTGATAATTTGTGCAAGCTAAATATTAAAATACCCCCTTTGTAGTTGTCTTGGGAATATTGAAATCTAAATAAAAGAGATAATAGTTGTCTTGGGTTTCTAAAAGACTCAATAAATATAAAGGGTATCTTTGGAAAATTAAGTTTGTTGAATTGTACTTTGGGTTTTAAAAATACTACTACTATTATTTTAAAGCAAAATAAAAACTAAAAAGACGAAAGATCATTAATGTATGAAGGAGTACTTGCTTGACATAAATGAGGCCTAGCTATATATATATTTTCAGAAGGCTTCCTATCATAACTTAATATTAACTAAAGGTTAATATTCTACTACTGGCTAGTTATATTTACTGAGCCTTAATCCATATCCATGAATAATCATTTCATTTCAAAATCTCTTTCAACACTACTTTCTTTCTTCTTTTCTTTTTGATAGGAACGTGGAACGCCATCTTCTTCTACATGAGATGCTATTTACCAAAATGCATAGCATTTGGAGAAAAAGAGAATAATACAAAACTACACACATTTATTAAAGTAATAATGAGAAGACGACAATAAAACTAACTTGAGAGATCTATTAAATCCAGCAATCAATTCATGAGTAACTAACTGTACATAATTGAGTGACAAGAATATATATATATATATATATATATAAACTCTAGAAATCAATCTCTACTTGGATCCTTTATGGTCTATGGAGGACAGAAATCCTCTCTCGGTCAGTTAGTTCCAAATTCCAAATTCCAAATTAAATTAAGAAAGAGAGAGAGAGCAGTGTTAAATTTAAATTTAAATTTAAATTATTAATAATTAACAAAATAAACCTCCGATTTATATTCCTAAACACTGCTCTAACGGTTCAAACAACAACAAATTTTATGAGCCGTTGGAAATTAAGCTGAGTGCTTTGCGGTTGCCAAGCTGGCGATCCTCGACAACCACCTATCGACCAATCTCATGGATTAACCCAAACTGATTTAATCAATACTAATAACTAACACTTTTATTTATTTTTAAAATATCAACATGTCCTTTGCTTCAAAAAAAAATATCAACATATCCTTGTCAAAAAAAATATATCAACATATTAAAAAAAATATTTTAATTATAATTAGAATATTTTTTATAACCAAATAATTCAAGAAGATAGAATGTATTTTTTTTTACGTACAATGGATAGAATGTACTTATTATTATGTATAAAGAAGACAAGTTTTTTTTTTGACACAAAAACACAAGCCAATTATAAGAGTTTCGCTAACCTTAAAAGTTGATGCCTCAAGGCTTCAAATGAGAAAGACAAACATCATTTCCAACAATTAGCCAGTATTGTTTAAAGAATATACCTTGAGAATAAGTGCACATTAGAATTGCTAAACCCGTGATAGACATCAGATATTTTACATGAGTTTCATATATAGCATGTGACACAATTCATCTTTTTTTTTTTTGATGAAGAACAAATCATCTTATTTTGCAGCATGTGTTAATAGAGATGTAGAAAAAAGATAATAGAGATGGCAGAGAGAAACAAACTCCATTGGGATTTGTAGAAAAAAGAGAATTTATACTGCAAATTAAAACTACACACATCTATCAAACAGATCGATAATGAGAAGATTGAACAATATATAATATACTAAATTTGATAGATCAATTAAGTCCAGCAATTTCATGAGTACATACATAATCGAGTGACAAGAATTACACATCTATCTCTACTTTGATGATCCCTTATAGACCCTCTTTCTGTCTATGTCTTCAAGTCTCCACTCTTTCTTCAAAGACTTCCAACTCATCTCAAAGCTCTCACTAAGCCTCTTTGCAATCTTGTGAATCTGACTTCTAGGAGGAAACAATAATCCACGACAGAACACAAGTCTCATATCATCTGCAAACTCTTCAGGTTTTGAATACATTAACTTGTTTAGTTTAACCTCAATATCTTCCAAACCTATTGTCTTCATTGTTGTTACTTTAAACTCCTCTTTAATCTGTTCATAGTTATATAAAACTTTAAGATCAACACACTTTTTCAAAGCCCATCCATCTTTTCCAACAATCATCCTCTTCACTATAACCCAACATTGATTCTTCTTACGTTGCTCCATTGTCTTCTTCTCTTGTTTCACAAGAAGAGAAGAAGGGTTTCTTGTTGTTCTTGAATCTTTTTCATAAGCAGCAGCAACTTTCTCTCTCTTCTGATCTTTTCCATCGTTTGTTTCGTTTATCATCTTCTTCCACGAATCCTCAACAACAAGCGCGCTTTCTTTTGCTGCAAAGACCCTCTTGGCGATCTTCTTGACACCAACAACGTTGTTCTTCACAAGGGTTGTTGTTGTTGAATCATTGATCTTCATCATCATCTTCTTCTTCTCTTCTTGAACAAAAGGAGAAGAAGGGGTTCTTGTTGATCTTGAATCTTTTCCATCGTTTCTTTCATTCATTATCTTCTTCTTGAAATCATCATCAACCAGCTTTGCACTTTCTTTTGCTTCAAAGACCATCTTGGCGATCTTCTTAACACCAACAACGTTGTTGTTCACAAGGGTTGTTGTTGAATCATTGATCTTGATCCTTTTCTTGTCACGTTCAGAATCATCAGAGTTGAGTGGTGGTGGTGGCGGTGCTTTACGCTTAGACAGAGAAATCTTAATTATTAGACTTTTACGAGGTTGATCATCACTCAACGTTGCTGCCATTGAAACAGAAACTCAAGAGTAACAAAGAAACTGAAATTAAAGATCGCAACTTTGAGGTGCTTTGAGGTTGTTCAGGTCTATATCTCTATTTATATATTTTATCCAGCTTGCTGCCCAAGTTTTCCGATTTTTTTATTTTTTTATAAAACAATATATATTTATTTATAACTTATAATGACTATCATTTAATTTGCTTCAAAAAAAAAACTATCATATAATTACTTGTTTTTATAGTTAGAAATCAGAGTGAATCACTCGTGGGTAGGTATTTTGTTAGGATATGTTCGATCATTGCTTAAAAAAAAGATATGATCGACAATAGATATTGGTAAGTTAATCATTACTATTATGTCAAAAAAAAGATCCGTTACTATCATTTAATTTTAGTAGTAAAAAATCAATGATTCTTTTTATTAAGAAACTAAATAAGTGGTTATAAAAGAGTGAACTCAGATTAAATCTTGGGTGTGTAGTTATTTTTTAAAAATTAATAAGAACTGTGTCATCTCACTACAAGAAAATCGGTGTTTTGCCACGGACATTCCCGTGGCAAACGTACAAATTCCCGTCGCAAATATGAATTTGCCACGGATTTGCGACGGACAAATTTTGGTGGCAAAAGCGCTCGTCGCAAACGCTTTGCCACGGACTTTTCCGTGGCAAATTTTTCCGTCGCAAATCCGTGGCAAATCCGTCGCAAATTTCCGTCGCAAAGTCGTGGCAAATTCTTACACCTTCCGTCGCAAATCCGTCGCAAATTTTAAAAAAAAAATTAAAAAAAATTTAAATCATGCCTCCAAATTCTATTTAATAGTGATATCTATACGAACACATAAATGCTCCAATATCAAATTTAATAAACTTATATATAGCAAAACATAATAACCACAATAATGTTGATAAAAACAAGCAGTGCACATAATAAAACCAGTAGCCTGCCATTACAAGAATGTTGATTTTATACTAAGTTTGGGATAAATGATCTTGCAAGTCTACAATTAGAGAGAGAGCAAAACAGTGGTATTAATAAATATCGGATATCCCCTAGAGTTCCAAACTAACCACACAGTACTATACAAATTTAGATACACAATTCACATTGACTAGCTAGCATTAAATACTAATTAAGAGTATAAAGGGAAGAACACAACCCATAATTGAACTTATGAAGAGGTATGGTATTGCCAAGTCTTGTTCATGATTTGCTTTGATATCTTGGACAATGACTTGGATCATCATCATCATCATCATGCACTCTTTCCTCCAAATAACCTTATTTGAATGAACATTTATCTGAGTTAGGTGATAACATCACCTTCCGGACGCAAAAACACAGTTCTTTCATTTCTCACTACACAAGCTATGGCTTTATTTGCCACTTACCTGCATTCTCAAAGACAAACACCACCTTCAAAGTCCTTTTGAAAATGCCCGAGAAGAAATTTGAATCCTCTCATCCTTCAAATATCAGGAAACATCGTTTTAATCCTAATATTTTCATGATAATATGTATATGTATACAATAGGATAGGATAAGATTTTAAAGCAAATATATAAACAACAATAATCGCGAGGAATATGAACCCCAAAATTAGAGGCAACCATCAAGTAGGTAAGAATTATCATCAATTCTTACCTACTTGAGTTGTAGTTACCAACCTACTCAGAGGGCCAACATGCATACAAATGCACAACAACAAAGTATCAATCTGAGAAGTATCTACAAGATTAACTTCCATCAAGATCATTATGAACAGGAACAAATGATGTAGCACATGAATTTATTTCCTAGTTAATGACAATAGTTGTGGAAGATACGGATCATACAGTTATTTGGTGACCGATATACTACGCTTTTCATTCATGATGCAGTAGGACAAGCATCTAAAGTATAACTAGGCCAGAAAAATCAATTCATTATGTGTTGCCAGTTTCCAAGACATTCTAGTATGTTTCCAAATCACTTAACTATTGATGAAATTATCTGCCATTAACAATTAATGTGGGCATGATCATGAAGTTCTATAGCCAAAAGTTATCTTCAGTTTCTATTACAATGGTTTAGGCCCTCCACAAAATAGCTTAACTATGAGAAATATACAACTCTTCGATTCCCCATTTTCCCCCATGGACCAAATACATTGATACATTAAATGACCATGTTCAATAACAGTACAATGATCAGAATTTTATTGATCATCCAAATGTTCAATAACAGTGAGAAATGAAAGAAATTTTGTAGTTCTGTCTTAGAAGCTTAAATTACTTTGTAGTTCTGTCAGGTCAACTAATTGGAAATTTCTATACAGAAAAATTGTAATTTAGTCCTTGAACTTATCAACATTTTTAATTGGGTCCCTACATGCTAAAACTTTTAAATAATTGGGTCCATACATTCAAGGACTCTAATTACAAATTACTCAAAAGTTTAGGGACGAATGATGGTTGCATAAGATAACATATATTGTGTTGTTTTCAGTTAATATGCATACCTTCAACGGTGGAAACTTTGAGAAAGGAGCATGACCATGGGCAAGCTCCAATGCCGTTATACCAAATAACCATATGTCAGCTCTGCAAGAACAAAATCTAATTCTTAAAATCCAGCAAAAACAAAATCTAATTACGAACAATCCAAAGAAAAACAAAAGACAACAAAATCATATGCCTCCTAGTCCATCGGGGGAACAGAACCACTGCATCCTTGATCTCTCTTTGCAATCGCAACAAATCAATACAAGTAATATAATATCAAACAAGAATTAAGAAAAACACATCGTCTAAAACAAGCTTTTCTTGTAGTGGAAGCACCGCACACACCAAAAGCGTGTCGGATAGGACACGATTCAATCCGAAGTGTCAATGCTACATAGATGTGTATTGGGTTGCAATTGGAAGATAGACAACATAAAAACGATTTAAAAGGAAATGAAATCATACATGCCTCTTCTATCGGATAGCGGGTATTGAGTTATAATAAAACAAGGGTAACATTTAGATAAAGTAGGAGTTCATGGTAAGGTAACAAATTATATAGTTAGATTTTTAACAAGCAAATAGAATCATGCCTTAAATATTGTGAAGATACAACACGAACTTCAAAAGAGAATTCATAGTTATGCTTAAAAACCAAAACAAAATCTTAAAAACTTGCTCGAGAAAGTAGCAACTAGTCCATGGAGTTGCGACTCCAATCAAACCCACGGATCGCCTCATGCACTCCAAAGATAGTTTCGCATCCAAAGTCACGACCAATTTTCCACACCGCAAAGTAACTTCAGTGGCTTTCTTTGATTGAGGAAGGTATTGAATCCAAAGTCTAAAATAAAGTCAAGTTATTATACACATAAAGCAGAGAACCATATATTCAGAATTGATAACAACAACTAATCAAACCTAAATCAAACCCTAACAACTATTGATTCCTACCAAAAATGATTGTTAGCACTACAAGAAAATCGTTGGTTTTGGTATGATTTGAATTTCAAAATTTCTTTAGAAGCCAACATTGCAACACAATCTTTGGATGAGAAATATCTTGAAGGTTGTATTTCTTTTCACCTTCTCGCCACTCTCACTGTTATAAGAATAGTTACAAGTTTGAACAAAGATGTTATTGTCTTTGAAAATGACTTATGGGGTAATGATAACAATAACCATAAAAGAAGTTCAATAAATGAAGGGAAACAAACACAACAAAGTAAGCATATGTCAATTGTGTGACAAAGAGGCAATGTCACTAACTACATAATTAGGATTTTCTTATGGACAAAGCAAGAATATCCATGTAAGGAATCGATGTACCATAAAACAAAGCACTGCATTACGGGATAATCAAGAGGAAAATATCGTATTAATCTACATCTAATGCAGAATAGAAAAAATGAATATGTATTCGATTTCTTTCGAGCAAGATAATTGCACAAGTTCACGCTAACTTCAAAGAAGTTCGATATATTAAATATTCTTATCAAGACTAATGCTTTCACTAACCTTTTTGTCATGGCCACCACTTGCAAGTAATTTTCCATAAGATGAGAAATGGCAACAGGCAACTTTGCTTGAGCTTGCACGTACAGAATTTACATCAGAAAACGAAAAACACGAAAAAATATAAATAACACACCCTAATCCGAGTCGCGCCTCGGTTCAAGTAATTAAAAAGTAACTATGCACTATGCGAGATCCGGATATAAATATTTTATGATGAATATAAAGTGGCATTTCTCGCACCTTTGCTTACATCCATACAACGCATTTAACGGCGACGACAAATGGCAATCAAACGAATGATGGATTAGAGGAATGAAATCATAGAAAATCTTTCCTTCCATTAATTAATCAAAACACATAGAAAATCAACTCACCAACTGGTTTGAAGGTGATGTAAGAGTATATTGTGGGATCTTCATCTGATCTCTGTACTTGCTTTGTGGCCCAGCAGTTCCGTGTGCTGCGGAAGGTGCACCTATAGTAACTTCTGCAAATGTCAAAATGGGTTGTTAATGAGATGCCAACACAAAGTCAAGGCAACTAATAAACTTCGTAATTATCGTGATTCTTTTCTAAAGCAGTACATAGTTGAGTCCTCTAACCTGGGATATGTGGCACCAACGATGTCTTTCTGACCATATTTTCTCCAGTTTAGCCATCATCATGTGGTCCTTCAAGACTACTCTCACAACTCACTCTTATCTGATCCGTCCATTTAGGCACAATCTTTCGGAAATCAATTTTGAAAAAAAAATGTTAGAAAGGCTGTAGTATAACCAAAACAAATTTGGTTTTTCGTGGCGTAAAACCGCTCTTAGGTGTGTCCACTAAAAACTCACCTTTTCTTTGAGTTGTGTTTAACCTCCTCGACGCCCTCGCTCGGTGGACTTCCTTTGCGGATTAATGGGGGGACTCGTAACGAAGTTATCGCTCGATTCTTTGTCTCCGACTTGGAAGTTGGTTCGTTACAATTTAGAATCTGCAGAGCTTTTTCATAAGATGATAGTATTGTCGCAGAACCGCAAATCCCTTGTATCGTGAGAATATGGTGTTCTCAAATCTTCCTTCAATCTTCTTGCTACCTCCATTCCCCAAGTACGTGAGCTATGAACATGAACAAGATTTGAAATTTCAAATAGATTCTTTTTGTGGGTTGAGTGGTATGTTTACAAAAGCAAAAACTAAAATCTATAATGATGAGTTATTTTGAAATTTCAAATATTAATAGATTCTTTTTGAAATTTTAAGAAATCTGCATTCGATGTCATTACAAAAGCAAAAACTAAAATCTATAATGAACAAAAAGATAATAACAAAGAGAGGTGAAGAAATTATTAGTACACGATGCTTTCTTGTTCTTATAAGCTTCTTTTGAATCGACAACCTCTCACCACCTTGTTGAAATCGACAACCTCTCACCACCTTGCTTTGAAACCACAAATCATCGCATAAACAAAAACACATCACAAAAAGAGGATTTTGATTACAATTAAAATTAGGGTTTAGAACAATAAAAGAGGATATTTACATCTTGGATATTTACAATCAAAACTACAAACGAACAAACGACTGCAGAGATGAGATTTACGAACGAAATACGGCGGAGATGCGAGGTGAAAGCGGTGGAGAAACAAAGTGGAGGTGAAATGGTGGAGGCGCAAAGGAGAGGGAGAGTGGAAGAGGAGAACGTGTTTGTCACGTGGAGAGGTGGAGCTCGATTAGCGATGGAGGAGGGAAGAGGAGGGCGGAGGAGGGTGGAGGGTGGAGGTCGGAGGAGGAGACTGAGGTGGTGGAGGCAGATGAGGAGAGTGAACCAGAAGAGTGTGTTTTGATGTTTTGAGTTTTTTAGGGAGAGAAACGTTCTGATTTTTAGGGATCGTGGGAGTTTTATTTTGATCATTCGTTTGCCACGGACTTGCCGCGGCATCTCCGTCGCAAATTTTTGTCCTTTCACAAGTCCGTGGCAAACCCGTGGCAAACACCAGCGGGAAATTTCGCGCTCTTACTTTTTACACATGCCGTCGCAAATCCGTGGCAAATTAGCGACGGCCAGTCTTCCGTGGCAAACTTTGGTGGCAATGCAAGCTTATTCTTGTAGTGTCTAATGCATTAACTTGTTTTACAACTGTCGATATCATTAATTAAACTCAAACTATCATAGTAACTTGATAGAATCGTATTACTATAAGATATATGGGGTTTTTTTTCGCACACCCCTTCTCTCCGGAATTTATAATAACCCAAACGGACAAAACGCCCCTTAAAACTTACAAAAATCACAATTCACAAATCAAAAGTCATAATTCCGAAAAAAATGAGTGAAAAACGAGAGGATCCCGAATTTACCTGTAATTCCAGAAAGAAATCCAGAATTACCTAACACGTTAGGTAAATTCGGTTCACATTTTTTTATTATTAATTTTTTTTATTTACATTTTGCTTTTTTATTTTGAAACAGTGGAGAGTAGACGAGCATGCAGTTTAGAGCGAGGAGAGTCTTCTGGAGCAGTACCCCGCACTCGACGACGAAGACAGCATGCTGAGGAGCCCAGCGGTAGCAATACGTCCAGTAGGAGTGCTACTCCTTCTCCGGACACCCTTGAGAGGTTCAAACTTGCTGGACACGCTCCTGAGCGTGACAGGCGCCAGAGAGCCAGAGCTAGAGCCAAAGAGATGGATGCAGATCAGCAGCAACAGCCAGATTTTGAGGAGCCTCAGCCTCAGCCCCGCTATCAGCAGCCATACTACGACCACCCACAGTATGAGTTTTGGACACCCCACTACCAGGAACACCCTAAACCCTAAACCCTAGTTGTTAAGTTATAAGACTTTTACATAGTGTTTATTGTCTAACTCTTCCTTTTCCTCTTTTCCAACGGTTAGTAATCTAATCTAATCTAATAATATATAAAGGTGAATTGTGTATATGAGAGGTAAATACATGGTACCTTACTTTCTCACTTGCATCCTCATTTTATAGCCATTTTTAGCCTTTGATACCCTCATTCCAAAATTGGTCTAACTTTCTTCTATCTTTGAATGTACTAAGCCTCTCCTCTTCATGGAGAGTACAGTCAACTTTCACATTTATATGTGTCACTACTTTGATAGCCATTTTTTAAACTGTACACTACAAAAAACATGGTCATTAGCGAGGGAATTTTCGGTCGCTAACATGCCCAATTCCGTCGCTAGTTGCCATTAGCGAGGGAATAGCGAGGGACCAGTTCGGTCGCTAATTCCCTCCTCGCTAATGGCAATTAACGAGAGAAATGTGTTCCGTCGCTAATTAGCGAGGGACAGTCCCTCCCTAATTTCGTCGCTAATGCTGACTCCCCAGTCTGACTAGCACGCTTCTCAATCTGAGTTTATTATTATTATTATTATTATTATTAGTATTATTATTACTGTTGTTATTATTATTATTATTAGTAGTATTATTATTATTATTATTATTATTATTATTATTATTATTATTATTATAACCAAAATTTTCAAAGAGAGAGAGAGAGAGAGAGAGAGAGAGAGGAGTGAGAGTGGTGGTGGTGTGGTGGTGGTGGTGGCGGTGTCGTAGAGAGACAAGGAGAAGGAGAAGAGTAAGGGAGAAAGAGGGTGAGATGTATGTGGTGGTGGTGGTGGTTGTGTGGTGGTGGTGGTGGTAGTGTGGTGGTGGTGGTAGTGTGGTTGGTGGTGGTGTGGTGGTGGAAGAGAAGAAAAGAGAGTGGTGGTGGTGGTGGTGGTGGTGTGGTGATGGAAGAGAAGAGAAGAAGAGAGTGGAAGAGGAGAAGAGAGTAAATGAGAGAGAGTGGAGTGAAAAGAGAAGAAGAGAGTGGTGGTGGTGGTGGTGGTGGTGGTTGGTGGTGGGAGAGAAGAAAAGAGAAGAAGAGAGTAAATGAGAGAGAGTGTTTGGGTTCGGATTATTATAAAAAAATATGACATTTTGCGAGGGAATTAGCGAGGGACTGTCCGTTGCTAATCCTCACGTTTCCCAAGCCACTGCCAACGGTCAGATTCACTGCAAAGTGTACTGTCAAGGTCAGAAATTAGCGAGGGACGTTGTTAATTCCGTCGCTAACAGCTTTGAAATGCGTGCAGCGCAATTTGAAATTGGCGTCTTGCATTTAGCGACGGTCAGTCCGTCGCTACTGGCCTTATTTTCGTCGCTAATGACCTAACTTGCAAGAGCCTTGTTTCCCTCGCTACGTCCGTCGCTAATTCCTGATGTTGCGAGGGACCTAATTTTCCCTCGCAATGTCCCTCGCTAATCCCCTGTTTTTTTTGTAGTGGTAAACGGTAAGAATAAAATAGTAGAGGAAAGCAAAAGAGCTACAACTGTGTATGGTAGCCAATAGATTATTAGTTTATTTGGCACTTATGTTTTGTCTTCTTCCTTAACTAGAATTTTCATGATTTAGTCTCTTCACAATTTATTTGTATTTCTTCACTATGTTTCTCTCAATCAAATCACAAATTTAGGATAGATTTTTAGCTTTTGATTCTCTCATTTTGAAATTGGTGGTCTAACTATCTTCTATCTTTGAATGTAATAGGCTTCTCCTCTTGATGGATAGTACGATCAACTTTCACATTTATGCGCGTCTCTACTGTGATAACCATTTTTTTGGAAACGTAAATGGTAAGAATATATTAAAAGAGAATAACAAAAGAGCTAATACTATGGATGACATCCATCAAATTATTGGTTTAGAACTTGGAAGAGACAAAAGTTGTAGCACAACAGTTTTTGTGGAAATGAAAATAAAGATGGTGATGGAATCTTAGGTTGATTTCTATTATTTGTGTTTTATTTCTCTTATTATCTTCAGATTGAATGCAAGTTGATAATAATAAACATTTTTTTTCAACAAGTTTGCAACTTATTGCTTGGGTTCCCCAAAGTAGTGGTTACTAATTTGATTTCTTGCTCGAGTATCTTGAATTGAAAACAAAGAATATAGTAAAAATTCATTTCAAAAATCTAAGAATTATATTCTTTGAGACACGAAAAATTTTATACTAAAATTGAGGATATTAAAGACACTATATTTGATAATTTGTTAATGAAAAATATGTGACAAATTGTTTGATATACTTATTTATTTATTTATTATTTATACATTATTCATGTTCTCAAAAACAAATTTATAGATGAAACATCTACCAATTCTGATTTTAGAATATATATATATATATATATATATATATATATATATATATATATATATATATATATATAATATTTGAATAGAAAAATATAGATAAATAATATTTAGAAGACAAATTGTTTTTTTCATTTCTCAATTCATTTATCATTGCACATTAAATTGTTTAAAATTTTATTTTTCATATCAATTTACACATCATTACACATTAAATTATTTTACTGGAGCGTATATTATTAATATTCATGTCCATAAACTCAATCTATCACATTCTACTATATTTTTTTATTACTTAATATAATGGAAAATGTTATACTACTCTAAAAAATAACATCAAGATATATTTTAAAACTTTTTACCAATAAAGTATTTATGAATATTCTTAATTTTATTTTAGCATCGCAAGCTCAACAAGTGTTTTATGTCACTGATCCAGTTAATATCAATTGGTCTATTATTCTATTGACTGATAAAAAATTTGTGTATAACAATGATGATGATGAAGCACCCGATGATGTTGGTGTTGAGGACGACCGTTTCTTCAGAACATCAGAACCAATAATAGGGGAAAATACTTCTATAGAGGATGTTGTATATTTTAGAAAAGATCATAATGATGGAATTACTATTCGTCGGGAAAAAAATACCAAGACGCGAATCGCAAACAAAATTTTATCTAGGAAAAGGAAAAGGTAATATAGACTTAATGATATCTCGTTATTTTTTATTAATAGATAATTATATTGTTTTTGTAAATTTAACAATAACATGGATTATGTTATATTGCAGGTCAGATGACATCACTTAGTGATCATGAGAGTGGTCAAGACAGTAGTCATGAGGGTGGTGCCGTTATGTTTCTAGCTTTAATTTGTAGCTACTTTTGAGTTTCATAATGTTAGTTAGTTATTATGTTGTATGATTTGGATATATATTATGTTGTAGGTACTTGTTAGTTTAATATGGTCTTTTGGTGATATGTACATATGTGTGTATCTATATTGGATTCACTACAAATGTAATTAGTATATAGGCGCGCTTTTTTCATCCATGGGTAGCGCTTTTGAGCGCCACTTTGAACGTCTATGCTGGGTATTCCACTCCAACAATGGGCAGCGCTTCCTAAAAAGCGCCACCCATTGCCCAAACACGTCCTCAAATAGGCAGCGCTTCCTAAAAAGCGCGCCCATTGCCCAAACACGTCCTCAAATAGGGCGCTTCCTAAAAAAGCGCCCATTGCCCAAACACATCCTCAAATAGGCCGCGCTTCCTAAAAAGCGCTACCCATTGCCCAAACTTGCTTTATAGGCAGCACTTCCTTAAAAGCGCGCCCATTGTTTAATTTTTTTAATTTTTTTCGCTTTTTGTGTATTTTCCATTTTATATACGCAACAAAAAAAATTAAATCATACATCCAAAATATTTTTTAATAGTGATATCTATGAATTTGTTGTATTTAAACCTGAATTAAATCATAAATCATAAAAAAATTAAATCATACATCCAAAAAATTAAATCATACATCCAAAATTATGTACAAATGTATAAGTAGTCATTTACTTGAAGCTGATACAAGGGTAATGAATTCGTTACAATCACTTGATACACACTCATATATATTATATAATAAGTTATAATCTCTTGGTACAAGAATACTAAGCTAGTTTACTTGATACAATTGAACTACAACTCAATATGTACATTATCCATGTTAGTCACTCACTGGCATCTGTCACCAAATAAGACCAATTTAGCAGATCTTCGACCTAAAACTACTTTAGCTTTAACTTCAGGATATCCAAGTGTTAGCAATACTTCTAGTAGCCAAGTGTAACTAACTCTTCACCTCAACCAAATTCTCAAACTGAAAGTTTTCTGGACAGTTAGCAAAATAGATGTGAGTCTAGCATTAGTAAATTTGAGCAGAATTGTTTACACAGCAGAGAATATGGATATTGAAAAGAAACTCTCAAGCAAAGAAACCAAACTAGATATTGATTAAGTAATAAATAAGAAGATTACCAAATTCAACTGCAATACAATAACTAGTTATGGTTTTGCAAATGAATGTAATATATAACAAACAACAACATAAGTCAAAACCAACTATAATTTACAGTTAGTAACTGTTCCTCAAGGGTCAAGGACTTTAATTTGAAAATTCCTTGACACTTGACACTTACCAAAATAGATGTGAGTCCAGCATTACTAAATTTGACATCAAGCTATGACACTTATAAGCACCTTTTGATAAATCATTCTGTCAAAGGAAACTCAAAATTTTAGAGTCTTGCATGACATAATAATATTTCTATTTCTATGAATAAAGATATTATATCAGCCACAGTTGTGTCCAAATTAAATAAATACTACCACTTTGGATTGAAGAACACCAACCTATAATAATAGCTAACTAACTTGACAGAATCTCCAAATTTATTAAATCAAAATAAAATAAATACAAAAACTATATAGGAAAGAATAATCAGAAAAAATAATTCATTCTATGTTTGAATTAGGTTTGGGAAGAGAAACAAGTCAAGGGTCATATAACACAAAGTGCAGTGAATCGAATGGTGAGGTGAGAGTGTCGGTTGACATACTTTACTTGGAAAACAACGAATCACGAGAAGCATATAAGGTATGAATCACGAAAACAATGAAGGAAAGGAAGAAAAAGGAATTGAAGAGAGGAAAAGTGTTACCTCTGGATCTTCCTTTCACAAGCACTCCTCACCAAAGAAAACTTCCTCCGAATCTCGATTGAAAGAAGAGGAAAAACAAATTAAAAATTACAAACTAATAAAGAGAGGGGAAATGGAGAGATGGAAATCGAAACCAACAGAGAGAGAGAGAGACCTGAGCAAAGTCTTGGTTGAAAGGATGAGAAATCACGTTTGTCAACAAATTTGTTCTTGCGAATGGTACGGCGAGAGAGTGAGGGGCCCCATATCTCCAAAAGCAATCCATGTTTTCTTCAATCTCTCATTTTTGAATGGGAATGCAAATCTTTCTGTCGTTGCTGCATTGACATGTAACCTAGTTGATCAATTGAATGGGAATGCAGGATTAACTACAATAGCCCTGAAGTAAAATTTGAGCAAGGGATTAACTACAACCATTGTGTTGTAACTTGAATATACAGACAGGAGGAAACCCAATATGAACTTACTTTAATGTTCTTTCTGATATTCTTGGCAAGGATTCACTAAGATTGTTGTAGGAGAGGCCCTACAAACATTTTTAATTCATAGTAGTTAAAATTCTTATTTGCAAAAATTAACTTTCTCATTCTTTTCCTATTAAAATCAAATTAATGACTTCAATTATCATCCCCAACTAAGAGCTATAAAATATTGCACAACTTTTTTATCCAAAATACCTATATAAAAAGTTGGGATGGTATAACTATAAACATTTCAGTTCATCAAAATTATAATTCTTAACACATAAATGAGAAATTATTTACCCTCCAGGTCACGAGCTTTGTTCTCAGTGTTTGCCATTGATGTTGACCAAACACACGATCAAGATATGGTGATCGCACATTTTACCACACGGCATTAAATTGTGCAAACATTTCAGCACTAGCAATTGAGGTTAGAAATTGAGGTAGAACATGATTACCTAACAAGTACAACTTGATTCATCTGGTCAATCTTACAAACAATTAACTTGGCAGTTATTGCTTTAACCACCCATAATTCAACTTCATCATCATTATTGATCTGAAACGGAGTTCAACATCTCGATTATGCTACGAAGAATGCAAACAAAAAACATACAAAGTAAATTCAAATTTACCTGAAGTGTGTCCCTAATAAGTTCATATGGAATTTTGCCAGACCCATCAGAGCTAAGATCAATCAATGACATCAGCCTCATTTTCGCAATGCATTCTTCATGCACAAGGCCTAAAAGCATCATTTCATCAAACATTTCGGTAAGAACATGATAGGAACTGAATATATTAATATGAAAAACAAGAAAATATTGGAGCTCTGCTCCTTACAAACAGAGGTTTATCTTTTATGTTCTTTCAATATATTAGAGATAGTGAGAAAGAGGTCTCTCTGTTCTGGTGTCCCAATTTTCCACTCTTTCAAGTAGCTATCAATATTTTTGAATGAAGGTATAATGTATTCTGTTACTTTTCCGTCAACAGCTAAACTCAATGCCTTCATGTAGACATAAAACTGGCAGTATGGAGTCTCCAATAGATTATACAAGTTGATCAAACTGCAGAGAAAAGAGAAGATACATTTAAAAAATAATAAAATTACATAGTCAGAGTACCATGCATTACCAAAATATCTACACCAAGTAGGATGTAATATTACATCTTCAATCGCACTGCAGGCTTTTCATTTGGTTGCTGAACTAATTTTGCAGCTATAACTTTTACTATCTCCATCACCTCATCTGGATTCTCAGTCTTTGTAACAAGATTGCAGATAATAGTGAAGATGGACTCTACGTCTGACATAAGAAATAAAAGATCATGTTAATGCAGTCACATTCAGCCCGGAACAATAATTGCCCATCTTTTCATGCTAAGCAATTTCCATAACATCAAATTGGATTTTATACTAGAAAGTGAAAAATGCACTTCCCAATAAAAAGGCAAAGGTGCAAACATCATTAAGCTAAAAGAGTAAGAGAAGATCACACATCAAAACCCATTCTCAACTAAAGTGGAAGAATTGGAAAATGGATTCTGGCTAAAACCCAGAGTTTGTAAAGCATATTTTCACCACATACAAGGTTTCGGCTTTTGCAACAATAGAGCTGGAGAAAAGAAATAAAACAAATCATGAGGCTTAAAAAAAACCAGTTTACCATGGCAAAGCGGAACGTAACAGTTTTAACTTTTAAGGAGTATATATCAAGCAAAAAGAGCATTCTACCTTTTTCAGAAACCTTTGAGAATACCACTTCAGCAGAAGTAATCATCAAAGATGCCAACTCCAACCACTTTCCCATAGCAATGAATTCTTCAGCCTCTAAGCAGAGTCTACTAACTTGTGGCTCAGCCACCTGACAAACCAAGATAGTAATAATATATAAATGCACAAATCACACAATCACCAACTCAAAACAAAAGATGTGCTCAAAAATACCATAAATCCATGACAAATGAGTGAGTGCACAGATCAGAAATAGAAGGAAAAAAACTAATCTAATTTTAGCTTAGTTTCCTATAACTTTACCAATTCCCTAAGCCACAAAAATAGAGGAGCATCCTCTCTAGCACCAACAAACCTAAAAAAGTTTTAAAAACAAAACAAAAATGATCATTCCCAACATTTTCAACCCAACCATTATTGCATCATTCCATACTTCCATCCAGCGTACCAAATGAATCTATCCAATTACATAATATAACATGCATCTTATATAACTCTTTCCCTTACATTTTGTGAACATCAAAAGGATATCAGAAACTTCTAGAAAAGACTACAATGATAAAAGGGGCGAGTTATAACAAACAAATCAGAATTACAAATAATAATAATACGTAAACAAAAATATAGGTTGTAATTAATAATAATAACAATGATATTGGATTGGAATGATATTTGATGAATTTTGTTGGAAGGGAATGAATTTATAGGTTGTAATTAAAAGGGAGAATAAACAAAAATAAACAAAAATATTTAAAAAAAAAATCAGTCAATAGGTAGCGTTTTAAAGAAAAACGCTACAAATGAAATTAAAAAAAACCAGTCAATACCTAGCGTTTTATAGAGAAAACGCTAGAAATGAAATTAAAAAAATCATTCAATACCTAGCGTTTTATAGAAAAAACGCTAGGTTTGGACAAAATGCACTAGAGGATCCCTAGCGTTTCTGTAAAACGCCAGGTATGGACAAAATGCGCTAGAGGATCCCTAGCGTTTCTAAAACGCTAGGTATGGACAACATGCGCGCTAGAGGATTCCTAGCATTTTAGAGAAAACGCTAGGAATTGTAATTTTTATTTTTCAACTTTCCCTAGCATTTTTTTAGAAAGCGCTAGGCATTGTAATTATAATTTTCACTCATGCGGGCACCAAATTAAACGTCCCTCTTCTCTCACACGAAGCAAAATCTCTCTTTATCTCTACCAAACTCTCTCTCCCTTGCGAAAACCCTAAACCCAATGAACTCTCTCTCTCCCTTGCGAAAACCAAAGCAAGCTTCCGCTCATCACTCTCCACCTCTCTCACTCCAAACGTCTTCTCTGGACCAAACTCCTCGGTTCCAAACTTTTTCTCCTCGGTTCCAAACTCCGGCCAAGCCGTTCATCACTCTCCACCTCTCTCACTCCAAACGTCTTCTCTGGACCAAACTCCTCGGTTCCAAACTTTTTCTCCTCGGTTCCAAACTCCAGCAAGCTTCGTTCATCACTCTCCACCTCTCTCACTCCAAACGTCTTCTCTAGACCAAACTCCTCGGTTCCAAACTTTTTCTCCTCGGTTCCAAGCTCCAGCAAGCTTCGTTCATCACTCTCCATCATCATCGCCAGCTTTTTCTCCTCGGTTCCAAACTCCAGCAACTTGCTTTGTCTCTTCGGTTCCAAACTGTTTCCTCTCTCACTCGCCTCTTCGGTTCCCTCCATCTTTTTGTTGGCTAAACATAGACGTTGCTCACGAAGTGTTTGAGGTGAGCTCTTACTCCTTTAATTAGACCCACATTAGTTTTATTTTGAGCTTCCATAACAGTTGAAGTTGGGTAAGGTTAATGTTGGATTTGTGACCAAACTCTAAATGTAAATTCTGCACAAATTAGTATAGATATAGGTACGGTGTTTTGATTATAACTTTTTATGTAGAACTTAGTTTTGAATGATTCTTGTCTTGTTGGTAACTAGATTCATTTTGCTTTAGTTTGAGCACTAATTCATTTGATTTGACTGAGTATTGACAATTTAATGTGTGTTACAAGTTGGAGAATAGTTGTTGTCTTGCTATCTAAAGTTAGAATGAGTGTTTTGCTATCTTGTTGATTACTATTTTTCTGTTATCATACAACACTAATTGCAATCTAAAGTTCAACCATAAGTTGCTACACCAATTGTATTTCATAAACTGGGCATAGTTATGAAAACTAGACTTATTTAGACACTCATTTGCATGATTTCATTGAGTTTTGATATATTAAATTCAGTTGTAAATTTGGGAACTTATGTGACAAATTACTAAAGTTTATCAAGCATGTTCAGAATTTTCTTATCTATGGCTTTTATTGAGTTTGTAATTTAGTTTGTAAGTAAACAATTTGTTAGGAAGCTCTTAGTTTCTCACTTAGAATTACTTTCTTCTGTTAGGTGATGTTAGTGACTTTTGATTTAGGTGGAACCATTGAAGAAGTAGAAGAAAATGCTATCTCATTAAGTTGTCCTTTAATAAGAAATTTCTCCTCCTCACTCACTTTTATTAAATTTTGCCAAGATAGCATCAAACTGGTAAGAAATATCACAGCCAAATGATTTATCCTGAGTGAATTTATCATCTACTGCATTCAAACTCAAATGTTTCCAGTGATAATTTGTGCAAGCTAAATATTAAAATACCCCTTTTGTAGTTGTCTTGGGAATATTGAAATCTAAATAAAAGAGATAATAGTTGTCTTGGGTTTCTAAAAGACTCAATAAATATAAAGGGTATCTTTGGAAAATTAAGTTTGTTGAATTGTACTTTGGGTTTTTAAAAGTACTACTATTATTTTAAAACAAAAATAAAAGACTAAAAGTACGAAAGATCATTAACAGAAGGGAGTACTTGCTTGACATAAATGAGGCCTAGCTATATGTATATTTTCAGAAGGCTTCCTATCATAACTTAATATTAACTAAAGGTTAATATTCTACTACTGGCTAGTTATATTTACTGAGCCTTAATCCATATCCATGAATAATCATTTCATTTCAAAATCTCTTTCAACACTACTTTCTTTCTTCTTTTCTTTTTGATAGGAACGTGGAACGCCATCTTCTTCTACATGAGATGCTATTTACCAAAATGCATAGCATTTGGAGAAAAAAGAGAATAATACAAAAACTACACACATTTATTAAAGTAATAATGAGAAGACGACAATAAAACTAACTTGAGAGATCTATTAAATCCAGCAATCAATTCATGAGTAACTAACTGTACATAATTGAGTGACAAGAATATATATATATATATATATATATAAACTCTAGAAATCAATCTCTACTTGGATCCTTTATGGTCTATGGAGGACAGAAATCCTCTCTCGGTCAGTTAGTTCCAAATTCCAAATTCCAAATTAAATTAAGAAAGAGAGAGAGAGAGAGCAGTGTTAAATTTAAATTTAAATTTAAATTATTAATAATTAACAAAATAAACCTCCGATTTATATTCCTAAACACTGCTCTAACGGTTCAAACAACAACAAATTTTATGAGCCGTTGGAAATTAAGCTGAGTGCTTTGCGGTTGCCAAGCTGGCGATCCTCGACAACCACCTATCGACCAATCTCATGGATTAACCCAAACTGATTTAATCAATACTAATAACTAACACTTTTATTTATTTTTAAAATATCAACATGTCCTTTGCTTCAAAAAAAAATATCAACATATCCTTGTCAAAAAAAATATATCAACATATTAAAAAAAATATTTTAATTATAATTAGAATATTTTTTATAACCAAATAATTCAAGAAGATAGAATGTATTTTTTTTTACGTACAATGGATAGAATGTACTTATTATTATGTATAAAGAAGACAAGTTTTTTTTTTGACACAAAAAAACACAAGCCAATTATAAGAGTTTCTGCCAACCTTAAAAGTTGATGTCTCGAAGGCTTCTGAAATGAGAGCACAAACATCATTTCCAACAATTAGCCAGTATTGTTTAAAGAATATACCTTGAGAATAAGTGCACATTAGAATTGCTAAACCCGTGATAGACATCAGATATTTTACATGAGTTTCATATATAGCATGTGACACAATTCATCTTCTTTTTTTTTTTGATGAAGAACAAATCATCTTATTTTGCAGCATGTGTTAATAGAGATGTAGAAAAAAGATAATAGAGATGGCAGAGAGAAACAAACTCCATTGGGATTTGTAGAAAAAAGAGAATTTATACTGCAAATTAAAACTACACACATCTATCAAACAGATCGATAATGAGAAGATTGAACAATATATAATATACTAAATTTGATAGATCAATTAAGTCCAGCAATTTCATGAGTACATACATAATCGAGTGACAAGAATTACACATCTATCTCTACTTTGATGATCCCTTATAGACCCTCTTTCTGTCTATGTCTTCAAGTCTCCACTCTTTCTTCAAAGACTTCCAACTCATCTCAAAGCTCTCACTAAGCCTCTTTGCAATCTTGTGAATCTGACTTCTAGGAGGAAACAATAATCCACGACAGAACACAAGTCTCATATCATCTGCAAACTCTTCAGGTTTTGAATACATTAACTTGTTTAGTTTAACCTCAATATCTTCCAAACCTATTGTCTTCATTGTTGTTACTTTAAACTCCTCTTTAATCTGTTCATAGTTATATAAAACTTTAAGATCAACACACTTTTTCAAAGCCCATCCATCTTTTCCAACAATCATCCTCTTCACTATAACCCAACATTGATTCTTCTTACGTTGCTCCATTGTCTTCTTCTCTTGTTTCACAAGAAGAGAAGAAGGGTTTCTTGTTGTTCTTGAATCTTTTCATAAGCAGCAGCAACTTTCTCTCTCTTCTGATCTTTTCCATCGTTTGTTTCGTTTATCATCTTCTTCCACGAATCCTCAACAACAAGCGCGCTTTCTTTTGCTGCAAAGACCCTCTTGGCGATCTTCTTGACACCAACAACGTTGTTCTTCACAAGGGTTGTTGTTGTTGAATCATTGATCTTCATCATCATCTTCTTCTTCTCTTCTTGAACAAAAGGAGAAGAAGGGGTTCTTGTTGATCTTGAATCTTTTCCATCGTTTCTTTCATTCATTATCTTCTTCTTGAAATCATCATCAACCAGCTTTGCACTTTCTTTTGCTTCAAAGACCATCTTGGCGATCTTCTTAACACCAACAACGTTGTTGTTCACAAGGGTTGTTGTTGAATCATTGATCTTGATCCTTTTCTTGTCACGTTCAGAATCATCAGAGTTGAGTGGTGGTGGTGGCGGTGCTTTACGCTTAGACAGAGAAATCTTAATTATTAGACTTTTACGAGGTTGATCATCACTCAACGTTGCTGCCATTGAAACAGAAACTCAAGAGTAACAAAGAAACTGAAATTAAAGATCGCAACTTTGAGGTGCTTTGAGGTTGTTCAGGTCTATATCTCTATTTATATATTTTATCCAGCTTGCTGCCCAAGTTTTCCGATTTTTTTATTTTTTATAAAACAATATATATTTATTTATAACTTATAATGACTATCATTTAATTTGCTTCAAAAAAAAAACTATCATATAATTACTTGTTTTTATAGTTAGAAATCAGAGTGAATCACTCGTGGGTAGGTATTTTGTTAGGATATGTTCGATCATTGCTTAAAAAAAAGATATGATCGACAATAGATATTGGTAAGTTAATCATTACTATTATGTCAAAAAAAAGATCCGTTACTATCATTTAATTTTAGTAGTAAAAAATCAATGATTCTTTTTATTAAGAAACTAAATAAGTGGTTATAAAAGAGTGAACTCAGATTAAATCTTGGGTGTGTAGTTATTTTTTAAAAATTAATAAGAACTGTGTCATCTAATGCATTAACTTGTTTTACAACTGTCGATATCATTAATTAAACTCAAATTATCATAGTAACTTGATAGAATCGTATTACTATAAGATATATGGGGTTTTTTTTCGCACACCCCTTCTCTCCCGGACCCCATAATAACCCAAACGGACAAAAATGCCCCTTAAAACTTACAAAAATCACAATTCACAAATCAAAAGTCATAATTCCGAAAAAAATGAGTGAAAAACGAGAGGATCCCGAATTTACCTGTAATTCCAGAAAGAAATCCAGAATTACCTAACACGTTAGGTAAATTCGGTTCACATTTTTTTATTATTAATTTTTTTATTTACATTTTGCTTTTTTATTTTGAAACAGTGGAGAGTAGACGAAGCGAGCGGTTTAGAGCGAGAGAGTCTTCGGAGAGCGACACCGCACTCGGCAGCGAAAGACAATCTGCCGAGGAGCCCAAAGATAGAGCAATACGTCCATAATGAGTGCTACTCCTTCTCCGGACACCCTTGAGAGGTTCAAACTTGCTGGACACACTCCTGAGCGTGATAGGCGCCAGAGAGCTTTTAGCCTTTGATACCCTCATTCCAAAATTGGTCTAACTTTCTTCTATCTTTGAATGTACTAAGCCTCTCCTCTTGATGGAGAGTACATTTAACTTTCACATTTATATGTGTCACTACTTTGATAGCCATTTTTTAAACCGTAAACGGTAAGAATAAAATAGTAGAGGAAAGCAAGTGTATGGTAGCCAAGAGATTATTAGTTTATTTGGCACTTATGTTTTGTCTTCTTCCATAACTAGAATTTTCATGATTTAGTCTCTTCACAATTTATTTATATTTCTTCACTATGTTTCTCTCAATCAAATCACAAATTTAGGATAGATTTTTAGCTTTTGATTGGTCTAACTATCTTCTATCTTTGAATGTAATAGGCTTCTCCTCTTGATGGATAGTACGATCAACTTTCACATTTATGCGCGTCACTACTGTGATAGCCATTTTTTTTGGAAACGTAAATGGTAAGAATAAATTAAAAGAGAATAACAAAAGAGCTAATACTATGGATGACATCCATCAAATTATTGGTTTAGAACTTGGAAGAGACAAAAGTTGTAGCACAACAGTTTTTGTGGAAATGAAAATAAAGATGGTGATGGAATCTTAGGTTGATTTCTATTATTTGTGTTTTATTTCTCTTATTATCTTCAGATTGAATGCAAGTTGATAATAATAAGCATTTTTTTCAACAAGTTTGCAACTTTTTGCTTGGGTTCCCCAAAGTAGTGGTTACTAATTTGATTTCTTGCTCGAGTATCTTGAATTGAAAACAAAGAATATAGTAAAAATTCATTTCAAAAATCTAAGAATTATATTCTTTGAGACACGAAAAATTGTATACTAAAATTGAAGATATTAAAGACACTATATTTGATAATTTGTTAATGAAAATATGTGACAAATTGTTTGATATACTTATTTATTTATTTATTTATTTATTTATTTATTATTTATACATTATTCATGTTCTCAAAAACAAATTTATAGATGACACATCTACCAATTCTGATTTTAGAATATATATATATATATATATATATAATATTTGAATAGAAAAATATAGATAAATAATATTTAGAAGACAAATTGTTTTTTTCATTTCTCAATTCATTTATCATTGCACATTAAATTGTTTAAAATTTTATTTTTCATATCAATTTACACATCATTACACATTAAATTATTTTACTGGAGCGTATATTATTAATATTCATGTCCATAAACTCAATCTATCAAATTCTACTATATAATGGAAAATGTTATACTACTCTAAAAAATAACATCAAGAAATATTTTAAAACTTTTTACCAATAAAGTATTTATGAATATTCTTAATTTTATTTCACTTACATAAATTTATATTTTTAACAATTAACCTCATAAGAATTACTGACAATTAATCTTATTAATCTCATAACAGTTTTTATTTTTATTTCACTTAAGACAATGTTTGTCTTAAGAATTACGTACACTATATAAATATATTTTTAAAATAAAACTCAAAAAATATCTTTTTGTAATATTTAAAAATAAATATATTTTAATATTTAAAATCCATAAAAATAAAAAATTTATAACAATCAGTGCAACACACGGGTATTCCCCTAGTAAAATAAAGTAAAACAAGCCTACACATTTTTTTTGGTAAATCAAGCTTACACATATTTAAATCAACTATTTATTTTTATAGTTACTTAATTTATTTTTATCAAAAAAAGTCACTTAATTTATTTTTAAAGGAAATCAATTGGTTATATCAAAAAAAAAAGGAAATCAATTGATTAAACTCCCTATCTCCAATCTCACTGATTAATTTAATTTAATTTAAATCTGTTTTAACCAATCAATAATAACTAACTAACTAACCCACTAAAGTGGAGGGGTGGATGGCTCACATTGTGAAAGAGAAGTTGAAATATGTTAAAGAGAAATTAAAGGTGTGGAATAGGGAGTGTATGGAGTATTAGATATTAACATTGAAAATATGGTTAAAGAATTGAATGTGTTAGAGGATGAGGGGGATAATGAGTCTGATTGGGAGAGGGGGAGAGGTGGAGAGGTTTTTTTTTGGTCAACGAGGTGGAGAGGTTTGAATTCGGATTTTTGGGCAGCCCTTCACCATGGAGAAAGTCTCTTGGCCCAAAAAGCTAGGGTGAATTGGATTCAGCAAGGTGACGGTAATACCAAAAAATATATAATTCACAATGCGGTGAAGATAAGGCAAAGGAGAAATCTTATTGAGAAACTAAAAGTGTGGGAGGAGTAGATAGAAGGGGTGGAGGAAATTAAAGAAGAGGTGAGGAGGCACTTTGGATGTCAATTCAAAGAAGAATACGGTGTAAGGCCAAATTTGGATGGAGTTCCCTTTAAAAGAATAACTGAATTAATTGGAGGTTGAGTCTATTTCAACTCTGTTCACAATGGAAGAGGTAAAAGAAGCAGTGTGGAGTATACGTAGTAAGAGCCCGGGGCCGGATGGGTTTAACTTCACATTCTTCAAGTCATGTTGGAGTACGGTGAAGGATCAGATTTTTGAGCTGTTGGTCCAATTTCATGCTAATGGGAAATTCCCAATGGCATTTACAATGTCATGTGTGGCTTTAATAGGTAAGACAAAGAATCCTCGGAGTCTGGGGGAATAAAGGCCAATTTCATCGATAGGGTGCATTCACAAAATATTGGCCAAGATCCTAGCATCAAGACTTAAAGGTGTGTTGACCGGGGTGATTTCATCTACTCAAATGGCATTTCTAAAAGGGAGGCAAATTCTTGATGGAGTTTTAGTAGTTAGTGAAGTGATAAACGTGGCAAAAAGGAGAAAATGGCCATTTTTCATGTTCAAGGTGGATTTTGAGAAGGTGTATGACTCGGTAAATTGGTGTTTTCTAGACTATATGTTAAGGAGGATGGGGTTCAATGACAAGTGAAGGTTATGGATGAAGGCTTGTGTGTTTAGTGGTCCGTTCTCGGTCTTGTCAACGGTAGCCCAACAAAAAAAAAATTAATATGGAAAGGGGATTGAGGCAAGGTTACCCTTTGGCCCCTTTCCTCTTCCTAATAGTAGCGAAAGAGCTGTTCGGATTGGTGAAAAATTGTGTAGAGAAGGGATTCTCTGAACCGGTTAGGAATGAGGTGTCATTCTCAATTCTTCAATATACGGATGACACCATTATTATGTGTAAAAATACGAGAGAAAACTTGTGGTGCTTGAAAGGTATGTTGAGAATATTTGAATTGGTGTCGGGGCTCAAGGTTAATTTGCATAAGAGTTGTCTAATAGATTTGAATGTTGACCCAGAGAACGTTAGAGTGGCTTCTCAGTTTTTATATTGTAAGGTGGGAGAAGTACCGTTCAAGTTTCTTAATCTACCAATAGGGGAAAATCCAAGAATAAGTGCAACTTGGAAACCGGTGGTGAAGAAACTAAGAGATAGATTGTCAGCTTGGAAGAGTAGGCAAGTTTCTATAGGGGTAGAATTACTTTGACAAACTCAGTCTTAGCAAGTTTACCGTTGTATTATTTTTCCTTTTACAAGGGCACAAGGCCAAAAAAGTTCTCAAGGAGATGGTTCAAATTCAAAGGGACTTTCTTTAGGGTGGTAATGGGGAAGGTCGTTAGAGATAGTTCAATTTTCTTTACTTGGAAAATGGAGATGGAGGTTGTTATGTGACAAAGAGAGTGTATGGTTCAATTTTATGATGGAGCTGTACGATCCAACAGGTTTTTTGAGAGGTAAGAAACACTCATCTTGGTGGAAAGACATCAATGTTATAGATGCAGGGATTCCGTATGCTTCATGTTGGTTCTCAGAAGCGATTCGACATAAGGTCATGGAAGGAGGTTCTGGTTCGATAGATGGAACAGACAGAGAAGTATGAAGGATTTATTTCCGGTATTATTCAGTGCAGCAGTAAAGCAAGAAGGAACAGTGGAGGAATTCGGGAATTGGGAGAATGGGAGGTGGAAATGGAGGCTGAACTGGTGTAGGGATCTCAATGCAGAAGAAGAAGAGCAGACTGTTAATTGATGCAATACCCAATTTAGTCTCGGACTTTTCAAAAATGTTCAATTTAGTCCCTGACTTTTCATATATGTCAATTTAGTCCTCAACATTTACAAATATGTGTCAATTTGGTCCTTCTATCAACCATAGTTAGTTACAAAGCTGACGTGGTAAATGTCAGGGACCAAGTTGACACTACCAAAAAAATAAAAAACCATGTCAGCACACCATGTCACACAAATGTTGGGGACTAAATTGAGACTTTTTTTGTAATATATGCATGGTTGAATGTAGAAATAGAATCATAAACAATGTTGAATGATGAAACACCTTCTTCAACCTCCCCTCATCTTCTCTTCTACCTTCACATGAAAGGTATCTCTTGTTCACTTCAGTCAATCTCACCAGAGCTTCTCTCTTCGGTACATTTCATCTTCCAACTTTTACCTTTACAACACTTTCTTTTATGCAATAATCAATAATACTTTCACTTCCTTCAATCTCTTTGTTTCTAAACCTCATTCTCTTGTTACCCTTGATTTCTCTTTCAATAATTTCTCAAACACTTTTCGTTTGAAAATTTTGTTCCTTGTTATTCCCTTAGGTACCTTAATCATAACTTCTTGAACCAATCATAGTTTTGAGTCTTATTTTTCTTCTTTGGTTCACCTTCCTGTTTCTAGAAATAGGTTTTCTGTTGTTGGTTTTTGTTATGCCTGACATTCAAAGTTTTAAGAGTTTACTTTTGGTTAATTCTTCTAATAACAAAATTGTGGGTCAACTCAGTGAGTCATTTGTTGTTTCTTCTGGAAATTTGAGTTCTTTTGTTCTGTCTTATAACTTTTTGTTAGGGAAGTTGCCTAGAGGTATTGTGGGTGATGCTGTCGAGGTTTTGGATTTGTCACGAATTTTTCAAGTGGGTTTTCTGAGATTGATTTTGGGGAGTGTAAGAGACTTGTTTAGTTGACTTTCTTTCGCAACAGATTTCAAGTGATGAGTTTTTTCCAGTGAGTTTGTGGAAGTGTCAATTAGGTCTCTGACTTATGTAACTTAGTTAGTATCAATTAGGTCTTTAACTTATGTAACTTAGTATCTGATCGTACCTTGACCAATGAAGTGTTGAAGTTGTTGTCATGTGACTAGGCCGGTCGTTGAATAGGAGAAATGACCGGTCCTGGCTTCACGCTGAGCGCCTCGGGTGTTACCTGCAAAGACACTCCGACGATCAAGTAAGGGGTCGCTCGGGCAGATAACACAAGGTAAGAGGACGTACCTGATGCCATGTGCGAATGACGTATATATACTGTAGACTCCGACCGTTTTGCGAAAATATCGGCCGGTTGCGAGAAGTGCGCTCCAATCAGCGTGCTTGGGCCGGTTACGCTTATGTGGGCCGCGGCCCATATCTTCATTTAGACCTCATCGTTTTCTTTGATACACCCGGAGCATTTGCCCCCAAGCCTTGGTCGGCAAGGGCGGGCGAGGCTTGACTTCGGCGCCCCCGAGGGTGATCTTTGAGACATTAGATGATGGGATGGTTTCGACCGCCCTCCAATCCGCCGGCCGTGCTGACACGACGGTTGGCCTTCACTGACATTTATGACGCGACGTTTGGTGATTTCGAGGTTGTTCAATGACAGCTATTGGTGAGAAGGTGAAACGTTGCGACGCTTCGTCTCCCGGTCCCTTCAACGCCTTGGGCCTGCACTATAAATACTCCTTCAGAAGGAACTATTCCTCACGCTTTCACGAATTGCTCTGCTGCCGACCGACTTTTCTGCCGCCGACCTACATCTGCAAAGACTTTCGCTCGCTCCTTTTTGCTTTCGCGACCGATCTCCGACATCCGTTTAAGGTACGGATCGATCTCTACTCTTTAAATTTCTGCATTTTTTCCTTCGAGTGCACTGTTCCACGCCTTGTGATAGGGGGTGCCAGGTCTGGGGACGACCAAGTCGCCCCCTCTCATGAGTGTGTTGCTCGATCGACCTGACTCGATCCCCTATCACAAGTGTGTATGCCGCAGACGAAACAGACCGCTCGCATTCCCCGAGGGCCGTCCCACTCTTTCGCTGACCACATGTCGAGGCCATCCGAGGCTACTTCACATGAGGAAGAGTCTAAGTCGTCTTTGGGCGACGATTCTTCATGCAGTTCGAGCTCGAGCCTCAGCTCATCTAGCAAGGGGTCAATTAGCTTGGGAAGTTCTGATTCCAAGCCCGCCGATTCACGGAGTTAGATCGGGTACCCCCACCACCATCGGAAGGTGCCATTCCTGCGCGCCCGGTGGAGATGAAGAGGTGGATATAGAAGATGATGCACAAATTACCGTCCTGGCCGTGGATGAAGAGATGGTCGAGGCCGAGGAAGGCCGAATTGCAGAAGCTGCTGAGGAGGTTGTGGTTCAACCTGTGGCAAGCTCTTCCGGTCAGGGGGCGAACAATGAAGGAGGGTCGAATGAAGCGGGCGTAAGACGTTCGCTTCGACCTATCCCGAAAACGATGCGATATGTCTTGGGTTTGAAACTCTTCGCTCCAACCGTAGTAGTATCCTCACGGTCGGTCATTGGGCCACTGCCGAGCCGCGACTTCACTTCGAGAAATTACCGGGTGGAGGGTGAGAGGCATGAAGGGCGGAGAAGACATCGCAACCTATTACGACAATCGAAGTTCACGATGCATCGGATCGTGTTCGAGCGGATGAACATCATCCCACCCTTCACCGAGTTTCAGCGCGACGTTCTGCGCTATATTGGGGTCGCCCCTTCTCAACTCCATCCAAACGCGTGGCGTTTTTGAAAACTTTCGAAGTGCTTTCGACTATGCTCGTAGGCGCCGTTGTCGGCCCGGGTTATTTTTCACTATTTTCGAGTGAAATGGTGGTGAGAGAAAGCCAATAAGGAAAAGAGGGAGCGGTATCCTTCAAGACTCGAAGACCAAAGCAGCGGTACTTTAAAGCGTATCAAGAGTCGTTGGCGCGGCACTGGAAAAGCCAATATTTATGGGTTGTCCCAACTAAGGAGGCGGCATGGCTATATCGAGATCGGCCAGACGGGATGCTCGGTCCCCTTTCTTCCCAATCATGTGGAATGAAGCTCACTTCTTGAGCGGCTGGCGACTATATTTATTCTGTTAAGGATTTGGGTGCGGCCGACTTGGAGTCTCTGGAGATGATCAAGACTTTGGCGGGCATGATGCCCCAGATCCTAAGGCGACACCTGCCTTGCCGTCCCTTTGTACTGCTCGTGGGTCGAGCTCTTGAAGCCGAGATTGGTTCGCTTTTGTACTTTATCTTTTACATTCGATTATCACTCGCTCTTTCTAACTCTTGAATTGTTCTATTTTGCAGGAAGAATGGCTGGCAAGAACTGGGCCGAGATCGAGAAGGTCTTGAATCCTCCTAAGAACAGCGCCTCCCGGCCGCCGCCACGGAACGTGGTCGATCTCGAGGGGACGTCGAAGGTGCCTCCAACCCCCAAAAGCCAAGGGAAGAAGCCTGTTTCCAAGGTCCGGTCGCCCCCTCGCCACGACGATCGCTCCCCCAAGCGGGCCAAGTTCGATGAGCAGACTCGCGAATATCCTGAGGTCGACATTCCTATTCTCTCGCTCGGGGGTTTGGGACTGGCCGACTTCGATCGGTTTAAAAAGAAACCCATGGCGGTCTGCGCTTCTCTATGCATGGGGGTTGACAGAATGATCCAAGAGCTGTCGGATGAAGCTCAAGGTATTTTACATATCTAACCCGTCGCGCTTTTGCTTAAATTCGACCGACTAACCGTCTTTGGCTATCTTTGTTTGAAGAAGCTCGGGCTGCGAAGGACAAGGCCGTGGCGGAGGCACAACAAAAGCTGGAGAAATTGGCCAAGTCAAACAAGGACGCTCTTCAACGGGCCGAAGACGAACGGGCCAAGCTGTTGAAGAAGAACAAGGATTCCCAAACTCAAGTGACGAACTTGAAGACCGACCTTGAAGCCTTGGAGAAAGAAGAAGGCCGAGTGGGAGACCCAAAGTGAAATTTGGGAGGCGCAAGTTCGTAAGATAGCGGGATGGCTAAGGGTGCAGCGATCGAGCAATTCTACAATGCTCTCGGCCAGGTACGGGCGCTGAACTCAGACTTGAACATCAATTTCGATGACAACCTGATAAAGCCCGACCACTATGTCGAGAACAACAAGATCATGCAGCCCGAGGAACTTGATGAACAGGGTAATGTATCCTTTTGTGAAGCCCGCCTGTGAGCGGAGTAATTTGTAATAGTTTAACTTGCCTTCGGGCACAACAATTTTTGAGCTGCCTTCGAGCAGTGGGATATTTGAGCGCTCGGCTTTGACCGGGCGTCTCTATTTTGTAATGACATCTTTAATTTGCTTTTTATTTCATTTGCTTGTTTAGATCTAATTATTTCATCGTTTAATTCTAAGTTTTACGAACTTTTTCGGCCGACTTCGGGCCTTCGCTTAAAGGCCTTTCGTAGGTTTTCATTTCGGGTCGATCGGTGCCCGTTTCTCTTTTTTATCCAAAAATACTCGTTATAGACCGCTCGGCGGTGTTCGTTAATGCAGCTGTTAGTGCAGCTTTTGGCATCTGGTCGACTAGGCGACCTTATTTTGGGCCAGCTCGGTGGCACTCGATTGGGCCGTTTCGACGGCACTCTATTGGGCCATTTCGATGGCACTCGATTTAGGTCGTTTCAACGGCCTAGTGTTTTTGTGGGTTATTACTTAACCCTTGGGCCATTTCGATGGCACTCGAGGTAGATCGTTTCGACGACCTATTTTTGTGGGTTATTATTTAACCCTTGGGCCATTTCGATGGCACCTGAGGTAGATCGTTTCGACGACCTATTTTTGTGGGTTATTACTTAACCCTTGGGCCATTTCGATGGCACTCGATATGGATCGTTTCGACGACCCATTTACGTTTGATAACTACGTTTGATAATTCTTCGGCCGCTCCTTTACCATGAGCATGTTTGAGCGACCGGGCATACATTCTTTGCGAGAAAGTAAATAACAACAATTATCAAAGGTCGCCTCGTAAAAAACCAAAGTGGGAAAAAAAGAGCGCTTACTGTCTTTCATTAATAGATCGGTCGTTCATTACATTCAGACATAATATTTTCTAAGTTTTTCTGCGTTCCATGTTCTGGGGATAGTCGCCCCTTCCATGGTTTCCAGCTCGTATGCCCCCTTGCCGCTCTTCTTAATGATCCGATACGGACCTTCCCAATTTGGTGCTAACTTTCCTTGACGTGCATTCTTATTTCCGACGTCTGCACGTCTCAGGACGAGCTGACCGACCATGAAGTCCCTCTTTTGAACGCGAGTGTTGTACACAGTTGCGACCTCTTCGCTTGATCAATTGTTCTCTCAATGATGCTTGGGTACGCAACTCTTCAATGAGGTCCAATTCTTCTCGTATGGCACGCCGTTGTCGGCCGATTCTTTGGGGTTCAAGGTTCTCCAATTCGATTCGCCCATCTCTATGGGTATTACAAAGATCCGTTCCATACACAAGTGCGAAGGCGACTCCCGGTCGATGAATGGGAGTCGCGTCCAGTATGCCCAAAGGACGGATCGCAACTCCTCGACCCGTTCCCCTTTGCCGTCAAATCTTCTTTTCAACCCACGCAGATAACTCGTTGGCGCTTCGCTGGCCGTTTGTGCGTGGATGCTCGACCAGAGGTAAAATGTTGTTTCACCCTAAGTCGGCCAACATTTCTCACGAACCTCTTGTCTCGCGAACGGGTACCGTTGTCGTTATCAATTCTTTGTGGGACTCAAAGCGAGCTAGCACACACCGAGCGACAGAAGAATTTGCTTACTTTCGCCGAAGTGATGGTTGCGAGAGGCTCGGCATCGATCCACTTTGTGAAATAATCAACCGCCACGATCAAGAACTTGAACTGGCCTGGAGCGGGTGGAAACGGGCCTAGCAGATCCATGCCCCACCATGCGAACGGCCAGGGTGAGACAAGACTTTGCAGTTCTGAAGAAGGTGCAATATGGACATCAGCGTGCACTTGACATTTTCTGCATTTCTGAACAAGTTTCATTCCATCTTCGTCCATGGTCGGCCAGTAATAACCGGCCCTGAGAGCTTTCTTTGCTAGGGATCGTGCTCCTTGATGGCTTCCACAAACACCCTCATGGATATCCCTCAATACATGGTCGGCTTCGACCGGCGTAAGGCACCTCAACAGTGGAGATGAGAACCCTCTTCTATACAATTTTCCCTCTATGACAGAATACTTGGTCGCCCTAAAACCTGACCAATTTTGCTTGCTTTTGGTCGCTCGGTTCTTCTCCTTCGACGATGTATCATAGGATGGGAACGATCCAATCTTTATCCTGATCAACACATAGGACCGCCAGAGGCTGGCTCGGCTTGGTCGACACGCTCGGCCGATTCAAAGTTTCCTGGATCAAACTTCTGTGATTTCCAGGGCTCTTAGTACTTGCAAGCTTTGAGAGAATGTCCGCTCGAACATTTTTGATCCGAGGCACATGCTTCACTACGCTTCGGTCGAACAGTTTGAAGCTCCTTACTGCGGAGATAGCTCTTGAGCACATCATCTTTGGCATCGTACAATTCCTTGATTTGGGAAACCACTAACAGGGAATCCAAATGCAATTCCACACGATCGACGTTGAAGTCTCTTGCGAGCTGCAGGCCGGCTATGCACGCCTCATACTCTGCCTGGTTATTTGAAGTATGGAACGCAAAAGTCAATGACACCTCTACGGCAAGACCTTGCGAATTTTCTAAGATTAGGCCTGCTCCACTTCCTTTGTTGTTGGACGACCCATCTACGTGTAAGGTCCAGGTCGTTGCAGCTTGTTCTTCTGGGATCGGAGTCATTTCAGCTATAAAGTCAGCCAACACATGTGCCTTAGCGGCCGACCTGGATTCAAACTTAATCCCAAATTCGCTGAGTTCTACTGCCCATTTAATCATTCTTCCCGCCAGGTTTGGCCGGTGGAGGACTTGCTTGATTGGCTGATCGGTCCTGACCACGACCTGGTGGGCCACAAAGTAGGGTCTCAACCTTCGGGCGGCCACTAGGAGAGCAAGGGCAAATTTCTCTATCTTCTGATATCTCAGCTCGGGCCCTTGCAATACCTTGCTAATGAAGTAGACCGGATTCTGCTTTAGGTCGTTTTCCCTGACTAACACAGCACTCAGAACTTCTTCTGTTATCGCTAAATATAGATACAGCGTTTCGCCCGGCAACGGCTTGGTCATAATTGGTGGATTAGTCAAGGCTTCTTTTAACTCGTCCAACGCTCGCTGGCATTGGTCGGTCCACTCAAAATCTGTGTCTTTCTTTAGGAGTGCGAATAGCAGGCGACTTACGTGCCGCTTTTGGGATGAACTGGATAAAGCAACTACCATGCCATTCGGTATTGTTGTTGTATTTTTTTTTTTAGTGGTGGGCGGCCTCATATCGGCGACCGCCTCTACACTTCTCGGATTTGCTTCTATTCCTCTTTCGGTCGGTGAAAGCCAAAAACTTGTCGCCCTCACCCCAAAGGTACACTTTTCTCGGATTGATCTAAGTGAATTCTTCTTGCGGCTTCTTCAAAGATTTCCTCGGATCGCCCACATGATTTGGATCGGTGGCGCTTTTTATGATCATATCGTCTAGGTATACCTCGGATATTCGGCCGATCTGCGCTTTTGAAGATTTTGTTCATCATGCTATTTGGTAGGTCGCTCCAGTGTTCTTTTAGCCGAACGGCATCACCTTGTATTGAAAGTTGCCACGATCCATCATGAAGGGTGTCTTGTGTCGATCGTGGGGTACATCGTGATCGATTGTAGCCGAGTAAGCGTCGTAAAAGACAATAACTTGTAGCCCGAGGCACGCGCGTCGACCAACTTGTCGATGTTGGGCACAGAAAGGCATCCCGGGCATGCCTTGTTGAGTCGGTGTAATCTACACACATTCTCCACTTGCCATTCTTCTTCTTTACCAACACGACATTGGATAGCCGTGTCGTGTACTTTATTTCTTCGATGAAGTTAGCCTTTACGAGGTCCTCAAGCGGCCGGCTGCGCTTGAGAGATTTTCCTCACTACGAGTTCGTCTTCTTTGGGCGGCCGCCTAACTCCTTCATCGATCGAAAAGTGGTGACAAGCAATCTCAATTGGAATCTGGGCATGTCGGCGCCGCCATGCGAAAGCAGATCAGCGTAGTCCCTTAGACATTTTACGGTCTTGCTTCACCGCTCGGGTAGGTCGCTACCGAAGCTTCACTTTATTTTAGTCGGTCGTCGCCCCAACCGCACATCTTCCAATTCCCATGAGGTTACAGTCGTTTTGACCTATTTTTAGCTCGGGCTAAATCATCGTCGTTATCCTGCGGGTCATTGTATGCGGATCATAACGAGCATCCAAATCGGCCGAGGTTGACACGTGACCTTCACCGGTGTTACGAGTATTTGGACCACGATCTACCTCATCACAGATTTCCTAATATAAAAAATGGCTTCGTCTTGCTGCCTCTAAGTCGGCCGCCAGGGTAACTACCTGGTCGTCCTAACTGTAAAACTTCATCTTCAAATGAACCGTTGATGCCACGGCCTCCAGCTTGCCCAAGGTCGGCCTACCAATGATACACTGGTAGCAGGATTTGATGGGGAGTACAAGGAACGTCGTTCGGACCGTCCTGTACAAAGTGCTTTCTCCAATATCATCACCAAACGTAACCAAGAGCTCGATCGTTCCCAATGGATAGGTGGTCGCTCCATTGAAGCCTGTTAGAGGGGTAGGCTCGGCCTGGGGAATTATCTCGCTCCGATCCACTTTTAACTTATCAATCAATTCTTGAACATGATATCGGCCGAGCGCAGTGGAGCGACTGAATTCTTTGGACCTCGGTGTTGGCCATCAACGCTCGATCACCAATGGAACATAAGCTGTTTGGCACGCCATCGAAAGCGGTCTTCATCCCCAAAAGAAATGGGCGGTCTAGTCGAGGCCGGTCGTTCGCCGAAGTTGATGCAACCATTAGGAGTTCGTCCCATTTTCTTTTCATAGCTTTGTTGGACTCCTACGGTCCAACGGGTTTCCACCGAGAATCACCATAGCAACATTGCGGCCTTTTGATTGTCGTGTATCCCGATCATCGGATCGATCTTTGTCTGGCGCTCGATATGACTAGGCGCCCTTTCCTCTATCTTGATCGGCTCTTTTGACTTCTCTCGAGGTCGTTCGCTTTCATCGGACCTCACATACTTGCCTAACTTGCCTTTTCGAATAAGCTCCTCAATGTCGTCTTTGAGGCCATGCGATCGTTGGTGTCGTGCCCTCGCTCTTGTGGTAGCGGCGGTATCTCTTGGTCGGTCGTGCCCCCTTCTTGAGCACGAGTGGATCGGGCCGCTTTACACCCACAAACTCATTATTCGCACTCACGCGTAGATTTGCGCGCAATGGAAGTGTTGGGACGAGTGCGATGATCAAACTTCTTGTCTCTAAAATCCGGCCGGTTATCTCGGCGACCTTCATGCCCTTTGGCCGGCTTATTCTGCTCTTCCTTGGGACGCGCACGGGCGCCCCTTCTTGCGGCCAAGGTTTCTTCATACGCCATATGATCATTGGCCCTTCTTAGGAAGAAAGCGAGATCTTGATAGTGATTCAAGGTGAATTCTTCTACGAATCTGTGGTCCGGTCGAATACCACGCTTGAGGTATTTCAAACTTGTCCTTGTCGGACAAGTCACGAGCGTCTCGGCCTCCGTGTTGAACCGGTCGATATCTTGTCTCGTCTCATTATCACCTTGAACAATCGTGTCCAAGTGTTCTTCATATCGATCGCAGCAGCGGTTGGCGTATAGTGGCTCAAAAAGATTCTAATCAAGTCTTCCCACGAGGAGATGGTGTTGGGCCGAAGTGATTCCCACCATTCTAATGCTCGGTCGTCCAACGACTGTGGGAACAACCGGCACTTCATGGTTGAGCCCAATTCTCTATAGCTGCAATAATTGTTAAAATACCGGAGGTGCTTATACGGATTGCCACGACCATCAAACTTGTTTAGATGGGCGGCTTTCGCAGGTCTCTTGGTATCCTGTAGCGCCTGATTTCTCTAGTAAATGGGCCGTGACCGTTCTGAATGTCGTTCGACCCAAAGGGCTGCATAGCGAGGCATGCCTCATTGCACGACATACCATAGAATCCTCGGATGGGCCAAGTGGCGGAAGCGAGGAGGCTTACGGGTCGCTTCGCTTTGACCTCTTCTTGGCGTTGCGAGGCGTCCCCGATTCTTCCATCCCGATAGTCTTCCAATTCTTCACGGGAATCCCGGGATCGCTTCTCGACCGAGCGTGAACCGGACGACTCATTAGAGGAGTATCTTGTAAGCGGCGGACCGGTGTCGGGGCGGTGGCGGAATCTTCGTATTCTTCATAAGAGAAGTGAGCAGCGATTGCGCGCGTTCTCGCCAGGGGCGACCTCACGTGCCACGATTCTTCGTCTTGGGAGGCCGGTGGGTGGTGCTCTCCGTGAGAGAGGCTCCTTCGAGGAGGTGATCGGTGCTACGCGCCGTCGGCGAGAGCGAGAGGGTTCTCGTCTTCGCGCAGCGGTCCGAATCGACCTCTTTCATAGCGAGAGATCGGCTCATCTGTCGCGATGACTTGGTTCTTGCTGCGGGGATCTGCGCGAACGGCACGAGTGGCGTGTTACGGCAATGGTTCACGAATGCCGGCCGATCGGTTCGGGCGGTAGATCGTGAGAAGCGGCCATTTGAATCTGGCTTTGAGGGCCGGTCGCGGCGACCGTTATGCAGAAGGCTCTTGTCGCGATTCCTTAAGATTCGTGGATTATAGCGGCTCGCCCTCCGGGTCTCTTTGTTGAGGATGTTGCCGGAGGGGTTGAGTCGAGAGCGAGGCCGCGTCGAGGCCGGTCGCGTGGAGCCATGAATGGAGTAGGATAGCGCTCGGGCCTCCCAGCGTGGTCGCCGATTGATCGTACATTGACCAATGAAGTGTTGAATTCTTTGTCTGTGACTAGGCGGTCGTTGAATAGGAGAAAGGACCGGTCCCGGCTTCACGCTGAAGCGCCTCGGGTGTTACGCAAAGACACTCCGACGATCAAGTAAGGGGTCGCTCGGGCAGATAACACAAGGTAAGAGGACGTACCTGATGCCATGTGCGAATGGCCTATATACACTGTAGAGTCCGACCGTTTTGCGAAAATATCGGCCGGTTGCGAGAAGTGCGCTCCAAGCAGCGTGCTTGGGCCGGTTACGCTTATGTGGGCGGCGACCCATATCTTTGTTTGGACCTCTTTGGTTTCTTTGATACACCGGAACGAGTATCAATTTAGTCCCTGACTTATATAACTTAGTATCAATTTGGTCCTCGTAGCAAACTATTTTTTTATTAAAAAGTTTCAATTTAGTCCCCAACATTTTTGTGATGTGGCATGCTGATATGAATTTTTTATTTTTTTTTTGGTAGTTTCAATTTGGTTATTGACATTTGCCATGTCAGCTTTGTAACTAACCATGGTTAACAAAATGACCAAATTGACACACATTTGTAAATGTTGAGGACTAAATTGATATATGTAAAAAGTCAGAGATAAAATTGAATGTTTTTGTAAAATATTAGACTAAATTGAGTATTACCTCACTGTTAATTTGATGGAATTAATGGTACCTATTTAACTTGACGCCACTGTGACAGATAGGTGGGTATGGCTTTTGGACAAAACTTTATCTTATAAGGTGAATTCAACCTATAAGCATCTTGTCTTGTCTTGTGTTAAAGGGAGTTGATGATAGGATTGATGAGGTCATGAGGAGCAAAGCAAGCTGCTGAAGATGTTGTGGAGGTCAGCTGCGCTCCAAATTAGGGTGTTTTTTTTTGGACCCCACCCATTCCCTTAAAACCCCCACCCACCATATGAAAAGACCAAAATACTCCTGTCTTTTTACAAAATCACCATTTCTTCACATAATTGGTCTTACCTACGATTGACCACCACTTAGTCGCATATACGCCAGAGAAACGTATATACGACCAGCCCAGAAATTCCCCACTCGCATATACCCCACCAGTACCCTATATACGACGATCAAGTTTTTACTCACCGTATATACCCCTTTTCAGGCGTATATACGATTAGCTAGAAAATCATCCACTCGCATATACGCCAGCAAACCCTATATACGACGAACAAAAAAGTAAGCATCGTATATACACCTTTTTTGATGTAAATACGATGAGCAATTTAAAAAAAAAAATTTACTAATTTTTTTTCCTTTGCTTGCAGTGTCCGGTAGGCATAGAGGGAGACGCGAGGTATCTCCTATCGGAGAGAGAGGGGAGTCATCGACTGCTCCGAGTACGAGGACTCGGAGGCATAATCAGCTCCATGCTTCAACGAGGAGACAGAGACAGGCTGACCCAGCTGAGTATTTTCCGGATGATGGGTAGTTATATCTTGGGGATTATCTGCAGGAGACTCAGCAGGAGGATTGGCATAGAGGGAGGCCGGTTCCTCAGTATGATCCTCAGTCTCCTCCTCAGTACCATCCACAGTATCCTCAGTACGATCCTCAACCTCTTCATTACCATCCCCCACCTCCCGAGTATCAAAGAAGGCATCCGGGCGATACTTATTACTCGAACCGATCCTATGTGCGAGTATCATGAGAACCTCAAGATGTCGGGAGGAGCCTCGGGAGCCTCGGCGAGATCGGGAGGAGCCTCAGGAGCCTCAGCAGTATATACTTCTTCAGGGCATATATACGATGTCTTAAAAATACACATCGTATATATGTCCCAAATGACATATATACGATGAGCCTTTTTCAAAAAAAAATAGATAACAAGGGGCATTTTGGGGATTTCAGTGTGGGTGGGGGTTTTAAGGGAATGGGCGGGGGTCCAAAAAAAAACACCCTCCAAATTATTAGTTCATGCTTGAGGGTGCGATAGTTCAAAAAGGCCATTGCTTTCCCCACACCCCCTCCTACTCTTTCACACCCCTTAACAAATTTTATTCCAAAAATAACCTCGCGTGAAACGCTGAGTTCACGTGTTTAAAGACTGTTTGAACGACCTTGTTCGAACACGTTCGAATGACCTCGTTGAGCGGTGAAATTACGCACTGAGAGGTGTGAAGTCAATATTTAACACACTCGAACGATATCGTTCGAACGGGTTCGAACAAGGTCATGCGAACAGGTTCGCATGACCTCGTTCGAACAGGTGAAAAACGCCAAAAGAGAGTGTGAAGTCAAGATTTAACACACATGAACGATGTCATTCGAACCTGTTCGAAGGCCCGTGTTCGAACAGGTGAAATAAGTGGGCTGGTGAAGAGTTGAATTGGGCCACAGGCTTTTTTGTGGGTTCGAGGGTTTTCAAGAGGGCTCATGCTTCTCCCACCCCCCTCTACTCACTAGACACCTCTTTATGGAGTGAAAAGACCAAAAGCCCTTACTGAGAATTGAGTTTTATATTTTTTTTAAACATTAAAATGCTGATTCGGCCTTGCGCTTGGCGAGAACCGATTCGGATTTCACAGCACTGGATGTGTTATTTTTAGAGACAACGCCCAAAAAAAAAAATTATTAGGTTCGGAGCACGGCTGATCGAACCAGTTCGGAGCACGGCAGGCCTAACATAATTTTCAGTGTGAGAGAGATCAGAAATATTTTAATATTCATTTGCACTGCATAAAGCAATGAATAAAAAGCGACAAGCATGGAACAAAGCAAACCACACTATTCCTTCTTCTCTTCTTCTTCTAAAAGCGTTGATATGATGCAAAATCCCCTTATCCCCTTATCCCCTTTATACGATGAAAAAGAATAATCGCTAAAATCAGAGAAATCTTCCAAGGGTTGGTAATAATTTTATTATTATTCTCACTCCCCCAGTTTTCATCATTTCTTCCCCAAATTCTTCCCCAAACCAATTTCTTATTGGAAAGATCAGAAATCATAAACCAATTCCTTCCCCAAACCAAAGCATTGATATTAATCACAAACCCATTGAAGGAGTGGATTGAATGACTTTGTGGTAGAATTATGCAAATCATGTGGAGAGTAGTATTTGAGAGATAAACTAAGTTTTTCACTGTATTTCTCAGAAATAAAAAGAGACAATGAAGGGGGTTTTCAAAAAGAGACAATGAATAGGTTCGGTGACACCTCGTCCGAACCGGTTCGGACGACCGTGCTCCGAACCAGTTAAAATACAACGCGAGGGGTTTTTTCAAGTGAGGGTATTTTGAGAATATTTAAGGGTTAGGGGTGTCTACTGAGTAGCTAGGGGGTTGGGAGAAGTATGGGCCTTCAGGAGAGGGCTAAGAATAAGTGGATCATGATCACAATCAGGTTTATCTGTGGGGCCATTTGGAATAAGTAAAACGGTAGATTTTAAAACTAGATTATTTTCACTTGTATTTTTTTTGACGCATTTTTCACTTGTATTTTTACTTGCAGCCACCCACTCAGCCAAAGAGACTGAGTTACCCTCAGAAACACTAGGGTTAGACTCCTTGTCTTCCACCTCACCCATCACGCCTTCAGATCCACCCTTTTTCATCATTACATTTTCCTTGGAAGTTTTGCATGTGCCATTCACCTGGTCCTCGGCCGCTTTTTTGAGAAGTCCAACGTAAGATTATTCACCTTTTCAATACTTTCCTCGGAAACCGAAGCACCATTCATGGCATCTTCGCCTTCTGCACCACTCTCTGAACCACTGCCGACGTCGTTGTAATTGTCTTCGTCGGAGATGCCATCTGAATCTTCCCCGGAGTCATCAGAATCTTCGTTGAGTTCTGATTTTGGCACCTCAATCGGACTAGTTTTAATCCACTGAAGTGGTCCATACCAATCTTCCACAACTTTTATCACAAAAACTTCTCCATTGATCTTAAATCTCTCCACAAAGTTGATAATATCAAGCCCTTTTATTCTAATAAGAATTCTAGCAACACCCATAGAACTTTTTTTCTGAATTTTCATCAGCAGCCAAATACTCCCCTGTTCCAAACACCAGGAATTAGAAGAAATATATCTTCATTCCACGCATGAACTGGTATTCCATAGACCCTTATCCATGTTAGTCTTTCATTGTCTACCTCTGTAGGACTCCACTTTCTCACATCAGTGAACCAGTTGGCGAGCCAGTCTTGCACTCCTTCTATTAGAGCCTCCAATTCACCTTCCTCCAAGATCTCAAGCAAGACTAAGTTGGACCCCATTGTTGTTGCTCTTAATGAAAAATATCCTTGCTGAATAAATTCTTCTTGTATTTTATATGTCATGTAGGGATTCTCGACTACGCCTATGTAAGTGTTCTCGAGGCTTTTTAGTTCAGCCTCTTCAACGTTATAATACCTATGTGCCCATGGTTTTTTAGACCTTGGTGGGAGTTTGAAGTTGAAATTTTGAGTCATTTTCTTATCGTTTTGAAGCCAAGGTTTCTGGTGAGATTTCAACGGTTTAAGAGCCTCCCTTTTTGGGTAGGGAGGGTAAGTTTCTCAGAAAGAGGGTGATGAGTGAGGGGGTTTGGCGCTAGTTCCTTCCTTAGCCTCATCAACAGGCTTTGGTTGGTGCGGATGTTTGAGGTATTTGGTTTGTTCAGTGTCAAGGGTCTGTGATAGGCACTAGGTCCTTCCTTAGGCTCATCAGCTGGCTTTGGTTGGTGAGGGATGTTTGAGGTATAAGGTTTGGTCTGTGTCAAGGGTCCGTATTTAGGGGGTGGAGGAGATGGTTGTTTAGAGGTGCTGACCTGATGTTTTCTATCAAACTTGGGGAAGTTCACCATAATTTTGTTGTTGTCGATTATAATGTTATCTACCTTTCTAACGAACCTTTCTGGTTCCTTAACGTTCACTGCCCGTGCAAAGTCAATTCTTCTCCCACGTCTATCTCTTTTTGCCGGTATTGCTACTTCTTCAAAGTCTCCATACATGAGAAAGGCCTTCAGCATATGTTTCGCTCTGAAGTTTTCTAGAAAGTTAGTGAAAAAGAATGATGTTCTTGTAGGCTCTTTCGGATAGGATAGTATCGATTGCTTCTTGCCACGTCCATATACTTCGTGAAGAGAATGGAACAATTGTGCGGATTTGCTTATCAACTACACCCTATAACTCGATTCTATGGAGCCCATTTTTCTCAAAGACGTCCCTGAGGGCATTCTTAGTAAGATTTTGCATGACTTGTCTGGGGCGCCCGTGCCTCGGAACATTAGGACTCGTTAGTCTTTCTTTTCGAGCGTCAGCCCTCTTTATTTACCAATAAATAAATAAAGTATTTATTCTGTCCCATAAAATTATAAAAATAATTTATAAAACTGTTATTTGTAAATAATTATTTTAATAATTAAACATGAAATCTGTCAAGAATATATTTCACTTCAGTTTTCATATAATCATATAGTGTTAAATATTAGGCACATATATTAGTGGGATTGCTAATATATACTCATTCATTGTTTTTTTTTTGTTGCAAATATACTCATTCATCGTTTAGTTGGTGTAGATTAGCAAATTACAGCTCCATAAGCATGTATTTGATAAGTTTTTAGTTATAACTTTCTAACTTGCATCAACTAAAAAATAAGTGGAGATTTACTGGAATATACCCACTTATTTTTTAGTTGGAGTAGGTTAGCAAGTTATATATTCGTAAGGCCTAACACAACAGCAAAATTGATATTATTAGGATGGGCATTTTTGTGGCTAGTTGGGTTCGAATCCAGAATCTCCACTTTTCATGTGTGAGTTTAGGGTGGTCGGGATTGAAGGCTCTTTTGAAGGAGATGCTTTTTAGCTTGGGAATAAGGGCTTCAGAGAATCTCATCTCTCTGCTCTCCCCCAATAGTTCTTTCTACAGTTGAGAATAGGTGAATCTTGAAGGTATCAAGTGTGATGTCTGCAACACACCAATTTCCATATTAATATATTGGGGTAACAGTAATTTTTGTGCATATATATATATATATGTTCTTATTTTAGTAGCAAACATGTTTTTATGGCATTTTGTTATTTTATATTTGAATAGTAGTCATGATTTGTTATTATTAATTTAAATTATAAGTTGAATGATTTTAAGGTCTTATGTGCCTTTGAATTATTAAAGTATGTATGATTAGTAGCTGTTGTCCTCAAACTTCATGTCTTAGCTAAGGATCAACTATAAGTTCGAAACTTTCAGCTACTTACGCTGAGGGTACCAAAGGTGGATTATTAATCCATGTCTGCCCTGGACCCACTTGGTCGAGATTCGCAAAGTCAGTTCCCTGAACAGTGGCTCGGCTAACCTGGTAAGGTGAAACACTTTTCTATGTCTTCTCACTAGTGTTGCCAAACACCTATTGAGATGGATGTGAACCCACTGGAGGTCAAACAACACTACTTTAAAATAAGGCTGGTTGGGTCAGAACCCATGACTGCTGAGCTGGATAGTAACCGCTAGGCCTTCCCAATCCTAATTTTGGGCTGAAGGCTTGCCCCCTACATAGGGTGGATTGTTAGTTGCAATAGGGTTTCCATAAGACGGTCCCTGCAGCAAACAAATTTGCCTTGTGTCCTCGAGTGATCTTCTAGCTATATGCACCTGTCCAGGCTAAAGAATAGTCGAGTTAGCATCGTTCGCCATGTGATGTGAGCCCAAACCTAGATATAAAAGAAATTTGAAATTTCACTTAAGATCTTGTGAAATACCTTTGCTAAACTGAAGTGTTAGATCTATTAATTTTATGTCTAAATCCATTTAGATCTAACAATTTTGAATTCAAATTGATCAGAAAAAGTACAGTTCTAGATCTAATTTGTTTTTGAGGGAAAGTTAGTTATAAGAACAAATTGTTGCCTAAAACTCAATTTCCAGCACTTTCAGCAACAATTTTGGTGCTATTTTCCTCTTTTCCAATTCAAATTTTGCGTTTGTGTTGATTTCATCCTAATTTCTTTTGCGCCTCTTGTTAGTTTTGTAATTGTCAAAATATTACAAATTTGTTTCAATTCATTTGAGCAAGAATTAATCAATTTCAAGTCAAGAAAAGCTTCAAAATGCAATTTTGGTTTTCGATTTCTATCTCTTTTCTTGATAGTCTTGCTAGCATTCACTTCCTACAATGATTACGCACCATTTTCAACAGATTTGGTAAATTTTGGTTGAGTATTGAGCATTTCCCCAAATCACAAAACCTAAACGCGCTTTTCTTTTTCGTATTTTGCTTATGTTCTTCGCCTCTTTTGTTCAAATTGATGATATATTCAGTTTCCTTGTGAAATTCCGTTTGAAAATCACTATTCATTTGTATGACTTGGTGAAGAATTGAGAATTCTGGAAATTGCTCTTGTTTTTGGTGTTCTTGCTAATCAGTTCTTCAAATTTGTATGTTGATCCGAAATTGTTTGTTCCAAACTTCAAATTGTGTTAGTGAATAATACTGCAAAAAAAAAATAGCAAATAATATTATAATAGTAAAAAAAAAAAGGCAAAAAACCTAATCGCGAAAGTATCAAAAAAATCTAGAAAAACTCCTACTTTCACTACACATTTTTTACATCATTGTGCAATTTTCTCAAAAATAATTTGGGAACAATTGGAGGCTTATTTGCTCACTTTGTTGCAATTTCTTTGATGCATTGCTAGCACTATAGTTTAATTTTGTCTTTTAAATACACTGAATTTGGTTTACCCTTTCAAATTTTTGTGTCATTAAAAATTTCTTAAGTTGTGTCATAGTAGTGTCTTTCTTGTTGATTCTCTTGGTGATTGATCATATAACCCTTTGGTTCTATAGTAACATCAATATCAAATATTGGATAGTAGCTTATAGATCCCTTCTTCAATACTTCATCACACACACCGCACTATACGAAATCTCTTTCTTTTCTCTCTTTTCTCTTTACTTATTCTCAATCTCACCCTTTCTTCCTTGTTTGTTTTCTAATTTTTTATTTCTCATGGATAGTTGAATTGAAATGCTATTAAAATAATAGCTTCATGCGAAAAATATGGTTGATATTGTAATTTATTTCAATGCAAATTCGTTTGGTTAGATGTGGTGTTACGTTAGTGGAAGGAGGGTACACCACAACGATGATGGAGGAAACAGTACATTCAGAGATGTGTGCGGCCTTTTTTTATTCACAGGCGACACCGGAACCAGGAAATAGGAGAGAAAAGAAGTAAGAGGGGTGGTGGTGGGGAGGAAGAGGGTGGGATTCTGAACAAGGAAAGAGAAGAGAGAAGATAGAAAGTGATCTAGTACGGTGTGGTGTGTGATTATAAAATGTGTGGGCAAAAAAACCATTGTACCCTCATTAGTTTTATTATATCCCATTCTACCACATTTTCTCCATTATACACCAAAATACCACTCTTTTCTCATTGCCACACCCATACCTATCCTTCTCTCTCTTTATTAATATGTTTTTAGTCCCTACAAAATTCGAATCTTTTAATTTAGTCTCTACATTATAGAAATAGGTGTTTTGGTCCCCAACTTATTTTTCTGTTTTCATTATTAGTCCCTACTGTTAAATCATGCTGACAAGACTAACGGAAAACTGAGTTAGCTTTAAAACGTGTATTTTTTTAATAATCGTCGCTGGGAGATGGATGAGAGGAATGAGGATGGTGTTGATTTATTTTTATTTTTTTTATTAATAATAAACTAATTAACAAATTTTAAAAATATTTTTTAAAATAATAGGGTGATGTGGCATTCCAACATGCATGTCATTTCAGCTAAAATGTTTATGTGGCATGCTGATTGGGTGTTCTATTAGTCTAATTAACGTGAGGGACTATTGTTGCAAACGGAAAAATAAGTTCAAAACACCTATTTCTTTAATGTACGGACTAAACTAGAAGATTCGAATTTTGTACGGACTAAAAACATATTTTACCCTTTTTATTATTATTATTTTCTCTCACCACTCTACCGCACGTTTTGGCCCCACCTGTTTGTAATGCCTTTTTTTCTTTTTTAAAATGTTTTTGTGTTTCAAAACTTTCTGTAAATTGTTTTTTTATTAAATAATTTTAGTTTTAAATTAGATAATCAACCCCAAATGTTAATTAACTAATTAGCTACTTATTTAATGGCCTAATTGAATAAATATTTTTTTTACAGTTATATAATTTATTTAGAATTGCACATTGTTATACCCCAATTTTGTCCGAGTTCTTGTTAATTGTATTTTAATTTATTAAGTCGCATATTCAGTTTGGTCTTTGTTTTATTCAACACAAAATAATATGTCAAAAAATTAATAAAAATCAAAATTAAAAAAATATTAGTTTTACAACCCTTAAAAAAATGTCCAAAAGTCCCAAAAAGTACAAAAAATAATATTTTAAGATACACAAAAAATGGAATCCAAAAATAATAAAAAAAATACAAAATAAACACAGCGCTAGCCCAAATAACAGTTGAGCTTGGATCTTCAGGCTCTCCCAAAACCCTAATCTTCCTCTCCAAGCATCTGAAAAATAAACCAAATCAGGGTAAATCAAACATTAATTGCTAAAACCTAATTCTCTAATATAAATAGGCAGTCTGCCTCAGTCAAAAGGAAGACAACAATTAGACTGCAAAAATCACCTAAATGGATTGGGATTCAACATCAGAATCCTAATCCAATGAGATACACATATTCAAACTTTTGGGTTCAAAAAGTAGATCAAGAAAAGAGAAGCACTCAAACAAGAAAATATAGCAGCAGTGAAATACAACAGTATTAGCATAGCAAACAGGAGACCCAGCAGAAGCTGGAGTTTAGGTTGGTTTTTTTTGTGTGTATTCTTAGATCTGAAACATTGAAAATATATGCTTGTGATTTTTGTTTTATTTCATTTGATTTATAAAAAATAGATTTGTAGTGTTTCTTTTCATTTTTTAGTTATATCTCGTTTCTTAAAACTAATTTGATTTTTATAATAAAAAATGCTTAAAAAATGGTATTGGGAGTGATAATCAGAAGTTAGAAGTAGATGAGAAAAATAAGAATTAAAAAAAATGAAAATTAATAAAAGTGTGGTGAAATTAGAGTTCCATGTTTTTAGCACTTGCCTTATATAACATAACAATTAATATGTATTTATTTTAATTTAAAACCAGATTTTTTTACACCCTATTTCTCTCTCCGCATCCCATGATTTTCGCTTCACTCTCTCTCTAATGGAGGGCTGGCGGCTCTGAGAGATTGAAGGAGGTAAAATTAGGGTTCTAAAACCCTTTTACTCATTTTACATGTGTTATTTAATTGGTTTCTTATATTTTTATTTAATCAGATTTATTTTTAGGACTTACACCCCTTCTTTTCAATCCAAACTCCCTAAGCCCATCTTTTATTTCTTCTTTCAAATCAGCACCCACAAACAAAAACGTTACTGGGCCTACTTAACACACCCTCATTTTAATTATACCACTTCATGCGACTAACAACACCCCCTTTTTTTGCAATCTTTCCCCTTTTCTCATTTTTTTCTTTAATTCTTTTTAACTCAAATGCTTTCACATTAAATCAAAAACAACAATTAAATATTTTTCTCTCTCAAAATTAAGTAAACGACTAAGTCGGTTGTACAACCGGGTTAGTCATCATCCTAGGACCAATGAGTTGTACAGTTTAGTAATCCTAAAAACTCATAAAATATAACTAAACCATTTTTCCCAAAAATAGGGGACTAAGTCGGTTGTACAACCGGGTTAGTCAGCTTTCTAGGACGAGTGGGTTGTACAGTTCAAGAGTCCTAGAATACCTATTCTAAAACCAACCCACCTCACATCAAATCAATTTCTCTCAAAAACACAAAAAAAAAATCATTTTCAAAAAAGTAGGGGACTATGTCGGTTGTACAATCGGGTTAGTCAGCGTCCTAAGATCAGTGAGTTGTACAGTTCAAGGAATCCTAGGACCCCTACACTAAAAAACACCAACCAACAAACCTTTTTCAGGAAGAACTACGTAGCTTTGATTCCTCTATTGCTTCCGAAGGTACGTAGGAGCAAGAGTCCACTCTTATCAAGCTCTAAAAACTAAAAGTTTAATTAAGTTTTTTTTCTCTATAAATAAAAGGGTAAAATATTAATAAAGTATAACTAATTAGACAAAGGATGTCATGGGGTGCTAATACCTTCCCCATGCATAACGACTCTCGAACCTTTAAACTTGCCTTATCCTAAAACTAAAGGGATTTCCCGAATTTTGCCCTTAAACTAGAATTTCGGTGGCGGCTTCCTTTCGAACTTCGAAGAATCCTTTCCCGGATTTTTCGGTCGCTACAGCTGGTGACTTTACTGGGGACTTAACTTTTTAGAGAGTCAAAGCCTAGTCTAATTAGTTATACTTTATTAATATTTTACCCTTCCCTTATTTATTTATTTTGTGCATATTATGTGATATATAAACCCTAGTGGGGCAACCCTGTCACCTTTTCCAATCTCACTAAAGGCAACCATTCGAAATACCATTCCAAGTGGGGCAACCCTGTCACTCTTCACTCCCCCTACAAATGAGGACATTCACCATACACCCATCTCATCCCCTTGTTATATCCACATCAACAAAACCATACCGGGGCAATTTCTCAACTCATTACCCTATATGCTGCTACTCTAGTCGGGGCAACCTTGTCCTTACTACGATTGGGGCAACACCAAACTCCATACGTTGAGATAAGTCCTTTGCTTTCTGCCGTTCATTCCAAAGCCAATGCATTCCCAATTCATCATCTTCTATACCCTTAGCTTGTCACCACTAGACAGAGGCAAGTTATTCACTAACCCCCATCAAATCTAAATTGGGGCAGTCCTGCATTCCTTGGCTTGGGAAAACCTACCTTTCATGACATTGACAGAGACCAGTCAGTCATTCACCCATTCATGTGTCACAAATGTCCTCAACCTAGGCCTTTAGAACCCCAAGTTAACTGACTCATTCATCTATATTTGCACTACTACTATACTTTTTACTAAACAATGCTTCGGAGAGAGAGAACACAAGTTGATCATGTGATCTGCCGAAATCCACTTAGCTAACTGCGGACCTAAACTTCGGTCATCATGGGGCATCGTAATGGAAGAGAAAATTAAGCAAGTTTGAAAATTGAGTCAAGTACCTTTTCACATCAGTGTCTGGAAATGACAACCTTGAGATTGCCAAAGTTTGAATCAAACCTAATCTTTCCAAAGAAATATCAATATTCACCTCTGCTTCTCGCATCCAAAGTCTCGAATCTCATCAATAACAAAAATAATCAAAAACGTTTCTGCATCCCAATTAGTCATTTCATATCATCACGCCATGCACCATAGCATTTGCATCCAAGCATTTCATTTACATCACATTCACATTCGCATTTCATGCATTCATCGTATGCCAAAAAAGAAGCAAAAAAAAGCAACAGAAAAGCAAAAAAGAAAAATTCATTCTGCATTTCATTAATCACCTCACCATATACTGCCCGTGTGTGCATTACATTGCATTGTTATATATATATGCCAAACAAAGATTGCTTTTCCATTCTCAATATGTGCATTCGTTAGGTATGTTCGGGTAAACACGACAGGTGTCGATCCCCATATTGTGTTCCTCTAATATCAGCGCTTTAAGCGTTGATCTCATATCATATCACGAGATCACGGGTTGATCCTCGCACTCCCCAAGTGGTCCTTCAGAGCAGTGCCCTAAGTGGCCCAGGTCGCAACGTCGGAGTCGAGCCCGACGGACCTTCGCAGACCTTGCGTGGTCCTTCAGACTAGTTGTGTCGGCCTAAGACATAGTGGACGTCCTCTATTGGTCAACATATCAGTTCCAGATCTGATCTTGACCCCTGGCCGCTCGAATATAAAGGCCCCTCAGACCGTTTTACTAGTACCATAGCTAGTAGCGCTCCTTCAGACCACGATGGTCCTCTATTAAGGCCTGGGCAGCCTTCTAGACCCCGAGTGGTCATTCAGAGCCTTAAGTGCTCCTTTAAGGCCCCAAGTGGTCCTTCAGAGCCTTAGTGCTCCTTCAGATCCCGAGTGATCCTTCATTTTGCTCTCGGTTAATGCGCCAAGTGTTAATCGTTCCTCCTCCATTCTCAAACCCTTCGCTTCCTCTTAAACGGACAAAATTGACGACTATTCTATCTTTATTTCTATTTCTACTGCGAAAATTTGAATACATTTCACCTTTTTCTAGTAAAATATAAATAAAGAGGGGCAGCTGTTATACCCCAATTTTGTCCGAGTTCTTGTTAATTGTATTTTAACTTATTAAGTCGCATACTCAGTTTGGTCTTTGTTTTATTCAACACAAAATAACATGTCAAAAAATTAATAAAAATCAAAATTAAAAAATATTAGCTTTACAACCCTTAAAAAAATGTCCAAAAGTCCCAAAAAGTACAAAAAATAATATTTTAAGATCCACAAAAAATGGAATCCGAAAATAATTAAAAAAATACAAAATAAACACAGCTCTAGCCCAAATAACAGTTGGGCTTGGATCTTCAGGCTCTCCCGAAACCCTAATCTTCCTCTCCAAGCATCTGAAAAATAAACCAAATCAGGGTAAATCAAACATTAATTGTTAAAACCTAATTCTCTAATATAAATAGGCAGTCTGCCTCAGTCAAAAGGAAGACAACAATTAGACTGCAAAAATCACCTAAAATGGATTGGGATTCAACATCAGAATCCTAATCCAATGAGATACACATATTCAAACTTTTGGGTTCAAAAAGTAGATCAAGAAAAGAGAAGCACTCAAACAAGAAAACATAGCAGCAGTGAAATACAACAGTATTAGCATAGCATACAGGAGACCCATCAGAAGCTGGAGTTTAGGTTGGTTTTTTTTTGTGTATTCTTAGATCTGAAACATTGAAAATATATGTTTGTGATTTTTGTTTTATTTCATTTGCTTTATAAAAAATAGATTTGTAGTGTTTCTTTTCATTTTTTAGTTATATCTCGTTTCTTAAAACTAATTTGATTTTTATAATAAAAAATGCTTAAAAAATCGTATAGGGAGTGATAATCAGAAGTTAGAAGTAGATGAGAAAAATAAGAATTAAAAAAAAACGAAAATTAATAAAAGTGTGGTGAAATTAGAGTTCCATATTTTTAGCACTTGCCTTATATAACATAACAATTAATATGTATTTATTTTAATTTAAAACCAGGTTTTTTTACACCCTATTTCTCTCTCCGCATCCCATGATTTTCGCTTCACTCTCTCTCTAATGGAGGGCTGGCAGCTCTGAGAGATTGAAGGAGGTAAAATTAGGGTTCTAAAACCCTTTTACTCATTTTACATGTGTTATTTAATTGGTTTCTTATATTTTTATTTAATCAGATTTATTTTTAGGACTTACACCCCTTCTTTTCAATCCAACTCCCTAGGCCCATGTTTTATTTCTTCTTTGCAAATAAGCACCCACAAACAAAAACGTTACTGGGCCTACTTAACACACCCTCCTTTTAATTATACCACTTCCTACGACTAACAACACCCCCTTTTTTGCAATCTTTCCCCTTTTCTCATTTTTTTCTTTAATTCTTTTTAACTCAAATGCTTTCACATTAAATCAAAAACAACAATTAAATATTTTTCTCTCTCAAAATTAAGTAAACGACTAAGTCGGTTGTACAACCGGATTAGTCATCATCCTAGGACCAATGAGCTATACAGTTCAGTAATCCTAAAAACTCATAAAATATAACTAAACCATTTTTCCCAAAAATAGGTGACTAAGTCGGTTGTGCAACCGGGTTAGTCAGTGTTTTAGGACGAGTGGGCTGTACAGTTCAAGAGTCCTAGAATACCTATTCTAAAACCAACCCACCTCACATCAAACCAATTTCTCTCAAAAACACAAAAAAATCATTTTCAAAAAAGTAGGGGACTATGTCGGTTGTACAATCGGGTTAGTCGGCGTCCAGATCGATGGTCATGCAGTTCAAGGAATCCTAGGACCCCTACACTAAAAAAACCAACCAACAAACCTTTTTCAGGAAGAACTACGTAGTTTTGATTCCTCCATTGCATCCGGAGGTACGTAGGAGCAAGAGTCTACTCTTGTCAAGCTCTAAAAACTAAAAGTTTAATTAAGTTTTTTTTCTCTATAAATAAAAGGGTAAAATATTAATAAAGTATAACTAATTAGACAAAGGATGTCGTGGGGTGCTAATACCTTCCCCATGCATAACGACTCCCGAACCTTTAAACTTGTCTTATCCTAAAACTAAAGGGATTTCCCGAATTTTGCCCTTAAACTAGAATTTCGGTGGCGGCTTCCTTTCGAACTTCGAAGAATCATTTCCCGAATTTTTCGGTCGCTACACACATTTGAATAAATATTGGTGATTACAATATTAGGCCAATTTCTCTAACTATGTATCTCATTCCAACACATACCACATCTCTTCGGTTACCTACTCTTCTCTCTTTGATCAATTTCAGTACGAATTTGAGTAGACTGGGAATGACCTTTTGGATCTCTTTGCATTGTTGGATCAAGGCACAATTTAGCTCCAGTGTATTTTGGCCAATATGAATCATGAGGCACAGTCGGGAACTCTTCCAAGTAAATGTTGAAAACATAATTTAATGTGTGTTAGTGATGCACATAAATCATGTAGTCATGGTGGATAGATGAACAAGTTGCGATTGAATGTGAACATGGATAGTCTAATGCTTAAACATGGATGTTTTAGGTGGTCGGCCTCTTGGTGGGTGGAACAACTCTTTAACTCTGAAAACATTTTGTACTCGATTGTGAATGTGGACTTCATGGGAGTTCGGCATTGCTCGTTCTTTATCGATGTATTACATGACTTTGTTTGAGTAGATTAGACCAGATGCCATCATTGCTTGTCCATGCCTCCCTCTCTCGACGAAATTTTCGATCAATCTTTAGTAGGTTGCTTGCCTCAATGAACTGGTTGGAAGGTTGTGTGTCTCCTTTAATACGTTGTTGATGCATTTAGCACGGTTAGTCGTCATGTGCCCCCATTGTCACCCTTCATCATGTGCCTAGAGCCATTGTTTCTTAGGAATATTGTCGACTCACTTCACCGCATCTTCTTTGCAAATTCCGCTCTGGCGATAATCGAGGGTCAGTTGAGTCATGGCGTATCCTAAAGTAACAAAAGTTCATCCTTGTAAGGTTAGGGATAATGCAAAAAAAAGTGTGAAATGTGTCGATAAAACAAAGACTAACCTATATTCTTGAATATGTCCTCATAAAAATTAGTGAAATGTGACGAATGCAATAGACGCGATGCCAATTGTTGTTTAGTCGCCTAACAACACTCTAATTAACTTTTGTCTATCAGAGATCAAGCAGAGATCTAGCTGGGGTGTTACAAACGTCCTCAAGCGTTGGAGGAAGAAAACTCTTTTGTGGGAAATATCATACCAGGTTTTCACAGCCTAGAATAATGAAAAATTGGTTCTGGTCCATGGAGTGGACTAATTCATTGCCAACATACTTCATGTCGTCAGAAGTTATGTTGTGGAAGTGAAAGGGATGGTCATAGTAACACGTAGTAGGTGATGGGCCCTCATCGTCATTGGCGTCATGTTGATCAAGGACGTCATCTTCATTCTCACTGAAGTCTTTGATTTCCTCGTTGTGGACATCGACCATAGCACTTCTATGAATAGCAACAATTTGGTTGTCTAAATGTGATGCGCAATGGGCTTATGAAGATGGTATGCTACTATGTGTTTCAGTGAAAGGGTATGAAGAGGGTACAAAGTGAGGGTATGGAGAGGGTACGGAGTGAGTGTAAGAGGAGGGTACAGAGTGAGGGAATGAGGAGGGTACAGACTGATGGGTGTCAAAATCGAGAGCATCTACCGACCTTTGGTATACTTCCATTGTTGAAATGCCAAGGCGTTTACAGGCCTTGAATATATCAAACATCATCTGGACATCCTCATCTCCTATGAGATTTAAGGACTCATACAAAACAAGTCCTTGTTGAAGGGTTGTAAAGTATCGATAAATAAGTTCGAAGACTCTTTTGGAGTTGTCGGGATGAATCTTTGACTGCATAGGCTGGATAAGTCCATCTAGTTTTATGTTTTTTTCACCTTCAACTTGGATGAATAAGTGCATGCAAAGACAACAACTTTCGTGTCAATCCTTTCAATATTTCCATTGCAATAGACCTGAACAAACAATTCTACGGGCGTCATGGTTGTGGGTAGGAAAGTTAAGGAGAAGAATTCGTAGAAGAGTTTTGAATTTTGGTGGTGCAGTGAATGAATAGATGATGATGCCTATTTATATTGGCTGGGTGAGTGGTATTGGTCTGATCCAGACGATCAAAATTGTCGGTCCAATCTGGACCATTGAACCACTACTTTTTTTGGCATATAGGACTGAGACATCAATGTCTTTGGTCCTAGTCTCCTCACCTCCACATCTTTTTCTGACACATAGGATGAAGACATCAATGTCTTTGGTCCTACTCTCTTCACCTCTACATCTTTTTTGGCACATAGGACATAGCTCAATTTCTCATTATGGCACAACAAAATCAATCTGAGCGGTTAAGACTAAATGTGCCCCTGTAATCTGAACCATCAATTATATTAACAATTTTTTTACAATAATCAATTACTTCATTTTATTTAGGATAATTTGCAAAATACATGGAGAACATCATAAATTTTTTGAAGATAGCTATAACTAAGGCCATCCCAACAAGGATGTAAGCAATTTTGCTAGCCTCTCGGAGAACTACACACGAGAATTTCGAAGGATCGCAAAGGTAAATTTCGGTTGGTGGTGGTAAAGAATATCGAAGAAGAAGGAGGTCAGTAGTTGGCAGGAAACTAACATTTCCACACCGTAACAACAAACATTACATATAAAAAACGAGAATTTCGATTTGAAAAAAAATAAGTCCTTACAAAACCTTGAATAAAACAACCAAATTTAGAATGAGGGACACTAAGGGTGGCATTTATCCTGGGAAGGGAGAATCATTTCCCACCATGAGAGAGTTAATAAATTACCTTCACTAGCCTGTTTGTAAGTTTTATATTAATTATATTTTTGACCCCAAATTTAATTATATTAACGTTTTTAGCTGAGAGGTGATTTTGCAAAACAATCTCTCAATTGAAATAGTTGGTTTCACGCTCGCCTATCTCTCTCTCACTCACTCAAACTCACGTCGCCCGCATAGTCCTGCACACAGAGCGCTGCTCCTAACAACCATGAAGTTTTGCATGGAGAGAGGTGTTGAAAGGAGCATGCAATAGGGGCGAAAATCGACGGAATCGACAACGTAAATGGGTCCAGCGCCTGATTTCCAGCGGACGGGTGGATTTTGGGGCTTGGCCGTGGTCGGATGTGTGAAAACGCGACGGGAGGGCAGCTGCTGCCTTAGGGATTCCTGCAACTGCTGCAATGAGGAAGAAGAAGATAGAACATGGGTTGGGTCAGATTCTTAGCTGTGGGCCTCACAAACTGGTTAATTGATAGGGGTGCAATTAACAAAAGGGTGTTTTTTTTTTACCCCCACCCTCTCCCCTTAAACCCCCACCCACACTGAAATCCCCAAAATGCCCTTTGTTATCTATGTTTTTTTTTGAAAAAGGCTCATCGTATATATGATGTCTTAAAAATACACATCGTATATATGTCCCAAATGACATATATATGATGAGCCTTAAATTTGTTTTTTTTTAATTTGTAAAAAAAAAATTAACGGTCATGATTTCACTTTAAAAGTTGATCAACGGAATCAACGGTTGATAATCTTTTACCTCATCTATAAATACTCACTCCCACCATCACTATTTTCACACCAAAAATTCAACTTCCTCCTTCTCTCACACAACACAAGTGAAGATGATGCAGGCTTCGCTAATGTCATACTACGAGCCTTCTTCCCTCACTGTCGTTCATTCTAATATGGGATTTGCTGATCATCAGGGCATCATCTTGAAAGATGATGGTATAAGTTTCGATGGGAGAGATGTTGTTTCGTGTAGGTTAAAACACGATATATCATTTCTTCGCTTCTTAGCGCGTAAAACTACTGCGGATGGTTCAACCGCAGAACAGCGAGCATGATATAATTCGTATCGTTTATCGGAAACCGGAATGGGGTGATGGAGGTCTTCACTTTTCTGCCGTGGATGTCAACACCGATGATGACCTCCGGCGGATGATGTCCAATCATATTATGTTTAAATGGAAGAGTTACATTCATGCATGACGTCGAAACCGAATGAGGGCCGTCATTGAGATCCTTCGTCGCCGATTAACTCCACCAATTTCGATAGTTTCTATTGTATTTTCATTTTATTTGTCTATTTTTATTCTAGTTGTTTATGTTGTAGACGCTTGTGTAACTTTGTTTTATCGAATCAATGAAATCAAAAATTCAAGGAAACTCGTAAAATAAAACATCCAGAAAAAGTTAATAATAAAGTGCCAATATAATATCAAAAACAAATAAAAATCCTCCCTAACAGCGTCGCCTCGCCTCGCCCCCGCTCGTCTAAGCTCCCAAAGAACGCCATCCGGTCCGCCATCCCCACTGACCTATGGAGTGTCCGATACGCCCGATCGCCATGCGTGATCTCGCCATCACGAATCCTCTCTACCTGGCGGTCCACAACCTCCTCATCCGGTCGGGATCGTCGTAGCGTAGCTCGGGGAGGTGTCCGGGCCTGAGCTCTAGGTGATGGTGGAGTCGGTAATAGTCGGGGATAGAAGTTCGGACGTACTGCTCGTAAGTACCTACGTCTGATCCCGATCCGGCCACGAAAGCAACGAGAGAAGCGCGCATGATGTCCTCCACGGATGCCATGAAGTGGGCGATCCGAAAAGACGCGATCAAGATGACTCGGACGACCTCACGAGAGGTCACGCGGGATGATCTCGAGTGTACCCAAACCGCATCGCAGCACCTATCGGGCATGTACGGAACTCGAAGTCACCACCGGTGATGAAGCCTCTGTAGAGGAGATCCGCTCAAAGTCTACCACCACATCTCTCTCAAATGGGTCGCCACAGACATCCTGCGGCCTCGGCTCATCAAGCATCCTCCTGTAATGCATTTGAGCTTGGTGGGTCGACTTCTTCTTCTGTAGCGCCCGCTAGTGGCTCGCACCGAGGATATGACCGACCAACCTCTCCGCCATCCGAGGGAAATACCACATAATCCAAGCCTGAAATGCATAAATAAACAACATATTTAATTCACAAAAATTTTCCAAAAGTCAGTGTGATTTAACAAAAAAAAATGAAGTTAAAATGTGTACCTGAAATAGGCTGGCATACCCTCCACACTGCTGCGTAGTCCTCAAAGACGCAGTGTTCAAGGACTCATACATGGCAGCTAGTGCACCTGCACCCCATGCATAGCCTCCAAGAACATCTCGCACTCGGATCATCGTGTAGATCGACCCACTTAGCCTCACCACTGTCTCCGGTCTTCGTAGTGAAGATCTTGTAGGTCGGAAGGCGCGCGAGATAAGCCCTCTCAAAGAACAAAGTGATGTCACCCCCTCCGCAAGTTACGCTCATACACCTGCTCCAGCCATTTGAAGCTGTAATACGGACCCCCATGAGTGTTGTTAGCAGCCTCAACCCGTGACACACCCAGATATGTCTGTTATACCCCAATTTTGTCTGTCTTCTTTTTTGTTCTAGTCGTTTATTTTTAGTAAGGGCGTGTTTCGAAGTCGCATGATTACGAGAATTATTAGTGAAGAATCTCGGTTACCAACCCAAACCAATTCCAGTCACTCCGTTCAACTAACTCGAAATACCGTTTTTAAATTAGGCACGCGCGCGAATGATCAATCTTTTCGTGCGTTCTTCGATTTAATATCTGTATTCGAGTTTAGTCGTACGTGAACAGGTCTACCAAAATTCATTTTTCCCAAAAGTTGGCTTAAATTCAGACTTAAGAATGCGATTCCGAGTTAAATTTTTGACGCGCCCATTTCTTCTATTTTTGGTCTAGTCTTAGCGCAGTTGTCAAGTCCGGTCCGTTCTCGTCTTTGTATTCGGCCTGGCTCCTTTTTCCTATTATTATTTTTATTTTGTTTATTTAATTTATTTAAGCTTATATACAATCCAAAATGCCAAAAATTCAATTTCGTTTAATTTACAATGTTTAAAAGTCCAATATGTCTAAAAATGTCAAAAAAAAATGCTATTTAGTTAATTTTACAATTTAAAAGCTCTTAAGAGTCCAAAAAGTCTAAAAATACAAAAAAATATATATCCAAAAAACCAAAAAAGACCAGATCAGAAAATACACGAGAAACAATAAATTAGGGTTTCAGCAAACATTCCAAGCTTCGCAGTCTTTGTTGGGCTTGGATCAAGACACGAAAAATTATCCAAAACCCAGTCAAAAATAATAAATCTTTGTAGCGACCAGAAAAATCCGGAAAGGATTCTTTGAAAGGTTCTTAGGAAGTCGCCACCAAATTTTAGTTTAAGGGCAAATTCGGAAAAATCCCTTTGTATTTAGGATAAGGCATTGTTAGGGTTGGGAGTCGTTATATGTGTGGGGAAGGTATTAGCACCCTACGACATCCATCGTCTAATTATTTAGGATTTATTTAATGATTACCCTTTCATTTGTAGAGAAAAAGACTTATTTAGGTTTTTGGTTTTAGTGCTTGACAAGAGTGGACTCTTGCTCCTACGCACTCTCGGATGCAATGGAGGAATCAAAGCTACGTAGTTCTTCCGAAAAAGGTTTGTTGGTTGGTGTTTTTTTAGTGTAGGGGTCCTAGGATTCCTTGAACTGCATCTGATTTCATCGATTCTAGGACGCCTAACCCGATTGTACAACCGACTTAGTCCCCTACCTTTTGAAAATGATTCTTGATTTTTTGAAAGAAGTTGTGAGATGGGTTGATTTTAGAATAGGTATTCTAGAACTCCTGAACTGTACAGCTCATTAATCCTAGAACGCTGACTAACCTGATTGTACAACCGACTTAATCCCCTATTTATGGAAAAATAATTTATTTATATCTTATTAAGTTTTTTTGTAGGATACTGAACTGTACAGCTCATTGGTCCTAAAATGATAACTAACCCGATTGTACAACCGACTTAGCCGTTTATTTTTAGAGAAAAATAGTTTATTCGTATTTATTAAGTTTGCAGGGTTAATGAACTGTACAGCTCATTGGCCCTAAAATAATGACTAACCCGGTTGTACAACCGACTTAGCCGTTTATTTAGAAAAAATAGTTTATCTGTATTTATTAGGTTTTCAGGGTTACTGAACTGTACAGCTCATTGGCCCTAAAATAATGACTAACCCGGTTGTACAACCGACTTAGCCATTTATTTAATTTCGAGAGAAAAAGTATTTATATTTGAATTGGAAAAGAATTAAAATGGAAAAGGGGGTGAAAATTGTAAATTGGGGTTTTATTAGTCGCAGGGGGCTGTATGATTAATAGGAGGTGCAAAAAGGAAAGCCCAGTTCGCATAGGAAGACCCAGTATGCGAAACTGGGCTTAAGTAGGGGAGGTGTGCGAATAGAGTTTTGCACATTAAAATAAAAATAAAAAAACAGAGACCATATATAAGCTTAAAACAGAAACCCTAAAACCCATTCATTCCTTCCCCCATTTCCGGCGCCGCAGAGAGAAAGAGTGAGATTCCGGCGAGGCTTCCTCCGGTTTTAACGGCGAGATGGCGCAGAGAGAGAGAGAGAGAGAGAGAAAATCCGGCGAGGTTTGCGCCGGTTTCCATGGGGGAGCTGTGCGGTTCGGGTTGAGAGGGGGAAGGACGGCAGCGATGATTCCGCCGGTGGCCGGCGATGTCACGTTCAGCTTTGGGTGAGGTTCGTTTTCTTCCTCTGGTTTTGTTCTTACTTTCGGTTCTTTCTCTCTTCTTCTCCTTTGTTTTAAAAAAGAAAATTTCTGATCTGTTGTTTTTTGGGTGAAACCGTAGCAGCCAAGGCCCGTTTTGGGGGGAGAGAGAATGGGAGGGTGACGGTGGTTCTCAGTGGTGACGACCACCGTACGTGGTGGTCGGAGCTACTGGTAAGTTCCCTTTTTTTTTGTTCTAATCTGTTTTTCTTTGGTCCTTCCCTTCATCTCTTCATCATTTTTTTGTTTTTCCTAATCTGCTCTGGATAATATATGTTCCCTTTTTTACTAAAACAGAAACTAAATCTAAATCACTACAAAACCAAAAAACTGCTGAAGATGTTCTTCTAAAAATGAGACAGATCTGATTACATATTTTTTATATTAGGGCTGGTCTGATATTGGTTATGATTTAGAACTAATAGTTCTGCCCAAACAAGTTATTTTCAGATATACAACCATTAAAAACTAAACTCTAAAAACTGATTTAAAGCAAAGACTAACTAGCGGTATGAAGGCAAAAAAAACGGATTAACAACGATGTATGGTGCACTGACTTGTCTTAGAAATACGAATCTGATGATTATTTGTGGACTGGTGTCTGCTGTTTGGACTTCTGCTCTTCCTTGCTCCCCAGAAAAATTCAGATCTAGAGTCTCAGTGATTAGGGTTTCAATGCAAAACCCTAATCTTTTATTTTGGGTGATTTTCGAGGTCTTTTCTGCCTTTTTCCCCGTGTTTTGACGGTTATCAGACTGCTTATTTATATTAAAAACTTAGGGTTAGCATTTAATTACCTTTGATTGGGCTTTTGACTTTTGCAGATCTGGAATGTGGGCTTGCTAAGAAGTCCTAAAGATTGCTGATGCTGCTCCCGTTATTTTTATTTGTACTTTTTGTATTTTTGGACTTTTGGACAATTGTAATAAATTTTAATTTTAATTTTATTGTATTTTTGCGATTTTATGATATTTTATTTTTTGGTTATATAGACGGTAAACAAAATTAGAACTAGACCCAATCGAGTGAAGCACTAAGATCAAGCCCGAATAGTAATGAACTAACTAAGCGTTGACCTAATTAATGAAAATCGACTCACAAGTCTGAGAACTAATCTCGTTGATCAGACTCTAGACATGTGAACTAGTAGTAAGAAAAAGAAAGAGAGAGCGGATGAAATTGGGGTATAACAAATGCCTTAATCTAATTTTTAACTATAAATAAACAGCCAATCAGCAGTCAAAAGGACAGAGAAATCAGCACAGAAAAATAGTGCGAAAATCACCCTAAAAATAGGATTAGAGTTTCACATTGAAACCCTAATCCACTAAACACGGTTCTGAAGTTTTTTGAGATCTAAAGAACGAAGCAGTAGCAGCCAGGCAATCATACAGCAGCGGTTGCAGTCGGTCACTATTACTCGAACAAACACGCAAGGGAATCAAAACAGAGGCTGGAGTTGTAGGTTGGTATTCAAAACCCAAGTTTTTTTTATGCTCATAAGGTTTAGGATTCATGGCTGAAACTAAAAACGAATGTCAAAAATTATAGGAGTAATCTTCAGACCACGTTTTCTGTTTAGTATTCTGTTATCTTGAAATAATGCTCAAAAAAAAAAGAACAAATCTGAATCAACGAGCAATACCAGTAGGGTTAGGATTCTGAAACTTGTGTTTTAAATAAAATTAGTACAGGGTTACAATAGAAGTTAGAGTAGATTTCCAGAAATAAAATTTATAGGCTGATTTAGTTGTTAGAACGTGGTCATAAATCCATGAGACATTTCAAATTAGCCTCTGTTTCAGTAAAAAACACACAACGTACAGACCAGAAAAAATGAAAGAAAACAAGCTAAAAGTTAATGGTGAAGAGGAGAAGGACCAAACAACAGATTAGGCAAAAAAAAAAAAAAAAAAAGAAAGGAACATACCAGTGAGTTCGACCACCGTGGACAGTGGCCGGCCGTCCTAACGCCACCAACAACCTTCCCTTCCGGCGAGCCCAATAAATGGTTCGTAGCCACCATATAAACCGAAGCCAACCACTGTCTCACCCAAACCGAAACCCTCACGAAGCCCACATCCCTGCGTTTCAGGCGCTCGTTGGCGAAGCGCCGGTCGCCACCTCCATGACCACCCAACACCGAAACCCGCCGTCGTCCTTCCCTCTCCATCATCGCGAACCTTCCCACTTCCATGGAAAATGCGAACATCTCGCGGATTTTCTCTCTCCCTCGCCGTGAAATACGGCGGATTGTGCGTCGGGCTACTCTCTCTCTCTCGCTGCGGCGCGGTTTGAATAAGGGGAAGGGATAAGTGAATTTTTTAGGGTTTCCTTTTTTAGTTATATACCCTGTTCTGTTTTTTTTTTAATTTTTATTTTAAGAATCAGATTGCTATTTGCACCCCTTTATTCATGCGCGCACCCCTCCCCCACTTAAGCCCAGTTTTGTATTCTGGGCTCCCAGATACGAACTGGGCTTTCCTCTTTGCACCCCTTATTAATTATACAACACCCTGCTATTAATAAAACCCAAATTTACAATCTGCACCCCCTGTTTTAGTTTTTAATTCTTTTCCAACTCAAACGTAAATAATTTTTCTCATGAAACTAAATAAGCGGCTAAGTCGGTTGTACAACCAAGGTTAGTCATTATTTTAAGGCCAATGAGTACATCAGATTCGGTAACCCTACAAACCTAACAAATACGAATAAACTATTTTTTCTAAAAATAATTGGCTAAGTCGGTTGTACAACGGGTTAGTCATTATTTTAGGCCAATGAGTTGCATGCAGTTCAGTAACCCTACAAACTTAATAAATACGAGTAAACCATTTTCCTAAAAATAGGGGATTAAGTCGGTTGTACAACAAGGTTAGTCAGCGTTCTAGAACTAATGAGTCAGCAGTTTAGGAGTTCTAGAATACCTATTCTAAAACAGACCCACCTCACACCAAACCACTTTCTTTCAAAAAACTCTAAAATTATTTTCAAAAAGTAGGGGACTAAGTCGGTTGTACAATCGGGTTAGTCAGCGTCCTAGGAATCAGTGAGCTGTACAGTTCAAGGAATCCTAGGATCCCTACACTAAAAAACACCAACCCACAAACTTTTTCAGGAAGAACTACGTAGCTTTGATTCCTCCATTGCATCCGGAGGTACGTAGGAGCAAGACTCAACCCTTGTCAAGCACTAAAAAAACAAAAATCTAAATAAGTCATTTTCCTTACAAATAAAAGGGTAATAATTAGATAAATCTTAAATTAACTAGACAATGGATGTCGTGGGGTGCTAATACCTTCCCCACACATAACGACTCCCGAACCCTAACAATGCCTCATCCTAAAACCTAAAGGGATTTTCCGAATTTGCCCTTAAACTAGAATTTCGGTGGCGGCTTCATTTTCGAACTTTCGAAGAATCATTTCCCGGATTTTTCGGTCGCTACAATGTCTCAGCAAGCTGTGTGGCATACTCCGAGCTCACAGTGATGGCGGGAGGTGTGGCATAATTCCCCTGGATGGGGAGGTGCAGCAAGCAAGAGACGTCATCCAGAGTGATCGTCATTTCACCAAATGGCAAGTGAAATGACGAAGTGTCCGAGTGCCATCTCTCGATAAAAGCCGACAAAGAACTCATGGTCTCATCGTGGCGTGGCGATCACGGAGAAGTGGGGCCAATCTGGAGTCCACGACCACGGTGGTGCGTTGAAGTAGGTCGAGGGTAATGAAGATGCGATCTAGTATGGACTTTGTTGCCATGAGCCCATACTTTGACAACACGCGATACTCCCGAAATAAAAATAAATAAATAATGTCGCAAAAAGTGCGGACTATGTGACTTAAATAAATAATTTAAGCAAAAATGCAAAACTTATCGGTCGTGAGTATAGAAGCTGCAGACATGATCGCCAAGTCGGTGAAAAGAGAGGGTGAGGCTCCTCCCGATCATCGCTTGAGGCTCTCATGATACTCGGACATGGTCGTGCGAGTAATAGAAAGTATCGACCTAGATTGCTGCGCTGCGATACTCGGGAGGTGGGGATGGTAATGAAGAGGTTGAGGATCGTACTGAGGATACTGTGGATGGTACTGAGGAGGACACTGAGGATCATACCGAGGGCAGGCCTCCTCTATGCCAATCCTCCCTGCTTTGAGTCTCCTCTGAGATAATCCCCAAGATATAACTGCCCATCATCCGGAAAATACTCAGCTGGGTCAACCTGTCTCTGTCTCCTCGCTGAAGCATGGAGCTGATTATGCCTCCGAGTCATCGTACTCGGAGCAGTAGATGACTCCCCTCTCTCTCCGATAGGAGATACCTCGTGTCTCCCTCTATGCCTACCGGACACTACAAGCAAATGAAAAAAAATTAGTAAAAAAAAAAAATTAAATTGCTCATCGTATTTACATCAAAAAAGGTGTATATACGATGCTTACTGGTTTGCTCGTCGTATATAGGGTCTTCTGGGCGTATATGCGAGTGGTGAATTCTGGCTAATCGTATATACGCCTTGAAAGGGGTATATGCGATGAGTAAAAAATGGTCGTCGTATATAGGGTAGTGGTGGGGTATATGCGAGTGGGGAATTTCTGGGTTGGTCGTATATACGTTTCTCTGGCATATATGCGACTAAGTGGTGGTCAATCGTAGGTAAGACCAATTATGTAAAGAAATGGTGATTTTGTAAAAAGACAGGGGTATTTTGGTCTTTTCATATGGCGGGTGGGGGTTTTAAGGGAATGGGTGGGGGTCCAAAAAAAAACACGCTTAACAAAAGAATAAGGCTGTATAAGTAAAATGGTGGCCGTTTTTTTAAAAAAAAAACATGGGCTATACATTAAAATGATCCAAATGTTATTCTAAAGTCTTTTTAAAGCCTATTTTGAATATTAAATACTATTTTATCAAACCTAAAACTCTGAACAATTTTCTAAATAAATAACATTTAACATGCTAAAATTTTATTTGGCTAAAATTGGATAAAGTAATGTCTATGTTTTCTAAAAATAGAAATAAATACAAAATCAACATGCTTTAACAATTCCATACACATAGGCGCATTTAGTGGTTCGGGTAAATCTGAACCAAACCATAACCTAACCGAAGATGGCTGCATTTGGTTTTAGTGAATTTTATAATCGGGTCAAATTCAAACCAATCCATAAAGACTTGTACTAGTTTGGTTTGGATAACAAATTGGATTTTGCTTTTCCAACTCCTACTCCTACTCAAAACACACCCCCATAAGGGTGGGAAAAGACCAAAAAGTCAGCCAAAGCGTCTTTTTTTTTCAAGAAATTTCACCTGTTCGAACACGGGCCTTCGAACACATTCGAACAAAGTTGTTAGAGTGTGTTAAATATTGAGACACACCCTATTGTGCGTAATTTCATCTGTTCGAATGGGGTAACTCGAACCTGTTCGCATAACCTTGTTCAAACACCCTATTGTATTCTGTTCGTATGATGTTAACCGAGGCAACAATAATGGACCATCACACCACATTCACCAATTTTATTGCGTTCATATATAGGTGTTCGAACATGTTCGAACAAGAACCGTCATTAAACACGTCCTCCACAACGTTCAACCCGAGGTTATTTTGAGAATAAAATTTGTTAAGGGGTGTGTTTGAGTAAGAGAGGGAGTGGGGAAAGTAAAACCCTAACAAATTTACAAAATTAAAGTCTATCCAACCTGTATACCCAAACATAGCAATAATAAGTTAAATAATTTATATTGTAACAATAAACATTACACTAAAACTTTGATGGAACTATTTGCACATGTTTTGCATTCATTAGTTTTATTTGGTTTTTTTTTAAAAAAAATTTCTTGTGATAAGTTTCTCTTATTTTCAGTTTGTAATGTCATATAAAAAGTGTAGAATTTTATTTTTTTTAAAATTAACATTGTTAGTGCACGACCCACAATCTCAATCTAAACCAACCCGTTCAATATCGGGCTGGTGTGGTTCGGTTTTTGCAGAAAAATTCAAAATTCAACTAATACAAACCGAAAAAGTATAATTGGTTTGGAAAATGGATTTGGTAAATGTCGATCCAACCCAACCCGCAAATGAACAACCAACATTTTATTCACCCATATATCATAAAATGATAAGCATATAAACATATATTTTAAGAGTTTAATTAGTATACACCATCAATCAATCAATCAATCAAAAATCATGGTATGAGTGACTTCTAAGATAGTTGAGATAAAGCCAAACATTTTTTATGATGTGTCACTCTGTAATTGGTTGACATAGTTAAAAGTCTTTTACAATAACTATGTATATAAATTAAATCTATATTTAAAATTAAGAACAATTGCCTGAATATATGCCTTTTTTTAATTTGAAAATAATGTATTTACACTTGTATATCGTAACATTGAATTAGAGTTGTTTTACACTTGTATACTGTAAAAATACTTAAAAGAATAATTGCCTAAATATACATTTTTATGAAATAAATTCATGAACATGCAATTGCCCAGCTCAACAATAGAAAAAAAACATTGTAAGCGCAGTAAAAAAAGGGGACTACAAAAAAATGGGGTCAAAAAATAAAAATATCAAAAGTAAATTCATTCAAGTTGAGGGACCTTATAATAAATATAGTATAACTATCAAATAAGATGTCCTAAAGGTTAAAGGTAAATAATCTTAACCATTCAATATTTTTATCATTAAATCAATGGTTAAAAAGGCTCTTTCTCATGATGAGAAAGTTTTTCTCCTTTCCAATTTTAAATGCAACCGACACACACTAAGAGACTCTACCACCAATTTAACATGAAGCTCAAAAACATCATTCATAAAATCCAACCCACTTGTTCAGAAAAACTATCTATCATATGGAGTAGTACATTAGAATTAATTAGCCTGAAGCATGCCATCAAGATTAATTTGTTTGAGTGATTGAACAAGAGTAGTGAGATGGTGGTAAGAAGATCCACCTTGTTGAACAGCTTTACAAGCTATTTCTTGCAATTCTTTGGCTTGTTTTCTTATCACTGAACTCTCCATCACTTTTCTTACAGCTTTCTCAATTTGTTCCTTACTCACCACCTTGTTCCTCGCACCAAAGGGTGACAAGCTCCACTCCCACACACCTACTTCCACCCCAATTCCATGCACCTCAGTCACCAACCTCTCATTGAAAAACTGGTCACTAAACCTGGGCATTCAAAAATAAACTATTAAGTACTTTATTAGATTAATTAATATTTGAAGAACCATCCAAACTAGTACGTAAGTTAAATATTATAATATTTCAATCACAATTTAACATATGCATTATATATATATTCAATAGAAAAAATTGTATAATTATGAAACTAGTACTTAATTCATATAGCACATTATAATTTATTTATTTATTTTCGCCCATAGACGGAATGACAAATACTACTTCAAACTTGAAACGCATTATAATTATAATTATGAAACAACACATACAAATAACATTCTACATCTACTTACCTAGGCATAGTGATCATGGGCACCCCAGCACAGATTGCCTCTGCCACAGAATTCCAGCCACAATGTGTTAAGAATCCTCCAATTGCTCTATGATTCAAGATCAACTTTTGTGGGGCCCATCCTCTCACCATCTTCCCTTTCTTAAAACCCTCTTTTGGTACACAAAACTCTTCATCATCTTCAGGAACAACCCACAGAAACTCATATCCAGAGCCTTCAATCCCACTTGCCATCTCCAAATATTGCTCCTTGTTAAGACGACATAGACTCCCAAAACATATATAGACCACTGTGTTAGGTTCCTTCGAGTTGAGCCAACTCAAACACTCATGATCATTATCATGCTTTCCATATGAATCTGGTTTAGTCCAATGATTCTTTAAGCCTAAAACAAAATTTAAAGTCATTCATTTATAAAACTAAAAATAAACAAATTTAAAGGTATTTAGGGCCCGTTTGGATCGACTTTGAGCGAGGAGCATATAACGACATAAACACACATGAGATTTGTTTGGGAGAGAACATGAAAGCAAACATGAGCGTGTTCATAAAAGCGATTTAATTTAATTTCCATAAGCTCCTCAAGATAACTTATGAAAATAGCTTATAGCTTATAAAAAAATAGTTTAACATTATTTTATCCTATATTATAAAAACAGTTTATGCATAAGCTCTTATACGACAAACACTTATGTCATAAGCACTTAATTAAGTTGGTTATCTAATCGGGCCGTTAAACTACCACAGCTTTAACTAACATAAGTAAACAATCCCCAGCCCCATCATTATACTAAGGAAAAAAAATTAAAAAAGTAAATTTGAAGTAAAAAAAATTAAAATAAAGGCTAAAAACAAGTTACTTTACCCGCTTCTCCATTGGACCGGCTGTGAGGTGGATATCCATATCCATTATTCTTGATTTCGTGATCGTGACATTCCAATTCGACCATGAGTGAAGAGATCCCAACGTGCCAAACTTTAACACCCGTGAGCTTCTGGTAATATTCAATGTACTCTTCTTCAACCTCAGCAAATGAATTAACAATGATACCATGTTTTTTCCCATTATGTTTTGCTTGTGAAAAAGGGCATGCAAGTGTGTCAAATCCATAAGAAGGATTCACAGGAAGTGTAATACCCTGTGGAAAATCATCACCAAGCAGATTAAAAGAATCAGATGAATTATTATTATTATTATTACTAATGGCTTCGACAATACAAGCAACAAAAATAGGCATAGGATTAAAGGGTAAAACGGTAATTCCAATTTCATCAAGGTAAGAAAAATCATGCGAGAACATGATGTCGGGAATAAAAACAGAAGGAGGGTTTTGTTTCAAAAAGGTTTCGATCTGAGGTAACAAGAGGTGAGTGGCAATGTAAATTTTGCGAGAGGTTTCTGGATCTTTTGCGGAAGAGAGATTTTCGAGGTTAGGTTGGAGGTTAAGTTGGTTAGAAGGGAAGTTTAATGTGTGAATATTGTTGTGAAAGTGTTTTGGGATGTGTTTAGTGTTTGAAGGAGTGGTGATTATGGTTATTTCTTCACCTCTTGTTGCGAAAATTTGAGCTAAGTTAAGCATTGGGTTCATGTGACCTGGTGTAGGGAAAGGGAGAAAGTAGATTTTGAGAGGGGGAGATTGTTGTTCCATCTTTGGATTTCTGATGAGTTTGTTTGTTGCAAATGTTGTTGAGTTTATGATTTAGCTCTCCAGTAGTATATAAACAAAAAGTAATTTTTTAGATTTATTGAAAAATGTATCTATCTGAAACATTTTAGATATATAGAATGAATTAAAAAATTGTTTTTTTACCTCATAAGTCTAGATAAATCAATTTTTTAATTAATTTAAAAAATTATTTATTGCTTTTATACCATTCGAGAGAGTGGACACAACTGTAAAGTTCCAATAAAAGTATTTTTTGTCTTCTTTATTGTTCTGGCACCTTCTTCTTTTTTCTAAACAGATGTTGCAAGTTGTAAGAATAAAATGCATCGTGTCACTTGTTAGAATCACTCACTGAGCCACCACATACTCTTCCAACGTTTAAGACTATCTACTATGAGGGTGTTGAAAGTGTTATTAAATAGTTTAATAGGTTTAATGGTGTTGTTGAATAGGGTGTTGAAGATGAAGTGGATTTATTGGAGTTGAATAAATTCAATTTGTTGAAAGGAGAAATGGTGGGGTCCGCGCGGAAGAGAGAAGATGATGTGGAGTGTTAAAAAGTGAAAAAAGAGGGTGTTGAAAAATGGAGGGTGTTGAAACTATTGTAGATAGTCTAATAGTGTGCCGTGGCAATGGTGGCTGCTAAGACATTTAGGAAAATTGACACTTGACATAGGTTTTGTTTGGCCAAAAATAACGGATAGTGGATAAGTTAGTTTATAGTAATGAGGTAACAGATTAAATTTAAAGTGTTTAGTAAAATTAGCGGTTAAAGTAGTTTATAAAAATAAAATTACCTATAGATATTTGTAATTAATGTTTATAAATGAGAGAGGAATTCATTTAATTGACGAAAAGTGAGAAGTTTAATTAATTAAAGTAATGAGGGTAAAGTTGGGAAAAAAAATGAAACGCCGTAAGCTACAAGTTCAAACGCTACTTCAAGTAGTGTTTCAAAAATGCTATAAACTAATAGAAAAATGCTAAAGCTAAGTGTGTTAAACACTTACAACTAGCGGATCCGTTATAAACTATCCGCTATAAGCTAGCGAATGAGCATTGTTAAACCGAGTCATAATTGAAGGTAAAATTGTAACTTAACAACTAAAAGACAAAATATGACAACTTTTTACTTTTTGTTTTTTACTTTTTCCTCACTCTCTCTCTCTCTCACCTTTCTACTTTTTCTTTATTTGTTTCTTTTACCTCCCAGTTTCTTCTAATGTCTCATCTTTCCCTCTCTTTTTTATTTCTTTTTCTTTATTTCTTTATCCTCTCTTATTTCTCCATTTATATTTTTTCTTTTTGCAAATATTTTTTTTCAAATTAATTTTTATGGATTTTTTCATACAGATTTAAATTTATTAATTTTTTCCCATTTCATCAAAACATTCAATCCAATTTCTAATATAAAATTACACACACACACACGCACACACGCACGCACACACATATGAAATTTGGGTCATCTAATATAGACTTAGTCTAAAGGTGGACCCTCCTATTTTTAGAAAGTTTTAATAAAATATTGTTTTTATTATGGAGACCAAAAAGACAAAATATAGATGGATAATATCTACTTTTTGCAATAATATAAATATTATAGCAATAATATGTAATTGTTATTTTTTCCTCATTTGCTCAAATTAATTTTTATGGATTTTTTCATACAGATTTAAATTATTTTTTTACCATTGCAAATAAAGTATTTTCATTACTCTTGATTTCTTACGGAGAAATCATGTTTTATTTGGAATTAACTTTTATGGGTTTTTTCATACTGATTTGATATTTTTAATTTTCCCTTATTTGCAGATAACAATTTATTACTCAAAATTTAGATTTACTATTTTGTCAAATAAAAAAGAGAAGTTTATATTTACTCAATATTTATTACTCAAAACGAAGAATGAGGGTCATTTTATACTAGTTCTTTTTTATATTTTTGTATTAACAATATCTATTTTTATATATAAGTATTTAACTTTTTGTTTTTGTGTCTCGACGGTTAATAATTAAATATTATTGCTATAATATTTTTGTTTTATGACTTTTAATCTTTTTTATGACTTTTAATAATCACTTTTACTATTTTGCTTTCATGAATACTTTTATTTTTTAATAATCTATTAGGAGTCTTGACATGAAAATGTTAGTTGCTTGAAATTAATTATTTTTATATTTTGTTTTTTATTTTCACCGGGGAAACGTTAGATATTATTGTTAAATGTTTGTATTATTTATTCCCGATGGCGAAACATTACACGTCAGAATACAAATACTTTATATTTTATTTCCACAACTATCTTTTAAATTTTATAAATGATAATTCTACTTTTGAGTCTCGACAAGAAATAATTACACATTACTGATATAATTATTTTTATATTATAACTTCATAAATATCTTTACAATTATCATACAACTGTGTCATTATAACATGTTCTTAGCTCTAATTTCTACTCTCACAACTAGAATTTCTATTTTATCTATTGTTAATTTTTTCCCATTGCAAATAAAGTATTCTCATTACTCTTGATTTCTTACGGAGAAATCATACTTTATTTGGAATTAATTTTTATGGGTTATTTTCATACTGATTTGATATTTCTAACTTTCGCTCATTTGCAGATAACAATTTATTACTCAAAATTTAGAATTACTATTTTGTCGAATAAGAGAAAAAGATAAATTTATATTTACTCAAAATTTGCTACTCAAAATGAAGAATGAGGGTCTTTTTATACTAATTCTTTTTTATATTTTTGTATTTATTTATTTTTTGACAAGAACAAAATTAATTCATTTCATTAACCAGAATTGTTTCAATACAGGTTGGAATCAAATAAAAAATGTGGGAACTAACAAACAATCTTGATGCATGTGCTAAGGTATGAGCAACAAGATTAGCTTGTCTCCGGATATAACTAACCTTAAAGCTAGGAAAAAGTAGTAAACTATTACGGCAATACAATAAAATAGTACCAAACTCGGTATTAGGCAGAGACTCTACCTTCAAGTCATTTACAACTGGAGCATAATCCGTCAAAGATTAGCATTTTTGGGTGGAGGATTTTTTCAAATTGTCTTCCAACGCGTGCTTTGTTGTTACGTCGTCACATTATCACAGATGAGGGAGCTGCTGCATGTGTTTTCTGTGGCCAGCATCGAGAAAACTCGTTCCATCTTTTTTGTTCTTGTTCAGTGGTTGTGGGAGTGTGGAATAAGGTGGGTGTTTGGATCGGATTAAAACACATCCCAGGTACAAATATAGTGGATCATTACCTTTCTTTTGGCTCTCATTTTTCAGGCAAACAAGTCCAAATATCCCGATATATCATTTGGCTTGCAAATTGTTGGAGTATTTGGATTGCTAGAAATAATTTGTTGTTCAAAGGGGAGGAGCCTAATGTAATTTTTATAGTGTTCAACATTAAAAGTATTTCTTGGCAATGGTTCATCTATGGGGTGGGTAGTGCTTCGAACTATTCGATTGCTTCTTGGTGGCACAACGCCGCTTTGTGTATAAACAACATATAATTTGCCATCTGTGCACATCTAGTGCCTTTTCTAATACATCAATTACTTATCAAAAAAAGTCTAAATACCTCTAAACGTAATTTTTTTTAAATTACGTTGAAACCCCAAATCGATTTTGCTCACTACCCAAATCTTCTGCTTCTCTTCTCTCTTCGTTGAAACCCAGATCTTCTGCTTCTCTTCTCTCTTCGTTGAAACCTCCTTCTTCTTCGTTGAAACCCCAAATCGATTTTGCTCACTACCCCCAAATCGTTTTTGCAGTAACCCCAAATCTTCTTCGTTCGCAGGTGTTACACTGTAACGCGCTACTTCTTTTTTTCTTTAAAATTGGAACCGCCGCGATACAATATTGAACGGCCGCCGGTGTAGATGAGCGACGGCAGTTGCTAGGAACTGCCGCGAGCCTAAATGAGCGACGGCGGTTGTAGCACCCGCCGCGAATTATGTGCCGCTATTTAGTCAATTTTTTGTGGTATACCAATTGTTTATATGTTTTTGAACATATATACGATTCTTAAAAATTTAGGCATCGTATATACTGTCTTGGTACGTAAATACGATTGGAATTTTAGAAGGCCACTCATATATATGTTTTGTGGGGGTATATACGATCATGTAATATACAGAGTCGTATATACCTCCACCAAACGTATATACGATCCCCATGAATTTACTTAATTTTTTTAAAAATATTTGTTTTTAATTTTAACGGTTGTGATTTGATTAATGGTGTAGATATGCTAAACACGTGTAATTACAAAAACGTGGTACAATAATAAATACAAGTGCAATAAAAATACGAAACACGTGTGAATCTATAAATCGCCAGAATCATTTTAAGTAGTGTATATAGTTCAAAATAGTCAGAATCGTTAACACGTGACATTGTTATACGTCGAGAGAATAATTAAGGCTAGAAAAATCGGTTTTTGGGCAACCTACTCCGATTGTAATGAAACCACAGCCATTAAATCCGGAAAAAATCAAGGATTAGGACACCCCTAGAAGGGACTTCTAATGGGACAAATGGCTCAAAATCCCAAATTTCATCGTTTACTCTTTCTTATTAATTTTTTTAATTTTTCATAGTCTCCAAAAAAAATTTAAAAAAGTGCATAGTCTTATTTTGGTTTTGTTAGATTTTTAGTGGTGTTTTTATAATTTTTGGATTAGTTTTGACTCTTTAGCGAATTTTTAATAGCCTTTTTGTAACATTTTTGTAAAAAATTAAATAAAATACAAATCGTATATACATTAGGTGGGGGTATATACGACTTTGAATATATGTAGGGTCGTATATACCCCCACAACACGTATATACGATACCCCCAAAATTGTATTGTCGTATATACGATGCCCTTATTTGTGTGGGTCATATATATGTTCCAAAACATATATACGATTGATATTTTTTTATTTAAAAAAAATGTTTTTTAAGGGTATTTTGGGGTTTTCAGTTTTATGTGGGGGTAGATGGGTATAAGGTGGGTGTATAAAAAAAAGGACTCATGCACTTATTAGTATTATTTAGTTTGCCAACTGAGCTACCTAATTTGGGTTACCAGTGTGTAAATTGTAGGCCCATTCTTCTTAGAACCCCCTAGCTACTCACTAGAACCCCCCTTTGCCCTATGAAAACTCCAAAATACCCTCACTAAAAATAGAAAATTCCAAACTCAACTCTCACTCTCATCCCAAACACCCCCCAAACCTCTACACACTCATTACTCTCACTCTCATCACTCACTCACACTCCACACCGTTACCTCAATCTAATCTAACATCTCAACCTCCATTTAACATAATCATTAAGGTATGTAGCTCTATCTATCGATTTTTAGCTTTATTTCGTGCATTCTAGTTGAGTTAAGGTTTTTTTTTTTGAAATTGCGCACGGTTCGGACTTGTAGAGGTCGAACACGCGCGTTCAGGCGTGCGCCCAACCATATGGTTCGACCTGCCGTGCGCCGAACTAAGTAAAATAAGGGGTCTCTATATTGAGTTGGTTCGCCATGGCGCGCGCGAACAAGATCGATTTACGTTATCCGAACCCACGATACACGTAATCTGCGAAAATTCAGTTTTTAACTAGTTTGTGTGATTTTTTCCAAAATTTGTAGGTTGTTTGAAGATGGATGAAACTGGCCCGCTATCCCTATCACTAGCTAATTCAATTGTTGTTGATCATTCTAGTTCATTCCAAACTGAACAAGTCTTTGCTAGTCGTGAATATTTGTTGAATTATGTTCGGTCTGTTTGTCGTACACTTGGGATGGTTTCGGTTATCAATCGATCGGACAACGGGGCGAGGTCGGGATCCCCAAATGATGTTCGGTCTGTTTGCCGTACACTTGTAATGACTTGTTGAATTTTGTTGTTTCCCATGATGAAGACGAGACGGGATCCCCAAATGATGAGCTTAATTTGAAGATTGAATTTGAGGCTATACAACGGATGTTTGATGCCGCTGATCGTGCTGGTAAAGTAATGATAAAGCAAAAAGCACGTGAGTTGGCATTTCCGGACACTACTTCCATGTGTCCTTCTCCGGAACGAGTCACTACAAAGGGTGCACCTAAGAAGGATAAGGGAAAGAAAAAGGGTGCACCTAACAAGAGCGATGAATTTTCAACAAAGCGAGACCCATCATTTTGGGAACATGTTGATAATCATTTTGATTCACAACAAGAAAGCACCTCCGTTGCTGCTCAGTCACGCAAACGACATACTCCACCGGTGTCAAATTCATCAACTCCACGACAGAGTACAAGTTCCACCCCAGGTACCTTTCCGGTACCTAAAGGTGGAGCTCCTAAACCTACAAAAATGGCAAAAAGTGGAGTTCCTACACCGTCATTACCAAAGAAGTTTGATCCTACTCCCTCACAAATCGAGCAACCAAGCCAAACAACAAGTTCCAACCTCGCACTCACTCAAATTCAGGGACTATCACTAAACCCAACCTCTCCCATCATTTGGTCAAAAGCATACGATTCATTCATAGATTATATGCCGAAGGAGATGTCGCTTTGTGGAGGATATAGTGAATGTGCAAGGTGACGGTAACTGCGGGTTTCAGTGCTTTGCTAGACTACTTGGAAGGGGTGATGACGATTTTTGGAGCGTGAGGAATGAATTGTTTGAAGAGTTACAGAAAAACATCGATTTGTACACCACGTTGTTTGAAGGAGGGATATCCAGAGTCCACCATATTATGAAGGCTTTGAAGAAACAACATAGGGAAGTAGAAAGAAATGAGAATTGGATGACTTTTCCAGAATGTGCTTATCTGGATGCAAATAAATACAAGCCCACAATTGTTTCCTGGTATCGTGCTCTTCCCATTTCTGTTTATCCATTTTTTATTGCACCAATCAAGACTGCACCGGTGTTCCACATATTGTTCACTGGTAACCACTTTGTTACACCGGTTATGAAGAGAAGCTCCCCAATGATAGGAACAATTACGCCATGGACAAATAATCGGAAACAGATAGCAAAAGACTGACCCAGGCAATATACAGGACCTTTGCTCGTAATTATTTTAACACCTATGGTAAATCTAATTTACACCCCTTCCCCACACGATCATCTATTGGCAAAAGAACGACTGCCCCCAAAAAAAAAAATTACTCAAATACACCACTTTATAAATTATATACCAAAGTACCCCACTTTTTTTAAGGCAAGAAGTCGCCCCCCACCATCCAACCTTCTAAACTAAAATTTTCAATTTTTTTTTACTTTGTAGTTCAGAAGTCGCCCCCACCAAGGTGACTTCTGAACTGCGTTTTTTTTTATTTTTTGAATTAATTATATTTAAATTTGTAAAAATGTAAATAATTTTATATATAATTTAAAAAATATTTAAGATAATATAATTAATTTAGAAAATTAAAATTGTTCAACCAAAATTAGTAATTAAATTTACGGGTCACAAAGGACCGGTCCTGGCTTCACGCGTTGAGCACCTCGGGTGGTACCTGCAAAGACACTCCGACGATCTAGTGAGAGGTCGCTCGGGCAGATAGCACAAGGTTAGAGAACGCACGATGCCATATGCGAATGGCGATATATATCTGCGAGGTCCGACCGTTTTGCGGAGTTTTCGGCCGGCGAGAAGTGCGCTCAAGCGTGCTTGCTTGGGCGCTCGTGATGGGCCGGGCGCGAGCCCAATTCTTTGTTGGCGACTCTTGTATTTGCTGATACACCCAAGAACAAGTAGTATTAAAGACAACTAGTTTACATTGCGGTTAGGGCAGTTGTTTCTGTTGTGACCCTCATTTCTACAAATGTCGCATCTTTTGGTGTGGGTACCCCTTTCTCTATGATCCATCTCTGTACGAATACGGGTAGACTGTGGATGACCCGTTTTAGCTCTTCGTTTAGTGGGATCATGTTGTAGTTCTATAGTATCGAAATCAGGCCATGAGGTCTCAGTTGGCAAGGGTGGGAACTCCACAATGTAAGTATTGAAAACATTATGCATTGTGTATGGTGGATCCATGAATTTCATGTGGTCGAAATTGCATTTTGCGCATGCTGCGATGGCATGTGAACAGGGGTAGTGAAGTGCCTGGAATTCCCCACACTCACAGATTTTTGCTCTGATGTCCACCACAAATGTGGTCGCAGGTCTACCACTTTGTGGTCGTGCAAGTTCTTGAACTCGGAACAATTGGTTGGCACGATCGTGAATTGCGACGCCATGTGTTTTGGAGACATTTGTGTTCTTCGCAATATTTGTCAACAATTTTTCAGAGAAAATAGTTTCGGATGTCATCATCGCCTGTGCCTGTGTTCCCCGTTTGACAAATATGTCGTTCATCCTGAAATTAGTTGCATCTATCAATGAACGGATAGGGAGATTCCGCACCCCCTTAAGGACATTGTTGATGCACTCTGTAACGTTTGTTGTCATGTGCCCCCAACGAGAACCTCCATCGCACGACAGCAACAATTGTTCTGGGTTAATGTCTTCAACCCAAGCCACCCCTCAGGACCTACTTCCTCAGCATTTTTTTGTTTGTAGTGCTTGGCATATCTTTCCGTCATTGAATATGCTGAAGGAAGAAAAGTAAGATGTTGGTAATTATGAAATGGAAATTAGAAAATAAATAATACAAAAAGTTTCAAAGATACTGACCCATATTGATGAGATGTTTCCTGGCAGGAGTGTTTTTGAAGTGTCTCATGAAGTTCGGTGCTATGTGGCGAATACAGAAGACGTGTTTCCAATTGGTGTTTAGACGCCTAACAGCACTTTTGATAGACTCGTGTCTATCCGATATCAAACAAAGACCCTCTTGTGGTGTGACAAACTGTCTTAAACTAGATAGGAAGAAAAACCAAGCCTCCGCTGTCTCACCCTCGACAACTGCATATGCAATTGGGAAGGTGTTGTTTCTTCCATCTTGTGATACTGCCAAAAGAAGAACCTCTTTGTACCTACCGTACAGCCATGTTCCATCAACAGAGACCACTAGTTTGCAAAATTTAAATCCATTTATGCAGGGGCCAAAACTCCAAAAGATGCGGTGGAATGGAATACACCTTTGTTGATAACTGGTTGATCATTCTCATAGAATGGTTTCCACTGGAAGTCGCAAACTGTACTTGGAATATAGTAAGTGAAAGCATATAGGCATCTGGTTACTTCATTGTAAGATAATTCCCAATTACTGTAGATTTCTTTGATTGCTTTTTGTTTAGCAATCCAAGCCTTTCTGTAGGAACTCTGGTACGTTAACCTCTCCTTGATGTGTGCAATCAACACATCAACTGATATTGTCGGGTCCTCCCTTACCAATGGTAGCATCAGAGTAGACATGTAGGAGGAGGTAAGATGGTGGTGATCTTGGGAAATAGTGGATGTTGTACATGTGTGTGGGTGAGTCAACTGTGTAATCCCCCACGACCTAGATTTTGCTCCGAGCCTCACCAGACACCTCCACAAACAAGTTTCGTGAAGAGTGATGGTGAGGTGTTGAAGGACTATAATGCATGTTGTAACGCCCCAAAAATAATCAAGTATTTATTTAATTAATTTATCTAGGTGTTATGTTGGTTGGTTATAATAAAAGAAATAAATAGTGTTTTAATTTAAATAAGGGGTGGTGTGTAGTAAATGCGGGAGTGGTAATTTAATTAAAAGAGGAGTAGTGTTAGTAATTGATTAGGTAGTAAAGAGAGCCCAAGACACTAGAACCCATAATATTTAAGCTCTAGGGTTAGTGTCTTAGACTCAATTGAAAGAAAAAAAAGAGAAGAGAAGAAAGAAAGAAGGGTGTGCGACGGCGTGAAGAGAGAAAGGAGAAAAGGGAACGGCGCGAGAGAAGGAGAAGAAAAGAGAGAAGAGATCGCACAAGAGAGAGGGAGAAGGAGAGGAAGCTAGTTGCGGTGGTTCTACTTGGAGTTCGTGGAAGAATCCTTTATTCGGCAATTCTTAAGGTAAGGGGAGTCTCATAGTATAAAGGGTTGTATGATGGGTAGTATATAGGAGGGTAGAAACTATGATGCCTAGGAGATGTTTGAATGAATTGTGAGTAGATATATGATGGGTATTATGTTGGAGTTAGACTCTATGTTATTGTCTTGATTGATTTGAATGTGTATTTGATGATTGATGAATGTATTAGGGTTGTTTGAAATTGTTGCGTGATGGTTGAACATGATGAGTTTCACTTGTTTACGGTTTTGTGCACTTTCTGGACACTGTTCGGTTTTTCGAGAACTGGTACTGTTTGTTTGATCCAAAAATTATGTGGCTGATTGTTTTTGAAAATAGACTTAACACCGGTCGTTTTGGCGCTGGTTTCGTTAAAATTGGAGTTGTATAGCTCGAGTTATAGGCAATACAAGTTAGGTTAAAATTCTGGAAACGTTTTGGGTATGAGTTCAGTATTTCGGTAACTGGGAACGTTGTATTGACTGAAAAATTATGTGGTTTACTTTTCTGGAAAATAGACTTAATGCTTGTTAATGTGGCACTGGTTTGGTTGCATTTAGAGTTGTGTAGCCCGAGATATGAATTCCACAAGTTAAGGTAAGATTCTAGAAACAATCTGGACATAGGGTCAGTGTTTTGGCTACTGCGTTTTCAAAAGAACTCTTTTTCGAACGAATCCAATTTCTTTGAAAACTAAACAGAATTTGCTCCAGTTTATGCACAAGTTTCATGCAATTTGATTGAATTATGGTCATTTTAGAACTGCTTGAATTTGAAGGACAGAAACTGCCCTCTTTTGAAACTAGTATGTGTATTTTTGAAAACTGTACCTATTGAACACTCTCCTTCAAAAACTGAACTTAGGGATAAGAAATAGACCCATAGGGCTTTCCAACGAGTATTTATTTGACGAAATCCGATGTCGTTTACTATTTTAATTAATTCGCCGAAGTAGGTGCACTGCTGTAGGAAATTCAGCATTGTGCGCCTGTGTTGCTGTCATGCTCTTGTGCTGTTTTTATGTTGATGTCATGCTGTTTTTATGTTGCTGTCATGCTGTTGTGCTGTTTTAGTCCTTGGTGTTGTCTTAGTCCTTGGTGTTGTTTTAGTCCTTTGGTGTTGTTTTAGTCCTTGGTGCTGTCTTAGACCTTGGTGTTGTTTTAGTCCTTTGGTGTTGTTTTAGTCCTTTGGTGCTGTCTTAGTCATTGGTGTTGCATTTAGTCCTTGTGGTGCTGTTTTAACGGTGTTGTATACCAACTGGTGTGAATAAATATTGGTGATTGGGGTCTATGACCTTCTTTGGTGTTGGTAAGTCAATAAGACTATTGGTGAGCATGTTATTGCATAATTGCGTAGTGATGTTGTTGTGATGTGTTGTATTCCGTTGTTGATGTACTGTGGTGGTTATAGTTGCCTATTCTCTAGTATATTATCTATCATATATGCTTTTATGCTATTTGAGACTCACCCTTCTGCATTTAAAATGTTACCTCGATGTCGGTAACGTGCAGGTAATCACGAATGAAGACAAGGTCTTTTATGAGCTGAGTCAGTGTCGTCTCTGATACGTAGCACCCGGGGGGATGAACACTGTATTTTTTTATTTATTTGTTGCATTTAATTATTTTGAACACGAGTTTGTGGTTTTGAAGTATGGAACAAATATTCGGGATGTAAACTAAATTGAAGTATTTTGTTTTCCATGTTTTATTTATTTACACGTCGCTGGATTTTAAAAATGTCGAATGTGACGCTCCAATTTCTGTTTTGAATTTAGTTTCCGCACTCTGATATTTTATAAAATGAACGGGTAGAATTGGGGTGTTACACATGTCAGTTTGGGATGATGAAGGATTGAAGTGATGGTTAACAGGTGGAATGAAATCATTGTATGGTTCAAATGTTTGTTGAGAAAAAGGAATGTTGTGTGGTGATGAAGATGGAATAGAGTGGGCGTGACTGACCTGGGTATAGTTTGAAACAGCATCAACCAAATCTGCATAGTTCAGAGTGCACTGTTCAGCGTGCATTGTGCAGAATGAACTGTGCATTGTTCAGAGTGAACTGTGCAGCGTGCATTGTTCAGAGTCCATTGGGCAGAGTGTGTTGTTTAGTCTTTAAGACATCCTACACCCATTTATTTCGTGGCATTATAGAGTATACTTTTAAAAAAAAAATAAAGGGAAAAAAAGGAAGAAAAAAATTTTAAAAAACCATTTAAGGGTTATGTTAAAAAATGATTTTTATGACAGTTTCTAGTCATAAAATGACTTATTTAAAAAAATTATTTTTTTTTAAATCGAACACCTTAGTATTATACTTTGAGTAGAACATATAATATTTAAATATTTTTTTTAAAAAAATTAATTACTTAAAAAAATTGACCTAAAGTTAGGTAAAAAAACATTTTTTACACTTAGTCAAATTTTGTTTAAATCTTCAATTTCAATCTTCTAAACCTCAAATTTTATGGTATAACTACTAAATGAAGGAGGTTTACTTGAGTTCAGTACCTCTCCTATGAAGTGTTATAAATTTATTAATTTTAAGGCTAAACAGTACTTTTAGTCCCTGCAAATGTCAAGAAAATCCAGTTTAGTCCCTGCAATTCCAAAACTTTTAAAATAGTCCTTACAATTACTAAACGTTACTACTTTGGTCCCTGCTGTTAACTTCCCATCCAAAAATGCTGACATCACTAACGGAGATGACGCCAAGATGACATCAACGCCCGCGTGTCACCTTTTAATTGGTCCTCTGTGCCACGTGTCACTAAAGGCCACGTCATCACCCCATGTCACTATTGCCAACTGGCACTGACACATGCCACGTCAGTAGCCAATGAGTGGCTGCCACGTGGCACTCAATGGTAAAATGGGGCAGCTGTTGTTACTAAAAAAATAAACATTTTGGGGCATATGAGTATTGAACTCGCGACCTACAACTAAGAAACTAGCATCTTAACCACTAAACCAACGAGCTATTTGTGTTTGATAACCCACCGGTATATATATATATTATAGAAATGCGAATAAAAAAAACTGTAACAACCATCGGTTCATCTTCATCATCATCTGCAGAAATTAACTTAACCTTTCACTGTTCACCATCATCTGCAGTAAAGCAAAACCTTTCACTGTTCACCACACACAACACAACGATATTAATCTTCAAAACAGAAACAAAACCCACAAAATCTACAGAAACTAAACGAAACTCATCATATATGGATCATTTCAAAGATACAGAAACCAAACGAAATGAATAACAACAAAACAATGGAGATTGGATTGGAAAACGAAAAAGAGAGATGGAAAAGAAACAATGAGCAGATCTGAATTTGTGAGAGATAGAAAACAAAGATCTTAATTGCAAAAAACTTAGATCTATATCTTCAGAAACGAAAGAAAATCATAATCGAAGCCCAGAATCTTCAATCATCGCCATAGATCTAAAAATTAAACGAAATCAAATTTTAATAGATTGAATTTGATGTATAAAACGAAATTAAAATCGAATTGGTTCAAATTATTAAGTTTTTGGGTTTCAAAATGTTGGGTTCAATTTTTCAGATTCGTTGCCATTGGAGAATACACGTCAATCTTCTCTTCTTGAACAACCATTCGAAGCTGCGTTGCTGCTTGTTGCCATTGGAGAATATCGTTTCTGGGTAAAGGGAGAATATTGAAAAAGAAGAGAGAAGATAGAAGAAGAGAGAAGATGGAAGAAGAAGAAGAAGAAGAAGAAGAAGAAGAAGAAGAAGAAGAAGAAGAAGAAGAAGAAGAAGAAGAAGAAGAAGAAGAAGAAGAAGAAGAAGAAGAAGAAGAAGAAGAAGAAGAAGAAGAAGAAGAAAGAAGAAGAAGAAGAACAGTGTTTCTGGAGATGAGTATAACGAGCTGACTAAGCCTTTTTCTTCCATGTTGGCATCCTTATTGGCTGCCACATCATCAAAACATAACAGTGTCATCACTAAACTAACAGCAGGGACTAAACGATTAACGTTTAGTAATTGCAAGGACTATTTTAAAAGTTTTGGAATTGCAGGGACTAAACTGGATTTTCTTGACATTTGCAGGGACTAAAAGTACTGTTTAGCCTAATTTTAATAGTTTTTTTAACCTAGTGAAAGATGTTTTTAACCTAGAGAAGACTATGACACATCCATAAGGACAAAGTCATGTGAATAATTGTCATAAACCACATTAAATACATCTGAATAACCTACATACAAGGATGTTGACAAATGCATGTGAATAATTGTCATAATGAATTTTTAGGGTCATGTGAATAACCTAGACACAAGTATATGGACAAAGACATGTGAACTACTTTAATAAGGGTTGAAGATAAGAATGGGAAATCATTATCTCCAATTCTATACCCATTTAATTCGTGGCATTATAGGGTATAATTAAAAAAATTAGTGAAAAAACAAATTTGGTAAAAAACCGTTGAAGGTTTAGGTTAAAAAATGATTTTTACGACACTTTGTAGTAAATAAATTACTTATTGTTTCATTTTTAATAACACTTTAGTATTATACTTTGTCTACAAGATAAAATAAATAATAAATAATATAAAAAAAATTATTAGTCAAAAAAGTAGACCTAAAGTTAGGCAAAAAACCGTTTTTTACACTTAGTCAAAATTTGTTTGAATCTTCAATTTCTATCTTCTACACCTCCAAATTAATGCAATAACTAATAAATCAAAGAGCTATACTTTACTTCTGGACCTCTCCTATAATGTAAAATGCATTTAACCTAGACAATACTATGACATTTCCATAAGGACAAATGCATGTAAATACTTGTCATAAACCATGTCCAAGACATGTCAATAACCTAGAAACAAGCTTATTGACAAAGGCATGTGAATAATTGTCATAATGAATTTTTAGGCTCATGTGAATAACCTAGACAAAAGTATATGGACAAAGACATGTGAACTACTTTAATAAGGATTGAACACAAAAATCATAAATTCCACTCCTACACCCATTTAAGTCGTGGCATTATAAGGGATAATCTTGAATAAATTAAAAATTTAATTAGTGAAAAAAGTGGACAAAAAATTGGGTAAAAAACCATATTAAGTTTAGGTGAAAAAATGATTTTTGTCACACTTTCTAGAAAATAAATTACTTATTGTTTCATTTTAATTTTTTTTTTCAACACAACACTTTAGTATTACACTTTGTCTACAAGGTAAAATAAATAAATAAAATATAAAAAATTTTATTAGTCAAAAAACTGGACCTAAAGTTAGGCAAAAAACCATTTTTAAAAACTTAATCAAAATTTGTTTGAATCTTCAATTTCTATCTTCTACACCTCCAAATTAATGCAATAACTAATAAATCAAAGAGCTATACTTTACTTCTGGACCTCTCCTATCATGTCATTAAAATTTTTGAATATTTTTAATTTTTTTAACCTAATGTAAAATGCATTTAACCTAGACAATACTATGACACTTCCATAAGGACAAATGCATGTAAATACTTGTCATAAACCATGTCAAAATCATAATTTCCACTCCTACACACTCACCATCGACCCCATCCATAAAAACCAACTATAAATATTAGTTTTAAACTTTCGTGCAATCTAGACCGTTTAAACTGTCGGTGCAATCTGAGCCGTTTAAACTTTGGTGCAATCTAGACCGTTTAAATTGTCGGTGCAATCTGGGCCATCGAACTTGCTTATAAATAGGGACATATCCTCCATGATCTCCTCCATCATACAAACACCTCTAATCCCAAACCAGAGACCAAAGGTTACCCAACCATCTTCACCTTCTTTTTGCAAAAATGTCTTCCCTCCTAGACCAATCTAATCACATTTCCATGTCTCTCAAAAAGGACCCAATGGAAGTTCACCAGAAATTCTCACTTCCCGAACCAGATGACTCTATAGTACCTTTGATAGAAAGAGTTGGGTTTAGTAAAATTGCTTCAATAGGCTCTTTCAAAATCGTACCATCGTTGGTGGCAGCAATGATCGAACGCTGGAGACAGAAACACACACGTTTCATCTTCCAGTAGGGGAGTGCACAGTAACTCTCCAGGACGTCCAGTTGCAGTTGGGACTTTCCGTTGAGGGAAATGCTATTACTGGAAATTGTTCACAAAATTGGCATGAAGTATGTGAACGACTATTGGGTAAACGTGTCCCACCAAATGGATTAGTAGGCCACTGCATTAAGTTGACGTGGCTAGAACGTGAATTTAAGAACGTTCCACAGGGGGCTTCCATGACCGTACGTAAACAATACTGTAGGGCTTGGCTGTTGCTGTTGATCGGGGGATACATACTCCCAGACAAAACATCAAACAGAGTCAACATGAAATACCTACTCGTATTGAAAAATTTCAATGAAATTTCGAAATATAGTTGGGGGTCAGCATGTTTAACAAACTTATACCGAATGTTGTGTACGACATCTACATTCCGCGCAAACGCTATGGGTGGATGTACTTGTTATACCCCAATTTTGTCCGTCTTCTTTTTCTTGTTCTAGTCGTTTATTTTTAGTAAGGGTGTGTTTCGGAGGCGCATGATTAAGAGAGTTATCAGTGTAGAGTCTCGGTTACCAATCCAAACCAATTCCAGTCACTATGTTCAACTAAATCAAAATACCGTTGTTTAAATTAGGCACGCGCGCGAATGATCGATCTTTTCGTGCGTTCTTCAATTTAATATCCGTGTTCGAGTTTAGCCGTACATAAACAGGTCTACCTAAAGTCATTTTTCTCAAAAATTTGGTTTAGACTTAATAATGCGATTCCAAGTTAATTTTGGGGTTCTTAGTTAACGCGCCCATTCCTTTTATTTTTGGTCTCGTTTTAGCGCAGTTGTCTGGTCCGGCCCGTTCTCGTCTTTGTGGTTGGCCGAGCTCCTTTTTCTTATTATTATTTTTATTCTTATTTTGTTTATTTAATTTATTTAAGCATATATACAATCCAAAAATGTCAAAAATTCTATTTAGTTTAATCTACAATTTAAAAGTGTCTAGGAGTCAAATAAGTCCAAAAATGTCAAAAAAATTGTATTTAGTTTAATTTACAATTCAAAAGCACTTAATAGTCCAAAAAGTCCAAAAATACAAAAAATCATAATACTAAAAAACACATAAAGACCAGACCTAAAAATACTGATGAAACAATTTTGGGTTTCAGCAAGACTCAAAGTGCTGCTGCACTGGCTTATTGGGCACAGGTTCCAACCTGAAATAGGGTCAAAGCCTGGTTAAAAATAATAAATGCCTTAACCTAGTATTATACTATAAATAAACAGTCCAATAACAGTCAAAAACACACAGAAATCAGCACAGAAAAGCTGTGAAAATCACACACAAATAAGGATTAGAGTTTCACATCGAAACCCTAATCCACGAAATACGGTTCTGAAGTTTTTTTTTGAGATCTAAAGAACGAAGCAGTAGCAGCCAGGTAGTCATACAGCAGTTAGTTGCAGTTGGTTACAATCATTCAAACAGGCAAAAGGAGACCAATCTGAAGCTGGAGTAAAGGTAGGTTTTGTAAAAGACGTTTTATTTCTGAAATCAGTACCTCATTAGATCAGTTCTGTTCAAATACATGTATGCTTGCATTGTTTAATCATAGTCGTTAATCCAAAGTTTTTTTCTTTCTTTCTCTGAGTATGTAATCATAAATACTACAAGTAGATAAAAAGGGACCAAACAGATCAGATTTGATTAAGTGAAACATAATGAAATAAATCAGATTAGGGTTGGTTTCAAAATATGTTCTTATCCAGGTTTTGTTTCAAAAAATATATGTGTGTTCTGATTAAAATTCATAAAAAGGGATTAGGCTTTGTTTAAGTATATCATGTCCAGTCTATACCAAGGTCATTAGATATCAGAGAATAAGTAACAGAACAAAGAGAGGAATAAAATGGGTAGGAGAGAATCAGACCAGAGAAAACAGTAAAACCAGACATAAAAAAAAAAAAGAGAAACTGACCTCGAGCTCGCCGGAGCTCCGGTCGTCTTCTCCGGCGAGAGCTCCGACGAGGTCCCCCAAAATAAGCCAGGACCGTAGAAATCACCACGAAACCGCTGCCATCTCGCCCAAACCGAAGCCAAAACGAACTCAGAAACCAAAAAACTCACATACCAAAGTTGTTTGATCTATGAACAAGAAGAAAGAAACGAAAAAACAAAGAAAGAAAGAAGAACAGGGGAGAGGGAGCGAAGCTTACCACATTCTCGCCGGTGGGATCCCCATCACCGGCGCCACCACCATTACCACCCAAAACCGAGACCGATCCCTTCCTTTCTCTCACTACCTCGCTCTCTTTCCCAGAAAACGGCGACACCTTCACCTTCCAGCGCCGTCTCGCTGTAGAATCCGGCGGAATTCGCGCAGGGGATATCACTCCCTCTCTGCGGCGCCGAAATGAAAGGGGGGAGGGTGAAATATTTTTAGGGTTTCAGTGTGTTGGGCTTAGGGTTATATACCTGTTTTATTTTTATTGTTTTTTTTTCACTATTTAGAATACTAAGCGCACACCTCCAATTCACACACGCACCCCTCCCCCACTTAAGCCCAGTTTCGCATCCTGGGCCCCCAGATGCGAACTGGGCTTTCCTTTTTACACCCCTTATTATTTATACAGACCCCTACGACTAATAAAACCCCAATTTATAATTTTCACCCCCTGTTTCTCTTTTTAATTCTTTTCCAACTCAAACATAAATAATTTTGCTCTCGAAATCAAATAAACGGCTAAGTCGGTTGTACAACCGGGTTAGTCATTATTTTAGGGCCAATGAGCTGTACAGTTCAGTAACCCTGAAAACTTAGTGTTGCACCCGAAAAAGTCCCCGAGGGGTTTTTCTTCGTTTACAACCTTTTAGAACAATGAAGTCGCCACCAATATTTTTTATAAGGAAAATATTGAAGAAAAACCTTTTTGGGAAGGCAGATGGTCTTTTGGAAAACCGGAAGGTTTGGGTTCGGGGGTCGGTTAGGCATGGGGAAGGTATTAGCACCCCACATCTCCTTTCTACTGAAAGGGAACCTTTAATTAAACGTGGTTTTAAGTGTTGATTTGAAAAGTACTTAAATTTGCCTCTCGATTAAATAGACTTAAGGAGAACTTTTATTTGCGGCACTCGACGAGAGTTAGTCGCTTTGGTCTTTTTGGAAGGGAAAATGTTTTTGGTTTGTTGTGCTTGACGGAGGGGATCCGCTCCTACGTATCTCCAGGTGCGATGGAGAATTCAAAGCTACGTAGTTCTGGGTTTTTGGTTTTATTTATTTTGTTTAATTGTGAAAACTGAGCTTTCATGATGATCAATTGAGCGAAGGCTCCAAGTGACCACCATTAGCACTCCATTGTTAACGATTATGCAAGCAAAGGCTTCGCAAGACCATTAACAAAGTTTTGATTTAATGAAAAGTTCTTTAGGAAAATTAGGCATTCATGATGATCAATTGAGCAAAGGCTCCAAGTGATCACCACTAGTTCCTCATTGTTAATGATTATGCAAGCAGAGGCTTCGCAAAACCATTAACAAAGTTTTTTTGATTTATTGAAAGTCTTTCGAAAAATTAGACGTTCATGATGATCAATTGAGCAAAGGCTCCAAGTGATCATCACTAGGTTCTCATTGTTAATGATCATGCAAGCAAAGGCTTCACATGACCACTAACAAAGTTTTTGATTTAATGAAAAGTGTTTGAGTTAGAAAGAATTAAAAAAACGAGAAAAAGGTGAAAATTGCAAAATGGGGGTGTTACTAGTTACTGGGAGTGGTATAACTAAACAGGGGGTATAAAACGTAAGCTCAGTTCGCATATGGGAGCCCAGTATGCGAAGCTGGGCTTAAGTGAGGAGGGGGTTCACGCATGAATCAAAGGGGGTGTGATTAATAATCTGAATAATTAAAAAAATGAAGAAAAAAAAAGGCCCAATATATACCCTAAACCTTGTAACCGAAAACCCTAATTTTCAAACCCCTTCCCCCTTTACTGGCTGCGCGGCGCAGCTCCTTTAATGGAGAGAGAGGAGGACGAAAAATCAGGGAGGTGAGAGAGAGATTTACGGAGTGTTGGTCAGCCATGGAAGAGAGAGGGAGGTCCGATGAGAAAGGAGGAGGAGAAGAAACCGAAAGATGGACGGCGTGGAGAGGGAGGGAACGACGGTGGTGGGTTTGTTTTTGGGGGTGATTGCGACGGTGGTGGGCTCGGTTTTGGGGGTTTGTTGGTTCGGTTTTGTTGTGGGTCTCGACGGCCAGGGGTCTCGACGGCCAGGGGTCTCGACGGCCAGGGGTCTCGCCGGAGAAGGTGACCGGAGGGTCACCGTCGCCGGAGAAGACAACGAACAAAGGTGGGTTTTTTTTTATTTTTTGTTTCGGTTCTCTGCCTCTTCTCCGTCTCTCCTTGTTTCTCTTTCAAAATTTTCTCTGTTATTCTGGTTCCTGGATTCCTATGGGTTTTTTTTTGACAATCATTAAAGGAATTGATATTTGAACACTTCACAATACAATGTTTCAGACTTGAACTTTTACAGTATAATAACCTGAGACCGATTTCCTTTCCTATATAAATTATGAAATACGAGAAAGAGTACAAAGATTATCACAGTTTTTGTTTATCTTCTATGGCAAATACTTCATCGCAAAACAATTATCAAACATAACGACATGAAACTACACATAAATAAAACTTAAAAGGAAAATCAAACTCATAACTTCAAAATTGTTTCTTCTTTACTATTCTAGCATCCACGTTTGTATTTAAGAACAATCAAAGATCTAAAACTAACAGCGACTAAAAGGAAAAAACAAAACCCACCAACCTAGTTTCTTACGAGAAAGAAGACGAATCGGTTCTCTTTTCCTTGGTGGACTGTTTGTTGTTGCTTACTAGTCTACTGCTTTTGGGCTACTGTGTTCCGAATTCTCAAATCTCAGATTTCAAAAAAACGTGTTTTAGATGATTAGGGTTCCAGTGTAAAACCCTAATCCTTTTTTTTGTGATTTGCCTTGAAATTCGTGTCCCTTTGACTGACCCTTGAAACTGTTTTTATATTAGAATTCTAGGTTTAGCATTAATTGCTCTTTGACTGGGCCTTGAATTAATTTCAGGTTTTGGAGCGGATCAACCCAGGCCCAGCTACTTGGAGAGCAGCTGTTGGAACCCCAGATTTGTTGTTGCTGCTGCTGCCTTCTGTTGTTTATTATTTTTTTATGTAATTTTCGAATTTAATTATTTTTGTACATTTTGTGTTATTATTTTTTGTGTTTTTCTGACATTTGGACATTTGGACTCTCCTAAGTGGTGATAAAAATTAAATAGATTTTTTTTTGACATTTTTGGACTATACATACTCAAAATAACTTAACTGCACAAAAATAAGAATAATAATAAGAAAAAAAGTCGGGCCAAACACCAAGACGAGAACGGGTCCGACTAGACAAATACGCTAAAACGAGAACCAAATAGAAGAAATGGGCTCATTAACTAAAAACACTAAAATTAACTCAGAATTACATTTTTAAACCTGAATTGAAAAAAACAAGCCAGATTTCTAGAAAAAATGACTTCTGGTAGACCTACTTATGTCCGACTAAACCCAAATACGAAGATTAAATTGAAGAACGCACGAAAAGATCGATCATTCGCGTGCCTGCCTAATTTAAACAACGGTATTTCGATTCAGTTGAGCTGGATAATCGAAATTGGCTTAGGTTAAAAAGGACGGACAAAATTAGGGTATTACAGCTGCCCCTCTTTATTTCGCATTTCGCCAAAAAATATGAATTGGCCTTTTCATATTTGTTGGTGAAGTGGAAATAAAGATATAGAAATAATACTAATTTTGTCCGCTTCAGAAAAGCTCAAATCTTTTTGTTATTTTTCTTTTGAAAGAGGAAGTTAACACTTGTCGCATTAACGGGAAAGCAATAAATTGGGAAAAACGGTAAATTGGGAATTCGGAGGTTGCCTAAAACCTTCTAACGGACTCTTGTCGAGTCCGAGCTCTGGGTGGCCTTTTCGAGCGCCGATCAACATCGGTCCGAATCGATTTGATCAATGGATTTGCTGTGCCTTAGGGTGACACAACTAATCAGAAGGACTTAACGCGAAGTCCGATGGATCCATCGCGCTCGCATAACGATGTTGTGATCTCGTGGAAGGAGTTCACTAACTTTGTGGGAGTTCACTAACTCTGGGTTGATGGAGTTTACGAACTCTGGGTTGATGGAGTTTACGAACTCTGGGTTGATGGAGTTTACGAACTCTGGGTTGATGGAGTTTACGAACTCCGAGTCATGGTGACTTTCTAAAAATGAGATTTTGGGACTCTCTGGTCCGAAGTAACTTTTCTCTTGGATGGTGCATGAAATGCATGCACTCGGGTATTTGGGTGCACATGGATGCAATGATTGATCTTGGTGGGATGTTTCTTCTTGTTTGATTTTCCATCCTCTTTTTTCTTTTGTTATTCTTTCGCTCTTCTGAGATGCGAATTTGAAAGCGTAATGTACTGTTTGATGCCATGGGGTGATGAATGGTATGGATGATATGAGCATGATGAATGATATGAAGACGTAGTGTTATTTTGTATTCCGTCTTTAGTGACTTTTCTTCTCTTTTGTTTTTTTTTTTGCTCATTCTGTTTTTTCTTTAAGCAGCTTTCTTTTTTCTGCTTATTTGTTTTTTTTTTGGCACTTTTTGCTGGTTAAATCCATCTGCCAGACGGATGCTGTTCCAGGACGACAATCACGCGAGGATTGCGCACTGATTCGTTATGACTGTTTTGTCTCTTCTTTTTTGCAATTTTATTCACTTGGGAAATCATTTCTTTCTGTATTTTTCAAAGATTTCGTAATGATCCTGTAATGCTCTGAATGTGCACATGTTTTGCAAATCAATTTCATCAATCATAAAAATTATTATTTTGAAAGAAACTGAATAGATGAAAGCAGAGACACGAAAGAGCACATATATGAAAGAAAAGTTAGACTTTTATTGATATAGAAATTGGACGTGCAGAAAGTCACGCCAATTGAAAGTGCATTACAATCTTTCTTTTAAACTGAGAAAATACAAGAGAAAGGAACAGATCTCGTGATTTCATCTCTGAAGTAACGGTGCCCGCCGTCCATACTCATTACTCTGATCACCCTCTTATCCAAACCTTTGGGAGTGCTGATTGCTTTTCCTTTTCTCAAGCCCAAGTTTTTCGACCTCTATTTTTGTCCGGATCGCCGCTGCGGGTTTTCAATCCAGGGTCGCTCCGATTTTGCCTTGCCTAGGCCGCCCTTTGCGGGTTTTCGACCTAGCGAGCTAATTTTCCTTGGCTTATCTTTCTCTTTTTCGTCTATTTTTCTAGGCATAATACTTCTTGACCACATCTGAGTTCACTGGATTTGGAATCTCATCTCCGTCCATGTTCGCTAGGATTAGAGCTCCTCTTGAGAATGCCTTCTTCACCACATAAGGTCCTTCATATTTGGCAGTCCATTTGCCCCTGGGGTCCGTGCGGATCGGCAAGATCTCGCTTGAGTACAAGATCTCCTCTTGGAATTTCGAGGACGGACTCTTTTGTCAAAAGCCCTTATCATCCTCTGTTGGTACAACTGTCCATGACACATCGCGGCTACCCGTTTCTCGTCAATGAGGTTCAACTGGTCAAGACGGGACTGAACCCATTCTGTTTCATCAAGTTTCGTCTCCATTAACACCCGCAAGGATGGTATTTCAACTTCAATGGGGAGGACTGCCTTCGACCCATAAACCAGTGAGTAGGGGGTTGCCCCTGTTGAGGTGCGCACCGAGGTTCTGTAGCCATGCAGGGCAAAAGGGAGCATTTCATGCCAATCCTTGTATGTTACCACCATCTTTTGCACAATCTTCTTTATATTCTTGTTAGCTGCCTCAACTGCCCCATTCATCTTTGGGCGGTAAGGAGAAGAATTGTGATGTTGTATTTTGAAGTCTTCACACAAGTCCTTCATCATTTTGCTGTTCAAATTACTGCCGTTGTCTGTGATAATCTTGTTTGGAAGGCCGTAGCGGCAAACCAAATCTTTCTTGATGAACTTAGCAATCACTGAGCTTGTTACCTTGGGATAAGAAGCAGCCTCCACCCACTTAGTGAAGTAGTCAATAGCAACCAAAATGAAACGGTGACCATTTGAAGCTTTGGGTTCGATGGGACCAATGATGTCCATGCCCCACATTGAGAATGGCCATGGTGCACTCAAGACATTCAGAGAAGTCGGAGGTACATGGGTGTGATCTGCATAGATTTGACATTTATGTCATCTTCTCACAAAACTGTAACACTCGACTCCATCTCGCAACGAAGAGTAACCAGATTTCTCGAGGATTTTTCTAGCCATTGCGTGCTCTGCTGGAATGGACCCCAAATGAACCCTCATGAACATCTCGCATAATCTTTATCGACTCTTCTTTAGTTACACACGAGAGTACCAAATCATAGTTTCTCTTGTAAAGGACGTCTCCACTCAAGAAGAAAACTGCGATAGTCTCCGAAGTGTTCTCTTGTCATTCTCTGTAGCTCGGGGAGGATACTCTGCATTTGTGATGTCTTGCTTGATGTCATGGAACCAAGGCTTACTATCTCGATTCTCCTCGATCGCCATACAAGAGTAGTGATAAGCGAGTAGACCTTGTGATTTGGATCGGCGGTCGTCAAACTTTTGTCACGGTGACGTTGAACATAGAAGACAAAGTTGCCAAAGCATCCGCTAACCGATTCTCATTGCGGGGTATATCTTTGGAAAGTGATTTCCTCAAAGGGCTTGATTAATTCTTGAATATAGTCACGGTAAGGAATCAAATCGAGATTTCTTGTTTCCCAATCCCTTTACACGGTGGACAACTAGAGTGAATCGTCGTACACGCCGAGCCTCTTGACTTTCCAATCGAGTCGCTTGGATACCCGGGATACACGCTTCATACTCTGCAATATTGTTTGTGACATAGAAGCTTAGTCCGGCGTTGAATGGTATGAAGCGGTTGTCCGAGAGATCAAGATCTTGCTCCGACAGTGCCCCCACATGTTAGAGAGCACCGTCAAACAACATTCTCCACCTTTCATCATCTTGAGATTTCCGCCTTCGTCAAATAGTGCCATAATGTCCTCATCCGGGAATTCACATTGCATTGATTGGTAATCCTCAACCGGTTGATGTGCGGGTAGTCTGCCGGTGTGCTACCTTTAATTGCTTTACGAGTTACGTACACGCAGGTCATACTCACGTGAAGCATTTGCCAACGAGCAATTCTACCGTGGAGCGCAGAGTTTCTCAAATATGTACTTGATCGGATCCATTTTGGATACCAACGAGTAGTGTGACTCAAAGATATATTGTCTCGGTCGATGTGCGGCCAAGCTAGAGCACAACAAGTCTTCTTCTAATGGTGAATACCTTGTCTCACGATCCAGGAACGTTTTGCTCGGAGTAGTAGATCGCGTGTTCTTTCTTTCTGAATCATCATGCGCCTCAAAGACGCGCGGCCCATAGAATTGTCTAGCACAGTGAGGTATAGGATGAGAGGCCTGCCCGACACAGGTGGCATTAGGACTGGTGGGTTTTGGAGGTACACCTTGATTTTCTCAAATGCTTCTTGAAATTTATCATTCCACTTCATCTCTTGGTTTTTGCACAACAGTTTGAAAATTGGTTCGCAAGTTGCAGTCAACTGAAAGATGAATCGAGAGATGTAATTCAGTCTTCCCAGGAAACCACGAACTTCTTTCTCTGTTTTAGGCGCTGGCATTTCTAGAATTGCTCGTACTTTGTCCGGATCCACCTCAATTCCTTTCTGGCTAACGATGAAACCCAACAACTTCCCCGACCTAACCCCAAAGGTGCACTTAGCGGGGTTCAACCTGAGTTTGTATTTTCTGAGACGCTCGAACAGCTTCTGCAGGTTGACCACATGCTCTTCATCAGTCTTTGACTTGGCGATCATGTCATCCACATAGACTTCAATCTCCTTATGCATCATATCATGGAATAGGGTTACCATCGCTCATTGATAGGTTGCCCCGACATTCTTCAACCCGAAAGGCATGACCTTGTAACAGAAAGTTCCCCAAAGGGTTATGAAGGTGGTTTTCTCCATATCCTCTGGAGCCATTTTGATCTGGTTATAGCCTGAATATCCATCCATGAAGGAGAACATCGAATCGCCGAAAGCAAAGACTATCCACCAAGACGTCAATGTGGGGTAGAGGGAAATCATCTTTAGGGCTTGCTCTGTTCAAATCACGGTAGTCGACACACATTCGAACCTTTCCATCTTTCTTAGGGACCGGAACGATGTTTGCTACTGTTGCGCCAGAAAAAGTCCCCGAGGGGTTTTTCTTTGTTTACAACTTTTAAAGCAATGAAGTCGCCACCAATATTTTTTATAAGGAAAATATTGAAGAAAAACCTTTTTGGGAAGGTAGATGGTCTTTTGGAAAACCGGAAGATTTGGGTTCGAGGGTCGGTTAGGCATGGGGAAGGTATTAGCGCCCCACACCTCCTTTCTACTGAAAGGGAACCTTTAATTAATCGTGTGATTTTAAGTGTTGATTTGAAAAATGCTTAAATTTGCCTCTCGGTTTAATGAAAGTTTTATTTATGCGCTTCGACGAGAGTTAGCCGCTTTGGTTTTTTGAAGGGAAAATGTTTTTAGTTTATTGTGCTTGACGGAGGGGATCCGCTCCTACGTATCTCCAGGTGCGATGGAGAATTCAAAGCTACGTAGTTCTAGGTTTTTATTTTTATCTTGTTTAATTGTGAAAATTGAGCTTTCGTGATGATCAATTGAGCGAAGGCTCCAAGTGACCACCATTAGCGCCCCATTGTTAATAATCATGCAAGCAAAGGCTTCGCAGGACCAATAACAAAGTTTTTTTGATTTAATGAAAAGTTCTTTAGGAAAATTAGGCATTCATGATGATCAATTGAGCAAAGGCTCCAAGTGATCACCACTAGTTCCTCATTGTTAACATTCATGCAAGCAAAGGCTTTGCAGGACCGCTAACAAAGTTTTTTTGATTTATTTGAAATTTTTTAGACGAATTAGGCATTCGTGATGATCAATTGAGCAAAGGCTCCAAGTGATCACCACTAGTTCCTCATCGTTAATGATTATGCAAGCAGAGGCTTCGCAAAAACCACTAACAAAGTTTTTTGATTTATTGAAAGTTTTTAGAAAAATTAGGCATTCATGATGATCAATTGAGCAAAGGCTCCAAGTGATCACCACTAGTTCCTCATTGTTAATAATCATGCAAGCAAAGGCTTCGCAAGACTATTAACAAAGTTTTTGATTTAATGAAAAATGTTTGAGTTAAAAGAAAAAAAAACGAGAAAAAGGTGAAAATTGCAAAATGGGGGTGTTATTAGCTGTAGGGGGTTGTGTAACTGAACAAGGGGTGTAAACAGCAAGCCCAGTTCGCATAGGAGGGCCCAATTAGAGAAAAACTGGGCTTAGGTGAGGGGGGTTCTGCGCGTGAATCAGAGGGTGTGGGTAGTAATCTGAATATTAAAAAAATAAGAAAATAAAATAGATTTTAGGAGACACTATAAATGGGCCAACCCTAAAAACAAAAACCCTAATTTTTTCCTTCCCTCCTTCCTCACTAACAGCTGCGCCGCAGCAGCTCTCTTAAGAGAGAGAGAGAGATTTTCCAGGCGAGAATCTCGCCGGTTTTTTAGGGGAGAGAGAGAGAGAGAGAGAGGCTACGGCCATGGGAGAGGGAAGTTTCGCTGGCGCCGATGGGAACCCTTCCAGGTTCGTTTTTTTCGATCTATTCCTTCTCTCTCCCTTAATTCGTATTTTCTTCTTCTATGTTACTAAAATAACTTCTGGTTTCGTGTTTTTTTGGTGATTTCGCGATGAGGAGGTTGGTTTTGGGTGGTAGGTGAAGTCGTGGATTCGGGTTGGTGGAGATTTCGACGCTGTGGGTTTGGTTTTAGGGGTGGGAGCTCGGTTTGGTGACGGTGGTGGGACTGGGGTGGTTCTTTGGTTCGGTTTTGGGGGTTCTTTGGGTTTGGCGATGGTGGGAGCTCGGTTTGGTGACGGTGGTGGGATGAGGGTGGTTGCTGGTTCTGTTTGGTATGAGTTCGCCGGAGCTATGCCGGAGAAGATGACCGGAGGTGAGTTTTTTTTTTCTATTTTTGGTTTTGTTTGATTTTTAGAGCTTTCTCTAGTCTGATTCTTTTCTACCCCATTTTATTCTGGTTTGACTGTTCTTGAGTTTGATTGGTTGTTTATATGTTCATTCATCACATTTAACTCATATACACCAATAGAACATAAAAACGAAAATAAAGTATAGTCAAGCAGATCTAAAAAAAATGCTAAATAATGTATTCTACATTTTTTGTGTCTAAAATCGCATCGAGAAAAAAAACCAACCTGATTTTCAATTTGTTCTGAAACAGAAGGATAAAAAACGAGATCTATGCTATTGCTTGTTTGAATGATTGATGTTGTTGTTGTGGCTCTGTTGTTGCTACTATTGGTTTTTTCTTGACTACTACTGTTCACCCCTTTTTTTTGACTGCTCAGATCTAAACAATTTGTTTAGGTGATTAGGGTTTCAGTGTAAAACCCTAATCGTTTTTTTTGGTGCTGTTTACCTCGAAAATCGTGTCTTTGACTGATGTCTGAAACTGTTTTTATATTAGAAAACTAGGTTTAGCATTTAATTTCGTTTTTTTGGGCTTTGACTAACTTTGACTCTTCCTTTTTGCAGATCTGCAGCCCAAATCGTGATTGGAGAGCATTTCATTGGAACCCCAGATCCATTCTTGCTTTGTTTTTATTATTTTTTTGTATTTTCGGATTTATTTATTTTTGTATATTTTGTGTTATTATTTTTTTGTATTTTTTGGACATTTGGACACTTGAACACTTCTAATTTGTTATAAAAATTAAATAGACTCTTTTTTGATATTTTTGGATTATATAACACTTTTAAATTGTAAATAACACTAAATAGAATTTTTTGGCATTTTTGGACTATACATACATACTCAAAATAAATTAACTGCACAAGACAAGACTAATAATAAGAAAAAGAGTCGGGCCAAACACAAAGACGATAACGGGCCCGACCAGACAAATATGCTAAAACGAGACCCAAAATAGAAGAAATGAGTTCATTAACTAAAAACACTAAAACTGACTCAGAATCGTATTTTTAAGCACGAACTGAAAAGACAAGCCAAATTTATTGAAAAATGACTTTCGGTAGACCTACTTATGTACGGCTAAACCCAAATACGAAGATTAAATTGAAGAACGCACGAAAAGATCGATCATTCGCGTGCCTGCCTAATTTAAACAACGGTATTTCGATTTAGTTGAGTTGGATAACTAAAATTGGCTTAAGTTAAGAGGACGGACAAAATTGGGGTATTACAGCTACCCACTCAGGGTATTTTGCCACAGCTAAGAATCCTGCATCAAACTGTTTCATGACCTCATCCCTGATTTTCAAAGACATTTCAGGCTTCATTCGCCTCAACTTCTGTTTTACCGGGGGACATTCTGATTTCACTGGAAATCTGTGTTCAACAATATTTGTACTCAATCCTGGCATGTCCTGATAAGTCCAGGCGAATACGTCAGCATAGTCAAGCAGAAGCTGAATCAACTTTTTGCGCTCTTTATCCTCCATTGCGCATCAACCTTGACCTCTTTTTACGTCTTTCTCGGCACCCAGATTGATCATTTTCGTGGATTCCCCATGGGGCTCAATGACTTTTTCTTCTTGCTCTACCATTCTCATGATTTCTGGAGGAGTATCCCAATCGTCCTCAACATCTTCCTCGGCTTGATTAACCGGGTAGTCAAAGTCACAGTATGATCAATGGATTTACGCTGTGCCTTAGGCTGACACAACTAATCCGAAGGACTTAACGAAGTCTGATGGATCCATCGCGTGCTCGTACACGATGTTGTGATCTGTGGAAGGAGTTCACTAACTCTGTGGGAGTTCACTAACTCTGGGTTGATGGAGTTTACGAACTCTGGATTGATGGAGTTTACGAACTCTGGATTGATGGAGTTTACGAACTCTGGGTTGATGGTGATTTTCTGAAAAATGAGATTTTGGGACTCTCTGGTCCGAAGTAACTTTTCTCTGGGATGGTGCATGAAATGCATGCACTTGGGTTTTTGGGTGCACATGGATGCAATGATTGATTTTGGTGGGATGCTCTTTCTGTTTGATTATTCTTTCGCTCTTCTGAGATGCGAATTTGAAAGTGTAATGTACTGTTTGATGCCATGGGGTGATGAATGGTATGGATGATATGAGAATGAGGAATGATATGAAGATGTTGTGTTCTTTTGTGTTCCGTCTTCTGTGATTCTTCTTCTCTTTTGTTTTTTTGTTTTTTATTTATTTATTTATTTATTTTTTTGCTCATTCTGTTTTTTCTTTAAGCAGCTTTCTTTTTTCTGCTTATTTGTTTTTTTTGGCACTTTTTTTTTTTGCTGATTAAATCGATCTGCCGGACGGAGGCTGTCCTAGGACGATGATCACGCGAGGATTGCGCACTGGTTCGTCATGACTGTTTTGTCTCTTCTTTTTTTTTTTGCAATTTCATTCACTTGGGAAATCATTTCTTTCTGTATTTTTCAAAGATTTCGTAATGATCCTGTAATGCTCTGAATATGCACATGTTTTGCAAATCAATTTCATCAATCATAAAAATTATTATTTTGAAAGAAACTGAATAGATGAAAGCAGAGACACGAAAGAGCACATATATGAAAGAAAAGTTGGACTTTTATTGATATGGAAATTGGACGTGCAGAAAGTCACGCCAATTGAAAGTACATTGCAATCTTTCTTTTAAACTGAGAAAATACAAGAGAAAGGAACAGATCTCGTGATTTCATCTTTGAAGTAACGGTGCCCGCCGTTCATACTCATAACTCTGATCACCCTCTTATCCAAACTTTTGGGAGTGCTGATTGCCTTTTCTTTTCTTAAGTCCAAGTTTTTCGACCTAATTTTTGCTGGATCGCCTCTTTGCGCGGTTTTCGATCCACCGGTCGCTCTCCGATTTTTGCCTAGGCCGCCCTTTGCGGGTTTTCAACCTAGCGAGCTGATTTTTCCTTGGCTTATCTTTCTCTTTTTTCGTCTATTTTTCTAGGCATAATACTTCTTGACCACATCTGAGTTCACTGAATTTGGAATCTCATCTCCGTCCATGTTCGCCAGGATTAGAGCTCCTCCTGAAAATGCCTTCTTCACCACATAAGGTCCTTCATATTTGGGAGTCCACTTACCCCTGGGGTCTCTCTGGATCGGCAAAATCTGCTTTAGTACAAGATCTCCCTCTTGGAATTCCCGAGGACGGACTCTTTTGTCAAAAGCCCATATCATCCTCTGTTGGTACAACTGTCCATGACACATCGCGGCTACCCGTTTTTCGTCAATGAGGTTCAACTGGTCAAGACGGGACTGAACCCATTCTGCTTCATCAAGTTTTGTCTCCATTAACACCCGCAGGGATGGTATTTCAACTTCAATGGGGAGGGCGCCCGACCCATAAACCGATGAATAGGGGTTGCCTCGCCGAGGTGCGCACCGAGGGTTCAGTAGCCATGCAAGGCAAAAGGGAGCATTTCATGCCAATCCTTGTATGTTACCACCATCTTTTGCACAATCTTCTTGATGTTCTTGTTAGTTGCCTCAATCGCCCATTCATCTTTGGGCGGTAAGGAGAAGAATTGTGATGCTGTATTTTGAAGTCTTCACACAAGTCCTTCATCATTCTGCTGTTCAAATTACTGCCATTGTCTGTGATAATCTTGTTTGGAAGACCGTAGCGGCAAACCAAATCTTTCTTGATGAACTTAGCAATCACTGAGCTTGTTACCTTGGGATAAGAAGCAGCCTCCACCCACTTGGTGAAGTAGTCAATAGCAACCAAAATGAAACGGTGACCATTTGAAGCTTTGGGTTCAATGGGACCAATGATGTCCATGCCCCACATTGAGAATGGCCATGGTGCACTCAAGACATTCAGAGAAGTCGGAGGTACATGAGTGTGATCTGCATAGATTTGACATTTATGGCATCTTCTCACAAAATCAGAATAATCGACTCCATCTCGCCGCAACCAGAGTAACCAAACTCTCGTGATTTTTCTAGCCATTGTGTGCCCACTGGAATGAACCCCAAATGAACCCTCATGAACATCTCGCATAATCTTTACTGATTCTTCTTTAGTTACACACCTGAGGAGTACCAAGTCGTAGTTTCTCTTGTAAAGGACGTCTCCACTCAAGAAGAAACCTGCTGATAGTCTCCGAAGTGTTCTCTTGACATTCTTTGTAGCTCCGGGAGGATACTCTCTGTTTGTGATGTACTGCTTGATGTCATGGTACCAAGGCTTACTATCTGATTCCTCCTCGACTGCCATACAGTAGTGATAAGCGGGTAGACCTCTGTGCTGGATTCTGACGGTCGTCAAACTTTTGTCACAACTGACGTTGAACATAGAAGACAAAGTTGCCAAGGCATCTATTCTCGCTGCGGGGTATGTGTTGGAAAGTGATTTCCTCAAAGGGCTTGATTAATTCTTGAATATAGTCACGGTAAGGAATCAAATCAGGATTTCTTGTTTCCCAATCCCCTTTTACCTGGTGGACAACTAGAGCTGAATCGCCGTACACGTCGAGCCTCTTGACTTTCCAATCGAGAGCTGCTTGGACACCCAGGATACACGCTTCATACTCTGCAATATTGTTTGTGACATAGAAGCTTAGTCTGGCAGTGAATGGTATGAAGCGGTTGTCTGGAGAGATCAAGAGCACTGCTCGACCCCGTGCCCCACATGTTAGAGGCACCGTCAAACAACATTCTCCACCTTTCATCATCTTGAGATTTCCTTCACAAATAGTGCCATAATGTCCTCATCCGGGAATTCACATTGCATTGATTGGTAATCCTCAACCGGTTGATCGCGCTGTAATCTGCCATGTGCTACCTTTAATTGCTTTCTGAGTTACGTACACGAGGTCATACTCTGACTGAAGCATTTGCCAACGAGCAATTCTACCTGTGAGCGCAGGTTTCTCAAATATGTACTTGATTGGATCCATTTTGGATACCAACCAGGTAGTGTGACTCAAAGATATACTGTCTCGGTCGATGCGCAAATTTCAAAGCTAGAGCACAACAAGTCTTCTAATGGTGAATACCTTGTCTCACGATCTGTGAATTTCTTGCTCGGAGTAGTAGATCGCGTGTTCTTTCTTTCCGAATCATCATGTGCCCAAAGACGCTGACCCATAGAATTGTCTAGCCACAGTGAGGTATAGGATAAGAGGCCCGCTGCATACGTGGTGGCATTAGGACTGGTGGATTTTGGAGGTACACCTTGATTTTCTCAAATGCTTCTTGACATTTATCATTCCACTTCATCTCTTGGTTTTTGCACAACAGTTTGAAAATTGGTTCGCAAGTTGCAGTCAACTGAAAGATGAATCGAGAGATGTAATTCAATCTTCCAGAAACCACGAACTTCTTTTCTGTTTTAGCGGCGGCATCTCGCATTGCTCGTACTTTGTCCGGTCCACTTCAATTCCTTCTCGGCTAACGATGAAACCCAACAACTTCTCGACCTAACCCCAAAGGTGCACTTAGCGGGGTTCAACTCGAGTTTGTATTTTCTCGAGACGCTCGAGCAGCCTTCTCGCGAGTTAACCACATGCTCTTCATCGCTTTTTGACTTGGCGATCATGTCATCCACATAGACTTCAATCTCTTTATGCATCATATCATGGAATAGGGTTACCATCGCTCTTTGATAGGTTGCCCGGCATTCTTCAACCCCGAAAGGCATGACCTTGTAATGTAAAGTTCCCAAAGGGTTATGAAGGTGGTTTTCTCCATATCCTCTGGAGCCATTTTGATGCGGTTATAGCCTGAATATCCATCCATGAAGGAGAACATCGAATGCCGAAAGAAGACTATCCACCAAGACGTCAATGTGGGGTAGTAGGAAATCATCTTTAGGGCTTGCTCTGTTCAAATCACTGTAGTGAGTGGTCGACACACATTCGAACCTTTTCATCTTTCTTTGGGACACGAACGATGTTTGCTACGCACTCGTGGTATTTTGCCACAACTAAGAATCTCGTGATCAAACTGTTTCTTGACCTCATCCCCGATTTTCAAAGACATTTCAGCTTCATTCGCCTCAACTTCGCTTTTCTGGGGACATTACGATTTCACGGCAATGCTGTGTTCAACAATATCCGTGTACTCAATCCTCGCATGTCCCGATAAGTCCAGCGAATACGTCAAAGATAGTCAGCGGAAGTTTGAATCAACTTTGCGCTCTTTATCCTCCATTGCAGTACCAACCTTGACCTCTTTTTCGTCTTTCTCGGCACTCCAGATTGATCATTTCGTGGATTCCCCATGGGGCTCAATGACTTTTCCTTCGCTCTACCATTCTCATGATTTCCGGAGGAGTATCCCAATCGTCCTCAACATCTTCCTCGGCTTTATTAACCGGGTAGTCAAAGTCACAGTATGAGTTATGGGCATTATTATTTTCAGACATTATTTTTGATCTGCATTAAAATGGAGCGGCGAATAAAGACAAAGAAAAGACACACAAACGAGAGATGAAGACAGAAATTTTATTGAAAATTCAAAATAACATTTTATTGATTGATGAGTCTTGACAAAAACATGTGTGCCCGAATGAAATGTTCCAAGGCCTTGGGCAGAGCCGAGGAATCTACATTACAATGAAAATTACTTTAAATTGAAAAACACGGGGAAGTCCATGGTCTCCTAGTTTTGCAGCTTCTCTCCAACAGCACAGCAGCGCACTAGGTTGACAACACAGCCACTCGAGCTTGATCCTTCTTCAACCACATTAACCTGGTCAGGGTTCAGCAACGGATTGGTGGTTACATTGGGTTGCTGAAATGATATGCTCTTCGTATCAAGTAATTCTTGCACCACATATTTGAACGCTTTACAATCCTCCACCACATGACCTACTGCCCCAGAATGAAAGGCGCAGGTACCATTTGCGTTGTACCCTCTGGGATAGGGAGGTTGGTACGGCTTCATCTGACGAGTGTTGATTATTTTGTTGGTGATGAGATAATTAAACAAGTACGTGTAGGACATGGGAATTGGATCGAAGACAACAGGCTTCCTTTCATTATAGTTCCGGTACTGATAGTTTGATTGAAATGGTTGTGCAGGTGGTGCTTGAGAAGGGAATGGAATAGCTTGCGGAGGATTGCTGTGTGACGGACCACTGGCTCCGATAACTGCATTGGTTTCACCCTCTTTCTTCTTGTAGGGTCCAGAAAAAGGTTTTTTCTGACTGGAAGGAGGTGTTGGGCCATGAGATATTCTTCCGCTGCGCATACCATTCTCTACTCTTTCCCCTGTGACCACCATCTCAGAGAAGTTTGAGGCTACGCTGCCAACCAACCTATCATAATATACCGCAGGAAGGGTATCCATAAACATGTGGACCATTTCTTTGTCCAGTAGAGGGGGTTTCACTTGAGCAGCGAGGTTCCTCCACCTCTGAGTGTGACATCCGGGGCTGACGAGGGCGGGGAGTGATCGTCGGTGCCCAAAAAGGTGGCATGGTAAAGAGCGGCTCCTGGCAGCTTCAAAGCGAAGGGGCGCGTGAATGAACCGAATACGCACCGGAATGAGAGGGATCCTGAGGATGTGCAGGTATGGGACTGTACAGTTGAAGGAAGGCTTAAAAGAATTGATTTGGACTACCTATACCAACAAGGTGCATCTTCTTTTCGGGAGCCCATCCCATAAGAACTCCATAGTTAAGCGTGCTTGGCTTGGAGTAGTAGTGGGATGGGTGACCTTTTGGGAAGTTTCCCGGAAAAGCATGCAAGTGAGGACAAAGCATGCTGAAGGACTCATGTTGGTTCGTGGGGGCAATCGGCGATTCCGAAGCGACCAGGATGTTACAAATGGTATCAGAGCGAAGAGACCTCTCCCGAAGACGGTGTGGTTCGAGGACGAACCAAGCGGAAGTCAGTGGGCATGTGACATCCGGGCCGACGAGGCGGGAGTGATCGCCGGTGCCCAAAAAGGTGGCATGGTAAAGAGCGGCTCTGGCACTTCAAGCGCGGCGGCGCGTGAATGAACCGAATACGCACCGGAATGAGAGGATCCCGAGGCCACGTGCGGTATGGGACTGCATGCATAGATTGAAGGAAGGCTTAAAAGAATTGATTTGGACTACCTATACCAACAAGGTGCATCTTCTTTTGGGAGCCCATCCCATAAGAACTCCATAGTTAAGCGTGCTTGGCTTGGAGTAGTAGTGGATGGGTGACCTTCTGAAGTTTTCGGAAAAGCATGCAAGTGAGGACAAAGCATGCTGAAAGACTCGTGTTGGTTCGTAGGGGGCGATCGGCGATTCTGGAAGCGATGCAGGATGTTACACTGAGTGTATTCCTTGAACGACTCATTATCTCTCTTAGACATGCATTGTAGTTGAGTCCTATCCGAGCCAAATCATTGTTGTACTGGTATTGACGCATAAAAGCATCCGCCATGTCCTTCCAAAGAGCGGATATTGGTTGGCTCCAACTGCATGTACCAGTCAAGGGGAGCCCCAGCTAAACTTTCCTGAAAGCATTGCATCATCAGGTTATCATCCCGGGCATAGGCAGTCATTTTCCGGCAGTACATTGTCACATGACTGACTGGGCAAGTCGTCCCTCTGTATTTATCGAAAATTGGCGCTTTGAATTTGGGAGGCAAGACTAGATTAGGGACCAAACACAGCTCATGGGCATTTCTGGCCCGTGAACCTGCTCCTTCTACAGCTCTTAATCTCTCCTCTAGCATCTGATACTGACTTCTGGTTTCAGTAGGGTAGTTCTGAGGGAAACCATTCACACCGTAATGAGGATTATTCATCGTCACTACGGCTGGGTTCACGTGTGGGTCACGTGAGTGAATTGTATTCCCAGGGATTGGTCCCTGAATTTGGGGAGGGACCGTCATTGGCCAATTAAAACCCGTCGGAGTTCCTGGAGCAGTAGCAGGGATTAGGATCTGGATCTGAGCTTGAGGCGTTCCCGTTCCAACTTCATTTGCAACTACGTCAGGCTGAGTTTGCCCCGCGGTTCTTGGAGGATCCCCTCCAGGATTTGTGTCAGCAGCAGGAGGCGTATAGCCTAGTGGGAGACCAAAGGGAGGCCATTGCACTGTTTGAATGGCTTGAGGGATCCCCGACCCAGGAGGGGGAGGAGGATTGTCCACCCCAGCAGTAGTAGCTTCAGCTGTACCAACATTTCTTAAGGCGCTCAACACCCTTATGACCTCTGCCATTTGAGCTTTTATGATTTCCATCTCAGCTTGAAGGACTTGATTTGCTTGATTCTGACCATGCTGACCCTGACCATTAGGATTTGGATCTTCTGGAATTCCGACATTCTGATGTGGCAGTGGATTGCCCTGATCAGTGTCGCCTTGATTGTTGTCCATGTTCCTTGCTTGCAGACGCGTCAAATAGCGATGTCTAACCAGCTTGCCTGATTTTCTGTTGACGAAACACGCTTATGAACACAAGAATGAATGAATAAATGCAATGCAATGCTTTAATGCATGAAGAATGCAAATGACGAAAGTTTTTTTTTCTTTTCAAGATTTTGTTAGATGCAAATGCAATGGTGTAGAATGATGTGAATGCAAAATGAGGTGAATGCGAAATGACATGGAAAAATGGTAATAAAATGAGGTTTAATTGGTGGTACTTTGAACGTTTTCGAAGATACACGCTGCATGCCACCTCATGTAGGTGTTTATGAAAGAAAATTTACAACTTTCGAAATAAAGTTTGAGAAAAAGGAATGCTTAAGCTAAATGCAACAAACAAAGGCGTGCCCCCGTGTCCTACGAAGGGTGGGAATCCTAGGGTCTAAAGTCGACGAAAATGGTAACCCTCCCATGTAAGTTCTAATCACTTCCTCACAATGGCAACCAAGAGCTAAAGTCTTCCTCATGATAACACCCACAATCGTAGAAAGCTACCGAGTGTGAGGCATCATGACAAAGCGTACTGGGCGGAACTTTCATGAGAGCCATACGCAGACAAAGGTCTACGAATGGCGATCACTAGTCGTTCCCACTCCCCTAGGTTTTTGTTCAGACCTTGGGTTTTAGGCCCCACTCAACGCTCACAAGTATAGGGTGTGAAGTGTGTGTTGAGGGCACGATACTTAGCAATAACTACCCTTCCCCTGCCTGCAAATGGAAACCCAGAACAGTCCAGATAAAAGCAAAAAATAGCATGTTGTCTACCCTAGGGTTTAATATCAAATAAGTCAGCCTAGAGCTCCAACAGCAACCAATTGTATTGCTTACCTCAAGAAAGGGAGCCAAGAAGGGGGGAACATGATAAGAGTGGGGGAAATGCGGAAACTAAGCATACAAGCAAAGAAGATAAGAGGGAAAACAATCATAGCAGAAGAAGAGGTGAATGCATATGAATGCAACAATGCTTGTATGAGAAAGAAGAAAAATAGAGGCAAAACAAGACATTCAAATCAAACACACAAATCACATCTTTAATTAATTAGGCTCGACCCTCTTTTGAAAAAAAATTTAGTCCCCAGTGAAGTCGCCAGCTGTTGCGCCCGAAAAAGTCCCCGAGGGGTTTTTCTTCGTTTGCAACTTTTAAAGCAATGAAGTCGCCACCAATATTTTTTATAAGGAAAATATTGAAGAAAAACCTTTTTGGGAAGGCAGATGGTCTTTTGGAAAATCGGAAGATTTGGGTTCGGGGGTCGGTTAGGCATGGGAAAGGTATTAGCGCCCCACACCTCCTTTCTACTGAAAGGGAACCTTTAATTAATCGTGTGATTTTAAGTGTTGATTTGAAAAATGCTTAAATTTGCCTCTCGGTTTAATGAAAGTTTTATTTGCGGCGCTCGACGAGAGTTAGCCGCTTTGGTTTTTTGAAGGGAAAATGTTTTTAGTTTATTGTGCTTGACGGAGGGGATCCGCTCCTACGTATCTCCAAGTGCGATGGAGAATTCAAAGCTACGTAGTTCTAGGTTTTTATTTTTATCTTGTTTAATTGTGAAAATTGAGCTTTCGTGATGATCAATTGAGCGAAGGCTCCAAGTGACCACCATTAGCGCCCCATTGTTAATAATCATGCAAGCAAAGGCTTCGCAGGACCAATAACAAAGTTTTTTTGATTTAATGAAAAGTTCTTTAGGAAAATTAGGCATTCATGATGATCAATTGAGCAAAGGCTCCAAGTGATCACCACTAGTTCCTCATTGTTAACATTCATGCAAGCAAAGGCTTTGCAGGACCGCTAACAAAGTTTTTTTGATTTATTTGAAATTTTTTAGACGAATTAGGCATTCGTGATGATCAATTGAGCAAAGGCTCCAAGTGATCACCACTAGTTCCTCATCGTTAATGATTATGCAAGCAGAGGCTTCGCAAAAACCACTAACAAAGTTTTTTGATTTATTGAAAGTTTTTAGAAAAATTAGGCATTCATGATGATCAATTGAGCAAAGGCTCCAAGTGATCACCACTAGTTCCTCATTGTTAATAATCATGCAAGCAAAGGCTTCGCAAGACTATTAACAAAGTTTTTGATTTAATGAAAAATGTTTGAGTTAAAAGAAAAAAAACGACAAAAAAGGTGAAAATTGCAAAATGGGGGTGTTATTAGCTGTAGGGGGTTGTGTAACTGAACAAGGGGTGTAAACAGCAAGCCCAGTTCGCATAGGAGGGCCCAATTAGAGAAACTGGGCTTAGGTGAGGGGGGTTCTGCGCGTGAATCAGAGGGTGTGGGTAGTAATCTGAATATTAAAAAAATAAGAAAATAAAATAGATTTTAGGAGACATTATAAATGGGTCAACCCTAAAAACAAAAACCCTAATTTTTTCCTTCCCTCCTTCCTCACTAACAGCTGCGCCGCAGCAGCTCTCTTAAGAGAGAGAGAGAGAGAGAGAGAGATTTTCCAGGCGAGAATCTCGCCGGTTTTTTAGGAGAGAGAGAGAGAGAGAGAGAGAGAGAGAGAGAGGCTACGGCCATGGGAGAGGGAAGTTTCGCCGGCGCCGATGGGAACCCTTCCAGGTTCATTTTTTTCGATCTATTCCTTCTCTCTCCCTTAATTCGTATTTTCTTCTTCTATGTTACTAAAATAACTTCTGGTTTCGTGTTTTTTTGGTGATTTCGCGATGAGGAGGTTGGTTTTGGGTGACTGGGTGAAGCTGTGGATTCGGGTTGGTGGAGATTTCGACGGCCAGGGGTTCGGTTTTAGGGGTGGGAGCTCGGTTTGGTGTGGTGGTGGGGGACGGTGGGTGGTTGGTTCTTGGCTGGGGTTCTTTGGGTTTGGCGATGGTGGGAGCTCGGTTTGGTGACGGTGGTGGGATGAGGGTGGTTGCTGGTTCTGTTTGGTATGAGTTCGCCGGAGCTATGCCGGAGAAGATGACCGGAGGTGAGTTTTTTTTTCTATTTTTGGTTCTGTTTGATTTTTAGAGCTTTCTCTGGTCTGATTCTTTTCTACCCCATTTTATTCTGGTTTGACTGTTCTTGAGTTTGATTGGTTGTTTATATGTTCATTCCTCACATTTAACTCATATACACCAATAGAACATAAAAACGAAAATAAAGTATAATCTACCAGATCTAAAAAAAATGCTAAATAATGTATTCTACATTTTTTGTGTCTAAAACTGTCAGAGAAAAAAAAAACCAACCTGATTTTCAATTTGTTCTGAAACAGAAGGATAAAAAACGAGATCTATGCTATTGCTTGTTTGAATGATTGATGTTGTTGTTGTGGCTCTCCTGTTGCTACTATTGGTTTTTTCTTGACTACTACTGTTCACCCCTTTTTTTTTGACTGCTCAGATCTAAACAATTTGTTTAGGTGATTAGGGTTTCAGTGTAAAACCCTAATCGTTTTTTTTGGTGCTGTTTACCTTGAAAATCGTGTCTTTGACTGATGTCTGAAACTGTTTTTATATTAGAAAACTAGGTTTAGCATTTAATTTCGTTTTTTGGGCTTTGACTAACTTTGACTCTTCCTTTTTGCAGATCTCATGCACCCAAATCGTGATTGGAGAGCATTTCATTGGAACCCCAGATCTGCTGCTGCTGTCTTTTATTATTTTTTTTGTATTTTCGGATTTATTTATTTTTGTATATTTTGTGTTATTATTTTTTTGTATTTTTTGGACATTTGGACACTTGAACACTTCTAATTTGTTATAAAAATTAAATAGACTCTTTTTTTGACATTTTTGGATTATATAACACTTTTAAATTGTAAATAACACTAAATAGAATTTTTTGGCATTTTTGGACTATACATACATACTCAAAATAAATTAACTGCACAAGACAAGACTAATAATAAGAAAAAGAGTCGGGCCAAACACAAAGACGAGAACGGGCCCGACCAGACAAATATGCTAAAACGAGACCCAAAATAGAAGAAATGAGCTCATTAACTAAAAACACTAAAATTGACTCAGAATCGTATTTTTAAGCACGAACTGAAAAGACAAGCCAAATTTATTGAAAAATGACATTCGGTAGACTACTTTTATGCATGACTAAACCCAAATACGAAGATTAAATTGAAGAACGCATGCGAAAAGATAGATCATTCGCGTGCTCGCCTAATTTAAACAACGGTATTTCGATTTAGTTGAGTTGGATAACTAAAATTGGCTTAAGTTAAGAGGACGGACAAATTTGGGGTATTATTCTGACTACCCACTCGTGGTTTGCCACAAACTAAGAATCCTCGCATCAAAGCTGTTTCTTGACCTCATCCCCGATTTTCAAAGACATTTGAGCTTCATTCGCCTCAACTTCGCTTTTTTACGGGGACATTCTACGATTTCACGGCAATGTGTTCAACAATATCCGTACTCAATCCGGCATGTCCCGATAAGTCCAGCGAATACGCCAAGATAGTAAAGCGGTCGAATCAACTTTTGCGCTCTTTATCCTCCATTGCAGTACCAACCTTGACCTCTTTTCTGTCTTTCTCAGTACCCAAATTGATCATTTCTGTGGATTCCCCATGGGGCTCAATGACTTTTTCTTCTTGCTCTACCATTCTCATGATTTCTGGAGGAGTATCCCAATCGTCCTCAACATCTTCCTCGGCTTGATTAACCGGGTAGTCAAAGTCACAGTATGAGTTATGGGCATTATTATTTTCAGAGATTATTTTTGATCTGCATTAAAATGGAGCGGCGAATAAAGACAAAGAAAAGACACACAAACGAGAGATGAAGATAGAAATTTTATTGAAAATTCAAAATAACATTTTATTGATTGATGAATCTTGACAAAAACATGTGTGCCCGAATGAAATGTTCCAAGGCCTTGGGCAGAGCCGAGGAATCTACATTACAATGAAAATTACTTTAAATTGAAAAATATGGGGAAATCCATGGTCTCCCGGCCATAGCCTTCTCTCCATCAACACAAGAAATAAGACTAAGCCGACAACACAGCCACTCGAGCTTGATCCTTCTTCAACCACATTAACCTGGTCAGGGTTCAGCATGCCAGCACTCCGGAAGATGTTCTTGAGGTTAGTGATGATCATCCTCCCCTGATTGGGTGTTCCTCCTCTGAGTTTGGCCAGCCATTTCTCCCTCCTGTCAGATGCTAGCCTTTCCCGATCAAAGAAGACTTGGGATGTACCCAACACCGAATCTTTCAATGTTCCCCTCAATCGACAGCGAGGCGTTCACGATCCCTTGGCGGCTTTTTCTAGGCCCCCTTGCCGACTGATACCCATGCCCTAGCATCACCTTTGCGATCATCATGTCGGCCTTGGACCACTTAGGCTTCCGCAGAGGCTCACTTTCAACGAAGGCGGCATTTGAGATCTCCAACCCTTGGAAGGCGCCTCTCGAGGACTCTTCTCTGCCGCTTCCACGTAACATTGTGTGGTGATCGGTTTATCGTTGTTTCTTCCTCTCCGTGGATCACTATCGCCTTTCCTCACCCACGAACTTGAGTTTACGATGAAGCGAGGATGGTATCGCCCAACAGCGTGTATCAAGGATGTCCTAGCAGCAAACTAGAGAGGCGATGTCCATCACTTGGAAGACGACATAAAACACTTCGGGGCCTACTGCGCAAGCACTTCTACTTCTCAAAAACTTCTTTCATCGACCCATCAAAAGCTCGACCAAGGTAGAACTCTCGGCCAGATATGAGCGATCTACATTCAACTTATTCATTGTAGACTTAGGCATCACATTCAAGGATGAGCCATTATCAATGAGCACTCACGGCAAGCATATAGTCCCCACACTTGACCGAGATGTGAAGAGTTTGATTATGATTCTTTCCGCACGAGGAAGCTCGATTCCGAGAAGGTCAAGTAGTTGGATGCTACAATGTTGCCAACTATACCATCAAGTCGGTTTATCAGAATGTCATGGGAGACGTGGGCTTCATTCAAGATCTTTAGCGATGCTGCAAGACGATGTGCCTCGAACTAAGCAACAAAGAGAGCATCGAGATCTTGGATGGAGTTTGACTCAACCGGTCTACCACCCGATATTCACTCTGTTTCATTGTCCAGTAGAGGGGGTTTCACTTGAGCAGCGAGGTTCCTCCACCTCTGGGCGTATTCCTTGAACGACTCATTATCTCTCTTAGACATGCATTGTAGTTGAGTCCTATCCGAGCCAAATCATTGTTGTAATCGGTATTGACGCATAAAAGCATCCGCCATGTCCTTCAAAGCCGGATATTGGTTGGCTCCAACCGCATGTACCCGATCGAGGAGCCCAGCTAAACTTTCCTGAAAGTAGTGCATCATCAGGTTATCATCCCGGGCATAGGCAGTCATTTTCCGGCAGTACATTATCACATGACTGACTGGGCAAGTCGTCCCTCTGTATTTATCAAAAATTGGCGCTTTGAATTGGGAGGCAAGACTAGATTAGGGGACCAAACACACTCATGGGCATTTCGGCGGCGTGAACTCGCCTCCTTATACAGCTCTTAATCTCTCCTCTAGCATCTGATACTGACTTCTGGTTTCAGTAGGGTAATTCTAAGGGAAACCATTCTCACCGTAATGAGGATTATTCATCGTCACTACGGCTGGGTTCACGTGTGGGTCACGTGAGTGAATTGTATTCCCAGGGATTGGTCCCTGAACTTGGGGATGGACCGTTATTGGCCAATTGAAACCCGCCGGAGTTCCTGGAGCAATAGCGGGGATTGGGATCTGGATCTGGGCTTGAGGCGTCCCCGTTCCAACTTCATTCGCAACTACATCAGGCTGAGCTTGCCCCGCGGTTCTTGGAGGATCTCCTCCAGGATTTGTGTCAGCAGCAGGAGGCGATAGCCTAGTGGGAGACCAAAGGGAGGCCATTGCTTTGTTTGAATGGCTTGAGGGATCCCCGACCCAGGAGGGGGAGGAGGATTGTCCACCCCAGCAGTAGTAGCTTCAGCTGTACCAACATTTCTTAAGGCACTCAGCACTCTTATGACCTCTGCCATTTGAGCTTTCATGATTTCCATCTCAGCTTGAAGGACTTGATTCCCTTGATTCTGACCTTGCTGACCCTGACCATTAGGATTTGGATCTCCTGGAATTCCGGCATTCTGATGTGGCAGTGGATTGCCTTGATCAGCGTCGCCTTGATTGTTGTCCATGTTCCTTGCTTGTAGACGCGTCAAATAGCGATGCCTAACCAGCTTGCCTGATTTTCTGTTGACGAAACACACTTATGAACACAAGAATGAATAAATGAATGTAATGCAATGCGATATGTATGATTTTATGTTTGCTTTGGCGCCGGGAATCGTAATACACCTCGCGTTGTCATAGGCGTGTGAATTTAAAGCTTTAACACTCTTTTTTATTTTGTTTTTTGTTTATATTTTTAATTTGGCTGCAACGAGGTTGGAAGCAATAGGCAAAACACACTTCATTCGAAAGGATAGAATACTACAACTTCAAACTCGAAGGAAAAATACAATATTCTGAAAACAAATGTTTTTGACAGAAAAGTACTATATTCCAAAGAAAATTACAACTTTTTAGAGAAAGTTTACAATTTCCTAAGGATTATCACAATGCTCTAAAGTGGAATTCAAAGGCAAATAGCTTTCAGCTTCTCCTCCCTCTTTCTCTTCTTGCTTTCTTTGCCCTTTGGCTTTCTCCATGAGTTCTTCTCGTTAGGATCTTGCAAGACTTCGACAAACTCGTACACCTTGGTCTGAGTGTTGGAAGGATTCATTTCTGCTTCAGCTCTTCTTAGCTTCTTGGGAACATCCCTCACAGCTTGGTTAGCTAGCCCGGCTAGCTTTGAAAATTTACTCCTCCAAAGCTGAATCTCACCCTTTAGCTCCTTGATAATCTCTTGGTCCTCTATTACGCCAATTAAGGCCATGAAACGTTGCTCCCAATCATCGGCTTTCTACTTGCACTTGCTCATAAGATTCCCTTAGGCATATGAGATTCCTCTTCAATTCATCCGACCTTCCTTGTTCAAACCTTAAAGATTGTTGGTACTCTTTCAAGATCCCTGTGATGGACTCTCTATCTTGCCTGATGCTTTCCATTTGGTCCCCCAATTCGAACTTCATCACTTGGAATTCTTTTCTTGACTTAGCTAGTGCATCTTTGACCATTTTCTCCTTCTTCCATGACTTGTCATATAGTTCCTTCCATTCATATGCTTCTGCCATAGCTTCATTCATCTTTGAGGTACACCTCTTTATTTCCTCTTTAGCACCTTTCAAATGTTTCTGAACCTCCCTCTTGCTTTCTTCTTCTATTTCAAGTTTCCTGTTGGCTGCTTCAATAGTTGCGGCTTGGAGAGCATTTTCATTCTCTAGCTTCCGCTTGTCTTGCATCAATTTTCCTAACCTGTCTTGCAAGGCCTTTTTCTCTTCTTCCACTTTGGATAATGCCAACTTAGCTTCTTCTAGCTCTTCAATGAGGGGAACGTGAGGCTCTGGTACTTTCTCCTCAAGTGACGGCCCCTTCTGATTGGATGATCGAGTTTCTTTAATCCTTTTTTCGAGCCATTGAGTGAAAGAGATAGCAGTGGTCCTTTTAGATAACTCACCCTTGTCTTTCCGTACTACGGTTTCCCAAGCTTGCAAGACTCGCCGAAGTAAGTCCTCGTCTTTAGGGATCCCCGCATGGAGGTAAAAACGGAACAACATAGCTTCGGAGGGTGAATCTCGCATAGGGTACCCGAGTTGCCTTAAGGTCAAAGATGGGTTATAGTTGATGCACCCCTGTGTTCCCATGAGAGGAACATTCTGGAAACTGCCACATTGGAATATTACTGAGGGTTTGTCCTCCCAACACTTGTGTGAGAACCATCGAATATGAAGAGCATCGAGGTTCTTAAAAGTATCCTTCCATTCCCGAGGGCTCATAGTCTTCGGATTACAACCCAAGGCATAGGATAGCAGATCCCCAACATCACTTTTGTTAACACATACATGATTGATCAACCAAGCGTATAGCACCGGGAAGGAACAACACATCTTATCCTTTCGGAACTCATGATGGCGAGTGAAGGCACGATAGGTCTCGGCGAGAATAGCAGGAACCGGATTGATGGGACTTTTTGCACTTTTGAAAGCCAGGAACACCCCAACAGCAGTTTCATCTATATGCTTCTCAATCTGAGGGAAAAGAACAATGCCGAAGATGGTCAAAGCTAGTATTTGCTTGAAAGGAGCCCAACTCTTTGATATTGCATGACTAGCCATCAAACTCTCAAAGTAACCTTGAGGAAACCCAGATATCTTGTTACGCTCAACTTTATGGGACCGCACTTCTTCTACACTGATTTGCAACAAGGAAGCGAGCTTCTCATCTGAATAATATTGCCTCTGATACTGGTAAGGTCTAACCTCTGAGCAATCAAAACCCAGAATCTTCTCATATTCCTCTAAGGTAGGCGCCATTTGGAAGTTCTTGAAAAGAAAACACCTAATCTCTGAATCATAGAACCAACTTAAGGCAGCGATGGCACTCTCTTGTACTTCTAGTTGTAATAACCTGCGGATGTTCCCATAAGTCTTGTCGAAGGACCGAAGCTCAATAGGGCCTAATAGAGAAGCATACTCATTCAAACTAGTTACATCAATCTTCTTTACAATGGGGAACCTCGAATTGAATGCAGTTTTGCCTTTTGATTCCATGTTGCTTCTTACACACCTATGACAATGGTTCAGTGTTATGTTGCGATCTCCGGCAAACAAACTTTAATGCATGAAGAATGAAAATGACAAATTTTTTCAAGATTTTGTTAGATGCAAATGCAATGGTGCAGAATGATGTGAATGCGAAATGATGTGGATGCGAAACGACATGGAAAAATGGTAATAAAATGAGGTTTAATTGGTGGTACTTTTGAACATTTTTGAAGATACACGCTGCATGTCACCTCATGTAGGTGTTTATGAGGGAAAAAAGAAAAATTACTTTCTACAACTTTTGAAATGGAGTTTGAGAAAAAGGAATGCTTAAGCTAAATGCAACAAACAAAGGCGTGCCCCCGTGTCCTACGAATGGTGGGAATCCTAGGGTCTAAAGTCAACGAAAAGGGTAATCCTCCCATGTAAGTTCTAATCACTTCCTCACAATGGCAACCAAGAGCTAAAGTCTTCCTCATGATAACACCCACAAACGTAGAAAGCTACCGAGTGTGAGGCATCATGACAAAGCGTACTCTTGGGCGGAACTTTCATGAGAGCCATACAGACAAAGGTCTACGAATGGCAGTCACTAGTCGTTCCCACTCTCCTAGGTTTTTGTTCAGACCTTGGGTTTTAGGCCCCACTCAGCGCTCACAAGTATAGGGTGTGAAGTGTGTGTTGAGGGCACGATACTTAGAAATAACTACCCTTCCCCACCTGCAAATGAAAACCTGCAGCAGTCTGCACAAAAGCAAAAATAGCATGTTGTCTACCCTAGGGTTTAACATCAAATAAGTCAGCCTAGAGTTTCAACAGCAACCAATTGCATTGCTTACCTCAAGAAAGGGAGCCAAGAAGGGGGGAACATGATAAGAGTGGGGGGATATGCATGAAGAACTAAGCATACAGGCAAATAAGATAAACGGGGAAGCAGTCATAGAAGAGGAAGAAGCGAATGCATATGGATGCAACAATGCTTGTATGAGAAAGAAGAAGAAAAGAGGCAAAAACAAAATATTCAAATCAAACGCACAAATCACATATTTAATTAATTAGGCTCGACCCTCTTTTTGAATTTTTTTTTGTCCCCAGTGAAGTCGCCAACTGTTGCACCCGAAAAAGTCCCCGAGGGGTTTTTCTTCGTTTACAACCTTTTAGAACAATGAAGTTGCCACCAATATTTTTTATAAGGAAAATATTGAAGAAAAACCTTTTTGGGAAGGCAGATGGTCTTTTGGAAAACCGGAAGGTTTGGGTTCGGGGGTCGGTTAGGCATGGGGAAGGTATTAGCACCCCACATCTCCTTTCTACTGAAAGGGAACCTTTAATTAAACATGGTTTTAAGTGTTGATTTGAAAAGTACTTAAATTTGCCTCTCGATTAAATAGACTTAAGGAGAACTTTTATTTTCGGCGCTCGACGAGTTAGCCGCTTTGGTCTTTTTGGAAGGGAAAATGTTTTTGGTTTGTTGTGCTTGACGGAGGGGATCCGCTCCTACGTATCTCCAGGTGCGATGGAGAATTCAAAGCTACGTAGTTCTGGGTTTTTGGTTTTATTTATTTTGTTTAATTGTGAAAACTGAGCTTTCATGATGATCAATTGAGCGAAGGCTCCAAGTGACCACCATTAGCACTCCATTGTTAACGATTATGCAAGCAAAGGCTTCGCAAGACCATTAACAAAGTTTTGATTTAATGAAAAGTTCTTTAGGAAAATTAGGCATTCATGATGATCAATTGAGCAAAGGCTCCAAGTGATCACCACTAGTTCCTCATTGTTAATGATTATGCAAGCAGAGGCTTCGCAAAACCATTAACAAAGTTTTTTTGATTTATTGAAAGTCTTTCGAAAAATTAGACGTTCATGATGATCAATTGAGCAAAGGCTCCAAGTGATCATCACTAGGTTCTCATTGTTAATGATCATGCAAGCAAAGGCTTCACATGACCACTAACAAAGTTTTTAATTTAATGAAAAGTGTTTGAGTTAGAAAGAATTAAAAAAATGAGAAAAAGGTGAAAATTGCAAAATGGGGGTGTTACTAGTTACTGGGAGTGGTATAACTAAACAGGGGGTGTAAAACGTAAGCCCAGTTCGCATATGGGAGCCCAGTATGCGAAACTGGGCTTAAGTGAGGAGGGGGTTCACGCATGAATCAAAGGGTGTGTGATTAATAATCTGAATAATTAAAAAAAAAAAAAAAAAAAAAAAAAAAAAAAAAGCCCAATATATACCCTAAACCTTGTAACCGAAAACCCTAATTTTCAAACCCCTTCCCCGGATCAACCCAGGACCAGCTGTTTGGAGAGCAGCTGCTGGAACCCCAGATTTGCTGCTGCTGCTGCTGCCTTCTGTTGTTTATTATTTTTTTATGTAATTTTCGAATTTAATTATTTTTGTACATTTTGTGTTATTATTTTTTGTGTTTTTCTGACATTTGGACATTTGGACTCTCCTAAGTGGTGATAAAAATTAAATAGATTTTTTTTTGACATTTTTGGATTATACATACTCAAAATAACTTAACTGCACAAAAATAAGAATAATAATAAGAAAAGAAGTCGGGCCAAACACCAAGACGAGAACGGGTCCGACTAGACAAATACGCTAAAACGAGAACCAAATAGAAGAAATGAGCTCATTAACTAAAAACTCTAAAATTAACTCAGAATTACATTTTTAAACCTGAATTGAAAAAAACAAGCCAGATTTCTAGAAAAAATGACTTCTGGTAGACCTACTTATGTCTGACTAAACCCAAATACGAAGATTAAATTGAAGAACGCACGAAAAGATCGATCATTCGCGTGCCTGCCTAATTTAAACAATGGTATTTCGATTTAGTTGAGCTGGATAATCGAAATTGGCTTAGGTTAAAAAGGACGGACAAAATTAGGGTATTACACTTAGCAAATACGAATAAACTATTCTTCTAAAAATAAACGGCTAAGTCAGTTGTACAACCGGGTTAGTCATTATATTAGGGCGGCAATGAGCTGTACAGTTCAGTAACCCTGAAAACTTAATAAATATGAATAAACCATTTTTCCTAAAAATAGGGGATTAAGTCGGTTTGTACAACCTAGGGTTAGTCGCGTTCTAGAATTAATGAGTCAGATCTGATTCAGGAGTTCTAGAATACCTATTCTAAAACGGACCCACCTCACACCAAACCACTTTCTTTCAAACACTCTAAAATTATTTTCAAAAAGTAGGGGACTAAGTCGGTTGTACAATCGGTTTAGTCGGCGCCCCAGAATCAAAGTGGTACATGCATAGTTCAAGGAATCCTAGGACCCCCTACACACAAAAAAACACCAACCCACAAACTTTTTGGGAAGAACTACGTAGCTTTGATTCCTCCATTGCATCCGGAGGTACGTAGGAGCAAGACTCAACTCTTGTCAAGCACTAAAAACAAAAATCTAAATAAGTCATTTTTTCTACAAATAAAAGGGTAATAATTAAATAAATCTTAAGGTAATTAGACAATGGATGTCGTGGGGTGCTAATACCTTCCCCACACATAACGACTCCCGAACCCTGACAATGCCTTGTCCCAAACTTAAAGGGATTTCCCGAATTTGCCCTTAAACTAAAATTTGGTGGTGGCTTCCTTAAGAACCTTTCGAAGAATCCTTTCCCGGATTTTTCGGTCGCTACAGTACTCTTTTGTTACAGTCTTGGGTTTGGTACTGCATGCCTTTCCTAGCACCGTCTTGTATCCGTTCTTATGATTGGCCCCTAGCAAAGAGGTAACAATTTGACACACCTTACGAATACTAGCAATTAAATTTCTTCTTTATGTTAACCGTTCCTTTTTTTACTAGATGGGTAAATACGCCACTTAACCACACAAGATGTCTGTCAGACCTTGCTTCATACAGAACAAGGATCGATCACATGGCACATGAAGATTTTAAGTGGTTGCCTTATGATGATGTCACGCTTCCACCAGACGCATGTGAGGGCTCCATCATATGGACTACAAACACATCTATGGTCTGTTTCCATATGGTAGAATGGCACCAGGCGGATAGAGTCAAATTGCAATTTCGCCTTCTCCAAGAGATACCATCAAAACCAACCGATTTGACTGACAAGCACTCAATCACCATGCAGGGACAACATCATGAGAATTGGGCTCAACATCACACTCACTCGATTGAGTTATGGAATGATAGAGAAAATCGATGTGTTGTGGGTCAACCGTGTTATGGAACACCAACACAGTCCGATAAATACATGCGCTGGTTCCTGAAAAATTCAAGGCCATACATTTCCGTCGACCAACAGCTAATGGATCCACGTGCTGTGGCAGATGTTGCTAATGTTGATGAAGAAGATGAAGAACAGGTACCAAGTGCCCCATGTAACACCCTAAATGATTTAATTAAGTAATTGATTAAATTATTTAAAGTTTTGCACTAATTTTAATTATATTAAATTATAATGTAGTATTATATTTAATTGAAGGGAGTGGTATTGGAAATATCGGGACTGCAAGTATTGGCCCAAGAGCCCAAGCCCAATGACTTAGGCTCCTGGGAGTGATGCATTTCGCATCATTGTGCAAGGAAAAGGAAAAGAAAAGAAGCTTGCGAAGAGAGAAGAGAGAAAGAAAAGGAAAATCGGCGCAAAACCCTAGTGTGGAAGGGAGAGAGTGATCGCACCAAGGAGAAGGAAGAAGGAGAAGCTCTGTTGCTGAGGTTTTGTAGGTGACTCGGAGAAAATGACTTTCTACGGTTAATTTAAGGTAAGGGGAGTCTCACTCTATAATAGAGGGTATAATAGGTTGTATGTAGGTCATAGGGTCTTTATTTGATGATATTTGATTGTTGATTGAATTGTTGTTGGATTGAATTTGAAAAGAGCATGAAATCGATTCCTATGCTAGAGTTAGGGTTTATAATATGTTGATTTCGTGTTTTGAGGTGTATATGATGATTTTAATATGAAATTGGAAGTGTTAGAATGTTTATAATATGGATTAAGGTTGTTATTGATGAATTAGTTTAAGAGAAATTGAAGGAATTGAGTTTTTGAGGTATAGGGCGCCAAGTCCCTAGAGAAATGGCGCCACAATGCCTTTATGTGATGGGTGTTTGTGTTGTGTTCTTTGTCAGGCGCCAATTTCCTAGAGAAATGGCGCCTGGGTCACTGTTGCAGGGTGGGTGGTGTGTGTTGTCTTTGCTGGCGCCATATTCTTTGGAGAAATGGCGCTGGGTTTCTTTTTTGTGCGTGTGTGCGAGTTGCCCTTTGCCAGTGGTGCCAAATTCTTGTGAAAATGGCGCCATGTGCAATCGCTGCGATGGTGTGTGTGTGTGCCCGATGTGGGCGCCAAATGAGCGCCAGGCGCCCGAATGGCGCTGTGTCACTTGTTGTGAGTTGTGTGTCTTTGTGTCTCAGGTGCGGGCGCCAAAAGTGGCCGCCCACGCGCGCTGGTTGTGTTTGTGCCAAGTGCGCGGGCGCCAAATGGTTGCCGCGTGGCGCGCTGTTGTGGCGCTAGGTGGGTGTGTGCGTGGGTGTCTAAGTGTTGGGCGCCATTTTGGCGCCCATGGCGCCTAAGGTGGCGCGTAAGTGTGGCAAGAGTGTGTGTGCATGTGACGCAAAGACAGGCGCCAAATGGCTGCCTACTGTTGCGCGTGTTGCCGTTCTTTACTGTGTCAAGCGGGCGCAAAAGTCTTGCCAGGCGCTGAGAATGCGCTTCGTATGCGAGATCGTGTCTCATTTGTGTCTTAGTTTGTTTCTAAGATCCCGTTTCCTCCCCAGCGCCAGAATCTTTGAAAATGGCGCCATGGGTCGTGTTGCCACGGGCGCCAAGTTCTTGAGTTTTTGGCACCTAGTCTTTGTGTTGCACAAAGCGCGCGCGCCAACAGGGGGAAAATGGCGCCTAGTGCTGCCTTGTGTCTAAGTGAGTGTTGTTTTGGTCCCTAGGTGACAGTTTGGTCCTAAGGGTGTTGTTTTGGTCCCTAGGTGACAGTTTGGTCCCTAGGTGACAGTTTGGTCCTAGGTGTGTTGTTTTAGTCCCTAGGTGGTGTTTTGGTCCTAAAGGGTGTTTTAGGTCCTTGAGTGAGGTTTAGTCCTCTAGTTGTGATTAGTCCTTGGGACATGAGTGTGATGAGATAGTGAATGAAGTGATTGATGATGCCATGGGGGCATGAGCCATGGGGGCTAGAGCCATGGGGGCTAAAACTAAAAATTATAATGAGATTGATGATGAGGTGAGAATTAATGTGTAAACTGTGATATTATGAATTGTGCTTGTCGTATGGTCATGGAGTCTCATGCATACATTCGGCTGCGGTCGCGACGTTTATATTGTGATGATGAGGCCATGGGGGCCAGGCCATGGGGGCCAGAGTCATGGGGACTCAATTTGTTGATGATACTGCCATGTGGGCAAATGGTACCACATGCATGACTGCATTGCACTGCATCCATTCTCATAAAAGCATGAGTGTTGTTGGTTGATATTGGTGTGACTAGTTGTGCTGTATAACTGTGTTTGTTTGATGCTGTGATTGTATATACTGCTTATTATGACCTTTATTATATAGTTTGAGACTCACCCCTTTCTGTTGTTGTTTACCACAGGTAGCCATGAGTGAAGGCTTAGTCCCTTCACTTCCCCGAGTCGGTCTGCTCTGATACGTAGCACCTAGGGGATGGGTTTTAGGATCATGACTGTTGTAGTCTTCTTTGCTATTGAACCTTGTATTTTGCTGTTTTACATATTTGATGAGACTGTTGTTTGTCTCTTAGAGATTGTGTTCATTTATGCTGCATGATGTTAGATTTTTCCGGTGTATGGATTGAGTTATCATATTGATAAGGATCCTATTCCCACGTTTTGTTGCTGCTGCGTATTATATTATTTAATGAAGCAATTGTGTTATAATTGTTGTTGTTTGAGCTGAAGTGTAGCACTCCATGTGGAAAAGAATTTTTAAACTCTAATTTTTAATATAAATTGTCGGGTAGAAATGGGGTGTTACATTAGTGGTATCAGAGCAAAAGTTCGGTTTGTCCGGCCATGTGTGTCTGTCTGTCATATTTTGTATGACAATTAGGTGTTCTTAAATTAGTTCTGAATTGTTGTTAATGCTGCAGTGCTAGGTTGATATGGCAAGGAGAGTTGATGCTGCTATTGCTGAGGCCTTGCAAGCCATAGCTCAAGGTTATGGGGACTCGCGCAGAATATTGAGACTCGTTAGTGCGGCTACATTCCGGAGGAAGAACCTCCTACCTTCAGGGAGGTACAACCCAAGATGGTGCTCTGGCATGGTGAAGGAGATTGAGAGAATCTTCAGGGTGATAGGCTGCAATGATGAGCAGAAAGTCAGGTATGGTACACACACTTTAGCTGAGGAGGCTGATGACTGGTGGTTGGAGACCAGTGAGAGGTTAGTGGCTGCGCATGAGGAGGTTACTTGAGGTGGGCCGTGGTTCGAGGGAATTCTTGAGAAAGTATTTTCAGGAGGATGTCGGGGAAGAAGGAGCTGGAGTTCCTTGAGTTGAGCGCGGGAGTATGTCTCGTCTCTCGAGTATCTTTGTCGGAGTTCACCGAATCGGCTAAGTTCTATCCCCATTATCTTGCCGAGGTCGGGTTCTTAATTCTCAAAGTGCATCAAATTTGAGAATGGGTTGGTCGATATCAAGCGTGCTATTGGGTATCGAAGATCGAGTGTTTCTTGATTTGGTTGACTGCTGCAGGATCTATGAGGAAGACAGCAATGCCCGCTCTAGAGTCATGAGAGATCAGAGGGTAAGTTCCAAAATAGGGGTAAGCCATATGAGGTGTCTGCTGATAGAGGTAAACAGAAGTATGCTGGTGGTAGCAGGTATGCTGGTGGTGGTAGGTCTGCTGAGGGTAAGAGGTCTGCTGAGGGCAAGAAGCCAAGTGGGGGAGATGCTCCCGCCGCGATATTGTGTGTTTCAAGTGTGCAAGCCAGGGTCACAAGAGTTTTGAGTGCAAGGCTGGGGGAAAGATATGTTTCCGTTGTGGGAAAGAAGGTCACATGGCATCTGATTGTGATCGTAAGGAAGCAGTGTGTTTCAATTGTGGTGAAGCTGGTCACTTTAGTTCCAAATGCACCAAACCGAAGAAAGAGAGGTCCAGAGGGAGAGTTTTTGCACTAGCAGGTTCAGAGGAGGCCAGGGAGATTAGAGGTACTTGTTTTATTAATGGTTTTTTGTTGTTGCTATTGTTGATCTGGTGCTACGCACTCTTTTATTCTTCTTTATCTGTCTTTGAAAAGTTAAATTTAGTGTTAACTTCTATGAAGAGGAATGGTTATCGACACTCGGCTAAGGGTTCGGTGACTACCCTCTCTATTGTGTGCTAAGTGTCCTCTGTCAGTCTTCGGCAGAGATTTTCTGGTTGACCTTATATGTTTACCTTTGGGTGGGTTGGACGTTATTCTTGGTATGGAGTGGTTAGTAGATAACCATGTGCACATCAACTGTTTCAACAAGTCTGTGAGTTTCCTTCCTCAGGAAGAGGAAGAGCACATTCGTTGTCTCGCGGTCATTTGCATAAGGTAATGAAGGATGGTGGTCATCTGTTTGCTTTGATGGCATCTATGTCTCACGAGAACCAAGTCGTAGTTGAGGGTTGCGGGTGGTATGTGAGTTCCCGAAGTGTTCCACGATGAGATTCCTAGTGTGCCACGAGAGAGGAAGTTGAGTTTGGGATTGATCTTGTGCACAGTACTAGGCACGTGTCTATGGCACCGCGTCTGGGATGTCGACACGAGTTATGCGAATTAAAGAAGCGGTTGGAAGAGTTACTTGAGAAGAAATTTGTGAGGGCCTAGTGTGTCACCATGGGAGCTCGGTTTTGTTAGTGAAGAAGAAAGATGGGAGTATGCGTCTGTGTGTGGATTATAGGCAACTGAACAAAGTGACTATCAAAAATAAGTATCCTCTCCCGAGAATTGATGATCTGATGGAACAGCTGGTAGGTGCTAAAGTGTTTAGCAAGATTGACTTGAGGTCAGGTTATCATCAGATTAAAGTGAAGGATGAAGATATCCAGAAGACCGCGTTCAGAACGAGGTATGGACATTATGAGTACTCTGTGATGCCGTTTGGTGTCACCAATGCACCAGGGGTGTTTATGGAGTACATGAACTGTATCTTCCATAGCCACTTGGATCGGTTTGTGGTAGTTTTTATAAATGATATTCTGGTGTACTCTAAGTCTGAGGAGGAGCACGCAGAGCACTTGAGATTGGTGCTAGAGGTGTTGAAAGAGAAAAAGCTTTATGCTAAGTTGTCAAAATGTGAGTTCTGGCTGCATGAGGTAAGCTTTTTGGGTCATATTATTTCTGGTGATGGTATAGCTGTGGACCCAGCCAAGGTTGATGCAGTGTTGCAGTGGGAGAGCCCAAAGTGCGTGGCGAGATCGGGGAGTTTCTTGGGGTTGGTTGGTTACTACAGGAGGTTCATTGAGGGTTTCTCTAAGCTAGCCCTTCCGTTGACTCAATTGACGTGTAACGGAAGAGCTTTTGTGTGGGATGCTAAGTGTGAAGAGAGCTTCCAAGAGTTGAAGAGGAGGTTGACAACATCTCCAGTGTTAGTGTTGCCTGTGTCGGATCAACCGTTTGTAGTGTATTGTGATGCTTCCAAGATGGGTTTGGGAGGAGTATTGATGCAGGATGGGAAGGTAGTTGCTTATGCGTCCAGACAGTTGAGGACACATGAGAAGAACTATCCTACTCATGATTTGGAGTTGGCTGCTATTGTGTTTGTGCTGAAGATTTGGAGGCACTATTTGTATGGCACTAGATTTGAGGTATTCAGCGACCACAAGAGTTTGAGGTATCTGTTTGACCAGAAGGAGCTGAATATGAGGCAGAGGCGTTGGTTAGAGCTGCTGAAGGACTATGATTTTGGCTTGAACTATCATCCCGGCAAAGCTAATGTCGTGGCTGATGCTTTAAGTCGGAAAACTTTACATATGTCAGCAATGATGGTGAAGGAATTGGAGTTAATTGAGCAATTCCATGATTTGAGCTTGGTTTGTGAAGTAACACCACAGAGTGTTAGACTGGGTATGCTGAGGATTGGCAATGATTTCTTGGTTAGTATCAGGGATGCCCAGAAGTTGGATGTGAAGCTTGTTGACTTGTTAGTTGCAGGTGATCAAGCTGTGGATGGGGATTTCAGATTGGATTCCCAGGGTGTGCTGAGATTCAGGGACATAATTTGTGTTCCTGATGATGCTGAGTTAAAGAAAATGATACTTGAGGAGAGCCAAAGGAGCAAGTTGAGCATTCATCCAGGTGCTACCAAAATGTATCATGATTTGAAGAAACTGTTTTGGTGGCCTGGTATGAAGAAGGATATAGCACAGTTTGTTTATGCATGTTTGACTTGCCAGAAGTCAAAGATTGAGCACCAGAAGCCTGCAGGGTTGATGCAACCATTAGAGGTCCCGGAGTGGAAGTGGGATAGCATTTCCATGGATTTTGTGACTGGGTTGCCAAACACTGTGAGGGGGTTTGACTCTATTTGGGTGATCGTGGATAGGTTGACTAAGTCTGCTCATTTCATTCCTATCAACATCACTTATCCGGTGGCGAGGTTGGCTGAGATTTACATTCAGGTCATTGTGAAGCTGCATGGTGTCCCGAAGAGTATTCTATCTGATAGAGACCCTAGGTTTACTTTTTGGAGGAGTTTGCGGGAGGCATTGGGGTGCAGGCGAGGTTGAGTTGACTTTATCATCCTCGGTGATGGGATGACGGAGAGAACCATTCAGTCCTTGGAGTATTTATTGAGGGCATGTGTGCTGGAGCAGGGAGGTGTGTGGGATACACATCTTCCCTTGATTGAGTTTACTTATAATAACAGCTAGCATTCGAGTATAGGGATGGCTCCATTCGAGGCACTGTATGGGCGGAGGTGTAGGACTCCGTTGTGTTGGCATGAATCTGGTGAGAGTGTTGTTCTTGGACCTGAGGTTGTTAGGGAGACTACAGAGAAGGTGAAGTTGATCAGAGAGAAAATGAAAGAGTCACAGAGTCGGCAGAAAAGTTACCATGATAAGAGGAGGAAAGACTTGGAGTTTCAGGCTGGTGAGCATGTTTTCCTGAGGGTCACGCCTATGACTGGTTTTGGGCGTGACTGAAAGCAAAGAAGTTGACTCCAAGGTTTATTGGACCGTACCAAATCACTGAGAGGGTTGGAAAGGTTGCTTATAGGGTGGCTTTACCGCCTAATCTTTCGAACTTGCACACGCGTGTTCCACGTGTCACACTTCCTAAGTACATTCCGCACTGTCTCATGTGATTCACATGGATGATGTGGAGTGCGTGAGAACCTCCTTTGTGGAGACTATGCCGGTGAGGATTGATGATAGAGAGGTGAAGGTCTTTGAGAGGGAAAGACAATGCTTTGGTCAAGGTAGTGTGGTTGGGAGTTCTTTGGTGAGAGCATGACTTGGGAGCCGGAGAGCGAGGATGCGGGAGTCTATCGAGTTATTTGACTCGGTGTATGAATTTCGAGGACGAAATTTCCTAAGTGGGGAGAGTTGTAACACCCTAAATGATTTAATTAAGTAATTGATTAAATTATTTAAAGTGTTGCACTAATTTTAATTATATTAAATTATAATGTAGTATTTTATTTAATTGAAGGGAGTGGTATTGGAAATACCGGGACTGCAAGTATTGGCCCAAGAGCCCAAGCCCAATGACTTAGGCTCCTGGGAGTGATGCATTTCGCATCATTGTGCAAGGAAAAGGAAAAGAAAAGAAGCTTGCGAAGAGAGAAGAGAGAAAGAAAAGGAAAATCGGCGCAAAACCCTAGTGTGGAAGGGAGAGAGTGATCGCACCAAGGAGAAGGAAGAAGGAGAAGCTCTGTTGCTGAGGTTTTGTAGGTGACTCGGAGAAAAGGACTTTCTACGGTTAATTTAAGGTAAGGGGAGTCTCACTCTATAATAGAGGGTATAATAGGTTGTATGTAGGTCATAGGGTCTTTATTTGATGATATTTGATTGTTGATTGAATTGTTGTTGGATTGAATTTGAAAAGAGCATGAAATCGATTCCTATGCTAGAGTTAGGGTTTATAATATGTTGATTTCGTGTTTTGAGGTGTATATGATGATTTGAATATGAAATTGGAAGTGTTAGAATGTTTATAATATGGATTAAGGTTGTTATTGATGAATTAGTTTAAGAGAAATTGAAGGAATTGAGTTTTTGAGGTATAGGGCGCCAAGTCCCTAGAGAAATGGCGCTTTGTGTAATGTAGCTTGATGGGTGTTTGTGTTGTGTTGTCGCATGCTGGCGCCAATTTCTAGAGAAATGGCGCTGGGTCACTTGTTGCGAGGTGGGTGGTGTGTGTTGTCTTTGCACGGGCGCCATATTCTTTGGAGAAATGGCGCTGGGTTCTTGTGCTGTGCGTGTGTCCGGAGTTTTGCTTGCCGAGCGCCAGATTCTTTGGGAAAATGGCGCCACGTGCCTTTATGCGATGGCGTGTGTGTGTGTGTGTGCGATGTGAGGCGCCAAATAGCTGCCAGCGCCAGAATGGCGCTGTGTCACCGTTGTGAGTTGTGTGTCTTTGTGTTCAGGTGCGTGGCGCCAAAAGTGGCGCCAATGCGCTGGTTGTGTTTGTGCCAAGTGTAGGGCGCCAAATGGTTGCCTGTGGCGCTGTTGTGGCGCTAGGTGGTGTGTGCGTGGGTGTCTAAGTGTTGGGCGCCATTTTGGCGCCATGGCGCTATGGTGGCGCGCGGTGTGGCAAGAGTGTGTGTGTGCATGTGACGCGGCCTGACAGGCGCCAAATGGTTGCCTATTGCGCCGTGTTTCGCTGTGTCTAAGCGAGGCGCAAAAGTCTTTGCGCCAGTGGCACTGGGAATGCGCTGTGTCTCGATTTGTGTCTAAGAGCAGTCTTGCCGGAGCGCGAATCTTTGTGAAAATGGCGCCCGATGGTTGTGTTGCCACGTGGGCGCCAAGTTCTTGAAGTTTTTGGCGCTAGTCTTTATGTGTTACAAAGCGCGGGCGATTTGTGGGGAAAATGGCGCTATCTTTGCTGTGTCTAAGTGGAGTCTTTATTTTGGTCCCCTAGTGTGTGATTTGGTCCTAAGGGTGTTGTTTTGGTCCCTAGGTGACAGTTTGGTCCCTAGGTGACAGTTTGGTCCTAGGTGTGCTGTTTTAGTCCCTAGGTGGTGTTTTGGTCCTAAAGGGTGTTTTAGGTCCTTGAGTGAGGTTTAGTCCTCTAGTTGTGATTAGTCCTTGGGACATGAGTGTGATGAGATAGTGAATGAAGTGATTGATGATGCCATGGGGGCATGAGCCATGGGGGCTAAAACTAAAAATGATAATGAGATTGTTGATGAGGTGAGAATTAATGTGTAAACTGTGATATTATGAATTGTGCTTGTGGTATGGTCATGGAGTCTCATGCATACATTAATACTGCGGTCGCGACGTTTATATTGTGATGATGAGGCCATGAGGGCCAGAGTCATGGGGACTCAATTTGTTGATGATACTGCCATGGGGGCAAATGGTACCACATGCATGACTGCATTGCACTGCATCCATTCTCATAAAAGCATGAGTGTTGTTGGTTGATATTGGTGTGACTAGTTGTGCTTGTAAAATGGTTTTTTTTTGATCTTTGTGATTGTATATTGCTTATTATCACCTTTATTATATAGTTTGAGACTCACCCCTTTCTGTTGTTGTTTACCACAAGTAGCAATGAGTGAAGGCTTAGTCCCTTCACTTCCCCGAGTCGGTCTGCTCTGATACGTAGCACCTAGGGGATGGGTTTTAGGATCATGACTGTTGTAGTCTTCTTTGCTATTGAACCTTGTATTTTGTTGTTTTACATATTTGATGAGACTGTTGTTTGTCTCCTAGAGATTGTGTTCATTTCCGCTGCATGATGTTAGATTTTTCCGGTGTATGGATTGAGTTATCATATTGATAAGGATCCTATTCCCACGTTTTGCTGGTGCTGCGTATTATATTATTTAATGAAGCAATTTCGTTATAATTGTTGTTGTTTGAGCTGAAGTGAGTGTAGCACTCCATGTGGAAAAGAATTTTTAAACTCTGATTTTTAATATAAATTGCCGGGTAGAAATGGGGTGTTACACCCCAAAAACTCAAACCGAACGTCGAGAACGTAACCGTAATCGTAATCGACGTGCGGCACAAACTCAACAAAGTAACCAAATATTTACTCAGACACAAGAATATGTGCATCACCGCCACTCTATCTCCCATACACCAACATTTCAAAACTACCAACCATACAACAAATCAGTAGAACATACTCAGTTTCAAGATACCTCTCGGCATTCTACGGCTGTCAGGGACATTGAAATGTGGCATAATATGTTTGGTTGCTACCCCGGTACTCCCGAATCTCTAATTTATGCTTGTACCCTTCAAGAGCGTACCGGCGGTGCTAGTTCTTCATCAGTTCCCCAATTTTTTCCAGACCCACCTGCCCCTGAGGCCGACGGTGTTAGTTTTTCAACAGTTCCACAATTTTTTCCAGACCCACCTCCCCCACCCCCTGCCTCCACTGAGGAAGAACCGGACAACCACAACGGCATCAACGTACACAGCGTCATCCCCGTCCTCGACAGTGTGGAACTGGGCCTCATCTTCTTTGTTAATATTTTGCTCTAATGTATTATTAGTTTGATTTAAAAAAAATTATTTCAAGTGAAACTTAATTTCAAATTAACGAAGTTGTATTTTTATCAGTTATTAAATTTAAGGTTTTAATGTTAAGTCACATTTAATTCAGTTGGATCAATAATTAAATATTTACTCTTTAATAATGCATTGTGCAGAGTGTATATTGTGCAGAGTGTCCATTGTGCAGAGTGTGCATAGTGCAGAGTGTGCATTGTGCAGAGTGTGCATTGTGCAGAGTGTGCATAGTGCTTAGGTCTTATTTTATTTAACGGCCTAGATTTTGCCGACACTAAACCCTAAAATCAACGGTTATGATCATCCTAAATCAACGGCTCACATACAATCACCTCTATTATAAATACAATCTCAAATTACACTAACATTCACACCAACAGTTTACCATCAACCTATATTTCTAATTCATCCTCTCTTCTCTGCTTCTTCCCAAACACTGTCGCCCAACAACTCAAATGGGAATGGCAGTTGTGCCCAACCCAGTATTCAGATGACAAATTCCTAACCGCCCTTCATCACCGTGGGACTATCACCACCGACGAACATGGTGTTGTCTTTCGTTGTCGTTGCCATATCTTATGTAGGATGAATAAGGACATCACCTTCGCCCAACTGAAAGAAAAGGCTGAGAGGAAGATTCGTCCAGAGGGAGTGTGGCGTAAAGACGTGGATCGTATACGTTACTGAAAGTACAACTGTGGAGATGACAAAACTGGGTATTTTTCAGTTATGGAGATCTGCAACGACAACGACGTTCGGGCAATGATGGTATTTCATGCTACACTTCCGATGGGGCAACAAATATTGGAGTTGTACGTGGACACAAGACGCACTCCAGAAGAAGTCATTCATCTTCTGCAACAAACACCACTCGCACCACAGCAATCCATACCGCAAAGAGTCATTACCCACTCCTGTACACTTCACTGTCAGGGTTATGTCATTTGCAGGGAAGAAGATGGTGTGTTTTTTGACGCTCCAAACATCATTCATTTCAGGCTTAAGAACAACATCACATTCACTGAACTGAAAGAAAAACTAACGGAAAAGGCGCACCTAGAGGGAGAAGAGCAAGAAATCACCTGTATCGTTTATCGAAACCCCACATCTGTAGACGTCATCGTCTTCGGTGGTACACCTTGACTATCAAGAATGACGAGGACGTTCGAAAAATGTTTAAGAAACATGAGACGTTTCAACCTTTGACTCGCACTAGTCTTGAATTGTGCGTCGAAACCACAATCTCCATCAATGAGATCATCCGTCGGATTATCCCTCCAGTGATCCGATGGTCACTACCTAGGCATCCTTGGTAGAAGTGGAAGTAGTTTCAATCTTTGCATCTTGTTGTATTTTGTTTTCATCTCGTTTCGTTTTTAATTTTCTGTCATTGTATTTCTACAATTTCTGTTGTTCATTTCACTGTTTCTCCTATATTATATTATGTTCCAATTTTTAATCTATTAATTTTGTTTTTGTAAATATTAAAGTAATTCAATTATAAATAGGTTTAATAAATTTAATATATTTTTTAAATTAAATTTATATTTTTACAAATTTAAATATAATTAATTCAAAAAATAAAAAAAATGCAGTTCAGAAGTCACCCTGTTGGGGGCGACTTCTGAACTACAAAGTAAAAAAAAATATTGAAAATTTAAGTTTAGAAGGTTGTATGGTGGGGGGCGACTTCTTGCCTTAAAAAAAGTGAGGTACTTTGGTATATAATTTATAAAGTGGTGTATTTGAGTAAAATTTATTTTTGGGGGGCAGTCGTTTTTTGCCTCATCTCTTATTTCTCTCTCAAAATTCATTAATAATATAACCCTACAGCTCTACTTCACCGCTTTCCTCGACGCCGGTTTCGTCCACTCTGCCCTCTTCCGATTGTCGACCGAATCATTTGCTTTCTTTCGATCGACAAGTGTTGCAGATCTGCCTTGTATCTCTGATTCCGTCGCAGCTCTGCTACGACCCGCGATTACCACGTGTCCACGCGGCCGCTGCTTCTTCTTTCATCTGTTTCTTGTTGCTTGTGAGTCTCACCAATCACCTATCTCTCTCTATTTCCCTCGATTCTCCTCAAACCTAATGCTAACATTTCATTTCCTTTTTTGACTCTCGCTAATTCGCTACTGTTTTGTGAGATTGCTTCTGTTAAATGTCATTGTTTTGCGGCTGATGCTGTTGTTAAATTGATTCTTTGAACAGATTTGCAAATATCTAGTGTGCTGATTTGCAAACGAAGCCGTTGAGAGTTTGATATCATCATTATTCTTATTCTCAGTTTAGCTGCTACAAATATCATAACTTGTTTTTAACTATTTATATGTTTTATTTACTTCATTTCTTTTCTCATCCATCTTATTTATATGACAACCGAGTCAAAAATGAAAATGGATGCCCCCACTTTGCAAGACTATTTAGAGCGTCTAGTGACTTATATTGAGAAATAAGTGTTCATGATTATTGATAATTTTTCAAAACATGAAGTCAGTAGAGGATAATTATAAGCATATATCTAATTCTTTTTATTAAAGATCTTAAGATTTATATTAAGTTAAATAGTTTGACCCCACTGACGTAAAGACGTAGGTCCTGGATATGCCACTGATTGAGTTCGTAGCAACGTGGGTTTTAGGTAGTAGAGTTTGTGCCTGAGCTGAGACATCCAAATGATGCTGGGAGATTGCGCAAGGGCTTTGAGTTGTGTTAAACTATGAAATGAATTTCATGGTGATCCCACCTGATGGAAGTGGTAAATTGTTTACTTCAGTTGTCATGGATGACTGGTTTCTTCTTGAATCAAGTTTCAATTGATGAATTTTGTTAATATGGTATATCCTTATAGTTTTATGGCTGGAGATTGGATGGTATACTGTACTGGTTGTTAACTAGTTGTAACATATAAAGGCAATATAAGCATTTTGAGTGCATTTTCTATCTGATAGCTCTATGTTACGAATTGAATTTTATGAGCAGAAGCAGATTCAATGAGTTTGTATATTTTATTTTGATATTTGATTTCCAATTAGTAATACGTACTGATTTTTAAAAAGCCTTTTTTCTTTTTTGGTTTTTTGGGTAAAACAATATAAGAAGTTTTTTTTTTTTTTTTTTCATTTTTAAGACTCAATATTTTCAATGTCTTAGATCCATGGTGGGTCTTATACTTTGTATTAGATTAGTTGAGAAATTTAAATTTAATTGCTGGAAGTTTTGCTTCTAAATGCCAAATGATGCTGGGAGACTGCGCAAGGGCTTTTAGTCAACTATCATATCGGTTGTTGACAATGAAATGAATTTCATGGAGATCCCATCTGATGGCAATGGCTTTTACTTGACAAATATTTGTTTTTGAAGAGTTCAGTTGCATCATACCATAAGTGTTAGGCTTTGCTTCATTGCTGGAGATAGGAAGTATTTGTGAGATAACATAGACCTTTGTCAGAAATTATATTATATGTGGAAATGTCCATATGAGGACGTTCGAGTCAGCTCCTTTAAATCATGTTTAAGGCTACATGAGCATTCATAAAATGTCTCGTGTATGTTGGACATTTATCTTATGTCTTGAACGTAGAAATACATGATCATAACCAATGGGTTTTCCTGTTTATTTGTATTTTTTGCCATATTCTTATGGTTGCCGACCTTATTGACAGAAATGGTATGGTAGCAAAAATCTTTTGCTTAAGCTAGGTGGTCACTAAGGATTTTGTTTTTATTGAGATGCTTTTGTGATGTTTGCTTACTTCATATCAGGATTGGTGTTTTGGTGTTTTGTTTCTTATAAAAAAACTGTAACCCCTGTATATGCTCTTCTATGGTCTTGGTGATTTGGTGTTTTGTTTCTTATAAAAAAGACCCGAGGTAGTATTTAGTAAAACCTAACTTTAACTTGCTGCTCCTACTTTTCAGGAAGCCTTTTATTTGGGTCAAGCTTTATTGTGTCTTTTTTTTTTTTCATTTTTAAAAAAATTCAATGCAGTTTAAGGTTTGAAATTTTTAGTGTCTTAGATTTGTGGAGACATTGGTGAGTCTTTGTATCAGATCAGTTGAGAAATATGAATCTAAACCGGTTGAATGTACTGTTTTTATATTCGCCTCTTCCCTCTACTGTTGTGTTGTGTTGTGTGTGTGCTGTTTTTATGTCTGTCTCTTTCTCTATTGTTTATTCTGGTTCTCCCCCGCCCCCTCCCATTTCATGTTGCGCACCCACCCACATATTTTATGTTTTGTCATGAAGCATTTACATGTAAAACATCTTTTTACTTTTTATATATACTAATTTATACACAAACATTCATATTATTCATCTAATTTCAGATAGATAAATGAAGCATATTGTAAAGATTTTGACGTTGGTGATTGCCATCACTGCTTTATGGGTTGGCCTTCTACAAACTTCTATGATTCCACGAAGTCACACATGGCTGGTAGGTATCTTGTCATCATATGCTTTATTTTTAATTTTTATGTTCTTTATTTGGTTTTTGGTACACGGTTGTTTTGGGGAGGGAATGGTTTTCTGTTTTCAAAGCTAGGGCACGTCATGTGCCTAGGAAGGGGTGCATGTAGAGAGTCTACCAAGGAGGATAAATGGAGGATGAATTCAAAGCTTAGCCTTACAAGCAAAGTTCATTGATCTTTTCCAGCTTAACCTAACCTTTTGATGTGTAGAATCTAAAAGTCTTTGTTATTTGAGAATGATAGAATGTTTTCATTGATTGAACAGAATGATTACAATTGTATTTATATCATGCTGGATATACTGATATCTAACAGATTCCTAACTGCTAACAGAACAGAGTTAGTTTCAAACTGAAACTAACTTTACAACTAACTGAACAACAGATATTTAAACTATACTATTTCTAATACATCCTTCATTCCCCCCACAAGCTCAGAGGTGTGAAACACTCTGAGCTTGTCACGAAAGTAGCAGAACATCTGTTTGGACAGGGCCTTTGTCAATACATCAGCAATCTGAGCCTTGGCAGGAATATATTCTACAATCAGGGATTTGTTCAATACTTTCTCACGAACAAAGAAGATGTCCAACTCCATGTGCTTGGTACGTGAGTGGAGGACTGGGTTGTGAGTCAAGGCAATTGTACTTTGATTATCACAGAAAATGACTGGTGTGGGAACAGCAACTTGTAGTTCATGAAGCGGTGGATCTGAATCCACAGTACTTACTGCAGCAACTAGTGCTAAAAGCACGTACTGTCAGCAGAGGATTTGGCAACTAAAGTTTGTTTCCTAGACCACCAAGAGATCAAATTAGGGCCTAGAAAGACACAAGCTCCTGAGGTTGACCTTCTATCATCAATATCTGATGCCCAATCAGCATCACAAAAGGCACGAATAGAGAGAGGACAGGCTGTTGTGGCTGGTACAAATGTCAAACCAATATCAATTGTGCCTTTGAGATATCTCAAAATTCTCTTAACAGCAGACCAATGTGATTGAAGTGGTTGGGCCATGAATTGACACACCTTGTTGACAGCATACCCAAGTTCCGGTCTAGTGATTGTAGCATATTGCAGTGCACCTACCACACTTCTATAGAGAATAGGATCTTCAAAGAAATCTGTTCCATGTCTAGATAATTTGAGATTAGTGGGAAGAGGAGTAGCAATGGGTTTGCAATCATCCATACCTGCCTTATGAAGTATGTCTCGTATGTATTTGGCTTGGGATAGAGAAACAGCACCAGATTTGAGATGTTTGCACTCAATTCCAAGAAAGTAGTCTAATGAACCCAAGTGTTTCAAAGAGAAGGCAGCAGTCAGTTTTGTGATGACAGATTTCACTAGTGTAGAAGATGACCCAGTAACTAGAATGTCATCTACATAGATCAAAACAAAGATGGATTGGCCACCACGTTTGTAAGTGAGAAGGGAAGGATCACACCTAGATTGAGTAAAGCCAAAGCTAATGAGAGTCTTGGTTAAACTTTCATACCAAGCTCGTGGAGCTTGTTTTAGACCGTAGATAGCTTTGTTAAGCTTGCAAACAATGCCCTTATCACTGGTGGTGAATCCTGGAGGTTGAGCCATATAAACATCATCATGAAGGGTACCATTGAGAAACGCATTGTGGACATCTAGTTGTTGAATGGTCCAACCAAATGTGAGAGCAAGAGATAATATAATTCTGACTGTGACAGGCTTCACAACAGGAGCAAATGTATCCTTGTAGTCTTGACCATACTTTTGAGTAAACCCCTTTGCCACTAGCCTAGCCTTGTACTTGTTAATACTACCATCCGGATTCTCCTTGATTCTGTATATCCATTTGCAACCTACAAGAGTTTTTCCTGGTGGTAAAGTGGTTAATTGCCAAGTATTGTTAGAGATCAAAGCATCATACTCATCTTTCATGGCCTTAGCCCAAACATGGGGTAGAAAGGGCTTGTTGAAGAGTGGTTGGTTCAGTGGTTGTGAGGTTGATATTTGGATAGAGGGGTGGTTTAAGGCTTCCTGTTTTAGATCTAGTGAGCATGGCATGTTGGTTTGGATTGGGAGGTGGAGAAGGAGAGTGTGAAATAGGTGAATCTGGATCTATGGTGCTAGAGGCCGTAGATGGGAGAGGAGTGGCTGGAGGTGGTTGTGAAGGGCTAGGAGTGTGCATATGGTGAGGTATGGGTGAGATATTAGGAGAAGGTGAAGTGTAGAGTGGCTGGGTTGGAGTGGCAGTATAGGCAGCAGGTGAGAGTGCATGTTCAGTGGGTCTTGTATGATGAGTGGAAACAACATGTAATGGGTGTGAGTGTGTTGTGGCAGTGGGTGTGTGATTAGTGCTAGTAAAGCTTAGCTTATGATTAAATGGAAATGCTTGTTCATTGAAAATAACATCTTTGGAGATGTATAATCTACCAGACTTATCAAGACACTTATAAGCTTTGTGAGAAGAAGAATAGCCTAGGAAAGTACATTCAGCAGACCTAAACTCAAGTTTGTGATTATTGTAAGGTCGTAGTAACGGGTAACATGCACAACCAAATGTACGAAGGAAGAGAAAATTAGGAACCTTGTTAAACAATACTTGAGATGGAATGGACTGAGTTTTAGCAGAAGGTAACCTATTAATGAGGAAGACAGCAGTATGAAACGCGTGATCCCAGAATTGATAAGGAAGATAGGAGTGAGAAAGAAGAGCAAGGCCCATTTCAACTATGTGCCTATGCTTTCTTTCAATCACACCATTTTGATGATGTGTGTGTGGAGCAATTATTCGGTGAACAATACCCAAATCAGCTAAGAAACTCTTAAAAGGACGGAACTCACCCCCCCAATCTGACTGTATGGCTTTAATTTTCCTATTCAATTGAAGTTCAACTAAAGACTTAAATTGCTTGAAAACAGTGAGAGATTCAGACTTATTTTTCAAAAAATATATCCAAGTATATCTCACTTTGTATGCATCAACAAATGAGATATAATACTTATATCCCATTGAAGATTCCATGGCAAAGAGTCCCCAAAGATCACAATAGATAAGTTCTAAAGGTTGAGAGTATCTTGTCGGAGAAGCGAGGAAGAAGGAAGTTTATGTGCTTTACCCATGCAACAATCTATACAAAAATCAAGTTCATTTCTTTGGAAAGATGAAAGATTACAAAGGGTAAGTACATTATTGAGAGTAGCTAAACTAGGATGCCAAGGCGTTTATGCCATTTAAAGAACAAATTTGAAGCAACTACTGATTAGAGTTAATAGTGGGTCTTGTATTACAATGAGAACTAGAATTTTGAGAAACTAGAGATCTTTGTCGAAGTGGATACAATCCATCGCCACCAGAGGACCATGAGAAGCTCTTGATTAGAAACACGAGATTTCATAACATAATGGTGAGGTGGAATTGAACATAAGCATCATTATCATAAGCCGATTTACTAGAAATCGAGGTTTTTATTAAGTGTAGGAACATGTAGGACATTATTTAAGTGTAATTGTGTGTGAGGTTGTATAGGTGATGGGAATGAGTAATTGCTAATAGATTGTACTCTCAAGCCTTGACCATTGCCTAAGTAAACATGATCCAAATGTGATGGGGTGGAGGTGCTCCAGCGAGGCATATTGGTGACATGATGAGTAGCGGTGTGTCCATAGGAGCAACATATGATGGCATTATAGTAGGGAAGGCTGATGTGGTGATGTGAGCTTGAGGAGTTACTGGTGATTCTCGAAAGCGATCCACGGGGAGCATTTTGAGTAGTTGGCACGATATATTGGTAGGATTTCCTTGTTGGAATTGAGGCGGATTGAATGCGGCGATTGAATGCGTGATAGCATTGTGAAGCTTCATGACCCATTCTCGTAGCGGACCGACGACATCTTGTATCGCACGGCCACCGCCACGCGCCGTTCCGGCCACCACGACGGCCGCCACGGCCGCGTGAGTTCGAATTGCCCCGATAACCGGCTTGATTCCATTGTTGTTGACTTGAATTGGCGTTTGAATTGGGGTTAGGGTTCGTAAAATTGATTTGGGAATTATTTTGGGAATTAGGGTTAGGGTTCCCAATTGAATCAAATTGAAGTTTGTTTGAGTGAAATTCGGAGAGACCTGACCTCTTTCTTGATCCGTTGTTTGGCTATTTTACGTTTCTTGCGCTTGCGCTATGATAAGGCCTTGATTTCTTCCAAATCAAACCATTGTATCTTACTGTTGATAATTGTTGTCAACGCATCGTATTCAGCAGGTAAGCCCTCCAAGATCACATCAAGTTGATCTTGAGTGGTTACACTCTCACCGATTGACAAAAGCGAGTCTGCGAGGAGTTTAATCTTTGCAAGAAACTCAGTGATTGAAGAATTTCCTTTCTTGGTTGTGCGAAGCTCGGTACGTAATTGACGAGCCTGCGCCTTCGTTTTTGACTGAAACGTTTGATGAATCGAGTCCCATAGTTGATAGGTATACCTGCAACCGATCACGGAGGGAAGGATTTCTGGTGATAAAGAAGACTGAAGCCAAGATAGCAAGAGTTGATCTTGCGGTTCCCATTGAGCGTATGCGGGATTTTCACACGGTTCTTGAGACGATCTTCATCATTGAGGAACTGAGGCGGTATCTCCGGTGAAATGCAGTACCGGTGCAACCGATGAGCGCGCAGGACAGGCTCAATTTGCTGAAGCCAAACCAAGTAGTTCTTCTCTGTGAGTTTGGTAGTAATCTTGTAGTTGAAGCTCGATAATGGTGGAGCAGCGGAGTTTGTAGAGTTAATTGTTGTTGATGAGTGGAATGGTGAGGAACCACCGTGAGAAGACGTCATGATTGACGTAGAAGGAATGAGCGTGGTGAAGGATCAACCACGATGGTGGTGAGTGCCTTCTGATACCATGTAGAATCTAAAAGTCTTTGTTATTTGAGAATGATAGAATGTTTTCATTGATTGAACAGAATGATTACAATTGTATTTATATCATGCTGGATATACTGATATCTAACAGATTCCTAACTGCTAACAGAACAGAGTTAGTTTCAAACTGAAACTAACTTTACAACTAACTGAACAACAGATATTTAAACTATACTATTTCTAATACATCCTTCATGATGCATCTTTATAAATTTTTTTGAGAGAATTATAGTCCACATAATGCTGACATTCTGTCCTCTGTGCAGCTACCAATCTATTTTGTTGTGTCTTTAGGATGTTATGGTCTATTAATGGTTGGAGTTGGTCTGATGAATTTCCCTACCTGCCCTCAAGAAGCCCTATTGTTGCAGAAGGTATTTTCTACTTCTGTTCATTAAAGATTGTGTTGTTATATAATTAATTCAATGATGTGTGCTTTTATAGTCCTACTTCCTATAGAACATGGATGTTCAGTGATGTGTGCACATGTGGAGTTTACTCTCTTCTAGAATTGTGTGTAATATATGCACTTACTCTCCCACGTTGATTTTCATGGTTTGAAGCATGGTTTGAGTCTCACTCAATTGTTCGTCAATATTCATTTACCACTAGAATTGATACTGTTTTCACCAATATCCTTTCGCCTTTCCCCCATATTGGACATTTGAGTCTGCACTAGACATAGGAAAACATTGGTGATAAGGATCCCAGTCCCCATGTATGAGTTATTCACTGCTGTTCCAATGCCAAATAGTGCTTCAATTGTCATAAATATAAATATCAACATGTATTTTATCCTCTCAAATGCTCCTTTAGGCTTTAGCTGTTAAACAATCAAGAATCAGGACAAAATGATTATAGCCTAATGTTGGATCCATAATTAATACTCAGATAAGGTCTGTCTGCTGAGGACATTGTTGTGACCAGATGATTATAGCCTAATGTTTTTGGTGCATCGCTGAAAAATGTTGCTTATTATGTTGCTTCTTCTCAGGACATTGTTGAGGCCAAGGAATATTTGAAGCAAAGAGGAGTTGATGTTAGTACCAGCTGATTTTGGCTGTAGATCTTCCATGAAGTTTAAAATCAGCTGCCGGAAATTAATTACCTGACTAATTTAGAAATTGTTTAGATTTCGGCTATTTTATCATTGATTGTTTTCTTCCCTTGATGATTATTATTTTCTGTTTTTGTTGTAAGTCTATATTGTTTAGGAACACAAGAAATAAAGATGAATTAACCTGTCATGCTTTTTTCTTATCTTATTGTGACCCTTTTTCTCTTCTGATACTGCTAAAGATTTGTAATTATGATTCCTTTCAATGTTAGGATTTTCTAATTTACTGTCTAATTACACGACACTATCAAGATCAGTTAGAAAACTTAAAATCTATTTGGTCGAAAGGTACATGGCAAGTGGCAACTCAATTTTGGCCTAATTCATCCTTATAAAAATTGATTACCGGACTAAAAGTGATTACCAGATTATAAACTCAAACTCTGATGGATTCGCGTATATGATGTTCCACAAGAGTACTAGAGAGCACGAATATTACTTTAGATTGTATATGCATAACTGCATCACATTAGATAGTAAATAAAATCATGTGGAGCATTTAGCATTGTAAAGCCTGAAATCTGAAGTGAAGGACAATAGTTCAACAGTGCAAAGCTCATGCTACTTGTGAAATCAAGCTGCAGTTTTATAACGATATATATATATATATATATATATATATATATATATATATATATATATACTGCATCTTTTATTTATGCATCGATCAAACTGTGAACAAAAAGAAACTATCTGCCTTTTAGACACCCCTAAATTCATAAACACAAGTACTGGTAGACAGATTTCAAACCGTTGTTCAATTTTAATTAAGAAACAAATATATCCAACCTTCCCAATAAATTTTGCATATTTGCACAGTTGGCTAGAGAAGTCTTCAAAAATATGAGCAGACTCAACAAGTTAATCAACTTTCATACTTTAGAGGTTAGTCACCAAAAGATTTGTTTATATCCCAATGAAAAATGTCCCCACATGCACTAAGTACAGAGAAGTTCAACTTTGTAATTGTATGCATCTTTCCATTTTATTGAGAGCCACTGGCAAAGTGCATGCACGGTGAGCCAAAATACAACAGCGTCTCAAATTAAAAAAAAAAACACTAAGCAAACATTGTTGGACACTAGACCGTATCAGCGTCTCAAATTATAACAATGGAGGCCGGATAGCTTTTTGTCTATCTCGGCGTGTCAAGTTTACATGTGCTTTATGTAGAAGAATATGTCTCTCCCTTTATCTGTACTCTAAGCATTCTATATATAGAGTCTGAGTCACCCCTCAGCGGTTACTGATGGTGGTTTCTTTATCTTCTCTTCTGATGGGCTTAATCGGGTCTCTTCTTGTATGGGTCGAGGTCTTCATGTAAAGTTGGAAGATGGTCCGCCTTGCAGTGTGTCGAGCCCAAAATTCCATGACGGTCCACAGCCCCCCAAGCGCGAGCTCTGTAGGGGTGAAGCGCTTAAAGTTCTTGATTGCTGTCGAGTTCTTTTGGAGTCTCCGCTGAACAAATCTAATAAATCTAAGTGTAGTTCTAGGTGTATTAATTTTTTTTGGAGTCAATAGCTTGCCTGAACTAGAATAGCCTGATTTAGTTTTATTTGTTTTTGCATCTTGAAGTGCACCTGCAATCATATGAGAAGAAGAGTAGTAGTCTGTTCGACTTATCCAGTGCACATGCATATACATTGATATTCATTTTGACTTTGTCATATCGTTAAAATCATGAACTCATGTAGCACCAAATCATTGAAGTCAAACTTTAAATAAAAATTGATGAGTAAATTACCCTCTAACTGAATGTCATTGTTATCATTGCGGTTACGGAAGGTCTTTGGTCGAGTTGATGACGAACTCAGCGGAGTTGATGAATCCATAAGAAACTAGATGCTCATATTTAATTAATTAAATACTGGTAAGGAGAGATAAAACCTGGTGTTAGTTTGCTCGGTTATTCTTGATATGGTCTCAAGTGTATAATTTGTTTTCAAGTTCTTCTTTAGCTCGATTGTTTCAGCTCCCTCTAGTGTGGGCGAGTTAGACTTAGTTGGCTCACCAGTAACTTGCTTTAACCTGTGTGGACCAATAATTTAGCCTTAATGTTGTGTTCTCTGAGTTGACTTCCATATTTGAATTAATCTTTGTCTTCACGACGAGCTTTTGAACTGACTGGCGCGCTTTTTGTTGATTTGCGACCTTGAATTGAGTGAGTGCCGACTAGGTATTGCCTGTGTGCATCCTACAGGTATGAGGTTAACATGCCCGAAGTGTCAAAAGAACTTCACCTTATGTGTTCGGTCGATGTTGTGGTTGAGCTCCCTAGCTCGACTTTATTGGCTATAGGTCGGCTTTAGGCTTCCTAATCTTTTGTAGTCGTTGCCGATCTGGTGGTTTTTCTTTTTGCATTTAAAAAATGGTTGCATGGGTGGCTCTTGGGGCATGAGGTCAATAAGGTGTCTTTATGCTCGTTCGACGAGTTGTGGTATGAGCCCCCCAAGGCACGATTTTATTATCATCAATGGCCCTTAAATGGATGCACTATGTTTGTGTTTAACTCGGTTTCATTTATCTCATGAAAGATGGTCTTGTGTGGATCTCTTCGGTCGTTGACTTCATTATGCGTCCCTTCCTTTGCTTAAATATACTCAGTTCATCCCAAGGGGACTTGACCTCGGTGGTGGTTTTCCTTTTGGAAGGTTTGGCGCATGGATCACCTCATGTAGGATTGACTCTTGGCTCACCTTGTGGAGTTTTGGCTCCTAGCTCACCTCATGGAGGTTTGGCTCTTGGCTCACCTCTCGATGGTTTGTCTTGTGGCTCACCTCTTGGAGGTTTGGCTCTTGGCTCACCTTCAGAGGTTTGGTTCTTGGCTCACCTCATCCAGGTTTGACTTCTTTTTTATAATGGTTGCCAACCTGGTGACTTTTCTTTTTGTTTAGGTTTGGTTTGTCCCAGGGGAATTTGACTTCGAGATAGTGTGTTACTAATAACCCTCATTTATGATGGTTATTACTTGCTTTCCAAGCTTGTTTTTAAGTGAATTTATTAGCATGATTGTATGAGTTAGTGTGTAAATAAGTGTTTAGGTTAGAACTAATGGTGCAGGGTTGAACCGGTTTGAATTGGGCATATTTATGCCCTTTGTGCTTTTAATTGTATTTGGTGTAAGTGATGCAGCAACAGGTGCGTGCGCATTAGTGAAAATGCGGAAGATGAGAGAGAAAGCTCAGAGGAATGCGAAAAACACGGAAATTGAGGCAAGGACAGCTGTCAGAGCTGTATGGCACGGAAAGAGGTGACCTCATGAGGATTTCCACAATTGTCATTTAACCTAGGACGCATTTCTCAAAGAAGATCATTTTTAGGGGTGCAATGGCCACTATAAAAGCAAGTTTCTCATTCGTCATTTGGATGCTCTGCCGTCAAGAGGAAGTTTAGAGATAGCTCCTCATAGCGTGCTTAGCTCACCTTCATTACCAAATTTGATACATTCTTTGAGACAATTCATGACAAAGATCACCGGAATTGCATTTCTCTTGGTGGATTTCTACTTAGAAGAGCTGGATCAGAAATCCATTGTCACCATTGGAGCTCCTTTACTATTCTCTCTCTATAGTATCATTTCTTACCTTGAAATTTGTAATATGACTTCTACTCTTATGTTTAAGTTATTTTCCATGTTTTGTAAGCTCAATATGAGCTAAATACTCATAGTTGAGATGCTGGATCTGATGTAGCTAGATTTATTATGTGATTAATGAAGTATGTTTAATGTTGTGCATTTTACCTTGTGTGCTATAATATTTCCATTTTAGAATAGGATTGGCCGTCTATTCTAAATAGCATTTATAAATTCAGAGATGGTTTGTAATTAATCTCACAAGGTAATATGGGTAGTGGACATTAACGAGAGATCTTGATGTGCCTTGCTTAACCACAGAGATAGGAGAGCATAACCCATAAGGTGAATCTGCTGTAGGTGCTCAAGCGACTAGGAGGTACTTCTTTAGGGTTTAGAGATAAACTCTTGCAAGGAAACCTAGTGTGAAGTATTCGAGAGAATAACGTCTTATTGTTCAAAGACCTAATCTTTGCGCAAACATTGAACATACACTTAATTTCATATTAATGAAGCTCTTCAAGTGAATGCATCTCACTTGTTCTCATCACCGATTTCACATTACCCTTTACTTTTACTCTATTGTTTTATGTTACTCAAAACTTGTGTGTCATTTACTTTCTTCACTAAGCTCGTTAATCAAATTAAACTTTCAAGATTAAGCTTAAATCCTCGTGGGAACGATCTCACTTACACTCTATATTACTTGTTAGACAGTGTATACTTGCACTATCACGTTTTCTCACAACAGTTACTCAACTTGAGACGAGGAGGTGAATCTCAATGAGAGTTGATCTTTAATAGTCTTTTACTCGACATGGGCCGAGAAGGGGCGTCTCTTTGAGATTTGACCTTTAGTAAATTGCTTGATTTTTTCCTTGTCAAGTCATTGCATTTGCTTCCTTGTCAAGTCATTGCATTAGCTCAGGTCTTGGATCTCAAACCTTTATTTGAATAATTAACCTCCTTCAAACACGGGAGCATTAAGCTATGTGTGATTTAAAGGGATCTGTTTGTAAGCAATTTTCATTGAGTGCATTTCAATTTTAATGCATTATGAGCCCCAGCGTGGCATAGTAAGGGTACACTTGGTCTTACATGCTTTGAATGAGTTGTTTTGTGGTCGGGTAATTTTTGAGGGAGCCGATTATGCTTGTAGATCGAGCTCATCTTATTGATTTGACTATGGGGTTAGCCGCCCAAGTGTAGCGTGGTAGGGGTTTATACTCGGGCTTACATGTTGTGTCCGAGTTATTTTTGAGGTGTACACTTGCTTGGGCAAGTATTTCCTTTATCCCGATCGGTGGTGTGAGCTTAGTTTATGAATAACCGGATTTCCGACTTATGATTTAGGGGAGGAACCATGGAGTTAATGCTTGTTTGATAGTTTTATCCAATGGTTGATTTTTACTTACTTTAGAAATAGTAAGTTACAATCTACTGCCTCCAAATGTCCCTATGCTGGTTTGACCTTTTATGATGATGAGGTTGAGATCTCCAGTTTAAAATGAATTGGAGGAGATAATCGATGGGTGAACTGTCCCTAACCGAGGCGAGCTTGGTCAATCTTGGCCGAGGTTTGGTGTCCATTGATTATGTTTTATTTGCTTTTAAAATTGTAAATGGGAGTATCCTCTTAATAGAGGCATTTTAACCCTTGAAGCACTGCATTTTGCTTTTTAGTTGCAATAATGCGTGCAGAAAAGAATTTTGGCTGAATGTTTGTGTTATCACTGCAGCTCAATAGTAAAAGGAGTTTTGGCCGAGTTTATTAAACTCAGAGGTTTAATTTTACCTCGAGTTTATTAAGACTCAGAGGGGGTAACTGTGGAGTGAAACATGATCCACTTGTTTTGTCCACAAGTTCCCTTTTTCTTACTTAAGATGCAGTAAGAGGGAGTATCTCTTTTTTGCTAAGAGTTTTAACCCAATGATCCTCAAGTTTATTAAGACTTAGAGGTTTAATTTTACCTCGAGTTTATTAAGACTCAGAGGGGGTAACTATGGAGTAGAACGTGATCCACTTGTTCTATCCAAAAGTCCCCTTTTTCTTACTTTAGATTAGCAAGAGGGAGTATCTCTTGTTTTTTGCTAAGAGTTTTAACCCAAATGTTGTTCCCAAATCGGTTTGACCTTTAATGGAGGGTAGGTCGAGGATCTCCGATCATTTATTTGAGTGGGAATTTGATCAAATTGCTTAACTTGGGCCCAGCCGAGGTGGCTTAAACCGTCCTTGACCGAGGTTTGGTAGAAGCAAAATGTAAATAGTAGAGAAACAACTTTTCAACTGACAAGTCTCGTTAAAAACTCCCAGTGGGATAAAAGAGTATTTGCCTGGTTTTACTAATTGATGATATGATGTCTGTGGAAGGGAATGTTGGCCAAGTGTCTATGTTATCACCGCGGCCGAATAGTAATAGAACAAATCAAGAGTCGAAAACAATTTTTCAACTAATCAATTAATGTACTTTGGAGAAATCAATGTTAAGCATGAATATTCAATTGTATCGAGTGAATGGAAAATGTCCGACTTAACAAATTGTTTCGTCGCAAATGAAAGGTAAAGTAGTTGAAAGATTATTAGTAAAAACTTAATGCTCATCATCAGTAATTAAACAACCGAAAGTTATCCATTCACATACAACATTTTTCAGCAAAGTTCGTTTACAAACCGGAGGTTATTTGTAAAGAAGCAGTTGCGTAAAATTGAAATGAAATGAAATAAAGGGATGAGTAGTTCTTGAAATACTACCACATAAGTATGAAATGAACTCCTCCATAAATACTGATAGTAACATTGATTATAATTTGCTACTAAACCAGTCAGTTTAAAAAATCACATGTTAAAGTAGGAATTAGTTTATCAATCAATAAAAATGGTCTACTCTACGTGATCAATGCACGACAATTGCAAGGCAAGAAAAATCAATGTTTGGGTTTTTATCCGAAAAAAGTCATCCGCAGAGGAACTGGTTCATCAAAACAAGATACCTTTTTTTTCAAACTCAAAGTAATTTATCAGGAATCAATTAACATTCAGCAAGAACGCATGAAGGGCGGAAGAATTTTTTAAGATTTGACTTCCCCCTCGAGCACAAAAGGACATATAACAATTAAATAAATGATAATAAAACAATTCACAAACTTATGTTGGTGAGTTGAAGTACGATTCTGGCTGGTCTTCGCAGAGAATTCCGAGATATCATATGTGTGTGATAGAATCCAATAAGGATTTTAACCATTGCCGAATAATTCAGAATGGTGTCTACAACAACTATGGTGTGGTGTTGCTTACAACCCATGGAGAGTAAACAAGATTTGGGTTTTTCATATATCAATGATATTCAGGAAATCATTTTACATCGCCTTGCTTCATTTCAGCGTCTTCCATTTGAGAAAGCTTCTTTGACCTCTGAATTTGATGACATGAGAGAAGGAACTGCAGCGACAAGTTGGGGATAAATTCGGCCGTTTTGAGAAGTCTTGTGTAATTGAGCGATTTGGTAATGAATTTGACGGTTTGTTCATGGTGACAACCGTCAATCGTACACTTCTCATGGGATTGAACTTCGATAAAAATGTCTGCGTCGGAGATGAGTATGGTGGCCGGGAAAAGTTTCACCGCAAGTCTACCGCGGTGGGCGTCAATGTTCTTGGAGAATTTCGTTGATGAACTGGATTATAATGATGGGATAGGAGGCTTTTTTTATCTCGACGCGTGTCAGTTTACATGTGTTTTGTAGAAGAATATGTCTCTCCTTTATCTCATGCATTTCAAGATTCTATATATGAAGTCGAGTCACCCTCGCCATTCATCGAGAGTGGTTTCTTTATTTTCTCTCCTAATGGGCTTAATCGGGCCTCTTATTGTATTGGGTCGAAGTCTTCATGTAAAGTTGGAAGATGGTCCGCCTTGCGGTGTGCCGAGCCCAAAATTCATGACGGTCCAGTTAGCTTCTCTGGTATCTTACAAACCATGGACCCTTCCCTTATGTAACTTCAAGACATGCTAAGAAGGGATTGAATAATAGCTCCCGTGGATGGGATCAAATACAATTAATAGGATTGAGCTGTTGTGGATGGCACCAGCTAGATAGCGCCAGAGGCCATGTCTCCATATGTGACATAAGACGACAAGATAAGATATATAGCTCAACCCCAGCGTCATTGAGTACACCTAGTGTCACCTTCTAGGAAGGGTTACAAAAGGGACACCTAATCATGTGCTTTCAACACACTAAAACACACCAGTACTGCCACCCCTATTGCTATAATACTGTTACACTACAAGAGGCGGGACATGCGACATCGACACGCACACCGACATAATGGACACCTGCAGACACCAGTTTTATTTTGAATTTTTTTTGAAAAATACAAATAATTGAAGTGTTGGTGTCCAACACGATATGTGTCGGACACCAGGACACGTCTTCAATTGGAGGTGTCTGTGCTACATGCTCCGGCAAACATCCACCCAATTGCCTTCCACTTTCTATGAATTTGAACGCATCCTGCTGATATAATGTGTTGTGGAACAATTCTGAACACCAATGCTGCAAGTGAAGAGTGCAACGTGTGCTCATGAGTAGTAAAACACCTTGAATTTGGGAGAAGCAGTTTTACTTTTCTTTTAAAACTGTTAATGCGATTGAATGAATCTATATAGACCCTATGAGCACAATCGCATCAGGTTATGAATAAAATAATCAAATCAAGTGGAGTTGTGGTGCAATACAAACAAGAGTATATTTTGATGAGGTAATTTGTATAGTAGTATGAGTCCCACATCGATGAGAGCTGAAAGCTGTTGAGAAGAACAATAGTATAAATGAAGCATGAGTTGCAACTGTGAAACATACTTACCTGGATGGGGTCAATGGATGATCAATAAGGTCCATGGCCTAGGCATGTGACCTCCATTGCACTTCGGAGGAGTCTTTGCACAGGCCTACCTAAATGGTGAGCCTTACATCATAATTTGTAGTAGTGAAATGCGTTGCGCATGCGGCTCCAACTTATTCTAAAATTTTGATTTCTTGATTTTGATTTGATTTGTTTTAGTATTAATATTAATCAATATTTATTAAATATTTTTTATTTTTATAATTTTTTTGACAAAATTAAATGTTTATATTTATTTTAAGTTATTAATTAATTTATTAAATTTATGTTGGGATTGGTTTTGAGAATTTATTTGAAATTAGTGAATTCTGGCAGGTTATTGGGCGGGCATAATGAGATACGGTGCTTTAAGAAGGATGGAAGGCAAGGCAATGCAATCTGATAAGGATCACCCTAAAGAGAGTATATGTCTCTGATAAGCAACAATTTGTTTTTATACTTGAGACTTTGATTTGATGATGTTGTTAAAGGATTTTCCTTCTTCCTTTTGGAAATAAAGCTCTTAATCTTAAGCCACTTGCAATGAATGGCTAGCAATTTCCTACTCTTTGGTGCTTATGATTCACCACTCTCCATCCAGCTCTTGCTGCTGCAATCAATCAGTTGTTTGTGTTCTTGAGAAGGATAGATAATTTGATTGATGTGGAATAACTAACTCTAGTATTCTCATCAAGCTCTTAAATCCAAAGTCCCTTGAAGTTGAATTGATGCAAACTTATTTGGAAATTTATTATTCCTCCTTCAAAGCCTTTCCTATAATAGCCTACCAACCAATCACAATTTAGCTGCCAAAGATTTCAATTGTCCATTTGCCCGTGATTTATGGCATTGGGTGAGTTTCTCATTGGTATTTCCCCTTGAATTGATGCAACTTAGATGATGCATCAAAAGGAAATCTTAATGTACCTGTGGTGGTATTTTTCGTGATCGTAGAGCTGCTGCAATCGGCGGCTCTTTTGCTCTAAACTTGGTGCTTTTGCTCTAAACTTGGTGCTACATCATCTCTTCATGCTAAGTTAATTGGTTATATGACTACTATAGGAATTAACACAACGGGTATTACATAAATAGCGATCAAATCATGCGAGCGATTCGATTAACATGTGGGGGACGGGGACAACAATGGGGGAGAGGGTGGGGGTTTAAACTGTGGAGACGGGTTGGGGTAATTTGGGCAAAAAATAAAATAAAAAGGTGCCTAGTATGCAATGTACAATATATGCATAAACGTTTTTGATAATTTTGAGAGTAGGATAACTTATAATCCTGGGTCCATTAATGCACCAACTGGCATTGAAAAAAATCTCCACTACTTCTAGCTTAACTTTTAGAGAGCACATTGAACACAGCATGGAACTAGCTATCTCCTCCATAAGTCATTTTGTAAATAATCTACATTTTGGCTTAAATTTCTTATTCACCACAACTGTTACTGGCCTAAGCATATGTTCCATAAAAAATAATAAGCATATGGAAAACATAAAGTAAAGAAAATTATAAACCCACTATACTCTTCCTTCTCTTTCTTTTTAGTTTAACTTAATGGATTAGAAGTAAAATATCACATATATATATATATATATATATATATATATATATAAGTTTCAATCAAAACATCCATCTGGGTGAAGGAGAATGAATAGCAGTTTGCCTGGATCTGGATCTGGTTGGTAATGATTGTTGTTGCTCTGATGCATTACGTTTCATGATTGAGGAAACAGTGGGGCTATAATAGTCATTGCTTCTTTGAGAAGTTGCTCCTTGTGAATACATTTTCTTCACATTTTCTACTAGCATCCCGCGAGCAACTTGACTCCTTTTCGCGGTACCCCATCTGTTATAACTAACACAACTCTGGCTCCTTCCCACTTGTTGAAACTTCGATTCTCTCGGACTTGTGTAGTTGCGACTCTCCGCGGTTTCTGCTGAGTACATTGTCTCTCCTTCACTACTGTATCCATCGTGCATTGTCGGTGCTTCCACCAGAGACGAACTTGATTGAACCTCGCTTAGAGCTCCATTAACAGAACCTGTTGAGGAAACTTCTCCAATATGAGTTGCTACTGCTGGCCTTCTATCCTGGTTTTGTTCTCCTTCTAGCCGGTTTTCGGCAGACTTCAGATGCGGTTCCTTGCTCGATTGTGGTAAAACTGCGGTTTTGACAATCTTTGGAGGAAAATTGATGTCCAAAAGTTGTATCTGTGTATTTTCTTTCCTTCTAAGTGGCACAGAAGTTACCCTAGGTGATTCATATATATCTGGAGTGGGAATTCCGTGTATATGTGTCGCATTAGGGTTAGCGATTGTGCTTTCTTCTTCAACAGTGTTGGCAATGGCAATAGCAGCAGAGCTTGGTCCTTGATCCCTTCTTGTTCTTATGACATTGTTGTTTGATGAAGATGAGGTGCCCTCATTATCAACCTCAGTTGACTTGAAAACTTGCCGCCGAGTAAATGAAGTGCATGAATGTTCGCTCTTGGGGCCGGAGGACATCAATCGAATGAGCGGTAATTTCGGCTTGTTAAGCTCATCTAGGTTTCCTTCCCAGTGCTGATTTAACCAATCACATATGACGGGAATCGGTATGCCGAATTGCATTGGGAGATCCTTCTTAGACGAGGAGGACGACGAAGAAGATGAAGGTGATTTTGTATTAGGTGATGTGGCTAATTTCATAGGATCACAAATCATAAAAGCTAGATTTCCATAGACATCAAATCCTGCAGAACCTGGACTCAATATGATCCCATCAGTTGATAGTTTTATGAGATTGTCAGTGGCTATTACCACCTTTCCTTCACCAACAGTTAGCTCCTGTTTCTTTGTGTAGCCTAAAAGATAAACTATACTTCCCAGATCCAGATTGGTTTTACAACAGGTTTTCAAGTAGTGATGGTTTTGACCCTGTGCATTTGATTCTCCGTCCGCATCGTCTAAACCCACAATTGTAAGATCTAATACAGAACTTGTAATGAAAAACCTGAAACCAAGCCAAACATATTAACACAGTGCTATACTATGAAGCATCGACTCAGACACAGACACCAGATATGACACTGACACAGACACATAGACACCAATTTTAATTTGAAAAATGGAAGTAACTGAAGTGTCAGTGTTGGTGTCCGATAGGACACCTATCGAGCACGGACACATATTCAACATGAAATGTTGGTGCTACATTGCCATAATTATAATGAATAGAAATACGAGTTTCATTAGAATTTAGAATATCTTTCTCAATCTCGTAGTTAAGATCAAGCATAGAAAGATTACAAACCAGAGTTTCTAATATATTCTAGGTATTTTTATGGAAGAAAGTTGAAGTTACTGATGAAAACACTTATAATGTGAGAAAAGTCATGTAAATGACATGCACAAAAAATCATCTCAAATAAAGAGCAAGGTTATAAATGCAGTTGCGGTTGCAATTATGGTTACATTGCGGTACTTGATATTGTCGAAAATTGTGAGCATATGCGGTTCAAGCAACTGTAAATTGTAATTGTAATCACGGCGACTCCAAAAATCTTGATGTTTTGTTGTTGCTGACTGCAATTTGAAACCTTGACTTTAAAGGGTGGATGGAAGGGAATAAACTGAGTTCACTATTCTACGTTATGATAGAACCAATTGAAGCATGGGATAGCCTTTCCAAAAGATCCTCAAATTAAAAAATTCTGTTTATAAATTTGTCTTTACTAAATCAAAAAACATAAGATTGTAATTTAATTTCTTGGTCTGTAACCCATGTCTCTTCTCATATAAATGAGATCTTAAGAAAGACTAAGTACTTTTGAGGAAAAAGACTTGCACAAGCATGAGATAGCATATACACTTAATAAGTTAATAGCAGCATGTAAAAGCATTAAATTACACTAACTATTAGATTATCAACTTCAATCCAAACAAGGAAATATCTGCAGTAATATTTAGCTGCTATTTTGGTCTGCTAAAAACAGCTAATTTCGACCATGAATTAAATCGAACTGAATTTCAAAATAAACATCTAAGACTTCAAGCGTCTGCAGTTAGTAGCTCTATTATATCGTTTGCGAGTACACTAAGTTGGTGAGGGTATGCCAGGCAGTACTGAAAAGTTAAATTTGCCTAGTTGAGGGTGTAAATACAAAGGAATCAGATCACATAGGTCTATATACAAAGGAATTAACTTATGTGTGCAATAAACCAAATTAGGAACCACTACTCCTATTCTACATAAATATCCTAGATAAAGTGAACTAATATATCATGCACAAACACAACTGCTATAAATAGAAGTAAGCAGCAAACAATTTCAAATGTCTCGGTTAAAGAAAATCAAGAAAGAAAGAGTACACCATCAAATGAAATTTTAGTAAGATACATTGTGTTGGAGAATATGTTGTAAATGCACAGTGATACAGCTAGGATATAATATAATGCATCCAGAGACAGCTTAAAAACAAAAACCAAAGTGAACTCTCAACAATTCTAACATTAAAGCATCCCAACTTCCAAGCATTTAGAAAAGAATTTCACTTCAACTTTACCACATTAACTGCATATCTTACCAGCCTCTAGAAACAAGATTAAACCCAAAACAAAACAAAACAAAACAAAACCAACTAGATTCTACCTCAGAATCAGATGAGGTCTAAATCTAATCCTCCACTATCTCTCTCTCTCTTCTACCATACTCTATTTGCACCCCTCACCCACCTCAAAGTATCAAATCCACAAAAATTAAACGACCCCAAATTTTTATTCTTTCCAAAAATATAATAACGTTAACATCTTCAATTAATTACATTTTATTACAATTTTTATAATTACATGATATTTATAATTTGAGGAAGTAAAATGAAATGGGGGTACCTTTGAGGAACAAGAGTTGCAGCAACACCATTATGCATCCGGATCTCGGAGCTAGCGGCGGCGACGGCGGAAGGGAGATTAGCATGAGTTGTTAAAAGGAGATTCCGGTGGATAAGGAAACCAGTACCAGAAACCCCATTAGCAGCATTAGTAGTTATTGTAACCATTGCTTGATTTTTACCAGTAAAAATAGCACCTTTCATTCTCTCAGACTTACTCACACCTTTGCAGAAACACCATGATTCTCTAAGACCACCCATTTGCTTTATGTGGGTCACAAGAGTAATGGGTAGCTTTAAAAGTTTGGATCTAATCAATGAATGTAATGTAATGTAGCATCTCTCATCAGTTACAATGAAGAAGAGAAGAGAAGAGAAGAGAGAAATAGAAAGGGGGAAAAGTAAGTTAAGAGTTAAAAAATAGGAGTTGTGAGAGAATAGAAGGTGAAGGGGTATGTTCTAACTTCTAAAGTGTAACTAGTTTACTGCTTGCGGTTGAAATGGAACAAGAACATAAGAATATAGCTTCACAATCTTTTTGGGAAGAAAATTATTATGGGAAATTTCAATATATATTTTTTGCACACAAATAGTCAATACTCAAGTTGCACCAACTTACTGCTTGTTTGGTTAAAAAAGTCAATTTTTTTTATTTTATCATGAAAGTATTATCATACAGAAGAAAAGGTAAAAAGATTCTATTTGGAGCGGATAAACACACTGACCAACAAAGTCAGGTATACATGACAAGTCAGATTCTCATGTGTAGATTGATTAGTCATAAAATTAGTGGATACTACACACTAATCACACAATAAACAATAGAGTTTTAATTTTTGTACCCCCTCATTGGCCTCTATAACCCCCATAAATCACTTCAAACCTTAAAAATCGCAAATTTCCCGAATTCATCCTTACAGAGGTAATTCCGGGGTCTTTTGTATGCATTTTTCCTGAATTTATTGTTGAATTTATTTCCGGATGGAATTCTTTGAATTTTTCCCGGATTTATGTTAAATACATAAATTCGGAGTGTAAATTAACACTACGAATTTATGTATTTATCCGGAGTAATATTTTCTAAGTTTTTTTTGACTCCGTATTTATCTGTAGTAGATAAATCCGGAGTGTTGTGTTTAATTTTTTATTTTTTTATTTAATTAGTTAGTTTAGTTAATTAATTAAGTTATTTATTGTTAATAACATACAATTATGGCTAGGCTTGATGGGATGCTTCCCAATACCATTGCTCTATCGGATGCATTTACAACAAATGAGGTACGTATTTATGATAAATTATTTTAAACAGTATTTAGAATTTTAGAATTTAGTGTAATCCGATAATTGTAAATTTTGCGTACCCGTGATGATCTCGTATGTTGGGCTAGAGAGACTGAACGGAACAATTCTTATCATCCTCAAATCTGATAAAGCAATTGGTAAATGTGGGTGAAAAAATTTGATTATTTTACGTCGTGCGAAACATGAGAAACACACAGGAGTAGACGTGGGTTGCTCTAAATGTAGAAGGATATCTTCAAAGAAGTGTGATCTCTCATTCAAGCTAAAAGCTAAACCTCTAAATCCTCCAGTTGAGGATTGGAAAGTAGAGGTTAGGTGTGGCGTACACAATCATAATTAAGCCAGCTCCATCATGTCTCGGACTTCCAATATTTGGGCGATTCACAAAGGAAGAGCGCTCTATGGTGAATGAGCATATAATGTTAAATGATGAACCAGAGAAGAGTCTAACTACATTGAAGAAGAGATTTGTGGAGAACTTGAGTACTATCACGCAGTTGTATAAGCGGTAGCCACGGATGTTTTGGGCCGAGTCGCAGAGGTTCTAGAACCGAGATCCAAGAGCTTATGAGGTTGATAGATTCTGAACACTATGTGTGTTGGACCAGAAGAGTTGAGAACTATGATGTTATTGGTGACATCATGTGGGCACAATCTGAGCCTATCAACCTATTGAGGATATTCCCTAAGATATTGATTTACAAAACCAACAAGTATAAACTGCCTCTCTTGGAAATTGTTGGAGTGACTTCTACCGATTTGACATTCTCGGTTTGCTTTGCTTATTTGTCGAATGAGCGGTATGACAATTTCAGATGGGTATTGCAGATGCTGAGAGACATGATGGTGGTAGATATGAATTGTTTATCACTAATAGAGATATTGGACAGATGAGTGTCATAGAGGTGGTGTTCCCGGAAAGTTAGAATTTGATTTGTCGGTATCACATAAGCAAGAATGTGAGTGCTAAGTGTAAATTGATGGTGAATAAGGATAGGCAACTGACGGTAATGGGTCTGTGGGTGCGTATGTATGGTGGCTCAACCGATGAGAAATAGTTTTATCGTGACTCCTTGAGTTCGAGCAATCATGTGTTGATCTACCCGGTTTGTTCATTACTTGAGCGAGACATGGTTGGTTCCTCACAGGGACAAATTTGTCTTGGTGTGGATTAATAAGAGGAGACACTTTGGGAATACAACAACAAATAGGTACGTAACATTATTGACTTTATTTATTTGTTAGACTATTAGTTTTTTTTAGAAACAGATGTGTTTATTTTTACTTTAGGGTTGAAAATGCACATTGGGCATTGAATAGGGCTTTGGGCTTTAGTGGAGGAAACTTGTGCAGATGTTGGGAGTCAATGCATGGTATGTTAAATGCACAGGTCGATAAGATAGTGGGGTCATTCACAAAGAGTATTGACCATGTGGATGTGAAGCACAACACTCATTTATACAACAATATACGGGGTTTTGTATCGGTAAATGCACTGAACCATATTTCTACTGAGTTTGATAAAACATTGGATTACGTGGGCACAGATAAAGGTCGATGTGGTTGCACAATTAGAGTTACTCGTGGATTACCGTGTGTTTGTGAGCTTGGTTATATGCACCTTGAAGCTCGTCCTATCCCATTGGAGGTTGTTGATGAGCATTGAATAAGCTTACTTTTGAGGGTATCGATGAGGAACGCAATAAGCAGGCATCTACTGATTATGACATTAGTTTTATCATTGAGGCAATATGGAGGCATTTTAATGATATGGAGCTTAGTGAGAAATTTGTGTTGAAGAAAAGTTTTATGCCGTTTAGCTTTCTTAGCACAACATCTATGGTTCCTCCTCCGTCGAAAGTGAAGACCAAAGGTGCACCAAAGAGACGGAAACAATATGATGTGAAACGAGATCCTTCCTTCTTTGAGCAAGTTGACGAGGCAGAGAAGAATGACACGCAGAGTTCAGTCAGAAAATCTTCCCAACGGTCATCAAAGGTTCCCTCCCAGAGATCATCAAAGCAGCACCCATCCTCAAAACAACTTTCCCAGTTACCCTCACAGCGGGCAGCACAAGAGCGGGCACAACATGACATGCATTTCATCGTGTAGATTCCTCCTCATATGCACGACTACATAATGACATTATTAATGTAGAAGGAGATGGAAACTGTGGGTATCGATGTATTCTTTGCCGCACTTGGTCTTAGTGTTGTGATTGGTACTAGTTAGGCAAGATCCGCTTCGGGAAATTGATGGACATTGGGGTCTATATTATCAGTTGTTTGGTGATAACCTTGACACTCTGAGGGATTCATTGATTGTTACGTACAAATTGGGGCACCAATTGGAGGACAAGTGGATGGTTATGCCTGATATGGAACATCTTACTGCAACTAGGTATTCAATAATTGTAGTTTCGTTCTCATTGACAGATAAAGGTTCATGGACCTTTTTACCCATCGAGAGGCTCTTACGGAACTAGAAAGTCCACATTCGTACGTGTTGTGTTTGTCGTGGTCTTAATTGGGTCCAGTAATTTTATTATTCCATATATAATGTAGTATGTTTATAGTACTTAATGTGTTGTTCTAACATGTTTCAATTACAGGTTAAGTTGAAGAATGGAACCCCATTACCTCCCGTTCATGAATATTGGGACCAGTATGCAGATGATGATGCTAGGTCATGGTTAGGTCCATATGTTGGTCGTATCCAACTGTGGAATGCTTTAGTTCCAGACTCTATTCCATAAATGGGCCCCACTGATCCAATTGAGTTAGATTGATGTACTTTTTAAATATTTTTGCATTTATGTTCAAGCTCCTTGATCTTGTAGACTTATTATTAACACTATATTATATTCGACGCCCTAGATGTTGCCGACACTTTTGATCATAAATTCGAACATAATTTAATATAGAAGAAAACGTAAATAAACAACACATTTCCCAAAAATACACAGTTCCCAAATGTCGTCCCAAGGAAAACATTCTCTGAAAAGCACAATCTTCTCAAACCTTCTAAACTGCCTGTGGTCCTCCCAAGGGTTAAAGTTGACATCCTTAAGCTTTAAGGTATCCAACTTCCTGCTAAAATTTGCTATCTTGAGGGTGTCATCCTTTTTATTTACCCACCTCGCAGAACGTGGCTCATGAGACGGGCGGACCTAAGTCCTTTCGAGCAACAAAGTTGGGAAAGTACTCATAAATCCAAGACTGCAATAATAATGATATAACTTAATAATGTGTTAAAAGAATAATAATAATAATAATAGTAGTAATAATAATAATAATACAACTTAATAATGTGTTAACATAATAATAATAATAATAATAATAATATGACTTAATAATGTGTTAAAAGAATAATAATGTCAAAAATGACTTAATAATAATAACATGACTGCAATAATAATGTGTTTAAATAATACTAGTGTGAATGAGTGTACGCGACTTAATAATGTGAATGACTTAATAATGTGTTAAAATAATTGAGCTAGAATAATAACAAATTGGTGAATGATTTTTACGAATCAAAGTCACTACTACTCCTCCTGCTGCCGACACTTATAATAAGCTCCAAGATGCGGTTATTCGGTACAAATACGCCAAGGTAGCTGGGGCAGGCCCACTAACCACCACAATCTTCAAACTTCACAAACCGCATGACCCACTTCACGGGTATTGCAGTCGCACTCTTGCCGGAAAATATGGTATAACCCACCAAAAGCAAGAGATGTGCCCGTGCAACAAAATCATAGTTACCACCTTCCAGGTGTCTTCTGTAGGCTCCTCTAAAAATTTAAATCTAAAATACCCTCCTCGAGTTTGCTTACACTCAACCGCACAAGCTCCACGTGGTATCCCCAACAATTGAACCCCATCAGTAATAACATCATCACTCGTAAATCGACCTGGGAGGAATAATATAAATACATATATAATAATTACATATAAAACAATGGCAAAAATATTAAACAACATTGAACAAATTTAAAAAAACTACTAAAGCTATTACCTGGGAGGAAGAATGACCCATAGACAGGCAAATGCGGAAGGTTGGACACGTCATCCAAAGTAATAGTCATTTCACCAAATGGTAGGTGAAACGAACACGTCTCCGGATGCCACCTCTCCACAAATGCAGAAATCAACTCATGGTTAACTATCTTCATGGGGTGAACTGAAGGTCTCTAAGACCAGCCTTATCAATCCAACGCGCAACCTCTAGATGAAGCTCCTCAGGTACAAGCTTCTGTAACTTGTTCCCATTCGCAGAAATCTTCAACTTCCTGTGATCCTGTATATATATGTGTGTGTGTGTGTGTGTGTGTGTGTGTATATATATATATATATATATATATATATATATATATATATATATATATATATATATATATATATATATATATTAAATACTTAGAAAATAATAAATATAACAATAATTAACAAATATTAAACAACCGTGCATATTTTAAATTATTTATTAAAGTTATTACCTATTCAATACACAACCTAGATGTCACGTGCTCATGAATCTTACGCAATAGGGAGCCATCCCTCAGACCCAAGTCTAGCTCCACCATGTCTGCCTGCTCAGCCTCAACAGGGTCCTCAGTCTCATCATCGTCAACCTCATACTCAAACTCAACCTGCCGATCTAACGCTAACTCAACCATATCATCAGCCTCAACCTCCTGCTCAAAACCAGCTTCAGCCTCAACCTCAGCCTTATCATCAGACTCTGCCATATCATCACCTCGGCCTCTGTTCGACCACACATAAAATCTCCATGATAACCTCTATCAGGCGCCCCTTGGTCATGGTCAGCTGGAGGAGGAGGAGGCTCAAAAAAATCTCTATAATAACCTCTATCAGGCGCCCCCTGGTCGTGGTCAGCTGGAGGAGGAGGCTCATAAAAATCTCCATGATGAGCTATATAACCTCTATCAGGCGCCCCTGGTAATAGTCAGCTGGAGGAGTTGGAAGACGTCCTCGAACACGTCTTTGCCGTTCAGAAATGTGACAGACTATCCTATTTTGTGTCTGAGCACTCAGTGGCTCAGACACACCTTCATCACTGCCACCTCTGACTTTGCTCACCATCTCTCCTCTACGCATCAAACCACTGGACCATGGTGGGATTTCCCCCCGTAACGAGCTGCGACACTGCAAAAAACGCAAAAATTTAGAGGGTAGTAGCTTCTATCATGAATGACATTATGCTCGGCATCTAAGTGATTTGGTCGAGAACTCTTTGATAACAACAACATCTGCGGCTAAGGCTTACATCACTAAGCCTTTTGCTTAGTGATGATCACTAAATCTATATTAGTCGTTGGATGATAAATATATTACTTAAATTGTATCCAATGGTTGTTATTATAAGAGAGTAATTTAGTACTATTAAATATTTTTTATAATAATTGATTAAATATAAATAACTAATAAGCTCATTATCTCCTATGTTTAATGCCATTAATTCCGACGGTTACACAATTCCAAAGTTAATGCCTAATTAATCGGAACCCACATAAAAACTACAGTAATATTAAACTTTTTATTTATTAACTGTTAAATTACATTTGTATTACTTTAGTGACTATCACTAAATGTCTCATTTAGTGATGTAAACTAGACTCTATTGATGATGTTAAGTGGTCTGCACCTCATGTGTGGGTTAGATTAAATGCAATATTTATGCCTTTTTTCGATGACTGAGAATAAAGTGAGTATCATGTGCATACTGGTGAAACTATTGGGCTGTTTTTGGCTATAAAATGGGTGAGGGAGCTTGGATACATGGATGGCATTTATGAGATTGATGTTTTTAAATCCAACGATGTTATATAGACATAGATATTTAGATAAAAATCGACAAAAACCAACTTACAACACAATTAACCAAGTTTTTTAGACTATTATTAGTAGTGATCGATTAACCAAGAGTTTTTAAACAACGCTGAAAGCGTGAAAAAGCAGTTAATAATATAAAAAAAACAGTTAATTAGTGTTGTAAGTTGGTTTATGTCGATTTTTGTCTAAAAAAATATGTCCAAATAATATTTTTGTTTTAAATCCAATCTCATGGCCAATAATGAATTTGGTTTCTTAGTAAAAGCTTGTAAGGATTCTTTTTAGTTTTTTAATCACAACTCTCGTTAAGTTTGATAAGAGGAATGCTAATAAGATTTTTCAACACTTATTGGGTGGTTTTATTGTCGGCTGGTTTACATGTTGATCGAGTCAATTATTTTCAAAACAACGTTTTTAACAATAATATATGTGCTTTTATATTAATAATCAAGATTGCTACAAATTAAATAACCGAAAAGGCGAAAAGTGTCTTACAAATTAGATGTAAGTAACAACTATATAAGTAGATACTTACTAAGTACTAACAACTATATCTGGGGCGATTATTAAGATGCACGACTGAGAGAGGTGATTAATGCGCCTACATTTTGATAATAAAAAAAGTCTTGGACAAAAAAAAAATTATCGGGGTATGTCGGTCAAAATATAAAGTGGAGATATATTGGTAATTAGTGAAGGTACAAAATGAGGGTATATATTGGTAAATGGTGTGGGGTACAAAATATAGAGTGGGGTATGTCGGTCCAAAAATATAGAGTGGGAGTATATTGGTAAGCAAAAAGTACAAATGAGGGGTATATTGGTAAATGGTGGGAATAAAATTTTCCCACCAAAAGTGGATAAAAAAAAGAGTCTTGGACAAAAATAATAATTTGTCGGGGTATGTCGATCCAAAAATATAGAGTGGGGTATATTGGAGTGGGGTACAAAATGAGGGTATATTGGTAAATGGTGGGAATAAAATTTTCCCACCAAAAGTGAATTAAAAAAGAGTGTTGACAAAAAAAAATTTGTCGGAGGGTATGTCGCTCAAAAAAAATATAGAGTGGGGTATATTGAGTAAGCAGATGAGTACAAAATGAGGATATATTGGTAAATAGTGGGAGTACAAAATATAGAGTAGGGATATGTCGATCCAAAAATATAGAGTGGGGGTATATTAGTAAGCGATGAAGTCTGAAATGAGGGTATATTAGTAAATGGTGGGAATAAAATTTTCCCACCAAAACCTCTTAAAAGATGCGACTCTCTGTTAATAAAGAGGGATAGAGGCTAACAACTAGATGTAAGTAAATACAAATTAATATTAATAGAGAATACAGGTAAACAAAAATTTGAAATGAACCCTCGTACAGGTAAACAATCATTATCTCTGAAATTTCAAACTTTAAATATTCCATTCGGTAATGATTTATCATCTAATTTTGACTTAAATATATGTTACCCCATAAATATACCTATTATCCATTTATCTCATTGTAAAAATAAAACTCTTAAAAAAGACCTTACAAATATAAATTATTTCTAATTATCCCCTGCTGTTAGATTTTGTTAACACTATTAACAAAATCTAACAACAATGAGGTAACTACAAATAATTTATATTTACAAGGACTTTTTTAAGAATTTTATTTTTACATGAGGATAAATGGATAATTGATATATTTATAAGGGGTAACATATATTTGAACCTCTAATTTTTTTAGTTATTTACTACTACTTGAAAGACTTACAAAAAATAATGGGACCAGATTAAAAAATACTTTTTTTCTGACAAAGATTAGAAAATACCCTAAGAACACGAGATGTTTATTTTTTCTTATAATTTATGAGATTAATAAAATATTAATAACATTCTTAACAAAATAAACATGTTTAAAATATATGAAAAACAATTCAACACCAGTGAAAAATACGAGCATTATGCAATTTTTTTACTGCATTTCATTGTGTCGATTTCTTAATGTGTTTCATTTAGTAATATATTATATACTGCTTTTAATTTACATTCATGTATTTTTGCATAGATTTAGATTTAGATCTAGTTTTATAAACCACTTTATATTTTTTTAAAGTAAAAGAAAAGGAAATTGAATCTCTCAAATTACCCCTCATACAAATCATATATATATTTTTTAAATTATTATTATTATTAATCTCCTTTCTTAGTTTTAAATAAAATGTAAAGTGAAAATATTGAAAGTTAAATTTTTTAAAATTTAGTTGAGAAGATCATATATTAACTGGATTATACCTCTTTTTCCTGCCGAATTTTTTTCCCAATTAGTTTTAGCTCAGAGAGATTTTGAGGATACCCTCCCCCCTTTCTTGCTTTCCATTGTAAGGGTTGAACACCTTGTGCTCCATTCAATGAAATCATTGTTTATCTAAAAAAAAACTGGATTATATCTTATCGAAAATTATAAATTGGTTAAAGATAATTACATTAATCTATAAAAAATAGGCTAAATACCATTTTTGGTCCTTTATCTTTGCTCTAAGTTTCACTTTGGTCATTTATCTTTTTTTTTGGTCCGTTTTGGTCCTTTATCTTTCATTTTTGTGTCAGTTTGGTCCTTTATCTTTATTTTGTTTCATTTTGGTCCTTTATCTTTCATTTATTGTTTTATTTTGGTCCTCTTAAACAGAACATTTTGGTCGCGTATTGCATGAGTTATTCAAGAAACAAGAAATCAAAGTGTTCTTGGTGTTCTTGAGCTCATTCATAGTGTTCTTCATTTTTTTAATTTTGTTTAAGAGGACCAAAATGAAACAATAAATGAAAGATAAAGTACCAAAATGAAACAAAATAAAGATAAATGACCAAACTGACACAAAAATGAAAGATAAAGGACCAAAACGGACAAAAAAAGAGATAAAGGACCAAAGTGAAACTTAGAGTAAAGATAAATGACCAAAAGTGGTATTTAGCCTAAAAAATATTATTTTTGATTGAATTAATGTACACTGGCGCTATAATTTTTTTTACACTATCAATAAATAAAATTCATGATACAGATGACTTTTAAGATAGTTGAAATAAAGTCAAATCATTTTTACGACATGTCGTGATTAACAAACGTCATAAAATAATTTGTATGCTTACCGTATACTCCCTCCGTATCAAAATAATAGTCGTTTAAGGTTTTGACACGAAGATTAAGAAAAACAATAAATTGACAAAGTAATATGGTAGTTTTACTATATTATCCCCATCAATTAATAAATGCATGTTGGTGATGTCTTTGGTTAATGAAAAGTTACAACAATTAATGAGGGTAAAATTGAATAGATTTAATAAATGATGCATTGGAATGACAAAACGACAATTAATTTGAAAGTTTTTATTTTGCCTAAAAAGACTATTATTTTGATACGGAGGGAGTACTATATAAATTAATCCTAATTATTTTGTAAAAGAAATTAAAAAAAATTATATTAAACATTAAACCAAGGTTCCCTCGAGTATAACGAAAAAAAAAAAAACTATGAAGTCAAATGGGAATTTGTGAAGATCTTATAGTATTTTTTTTGTTCGATGAAATAAATAAGACCACATGAGAACACGTGCCCTATTTCTTCCCCACCTCTATCTATTTTCTATTGATTCAATTCAAGTACATCGTCGTTAAATTCCAACCCACTTCGACTCTCTGCAATGCAATTTGAAATCGTTTGTTGCAATTCCATTCACATATCACCTACTTTTTCTTCCCCTCAATTACTACTGTTTCATACCCTTTCTTCATAAACCCACTTTAACACATAACCCAGATTCCCCTTTTTCCTCTTTTTTCTTAAATTTTTAATTTTTTTTTAAATGTTGAAGCTTTCTTGCAATGGGGTGGACCGGGTTCAATTTTTAACTCAATGTGGGTCAATGGGTCGACCGGCGTCGGTTCTTGCCGGCGAGAGGAGAAGCGGCGTTACGGGATTCCGGTCACCGGTGACAAGGGTATGGCCGGTTATGTCTGTTGTGTCAGATAAGGATGGTGCGGTGGTGAACCGGGTTGAACCGGATTCAGGGAGTTTAGCCGACCGGTTGAGGCTTGGAAGTTTAACGGAGAATGGATTGTCTTATAAGGAGAAGTTTATTGTGAGAAGCTATGAAGTTGGGATTAATAAGACTGCTACTGTTGAAACTATTGCTAATCTCTTGCAGGTTTTGATTTTGACTTTAATTATTATGATTTGTGAAATTTGTTTTGTGATCTTGTTGCTTGATCTGGTTGTTTTTAAAAGGGTAGGTAAATGTTTAGTGCTTTTTTTGATTGATTAGGGTTTGGGTAGGGTTTTAGGTTTCTGGGTGTTTCTGGTTTTTGTGTAATTGGAATTGGTGTATGTGACTGTTGGATTGCAAAGTGGGAACCTTTTTTTTCTTGAGGAAGGGATCTAAGAATCCTAATTCGCAGAATCGTGTTACGATTCGTAAGAGATATCAAAGGAGTGCATCAAATGAGTGCAAGAAGGAGGTTCCGGTTTCAAACCCAGGAATTTCCCCCTCCCCTACTAACATTCACCTATAAAAAAAACGTTTGGTAATTGGTGTTGTTTTGTTCCCTGGTTTACCAATTTTTAAAGAGTTTAATTGTCACACACTATGGGTGTAAAATTTTGTACCCTTCCAACCAATCACAATTCATTGTATGGGTGACATGGCATGTCATATAAGGTAGTTATGAGTAGATTAAATTGTTTCCAATGACATGATCAACTTGTAATTGGTTGATTGCATAGAAACTAAATCATTTTTTTAAAAGTACAATATTTGGCATTTGGTATTGTTTCTGTTTTCTTTTTTATTTATAGTTTAGTGGTTCTGCTGTTTTCTGTCAATTCTCTTTGGCACTGAGATTCATGCATGATATATTGGAGAATAGTGTTTTGTCTTTCTTCTTGGTGATTCTTTTGAATTTTCACTACTACATCCTCAATCCATTTAAGCTAACAGGACATTTTGTTAAGAAATATCATAAATTTTATTGTTTATGTTAAAATCATTTTTTTGATTTCCTTGTATATCCTTAATCTAATTATTGTTTTTTCTTCTAGAATCATCTCTTGTATTAATTAATTAACTAGATAAATATAAAGATATAATCAATGTAAATTCCGAATTTTGAAAACAACAGATGAACAAAATAAATATAAGGTTTTCCTAAAACCTCAGTCTCAATTAAAATGGAATAGAGGGATTATTTTGTATGCATATTTTAGTTTTTTATTTGTCTAGTCCTTCTTTTCTTGAGGTTAGACTACTCTTTTAAAAGTTGTCACGCTTTTTCAGCTCTTTTATTCCAGCAAATGATGTCTGTTCTGTATTTAGCTATAGCTATATACTCTTAATATTGCAAGTCTACTGCTTTCAAGAACTGTGAAACTTAAGCCAATTAAATTATCAAGTTTGGATTTAATTTTTTTACTGAATTATACTTTGTGCAAATAAATCTCTTGTCAATTAAACTAAGGATAGTTCTGGTGATCACTGTTTGCTGACCAGCATTGTTGCTTACTATTAACATTTTTGTCGGTTGCTTGGATTTCGTTTTCTATTAGGTAAACATAACATTGGTTGTCAACTTGTCATATTAAATTTGAACGCCTTTTAGAGGCTGTTTGATGAAATAGTTCTGGTGATCACTGTTTGCTGACCAGCATTGTTGCTTACTATTAACATTTTTGTCGGTTGCTTGGATTTCGTTTTCTATTTGGTAAACATAACATTGGTTGTCAACTTGTCATATTAAATTTGAACGCCTTTTAGAGGCTGTTTGATGAAATAAAAACCAGTCATATGCATTTGTCTAAGTATGCTAGCATTTGATAGGTATGTTAGAACTTGACGAAAACATGTTAGAATGCGACAAAACAGAACATATGTGTTTTGTTTTATGTTTGGTAGTTCGATTTTGAGATGTTGGTGATTCTGTGTTGCAGGAGGTCGGATGTAATCATGCTCAAAGTGTTGGATATTCAACTGATGGTTTTGCAACAACCCCTACAATGAGAAAATTGCATCTCATATGGGTGACTGCTCGCATGCACATTGAAGTCTACAAATACCCTGCTTGGTGGGTTTTGCTTCTTTACAACACTCGATAGTCAATTTATAAACTCGCATTTGAAAATCTAACTTGAAATGATTCCAACAGGAGTGATGTTGTTGAGATAGAGACATGGTGTCAAGCGGAAGGGCGGGCTGGAACAAGGCGTGATTTTATAATTAAAGACTTTGCAACCAATAAAGTTATTGGAAGAGCAACAAGGTGCAAATTTACCTTTCAAATTAGTATGCTCATGATACAAGTTTGTTGTTGTTGTTTGATGATCAAAATCATGCACTACTTTTGAAACTCTTTTGTTCTTGTAAAATCTATTTCCTCGCCTAAGCTCAATAACTTTTTGCGGTGCCAACCATCAATATTAAGCTTATAATCTATGCTATTTAGAAGCTAAAAGACAGGATACTTAGCTCTGTAGCACCGACACTTCCGGTTGAAGATGTGTCCAAGGCAAGGCCCGCCACGTATCGTGTCGGACACCGACACCGACACTTCAATTACTTGTATTTTTCAAATTAAAGCCGGTGTCTGCGTGTCTGTGTCGTGTCCGGTGTCCGTGTCGTGTTTCATAGATACTTAGCTACTAGTTGTTAAACTACATTCCTAAGTCACAAGGATGCAGAGAATTTTATAAACACTAAAAGCTCGAAATCGAACTGTACTAAGATACAGGGTAAGACTGTCTATAATAAACTAAAAAATAGTACTGTACTAAGATCTAATATGGGCAACCTCTTGCTATGAAGCTCTCGCCATTGCGGGGTCCAGGGAAGGTTTGATTCATTGATAGTTTATTATAGACAATCTTACCTTGTATTTACAAGACACTTAATCACGACGTGAACCCGTAACCTCTAATCATATCATTCATACACAAGTACTCCAACTGTTGTGCCAAAGTTCCCCTTTGTTCACTGTCCTAAGATCTAAAGCTGACAAATAATCCTTTGAAGAAAATCAAGATACGTTAACGCTTAATTTTCTTTGCATCATATAAATTGTGGCATCTCTAAATTTTGATATGTTTATGTTGTATTGTATGCAATGCTGTCTGATGCAGTCATTTGTTTTACTTTTAAGATATTTTCATAAAGATGACGATCTACATTTAATTGTTTTAGCAAGTGGCTAATGTTGAATCAGGACACAAGGCGACTCCAAAAAATGAATGATGATGTTAGAAAGGAGGTCTTGGTTTTCTGTCCTCAAGAGTTAAGGTGAGTACTTTCCTTTACCATTCGCTGATATTCAAAGTTTGCTTGGTGATTTGCTTTACTTAGTTGCCCTTCAATTGTCATTGACTGTTTTGTAATAATAAGAATTTCATTAAGCATAGGAGAAAAATACTTTCCGGGTTCTTGAGCTTAGTAGTGCAGAGGGGGTCACACAATATATTGTTCTATATCTTTATGAGCTCTTACCGGAACTAAATAAAATATACGATCTGTCTTGCATGCACTAAAAGTCCGTTCCAAAAATATGTGTTTAATGCAATCTGTTAGCTATGCCATTGACCAGGAACTAAGCGAGTCATAGTTGATGAAGCAGTCATAAGAGAATGAAATAAACTCTAGGGAACATGTTCACTTAATTATGTATTTTTAAGGTATCTACATACATACTATTATATTATTCATGAATTAATGAATTGAAATCTAGTTTTGTGATTGTTTATACTTATGCTATAGCAACTGATGAACCCAGAGTCTCCAGTTATGTAGTTTCAAGGGTTTTTTGTTTGTTGGAAAGAAAGGTTATTCTGGGAAGGGTTGTAGGTTGATCGAGGATAAAAGAATTGAGCACTGTTTTTAATAAATAAACTTGAATGCGCTTGACCATCATAGCTGGTGGGGGGGGGGTCTTTCAGTTTTGTTATTTGACTATATATTGTTGGAAGATTACGTGAAGTTTTATGTTTGTTTTGGGGAATTATACTTCCATTTGTTGGAAATAGTGATAACAACTAATATGTCACTGGAATTATGGGAATCCATGTATCCTTGGAGAGTTTGGCATCATAGGAAATAGTGTAATTAATTATTATCATAGGAAATACTTTTATTATCGCTATTGTAAATGTATTTATTATTTTATGCACACCCTCCGGTCTCGAATATAGACCAGAAAAAAATCCAATTTTGGTGGTCTAATATATTGGCAAATTTTGACTACAGCTCTTTTATTCCAATGGAACGAGTTCCTATGAAGGGTAATTTGGGAAATGCAATTTATTTTTTATTACTTTAAGAAAATTACATGAGGTTAACTAGTTTTTTTAAAGGGCGTGAGGTAGGTTCTATTTGCTTATATTCGAGACCAGAGGGAGTATATAAATATAAGGATGCTGAGTGCTCCCGACCATGCAATCATATAGCTTCTGTCTAATTCCTACAAAGTCTATTTTCTTGTACGTTTTTTTCTTGATTAATACTTTAATCTTTTCCTGAAAATAAGATACATTGTTACACCAATTAGTCAAAATGAAGGAATACAAATATGGTTTTATCTTACCCTCCTCTTCTGTGTGTCCAGAAAATTGGCTTGATGCCTTTCTTCTTTGTTATTGTTTCTATATATCAGGATTACAAATACAATTAATGGAGATCAAATCAATTCCTGATTTGTCTTGCCTAAATTAGGAAAGCTAATAGAAACCTAAGTTGATCAGTGTTCTTGTCCTAAACTGTTAACAAGTCAGAAATTATTATCTAAATGAATTGACCTCACTAAAACTCTGCTGGAAACATAGACAAGCACTATTTATAGATGGTCCCATGTAATTCTTGAATTGAAAGGCCTCTATTTCAACTTAATAATAAATTACATGGACTATTGGACTATTTATCTCTTTACCAACTATTTTGGCTGCACAGGCTCCAAGTGGGAAAAATAATTGTTTCTAACACTCCTTAATTAAGACGGAACTTATTCCTAATAACATAATCATTATTAATAAAAACATCATCATTGTTAATAATAACTGATTGTTGAAATTGTGGCAATCTTGGAAAGAATATAAACTCTTAGCGTTTTTAAATGATCATAATTTGGTTTCAATGTCATTCCTTGGTTTGTGTAATGTTGTGTTTTTCTCTCGTGGACCTGGAGGAGTAATTATTAATAGGAAAGGGGAGATAATAAGTCTCGTAAAGGAGAATGTGGTGTTCACGTAGCACACGTTAAAGGTGTTCATGATTTCAAGTACCTTTAAAGAGCACAGATCGGTCAAAACCAAAGAGAACTTGGATTTTTCTTGTTTAGGGTTTTAGGATTTCTGGTTTTGAAAACCGGAAGTGGGTTTGGTGGAAGGAGAAGAAGGGTGCCAAGGACTAATCTGTTCCAAAATGACAGGGACTAAAATGTCCCATTTTTGAAAAATCTTAAAAAGGTTAAATGAGGGACCAATTTGTCCCAAAATGGAACATTTCATGTCACTTAACGTGACACGTGGGCGTTTTTTGTGCAGCATAAGCACATTTAAAAGACGTTTTTAACTTTGGATGACGGAAGGACTAACCTGTCCCATTTTGAAAATGTCAGGGACTAATGCGTCCCTAAAAAATTGTCAGGGACTAATTTGTCCCTAGAAAATTTTCTGGGACTAATTAATTTGTCCCTAACAAAAATTGTCAGAATCAATTTGGGCCTTTTGTCTTTGTTTTTTGGTACAAAAATTAAATTTTGAACATGTTTTTTCAGGCTTAGTTAGCATAGAAGTAGCTTGGTTGAAGTATAATGGGTTGTAATTGTATAATGTTTGCTGCCCAGTTACACTGTTTGTTATGTTACTGTTAGTGACATGGTTTGTTTCACATGCCAATACCCTGGATTGCTGCTTAATTCAAGTGATTAATTTTTGTTCATCTTTTGCCAATTCTTTTCTGTGGTTAGGTTGGCAATTCCTGAGGAGGATAGTAATTGCTTGAAGAAAATTCCGAAATTGGATGATCCTGCTGAGAATTCCAGATTTGGACTTATGGTATGATCATTTGGCTCAAAGAATCTTCTTCCATTTTTTCTAATCAGGCATTGAGTAGATAAAAGTTTGCAAATCCAACACATTTTAAGCGTGTGGCTTTCTGATACAAACTGGTTCAATATATTTTATACATGACACAGAATTCTGTCTTAAAGATGGACAGAATCTGAATTACAGTAGAAATCTGTTGCAAACTGACAGAAAATCACAAGAACACACCAATTCTAGAGATATTCGAGAGCTTGGCTTCTCCCTCCCAAATAATTTGCCTAATCTTATTCAAATGAAAGGCTTGACAGTTGCAGCAATTAGGATACTAAATAATAACTGACACAGACACTAATAATAAATGACAGCCTAATTATAATAACTTGCTACTAATATAATAATTGTCTAACACCTTCTCACTATGTTTCTGAATATTGCAGCCTAGAAGAGCAGATTTGGACATGAATCAACACGTTAACAACGTCACCTATATAGGATGGGTGCTTGAGGTTCTTACACTGTCTCTTTAACGTATTCAAGTATTTTCTATTCACTATTATTTATTAAGTCTTGATCTACTGGCACTACTTTAACATATAGGACAAATCTGTTGCGAAATCAAGTTCATAAACGGTTTATGTCATGTTGCAATTAAGTTGAGCAGCTTCAAGAAACAGTTTTAAAAACAACAATTTTATTATTTTTTTGAGTTGTGGTTTGTGTAACAAATTGTAAGATTAGGAATATATATATATATATATATATATATATATATATATATATATATTTAGTAGCCTATTTACCTGTTGAAGATCACTGCTAACTATTTAAGTTGAGGTCATGTTGACATTACTCATTTTCTATAATCTTTTTTAGCCCTGGCTAAAGTTTACCTAAATGATTTTGTATAGTTAAGATGTTTAAATCTTTAAAAGAGAATGGTGTTGATATTCTTATATCTTAAATGATTTTAAAAATAAACTTTCAAGAACTTACTTTCATTTTGGAATTTTTTTTACTTTCTCGTTTGGTGTGTTGCTTATGCTACTATTTTCCTTGTCACAAATACACTTACATTGGACTTAGTGGACTTAAGGCCTGTTTGGATTGACTTATTTGAGTTTCATTGCTGACATAAGCAGTTATGAGACTGTTTAAAAGAGCTAATGGAAAAAGCTTGTGACATGTTTATAAGCTGTTTTCAACTTATTTTCATAAGCTCTCCAGGATAACTTATAAATATTTTAGTTTATCTTTTATTATAGAAATAGCTTATACATAAGCACCTATGTTATAAATGTTTAGTTATTAAGTTGTTACTTGTTTGTCTAAAATAGGGCCGATTTCCGCATGAAAAGATGTATGTTGTAATGTTGGTGTGAGAAGCTAACAAGTTGTTTATTTGACAGAGCATGCCTCAAGAAATCATCGATAGCCATGAGTTGCAAAGTATAACCTTGGATTACAGACGAGAGTGCCAACAAAATGACTTAGTTGATTCCCTTACAAGTGCTGAAGCAATTGAAAGTGTTGAAGTTGTTCCAGAACTCAAAGCTACAAATGGATCTGCCACAACAAAGAATGACAAACAAGAATGCCAGCAATTCCTTCATCTACTTAGATTGTCTACTGATGGACTTGAGATAAACAGAGGAAGAACAGAGTGGAGAAAAAAGGCTCCAAGATGAACAAGATTACAACACTTATTCTCAACATTATTGAGTTTGTTTTAATAGATTTCTCAACTGAGTGCTTATTGAATTAAAGAAAATATATTAAAAGAATACTGTCTTAATTATGAATTATTTATTTAAATAAGAGTTTCGTGGTTGATATTTTTAGTTTTGCAATTAGATTTTTTAAGATGTTTTTATTTGATTTTCTTTTTCATAAACACTTGTGAGTTTGTAACGATTTTTTTAAGTGAATAATTATGAAGTTATTTAAATTGAGAAGTTTGCATGAGTTAGAAACTAGGCTTAAATACTACTTTTCTCCTGCAAATATGAAGAAAATCTATTAGTGCCCTCGTAATTTTTTTTTTTAAAAGAGCCATTGCAATTACGTAACGTCTCTAAATGGGCTCTTGCTGTTATTTTAATCTCACACTGTTAAATTAATCTGACCTGGATGTCTACCAGGCTTATTACGTGGCCGAAGTCTGGGACACGTGCCATTTCACACTCTCAGTAGGTTTCACACTCTCAGTTCCACTGTCTCTCACATTTCATCTGCAACATTTTTTTGACAGCAATTACAGGCATATACAAATATGCAGCATTTAGCATTTTTTTGACAGCAATTACAAGCATATACAAATCTGCAACATTTTTTTATACAAACTATGTGCAAAACTATACAAAACATATGATAAACCAACACAAATTTCCTCAATTCATTAACATAGCATAAACCAACACAAATTTGTTCAATTCGTTACACAATGCCTAAACCAAAATACAAAACAAATTTGATCAATTCATAGTAAAAGTATACATTACATTGATAGTAGACCTATAACACGAGTTACACGACCTAAACCCTACATTGCATTTTAAGGAAATCAAAATTCTTAAATCCTTCAAAGATGATGAGCAAAACTATTATTCCTTGCATCCAACTAATCTTCTTCCTCTCATCTAACAATTTGAGCTTGAGCTTTGAAATTTTTTTGGACTCCCAATCCTTGAAAATTTCCCCACATTTACATTGACAGATTGTTTGTGTTGCACATTGAGCATCCAATGGTTTAAGAACTGACATAGCTTCACGTTGATTCATTTCTGATACTGAGACCATAGTCATTCTTTCAATGTCTAGCTCATCGTCCCAGATGAACAAATTGCAGCATACTCGCTCCTGCACAATCAAAAAACAGAGAATAGAAGAATTAGGTTTAGGGGTTTCAGGAATTAGAAGGGATTAGAATATTTAGGTTTAGGGTTTATGTAATTAGAAACAAATACAACATTTATAACCAACAATCTAACTTACCCCCAAATTGGAACACCTCCAAAATCTTCTTCCACGGTTTTCAGTGGTGTTGGCTATCCATAAACGCATAGGATAATCACATCCACATAAAGGGATTAGAATATTTAGGTAATGTGTGACCTTTCTCTCTCTTTCTCCATGTAATGCTAGTATAAGTTTATAGTTAACAAACTTTTATCATTTCATGTAAACATTTTTTAAAGCTAGGCTGACACCCTCTAACAACAATTATTCACATCATTTCACAAATTTATTGATTACAAATCACTAGTACCTGTATTTAAGTGTGACTTCTTTTTCTTTCTCTGAGATTTTGATACGACTTCTTCAAAATCACTACCCTCAACACTTCATTTTGATATTTTTGACTCAGCAACCTAAGCACGGGTTCAATACTTTCCTTTACTAGTACCTGTATTTAAGTGTGACTTCTTTTTCTTTCTCTGAGATTTTGATACGACTTCTTCAAAATCACTATCCTCAACATCGATTTTTGAAGAGTCCTCCTCATTATCATTCACAACATTTTGAGCACTCCAAAATCTTGACAAGATTCTCAAATCCTGTTGAACAGATGCAGAAGCTTCATTATTCTCAATAATGTTGGTTTTGCCTGAATACAAAATACCCTGATGCAACGAATGTAAGCAACACCTTGCGGCGAAACACCCTACAGTAGAGAATGACATTGCCACAGAGGATCACCCTGTTGAGAGAGACCTTTATAAGAGATCGAGGCACATAATCATTCTTATTCAAAGAAATCACATTCTCTTTTGAAGAATTTTCACAACCCGCTTTAATGGGACCCATAACAGAGACTGAGTAGAAGAGGAATGTCACCCCTACTAGCCGAAGGATGAAGAACCAGAGAAGATAAACTGCAAGGGATATTATGAACTGATAGGGTGAACCTTGATTCGTAAACAGTCTAGGAATGATATTGCGACCAGCAAACACCTACTAGCCACACGTTATTGAGCATCAACACCTTCGGGGATAGCGTTGTTCATTCTTGAGCATCATCTGAATGGTTCCCCAAATTCCACTTTATCTCATCCCTGCAACAGATTAAACTTGTTAGTACAATCAATTGGAGATGAATTAGAATCTTCTACCTCTACAATAGGTTCTTGAACCGTTGGAGTAGACGATTTAGTTTTATTTTGTCAAACAAGTGCTCTAAGTAGAGGTGTCAAAATGGATGGATTGGATGGATATGGATTTGGATTATAATGGATGGATTGGAGAAATCCATTTAAAAATTTATATCCATTAGGATTGTACCAAAAAATCCAATCTAATCCATCCATTAAATAAAAAGTCCATCCAATCCATTCATTAACAACTTTTTTATGGATGGATATCCGATCCATCCATTAACAATAATTTGAATAGACTTAAACTAACTAACAATAATTTAAATAAAAAATATTTGTATTAATAAAAAGTAAAATAAAAAAGACATAATTTTTTATTAGTAGAAATATTTATATTACATTATATATATATATATATATATATATATATATATATATATATTATATTTATATTTGTATTTATCTTTTTATATATAACTTAAATATATTTATATATATATATATATATATTTATATAGATTATATAATTAAGTTATATATAAATATATATATATATATATATATATATATATATATATATTTATAGGTGGTGGTTGTTGTGGTCGGAGGCGTAGCACCGTGATGTCGGGCGTGGTGGCGGCATGGCGTGACGCCCGAGCTCCGGCGATCAGTGCGGTGGTTTGCTTGCGGCGCTCCGGATGTGGTGGGTGGTGGCGCTCCGGCAATACTATTATATATAATAATATATAATATAATATTTATATATTTCATATTTATATTATATATATGTATATATATATATATATATATAATATTTAAAGTTTTTTTTTGGAATATTTTTTTAAAAAAAAATTGAAAATCTGATTTTTTTTTTTAGTTTTACAAATTATTTTATTTTAGATTTTAATGTTTAAAAATATATTTTATATTATCCAATGGATTATGATTTAGTAGTTATTGTAATCCATTGGATTTGAAAAACTTAATGGATGGATCACACCCATCACAAACTCAAATGGATGGATCCAATCCAATGCATTAATTATTATTTTTTTGTAATGGATGGATTGGATGGATATCCAATGGATAAATGGACTAAATTGACACCTCTAGCTCTAAGCCCCTTTGTAATTGAGTTTTTTTTTTCAACATAGAATAATGGTAAACAATAGATTTAAAGTAGCTACAAAATTCAGGCAATATTTTATAGACAACCCATTGCCAAAAAAATAAAATCATAGACAACCCAACAAAAAATGCAAAACCTTCTTGTTCCACCATAATTTTATCACATAATGATTTTAAATAAAATCTACCAAGATTCTATAGCGTAATTGCCAAAAAAAGTCCAAGTCTTTGTTACTTTATCATGAGAGATTGGAGTACCAATATGCCACCTACAATTTTGAAAACTACCTTTTCATAGCCAAAGTTTAATATTCATTTCGACTTTTGAAGCTCATGGTCTCTCCCTAAGCAAAGTTAATATACTAATCAAGACACTAGGTGAGTGGTGTTGAAATGAAAATCTTTTTCTATGTTTTGATGATACAAACTTAAAGTAATGGGTTAAGTTTTCTAAAAACTTATTATCATTTAACAAGTTTCAATCAAGTATTTAGAAGAACAGGAAATAAGTATCATAGCAAAAATCTTGGTTCTACAAATAAACCAAGTGTTTTTCAAATTACAAATGTGCCAAAAGAAGGTTACCAAAAGAAGGTTGTCTACAGAAGGTTAAACAAAGTCAAAAGAAAGTTTGACTTTCTACAGAAGGTTGACTAAAAGTCAACAGAAGGTTGACCAATAGTCAATAGAAAGTTTGATTGAAGTCAAAAGAAGGTTGACCTATTCTAAGATATTGTAAAGAAAGTTGTTTGTTGAAGAAGGTTAAAAGAAGGTTTAAATGAATTCAAGCTTCTGTTTCTGGGAAACACATTCTTTTCTGATTCTATGATCCAATGTGCATCAAATATGTATTCTAGGAATAAATGTTGTAGAATAATTATCCTATGTAAAGAGGAACTCCTTGATTATTCTTTGTACCTTAAAAACATGTTTGTTCTTGTTAAAGAAGCTTGAGAAGCTTCATATAAAAGCATTTAAACTGTCCCATAGTACATAAACAGGTCATGGAATGTCAGAAAGTGTGAAAGGGAGTAAGGTGCTGTCATAGAAGGTTTGTCATGACAGCTAAAGCACCAAAATATGTTGAAGAAGGTTGATGGGCTACAACTAAAGCACAAAGTCATCATTTCCTATCTACAAGCCTAGAACAACTTTCCAACGGCTATCTTCAATATCTCAACGGCTATATTCAAGCTTCAAAGTCTATATAAAGGCTGTTCTTCACAATTACAACTCATGAGATTTAATTGGAACCTTCACAAGTCAAGCTTTTAGGCAATCCTCAACACTTAAAGTGTGCCTCAAAGCACAAGTGAGAGTCCTCTTGCCAATCATCAACATAGGGCATGATTTGCAAGCAAATTCATGAGAACAACAAGTTTTAAGCAAACAAACATCATAATCAAGGTTCAATTCCAAGTAATTGCAAGATTAAACAACCAACTCATTAAAAATCTCATAAACCCTAATTTTACCTTAAGGTGCGAAAAGAACATGAGCTTAAAACACCATTTATTCATGGAAACAACAAAATAATGAGTGAAATAACAACAACACACAATTTATTCTAAAAGAGAGAAGCATTTCAAGCACCCAAGCCTCCCAAAGTGCTTGTCAAGATACTTGAAATACATCTCTCACTCAACCACAACAACTATGCTAACATTATGACATTAAAATGCAATGGGATGCAAAAATGAAGTGATGATTTACATCTTTGATGCTAAACTTAGAAGATGATGCTAAGTTTCAAAGTATACCTCAACTCCAAGCTAGAATAAGGAAGGAAATGAGATGAATGAATGCAAAACCCCTTTAATCTACTCTTCAATCTTCAACTTTGAACTTGATCCTTGAATTTGAAGGTGAATCTTTGAGAAGAATGCAAGAAGGATGGAAGATTTAGTGTAGGAAAGGTGTTTTAATGGATGATTGAGTGAAGAAATTGAAGAAAATGAGGTGAGGGAGAGAGGGAGGTGTCGCCTAAGGAGGGGAGGAAGAAGAGGTTGTGTGCAAAATGAACTTCTTTCCTTGATGTTACTTTAATCTCACACTGTTAAATTAATCTGACCTGGATGTCTACCAGGCTTATTACGTGGCTGAAGGCTAGGACACGTGCCATTTCACACTCTCAGTAGGTTTCACACTCTCAGTTCCACTGTCTCTCACATTTCATCTGCAACATTTTTTTGACAGCAATTACAGGTATATACAAATCTGCAACATTTTTTTGACAGCAATTACAAGCATATACAAATCTGCAACATTTTTTTATACAAACTATGTGCAAAACTATACAAAACATATGATAAACCAACACAAATTTTCTCAATTCATTAACATAGCATAAACCAACACAAATTTGTTCAATTCGTTACATAATGCCTAAACCAAAATACAAAACAAATTTGATCAATTCATAGTAAAAGTAGACATTACATCGATAGTAGACCTATAACACGAGTTACACAACCTAAACCCTACATTACATTTAAGGAAATAAAATTCTTAAATCCTTCAAAGATGATGAGCAAAACTATTATTCCTTGCATCCAACTAATCTTCTTCCTCTCATCTAACAATTTGAGCTCGAGCTTTGAAATTTTTTTGGACTCCCAATCCTTGAAAATTTCCCCACATTTACATTGACAGATTGTTTGTGTTGCACATTGAGCATCCAATGGTTTAGGAACTGACATAGCTTCACGTTGATTCATTTATGATACTGAGACCATAGTCATTCTTTCAATGTCTAGCTCATCGTCCCAGATGAACAAATTGCAGCATACTCGCTCCTGCACAATCAAAAAACAGAGAATAGAAGAATTAGGTTTAGGGGTTTCAGGAATTAGAAGGGATTAGAATATTTAGGTTTAGGGTTTATGTAATTAGAAACAAATACAACATTTATAACCAACAATCTAACTTACCCCCAAATTGGAACACCTCCAAAATCTTCTTCCACGGTTTTCAGTGGTGTTGGCTATCCATAAACGCATAGGATAATCACATCCACATAAAGGGAGTAAGCCCTGTCTTGATGCAGCATTCGAAGAAACATTGCTTCTTGCCATTGGAGTGAACGAACAGGGAAGAAGGAAGAAGAAGATGGCAGAACCTGGGTTTCAGATCTGAATGAAGAAGATGATGAATGAAGATGATATAAGCCTCAGCCACGTAATTAAATCCATGTCAGATTAATTTAACAGTGTGAGATTAAAGTAACAGCAGGGGTCCATTTAGAGATATTACGTAATTGCAAGGGCTCTTTTAAAGTTTTTTTTTAACAGGGGCACTAATGGATTTTCTTCATATTTGCAGGGACAAAAGTAGTATTTAAGCCTAGAAACTAATGTAAGTTGGGTCATTATAATGTGTTTTTCTTTAATTTCCAAATGTTTGTTTACAAGGTTGGTGTTGCAACTGCTACCACCATCTCCACCAGCTTGTAGGGTGTAGCGACCGAAAAATCCGGGAAAGGATTCTTCGAAGTTCGAAAGGAAGCCGCCACCGAAATTCTAGTTTAAGGGCAAATTCGGGAAATCCCTTTAAGTTTGGACAAGACGAGTTTAAGATTCGGGAGTCGTTATGCGTGGGGAATGTATTAGCACCCCACGACATCTTTTGGTCTAATTAATTGTAGTTTAATTTAATATTTACCCTTTTATTCGAATTTGAAGGAAAGAAGACTTAATTAAAATTATTAGTTTTTAGTGCTTGACAAGAGTGGACTCTTGCTCCTACGTACCTCTGGATGCAATGGAGGAATCAAAGCTACGTAGTTCTTCCTGAAAAAAGTTTGTTGGTTGGTATTTTTTAGTGTAGGGGTCCTAGGATTCCTTGAACTGTACAGCTCGCTGATTTCTAGGACGCTGACTAATTCGATTGTACAACCGACTTAGTCCCCTACTTTTTGAAAGTAATTTTTGAGTTTTTGAAAGAAATTGGTTTGGTATGAGGTGGGTCCGTTTTAGAATAAGTATTCTAGAACTCCTGAACTGTACAGCTCATTAGTTCTAGAACGCTGACTAACCCGGTTGTACAACTGTTGCACCCGAAAAATCCGGTTTGGGTTTCTCAGTGTACAACGTGGAAAAATTTTGAAGCCGCCACCAATATTTTAATTTTAAGACCAAAACATTGAAACAAGGTCTTTTGAACAAGGCGGATGGTCTTTCGAAAACTAGAGATATGAGTTCGGGGGTCGGTTACGTGCGGAGAAGGTGTTAGCACCCCACGCGTCCTCTCTACTGAGAGGGAACCTTTAATTAAGTGTGTGGTTTTGAGTGTTGATTTGGAAAATACTTAAATTTGCCTCTTTATTGAAAAAGTGATGAAAAGACTTAATGAAAATTTTTATTTTTGGCGCTTGACGAGAGTTAGCCTCTCGCTCCTACGTATCTCCCAGTGCGATGGAGAATTCAAAGCTACGTAGTTCTTGTTCTTCATATTTTTTTTTGAAAGTGTGCTTGACGGGACATGAACCCGGTCCTACGTATCCCCACTGTGATGAGGAATCAAAGCTACGTAGTTCTCGTTTGTCCTGAAAAAGGTTTTTGCTTTTTAATCTTTCTTTAGAGTTTTTCGCAAAGGGGTTGAGCGTTTGCGGTGACCAAACAACAACTGTTTACAGTGGTCACACTACTAACTCTTTTTTGAAAATGGAATCATCACTAACAATCAAACGGCAACGGCGCGAGTGACTATTGATGACAACCGATTTTTATTTTGATTATTGAAAAGGTTTTCGCAATTGAAGGGGAGCGTTTGTGAAGACCAAACAACAACGGTTTAGAGTGGCCGCACTACTAGCTCCCACGGGAATGAAATCATCACCCACAATCAAACGGCAACGGCTCGAGTGATCGTCAATGACAATTAGTTTTGATTTTGATGTTTTTATGATTCGTTTTTGAAAAGTGTTTCGTTGGTTTGATTTGGGGAAAATGTTTCGATAACTTGGAAAAGGGTTCGCAATTGGGTTGAGCGTTCGCGATGACCAAACAACAACGGTTTAGAGTGGTCATACTACTAACTCTTTTGAAAATGAAATTATCATTAACGACCAAACGGCAACGGCGCGAGTGATCGTTAATGATAATCGGTTTTGTTTTAGGTTCAAGTATTCAAATGAGGTAACTTGGAATGACGATTTTGAAAACGAATATTGAACATGATATGAGCGAAAGGGGATTTAGGTAGCCATATTTATACCTTAAGTGTTTATTCCTAGTTTAAAAATTACACAAACCATCATAATAGTGATAACAAATAATAAGCAAAAAGAGATGCTATTAGATGACAACATGAGGTAAATAGTAATGATTATAATAGTAATAACAATAAATAATAACCAAAGCAAAAAAAGAAATAAATAAATGAAAAGAGGTGGGTGCTGAACAGAGATAAAGAGAGTGTGACTAGCATTTTTTAAAAAAACGTGGGGGGGTCTGGATTAGTAACACTGGGGGTGTTATTAGCAATCAGATCTTAAAAACACTTAAAATGGGAAATGAAAAGCCCACATGCTGAAGCAGGTAACAAAACGTGAGTCTATCTTCCCTCCTGCGCCGTTCGTTTCCTCTTCTGAGTGAGAAGCAGAGGCGTCGCGCGCGCGAGAGAGAGAGAGAGAGAGAGAGAGAGAGAGAGAGAGAAGGCGAACCAGAGAGAGAGGTGCGGCGGAGGCGGTGGTGACGACAGAGGCGAAGACGGTGGCGTTGACGGCGTAGAGCTCGCCGTAGAGAGAGAGAGAAAGGATTTCGAAGAGAGAGAAAACGAAACTGTGTTAGAGAGAAGGTTATGGCGCCGGAATTGTTTACGGCGACTGCGCCGGTGAAGACAACCACCGTGAGCGATGGTCCATCTTCAAGGTTCATCCTTTCTTCATTTTTTTTTTTTCTACTATTTTTGTTTTTTGGTGGTTGTGGGTGGCTGTTTTGGGTGGTTTATGGTTTTTTGGTGGTTGTTGTTGATGATGATTATGGAGCTCCTTCCTTCTCTTACTTCTCTGTGTGTGTGTTTGTGTTTGTGTGTGTGTGTTTGTGTTTGTGTGTTTGTGTTTGTGTTTGTATGTGTGTGTTGTGTTTGTATATTGTATCTATCTGTGTATGTGTTTTGTTTCCCGGTTCTCTTTTTTTTTGTGTTTTTGCTGAGTGTATGTATGTATGCGTGTGTGTTTTTTTGTTTTTCTCCCTCTCCTCTGTTGGGTGTGTGTATTTATAGTGGCTTTGGTGTGGTGTAGGTGTGGGTGAGATGCAGCTGGGTAAAACTCATAGGAGACAAAGGTGCCAAACAGCCTCTGAATCAAAGCAAGGGCATCAAATGGTCTCTTGCTAGAAATGGAAGAGCAAAAAAAAGCAAGAGGAAAGGATGTATAAGCCTTATTCTTGAAATGGAGAAGCTGACCAAACACCCACAGCCAGCAACAGCAGCGTGTGCTGAGAGGCTCTCTTTTGTTATTTTGTTTTTCTTATTTTTTTTTAAAGAATAGTACTATTTTACTTTTAATTTTTGTCCCCATGAGTAACAACAAGTTGACTTATATATTTGTACCAAATTAAAAAAAACTCTCTATAATAAAAGCAATTTTGAAATCGATTTGTTTTATGTAAAAATAATGATTTGATAAAATGATAAAAATATATGGATAACAATAATAAGTAACAACCATTACGCGTAAATGACGAGACGCGAGCGCGCGCACACAAGAATCAAAACACGCGCACAAATAGGGAATATACGCGCAACAACGAGAATAGAAATGCAGTACACGATTCGAAATGAAATGCGCGCCACGGTGAGGATAAGAAATGCTAGATTGATAACGAACGCAACTTGAACACATTTGTGCAATTGAGACCTACAAAACGAGGAACATATTTTGGGGTTTTCTGAGAACAAAGAAAATACTTATTAAAATTGGGTATTTACAAAAATACAATTTTATTTGATTTTCAACTAGTCGGACAAAATTAGGGTATTACAGCTGCCCCTCTTTATTTCACATTTTGCCAAGAAATATGAATTGGCATTTTCATATTTCTTTGGTAAAATGGAAATAAAGATATAGAAATAATACTAATTTTGTCCGCAGAAAATTTCAAATTTTCTTTTGTTATTTTCCTTTTGAGAAAGGGCTAACGCTCGTCGCATTAACGGAAAGCGATAAATTGGGAAAGGCGGTAAATTGGGAAAAAGCGGTAAATTGGGAAAAGCGGTAAATTGGGAATTCGGAGGTTGCCTAAAACCTTCTAACGGACTCTTGTCGAGCCCGAGCTCGGGGTGGCCTTTTTCGAGCGCCGATCAACATCGGTCCGAATCGATTTGATCAATGGATTTACGCGCGTGCCTTAGGGCCGCACAACTAATCCGAAGGACTTAACGAAGTCGATGGATCCATCGGCGTGCTCGTGCGATGTTGTGATACGTGGAAGGAGTTCACTAACTCGTGGGAGTTCACTAACTCTGGGTTGATGGAGTTTACGAACTCTGGATTGATGGAGTTTACGAACTCTGGGTTGATGGAGTTTACGAACTCTGGATTGATGGAGTTTACGAACTCTGGGTTGATGGAGTTAACGAACTCCGTGTCAAAGTGATTTTCTAAAAATGAGATTTTTGGGACTCCCTGGTCCGTAGTAGCTTTTCTCTTGGATGGTGCATGCGCTTGGGTGTTTGGATGCACATGAATGCAATGATTGATTTTGGTGAGATGCTTTTTCTGTTTTGTCTATACCCGATAAATGCTTGGTTTGCTAGAAAGAAACTATAAATGAACACTTGGCGTGCTGATGCGAAATAGTAAATGTACACTTGGCGTGCTGATGGGAAAAGGTAAATGGGCACTTGGCGTGCTGATGGGAAAAGGTAAATGGGCACTTGGCGTGCTGACGGGAAAACGGCAAATGGGCACTTGGCGTGTTGTTAATGAATCACTTGGGACGAGAGGCATTTGAACTCCAAACCGGAAGGAGCGGCGGGAATGAGATTTTGAGACTAACAAGTCTAGGATGACCGACTTGAGACTTAGATTGAAGACTCGACACTTGAAGTCTTGATTCTTGGAACTAGGCATGAGGATTAACATCTTGTGTAAATCGCATTTTGCTTAGCAATGCAATGAATGACACATGTAATGCAAACATATGCCCTGATTGATGTCTTGAATATTATGGAATGCTTTTGTTCTTTTGTATTTGCTTCTTCTTTGTAGTTTATGGAATGCAAATATCAACATAATGCTTTGATGTTTGAATGCAAGTGTATGTGGTGATTGATGCTTTGATGTTTGAATGCAAGTGTATGCGGTGATTGATGCTTTGATGAATGGAATGCTCCTGTTCTAACTTCTGTTTGTTTCTTTTTTGTTTTTCTATGAAATGCAAACATTAATATGGTGCAATGCTCTGATGTTTGATGCAATGATTTTTGTTCTTTTTCTTTTATGGAAATGCTAACATTAACATGATGCCAATGCAATGAAAAGATTTCTGCCTTTTCTTCTTTACTATTTTCCTCTACGAAATGCAGGTATGAATATGGTACAAATGACGTGGAACGTTTCTTTTCTTTTTGCTATGTTGTGAATGCAAAAAATGTGAAGATGCAAATGTAATGCTTTGATGCATATGCCACAATGAATAGATTGAAATGCCTAAATGCATGAGGTGTACATTTTGGTGATGATGAGATGTGAGACTTTGGATGCAAGGAATTGAGATGATTATTGACCATTCTGTTGAAAAATTGCATTTGATTCAAACTCTGGTGTTCTCAAGGTTTTTATTTACAAACAATCTCACTTGTTTTCTCTTTCTTTCCACGGTGACTGAATTTTAGATATCACGTAAACAACTTGTGTTCTCTCTTCTTGAAGCATCGTCTAGTAAGCATGCATAGGAGTGCAAATGCGAATGAATGAGTCAGCTAGCTTGGCATTGGTTTAGGGCATGGACATTTATGGCAAGTGAAGGAATGAAAGACATGGTTATTGCCGAAGCTCATGAGGGATCAAGAGATACAATATTGCCCCAATTCAGGTCTTTGATGAGTGAATAGCTTGCCCCTGTCTAGTGGTGACAACAATTAGGGGTGTAGAAGATGATGAATGGGGAATGCTTCGGCTTTTGAAATGAAGGGTGGAGCAGAAGAGATTTTGTCTCAACCCATAAAGTTTGATGTTGCCCTAGTCATAACAAAGACAAAGCTGCCCCAATTAGAATGACAAGGCCTCGTTTAGGATAGTGAGTTGAGAAATTGCCCCGGTGAGGTTTTATAGGTATGAATGAGGTGAAGGAATGGGAACGCATTTGCCCCACTCTCGAATGACATTTCAAACGGTTTCTTTGAGTGAGGTTGTGAAAGGCGACAGAGTTATGGTGATGGTTATGAACTGAGGGTGATGTATGAATGGGGTGAGCAATGAACAAACCTCCCCAAAGTTGAGCGGAGTGAGAGGTGAAGGGAATGCCCTCTAGTACGCACTCTTGGTTCTCTTTAAAGGCAACTCAAATGCAAGGAAAGTTTTGACTTCCTGGTATGAGGAGAGGCTCCACTTGATGACCACTAGACCTTGTTTTAATGAATGCATCTTGGAGTGCAAGTCCTTCTCCTTTTTTGCCAACTTTCTTTTTTGATTGTTGTTTTTTCTTTTTGAGCGACTTTTTCTTTTACGCTTGCTTGTTTTTTTTTTTTTTTTTTTGAGCAAACACGTCGTAAATAGATAAACTTATATGTCCTAAGATTAAAACTTGAGAAAACGAAAGCAATTAGTCATTGATCGGAATGGACTTTTTAGGATTGTGATGTGGAGAAGGGGATGATTGAGCTTAATGAAGTGTTTGAGGCTGATGGGCTGTTGGGTTTTATCTGGCGTTGGCCGATGGTCAACGGTTTATGAAGGAAATGGTTATTAGGTTTGATGAGGTATTTGAAGGTTTTTATGAAAGAAAAGATGGTTAAACCCAATGAATTGAGGGCTTTTTTTTTTTTTTTTTGAAAGGGGAAATGATTGAACCCATTGAATTTGAGGGCCTTTCAGAAGGGGAGCTCTTATGTTTCATGTCAAAATGTATTGACTCTTAATTTATACTCCTTTTGTCTTCTTTTCTCTGTTTTGGGATTCTCCTTTTTGAAACTTCGTTATTCCCCTCCTTTTGTGAATTTCCTTTCCTTTTGACTTGGGTGAAAATGATATACCATCTTTGATGTGGAATTAACCCTCGTCTAGGGTGATGGGGATATCTTGGGCTTTTCTCGGCTTAAGATGGGTAACAAAGGGTATTTTTGTGATTTTGAATCTCTGGCTTAAGAGGGGTAGGAAATGGACTTTTTGGGATTTTAGGTTTTTGAAGGTATGGAGAGATGACCAAATTTCATTTCAAATCCTGATTGCTTATTTCTGTAAGACTTAACTTTAGGACAATAATTTATCTATCTTCATGTGCTTGCTCTTTTATTTTTATTTTTGTGCCCTAACTTTTGCCTGGATTGCTCGTTGAGAGTTTTCAATCCACCGGGCGCTCTTTTTTGTCTAGACCGCCCTTTGCGGGTTTTCAACCTAGCGAGCTTATTTTATCTTTTTTATTATATATTTTTTAGAAAGACTTGCACTAAAGGAATATGATACTGACAAGGAAATTAGTGATCACAGAATTGCCCCAGCATGGAGGACTTAAAGTGTTAGCGAGAATGAACCAAAAAGTCAAGTATGTACTGATGGGAGAAAATATGCGCTTTAGGGGTGGACGGGGCGGGATTAGACTTGGATGGGGAATGATGATAAATGAAGGGAATTGGTGACTCAAACAAGAGAAACTACACGTGGCATGCATACTTACTAGAAGAAGCGCTTCACGAGAGAGTTAACATTGGTTAAACCATGATATAAAAACTTTTTGATAAAGCTGTTTTTGATCTTTTATCATGGAATGGATGAGATGCAATGCTTTTTTGAAGGAAATACAGATGAGTTATTGATGTGAAAAACTGAGGGCCTCGGAACACCTTGAGTTTGCAAATGAGTGAGGATAAACTTTTTCAAAAAGGATGATTGTTTTGCAAGAACGTCTCGCTTCTCATCACAACTTTTATCTTATGCAATGAATGAATGAACAAATGCAAGTATAATGCAAATGCGTGGAGAATGACCGCCCGACAAGTGTGGCTTATTCTAAATAATTTTGTTGTTTTTAATGCAAGACAAAATATGGAATGCCAATGCGAATGATGCAAGAATGATGCCCCCTTTTTTCAAAAATGATTTTTTTGATTTTTAGTTTTTAGAGGCGAGACAAGATACTGAAATGCCAATGCCCCTTTTTTGAATGATGAGAGATGCAAGAATGTTGATATGAGGCAAGCGATTGTCGTTACTGAGTAACACTGCGCATGAAACATTGAGTGGATCGACTCAATACTTCACACAATATACTGAAACGTTTCGAAAATTAGTTGACTCAATTTAATTTTCTACTTGAAAATAAAACACGTGTGATTGGGTCAAAGTGCCTTCGACATCGTAGAGTAACATCTCAAATTTGTAGTCGACAAACAAATTTGAGATATTACCCTTCGTCGTTCAAAGGTGCACTTCTACCCATTAAGTCATCACATGAGGAAATTTTTATTTGTTTCAAAAGGATGCATGCAGGGAGAAATGATGTATTCGAACAAAGTGATGAGGTTAATGAAATGATGCATGAGTGCCACATTGACGCGATGTCTGCATTATTTGATGATGCTTTTTTTGTACATGCACTCGGATGAATGTGATGCTTATGCAATGCTGATGATAATTGCTTCTTGTCTTATTTTGTTTTTATGCAATAAAGTGAAATGCATGATAACGCGTGGACATGCATGCAAAATGAAACGTTCAAGTGCTTATTTTTATGCCATGAAAAAGGAAAAAGGGTACATGCGATGCATTTTCTTAAATCTAGTAGAAATCATACATTTTTGGATTTTTGTTTATTTGTTATGATATGAAAGAGAAAAATAATAATGCATGCAGAAAATGGCACGTTTGAGCTAAGGCTATATGAATAGCGGAATGATATATGCATGCAATATTGATGTGATGTCCACCTTTATTTGATGACAGTTTTTGCATAATTAAGGATGAATGAAATGCGATATGGATGATAACTGCTTCTGGTTTTCATTTTTCTTATGCAATGAAATGAAATGTGTGATGCTTACAATTACTTTCCTAATGCATGAGAGATATTGAATGGAGATGCATGTGAAATGAGACGTTAATGTTTATTTTTGATTTGTGACACAAAAAAAAGTATTAATGCGATGATGGGATATGAATGGACGACGGAATGAGTGGGTGGATGAATGAACAAATATGCATCTAGAATGAGGATGCCGTAAATTGCATCACTTGATAATTTTTCATGATTATGAATGAATGAAATACCATAGGGATGATGATTGTTTTTTTCAAAATTTTGTTTTATGTAATGCATGATGCCATGATGCAAAGTGCACGGATGATGATTGTTTTTGTTTTATTTTTAAACAATGAAATGGAATGCATGATACTAACAATTATTTTTAGTGCGTGGAAATATATGATTCTTATGAAAATGCATGCAAAATGAGATGTTTGAAAAAGCATGTGATATGTTTCTAAAAAAAAATTATGCGAGAAAGTGCATGATGCTCATGAAATGATTTTTAATGCAAAGGAAGCATGATTTATTTTGAATGGAAATGTATGCAAAACAAGATGGTCACATGTTCATTCTTCATGATATGCAAAAGCAATAATGCATGAGACACGTTCCTAATATGTTTTTTGGACTTTTTGACAAAATTAGGAAAAAGCTTAGTGAATGGAAACGCACCCACGTGGGGAATGCGCTCCCGACAAACCTAAATGAGATAGACAAAAATGCGCGTATGTATTTTTATTTAGTTTTCCCATGTTATGCAATGCAAAGATACTTTTTGTATGAGAATGAGGTTGATGATGCTACTTTACATGCATGTGAAAAGCAAAGTAAAGATTTTTGGTTTGGTGATTGAAATTTTGGGAACACCACCTCATATAGCCCGGTAAAAGAAAAGACTATGATGATTTTTTTGAAAGTTTTGCTTTATGCCCTTTTTTTTTGAAAATTTTGTTTTATGTAATGCATGGATGTATGCAAATGATGATGACGCTCTATATGCATGCAGGATAAATGAAAGAGTTTTTATTGGCAATGATTCAAGTTTTTTTTTTTTGAAAATGCGGGTCGTACATTATTTCATATGGACCAGTAAGAGAAAGGCTACAACGGTAACTCTTTCTCCTCCCTTTTTCGAAAATAAAGTAGGTCATATGTCACTTCGTGCAGGACGGCAAAAGAAAGGCTACAACGGCAACTCTTTCTCTATTTTCTCTTTTTTTTTTGAAAATCTTCTTCTTTTTTCTTTTAGGAAAGACATGCCTAAACTACAATGCAACACACAATTTGTATGTCCTTGTGTCCTACGAGGTGGGTAACCTAGGTTCTAGGGCAACTCAAAGGTTCCTCCCACGGGGGTTCTAGTCACTCCTCACTCACGGAGTTACGAGCTAGTTCTCTCTCACAATAGCACCCACAACGATGGAACGCCACCGGTGTGAGGCATCATGAAAGAGCATACTCACATTTGAAACTTTCGTGAGAGTCAGAAGGACAACGGTCCAATTGCCAGTCACTACTCGTTTCCACTCTCCTAAGTTTTGTCAGACCTTGGGTTTTAGGCCCCTCTCAAAGCACGATAAGCATAAGGTGTGCGTGTGTGTAGCGAGGACATATCGCCTAAAACTACCCACATATACCCCCACCTGCGAAGGAAAACCCAGAACAGTCCAGACAATAGCAAGTAATAACATGTTGTCTACTCTAGGGTTCAATATCAAGTAAGCTAGCCTAGGGTTTCAACAACAATCAAGTGCATTGCTTACCTCAAGAAAGGGAGCCAAGAAGAAGGGATCATGATAGAATTGGGGAGAAATGCATGAGCTTACCTTGAAGAAAGGGAGCAAAGAAGAAGGGAACATGATTGGGATAGGGAAATGCATGAGGGAACTAAGCATTTAAGCAAAGAAGTAACTATCTATTACTTTAAACAAAAGCAAACACAGAAGAAGCATGCACATGAATGCAACATGCTTATGAAACAGAAGAAGAATGGAGGCAAAGCAAGATATTCAAATCAATCACACAAACCACACACTTAATTAATTAGGCTTGACCCACTTTTGAAGAAAATGTTTTTTTAGTCCCCAGTGAAGTCGCCAGCTGTTGCACCCGAAAAATCCGGTTTGGGTTTCTCAGTGTACAACGTGGAAAAATTTTGAAGCCGCCACCAATATTTTAATTTTAAGACCAAAACATTGAAACAAGGTCTTTTGAACAAGGCGGATGGTCTTTCGAAAACTAGAGATATGAGTTCGGGGGTCGGTTACGTGCGGAGAAGGTGTTAGCACCCCACGCGTCCTCTCTACTGAGAGGGAACCTTTAATTAAGTGTGTGGTTTTGAGTGTTGATTTGGAAAATACTTAAATTTGCCTCTTTATTGAAAAAGTGATGAAAAGACTTAATGAAAATTTTTATTTTTGGCGCTTGACGAGAGTTAGCCTCTCGCTCCTACGTATCTCCCAGTGCGATGGAGAATTCAAAGCTACGTAGTTCTTGTTCTTCATATTTTTTTTGAAAGTGTGCTTGACGGGACATGAACCCGGTCCTACGTATCCCCACTGTGATGAGGAATCAAAGCTACGTAGTTCTCGTTTGTCCTGAAAAAGGTTTTTGCTTTTTAATCTTTCTTTAGAGTTTTTCGCAAAGGGGTTGAGCGTTTGCGGTGACCAAACAACAAGCGCATTTCAAAGTGGTCACACTACTAACTCTTTTTGAAAATGGAATCATCACTAACAATCAAGCGGCAGCGCGCGCGAGTGACTATTGATGACAACCGATTTTTATTTTGATTATTGAAAAGGTTTTCGCAATTGAAGGGGAGCGTTTGTGAAGACCAAACAACAACGGTTTAGAGTGGCCGCACTACTAGCTCCCACGGGAATGAAATCATCACCCACAATCAAGCGGCAGCGGCGGCTCGAGTGATCGTCAATGACAATTAGTTTTGATTTTGATGTTTTTATGATTCGTTTTTGAAAAGTGTTTCGTTGGTTTGATTTGGGGAAAATGTTTCGATAACTTGGAAAAGGGTTCGCAATTGGGTTGGCGTTCGCGATGACCAAACAACAACGGTTTAGAGTGGTCATACTACTAACTCTTTTGAAAATGAAATTATCATTAACGACCAAACGGCACGCTAGCGCGGTGATCGTTAATGATAATCGGTTTTGTTTTAGGTTCAAGTATTCAAATGAGGTAACTTGGAATGACGATTTTGAAAGCGAATATTGAACATGATATGAGCGAAAGGGATTTAGGTAGCCATATTTATACCTTAAGTGTTTATTCCTAGTTTAAAAATTACACAAACCATCATAATAGTGATAACAAATAATAAGCAAAAGAGATGCTATTAGATGACAACATGAGGTAAATAGTAATGATTATAATAGTAATAACAATAAATAATAACCAAAGCAAAAAAAGAAATAAATAAATGAAAAGAGGTGGGTCTTTGAGCAGAGATAAAGAGAGTGTGACTAGCATTTTTTTAAAAAAGCGGGGAAGTGCGGATTAGTAACACTTGGGGGGGTGTTATTAGCAATCGAGATCTTAAAAACACTTAAAATGGGAAATGAAAAGCCCACATGCCAAGCGAGTAACAAAACGTGAGTCTATCTTCCTCCTCGCGCCGTTCGTTTCCTCTTCGAGAGAGAGAGAAGCGAGCGCGCGCATGAGAGAGAGAGAGAGAGAGAGAGAGAGAGAGAGAGAGGCGAACTGCAGAGAGGTGCGGCGGAGGCGGTGGTGACGACAGAGGCGAAGACGGTGGCGTTGACGGCGTAGAAGCTCGTAGAGAGTAGAGAGAGAGAAAGGATTTCGAAGAGAGAGAAAACGAAACTGTGTTAGAGAGAAGGTTATGGCGCCGGAATTGTTTACGGCGACTGCGCCGGTGAAGACAACCACCGTGAGCGATGGTCCATCTTCAAGGTTCATCCTTTCTTCATTTTTTTTTTTCTACTATTTTTGTTTTTTGGTGGTTGTGGGTGGCTGTTTTGGGTGGTTTATGGTTTTTTGGTGGTTGTTGTTGATGATGATTATGGAGCTCCTTCCTTCTCTTACTTCTCTGTGTGTGTGTTTGTGTTTGTGTGTGTGTGTTTGTGTTTGTGTGTTTGTGTTTGTGTTTGTATGTGTGTGTTGTGTTTGTATATTGTATCTATCTGTGTATGTGTTTTGTTTCCCGGTTCTCTTTTTTTTTGTGTTTTTGCTGAGTGTATGTATGTATGCAGCGTGTGTTTTTGCTGTTTTTTCTCCCCTCTCCTCTGTTGGGACTGTGTGTATTTATAGTGGCTTTGGTGTGGTGTAGGTGTGGGTGAGATGCAGCTGGGTAAAACTCATAGGAGACAAAGGTGCCAAACAGCCTCTGAATCAAAGCAAGGGCATCAAATGGTCTCTTGCTAGAAATGGAAGAGCAAAAAAAAGCAAGAGGAAAGGATGTATAAGCCTTATTCTTGAAATGGAGAAGCTGACCAAACACCCACAGCCAGCAACAGCAGCGTGTGCTGAGAGGCTCTCTTTTGTTATTTTGTTTTTCTTATTTTTTTTTAAAGAATAGTACTATTTTACTTTTAATTTTTGTCCCCATGAGTAACAACAAGTTGACTTATATATTTGTACCAAATTAAAAAAAACTCTCTATAATAAAAGCAATTTTGAAATCTGATTTGTTTTATGTAAAAATAATGATTTGATAAAATGATAAAAATATATGGATAACAATAATAAGTAACAACCATTACGCGTAAATGACGAGACGCGAGCGCGCGCACACAAGAATCAAAACACGCGCACAAATAGGAATAATACGCGCAACAACGAGAATAAGTACGAGTACACGATTCGAAATGAATACGCGCGCACGGTGAGGATAAGAAATGCTAGATTGATAACGAACGCAACTTGAACACATTTGTGCAATTGAGACCTACAAAACGAGGAACATATTTTGGGGTTTTCTGAGAACAAAGAAAATACTTATTAAAATTGGGTATTTACAAAAATACAATTTTATTTGATTTTCAACTAGTCGGACAAAATTAGGGTATTACAACAACCGACTTAGTCCCCTATTTTTAGGAAAAATAGTTTATTCGTATTTATTAAGTTTTCAGGGTTACTGAACTGTACAGCTCATTGGCCCTAAAATAATGACTAACCCAGTTGTACAACCGACTTAGCCGTTTATTTAGGAAAAATAGTTTATTCGTATTTTATTAAGTTTTCAAGGTTACTGAATTATACAGCTCATTGACCCTAAAATAATGACTAACCCGGCTGTACAACCGACTTAGCCGTTTATTTAATTTCGAGAGAAAAAGTATTTATATTTGAATTGGAAAAGAATTAAAATGGTAAAAGGGGGGGTGAAAATTTAAAATGAGGTTTTATTAGTCGCAGGGGGTTGTATCATTAATAGGAGGTGTGAAAAGGAAGCCCAGTTCGCATGTGGGAGCATAGAATGCGAAACTGGGCTTAAGTGAGGGAGGGGGTGCGCGCGTGAATTAAAGGGGGGCGACTAGCAATCTGAATATTAAAAAAAAATTAAAATAAAAACTGAGACACTATATAACCCTAAATTTGGAAACCCTAAAACATTTCCCTACTTCCCCCAACAACAGCAGCGGCGCCGCTGCCTTCTAAGAGAGAGAGAGAGAGCAATAATTCCAGCGAGGTTTTCGCCGGCTTTCGTGGGAGGGAGAGAGAGCCGATCGGTTTCTAATGTGAGAGGGAGAGAACGGCCTCGGCGTCAGTGGCGACGAAGGTGACGCCGGCGAAGAGAATCCCGCCGGCGAGAGCGTGGTGAGCTTCGTTCTCCTCTGTTCTTCTTTGTCTTTTTGTTTCTCTTCTTCTCTTATTTTCGTTTTTTCTCCTTCTCTTTGTCACTGAAAAAAGGTTGTTTTTTGGGTTTGTGTTTTCCTTGGGTGAGCCATGGTGACAGTTTCAGGTGGTGGTGGGTCGTGAGCGCAGGGAAACCACGCCGGGAACAAGCTCGCCGACAAAGGGTGATAGAGATGGTGCTCGGTTCGGATTCGTGGTGGCTGGAAGCTGATTTGGAAGGGAGAAGTTTCGGTTTGGTAGGGTCCCGCCGGCAGGCTCGCCGGAGAAGATGAAGTCTACGGCGGCATTTTAAAGGTCAGCTCTTTCTATTTTTTTTAAAGTTTCGGTTCCTTCTGTTTATTTGCTTTCTCTGGTCTGGTTCTCTTCTACTCCTTTTGTCTCTGGTTATTTGCTGGTTTTATTCTTGACTATTTTGGTTCCTATTTGTTCAGAAAATGTGTATTTTTTGATTCCCTAGTCATCATAAACAAGTAGCTTGATTTTTTTGGACCACAAACAGCACATAAACCCTATTAGTACGTTGACAGAATCTGGATTTCATACATATGAACATATATTTTTTGATTTTTTAATCTAGTGACAAATACTATTATAAGGGCAGGCTATGCATATTGTCGTTATAATTTTTACGAAATGAACTAACCTTTCACTCCAGCCTCAGATTAGATTCCTAAATGCTTGTTTGACTGTGATTACTGCTTCTGTATCTGCTACTGTTGTTTCTCTGCTGCTACGGTCGCTACTTTTTTCCAACTCAGATGTTCAAAACCGTGTCTAGTGGATTAGGGTTTCGATGTGAAACGCTAATCCTATTTTTGGTTATTTTCGCAGTAGTTTTCTGCCTTGATTTCTGTGTGTTTTGGACTGTTTATTGACTGTTTATTTATAGTAGAAAACTAGGTTAAGGCATTTATGATTTTTGACCAGGCTTTGAATAATTTTCAGGTCTTGATCCAAGCCCAACAAAGAATTTCGCAAAGAACTTGGAATCTTGCTGAAAAACCCTAATTTCTTTATTTACTGTATTTTCGGATCTGGCCATTTTGGGCCTTTTGGATATATATTTTTTTTTGTATTTTTGGACATTTTGGACTCTTAAGCGCTTTTAAATTGTAAATTAAACTAAGTAGAATTTTTTTTGACATTTTTGGACTGTATATATGCTTAAAATAAATTAATTGCACAGAATAAAAAATAAAAATAAGAAAAAGGGGTCGGGCCAAATACAAGGACGAGAACGGGCCGGACCAGACAAATACACTAAAACGAGACCCAAATAAAAGAAATGAGCCCATTAAGCGATAAATACTAAAAACAAATCGGAACCACGTTTGTAGGCCCAAATCAAAATGATAAGCCCAATATGGAGAAAGGCGACTTAGATTAGTCTACTTATGTTCAATCCAAATATCGAGATTAAATTGAAGAATGCGTGAAAAGATCGATCATTCACACGTATGTCTAGCTTAAGTAACGGTATTCGAGTTTAATTGAGCGGATGATTGAAATTGGCTTAACTTTGAGAAAGAGACGCTATTCTAAAAGCTTATAATTGTGTGGCTTCGAAATACGAACTATATAAGATAGGCAACTAGAAGAAGACGGACAAAATTGGGGTATAACATAGGGTGTATGTTGGGTTGTTGACTTAATCTTGACTTTATCTACTATTGTAAATTAATTTCAAATTCTTCTTAGTCTAGATTTTTGTTACATCTCTTAATTATAAATTCTACATAAATACGAATATAATTTACCATCTTAGTCACAACGAATAACATGCCATGTCATCAAGAGATTAACATGCCACGAATATAATTTGAATATAATTGTTTTGAGCTTTTTTTTCTAACCCAAAAGGAAAAATAAACTTCCAATGCATACTTTTTTACTTTTTTTTTCAAAGCTATCCCAAGGCGGTAAGCGCCATTCGAGCGGGTCGCTAATGAGAGAGATATCGAAACTCAATCGCAGGAATAAAGACGCAGAACACAAAAACTTTCAGAAATTCGTCAGAATGAAATATATTCGAATGAGAAGGCGATGCTGAGAATCAGAAGACTATGCAGAGAAAATAAATCAACAAATCAATCACAACAGCAGTTCCAATGATTAGTTTAGTTGATTAGTAGATTATACTAGATAGTGGGAAAAGAAAGTGGGTCAGTTTGATATGATTTTTTAAAATTGAAAAAAAAAGTAGGAGAAAATAGGAAAAAAGTGTGAGTAAGAAGAAAGCGCATTGGGAGAAGACATTTTAAAAAATGTGTGATAATAAATTACAATTTTGTTCTTAGTTAGATGAGTTGTAAAGTAAATACGGAGACTTGTTTTGGTAATTTAAATGTGATTTATTTGTATAAAATGATAAATAGATTAGTAGATAGAAAGTGGGTGAGTTTGACTTGAATTTTGAAAAAAAAAAGTAGGAGAAAGTAGGAAAAAAATGTGAGTGAGAAGAAAATGCATTGGGAGAAGAAATTTGAAATTATAATGTTGTCTTTAGTTAGATGAATGTGATTTGTTTGTATAAATAGATATTAGATTAGATAGTAAATTAGAATAAATTATAGATCATTTAATATTAATTTAATTATATTATATTATGTAGTAGATTAAAAAAATTGGGAAAAGAAATTTTTTAAAATAAAAGATTAAAAGGTGTGGGGGCAGCAAATAGTAGATGTATAAAAAGGTGAGAAATATTGGGAAATGTGAGATTGAAAGATAGAGAATGAATGAGAAAAGAAGACAAAATAAAATTAAAAAATGAGAAATAAAACAAAAATACATTATTGGTCACAAAAGTGGTGATTTGTCAAAAAAATTAAGATATCTAAAATTGTCTTTTTGTAAATTGTTTGTTTGATTAAATAGTTTTAATAATGGTCCCAAAAGTGGTGATGTGTCAAAAAATTAAGATATTTAAAATTGTCTTTTTGTAAGTTGTTGTATTAGATTAGATTAAATATTAGATAGATAGATTATATTAGATAGATAAATTAGATTAGATTAGATTAAATAGATAGATTGACATTTTGAATTTTGAAATGTTTACGAAGGAAAGCAGAACAGTAGTCACCAAAGCTCCAAAAATTTAAATTCCGCTGACTCTTTCACCAAAAGTAGCGTTTTGGCGCTCCTCCTACCAATTTGCACAAAAACGTAAGAAAAGAAGACAAATCCATCAAAACCATTGATCCCAGTAACCCTATCCCCATCCAACCGTCACCCCATTCCCTTACTCTACACACCCCCGCACCATATCCCCCCCCACACGCACATGCTCACGTGAAAAAACATCCCACGCCAAATTCAAATTTTCATAACAACGAATTCATATAATATAAGCGCCGAAATTTTCGCACAGGAGCGCGCTTTCAAAATATTTCAAAACCCAATTTCATAACCCAATTTCTTCATTATTATCATAACTCAAATTTCCCAGCGCCGAATTCATATTCGTATACATATTCATATCTCATTCTATTTCTTCAGCAATTCAATTTATTGTTCTTCTTCTAGCACTCATGAGAGAACACAAAGTAGACTCGTTCTACACAAAACTAAAAGATTCTGCACATTCTTTCTCTTCTTCATCTCCAGTTCTCATTTTCCCTTCAACCTCCGACGTTGACTCTCTCTGTGCTCTCAAAATCATAACTCATATTCTCGCTTCTGATTCAATTCAATACGCTTGTTACCCAGTATCATCCTTCCGTGAAATTCATAAATACACCTCCTCTCAAAACGACAAACCTATCTCCGTCGTTTTAATCAATTGGGGCTGTCATAAAGATCTTCGGCGAACCCTAAATCTTGGCTCTAAGGCTCGCATATTTGTCGTTGATAGTCATCGTCCTATTCATCTTCATAACCTTAGTGACCAAAACGACGCCGTCGTTGTGCTTTTCACTCAAGACGATGAGAAACAAGCCGATCTGGCATACGATTTCGAGTTCCCTCTCACCGCTCTCGCTAACGCCTCCACTAATATCGACTCTGATTCTGAACTTGAATCTGATTCTGAAGATTCTGATTCAGATTCCGATGAAGAAGACGGATCTAGAAGAAAAAAAAGAGGAAGAGAGATTCCGATGACGGAGAAGGTGAAGAACCAGAACGAGAACAAGATCCGGTTAAACTATATAGAAAGAGAAAGAAAGAGTATTATCGATTGGGAACATTTCATGGGAAGCCTTCAGGGTGTTTGATGTATGAACTTGCTCATTTTCTACGAAAGAACACGAATGAATTGCTATGGCTATCTTGTGTCGCGTTAACGGATCAATTCGTGCACGAGAGACTCAGTGATGAGAGGTATCGTGACGGCGTTATGGAGCTAGAGCAATATATCAACAGTTCAGGTAATTTAGATGCCGTTAATTCTGTAACCCTAAAAGATGGAACTAAAATTAGGGCTTCTAATTCCTCCCAAATTACGTACGAAGATGAACCTAAGCTTATGTTGTTACAAGAATGGAATCTCTTTGATTCTATGCTTTGTTCTTCATATATTGCGACAAAGCTGAAAACTTGGAGTGATAATGGGATGAAGAAATTGATGCTTTTGTTAGCTAGAATGGGATTTGCGCTTTCTGATTGTCAGCAGAAATTTCAGTATATGAATATTGAGGTGAAGAGGAAAATGAAACGTGAGTTTGAAAAGTTTTTGCCTGAGTATGGACTTACTGATTTTTACTACCGTGGTTTTTGAGGATTCATGGGTATAGTTCTAGGGTTTCAGCAGCTGATGTTGTTTATGGCGTTACGCGCTTTTGGAATCGTTTGTTGAAGCGGATGGTTCTTGTGCTTCGAAACAGTTTGGTGTGGCTTTTGATGCTCTTTCCTTGAGTAAAGTTGATAAGCTCAAATTAGGGATGCAACAAGCAATTAGGGTTCAAAGGGCAATTTTGAGGCAGGGAAGTATGGCAATTATGAAGAGTGGGTGTATTAGAAGTGGGAGAAAGTTTAGGTGGGTGAAGCTTGAGGATTCAGGGGATTCTAGATTGTTGGGGTATCCTCAGGCTTTGACAAAGTTTGGTTATTTTCTGATGGATGCTTTGAGGGAAAAGGGTGCAAGGATGAAGCCTTTGATTTGTGCTTGTGTGTCCCAGGAACCTGACAAAGTGCTTGTTGTTGGGGTTTGTGGAAGGCCGCGTTTGGCTGCGGCTCAGGGAAATGCGTTTGGAAGTGCTTTTCGGAGTGCGGCTGAGCAGGTTGGGAAAGATTATTTCCATGAGTTGTTTGAGTCCTCGTGGATTGTTTTAGATGCTCAATCGGTTAATACCTTTATGGTTAACTTGACTGAGAAACTCTGATGCTGTGATGAGCTTGTGTTCTTCTCTAACTGGAGGTGATTATGCGGTGCGCCAAGAGATGACTCTGTTCTTTCTTTTTTTAGTCTTTGTATTATGATTTATTATAGCATGTGGAAGTAATGTCAGTGAAACATTTGGAATTAATGTCAAAATTGTTAGATCTTCCTGGATGAACTTCACATATAAATTGCCAAATTTTCAGTTGTCAGTGATGCTGAACTTGTTGTACTTGTAGGGTTTATTTATTTGTTTTTGTTTGTGATGTATTGCAATGTTTTCTATCCAAGTTGTTAACAAGGATAGGTCCACCACAGTTAGAAATCCTATCATGTAAAATTTGTCTCAGGTATTTTCTTTCCCAGTATTTCCCTTGTCTTGTTGGATAGTAATTTACTAACCATAGTTTCAATAAGCATGAGTTTTACTCCCTTCTCACCAGATCACCCATCACATCTTCTATTTCTCTCTTGTTTGATTTTATTGTTTTGATAGTTTCAATAGTTTAATAAGTGAGTTATTTCCTTATAGATTTCCACTGCTTCCTGGAGTTCTTTTCTCTTTAAATCATAATTTAGAGATAAGAACTTGCTAAATTTTGTCTTTTAGGTTAGATTTCAACCTCTCATCTCTTCCTTTCAACCGAAGTGAATAGTTTCTTACCCTTTTGAGATAAGAACTTGCTGGCCTTTTTCTATATTTATTTGATAAGGGATTAAGGGAGTTTAATGCTGAAATAAAGCAGGTTAGTTTCTTAACTCATCAAACGATCTAAATTATTTCACTTTGATAGAAGTTGCCGTTTCCATGGCTATATGTTTGATGGATGACCCTTGGTGTTACTTTCTTCATTCGCTTGCATTTTATGATTTGAAAATTGATTGAACATCATGTTGAATGTGTTTCACAAGTGCTATTAAAACGTGGTGTCGTTGAATGTTTACGTGTTAAAACAGACTCAAACACTCCTGTTGTAGATTGATGCGTAAAATAAGTTTACTGATTGATAATACAACTTCACCCTTCGATTGAATAAGGTTTGGTACAACCAAAGTGGTATTGCCACTAAACCAGTTTCACGTTGGGATATATGAATTCCACAGGTATGGGACCTTCCTTTATAGTTTCTTCAAATTTGGGTATCTTGATAGTTGATACTCACTAACACTTGGTATATGTATTGATAGCAATTGAAACACACGGTAAGTCTATAAGGATTGTGCATTTAAATGCAGCAATTTTATTCAACAGAGAAAATTACTGAAATGCAAACCAATGAAATTGAACGCACAGTGCATACCAATACAATCTTACACAATGGCTTAAGATAAAGGGTATAAATCCATCTTGAGTTTCAAGACCAAAATCAACACTATAGAACAGGAATCACAAGTCATAACTCATAAAGTCATCAGAGATGAACTATGTTACAAATATTATAGATCTCACCAAGATACAGATCAATTGAATTTAAAGCGTGGCAGTAACATACAACAGATGAAAAAAGATAAATAAAAAAAAAAATACAATCAATGTCTCGCATGCAAAGCGTTTTTACTGACCAGATGAAAGAAAGATACACCTATTTTACTATTTACAAAAAGATGAGATTTGCTCCTCTAAAGTGAGGTGCGCAATTTAGAGAGTAAGGTGCGAGATAGAACCATTTATTAGAAAACCAACCGTTGAGATAGCGATAAATTGGATGCATACGCATGATAAGCTATAAAGTTGTTAAAATCTCTACCGTTTTAACAGGTACAATTCCGCACTTTACTCTTTAAACTACACCCTTCACATTAAAGGAGTCAAAGTGCACACCTCATGACAATTCACAAGACTATTATTTTTCTTCTTTTCTGTTCAGTATAGAAGTTTGACTTCAAATAAATCATTTTCGACCCCAGCGAAAGCAGCAACCCTGGAGAAGCAGTGAAGCATCAGTATAATGAAAAATCATCAAATGCCCCAATATTAAGCAGGTGTACTTGCAGGCATACCTGAGCTTTGTCATTGGTTGGTTGGTTCTTGATAACATAGGATCTCCCATTAGGTGTACCGGGAGCCTGTCCATGCATAACGTGTTTCTCCTCACGCACTTTGTTGAAAATATGAGTATAGCCATCAGCTGATGCAGGATCACTCTCATCCCACTCACCAAACTTCGGAACAGCAGCCCCTTTATCAGCCTGCCAAATCAGAATTAAAGTTTCATAAAGATTCAACAGTCAAATCCTTAGAAATATGCAATCATTGATCCAATATATATATTGAAGATTTTAACATCTTATGCTGCGGGAAAATAAAACTAACAGTTTCATCCCCTTTATTGACTGGTCTTAATCGTGATCTTCCCGGTGTACCATGACTGCTGTCATCGAGCTCTTTCCTTCCCAAGAAGGGCTATCCCTGCCGGGGGTTTTAGCCTGGCGATGAAGGGGTGAACGTTCAACACTGTACTCTGAGCCAGTACTTTGCCTTGAAGGTCTTCTGCGAGCGTCGGCAGAACCTACTCCATGGCCTCCAGGACGATAGACGGAATCACCAGCACTCCTGTTGCTTACATTGTCATGACGAGCAGGAGAGTCAACAAAATGCTTAAGATCACCATCCTCCTGTGTTGATGTCACTGATTCCTTTCCAGGTTGATGATTCTCTGCATGAACTCTGGGTTTTGAAGGGGTGGGTCAGCAGAAGATGAACTTTCAAGAACTAAATCTGAATTTTCTTCAGGGTCATTTGGATTAATCATTTTGGAGCCAGGTCGAACTTTCCGAGCTTTGTCAAAGTAAGCTGTATATGGAACATTGTCTTCACTTTCCCAATTGCCAAACTTTGGAACATGAGAACGTTGCTGTCAAATTGACACATTGAAGATATCTTATTAAGTAAAGTTTCAATAAGTAAATCTTGATACAGGTTTTAAATGTAATGAACATCCTTTCTCTATAAAAATCAGAGATAATAATAGAGAAATAACAGAGAAAGGAAACAACAATATTCAATTCAAACATCTACTTATTACCTCTATAATTCACAAAACATGATATAGCATTTAAGAGTAATTTTTCATCAATTCTCAATAACGATAACAATAACAATCAAGCCATTTTCAACTTTAGGGTCAGCTAAAATTTCATCTTTCTAATACATGGTTAGAAGATTCTCCCATTTTGATATTTTTTCACGCATATACCTTTTTCAACAAGCATTCTAGTATTCACCACACAAAATAATCAACTTTTATGCTAAAGAAAACTTGAGCCTTAACAATCATATTCATCCAAAGATGGACGACATGGCTAAAAGATTTATGCAATTTGAAATTCAATAACCTTGATCATGTTTTACTACTTGTTACAACAATATTTTAAGATGTCTCCAATACAACATTTTATATGGTATGTTTCCAATACAACATATCAAGCAGGTTTTGATTCTGTGACTAATGGGGTTTGTCGCGCTACCACCAGTGGCCACCGATTCCGGACGCTTCTGCATCCTCTTTTTTTTTGGTTAGTTGAAGAGTTAGTTGGGTTAGACCAGATAATTAGAAGTTAGTCACAGAGGTTAGAAAGAGATCATGAGCTATAAATAAGAGGAAGGAAAGACTATTTGCGAGGGAGGGGCCAAGATCTCTTGAATATCTAGGAATTTACATTCACTCTGTACTTGTCTCTTTTTTTTTTTTTGGTTATCGTGTTATTAGGGTGCAGTATCAATTGGCTTTGCAGTGACCACTATGTACTTGTCTCTTATTCCTGTGCTTGTTAGGAACCAAGAAGTCCCGACATTGAATGTTCACTCTAGGAGACGTAAGATACTTGGTTTTCTGGTCAATGAGGGGGGGTGTTAGAGTAGTTATAAGGGTCAGTATGAATACAATTGTATAGATGGAAAAGGCAATTTTTTGGACATGGTAATCACTGTATTTCAGTTTAAGAAGGGAGTTCTCCATTGGCAGAGATTAATACCGGATTTTTCCTATGATTCTCTTCTTTCTTTCACATAAACTCTTTCTTAATTCTAGAGGTTCTAATAGTGCTGAACCCACATTGGGATTAGGATTCTTCAATAAAAACTCTGTTTTCCTTAGTTTCTGATCCAGTTCCTATCAAACTACTGATACCATTAAAAGTCACCAACTGAACTAAAGTCAAAGTCTTACCAACAAATAATTTAATTTCCCTGACTGCCTCTATCTTTATACGGAACAGGATCCTCTCCTGTCACCTCTCTCTATCTCTCTTCTTGCATTTTTTTTAAAACAAAATAATTTAAGGGTTGAGATTGAATATGATATAGATCTAATGGAGAGGAATAAGGTGACTGAAGTGACAGCAGGGCTCCTTGACTGGAGAGGATCCGGGTTCCAATATGTTTCTCTATTATGAGTTATGATGTCAGTTTATCAGATCCTAGCTCCAATGTAATTCCATCTAACAGAATCAACATTCTTCAGTTTTTGGTTTGGTGGTTGTTTTTTTCCTAGCTGAAGGAAACTGTAGACAAATTTTCTCAAAAGTTGCCTGGACATCTCTTGCAAATGTATCAGGTTTAGGCCTACTCAAGTCATATATCATTGCAAGAAATAACATAGGCTTCTTGAGCTTCTAAATCAACCAAAATTCGTTCATCGTGAACTAGATATACAAGGAACATACAAAACATGTGTGAATTAATGTGTAATCCATATCAGCAGCTATATACAAGTAAACTTTGATGGAAAGTGGAAAAAACAACCAATTAGGGGAATATGTAGTGAAAATTAGTCTTTGTTATTGTTCTTAACTACTATTTAATTTGGATCGCTAAAATATCCAAACATTAAAGTTCAACATGATATAGCTTATTCACTCAGAGTCCATTCAATGATATAACATATTTTTTCAATAACAGCATTATAATTTTGCCATTACGTGTTGTTACAATTGTAAATATTTAGACATGGAATCACATCTGGTTGCATCAGCTTATTTGTCTGCAACTTTTCACAATATCAGGGATATGTATACAGAACTATTACAGCTTAAATATATATATATATATATATATATATATATATATATATATATATATATATATATATATATATAAGTATAAAATAAAATAAAAAACACTATAAATAGCAACAATTTTCCAAGGCCAAAACTATTACAGCTTAAAGAATGTCGTCTTTTAACTCATACATATGAATACGGCATAAGACCATGCTTATACTGCTCAGCTAGCAGCTAGCTGTTTGTTTTGTCTATTAATCTATTTTGATTCAAATAAAAATCCTGTTTTTCCAATAATTCTAATACACATACAGCTCAGGTACCATTTTTTAAATTAAATGCGTACATGATGCATCCTAACAAGTTTAAAAAGTCAGAAATACATGAAATCAAATCAAACACATTCCAGTATGATTTATGAGGCTAGTTTTTTTTTTTTTGGTGATTTTTATGAGGCTAGTTTCCACCATAAACTAAGAACATCATACATGCCAATATTCTAATTAAATTGCCCCATCAATCTATCATCACAATAAACATGAAAATAAGTTACTTATTATGGTTGGCTTATCAGCAGAGGAATATTGGATAACCAAAAAAGAGAATCAAATTAGTCAATTATATATAAAGGTTTCAACAGAAAAGTAAAAATAAAAAGGAGCAAAAGATTATAACATAATGCAACAGATTGAAACTCTGATTGCCTACCCATTTCCTCAAATTTTCTGACCATCATAGATAAACAAAAACATGGCAAAAGCAAGGACAACCCATATGATCAAAACAATTGACAAAGAGGATAGAAAGAAAAGTTAAAAAAACTCACTGTTGTCATCTCTTGCTGAAGAAAGCTTGAAAAACAGCCACTACCCAGAAATTGTAGAGCTGAACTGTCCAAGAAAGTTCAGATTTTTCCGTCAATCAGAGCTCGTAAAGATAAAAATTCAGAGAAACCCAACAAGCTCCTCCATAGAAATCAAAGACTTGACAGAAAAATGAGAACTACAGAGAGAGACAAGTTTATCAACCGCTAACCGGGGCCACCGGTAATGTTTGACCTTTCTCTCTCTTTCTCCATGTAAATCCCCTCTTTATTAAGAGAGGGTCGCATATTATATGTGATTTGGGGGGAAAAAAATTTCTCCCCCATTTACCAATATACCCTCATTTCACTCCATTTGTTTACCAATATACCCCCACTCTATATTTTTAATCGACATACCCCCCACTCTATATTTTGTGACCCACTATTTACCAATATATCCTCATTTTGTACCCCCATTGTTTACCAATATACCCCCACTCTATATTTTTGGACCGACATACCCCCACTCTATATTTTGTACCCCACCATTTACCAATATATCCCTCATTTTGTACCCCACTGTTTACCAATATACCCCCACTATATATTTTTGGACCGACATACCCTGACAAATTTTTTATTTGTCCAACACTATTTTTTTTTCCACGTTTGGTGGGAAAATTTTATTCTCACCATTTACCAATATACCCTTCATTTTGTACCTCACTCCAATATCTCCACACTATATTTTTGGACCGACATACACGACAAAATTTTTTTTTGTCCAACACTCTTTTTTTTTATCCATTTTTGGTGCGAAAATTTTATTCCCACTATTTACCAATATACCCTCATTTGTACCCAATTGTTTACCAATATCCCCACTCTATATTTTTGGAACGACATACCCCCACTCTATATTTTGTACCCCACCATTTACCAATATACCCCTCATTTTTGTACCTCACTATTTACCAATATACCCCCACTCTATATTTTTGGACCGACATACCCTCGATAATTTTTTTTTTTGTCCAACACTTTTTTTATTATCAAAATGTATCCTCATTTTGTACCCCATTGTTTACCAATATACCCCCACTCTATATTTTTGAGCCGACATTGTTGCTCTCATCCCACCAAGCGGCTTTTATTGTTGCCTCTTCGCCTTATATATATGTGTTGCGTATTTTTATACCCCCTTATAAAATGTTGATGTTTTTGAAAGCTACATCCAGAAAGGCGCATTAATCACTCCTCTCGTGCATGCATGCAAGACGAGCATGTGTCCTAGTGCTAGTATAAGTTTATGGTTTTTTTTTTCCACCCCCCTCATTATCATTCCCACCCCCATAAGTACCAAAATCCCCAAAATGTCCCCTGTCATTTTATAAAAAACATACAGGACCCACCACATTTTTGGCTTTTTCCGGAATTACCATAAAAAAGGTATTTTCGGGAATTTGGAGGTGAATTTTTGGATTTAGCGTTGAAAGTTGGTATTCCAGGTTCATAATTTTTGAACCGAAATTATCCCAGAAAAGGTAATTAGAAATTTTGTTTTTTAAATTAATTTTTTTGAAATACCTTTTTAGAGGTATTTCCAGGCTCACAATATGTGAACCAGGAAATACCTCTAAAAAATGTATTTCAGATTTTTTTTTATATACCATTTATATTTTTTTTAAATAGATGGTTATTATGGATTTCTTAGCGCCTTTACGACATCTAAGATATTTCCCACTCGAGATGCAATGGCACGTTGGGCTAGAGATGGGGAAAGCCAACGGAGTCATTGTGGTTATTGTTCGAACCGAGACGACGGAGAATGGGAAAGGAAAAAGAACAAGGTTGTTTATGGGTCGTGAGAGGCGGGGCACATATCTGATCGAGTAGATGTTGGGTGTTCATTTGGCGGACACAAGACATCGAAAAGATGTGGTTGTAGGTTTCAATTGAAAGCTAAACCAATGTTACCTCCTAGTTACGATTGGAAGGTGAGAGTGGTTGATGGGATTCACAATCATGAGCCTCATAAGACTTTGTTTGGAGCGACTATATTTGGTAAGTTTACCAAGGAGGAGCGGTCGGTTGTTGGGAGCATTTGTCTTTGGGAGTGAAAGCATCCAAAAGTCTTGAAGCATTGAAGGTCGATTTAAGAACAACTTGAGCAACATTAGTCGGTTGTATAGAACCCGCAATTGATGCCGGAAGGGAAAAAGAGGTAGTATGGCGAGATGCGTGACTTATGACACCGATTCAAAGCGAACCATTACTTGTGTTGGACGAGACGACTTAAAGGTACCGATATTGTTGAGGAGATCATGTGGTCACATCTCGATAGTATCAAGTTATTGAGGATGTTTCCGATTGTTTTGATTATGGGTGTGCACTTTAAGACCAACAAGTATGCATTGCCTCTGCTGGAGATTGTTGGTGTCACTTCCACTGAGTTGACATTTCCTGTTGCGTTTGCATATCTATCTCATGAGCGTTATGATGACTACACGTGGGTGCTGTAGAGCCTACGAGATTTGATGGTGTGTGATATTGCACTTCCTCAAGTAAGTCAATGCTAACTGACTTTAGATTTTGACATTACATTACTGTTTTTATTTTTATTTTTTCCATTTCTAATAGAAGGTCTGGATTGTGTTTCTCAGGTTATCCTCACTGATTGTGAGGAGACTTTGATGAGTGCTATCAAGGTTGTGTTTCCGGAGGCAATGAATTTGCTTTGTCGGTATCATATTAACAAAAATGTTCATGCTCAAATTAAGAAGCTGGCGAAGGGAGATAGAGTGGAGTCACTGATGACACTTTGGCATCATGTAGTTGATGCTACATTTGATGATGAGTTTAATGAGGCATTGCATGATTTTGTGCAATCGTCTCATCGACATACCGACTTGTTGCATATGTGAACAAGCAATGGTTGTATCCTCACAAGGAAAGATTTTGTGGCGTGGGCGGATAAAGTAAGACAACATGGAAATACCACGACTAATAGGTACGCATAAATTGTTTTCTTATGTGCTTCATGTATATGATTGTGATTTTTTGTTTTAATTTTTCCTTACGTGTCATAGGGTTTGAGGTGCCCATTGGGCATTGAAGAGGTCATTGGGTTGTAGTGGTGGTGATTTATGCAAAAGTCGGGAGTCAATGTGTAACACCCTAAGCGATTTAATTAAGCAATTGATTAAATTATTTAAAGTGTGCACTATTTTAATTATATTAAATTTTAATATAGCGTTTTATAATTTAGTATTTTATTTTAAATAGAAGGAAGTGGTATTAGAAATCACAGAGGCGCAAGGATTGGCCCGGAGCCCAAGCCCAATGACTTAGGCTCCTTGGAGTGATGCATTCGCATCATTTGGCAAAAAAAAAAAAAAGCGAATAGAGAGAGAGAGAGAAAGGAGAGGAGATCGCGCAAAAAACCACAGAGGGAAGGGAGAAAGGCTTCGCACAAGCAAAGAGAGAGAGGAGAAGAAGACTCTAATTCTTTGTGGTTCTTGCACGTGACTTGGTGAGAATCAATTTCTACGGTTAAAATAAGGTAAGGGAGTCTCACTCTATAATAGGGAGGATAATGAGTTGTATGTATATCATAGGCTCTTAATTAGTGTTATTTGATCATTGTATGGTGTTTGAATCGTTGAATTCGATGAATTGCTTGTTGAAATCGATTTAGGGCTTAAGTTAGGGTTTATAACATGTAATTTTTGTGATTTGTGGTGTGTTTGATGATTGAGCATGCAATTGATTGTTTGAATATGAAATTAGGAGTATTAGAATGATTATGGAGTGAATTGGTTTGGGAGAATTTGGAGAATTTGGGATTTTTGGGGTTTGGGGCGCCAAATTGCTAGGAATAAGGCGCCCGTGTAATCATTCACGTCTTTGATTATGTGTCCGAGTGCGGTGTGTTCTCGCCGTGGCGCCAAGATTCTTTGGGAAAATGGCGCCTGCAATGCCTTTGTTGTGTGGTGTGTGGGTGTGTGCCAGTGGCAGGGGCGCCAAATGTTGCCCCAAGATGCCCAGAATGGCGCTTGTGTCACCGTATGCTTGATGGCCCGGAGTGCGTGTGTGTGTTGTCCGGGCGCCATTTCTTTGGAAATATGGCGCCCTGTTCACTGTTCATGTGCACATATGGGGTAGTTTAAGTGAAACTTAGAGTTCTGGGCATATTTTACCGTGCCATTTTTTGTATTTACCTGCCCAAACTCAATTTTAAACATTTTGGCTCGAGTGGTTTTATTTTAACATGTGTCATTTGAGGATGTTCTTGTGGGTATTCTTTGTGGCGCCATATGTGTGCGCTTTATGGGGTGGTCCGAGTGAAACACGAGTTACGAGCATATTTTCTGAAAGTGCCATTTTTGTATTTACACGCCCAAATTCAATTTTAAACATTTTGGCTCGAGTAGTTTTTTTTGCAAGTCTTTGTGTGTCTTGTGCCAAGTGCGAGGCGAAAAAAGTGTCGCCAGGCGCCGATCATGCGCTGTGTGCGAGATCGTGGTGTCTCGGTTTGTGTCTAAGAGCCCATGTTTGGGGGGCGCAGATTGCTAGGAAAATGGCGCCTGGTGGGCTGTGTTGCCACGGGCGCCAAAGTTCTTGAGTTTTAGGCGCTAGTCTTTGTGTTGCCACAGGTGGCGCGAGAATGTGGGAAAAATGGCGCCTAGTGCTGCCTTGTGTCTAGGTGTGTGCTGTTTTGGTCCCTAGGTGACAGTTTGGTCCAAAAGTGTTGATTTGGTCCTAAAGAGTGTTTTAGGCCCCTGAGTGAGGTTTAGTCCTCTAGTTGAGATTAGTCCTTGGGACTTGATTGTGTTGAGTAGAGACTGAGGTGATTGATGATGCCATGGGGGCATGAGCCATGGGGGCATGAGCCATGGGGGCTATAAAATGAGATTAACAATGAGGTGAGAAATAATTTGTGAATTGTGATACTGTAAATGTGCTTGTGATGAGTTCATGGAGTCTCATGCATACATTCGGCTGCGGTCGCGACGTTTATAAATTAATTGTGAGGCCATGAGGGCCAGGCCATGGGGGCCAGAGTCATGAGGGCTCAATTTGATGATGATACTACCATGGGGGCAAATGGTACCACATGCATAACTACATTGCATACATTCTCATGAACGCATAAATGTTATTGAGTGATGATTGGTATGACTGGTTGTGATGTGAACTGTGACTGTATATATTGCTTATTATCACCTTTATTATATAGTTCGAGACTCACCCTTTCTGTTGTTGTTTACCACAGGTAGTCATGAGTGAGGGCTTGCTACCTTCACTATTCCCCGAGTCGGTGCCGCTCGATCACGTAGCACCAGGGGATGGGGTTTAGACTTTTATTTGTTTTGTTTTGCTCCTTTGTTGAGCTCTCATCATGCTGTTATACTATGTATTGTTGAGACTTGAGGATTATTCTTTTGAGTTGTAGTTTTATTCCATTTGCATGATATGAGTTTATATCCCACGTTTTGTATGGTGTTATGTATTGATTCCTATTTATGATTTGAACAAGCGGTTTGAGTGTTTTAAGAGATAAGTGTAGCATTCCATTTAATAAAAATGAATTTTTATGTGCTCTGATTTTTGAATTAAATTACCGGGTAGAAATGGGGTGTTACACAATGAATGGGATGATCAATGCACATATTAATAAAATTGTGGATTCTTTCAAAAGAGCATCAACCGTATAGATGCCAAACACAACATTCCATTCTATAAGAATCTACACGGTTTGGTGTCTCTTGAGGCGTTGAATCATATTGCTGGGGAGTTTGATCACATGATGGATGGTGTGGGCACGGATAAGAAAAAGTGTGCTGGTTGTGTCATTAAAGTTACTCATGGGTTACCTTGTTCTTGTGAACTTGGTAGGTTACACCTAATGGGGCTACCAATACCATTGGACATTATTGACTCTCATTGGAAGAGACTCTCATTGGAAGAGACGACTTAAAGGTACTGATATTGTTGAGGAGATCATGTGGTCACATCCTGATAGTATCAAGTTATTGAGGATGTTTCCGACTGTTTTGATTATGGACTGTACCTTTAAGACCAACAAGTATGCATTGCCTCTGCTGGAGATTGTTGGTGTCACTTCCACTGAGTTGACATTTCCTGTTGCGTTTGCATATCTGTCTCATGAGCGTTATGATGACTACACATGGGTGCTGTAGAGCCTACGAGATTTGATGGTGTGTGATATTGCACTTCCTCAAGTAAGTCAATGCTAACTGACTTTAGATTTTGACATTACATTACTGTTTTTATTTTTATTTTTTCCATTTCTAATAGAAGGTCTGGATTGTGTTTCTCAGGTTATCCTCACTGATTGTGAGGAGACTTTGATGAGTGCTATCAAGGTTGTGTTTCCGGAGGCAATGAATTTGCTTTGTCGGTATCATATTAACAAAAATGTTCATGCTCAAATTAAGAAGCTGGCGAAGGGAGATAGAGTGGAGTCACTGATGACACTTTGGCATCATGTAGTTGATGCTACATTTGATGATGAGTTTAATGAGGCATTGCATGATTTTGTGCAATCGTCTACTGACATACCCCAGCTTGTTGCATATGTGAACAAGCAATGGTTGTATCCTCACAAGGAAAGATTTTGTGGCCCGTGGACGGATAAAGTAAGACACTATGGAAATACCACGACTAATAGGTACGCAAATTGTTTTCTTATGTGCTTCATGTATATGATTGTGATTTTTTTGTTTTAATTTTTCCTTACGTGTCATAGGGTTGAGGCTGCCCATTGGGCATTGAAGAGGTCATTGGGTTGTAGTGGTGGTGATTTATGCAAAAGCTGGGAGTCAATGTGTAACACCCTAAACGATTTAATTAAGCAATTGATTAAATTATTTAAAGTGTGCACTATTTTAATTATATTAAATTTTAATATAGCGTTTTATAATTTAGTATTTTATTTTAAATAGAAGGAAGTGGTATTAGAAATACCGGAACTGCAAGGATTGGCCCAGGAGCCCAAGCCCAATGACTTAGGCTCCTTGGAGTGATGCAATTCGCATCATTTGGCAAAAAAAGAAAAGAAACGAATAGAGAGAAGAGAGAAAGGAGAGGAGATCGGCGCAAAAACCCACAGAGGAAGGGAGAAAGGCTTCGCACACAAGCAAAAAGAGAGGAGAAGAAGACTCTAGTTCTTTGTGGTTCTTGCACGTGACTTGGTGAGAATCAATTTCTACGGTTAAAATAAGGTAAGGGGAGTCTCACTCTATAATAGGGAGGATAATGAGTTGTATGTATATCATAGGCTCTTAATTAGTGTTATTTGATCATTGTATGGTGTTTGAATCGTTGAATTCGATGAATTGCTTGTTGAACTCGATTTAGGGCTTAAGTTAGGGTTTCTAACATGTAATTTTTGTGATTTGTGGTGTGTTTGATGATTGAGCATGCAATTGATTGTTTGAATATGAAATTAGGAGTATTAGAATGATTATGGAGTGAATTGGTTTGGGAGAATTTGGAGAATTTGTGATTTTTGGGGTTTGGGGCGCCAAATTGCTAGGAATAAGGCGCCACGTGTAATCGTTCACGTCTTCGATTATGTGTCCGAGTGCAGTGTGTTTCGCCAGGCGCCAAGTCTTTGGGAAAATGGCGCCTGCATGCATCGCTAATGTGGTGGGGTGTGTGTGCGCGCGCGGGCGCCAAATGTTGCCCCAAGATGCCCAGAATGGCGCTTGTGTCACCAGATGCTTGATGGATCGGTGCGTGTGTGTGTGTTGTCTGGGCGCCGGTTCTTTGGAAATATGGCGCCACATTCACTGTTCATGTGCACATATGGGGTAGTTTAAGTGAAACTTAGAGTTACAGGCATATTTTTACCGTGCCATTTTTTGTATTTACCGCCCAAACTCAATTTTAAACATTTTGGCTCGAGTGGTTTTATTTTAACATGTGTCATTTGAGGATGTTCTTGTGGGTATTCTTTGTGGCGCCATATGTGTGCGCCTATGGGGGTGGTCTGAGTGAAACACAGAGTTTCGAGCATATTTTACCGTGCCATTTTTGTATTTACGCCCAAATTCAATTTTAAACATTTTGGCTCGAGTAGTTTTCTTTTTGCAAGTCTTTGTGTGTCTTGTGCCAAGTGCTGGCGCCAAAAGTCTTTGCCAGGCGCCGATCATGCGCTGCTCGTGTGCAGGCGTGTCTCGATTTGTGTCTAAGACCGTGTTGCCCTGTGGCGCGCCAGTTGCTAGGAAAATGGCGCCCGGTGGTCGTGTTGCCCTGGGGCGCCAAGTTCTTTGAGTTTTAAGCGCTAGTCTTTGTGTTGCCACAGGTGGGCGCGAGAATGTGGGGAAAAATGGCGCCTAGTCTTTGCCTTGTGTCTAGGTGTGTCTTTGTTTTGGTCCCTAGGTGTGATTTGGTCCAAAAGTGTTGATTTGGTCCTAAAGAGTGTTTTAGGCCCCCGAGTGAGGTTTAGTCCTCTAGTTGAGATTAGTCCTTGGGACTTGATTGTGTTGAGTAGAGGCGAGGTGATTGATGATGCCATGGGGCATGAGCCATGGGGGCATGAGCCATGGGGGCTATAAAATGAGATTAACAATGAGGTGAGAAATAATTTGTGAATTGTGATCAGTAAATGTGCTTGTGATGAGTTCATGGAGTCTCATGCATACATTCTTACTGCTTGGTCGCGACGTTTATAAATTAATTGTGAGGCCATGAGGGCCAGGCCATGGGGGCCAGAGTCATGAGGGCTCAATTTGATGATGATACTACCATGGGGGCAAATGGTACCACATGCATAACTACATTGCATACATTCTCATGAACGCATAAATGTTATTGAGTGATGATTGGTATGACTGGTTGTGATGTGAACTGTGGATTTATATATTGCTTATTTATCACCTTTATTATATAGTTCGAGACTCACCCTTTCTGTTGTTGTTTACCACAGGTAGTCATGAGTGAGGGCTTGCTACCTTCACTATTCCCCGAGTCGGTCTGCTCTGATACGTAGCACCTAGGGGATGGGGTTTAGACTTTTATTTGTTTTGTTTTGCTCACTGTTGAGCTCTCATACTGTTATACTATGTATTGTTGAGACTTGAGGATTATTCTTTTGAAAGTGTAGTTTTATTCCATTGCATGATATGAGTTTATATCCCACGTTTTGTATGGTGTTATGTATTGATTCCTATTTATGAGAGCAACCGGTTTGAGTATTTTAAGAGATAAGTGTAGCATTCCATTTAATAAAAATGAATTTTTATGTGCTCTGATTTTTGAATTAAATTACCGGGTAGAAATGGGGTGTTACACAATGAATGGGATGATCAATGCACATATTAATAAAATTGTGGATTCTTTTCAAAAGAGCATCAACCGTATAGATGCCAAACACAACATTCCATTCTATAAGAATCTACACGGTTTGGTGTCTCTTGAGGCGTTGAATCATATTGCTGGGGAGTTTGATAACATGATGGATGGTGTGGGCACGGATAAGAAAAAAAGTGTCTTTGGTTGTGTCATTAAAGTTACTCATGGGTTACCTTGTTCTTGTGAACTTGGTAGGTTACACCTAATGGGGCTACCAATACCATTGGACATTATTGACTCTCATTGGAAGAGACTGAGTTTGGAGGCAATGGATGAGGAGCGGGTGAAAGAAGCGTCAGAAGGAGGTGACTTAAGCTATACAATAGAGGAGATTTGGAGGCAATGGAATGACATGCACCTTGAGGAGAGATGTGTTCGGAAGAGAGGTCTTGATGATTATGTATTCAGAGGCACTACATCCATGGTTCCACCTAAGCACAAAGTCAAAACTAGGGGTGCACTGAAGAAGGGGAAGAAGAAGAAAGAGTATGATGTGAAGAGAGATCCATCTGCGTGGGAGTACGTGGATGCATCTTTGGAAAAACCCACACAGATACCTCCCCGACGGTCCTTACAAGTAGCATCAGAGCTACCGTCAAAGATACCTCCCCGACGGTCCTTACAACTAGCATCACAAGTACCATCAGAGCTACCGTCACAAAGGTCAGCAAAGGAGCGGGCACAACATGACATCCACTTGGTAGGTCACTTTCCAGATTTTTTACATAAGTATATTGATGACATTATCAATGTGGAGGAGGATGGAAACTGTGGCTTTAGATGCATCTCATCTTCACTAGACTGGTCGGAGCACAGTTGGCAGGTTGTTCGGAATGATTTAATTAGTGAGATGGACTCCAACTGGTTTCAGTACACACAAGTTATGGGTGACAATGTTTAGAACATTAGAGATTCATTAGTTGCTATCCCAAACAGACAACAACAACCTATTGAGAAGTGGATGACCATGCCAGACACAGGACATGTCATAGCTACTAGATATCAGAGACCCCTGGTTATGTTGTCGCCTCATGAGAACTGGACATTCTTCCCTTTGAGGGGAGATTGTGTTTCCAGTTAGAGTCAGTTGGTTTGTGTTGGGTTCATCCATATGAATCATTGGATTCTTGTCAAGTTGAACCACACTAGCCCTATCCCACTAGCACATCCTTCTTGGGGTCGATACGCCTCAGATGAAGCTAGATCGTGGCAATATCCATACATTGGACGCATGCAGTTATGGTCTTCTTTTGTTCCAGATTATGTTCCAATGACACCATTTGATTATGTAGACATCACAAGTTGATTATTTATATATTTTTACATTATTATTTGGTGTTTTTTTGTACACGTTAACAGTCTTAGAATATTTAAATACTCGTATTTTTAACTTCAACAACGTAATATTATAATTTAACCTCAAAACCTAATTAAAAAGTCAATTTTTACACTAAAAACATGTTTTTATGGCACTTTGTGTACAATTACACTCGTAAATAATTTTGCAACTCGTCTTTTTAACCTCAATATCGTAGTATTATACTTTGTCTACAAATTTGTAATTTTTAAAAAATTTTAAAAAAATTACGCATGGTAAAAACTCGACGTAACGTAGTTAAAAAGTCATTTTTTAAAGTAATAAAACTTTTTTATTGGATTACTAATTAACGGTCTAGATATTGCCGACAACTTTTAACGATCTAGATTTTGCCGACACTTTAAGCGGACCAGATTTTTGCCGACCACTTTTCATCAACGGTGGAAATCCATTCAAGGGTTTCATTTTTCCCTATAAATAGACCCTTCCATTTCACTTATTTCACACACAACACTCTCATGGACACTCGAATACACAATACTCTCGTGATTCTCACACTCACCGCCCTTCACCATCGGGGCACAATCACAAACAGAGAAAATGGTGTCTATTTCGAGAGTCCAAACCCCATTTATGCAAAGCTTAACGACGACATCACCTTTGAAGCTCACGAAAGAAAAATAACAACGAAGGTGCAATTTGGAGGGTGACGAGCAAGAAGTCACCGGATCATTTATCGCTACCCCACACTATGGGCGATAATAATTGTGTTCAGTGGTCCACCATGGATGTAAAGAACAACGATGACGTTCGAGTAATGATGGACCGTTTTGACATATTTTGATCGCGAGTCCTATTCACCAGATATGTCGAAACCGAAGGACCGTTCTTTGAGGTCCTTCGACGTCTCCAACCACCATCTCACTAATTTCTACCGTCTTCTCATTTTCTTTGTTCCTGTTTTTTGTTGTTTCCGTTCAGAACTTTCATGTATTATTTCGTTTCGTAATAAAAAACACGTCTTTAATTAATTTTAATTTGGTTTTAATTAAATTTTTTTTCAGGAAATACCCTAAATACGAGGTAATTAGGGTAGGGGTTTGAGGTTTTTGAATTAAAATCGAGAGGTAATTCCGGTTCACAAAATGTGAACCAGGAATTACCTCGCTTTTTGTAATTCAAAACCCTTAAAACCCTACTAGGAAATACCTCTTCTCTTACATAATTCAAATTTTTACTATTTCTAGGTACATTTTTGTCCGAAACTGGATTTATGGGGGTGGGAATGATAATGAGGGGGTGGGAAAAAAGCCTAAGTTTATAGTTAACAAACTTGTATCGTTTCATGTAAACATTTTTTAAAGCTAGGCTGACACCCTCTAACAACAATTATTCGCAGTATTTCACAAATTTATTGATAAAAAATAAAAATTGATGACATGAACCAAATAAACACTTCATTTTGATAGTTTTGACTCAGCGACCTAAGCACGGGTTCAATACTTTCCTTTACTAATACCTGTATTTAAGTGTGACTTCTTTTTCTTTCTCTAAGATTTTGATACGACTTCTTCAAAATAACTATCCTCAACATCGATTTTTGAAGAGTCCTACTCATTACCATTCACAACATTTTGAGCACTCCAAAATCTTGACAAGATTCTCAAATCCTGTTGAACAGATGCAGAAGCTTCCTTATTTTCAATAATGTTGGTTTTGCCTGAATACAAAATACCCTGATGCAACGAATGTAAGCAACACCTTGCGGCGAAACACCCTACAGTAGAGAATGACATTGCCATAGAGGATCACCCTGTTGAGAGAGACCTTTATAAGAGATTGAGGCACATAATCATTCTTATTCAAAGAAATCACATTCTCTTTTGACGAATTTTCACAACCCGCTTTAATGGGACCCATAACAGAGACTGAGTAGAAGAGGAATGTCACCCTACTAGCCGAAGGATGAAGAACCAGAGAAGATAAACTGCAATGGATATTATGAACTGATGGGGTGAACCTTGATTCGTAATCAGTCTAGGAATGTTATTGCGACCAGCAAACACCTCCCTAACCACACGTTATTGAGCATCAACACCTTCAGGGATAGCGCTGTTCATTCTTGAGCATCATCTGAATGTGGTTCCCCAAAATCCACTTTATCTCATCCCTGCAACAGATTAAACTTGTTAGTACAATCAATTGGAGATGAATTAGAATCTTCTACCTCTACAATAGGTTCTTGAACCGTTGGAGTAGACGATTTAGTTTTATTTTGTCAAACAAGTGCTCTAAGTAGAGGTGTCAAAATGGATGGATTGGATGGATATGGATTTGGATTATAATGGATGGATTGAAGAAATCCATTTAAAAATTTATATCCATTAGGATTGTACCAAAAAATCCAATCGAATCCATCCATTAAAAAAAGTCCATCCAATCTATCCATTAACAACTTTTTTATGGATGGATATCCGATCAATCCATTAACAATAATTTGAATAGACTTAAACTAACTAACAATAATTTAAATAATTTTTTTTTTGTATTAATAAAAAGTAAAATAAAAAATACTTTTGTAAAAAAAAAGTAAAATAAAAAAGACATAATTTTTTATTAGTATAAATATTTATATTAGATTATATATATATATATATATATATATATATATATATATATATATATATATATATATATTTATATTTGTATTTATCTTTTTATATATAACTTAAATATATATTTATCTATATATATAAATATATGTATATATATATATATATATATATTTATATAGATTATATAATTAAGTTACATATATAAATATAAATAAATATATATATATATATATATATATATATATATATATATATATAATATTTATAGGTGGTGGTTGTTGTGTGGCGGCGTAGTTAACCGTGATGTGCGCGATAAGTCGGTATTGCGTGCAGACGGTTGAGCTCCGACGATCAAGTGCGGTGGTTTGCGACGGCGCTCCGGCGGTGGTGTAACACCCCAAAAAAAATAATTCAAGTATTTATTTAATTAATTTATTTAGGTGTTATGTTGGTTGGTTATAATAAAATAAATACACGGTGTTTTAATTTAAATAAGGAGTGGTGTGTAGTAAATGAATGGGTGGTATTTTAATTAAATAGGGAGTGGTATGAGAAATTAAGTGGGTGGTAAATAGGGCCCATAGCGCATGAGCCCAACATTATATAAGGTCTAGGTTAGTGTCTCACTCATTTTAGAAAGAAAGAAAGAAAAGAAGAGAAGAGAGAAGAGAGTGCGACGACAAAGAAAAGAAGAGGAGAGAGAGAAGAGAAAGGAGGGAGAAATCGCGAAGAGAAGGAGGAAGAAAGAAGGAACTTGTTGCCGTGGTTCTTGTTGGAGATTCATAGAAGGGTTCTTGTCTCCATCAAATTCTAAGGTAAGGGGTGGGTTAAATTGTATAAAGGGATGCATGATGGTATGTATGTGGGAAGTAGAATCTACAATGCCTAGGACATGTTTGCTTATATGTTTGCAATGAATCATGAAATATATATGTTGTTGGTGTTGTTTTGAGTGTTGATGGCTTTGAATGAAATCGATGGTAAAACGTTGCATATAAGGTGTTTGATGAATGTATTGATAGTGTTTGAATTGGTGGCTGAATTGTGATGATTGTTTGTGTTGTTGAATTCTTTGTTTTGAGATGTTCGACATAAGTTCGAGTATTTCATGGATCGAGAACGTTTTCTTGATTGGAAAATTATGTGGTTTGTCATTTCGAAAACTTGATTGAATGCTTGTTAATTTGGCACTCGATTTGGTTGCATTTGGAGTTGTATAGCTCGAGTTATAGGCGATACAAGCTAGGTTAAAACTCTGGAAACGATTTGGGTATGGGTTCAGTATTTCAGAATCGGGAACGTTGTATTGACTGAAAAATTATGTGGTTTACTTTTCTGGAAAATAGACTTAATGCTTGTTAATGTGGCCTTTGGTTTGGTTGCATTTAGAGTTGTGTAGCTCGAGATATGAATTCCACAAGTTAAGGTAAGATTCGGAAACAATGCGGACATAGGGTCGGTGTTTGGCATCTCTGCGTTTTCAAAAGAACTCCTTTTCGAACAAATCCAATTTCTTTGAAAACTAAACAGAATTTGCTCAAGTTTATGCACAAGTTTCATGCAATTTGATTGAGTTTTGGTCATTTTAGAATTGTAACTAGTATGTGTATTTTTGAAAAATGTACCTATTGAACACTCTCCTTCAAAAACTGAACTTAGGGATAAGAAATAGACCCATAGGGCTTTCCAACAAGTATTTATTTGTCGAAATCCGATGTCGTTTACTATTTTAATTAATTCGCGAAGTAGGTGCACTTTCTTGTAGGAAATTCAAGCATCGTGTGTGTCGTGTTGCCCTGCGCGATGTCTTGCCACAGGTGCGCTGTGTTCTTTATCATCTTTGTTGTCTTTGTTTTTATGTTGTTGTCATGTTGTTGTGTTGTTTTTATGTTGTTGTCATCTTTGTTGTCTTTTTTTTATATTCTTTATCATCTTTGTGTTCTTTATTTTTATGTTCTTTATCACGTTCTTTGTCGTCTTTCTTTATTGCCGAATTTTATGTCGTTGTTTTGCGCCGCGTCGCATAACACAAATTCCGCCAGCGCCAATTATGGTCCTGTTTGGCGCCCAAGCGTGAATGTGTTGTCGTTGGTGTTGTTGTAGGGCGCCATATAGTGCTGCCTAGTGTTGTGACGTCTTGCGATGTCCAATGTGTATAATAAATGATAAAAATAACGACGTATCAATTGTGCCAAGTTACCTATGATGATGTGAAGTTGTTGTTGTGGGTCATTATGACCAAATGATGATGTTGATAAAATGCACACGATGTATGACCAAATGACGATGTTGATGAAGTTGTTGCACACGTTGTATTACCCTGTTGTTGACTGTTTTTCCGATGAGTTGTGCATGGAGTCTCATGCATGGCATATTGCATTTATTACGACGATGTAGGCTTCGGCCTTGGAGCTATGCTCAAAGCGACGATTGTGCCTGAGAGGCTATTTTTACGACGATGGTACCTCATGCATATGCCCGACGACGTGGGTTGCATTATCATACATGTACATAACGATGATGAAGTTGTTTGTTGTTGTGCTCTATATTGTTGCTCGTTGATGTTGTTTGTGATGATTGAACCGTGATGATGATGTGTTGTTGTGATTATAGATGTCTGTGCTCTAATATGCTATCTATCATATTTGCCTTTATGCTGTTAGAAGACTCACCCTTTCTGTTGAATGTTACCCCTACGTGGGTAACTGTAGGTAGACGCGTGTGAAGGCTTTCTTTCCTCACCTATCGAGTCTGTGTCGTTTACTCTAATACGTAGCACCCGGGGGGATGGACACTGTCTTTTTATTTATTTGTTGCATTTAATTATTTTGAACACGAGTTTGTGGTTTTGAAGTATGGAACAAATATTCGGGATGTAAACTAAATTGAAGTATTTTGTTTTCCACGTTTTATTTATTTACACGTCGCTGGATTTTGAAAATGTCGAATGTGACGCTCCAATTTCTGTTTTGAATTTAGTTTCCGCACTCTGATATTTTATAAAACGAACGGGTAGAATTGGGGTGTTACATTAGTTGGTATCAGAGCAGTTCGGTCTGTCCGACCAAGTCCTCAAGTCGTAGTGTCTCTTAGTTCTAACTGTTGTTATGCTGTAGTGCAGGTCGGTCCTAACCAGACTGTTGGTATTGTTTATTGTGCTGCCCGATGTGTGAATTCTGAGTAGGGTCGCATGCTTTTATGTTTCTTGATAGTCGTGAGACTAACCAATTGTGTTGAGTGTCTGTTGTGTGTGATCTGGTGTGCTCATAATTGTTTGTCCCTTAATTTTTAGATAATTAGGTGTCTTATAGATGCGAGTGTCCCTTGGTTTGGGGTACACTGTGACCCCGACTTGTGCTTATATGTTATATGTTATGTGAAATCGTGGTGTGGGCATTGAAGTGACTTGTGTTGTGATGTGAGTCGAAATGTGCTTTCATTGTAGGAGCAATGAAGCAACTGATTTAATATGAGTATAACTGTGATTTGATGATGCTTACTAAAATTAAATATGTCTCTAATTGATGTCTTGTGACTAAGTTATGTCTAAAGAAAAAAAATGCTTCGTTGGATCTTTGATAAATTAATTGTATCTAATAGACGATAGATGAGTAATTATTGGAAAAGGTGGGAAACTGTCATCGTGTCGTTGTTGTTGATGTCGTCTTTGCTGCTGTCGTCGTTAAACCTGGTTCAAAATATACTAAAGTTGCTATAGTATTGAGATCGTCTCAATAGAAGTTGTTGTGGTTGTCGGTGATATTGTTGTTGCTATTCTTGTTGTTCTACTTGTTGTTGTCGTTTTTGTTGTTGTTGTTGTTGTTAATATAAAGACGTCGATGCCATTATTGTTGTAATTGATGCTCTCGTTAATTAGTATACCATTAGGTACTAAAGTTGCTAAGTTTTGTTCTTATTGATACTGGTGTTGTTCGTCGCTTTACTGCGGTTAAATGTTGTGAGCGTTTAGGTCTTGTATGGCCTGCTAAGACCGGTCTTGTATTGCCCGGTGTGTCCTTTGTGTCCCTTGCCGATTTTCGACAGAGACTTTGTTGTGCATTTTTGTTGTTTGCCGTTGGGTGGGTTAATTGTAATTTTGGGTATGAAATGGTTAGAGCATAACCATGTTCGTTATTAACTGTCGTAGCAAGTCGGTGAGTTTTGGAGGTGTTGAGTCCGGTCCGATGTCGGTCTACAACGAGATAAGTAGGATTAGAATTTTGAGCTTGGAGGTGACTCGTAGGAGTTGGAATAGAATTGAGTGAAGCCACAATAATCGTCGTTGAGAGTATAATATCCTTATGTCGGATAGATGGTGTTTGAGTAGTCGAGTAGGACCTTGATAACCTACAAGTTAGAATATCTATGTAGGAATAAGAATGTAGGGAATGGGGTTTGACCCGCTGCTAAGTATATGATGAGTTATAGATGAGGACGGTTAGAGGTGACAAGAAGATTTGGTATTGTTTTCGTGAGTTTGACGTGGATTTTCGAGGACGAAAATGTTCTAAGTGGGGGAGAGTTGTAACGCCCCAAAAAAAATAATTCAAGTATTTATTTAATTAATTTATTTAGGTGTTATGTTGGTTGGTTATAATAAAATAAATACACGGTGTTTTAATTTAAATAAGGAGTGGTGTGTAGTAAATGAATGGGTGGTATTTTAATTAAATAGGGAGTGGTATGAGAAATTAAGTGGGTGGTAAATAGGGCCCATAGCGCATGAGCCCAACATTATATAAGGTCTAGGTTAGTGTCTCACTCATTTTAGAAAGAAAGAAAGAAAAGAAGAGAAGAGAGAAGAGAGAAGAGAGAAGAGAAGAGAGTGCGGCGGCAAAGAAAAGAAGAGGAGAGAGAGAAGAGAAAGGAGGGAGAAATCGCGAAGAGAAGGAGGAAGAAAGAAGGAACTTGTTGCCGTGGTTCTTGTTGGTGATTCATAGAAGGGTTCTTGTCTCCATCAAATTCTAAGGTAAGTGGTGGGTTAAATTGTATAAAGGGATGCATGATGGGATGTATGTGGGAAGTAGAATCTACAATGCCTAGGACATGTTTGCTTATATGTTTGCAATGAATCATGAAATATATATATTGTTGGTGTTGTTTTGAGTGTTGATAGCTTTGAATGAAATCGATGGTAAAACGTTGCATATAAGGTGTTTGATGAATGTATTGATAGTGTTTGAATTGGTGGCTGAATTGTGATGATTGTTTGTGTTATTGAATTCACTGTTTTGAGATGTTCTGACATAGGTTCAGTATTTCAGTGACTGAGAACATTTTACTGATTGGAAAATTATGTGGTTTGTCCAAAACTTGATTGAATGCTTGTTAATTTGGCACTGATTTGGTTGCATTTGGAGTTGTATAGCTCGAGTTATAGGCGATACAAGTTAGGTTAAAATTCTGGAAACGATTTGGGTATGGGTTCAGTATTTCGGTAATTGGGAACGTTGTATTGACTGAAAAATTATGTCGTTTACTTTTCTGGAAAATAGACTTAATGCTTGTTAATGTGGCACTGATTTGGTTGCATTTAGAGTTGTGTAGCTCGAGATATGAATTCCACAAGTTAAGGTAAGATTCTGGAAACAATCTGGACATAGGGTCAGTGTTTTGGCTACTGCGTTTTCAAAAGAACTCCTTTTCGAACGAATCCAATTTCTTTGAAAACTAAACAGAATTTGCTTCAGTTTATGCACAAGTTTCATGCAATTTGATTGAGTTTTGGTCATTTTAGAACTGCTTGAATTTGAAGGACAGAAACTGCCATCTTTTGAAACTAGTATGTGTATTTTTGAAAACTGTACCTATTGAACACTCTCCTTCAAAAACTGAACTTAGGGATAAGAAATAGACCCATAGGGCTTTCCAACAAGTATTTATTTGTCGAAATCCGATGTCGTTTACTATTTTAATTAATTCGCCAAAGTAGGCGCATAGTTACAGAATTTTCTGCACCTGAGTTTATGTAGATTAGCTTGAACGTTGAATAAGAACGATTATTTTGTTGAATAGGTTGAAGTTGAATTTTGTTGTTGTTGTTGTTGTGTTGTTGTACGCCTATGGCCAAACGTTGAATTCTGTTGTTGTTGAGTCACTATGACTAAGCCTTGATGATGTTGTTGTCGAGTCAATATGACTAACCTTGATGATGTTGTTGTTGAGTCAATATGACTAACCTTGATGATGTTGTTGTTGAGTCAATATGACTAATTTTGATGATGATGTTGTTGGGTCGAATGTGACCAAATGTTGACGTTGATGATGTTGTTGTATTGTTGTTGTCGTTGTTGGGTTAATGTGACTAAATATTGTCGTTGTCGTTGTTGGGTCAATGTGACCAAATCTTGTTGTTGTCGTTGTTGGGTCAATGTGACTATATGTTGTTGTGGTAGTTGTTGGGTCAAGTATGACCAAAACGTTGATGAAGTTGTTGTTGGGTCAAGTATGACCACATGTTGATGATGATGTTGATGATGTTGTTGTGCATAATGTATGATTATGTTGTTGTGCATAATGTATGATTATGTTGTTGATGGTCCTGAGGTGTCGTACATGGTGTCTCATACATGGCATATGCATACCACGTTGTTGTAGGTTGCGGTCTTAGAGCTTTGCTCAGTGTTGTTGATGAAGCCACAAAGGCTATTTACGTTGATTGGTACCACATGCATATACCCGTCGGAGTGGGTTGCATTTCATACATATACGTCATACTCATGGTGTCGTTGCTTGTTGATTTGCTTATGTTGCTACTTGTTGTTTTGCTTATGTTGCTACTTGTTGTTTTGCTTATGTTGTTGCTTGTTGGTGTTGCTCCGTGATAGTTGTATTATGGTGTTAATGTCTTTGTGTGGTAGTTATAGCGTCATGATATCAAGATGTAAATCGTTGATTTATGTGTTTTCTTATAGTTGATGTTCATTGAGGGTTGTATTCTGGTGTAGTTGCGTTATGGTAAATGTAGTTGTCTGAATTCTAGCATACTACTTATCATGTTTTCTTTTATGCTGTTAGACTCACCCTTCTGTTTGAATGTTACCCCCTATGCGAACGATGCGAGGTAAAATGCAGTGAAGGCTTTCTATTTTTGTCTAGTTTGAGTCGTGTTGTTTGCTCTGATACGTAGCACCTGGGGGGAACAAACACTAGTATTAGTTATTTTATTATAAACTGTGTTTCTACTATTTGATGTTTTTCTGGATTGTATTATCGGTGTTTTGAGGGTTCGCCCCATCAAGTCGTGTTATGTATCACTCGATTATAATTAATGACGAGTTTTATTATTGACTAAATGAACGTTGGTTGGTTTTCGAAATGTCGAATGTGACACTCCATTGCATGCTTAGCTTTAATTCCGCACTCTGATAATTAATAAAATGAACGGGTAGAAATGAGGTGTTACAGGTGGCGCTCCGACGATACTATTATATATAATAATATATAATATAATATTTATATATATTTTTTATATTTATATTATATGTATATATATATATATATATATATATATAATATTTTAAGTTTTTTTTTTGGAAGATTTTTCTTAAAAAAAATTGAAAATCTGATTTTTTTTTTTTAGTTTTACAAATTATTTTATTTTAGATTTTAATGTTTAAAAATATATTTTATAATTATCCAATGGATTATGATTTAGTAGTTATTGTAATCCATTGGATTTGAAAAACTTAATGGATGGATCACACCCATCCACAAACTCAAATGAATGGATCCAATCCAATCCATTAATATTTTTTTTGTAATGGATGGATTGGATGGATTTTTGTATGGATTGGATGGATATCCAATGGATAAATGAATAAATTGAAACCTCTAGCTCTAAGCCCCTTTGTAATTGAGTTTTTTTTTTCAACATAGAATAATGGTAAACAATAGATTTAAAGTAGCAACAAAATTCAGGCAATATTTTATAGACAACCCATTGTCAAAAAATAAAATCATAGACAACCCAACAAAAAATATGGTGGAGTTTTACATGCAGCACGTAGGAGTACTCCAATCTCTCATGATAAAGTAACAAAGACTTGGACTTTTGGCAATTACGCTATAGAATCTTGGTAGATTTTATTTAAAATCATTATGTGATAAAATTATGGTGGAGTTTTCAAAAAATGCATTTACCAATATGCCACCTTCAATTTTGAAAACTACCTTTTCATAGCCAGAGTTTAATATCCATTTCGACTTTTGAAGCTCATGGTCTCTCCCTAAGCAAAGTTAATATACTAATCAAGACACTAGGTGAGTGGTGTTGAAATGAAAATCTCTTTCCATGTTTTGATGATACAAACTTAAAGTATTTAGAAGAACAGGAAATAAGTATCATAGCAAAAATCTTGGCTCTACAAATAAACCAAGTGTTTTTCAAATTACAAATGTGGCAAAAGAAGGTTACCAAAAGAAGGTTGTCTACAGAAGGTTAAACAAAGTCAAAAGAAAGTTTGACTTTCTACAGAAGGTTGACTGAAAGTCAAACAGAAGGTTGACTAAAAGTCAACAGAAGGTTGACCAATAGTCAACAGAAAGTTTGATTGAAGTCAAAAGAAGGTTGACCTATTCTAAGATATTGTAAAGAAGGTTGTTTGTTGAAGAAGGTTTAAATGAATTCAAGCTTCTGTTTTTGGGAAACACATTCTTTTCTGATTTTATGATCCAATGCACATCAAATATGTATTCTAGGAATAAATGTTGTAGAATAATTATCCTATGTAAAGAAGAACTCATTGGTTATTCTTTGTACCTTAAAAACATGTTTGTTCATGTTAAAGAAGCTTGAGAAGCTTCATATAAAAGCATGTAAACTGTCCCATAGTACATAAACAGGTCATGGAATGTCAGAAAGTGTGAAAGGGAGTACGGTGGTTGTCATAGAAGGTTTGTCATGACAGCTAAAGCACCAAAATATGTTGAAGAAGGTTGATGGGCTACAACTAAAGCACAAAGTCATCATTTCCTATCTACAAGCCTAGAACAACTTTCCAACGGCTATCTTCAATATCTCAATGGCTATATTCAAGCTTCAAAGTCTATATAAAGGTTGTTCTTCACAATTACAACTCATGAGATTTAATTGGAACCTTCACAAGTCAAGCTTCTTAAAGTAATCCAACCTTCTCATCCACACTCAAAGCTACTTCAAGTTCTTTTTAGGAATACTTTCTTGAGTGTGTGTCAACTTGTATTTTCTTTACAAATATACTGCACTCATATGCAAACAAGCTCCTAAATCATCCCATACCCAAACCCATTATTGTAAGAAACATTGTGTAAAGTTTCACAACAAACTACCTAGTGAGAGGTGAGTGCTGTTGGTGATTCTACTTGACAGAAATACCTTTAGAAAACTAGAAGAGAGTTTTCTAGTAGATAGAGACAGTTTGGTGAAGCTGTGTAAGTGAGCAATTGTCTTTTGTGTGTTGATCAAAAGAGAGTGGTGGTGAAAGTCTTTTGTTGTTGAGAAAAAGCAAGTGTAAAATCTATTTGGAAAATAGTGGAAACTCTCACGTGGACGTGGGGAGAGGAGTAGCCAAAATTTGGTGAACCTCTATAACTCTACTGTGTCATTATTTGCCTTCCCTATTATTTGCTTTAACTACTTTACACTTATCACTGTTTTCAAACACTAAAGAAGGTTAAATACTTCAACCTTCTTTAGACAAGTTTTATCAGAACTTCAATCTTATTTTAATACTTGTTTGAAAACAACACTTTTTCTTTAAGGAAAAGATATCTGAAATCATCATAGTTAATTGTCTTTCACGATTGTGATAATTACTTGTTGTTTGTGGAACTAACATTCAACCTTCTTATATCCAAGTTTATCTTGAGAACCACTTAAGAAGGTTGCAGGAATTAAAATTTAAAAAGGTCACACAATTCAATCCCCATTTCTTGTGCAACTTAGTCACTTCAAGTGGGTCATTGGTCAGGCCAATAGATCACTAGTTGAATCAAATGACTCGGTAACTGTTAAAAAATATCAAAAAATTAATGACAGGTAAAAATTTCATACCAATCACACAACCAAGCCCTGGTTGGACTGATCGGTTCGGTTCTGGTTTAATAACACTGCCCTCAAGAATTGGGAGAGATGGTTTGAAGTTTTAGCCATCGTAAAGTCTTCAAATTTATTCTACAAGCACATACCAAGATCTTTTCTTCTACCCTTTTGATCAAAAAACGCATTTTGTTGCACGTCAAATAAAGTTGAAGACTGTTGACATTGTTGCACTATCCATTTGGTATGTTGGTGGAGTGGATTCTAATGCAATCGAACCTATCATACATTTCACTATCATCAAAGCATGAAATCTCTCATAGCTTGTCATTCCATTAGGGCCCTAGGCTCCAAAAGGCCATGAAGCATATTTCTTTGAATACTCCTACGTGTTGCATGTAAAACTCAATTCGATACCACAATCTGTGTATCTTGTTACACTCCAATAAAAGAGGGCAATGCTATAAACACATGCCATAAATGAAGTCTTACCTTTACTTGAGTTAATCTTTTGCCAAATTGTGTCCTTTATGAAACTAAAGTTGTCTTCTTATTTCGCTCAACAAAGGGAGAAAAACCTGGATACTTTTGAGATCCCAACAATAAACAATAAATCCTTCTCATTAGCTCAAAAGAATAGGAAGCTATCATCTACAAAAACAAGATGGGAGCAGGGATGACAAAACGAGATGTGGATCCATCAACAATAACAACTACTTTGGAAAGACATATAGGATAGATTTCGACTTGACTTCAATGATGCATCCCTTGGGGTGATATCCACACCACTCATGATAACCTATCGTGTCTAATTAAGGTGATTCTGTCGACAAGTCCTAACTAGTGAGTAGATGGTCACTACCTTTATATAAAACACTCATCACCAATTCAAGACACCCAAGGTCGGGATAACACTCGTTTGTGGCTTCCACTAACATGTTTTATTATTTTCTTTTCCCCAATAATAGATGATATCGTGAGGATATGATATGTGACAACTAAAGATCGTCTACCATCCCCTCGATTTGAATGTTTCATGAACACTCAATAATGTTATAACGTCATCAATGTCAATATTAAGACATTATGCCGTAATACAACTAGGTTTGATGTCGAAACATGATGAAGTCTTACACAATCAATTAAGAATGCAAGTCTAGTCGTTAACACTTGGGTTTGGTTCCTCTAATCGATTAGGGTACACACTCCAAGTGTAACACCCCCTTCTACTTAATACTAATTTAATGATTTAAAAATCAGAGTTTCAAAAATATTTTTCCACGCACCTCAAAGAGAGTGCTACATTTAATAAAAACCCCATCAAAATGACATTTTAAAATTCAAACGTATCTAGTACGCGAAATATAATTCATATCCAAGTGGGACGAACCCTCAAAAACCTGTTTTAGGTATTACAATAATCCAGAAAAAGGTTTCACAGCACAGCGGAAATACAAATAAGTTTAACATACTCCATACATGATTCAATTCAATCTAATACATAAAATGAGATTGACGACACTACAACCCCTATCCCTGGTGTTACTAATCAGAGCTGACACCTTAACCCAAGAAGGCATGGACACCTTCACTCAGAATCACCTGTGCGTCGCCACAAGAGCAGGCAACATAAAAATGCTAGGGTGAGTCTCTTTACATAAATAATAACAAGTAAGATAAGCATTATATTAGGAAAACATCTAGCAACATCAATCCACAACAATTAAGGCATTTATCGTTCATTTACATTACCAAGAAGCAACAATAATGGATTAACTGAGCATCACCAAGAATTTCTAAGAATGTATGAATAAATGCATGTATGCAATATGCATGTGGATCCATCATCATCAGTTTGGCCGAAGCCCTCGTCATTTTGGCCGAAGCCCTCGTCATTTTATATGCATATGATTTATGTGACACCATGACAATGCATCACCACACAATCAATTCACCACAACAATCATTAACTCACCTCTTTGGCCGAAGCCACATCACCTCATTTGGCCGAAGCCTACATCCCCACCTCATCATCACCACCACACCTCACACTTCATCTATTAAATTAATTTTCACATCAAGGATTAAATCCCATCTAAGGACCAAAACACCTCATAAGGACCTTTTCAACACCTAAGGACCAAATCACCCCCTAGGACCTTTTCCACACCTAAGGACCATTTTGACTCACCAATGATTAATTTAGTACTTAGGGACTATTTTGGAAATCAAGGGACTATTTTTGAAAATCAGGGGCTAAGACATCACTTAGAGGCTAAGTTGGCACTTCGGGACTAAAATAGCACTTAGACACTTTTTGGACACCAATAGGACTAAACGGTCACCTAGGGACTAGACAGTCACATAGGGACCAAAACAACATATTAAAAGGACCAATAGTGAATAAGGGCCAAAATAACATTTTTGGGGACTAAAAAGTTCAGAGGGACCAAAACAGTATTTTTTGACACTTTGGGCAACATTGGCAACCCCCGCACAAAGTGCTGGATTTCTACAGCATTACTTCTACTTCGGCAAATTATTTAAAACAGCAAACGACATCGAAAAATTACAAAAGACGACTCATTGGAAAGCCCTCTGAGTGTAGTTTCCACCTATGTTTTTAGTTTTTCAAAATAAGTGTCCAGTTGGTACAGTTTTTCAAAACACTACACTGAGGTACCAAATTCGGACAGAACGTTTTACCCAACTTGCAACCAAATTTTCTTTCCCATTTCTTAATGAAATTCAGTGAAATCAGTGCCTATTTCGTAGATAATTAAGTCTATTTTTCAATGAAATAAGAATCATTCAAAACGGAGTTCAATTGAGCACACAAAACCTGCAAAAACTGAACCTACTCCCAGTTTGACTCTAGAAAATTGACCCGACTTTGGAGACTCATAACTGGAGCTACACAACTCCGAATTTAATGAAACCAGTGCCAAAACGACCGGCTTTAAGTCTATTTTCAAAAACAATTAGCCACGTAATTTTTGGACCAACCAAACAGTACCAGTTTGAGAAAACCGAAACAGTACTCAGAAAAACACACAAAAACCATAAACAAGTGAAACCCAATTAAAAACAACATTCACATGTAGAACACCTAGCCACCATTAACACTTCAACAACACTTTTATTCAACAATTCAACACTCACTTAGGCAATTAATCCACATCATTAAATCATCATATTATCATATTTCTTCATATTGAAGCATTTTATCAAACACTTAGCATGCACATTTAACAACACATATAATTCCAACATCAAGCATCATGGTATCACCAAATTAATTACCAATACAACAACAAACATAGAATCAACACAAAACTCAACCAATCAAATTATTCCTAGAGCTATTCCACACATAAGACATATCTTACAACTTATTATAGATGTAAATGAGAATCCCCTAACCTCAAAATTGAAGAATTCTAGTGTTCCCTCCTTCACAACTTCAAGAACCATTAGAACTAGCTTCTCCTAAACTTTGAGCTCCAAACCCCACCAATGGAAAAAGGAAAATGGAAGGGAATTAGTGTAGGAATCTTATACTAAATGATAGAGGGAGAAATATGGAGTTGTTTGGTACCAAAACCACTTACCCAAAAGCAAGAAATGAATTTTCCTTCCTCCCCCTTTCCATGAACAGCTGCGCGGCCTCCATAGCTGTCCCTCCCCTCTATTTTTCTGTTTTTCTTTTGTTCTATGGGGTGGAAACCCTTACCCTAAGGTCATTCCTTTAGTTTGGGCCTATTTAGTGGGCTTGGACCCCTTATTTGCACCCCTTAGGTACTTATACACACCCTCCCAATTTTAACTAGAATACTCTTCATTTATTTACTACACCTCTCCTTAAATTAATTACTTACCCTTAATTTATTTTAATATAGCCAACTAAAATACTACTTAACTAAATTAGTCAAATGATCACTTAATTAATTTAGCTAAATAATCGCTTAATTAGATTAATTAAATAATCACCTAATTAAATTAGTTAAATACTCACCTAATTAATTTTGGGGTGTTACACCAAGTATGTATCCCTTTCTTTAAGATCAAATCCATTGACATAGCCACTAATCGATTAACGCTTATTATGTAGTTTGGTTTAATCGGTTTTTTGCAAGCTAATTGACTAGTGTTGTCAAAAAGTCAAACTTAGTATAATTTATGTGCTACACCTAGGTCCATCAACATTCAAATACCATATTGGAGTACTCTATAATAAGTCTATGTAAATTCAACCAAATACCTACTAACTATAACATCCCAAATTTTTCTTGACCTAGAATTTTCCGCACAACTAGTGAACCTTTAGTAATTGGGTGTATGGCAAGTAAGTTTAGAATCCCTAAATAAGCATTAGAACACCCTTAGAATGAACCAAACTTAGAAAATGAAATTTACCATCTAAGGAAGCTCACGATGGGATGACTTTTTCAACTATATACCATCGTGACACGACTCAAATATGCCAAGTAGGAAGTAATGTTGAACGTGATGGAGGTGACTTATAATGTAGATCATTCATAATGCGATGAACAAATAACAAGCCATTCCAAAGACTCACTGGCACGTGTAAAGTGTGTCTAGTCGTGACATAATGACCATGGTTGGGTCTCAGAAGGGCCGTCCATGAGGCGCTTGCCTTACCTCGTATATCTCACACAGGCCTCAGCCACTCTAATTTGTTTAGGGCCCCAAAAAACAAATCGGTTGGAAGCTATGGTCAAGAAGAATGAAGCTAAGGAAGAAGAAGCTTGCGGGAGAGAAGAGGGAAGAAAGAGACGAGGAGGTGACAAGATGAGAGAGGAAATTAAGTACTCCGAAGTGACAGATAGAGATGTGAAGTTGTACATGTCCTATTTCAAGTGGCAGACCTATAATAATTAATTAAATTAAATTAAATAGAGACAAAACATATATTGAGACGTTCACCAATTCTTTTATTAATATTATTAGGGGGTAGTTTTTTTACTCGAGAATTAAGGGGTTATAGATTTATTGTTTACCACTTTATTGCAGACAAAACATATATTGCAGACGTTCACCACTTTATTGTTTTTTTGTACAATGCATACACATTTTTGTTAACTCTCGTTTTTTTACTACTATTTAATAATACTTATGATTTTGTGCTTATTATAATTTTAAACATATATTATTATTATTATTATTATTATTATTATTATTATTTTTTACTTTGGGCAACCAAGCCCACCCATATGAAGTTGGTTGTATTTATTTTTCTCTATCTAGAAACTGAGATTTAGGGGTTCAATGTAGGGGCCCAATTTTAAAACTCGAACAAGACCTCCAGATTGTTTGGGAGGACCCTAGGTCTCAGTGAGGTTGATTGTCCCATTATAAATAACTCATTTGGTCATGATATGAATCAAGAAACATTACACCTTCCTCCTTAAAGAAACCATTCCCCTTTCATATATGGAAACCCAAGGGCTAAAGCGACACTAGGAGGGTAGTATTCCATTTCCTTCACGCCCTAATCCTCATGATTGTCTGTTTTGATAAACATTATGGATCATTTTCCCTTGTACTAAAAATGTATATCAAATTACATTTTTTTAAATCTATTTGAGAATTTGTTTCCCTAATTGTAAAAAATATATATGTTTTTAGAAATTTGTATAAACTAATAAAAAACATTGTTTCTACCACCATAGTACAAAGCAGAAAGAAAGTATAGTTTTTACAATTTTGAAAATATAAAAAAAAAAAGAAAAAAACACTGCTTTTTCACAAGGATCCACATTCCTGTCACGCATAAGGGTGTTGCACTGTTGTTGACTTGTTTGACTCCCTCTCTCTCTCTCTCTCTCTCTCGTCTCAATTTTTCTTCTAAATTCTTCTGAATAATAATTCTTTCTTTTAAACTAAATAAAAAACCAAACCCATTTTTCCAAACCAAACCCAAAAGACAGCACAAACTCAACCAAAGGGTTTAACTTTAAAGCACTATTCTCTCCTCTCCTCTCTCTACTTTACCCATCCCTGCTCCTTAATCAGCATCACTTCTTTCATACTTAAGCCAAAGCTCTTCCAAATTGGAATTTTTGAGCCTTGCCCTTGAAATTAATGCATGTAAAGATTCAATCTTTCATACTCAATAACGATTTTTTGCTCTAGAATTCATGTAGGTCACTGTGTGAGTGACCAAAATCACAAAACCCCTTTAGGGATTTTTGGCAATTACAGTGAAGTGATTTCTAGGGAAGAGAAAAAAAAAGATGATTCAATTGTTGTTTCTGGTGCTTTTTGCTGAGGGTGTTTTGGCATTCCTTTTGTTGGTTAAGATAGGACCATTGAGGGATCTTGTGATGAAGAGCTTGGATCAGCTGAAAATGGGAAAGGGTCCAGCTACAGTTAAAACTATTGCTGGTACAATGTCTGTGATTCTTCTTTCAAGCTTTATGAGCATTGTTAAGATCCAGAATAAAGGTGCTAAGCTTGGTACTATGTCACCTATGGATCAAGTTCTTTGGAGAACTCACTTGCTAGAGGCTTCACTCATTGGTATATTCATGCTCCTTTTCCTCTTGGTCATTTACATTACATCATTATTATTGTGTAATGCTTATGATGTTGGTGATTTTTTATTAGTTTGCCTGATTTTCAAGATTTAAGAAAGTGTTTGAAGTGTATTTTTTTGCTTGACCCCTTCTATTGTTTGGGTTTTAGTTTAAGATGGATGCCCTTGTTTGTATAAAGTCTTTGATTTACTTTTCTGCTGACCATTTCTGTTAGTTCTAAACTAAAAGTTATATAGTTTATGAATTATGCCTATGGTTAGTCTTGAAAGCCAGCTTTTAAACTATGTTAGCATTGTGGGCACGGTTGTGTTGCAACTGTTGTAGGCCGATGTGGGGTGGGAATAGTATGCAATCGCCATGATTTTGCAGCCACATCCCAAGATGTGGTTCATGATATAAAACTAAAACCTTTCATTGTAGATAATTAAATAATGTCCTATTGGGTGTTGTTCCGACATCAGTAGTCGTTGTTCGATCACTATTCAAGGTTCCGGTAGCCGTTTTCATCCTGCTGTGCATGTTCCCTGAGTGCATCCAGCTTCTCTTTCCCATCGATGCGTTTCTCTCTGCATCCAGCTGTGGTTCAACCAGGTACGGGCTGCGGCTCCTTTGGTGTGACCCATTCCCAGCAACCACCTCAGCCACTTTCAAAAATCTCCGTTTAGCCCAACCGTCTTTGCTATTGTCACCTCCGGTCGCGCTATAGCTTTCCGCAGCCCGGTTGTTTTTTCTGTTTTTCAACAATACATCCACCCTTTGTTGCAAGTTTGAAGCTTAATAAGCTTCAACTGGAGGGGGAGTATTAGAAAAACACATTTAATATGTGCTTATTGTGATGCTGAGTCAATGCTGACTAGTAGAGATATAATTAGTGATCCTATGTAATTATTAGTGATCCTCTTATTATGTGATTATAAATTATAATTACATTCTATGCGTGGTCATACGACACACAACATTCCAATTCAATATTTTACAGATATTAGGAGAGAATAATGTTATATAATTGACACTCGCTAAAGCAATGCTAGCCACAGTTGTTTAGTCACTCACTAATTGACACTCGTTCAATTTGGATAGTCATGTCATTATTTCTTTAAACTCATTACCGGTTTACCGGCTAAAGCAAGTTCATGGTTTATAACATTTTTTTCCTTTTTTTATTTATTTATGGCATCTCAAAGACAAATGTCACAGATCATTCGACCTCAATCTCAGTCTTCCTCTTGTCCTGAACTCTATGTCGCCATCCTAAATTGTGTGTTCCTCTCCATGTGCGCAACCCCTTGTGTGCCCCTATGTGTGTTCGACTCTGCAGAACGTTGTTCACAACCTGAACGCATTACAGAGCGACATACTAGTTGGTGGTGCAGGCAACAAGGGTGCCAGTGAGGTGGTGCTTTGGTTCAATTGGGATGCGTTCTTCGTGGTTTTGCAGTGCAAGGGATCGATGGATACGATGTTGGTGCAACAAAGATGATGTGAATGAGTGGCTTGCGGTGTTGGTGTTAGGGTCTCTACTCTCTATCGTAGTGACGAATTTGTGATAACACTGTTGTTCTCTTGTTTCCAAATAGGGGAAGGAGTGTTAGACCGACAAGTTTTACCTTCAAATAATAATTTAAATTATAAAATTAAAGTGTTGAAAAGCTCTTGATTGGAGACTCGGTCATCAAGCAATGTGTTAAAAAAAAACAATGTCGTGGCTATTCAATTTGAGCGAGTGTTAATTGGCGAGTGGCTGAACGATTTTCGCTAGCATAGCTCATTTTCCTAAAGGGTTGTGCGTCAGGTTTATAGAAGGGTCAAATCTATTAATTTCTTTGTATAGCCATTTAGTTAAGGCCTGTAAAAGTTTAAAGTTTTGTCGCTTTGTTATTGAACATGTTTTAGAAAACCATATCAATAATCTTTTCAATTTAAAAGGAAACTCAAATTTACTGATCATTATTAAGTTGCTATGAAAAGTTTCTTTTGACTTGCTAATCTGTAATTGACATAGGTCCCTTTCCTCACTTTTATGGATTTGCTCAGCATCTTATTTGGTGTTCATGGCATTCCATATGCGTTATTCTTGTATAGCAGTAATAGCTCGTATTCGCAAATCTGCCAGCTTTGATGTCTGATTTCTATATGATTCTGATCATAAATACCTATAAAATATTACATATTTATCTGTTTAAAATAATGATGACTCATGAGTTGATTCTATTAGTTAACTTCTTTGTTTATCGGTCTTTTTTCCATTCTAATTATTTGACTCATGTGAGATGAGTACTGAATGTTCATATTGCAAGCTTGCAGTTCATTTTATTCCAGTAGAATTTCTGTAAATGAGCGCCGATTCTTAAAAGCAACGCTGTAGGAGGGGAGAGCATATATAGATCGGAGTTTGTTAGTTAAAATCTAAGTAGTCAATCCTGGAAAGCGGAGCGGAGTGCCGGACCTCAAAACTGCTAAAGCGGTATAGCTGCTATTTTGACGTCTAAAAGACTAAAACGCAGTATATATACTAAATCACAGGCAACATATATAAATACTCAAAACTAAAAAAACACACAAAGGAGAAGGAAATGCCTTGGAGCAGAGGAACAGAGAAGATCTTAAGCAGTGGAGAAAAGGTTGAAGATGCAGTCTCTGTTTCACAGAGACAACAAAGCAAGGTTGAACTTTGAAGATGCAGTATCTGTTTCAGAGACAAAAACAGGCAAGTTGCAGAGAAGAGAAGCAAAAGCAGAATCAAACGCACACACGCAGAAGCACAATCGCATGCAGGCAGAGGCCAGAGGCAAAGAGTGAGAGACAAGGGAAAAAAGTTGAATGACGAATATGATACAACGTGAGAGAGAATGGGACGGTTAAGGCCTAAAATTTTGTTTAATTACCATAAATCCAATAGTTAATAAAAAATGTGAAGATTTTGGTGAAAAATAGGAAAATCGAATCGTCATTAGCGCCGCGATTGTCGCAAAAGGCATCACTAAAGGTGGCGCGATCGCTGTGACATCAGTGCCCCCCCCCCCCACCACCACCAAAGACAGCATCACATGAAGGGCCAAAACTGGTTCGGGATCACGCTTTTTGCCGCTATAGCGCGCTATTTGCTACCTAGGTTAAAATACAATATGGAACTAACACTCTGGCAATCCTGTCAATTCGTAAAGAGCAGCTCATTCATTCGATAGGGTAGGTTAACGGGTTTTGATACCGCTTGATGTAGAGGATAGCCTACTCCTGAAAGCCAGTCTGTTAATGTTGCAGCCTTTACTTTATATGGGAATTTCCACATCTCCCACCCTGCTGATATCAGACTCACCCCCACGTCGATTAATTGGAAACGGGGCATTAAACAGTGTATGCTATTGAATAAATTGATATGGGTTTGGCTGTCAAACTTTTGAGCTAACTCAGAAAGAATCATAGGAGTTTATGACTCCGGGCATCTTGCTTACAAAATCATGTGTGTATATTATGGTAGACTCTCATAGGTTCACAAGGACTTGTGAGTTTGAGAACGATTGAACTAGTGTCCAACATAATGGTTATTATTTTCCCCCAAATGTCCAAATTGACTATGGCTCTGGTGCACAAAACACTGACCTCACATTGGTAGCACTTGACTCCACAACATCCCAACGTGAACCTATTTGTAAAGGAGGTGAATGATGTTGTATCGAGTCTCAACCCCGTAGCTTGCGACATAATTGAAGTCACAACAAGAACTGATAGGTACCAGAATTCCCTATCAAGAACATATGAACAAAGTTACAAAACCATTGTTGCAAGTTTGCAATGAACCCAACCGCCCAATGATACGAATGAACCCAACTCTGATGAGCAAAAACCTAGTTCTATCAAGGTAAACCTATGTCCAATTAGGGGAACCCATTAGCAAACCATCCTTGACTTTTTAGTAATATTGAACCTATATTCTTATTTGTGAAGTTGTCCATTAATTTTAAGAAGAGGTCTGCTGTCATGAGGTGGGGTAAGCTTGGCATGCACATAAAATATATGGAAGAGTGAATGATGCACAAGTTCGAAACAGATAACCAATCCGGTTGGAAACAAAATAAAATAAGATGTGCCAATTAAGTAATTTATTTAGTTTTTTGGTTGAGGATATGATGTTTTGGTTTGCCATGTGACCATATGTGTATCAGAACACTTATTAAGCTAAACTATTTTGTCTTAAATGAATTACTTCAATCTTGCAGGTTTTACATTATTCCTTGGGTTCCTAATTGATAGAATGCACCATTATCTTCAAAAACTTGTTAACCTAAGGAGCAACATGGGAGCTTCAAAAGAAGAAGTGGAAAGCCTTAAAAAAGAAAATGTCCAGCTTAAGGAAAAGGAAGAGAAAGTTTCAAGGAGATAAAACAACTGAAGAAAGAACTTTCGACCGTGTCAGAAGGTTTGAAAAAGCGAAGTTGGAATGCGAAGAGAAAGACAAGAGAGTTGAAACTGCTGAAGCTCATGTTGCTTCCTCCAAAAGCAAGCTGCTGATTTACTATTGGAGTATGATAGACTCTTAGAAGACAACCAAAATCTTCAGGCTCAAGCATTGGGACACAAGAGATGAGGAAAGACTGAGATAACATTGATAGACAAAGTTTTGTTGCAAAATCATCTTTATTTAGGAGAGTTAAAAAAAGGGTATTTTTTGGTCTTTTTCTGAAAATGCAACAGACCAAAAATAGCTCTTTGCTCAAGTTTACAAATTTTGTAATCCTCTCAGTTTCTTCACTGTTTTGTTGTTAAATCTTGGATTAAAATTGGTCATTGAATTTTTTTTTCTATCTTTTTTGGATGGAGACATTTTAGTTCAAGGATTGTTGGTTGGGACAAACACAGAGATTTAGTAAAAAAGTGTGTTGAATTTTATCTTCATAGTTGTGCTTCAAATACCTGGATACTTTGCCTGATTAGAACAGTCACAAATCCACACAACACAGTTGTTACCTTAAGGCTTAAGCTATAAACATGGTAGCTCAGTTGGCGTTTTGGCGAGCTAAGAGATTCCGGAAGAATATAAGATGGAGGTTCAGGATTCAAATTTGGGAAACTAACATTTCCTCCTTCTCCCTAAGCAGTCACAACTAACATTGCCTATATAAAAAAAGCTATAAAGATGTTTGTATCTCTAGTATAATTGCTTTTGATCTCATACAGGAACACGGACGAAGCTGTCAAGAGCTAGCACCTGCATTCATTAATTGCATTGCATTTTTGGAGGGATATTTGGTACTGCTCATAGGGAGAAGCAGTAATACTTTTTTCTTTTAAAAAAGAGTTAATGCGTTTGAATTAAATCTATATATAATACCTATGAATACAAAACATTCGCATCTCTGGTTATGACTAAAATAATCAAATCAGGTGGAAATGTGTGTAGTGCAGTAGAAACAAGAGAATGCATCTTCATCAGTTGTTGTTGAGATGCGTATATTTTGATGATGTAATTTGTAAGTAGTATGAGTCCCACATCGACGATAGCTGAAAGCTGTTAAGAAGAAAAATAGTATAAATGAAGGATGAGTTGCAACGGTGAAACATACTTACCTGGATGGGGTCAATGGGTGATCAATAAGGTCCATGGCTTAGGCATGTGATCTCCATTGCACTTAAGAGGGGTGCTTGTCTAAGGTCTACCTAAATGGTGGAGCCTACATCATAATTTGTGTTAGTGGGGGCCTGCGTTCGCGCGGCCTCCTTCAAACCAGTCTAAAGTTTTCATAGTTGCAATTTTATTTTTAATTTTTACTAAATTTTATTTTTAATTTTATTTTATTCTTTTATATATATATATATATATATATATATATATATATATATATATATATATATATATATATATTGTTAAAATGTTTTATTCTTATGTACTACTCTGTCCCATTTTATAGGTTGTTTTAGCCGAATGAATTTGTCTTAAATTGTTTGTTGTTTTATATTTTCAAGAAAACATTTAACATTATTTTCCACTTTTGCTCTTCTGAATGATGACAATTTTTTACATTTAATAAATGTCCATGCTTCTTAGAACCCCCTAGTTACTCACTAGACACCCAATTTGCCCTATGAAAAGACCAAAATACCCTCACTAAATAAAGAAAATTCCAAACTCAACTCTCACTCTCATCCCATACACCCCCTAACCTCTAAACATTCATTACTCTCACTCTCATCACTCACTCACACTCCACACCCTTACCTCAATCTAATCTAAAATCCCAAGCTGAAATCTACCTTCATTTAGTATTAACATTAAGGTATGTAGCTCAATCTATCTATTTGTAGGTTTATTTCGCGCATTCTTGTTGATTTACGTTTTTTTTTTCTAAAATCGCGCACGGTTCAGACCTGCAGAGGTCGAACATGCGCATTCAAGCGTGCGTCGAACCATATGGTTCGACGGTCGTGCGCCGAACATACAAAAATAAGGGGTCTTTATATTGAGTTGGTTCGGCCAAGCGTGCGCCGAACATGTTCGGATTTCTGTTATCCAAACCTACCTGATACACAGAATCTGCAGAATTTCTGGTTTTTAACTAGTTTGTGTGATTTTTTCCAAACTTTGTAGGTTTGAAGATGGATGAAACTGGCCCCCTATCCCTATCACTAGCTAATTCAATTGTTGTGGATCATTCGAGTTCATTCCAAACTGATCAAGTCTTTGCTACTCGTGATGATTTGTTGAATTATGTTCGGTCTATTTCCCGTACACTTGGGATGGTTACGGTTATCAATCGATCGGACAACGGGGTGAGGTCGGGGAAAATATTCTGTGAGGTTTGTGAAAAGGCAGGGAAGTACAAACATGCTGACATGGTTCCTACGGGGAGTAGAAAATGTTGTTGCAAGTTTCGTCTGAAGGGAAAGTTTATTAAAAAACTTGGAGGATGGATATTGTCTGTTATGTGTGGCATACATAAGCACGCATTACAGACTTACCCTCAAGGTCATCCAAATGACAATAGATTAACAACTGAGCAAAAGGAAGTGGTTTCAAGAATGACGAAGAACTTGATTGCTCAGAATCGAATCTTGGCCAAGCTGAGGTCTACTTACCCTAGAGACGACCACTTCAATCTGAAGTAAATTCACAATGTACGGTCAAGGTTAAGAACAACTAATCGTCAGGGTAGGACTGAAGTACAACAGTTGATGAATTTGCTGGAGCGTGATAGGTATGTTTATTGGCACAGAGTTGATGAAGGACCGACATTGTGAAGGACATTTTTGGGCACACCTGCATTTCATGAGCTATTGAATATATTTCCAATTGCTTTGATGATCGATTCCACATACAAGACCAACCGGTATAGGTATCCGTTGGTTGAGATTGTCAGTGTGACATCAACAGAGCATACTTTCTCGGTTGCATTCGCTTATGTCAATTGGGAGAAGAAGGGTAATTTTATTTGGGTACTTGAAAAACTGAAGGGATTGTTTAGAAGACCGGAAGATATGCCAAAGGTGATACTTATCGACTGTGACACGACTATTTGGCTGCAAATAAATACAAGGCCACGATTGTTTGCTGGTATCGTGCTCTTCCCTTTTCTGTTTATCCATTTCTGATTGCACCAATCAAGACTGCACCGGTCTTTCAAATATTGTTCACGGGTAACCACTTTGTTATGCCGGTTTTGAAGAGAGGCTCCCAAATGCCAGGAACAATTACGCCATGGACAAATTGTCGGAAAGAGATAGAAAAGGACTGACCCAGGCAATATACAAGACCTTTGCAACAATATAAAACTTTAAACCCACATGCTCCTCAAACTGTTGATTTGAGCAAAGATTGATTTTTTTTTTTTTTTTTGTATTTCTTTGTCGTGCTCTTCCCTTTTCTGTTTATCCATTTCTGATTGCACCAATCAAGACTGCACCGGTCTTTCAAATATTGTTCACGGGTAACCACTTTGTTATGCCGGTTTTGAAGAGAGGCTCCCAAATGCCAGGAACAATTACGCCATGGACAAATTGTCGGAAAGAGATAGAAAAGGACTGACCCAGACAATATACAAGACCTTTGCAACAATATAAAACTTTAAACCCACATGCTCCTCAAACTGTTGATTTGAGCAAAGATTGATTTTTTTTTTTTTTTTTTTTTTTTGTATTTCTTTGTCGATTTAATGATTTCATTATGTTTAAGACAATTGTATTAAGACAATATCATGTTTTGTTTTCTAATTGCGGGATTTAGTTTAATTCAAGTAGTTATTTTAGACACCAAATCACAAGTTTTTTGGAAAAAGTCGCGCATTGCATTGTCCTAAACCGATCGCTTTTGTCAAATCGTAACGAGCGGTTCGCCCTCACGAGTCGAGCAGTTCGCATTTCATACAACCGAACAGTACAAAACGTAGAATTCGATGGAGGTCCAATCGAACCGTCTATTTTTCATTGTTCGATGGAGGTCCAGTCGAACTGATTCGTTTAGCCGTGCGCCGAACAATCCATTTTTGTCAATCACATGCCTTTCACGTGAGGGCACTTTGGGATTAAACCAAATTTGGGGGTGTCTAGTGAGTAGGAGGGTTGTACGAAGCATGACCTATAAATGATTCACATTTATCTAGGTAGAGAGATAAATGGTTGAATGGTACATTAAACAACATTTTTTTATAAAATCTAGGCTACAACTATTTTTCTTAAAGGGTGTGCAAAATAATTTATAATTTTTTTTAATTATTATAATTATAATTCCTCTCTCCATTTTTGTATATAAGCATATTCCCGATAAGCATTTACCTGTGTTGATTGTTCAACTTTCTATTTTCTCAATGACTCATGGTTTTCCAACTTTTCCCTTTTTCAATTTGTTTGAGAAAAGTTTGTAAGGGTAATATAGGTGTCATGTTTTTTTTTAATTTTTCTTAATTAGCGTGCATAGGTGTCATACACTATATGATACACCTTTCTCCGATACTTATTCTATGATTGGTTAAAATTTATGTGGGTCCCACCACTTTGAAAATGAGAACCATCAATTTAGTGGGACCATATAAATTTTAGTCAATCATAGAGTGAGCGTGTAAAAGAGAGTGTTGCTAATCCTCCATCCACCTGTCACTAGTTACTAGCACTCTCTAAGAACACTCTTATCTTTCCCACCAAGTGTACTTATAATATACCTACACATTTACTCCGTTTGTGCTTCTTTTATTGGTCTTCAACTCATGCTCTCCATAAAATCATCGCCAAATACATCACTTTCACTTCAAATGACATCAAAAACTAGAACCCCAATTCCTTCGCAGAATGGCTAACTTTTCCAGGTCATTTTCTACGAAATCCATCAACTTGTCCTCCACCCCTACCCCTCCTAACTCCTCAACATGAGTATTCAACAACAAAACATGGGACTTCCCCTAGATATTGTTTATTTTCCTCATAGTAGTGGGCAACTTATCTTTCCAGCAACTCCATATCCTACACTTTCTATGTGATCACAACTTGCAACTTTCACCATATATGAAAACATCTCCCCCAATGATTTATCTGCCTCAAGACTCCCCCAAGGAAATAGGTGTGTCTCACTCTCACATGGATATTAACTCTTGAAGATGTGTGGCAAAAAGGTTGCTGCTCACCCACGTTGTGAGCCAACCGTCAACCATGAATTTTCTTTGAGCCTGGATCACTCCTTTATGAATGATAAGGTTGGTGCTTGCAAAGGAGGTGCCACTAGTAAGCCCAACTCTATTGTGTCTCAAACTGTTTAGGTTTTTTTTTTTTGGTACCCCCACCCAATCCCCATATACCCCCACCAGATTTGAAAACCCCAAAATGCACTTTGTAATCTATTTTTTTTTTTGTAAAAAAAAGACTCATCGTATATATGTCATTTGGGACATATATACGATGCGTAGTTTTACCACATCGTATATATGCCCTTAAGAGGTATATACGATTGCATCTTACATGGCCAATCGTATATACCTCTTAAGGGAATATATACGATGTGGTAAAACTACGCATTGTATATATGTCCCAAATGACATATATACGATGGGTTTGAAATTTGTATTTTTTTTTTGCAGTAAAAAAATTTTCAATGGTAATGATTTCATTTTCAAAGTTGATCAACGGTGTGGATTGCACGACAAAATCAACAGTTGATAATATTTTACCTCAACTATAAATACCCACTCCCACCATCACTATTTTCACACCAAAAATTCAACTTTCTTCTCTCACACAATACAAGTCAAGATGATGCAAGCTTCGCTAATGTCATACTACAAGCCTTCTTCCCTCACTTTCGTTCATTTTAATATGGGGTTTGCTGATCATAAGGGCATCATCTTGCAAGATGATGGTATATGTTTCGATGCGAGAGATGTTTTATCGTGTAGGTTGAAACACTGCATATCATTTGCTGCTCTTAAGCAGAAACTACTGCGGATGATTCAACCAGAGAACGACGAGCAAGAGATAATTCGTATCGTTTATCGGAAACCGGAATGGACTGATGGAGGTCTTTACTGGTCTGCCGTGGATGTCAACAACGAGGATGACCTCCGGCGGATGATGTCCAATCATATTATGTTTAAATGGAAGAGTTACATTCATCGCAGACGTCGAAAACCGGAATGACCGTCCGAGATCCTTCGTCGATTAACTCCACCCATTTCGTAGTTTCTATTGTATTTTCTTTTTATCTGTCTATTTTTATTCTAGTTGTTTATGTTTTATCGCTTGTGTAACTTTGTTTTCTCGAATCAATGAAATTAAAAATTTATGGAAACTCGTAAAATAAAACACCCGAAAAAAGTAATAATAAAGTGTCAACATCAAATACATCAAAAAAGTGATAAAAAAATCCCTAACGCCTCCGCCGCCTCGCCCCTCTTCCCCGTCGCCTAAGTTCCCAGAAATGTCATCCGGTCTTTGCCATCCCCACCAGCCTATGGAATGTCCGACACGCCCGGATCGCCACGTGTGATCTCGCCATCACGAATCCTCCCCTACAAGTGGTCACAATCTCCTCACCCACTCAAAGATCGTCGTGATCGTAGCTGCGGGGGAGGTGTCCAGCCTCAACCATCGGTGATGGTGGAGCCGGTAATAGTCCGAGGATAGATGCATGGGCGACGCACCACTCTAAGTACCTACGCATGGGCCTCATCCGCTCACGAGCAAACCGAGTAGGCGTAGGATGTCATCCATAGATGCCATGAAGTGGGTGATCCGAAAGACGACTCAAGATGACTCGGACGACTCGAGAGGTCACGCTGGATGATCCGAACGCACCCAAACCGCCGCAGCACCATCGTGCATGTAGGGAACTCAAGTCACCCGGTGATGAAGCTCTGTAGAGGGAGATCTGCTCAAAGGGTCTACTAGCCCTGTGCTCCTCAAATGGCCGCCAGCAGACATCCTCTGGCCTCAGCTCATCAATCATCCTCCTGTAGTGGCTGAGCTTCAGGTGGTCTGACTTCTTCTTCCTAAAGCGCCCAGCCAGTGGCTCCGCACCCTGGATATGACCGGGCAACCTCTCCGCCATCCGAGGGAAATACCACATAATCCAAGCCTGAAATGCAAAAATAAACAACATATTTAATTCAAAAATATTTACCCAAAGTCAGTGTGATTTAACAAAAAAAATGAAGTTAGAATGTGTACCTGAAATAGGTTGGCATACTCTCCACACTGCGCTGTCTCCCTCAAAGACACAGTGTTCAAGGACTCATACATGGCAGCTAGTGCACCTGCACCCCATGCATAGCCTCCAAGAACATCTGCACTCAGATCATGCAGGTAGATCAGCCACTTAGCCTCCGCCCTGTCTCCGGTCTTCGTAGTGAAGATACTGTAGGTCAGAAGCCGAAGCAGATAAGCCCTCACAACAACTGTAATGTCACCCCCTCCTCCAAATTACGCTCATAAACCTGCTCCAGCCATTTGAAGCTGTAATACGGACCCCCACGGGTGTTGTTAGCAGCCTCAACTCGTGACACACCCAGATATGTCTCTGCAAGCTGTGTGGCATACTCCGAGCTCACAGTGATGGTGGGAGGTGGGGCATAGTTCCCCTGGATGGGAAGGTGCAGGAGATGTCATCCAGAGTGATCGTCATTTCACCAAAAGGTAAGTGAAATGACGAAGTATCTGAGTGCCATCTCTCAATAAAAGCTGACAACAACTCATGGTCTACTACAACGTGGCCAGTCTGGAGAAGTGGGGTCAGTCTGGAGTCCCTGACCACTGTGGTACGCTGAAGTAGGGCCGGGTAATGTAGATGGAGTCTGGTATGGACTTTGTTGCCATGAGCCCATACTTTGACAACATGCAGATACTCCTGAATTAAAAATAAATAAATGATGTAAGCAAAAAGTGCAGACTATGTCCGTTAAATAAATTATTTAAGCAAAAAAAGCAAAACTTACCGGTCACGAGTATAGAATCTGCAGACATGATCGCCATGTATGCGTGAAGAGAGGCTCGAGGCTGAGGCTCCTCCTGATGCCCCTGATCCTGCTGAGGCTCAGACATAGACTGATCTGAGAACGACGAATCGGTCGATACCCTCATGCCTCGAAGGTCGCTCTTGCCGATACTCGGCAGGACGAGGATGGTAATGAAGAGGCTGTGGCTGGTACTGAGGAGCCTGGTGATAGTACTGAGGAGCCTGGTGATGGTACTCAGGAACCTGGTGATGGTACTTAGGAGGCGGCCTCCCGCGATACCAATCCTCGTGCTGACTCTGCTGTAAGAAATCCCCGTGATAGAAATCTCCAGCATCCTAATATTGAGCTGGGTGATGATGGTTCTCAGCTGGCTGCACATCACACCTGGTGGCCGGGTGCGATACTCACTGGTCACTGTCTCCTATCCTGTCTCCTCGCCGAAGCATGGAGCTGATTATGCCTCCGAGTCCTTGTACTCGGAGCAGTAGATGACTCCCCTCTCTCTCTGATAGGAGATACCTCCCATCTCCCTCTCTGTCTACCGGACACTACAAGCAAAGGAAAAAAAAACAATCAGGAATTTTTTTTTGCTCATCGTATTTACATAAACATGGGGGTATATACGATGCTTACTCTTTAACGCGTAGTATATATGGTCTGTAGGGCGTATATGCGAGTGGCTGAAATCTGGCTAATCGTATATACGCTTGGAAAGGGGTATATACGATGGGTAAAAAAATGTGGATCGTATATAGGCTGGTGGTGGGGTATATGCGAGTGGTGGAATTTCAGGGCAATCATATATACGTTTCTGTGGCGTATATGCGAGTGGGTGGTGGTCAATCGTAGGTATGACCAATAATGTGAAGAAATTGTGATTTTGTAAAAACGCAGGGGTATTTTCGTCTTTTCACAGGGTGGGTGGGGGTATGAGGGGAAAGGCTGGGGGTACAAAAAAAACCCAACTGTTTATGAGACAAGCCCAAATAAGCTATCAAGCATAGCCGCTTCTAATAGTTTTGTAGGTGAATCAGGAACCATTAATTCCATTGTTCTTGATAACTATGAATATCTAAATCCTCTTCATGGGTCATAGGTGGATCTTGTTTGATTAGAGACCTTTTTATGTTTTAATTTATACTTTGAAATCCTAGTTTTTATTTCAATTAATATTATCCTATTGTTTTTATCAAATAATTAGGATTGACTACCCTTTGCATGTTTATAATCAATTGATTGATCAGCAACTGTACTACAATTAGTTGGTGGACCAATAGGATAATTTGGGCATGACCAAACTGTAATTTAGTCTTACAATCATTCAACCTTTTTGGGCTTCATGCTTTTCCTGCATTTAAATCCTTGCATTACTACACAAGGGTTAACTAAGGAAAAAGAATATTAATCACGAATGACCAAACAGACTAGTAGCTCAAGTAAAAGGATTGTTAATTGAATTAAAACTAAGGAATTCAGGTAGAATTAAATATTGGGGATTCGAAGCATGCAAGTGAAACCGTGACCCTAGTCTTCTCTCCAATGAATCAAATCTTGCATTTTATTATTGTTGTTTATTTCTTTTCATTTGTCGAAATAATATTAAATCTTGACTAGTTTAGTACTTGTTAGTTAATCTCTATGGAGATGATAATCTTTTATACTACTTCTGCGATAGAGTACACTTGCGCTAAGTGTGTTTTTAACGCATCAAACACCAAGCTTTGAAGCAGTGTTAGTTGCTGAAAGTTATGCACAAAACAGCTTTGAAATCATTCTTTCAACAACCTTAAATGATCTTGCATTGGTATAGTTAAAAGTAGAATTGAGACTTGGGAACTTAAAGGGTGATAAAAGAATGCTTATGTTTGAAGATTGAAGATGTCAGTAGGTTGAAGCTCAATTTTTTGATCCATGGTGGTTGGAACTTGTAGATACAAGTTCGTAGAGAAATTCTGTAGCAAACTAATTTTGACTACCTTTGGTATTTTCTTCATATTTCTGTTCACAGACCTTATATGAAGTTCATTTTTATTTACCTACATAGTAGACGCAAAAGCTTCAAAATAGGCACAAACAAAACCTGATTCATGTAAGTATTGAGGGTGAAATTATAGTTATAAATATGGTTTTTAAATTAGTGAACCTTGTTTTGATTCTAACTCCCAGAGTAATTATGGTATCAGTTTGGAACATGAACCCTCAGAAACTAGACAAAATTTCCTACTCAATAGGCACTGGTTTTGGTGCTTTTGTTTAAGAAATGAACTAGATACACTTGTTACAAAAAAATGTATATATATGGAATTTCACAAAAAACAATCTTTAAAAAAAGGCTATTTAACATATGGAGTTTATGAAAAAAGAAGGCTTAAAGGTATGTTTGGTCCCTGCAAATATCTCAATAATCCAATTTAACAGTAATTTCACTCTCAATGTAACAATTTTTAAGGCTTCTTGAACTACATCGCAATCAAAATTGCTGCCATCTTTGTCTGAAACTTCGTGCAACATAACAATTTTGAGGTCTCTGTGTATGCGACTACAAAATGTTCAAACATTGCCACTACCCAACATGCTTGAGGTTCGAGGTAATACACTTATGGATAGTTATATTTTACTTTCTCAACAACTTGGAAAAACATAAACACCTATAAATAATCATTTTAAATCTAATTACATAACTTATAAATCCTCCCGTCCTTTCTTGGTATGTGCTCAACTGTCCAGTTGTCCTCCCACTAAGATGGCAGCGGTTTATAACACTTTGCTTTTCTGGACGTTGAGGTTGATTCATCGGATAGTTTGTGAAGGTGGTCCTCTTCAAACAAAAAGTCTTCTTCCATAATGTACCACTCCAGGAATGTTTGTATACTTTGCACAAAACTTATCGATTCTCCCGTTCTTTCTTGGTGTGCGCTCAACTGTCCAGTTGTCCTCCCACTCAGATGGAAGCGATTTATAACGCTTTGCTTTTCTTGGTCTGTGCTCAACTGTCCAGTTGTCCTCCCTTTGACGAGTACCTCTTTGCGTTTTGCAGCATCTATTAAAGGTATCCTCCAGAGTGGTACTCTTTCTTAATCAAAGAAATCATAGTCGTTTGGAGAGTTATGATGTCATTATCCGAGAAAGTGAAGTTGTGTACGATATCATCATAGATTTCTATTTCATCAAACCTGTAACAATGATTCATGAATTAGGTTTTTTATGCCTTTAGGTTCCGTGTCAATAAAAAATTGCATATAAATAAAAAAATATATAAATGAATCGCAACCCCTAGAGTGTATTTTGATAAATGTCTAAGTATAATGAAGCCACAAGTCATCATCGATATGCCCCACCTTAGCACTATCATAACCAATTTAATGTCACAAGTATAAGTTTAAGAACATATGTTTGAGCGAAAGATTAATATACCTGGAAAAGAAAAACTTTGTTTTATGGAAAACAAAGTTGAAGACCACGAAGGGAGATCGATCTTTATAGCATCTCTTAAACATAGATAACAACATAATAACTTTCAATTTTTATAAATAAAAATTAATTGCACACCAAAATAACAACACACCTAACAAAATTAAATGAAAATTTATATTTTGATGTTTACTTTAAAAAGAATAAGAATAAAGTATGGTCATTTATTAAAAAAGTGAAGGATAAAAGTTACAATCTTAAAATTAAGATATAAAGCATGTTTTTTCAGATCTATTTCATTAACATATAAAGAATGAAACTTTAACCTTGAAACAACTTTCAAGTTGTATAAATCCAAACTATTCTCTAAAAACTACTCATTTTGCTTCAAAAAATATTGTAGTCACTTCTACTGTTTTAAAAAATAAGACTTTTTACAGTACAATGATTTTTACTAAAAACAAGGTTGATCTAAGTGAAAACAACTCAAAATTTCATCAAAAAGATAAGGATCCATCTTCCTCATAGCTTAAAGTTCACACCTTTTTAGCAAATCCAAAAAATAATCATGGATTAGTTGTAACCTAAAGCCCACAGTTTTTGATAGGAAGAATACTTGTGATTTTAAAGAAATATTTTTTTAAAAAACAAGTTTAGTAAATTAATAATTTTTGGTGTAGAAAAAAGATGATCAAAGAATTGAATCTTCATCTAATTAACCAAATAACTGCCTAATCACGTGAGAAGAAAAATGGATGGAAATTAAGAGAAAAAATTTACCCTAAGTCTGGCAAAGGGGTAGCCAACAATTGAGGAAGGGGTAGATGAAGAACTTGACTTGAGAACCAATGCTTTTTTCAAGAGATCAACCCTTTACCTTCGTGTTTCCTAACTTCTGGTTTGGTGAAATATATGCAAGTATACATAGTCACACAAATAATATAATGATAAGAAAGGTCGAACCCACAGGGATTATGTATTGTAAAGTTTTGTATATTCAGAGTGTACACTTAGTGTGTCTACACTATGCACTATTTTTTGGTTTGGAGTTTTCAAAGTAAGTAAAAACAATATAAGCAAAGAAAGAGTGTAAGGAATCGGTTGGATAAAGTAGTTGAGATGTTTTCACCTAGTAAATCACTTCTAAGTGTTTTAGTGGAGTATGCAGATGTAGAACACCGAATGCAATTTGCATGAGTGTGTGCCTCACAAGACTTTCTTCTTGAGTTTCATTACAAGCTTCCTATGTCTAGGCATGCTAAAAAGGTTCACTCTTGTCTTTTTAACCTCCCACTGTATCACCCTAGGAACTATGTTATCCTATGTCTAGGACTTAACATGGTTTTAACAATCAATCCTTATTAAAAACAAGTTTAACAAGTTGATGTTACAAACACTCATTCCTATTAATTCTTGAGTTCATAAATGTAGCCCATGTCTGCTGCCACAAGTTTACCTATTCTAAAGTGATCAATTCCAGAATAAGCTTTGAAAGAAGTATTACACAAGAATTAAAGTGCATACACTACATAAACCATAATAACATATTTAGAAGTTTTTACAATGTTATAACATCTCAACTTAAGGAAATTTAGCTCATGTTACTCATAATATAATAGAAAGAATCTGCAAAGAGCATAATCAAATGAGTAATATTGCAAAAGAACTTAAAAGGAGAGAGATTACTCGAATAGAAGATCTTTTGCATGAGTTTCCCAAGTTGAAGTACAATATGAGTTCCTTACACAAGTTTCCTTCAAGTAGAAGTGAAGGGAGTGGTTGTCAAGCACCTCCTTACCTTCCTTCTCTTCAGAAACGTAAAGAAAACCTAAAACTAAACTAAACTAAACTAAAACTAAGTGATCCTTTCAGAAACAAATGAAGAAATACAAATGAAGGATGAAGGATGATTTTCAAGTGAAGATATGGCCTCTATTTATAGGCACGAAAGCTTTCATCCCTTGAGGGGTTTCCTTTGGCGCGTAAGATCAACTGAGGGGACCAACCTTGGATAAATTCAGACAACCAATGAAGCAAGTAGCTCAGTTGTGGTTGGTTGCATGTAGAACATAAGGGGAGGTTCATTGGAGAAGTGCCACGTGTCTTTTAGATAAGTGAGCCTTGCAACTTGATTTTTATGTTTATATCGACTTACGCAAGTGGCTCGCTCCGGGTGACTAGGTATCACGTCACAATTCAAGTGTGAAAGCATCAAAATGGTCATTGGATGTTTTGGTGCAAACTGCTAGATTTTGCAGGTGTATGCAGTATTTCCACTTCTAGTGTTGGCAGTGTTTCCACTCCTGGTGTTGGTAGTGTTTCCACTCCTGCAGTAGCTGCACTGAACAAAAACATCAAACCTAACAAGATATGTGTATTTATGCCTAGTTAATTGTCCTAATCATTTGGATCTCTAAAATGTTGTTTCTTAATAAATAAGCTATATTTATATATTAATATACTTGAAAATAAACAATAAACTAAGTTAAAATAGATGAATAACTCTATATAAAATAGAGTTATCAACTTTCTGCACAAAGATCCACGGGAAAAAGGAAGAATTAAATTATGAGGATGAGTGAAGGGGATTCATCCAAATGGTGGAGAATAGGGAGGATAAGAAATACTGAAGACTTTGAGAGAATTTTAGAGAGAAAAAGGAGAGAAAGGGGGAATTAGAATGATACGATGAAAAGAATTGAAGAATGAAAATGAGAGGGGAGGGGCTGTCGATGGTGTTTTAAAGGGATGGGGTATTAACTTTTCTTTAATTTTAATTGTAAACTTAGTGATTAATGAGTCAAGGAAAATATCTTAGATAATTATGAATATATTATTACTATTATTATTATTATTACCATTATTATTATTATTATTATTATACAATAGTATGTTATTAGCGTATTCAAGGAATTAACATCACATTGGATATTTAATAAGTTTTCCTATATTAATTTTAGATATTCTAGTATATTATTTCCTAGTATTTTTATGTATTTTGTTTTCCTAACATACTGTTAGGTTATTTTTATCCTTGTTATTCATGACTCCTATTTTAATTGTATTGTTCTTGATAACTATGGATATCTAAATCATCTTCTTGGGTCTTAGGTGGATCTTGCTTGATTAAAGACCTTTTTATGTTTTAATTTATACTTTGAATTCCTAGTTTTTATTTCAATTAATATTATCCTACTGTTTTTATCACATAATTAGGATTGACTACACTTTGCATGTTTATAATCAATTGATTGATCAGCGACTGTACAACAATTAGTTGGTGGAACTATAGGATAATTTGGACTATAATTAGGGCATGACCAAACCGTAATTTAGTCTTTCAATCATTCAACCTTTTTGTGCTTCATGCTTTTCTTGAATTTAAATCCTTGCAAAACAAGGGTTAATTTAGGAAAAAGAATATTAATCACGAATGACCAAACAGACTAGTAGCTCTAGTAAATGGATTGTTAATTGAATTAAAACTAAGAAATTCAGGTAGAATTAAATATTAAGGATTTGAAGCATGCAATTGAAACCCTGACCCTAGTCTTCTCTCCACTGAATCAAATCTTGCATTTTATTAGTGTTGTTTATTTCTTTTCATTTGTTTATGTTACAACTCAAATTTTTGTTCGCTTAAATAATAATAAATCTTGAATAGTTTGGTACTTGTTAGTTAATCTTTGTGGAGATGATAATCTTTTATACTACTTCTGCGATAGAGTACACTTGCGCTAAGTGTGTTTTTAACGCATCAAACACCAATCTTTGAAGCAGTGTTAGTTGCTGAAAGTTATGCACAAAATAGCTTTGAAATCATTCTTTCAACAACCTTAAATGATCTTGCATTGGTCTAGTTAGAAGTAGAATTGAGACTTGGGAACTTAAAGGGTGATAAAGGATGCTTATGTTTGAAGATTGAAGATAAGGTCAGTAGGTTGATACTCAAATTTGTGATCCATGGTGGTTGGAACTTGTAGATACAAGTTCGTAGAGAAATTCTGTAGCAAACTATAATTTTGACTACCTCTGGTATTTTCTTCATATTTCCGTCCACAGACCTTATATGAAGTTGTTTTTTATTTACGTAGAAAGTAGACACAAAAAGGTTCAAAATAGGCACAAACATAACTTTGATTCATGTAAGTATTGAGGGTGAAATTGTAGTGATAAATATGGTTTTTAAATCGGTGAAAGTTTTAACCTAGTCACCTTGTTTTGATTCTAACTCCCAGAATAATTATGGTATCAATTTGGAACATGAACCCTCGGAAACTAGACAAAATTTCCTACTCAATAGGCACTGGTTTGGGTGGTTTTATTTAAGAAATGAACTACATACACTTGTTACAAAAAAGTGTGTGTATATATATATATATATATATATATATATATATATATATATATATATATATATATATATATATGGAATTTCACAAAAACAATCTTTAAAAAAAGGCTATTTAACATATGGAGTTTATGATAAAAGAAGGCTTAAATGTATGTTTGGTCCCTGCAAATATCTCAATAATCCAATAATTAACAGTAATTTCACTCTCAATATAACAGTTTTTAAGGCTTTTTGAACTACATCGCAATCAAAATTGCTGCCATCTTTGTCTGAAACTTCGTGCAGCATAACAATTTTGAGGTCTCTGTGTATGCGACTACAAAAATTTCAAACATTGCCACTACCCAAAATGCTTGAGGTTTGAGGTAATACACTTATGGATTGTTATATTTTACTATCTCAACAACTTGGAAAAACATAAACACCTATAAATAATCATTTTAAATTTAATTACATAACTTATAAATCCTCCCGCCCTTTCTTGGTATGTGCTCAATCTGTCAGCTTGTTCTCCCACTAAGATGGAAGAAGCGGTTTATAACGCTTTGCTTTTGTGGACATTGAGGTTGATTCATCAGATAGTTTGTGAAGGTGGTCCTCTTCAAACAAAAAGTCTTTTTCCATAATGTACCACTCCAGGAATGTTTGTATACTTAGCACAAAACTTATCGATTCTCCCATTCTTTCTTGGTGTGTGCTCAACTGTCCAGTTGTCCTCCCACTCAGATGGAAGTGATTTATAACACTTTGATTTTCTTGGTCTGTTCTCAACTGTCCAGTTGTCCTCCCACTCAGATGGAAGCGATTTAATGCTTTTCTTTTCTTAGTCTATGCTCAACATTCCAGTTGTCCTCCCTTGACGAGTATCCTCCGCACTCTTTCTTAATCAAAGAAATCACAGTCGTTTTGAGAGTTATGATGTCATTATCAGAGAAAGTGCAGTTTTGTACGATATCATCATAGATTTCTATTTCATCAAACCTGTAACAATGTTTCATGAATTAGGTTTTTATGCCTCCAGGTTTTGTGTCAATAAAAAATTGCATTGAAATAAAAAATTATATAAATGAATCGCAACCCCTAGAGTGTATTTGTGATAAATGTCAAAGTATAGTGAAGCCACAAATCATCATCGATATGCCCCACCTTAGCACTATCATAACCAATTCAATGTCTCAAGTATAAGTTTAAGAACATATGTTTGAGAAAAATATTAATATACCTGGAAAAGAAAAACTTTGTTTTACAAAAAACTAAGTTACAAACCAAAATAATAAATGCACACCAAAATAATAACACACCTAACAAAATTAAATGAAAATTTATATTTTGATGTTTACTTTAAAAAGAAAAAGAATAAAGTATGGCCATTTATTAAAAAAGTGTAGGATAAAGTTACAATCTTAAAATTAAAATATAAAGCATGTTTTTCCAGATCTATCTCATTAACAAATAAAGAATGAAACTTTAACCTTTAAACAACTTTCAAGTTGTATAAATCCAAACTGTTCTCTAAAACTACTCATTTTGCTTCAAAAAATATTGTAGTCACTTCTACTGTTTTAAAAAATAAGACTTTTTACAGTACAATGATTTTTACAAAAAACAAGGTAGATCTAAGTGAAAAAAACTCAAAATTTCATAAAAAAGATAGATCCTTCAAGGATCCATCTTCTCCATATTCCTCATAGCTTAAAGTTCACACCTTTTTAGCAAATCCAAAAAATAAATCATGGATTAGTTGTAACCTAAAGCCCACAGTTTTTGATAGGAACTAATTAACCAAATAACTGCATAATCATGTGAGAAGAAAAATGGATGGAAATTAAGAGAATTTTTTTACCCTAAGTCTGGCAAAGGGGTAGCCAACAATTGAGAAAGGGGTAGATGAAGAACTTGACTTGAGAACCAATGCTTCTTTCAAGAGATCAACCCTTTACCTTTGTGTTTCATAACTTTCTACACAAAGGTCCACGTGAAAAAGGAAGAATTAAATTATGAGGATGAGTGAAGGGGATTCATACAAATGGTGGAGAAGAGGGAGGATAAGAAATATTGAGGACTTAGAGAGAAAAAGGAGAGAAAGGGGGAATTTGAATGATACGATGAAAAGAATTGAAGAATGAAAATGAGAGGGGAGGGGCTGTCGATGGTGTTTTAAAGCGGTGGGGTATTAATTTTTCTTTAATTTTAATTGTAAACTTAGTGATTAAGGAGTCAAGGAAATATCTAAGATGATTATGAATATATGATTACTATTATTATTATACCATTATTATTATTATTATTATTATTATTATTATTATTATTATTATTATTATTATTATACAATAGTATGTTATTAGCGTATTCGAGGAATTAACATCACATTGGATGTTTAACAAGTTGTCCTATATTAATCTTAGATATTCTAGTATATTATTTCCTAGTATTTTTATGTATTTGTTTTCCTAATGTGTTTCTTGTTTCGGTGTTTCTAGCTACTTCTTTGACTCATAATTTAGAAAATACATGTTTTCACTTTTTCAACTAAAAATAATATAATTGGATGTTTAATAAAATTATTTCCTAGTATTTTTATGTATTCATGAATTTTATTGATGTCGGGTTAGATTTGTAGTTTTTAAGCAATTAAATTTCACCTAGCGGGTCTAAAACGTGCACTTATTAGGGTAGAATTTTTGAAAGAAATTTAAACCCTATCCTAATATGATATTTTAGGTTCAAAAATTATATATAAAATATTCAAAGCCTATATTTTCTCATTAGTGTTTTAAAAAGAGTTTGTCCATACTTTTATAGTATATATTAAATATATACATAATAGTACGATGACTATGGATATTTATAAATAAAAATTAAAGGCATACTAAATAAATAAAATACATAACTAAATTAAAAGAAAAATTATATTTGTATTTTGTAAAATAATAAATCTACTTTAAAAAGAATAATAATAAAGTACAATTATTTATTAAAAAAGGTTAGGAAAAAAGTTAAAATCTTAAAGTAGGAATATAAAAATTTTAATATCTCACTTAATATTATTAATTAATTATATCTTTCACTTTTTTTTTAAAAAAAAAAAAGGTTAAATATGCACCTTTTTATTGTTCTTGATAACTATAGATATCTAAATCCTCATCTTGGGTCTTAGGTGGATCTTGCTTGATTAGAGACCTTTTTATGTTTTAATTTATACTTTGAATTCCTAGTTTTTATTTCAATTAATATTATCCTACTATTTTTATCACATAATTAGGATTGACTACCATTTGCATGTGTATAATCAATTGATTGATAAGCGACTGTACTACAATTAGTTGGTGGACCTATAGGATAATTTGGGCTATAATTAGGGCATGACCAAACTATAATTTAGTCTTTCAATCATTCAACCTTTTGGTGCTTCATGCTTTTCTTGAATTTAAATCCTTGCATTACAAAACAAGCGTTAATTTAGGAAAAAGAATATTAATCACGAATGACCAAACAGACTAGTAGCTCTAGTAAAAGAATTGTTAATTGAATTAAAACTAGCTAAGAAATTTAGGTACAATTAAATATTAAGGATTCGAAGCATGCAAGTGAAACCCTGACCCTAGTCTTCTCTCCACTGAATCAAATTTTGCATTTTATTAGTGTTGTTTATTTCTTTTCATTTGTGTCCGTTACAACTCAAATTTTTGTTCGTCTAAATAATAATAAATCTTGACTAGTTTGGTACTTGTTAGTTAATCTCTATGGAGATGATAATCTTTTATACTAATTCTGCGATAGAGTACACTTGCGCTAAGTGTGTTTTTAACGCATCAAACACCAAGCTTTGAAGCAGTGTTAGTTGTTGATAGTTATGCACAAAACAGCTTTGAAATCATTCTTTCAACAACCTTAAATGATCTTGCATTGGTCTAGTTAAAAGTAGAATTGAGACCTGGGAACTTAAAGGGTGATAAAAGGATGCTTATGTTTGAAGATTGAAGATAAGGTCAGTAGGTTGATACTCAAATTTGTGATCCATGGTGGTTGGAACTTGTAGATACAAGTTCGTAGAGAAATTCTGTAGCAAACTATAATTTTGACTACCTCTGGTATTTTCTTCATATTTCCGTCCACAGACCTTATATGAAGTTCTTTTTTATTTACGTAGAAAGTAGACACAAAAAGGTTCAAAATAGGCACAAACATAACCTGATTCATGTAAGTATTGAGGGTGAAATTGTAGTTATAAATATGGTTTTTAAATCAGTGAAAGTTTTAACCTAGTCACCTTGTTTTGATTCTAACTCCCAGAATAATTATGGTATCAATTTGGAACATGAACCCTCGAAAACTAGACAAAATTTTCTACTCAATAGACACTGGTTTGGGTGGTTTTATTTAAGAAATGAACTACATACACTTGTTACAAAAAAGTGTGTGTATATATATATATATATATATATATATGGAATTTCACAAAAAACAATCTTTAAAAAAAGGCTATTTAACATATGGAGTTTATGATAAAAGAAGGCTTAAATGTATGTTTGGTCCCTGCAAATATCTCAATAATCCAATAATTAACAGTAATTTCACTCTCAATATAACAGTTTTTAAGGCTTTTTGAACTACATCGCAATCAAAATTGCTTTGCCATCTTTGTCCTGAAACCGTGCAAAGATAACAATTTTGAGGTCTCTGTATGCGACTACAAAAATTTCAAACATTGCCACTACCCAAAATGCTTGAGGTTTGAGGTAATACACTTATGGATTGTTATATTTTACTATCTCAACAACTTGGAAAAACATAAACACCTATAAATAATCATTTTAAATTTAATTACATAACTTATAAATCCTCCCGTCCTTTCTTGGTATGTGCTCAATCTGTCCAGCTTGTTCTCCCACTAAGATGGAAGCGCTTTATAACGCTTTGCTTTTGTGGACATTGAGGTTGATTCATCGAGATAGTTTGTGAAGGTGGTCCTCTTCAAACAAAAAGTCTTTTTCCATAATGTACCACTCCAGGAATGTTTGTATACTTAGCACAAAACTTATCGATTCTCCCATTCTTTCTTGGTGTGTGCTCAACTGTCCAGTTGTCCTCCCACTCAGATGGAAGTGATTTATAACACTTTGATTTTCTTGGTCCTGCATTCTCAATCGCCCAGCTTGTCCTCCCACTCAGATGGAAGCGATTTAATGCTTTTCTTTTCTTAGTCTATGCTCAACATTCCAGTTGTCCTCCCTTGACGAGTATCCTCCGCACTCTTTCTTAATCAAAGAAATCACAAATGCGTTTTGAGAGTTATGATGTCATTATCAGAGAAAGTGCAGTTTTGTACGATATCATCATAGATTTCTATTTCATCAAACCTGTAACAATGTTTCATGAATTAGGTTTTTATGCCTCCAGGTTTTGTGTCAATAAAAAATTGCATTGAAATAAAAAATTATATAAATGAATCGCAACCCCTAGAGTGTATTTGTGATAAATGTCAAAGTATAGTGAAGCCACAAATCATCATCGATATGCCCCACCTTAGCACTATCATAACCTATTCAATGTCTCAAGTATAAGTTTAAGAACATATGTTTGAGAAAAATATTAATATACTGGAAAAGAAAAACTTTGTTTTACAAAAACTAAGTTCTGAGACCAAAATAATAAATGCACACCAAAATAATAACACACCTAACAAAATTAAATGAAAATTTATATTTTGATGTTTACTTTAAAAAGAAAAAGAATAAAGTATGGCCATTTATTAAAAAAGTGTAGGATAAAGTTACAATCTTAAAATTAAAATATAAAGCATGTTTTTCCAGATCTATCTCATTAACAAATAAAGAATGAAACTTTACCTTTAAACAACTTTCAAGTTGTATAAATCCAAACTGTTCTCTAAAACTACTCATTTTGCTTCAAAAAATATTGTAGTCACTTCTACTGTTTTAAAAAATAAGACTTTTTACAGTACAATGATTTTTACAAAAAACAAGGTAGATCTAAGTGAAAAAAACTCAAAATTTCATAAAAAGATAGATCCTTCAAGGATCCATCTTCTCCATATTCCTCATAGCTTAAAGTTCACACCTTTTTAGCAAATCCAAAAAATTAATCATGGATTAGTTGTAACCTAAAGCCCACAGTTTTTGATAGGAACTAATTAACCAAATAACTGCATAATCATGTGAGAAGAAAAATGGATGGAAATTAAGAGAAATTTTTTACCCTAAGTCTCGCAAAGGGGTAGCCAACAATTGAGAAAGGGGTAGATGAAGAACTTGACTTGAGAACCAATGCTTCTTTCAAGAGATCAACCCTTTACCTTTGTGTTTCATAACTTTCTACACAAAGGTCCACGTGAAAAAGGAAGAATTAAATTATGAGGATGAGTGAAGGGGATTCATACAAATGGTGGAGAAGAGGGAGGATAAGAAATATTGAGGACTTAGAGAGAAAAAGGAGAGAAAGGGGGAATTTGAATGATACGATGAAAAGAATTGAAGAATGAAAATTAGAGGGGAGGGGCTGTCGATGGTGTTTTAAAGCGGTGGGGTATTAATTTTTCTTTAATTTTAATTGTAAACTTAGTGATTAAGGAGTCAAGGAAAATATCTAAGATAATTATGAATATATGATTACTATTATTATTATACCATCATTATTATTAGTATTATTATTATTATTATTATTATACAATAGTATGTTATTAGCGTATTCGAGGAATTAACATCACATTGGATGTTTAATAAGTTGTCCTATATTAATCTTAGATATTCTAGTATATTATGTCCTAGTATTTTTATGTATTTGTTTTCCTAATGTGTTTCTTGTTTCGGTGTTTCTAGCTACTTCTTTAACTCATAATTTAAAAAATACATGTTTTCACTTTTTCAACTAAAAATAATATAATTGGATGTTTAATAAAATTATTTCCTAGTATTTTTATGTATTCATGAATTTTATTGATGTCGGTTAGATTTGTAGTTTTTAAGCAATTAAATTTCACCTAGCGGGTCTAAAACGTGCACTTATTAGGGTAGAATTTTTGAAAGAAATTTAAACCCTATCCTAATATGATATTTTAGGTTCAAAAATTATATATAAAATATTCAAAGCCTATATTTTCTCATTAGTGTTTTAAAAAGAGTTTGTCCATACTTTTATAGTATATATTAAATATATACATAATAGTACGATGACTATGGATATTTATAAATAAAAATTAAAGGCATACTAAATAAATAAAATACATAACTAAATTAAAAAAAAATTATATTTGTATTTTGTAAAATAATATATCTACTTTAAAAAGAATAATAATAAAGTACAATTATTTATTAAAAAAGGTTAGGAAAAAAGTTAAAATCTTAAAATAGGAATACAAAAATTTTAATATCTCACTTAATATTATTAATTAATTATATCTTTCACTTTTTTTTTTTTAAAAAAAAAGGTTAAATATGCACCTTTTTATTGTTCTTGATAACTATAGATATCTAAATCCTCATCTTGGGTCTTAGGTGGATCTTGCTTGATTAGAGACCTTTTTATGTTTTAATTTATACTTTGAATTCCTAGTTTTTATTTCAATTAATATTATCCTACTATTTTTATCACATAATTAGGATTGACTACCATTTGCATGTGTATAATCAATTGATTGATAAGCGACTGTACTACAATTAGTTGGTGGACCTATAGGATAATTTGGGCTATAATTAGGGCATGGCCAAACTATAATTTAGTCTTTCAATCATTCAACCTTTTTGTGCTTCATGCTTTTCTTGAATTTAAATCCTTGCATTACAAAACAAGTGTTAATTTAGGAAAAAGAATATTAATCACGAATGACCAAACAGACTAGTAGCTCTAGTAAAAGAATTGTTAATTGAATTAAAACTAGCTAAGAAATTTAGGTAGAATTAAATATTAAGGATTCGAAGCATGCAAGTGAAACCCTGACCCTAGTCTTCTCTCCACTGAATCAAATTTTGCATTTTATTAGTGTTGTTTATTTCTTTTCATTTGTGTCCGTTACAACTCAAATTTTTGTTCGTCTAAATAATAATAAATCTTGACTAGTTTGGTACTTGTTAGTTAATCTCTATGGAGATGATAATCTTTTATACTACTTCTGCGATAGAGTACACTTGCGCTAAGTGTGTTTTTAACGCATCAAACACCAAGCTTTGAAGCAGTGTTAGTTGCTGATAGTTATGCACAAAACGACTTTGAAATCATTCTTTCAACAACCTTAAATGATCTTGCATTGGTCTAGTTAAAAGTAGAGGCGAGACACGGGAACTTAAAGGGTGATAAAAGGATGCTTATGTTTGAAGATTGAAGATAAGGTCAGTAGGTTGATACTCAAATTTGTGATCCATGGTGGTTGGAACTTGTAGATACAAGTTCGTAGAGAAATTCTGTAGCAAACTATAATTTTGACTACCTTTGGTATTTTCTTCATATTTCCGTCCACAGACCTTATATGAAGTTCTTTTTTATTTACGAGAAAGTAGACACAAAAGGTTCAAAATAGGCACAAACATAACTTTGATTCATGTAAGTATTGAGGGTGAAATTGTAGTTATAAATATGGTTTTTAAATCAGTGAAAGTTTTAACCTAGTCACCTTGTTTTGATTCTAACTCCCAGAATAATTATGGTATCAATTTGGAACATGAACCCTCGGAAACTAGACAAAATTTACTACTCAATAGGCACTGGTTTGGGTGGTTTTATTTAAGAAATGAACTAGATACACTTGTTACAAAAAAGTATATATATATATATATATATATATATATATATATATATATATATATGGAATTTCACAAAAACAATCTTTAAAAATAGGCTATTTAACATATGGAGTTTATGATAAAAGAAGGCTTAAATGTATGTTTGGTCCCCTGCAAATATCTCAATAATCCAATTTAACAGTAATTTCACTCTCAATATAACAGTTTTTAAGGCTTTTTGAACTACATCGCAATCAAAATTGCTGCCATCTTTGTCTGAAACTTCGTGCAGCATAACAATTTTGAGGTCTCTGTGTATGCGACTACAAAAATTTCAAACATTGCCACTACCCAAAATGCTTGAGGTTTGAGGTAATACACTTATGGATTGTTATATTTTACTATCTCAACAACTTGGAAAAACATAAACACCTATAAATAATCATTTTAAATTTAATTACATAACTTATAAATCCTCCCGTCCTTTCTTGGTATGTGCTCAATTGTCAGCTTGTTCTCCCACTAAGATGGAAGCGATTTATAACGCTTTGCTTTTGTGGACATTGAGGTTGATTCATCGAGATAGTTTGTGAAGGTGGTCCCTTCAAACAAAAAGTCTTTTCCATAATGTACCACTCCGGGAATGTTTGTATACTTAGCACAAAACTTATCGATTCTCCCATTCTTTCTTGGTGTGTGCTCAACTGTCCAGTTGTCCTCCCACTCAGATGGAAGTGATTTATAACACTTTGATTTTCTTGGTCTGTTCTCAACTGTCCAGTTGTCCTCCCACTCAGATGGAAGCGATTTAATGCTTTTCTTTTCTTAGTCTATGCTCAACATTCCAGTTGTCCTCCCTTGACGAGTATCTTCCGTGACTCTTTCTTAATCAAAGAAATCACAGTCGTTTTGAGAGTTATGATGTCATTATCAGAGAAAGTGCAGTTTTGTACGATATCATCATAGATTTCTATTTCATCAAACCTGTAACAATGATTCATGAATTAGGTTTTTATGCCTCCAGGTTTTGTGTCAATAAAAAATTGCATTGAAATAAAAAATTATATAAATGAATCGCAACCCCTAGAGTGTATTTGTGATAAATGTCAAAGTATAGTGAAGCCACAAATCATCATCGATATGCCCCACCTTAGCACTATCATAACCAATTCAATGTCTCAAGTATAAGTTTAAGAACATATGTTTGAGAAAAATATTAATATACCTGGAAAAGAAAAACTTTGTTTTACAAAAAACTAAGTTACAGACCAAAATAATAAATGCACACCAAAATAATAACACACCTAACAAAATTAAATGAAAATTTATATTTTGATGTTTACTTTAAAAAGAAAAAGAATAAAGTATGGCCATTTATTAAAAAAGTGTAGGATAAAGTTACAATCTTAAAATTAAAATATAAAGCATGTTTTTCCAGATCTATCTCATTAACAAATAAAGAATGAAACTTTACCTTTAAACAACTTTCAAGTTGTATAAATCCAAACTGTTCTCTAAAACTACTCATTTTGCTTCAAAAAATATTGTAGTCACTTCTACTATTTTAAAAAATAAGACTTTTTACAGTACAATGATTTTTACAAAAAACAAGGTAGATCTAAGTGAAAAAAACTCAAAATTTCATAAAAGATAGATCCTTCAAGGATCCATCTTCTCCATATTCCTCATAGCTTAAAGTTCACACCTTTTAGCAAATCCAAAAAATAAATCATGGATTAGTTGTAACCTAAAGCCCACAGTTTTTGATAGGAACTAATTAACCAAATAACTGCATAATCATGTGAGAAGAAAAATGGATGGAAATTAAGAGAAATTTTTACCCTAAGTCCAGCAAAAGGGTAGCCAACAATTGAGAAAGGGGTAGATGAAGAACTTGACTTGAGAACCAATGCTTCTTTCAAGAGATCAACCCTTTACCTTTGTGTTTCATAACTTTCTACACAAAGGTCCACGTGAAAAAGGAAGAATTAAATTATGAGGATGAGTGAAGGGGATTCATACAAATGGTGGAGAAGAGGAGGATAAGAAATATTGAGGACTTAGAGAGAAAAAGGAGAGAAAGGGGGAATTTGAATGATACGATGAAAAGAATTGAAGAATGAAAATGAGAGGAGGAAATTTGTCGATGGTGTTTTAAAGCGGTGGGGTATTAATTTTTCTTTAATTTTAATTGTAAACTTAGTGATTAAGGAGTCAAGGAAAATATCTAAGATAATTATGAATATATGATTACTATTATTATTATACCATTATTATTATTATTATTATTATTATTATTATTATTATTATACAATAGTATGTTATTAGCGTATTCGAGGAATTAAATATTAAGGATTCGAAGCATGCAAGTGAAACCCTGACCCTAGTCTTCTCTCCACTGAATCAAATTTTGCATTTTATTAGTGTTGTTTATTTCTTTTCATTTGTGTCCGTTACAACTCAAATTTTTGTTCGTCTAAATAATAATAAATCTTGACTAGTTTGGTACTTGTTAGTTAATCTCTATGGAGATGATAATCTTTTATACTACTTCTGCAATAGGGTCAGTAGGTTGAATAATAAATTGGCATTTGTTCGTCTAAAAGAATGCTTATGTTTGAAGATTGAAGATAAGGTCAGTAGGTTGAAGCTCAATTTTTGGATCCATGGTGGTTGGAACTTGGTTGGAACTTGTAGATACAAGTTCGTAGAGAAATTATGTAGCAAACTAATTTTGACTACCTTTGGTATTTTCTTCATATTTCTGTTCACAGACCTTATATGAAGTTCATTTTTATTTACCAACATAGTAGACGCAAAAGCTTCAAAACAGGCACAAACAAAACCTGATTCATGTAAGTATTGATGGTGAAATTATAGTTATAAATATGGTTTTTAAATCAGTGAAAGTTTTAACCTTGTCACCTTGTTTTGATTCTAACTCCCAGAGTAATTATGGTATCAGTTTGGAACATGAACCCTCAGAAACTAGACAAAATTTCCTACTCAATAGGCACTGGTTTTGGTGCTTTTGTTTAAGAAATGAACTAGATACACTTGTTACAAAAAAATGTATATATATGGAATTTCACAAAAAACAATCTTTAAAAAAAGGCTATTTAACATATGGAGTTTATGAAAAAAGAAGGCTTAAAGGTATGTTTGGGCCCTGCAAATATCTCAATAATCCAATTTAACAGTAATTTCACTCTCAATATAACAGTTTTTAAGGCTTCTTGAACTACATCGCAATCAAAATTGCTGCCATCTTTGTCTGAAACTTCGTGCAGCGTAACAATTTTGACGCCTCTGTGTATGCGACTACAAAAATTTCAAACATTGCCACTACCCAAAATGCTTGAGGTTTGAGGTAATACACTTATGGATAGTTATATTTTACTTTCTCAACAACTTGGAAAAACATAAACACCTATAAATAATCATTTTATATCTAATTACATAACTTATAAATCCACCCGTCCTTTCTTGGTATGTGTTCAACTGTCCAGTTGTCCTCCCACTAAGATGGAAGCGGTTTATAACACTTTGCTTTTCTGGACGTTGAGGTTGATTCATTGATAACTCTATTTTATATAGAGTATTTTATATGTTTAAACTTAGTAAATTGCTCTCTTTCATGTAATAATAAAGAGTTTATATAGTAATTTGTGTGATATATGATAACTTGAGTGATTAGAATGGTTATAGTTGTTATTAGGCCATTTTGGATATATTGTGGTATGTTTGATGTTTTTGTTCAGTGCAGTCTACAGATCCTGCATCAATGCTCCTGCATTGATCCTGCATCAAATCTGCACTACTTGGTGAATGAGCAGCTAGCTACATGTGCATCCACTTGCATTGCTGACCTCATGCTTGGTCCCCTAAAGCCAGACCACTTTATATAGTAGGCGCCTACCATTCACACATAGCCATAGGGATAGCTTTGAAGAGTCATCAACATAGGGACACATGTTCATACATCATGAGACCTCCCTATACACTTAGTCAAAGATTTCAACTTGGAGATCAACCTCTGAAAAGCAACTACAGCTAATCCACTCAAGATTACTTCAACATGAAGGAAGGAAGCACCTCTCTTGAAGACTATAAAAGGACCTCACATCTTTATTTGGAAATATATCACAATCCATAAGTTAGATCAAAATTTCAATATACATAGTTAGTTTCTATTTTATAAGAGGGAAAGGAAGGAATTAACAAATCCTCCTTATCTCGATTTCATAGTGTTTGTATAGTGCTAACGAGTAATGTTAGTGCATTGCTAGGAGAATTCATACAAAGGGCTTCAACTTGTGTAACTTCTATCTTGTTGTTTCTCTTTTGTGATTTCTATTATATAAACATGGTCTATTCAGTTTATATCTACCTTGCAATGTCTATTGTTAGCTAAACCTTTCTTAGTTGGAATGTTCTAATCATTTAATGAGCTTTTAAGTAAGTATGATGCATGTATGTATGTTTGTACTTTAGTTCTTGCTTGATAATATTTTCAACACTTATTTTGAGGATTGATCAACTTAGAATAAGTAAATTTGTAAGAGCAGACATGACTTACAATTAAGAACTCAAGAACTAATATGGGTAAGTGTTTTACATAAAGGAAACTTTGTGAAAATCATGCTAAGTCCTAGACATAGGATAGTATAGTACATAGGGTGAAACTGTGGGTACTTTCAAAGGCAAGAGTGAACTTATTTAAAGCATGCCTAGACATAGGAGCTTATAATGAAACTCTGAAGAAAAGTGACTGAAAGGCACATAACTAATGCAACAGCATTCAGTGCAGCTGCATCACATACTGCATCAAACACTTAAAAGTAAATTACTTGATGAAGACATTCCAACTAGCTTTTCTCATTTGCATTATCAACACTTTTACTTTGCTTTCTTATCTAACTTAGTTGTGATCACATAAACTCCACTATTTGTTATTTAGTTACTTTTACACTTTATTACTTTATATTGATTTTAAAAGAGAGTTTTTCAATCTCTGTGGGTTTGATCTTTTTATACTACTTGTTTTTGGACTGTGTATACTTGCACATGTGTTTTTCCAACCACCAAGTTTTTGGCGCCGTTGCCGGGGATTGAAGTAAATTCTTTTTAAAATTCTGATATATAGTAATTTAGTGTTGTATATAATTCTGGTATTTGTAGTTTCTGTCATACAGAAGTACATGGTGCTTAGTATATGTACGTAACTAAAGCAGGACACGAGAATATAGCTTAGATCCAGAAATAGAAAGAAGATTCGGGAGATTGCTAAGACTCCAAAAGCAAAATCAACAAACTCGCAACATGTGCATCGGTGAAGAACAAAGCTCAAGGCCACACTCGGTGAGAGGAGGCCCTGGTTCACATCATGCTCATCAAGAAGATCATAGAGAAAATCTCATCCACATGGATCACATAGGTATGATTAATGATAGAGATAGACCTATGAGGATTATGCTCGATTTGATCATCAAAACATGCAAACTAGCATATCTAGACCTCATATTGATGCCATGCATTTTGAATTTAAGCCTATGATGTTTCAAATGCTTCAAACTATTGGTCAATTTGGAGGATCTCCTCATGAAGATCCTCATTTGCATTTAAGGCAATTTCTAGAAGTATGTAGTAATTTTATCATACCTGGTGTTAGTGAAGATGCATTTAGATTAAGGTTGTTTCCTTATTCTTTGAAAGATAGAGCTAAGGCTTGGCTAAATTCTTTAGAGCCTAACTCTATCCATTCATGGAATGAAATGGCTGAAAAATTTCTAGGAAAATATTTCCCACCTATCAAAAATGCCAGAATGAGAACTGATATTACTTCTTTTAGACAAAAAGAGTTTGAATCTTTATTTGAAGCATGGGAAAGATGGAAGGAACTTTTAAGAAAATGTCCTCATCATGGTTTACTGTTATTATTCAAATGGAAACATTTTATAATGGTTTAGAACCTCAAACCGAATAATGCTTGATGCATCATCGGTGGAGTGTTATTAAATCGTCATACAATGAAGCATATGAATTAATTTGTGAGAATAGCGACTAATAGCTCTAGTTGGCCTACTTGAGAGGGTAAGTGCCCAAAAGAAACCATCGTGGGTACATGAAGTTAATGATATATCTCGCTCTATCCGCTCAAGTAGCCACTCTAGCTAATTTGATGAAAAACTTCACTACGGCAATGCTATCGCATCTAATGCGGTGTTTGCATCACTGCACAACATCTTTATGAAGAGCTAGTGAGAACAAGTACCTCCAGTGCACTCCTAGTTGTGTGTCTTTGTGGAGGAGGTCACTTGTATGAGGAGTGTTCTAGCAACCCTATCTCTCTGTAAATTATGTAGGTTATAATAAGAATAACAACCCTTATTCCAACACTTATAATCCTGGTTGGAAAGACCACCCAAATTTTAGATGGAGCAACAATAGTGCACCTGCACCTAGAACTGCACCAACTACACCACCAGGATTCCCAGCTCAGAATAACCAAAGAAACTCTCAACCTACCACTGAGAATTCTCTAGAATCCATGCTTAAAGCATTCATAGGTGAATCTAGAACTGCTAGACAAGCTCAATATGCTTCTATTAAGAACTTAGAGAATCAAGTTGGTCAATTAGCCACAGCTCTGTATCAAAGGCCACAAGGTGCCTTACCTTCAAATACAGAAGCTACACCTTCCCAAAAACAAGGAAAGGAACAAGTTAATGCTATTTCTTTGAGAAGTGGTAAAGATCTTGTAGAGTTAACTGAGAAGGAAAGTGTAGAAAAGGGAGAAAAAGTCAAAAATCAAAAAGAAACCAATGCAGAAGCATCTAATGCTCCTGCATCACAAGAAGTTCAAGTTCCATTACCTAAGTTAGTACCTGAATACCCTCCTCCTCCTTATCCTCAAAGACTGATAAAGCTCATGAGGAGAAACAGTTTGGTAAATTCTTAGAGGTACTAAAGCAATTACACATCAATGTTCCCTTAGTAGAAGCACTCCAACAAATGCCAAACTATGCAAAGTTTATGAAGGATGTGCTTACTAAGAGAAGAAGATTAGAGAGTTTGAAACGATTGCAATGTGAGAAGATTGTAGTTTGCTTATGCAAAATAAGATTCCTAGGAAATTGAAGGATCCGGTAGTTTTACAATTCCATTTTCTATAGGAAAATCCATCTTTAGTAAAGCTTTATGTGATTTAGGTGCAAGCATCAACTTGATGCCTAAATCTATTTTTGACCGATTAAAAATTGGAAATGCAAAACCAACCAACGTGACACTTCAATTGGTAGATGATCAATAGCCTATCCTCGAAGGTATCATAGAAGACATCCTAGTCAAGGTAGATAAATTTGTGTTCCCTGTAGATTTTGTTATCCTTGACTTTGATGCAAATAAGGAAGTGCCTATTATCCTAGGTAGACCATTCTTAGCAACTGGTAAAACCATAATTGATGTGCAAAAAGGTGAACTCACTATGAGAGTGAATGATCAAGAGATAAAATTCAATGTAATGAATGTTATGAAGTATCCTGCAGAGAATACAGAAGAGTGTTCATCCTTATTCTCTCTAGATCAATTGGTAGAAAAACAGTTTTACAAGCAGTATGATCACTTAGCCAATGCAGATGCATGAGATGCAGCAACATTGCTAGATGATGAAATACTAGAAAAGGAAAATCTACCAATAGAAAATTATTGTAAGGAAGTATGGGCTAGAACTTATGAACCACTCAATCTTGAGGATCCAATTCTCAAGAAGAACTTACCCTCAATAGAACAACCTCCTAAGTTAGAATTGAAGATACTGCCTGAACACCTTAAGTATGCCTTCTTAGGAGCAAATGAAACTTTACCTGTTATCATTGCTTCTGATTTAACATCAAAACAGGAGAGTGATCTCATTTGTACTCTAAAGATGCATACCAAAGCTATAGGTTGGCAAATGGCAGATATCAAAGGAATTAGTCCTTTTATATGCATGCATAGAGTCATTTTGGAAGAAAATTCCAAAAATAGCATAGAGAGTCAAAGAAGACTAAATCCTATTATGAAAGAGGTTGTGAAAAAGGAAATCATTAAGTGGCTAGATTTGGAATCATATACCCCATATCGATGGTGCTTTGGTAAGCTCTGTCCAATGTGTACCAAAGAAAGGGGGTGTGACAAGAATAGCCAATGAAAAGAATGAGTTGATACCAACTAGAATCATCACAGTGGTGGAATCTGTATGGATTACAGAAAACTCAACAAAGCTACCAAAAAGGATACCATTCATAGACCAAATGTTAGATAGACTAGCAGGGAAAGAATTTTATTGTTTCCTAGATGGCTACTCAGGCTATAATCAAATAGCCATTGAGCCTAAGGATCAACATAAAACCACCTTTACATGCCCTTATGGAACCTTTGCTTTTAGAAGGATGCCATTTGGCTTATGTAATGCACCTGCTACATTCCAAAGATGCATGATGTCTATATTCTCAGATTTCATTGAGCAATCAATGGAAGTATTCATGGATGATTTCTCTATCTTTGGAGAAACATTTCAAGTTTGCTTGGAAAACTTGGAACAAATTCTCAAGAGATGTGAAGAAACAAATTTAGTATTAAATTGGGAAAAGTGCCATTTCATGGTACAAGAGGGCATTGTGCTAGAACATAGAATTTCAAAGAAAGGTCTAGAGGTAGACAAAGCTAAGGTTGATGTCATTGAGAATCTACCACCACCAAATACAGTCAAAGGTATCAGGAGCTTCTTAGGCCATGCTGGTTTCTATAGAAGGTTTATCAAAGATTTTTCAAAAATCTCAAAACCATTATGTATGCTTCTGCAACATGATGTAGCATTCAACTTTGATGATTCTTGTATAGAAGCTTTTGAAAAACTTAAAAAGGCATTGGTGACTGCACCAGTGATAGTAACACCAGATTTGAGCAAGCCATTTGAATTAATGTGTGATGCTAGTGACTTTGCAGTAGGAGCAGTCCTAGGGCAAAGGTATGACAAGGTTTTTCATTCTATTTATTATGCTAGCAAAACATTAATTGAAGCTCAAGTGAACTACACAGTCACAGAAAAAGAATTATTAGCTGTGGTATTTGCATTTGAAAAATTTAGATCTTACTTAGTTGGCACTAAAATTATTGTCTATACTAATCACTCTGCCATTAAGTATCTAATTTCAAAGAAGGATGCAAAACCAAGGCTAAGGTGGATTTTACTCCTACAAGAATTTGATTTGGAAATAAGAGACAAGAAAGGAGTAGAAAATCAAGTAGCAGACCATTTATCAAGGATTGAAGGAGAATCACTTGGTACACAAGGAGAAGAAATCAAGGAGAGCTTTCCAGATGAAAAACTATTGGCAATCACAGTCAATGCAAAACATGAAACTGCATATGCTATAAGCAATGCAGGAGCATCAAATGCATCTGCACCATGGTTTGCTGATATTGTAAATTTCCTTGCAAGTAAAGTAGTACCAGTGAATAAGACATATCAACAAAGGAGAAGATTCTTCCACAGAGTCAAGAAATACTATTGGGATGATCCATTCCTTTACAAGATGTGCCCTGATCAATTAATGAGGAAATGCATACCTGAAGAGGAGCAACAAGCAATCTTTCACTTTGCATTGCCATTCGCGCACCTTATGGAGGACACTTTGGAAGCACTAGAACAAAGCAGACTAAGGTATTGACAAACGGTTATTTTTGGTCTACTTTATTTAAAGATGCTTATTTTATGGTCAAATACTGTGATAAATGTCAAAGAGCAGGAAATATTTTTGATAAGCATGAAATGCCAAGAACCAATATTTTAGAAATTGAATTATTTGATGTATGGGGAATGGATTTCATGGGACCTTTTCCACCCTCTTTTGGCAATTTATATATCTTAGTAGTTGTTGATTATGTGTCCAAATGGGTAGAAGCAGTAGCATTACCTAACAATGATGCTAAATCAGTGAGTAAATTTCTTCAAAGAAATATATTCACTAGATTTGGAACTCCTAGAGCTATCATTAATGATGAAGGTTCACACTTTTGCAATAAGATCATAGAAAACCTTCTAGCAAATTATGGAGTTATGCATAAGATAGCTACAGCATACCATCCTCAAACTAGTGGACAGGCAGAATTATCCAATAGGGAAATTAAGAGAATGCTAGAAAAAATGGTGAGTCCAAATAGAAAAGATTGGTCTTTACATTTGGATGATGCCTTGTGGGTATATAGAACAGCATTCAAAACACACTTAGGAATGTCCCCTTACAAATTAGTCTATGGAAAAGCATGCCATTTACCTGTGGAATTGGAAAACAAATCCTATTGGGCTATCAAGAAGCTCAATTTCAACCTAAACAAGGCAGGTAAGAAGAGAATGATAGAACTTGATGAGCTAGAACAAATTAGGAAAACCTCTTATGAGAATGCTGAAATCTACAAAACTAAAACAAAGGCATGGCATGACAAGAAAATTCACAGAAGAGAATTGAAAGAAGGAGGACTAGTTCTGCTATACAACTCTAGGTTGAAGCTATTTCCTGGTAAACTAAGATCAAGGTGGTCAGGACCATTTAAGTTGATAAAGGTTTATCCACATGGAGCGGTAGATTTATTAGATAAAACATCAAATACTGTCTTCAAGGTGAATGGTCAAAGAGTTAAGATGTACTGTGGTGAACATGTGGTGAGAGACAAAACCACCACCCATTTGCAAAATCTCTAAGAAAAAAGAGGTAGTCAGGCTGACAAGACTCTTAAAACAAGCGCTTAATGGGAGGCAACCCATTGTTTTTAATTATTTTTGTGCAATTTTATGTTTTTAGTTGTTTTGCAGAAATGCAGGATACTAATGCAGCTGCATCAGTGCACCTACATTACAGAAGAAATTGCCTTGCATCAAAAATTTGAAGAATGTGATTAAGTGTGAGTCTTAAGGCATCAGGAAGATCAAAGGGAAGTTAAGCAAGATTAATGATGTGTTAGTAGCCAAGGAAGACACATGGCGTGATGCATGCGCAACACGCAAGACATAATGGCTACCTACATAACTCCACTTCCTTCTTCCTAAAACATTAAAGCCTTAATCTTGTTACCGTTACCCCTTCTTCGCAAAACCTCACAAATCTCTCTCATTCGAGAAACAATTACTCTTCACATTCTCATCTTCATTTTCTCAATCAAAAACAAATCAAAGACCTAGAATTTGAACAATCAAAATGGTGAAGAAGCAATCAACACATAAATCATCAAGCAAGCAGACCAAAACTCCCCAAAAAGAGAAAAAAGTCATGCATGCAGGATCATCATCAAGTAAGAAAGGTAAAGCCAAAGAATCGACATCAAGAACCGATGATAATGCTCATCTATGGAGGATGCATCTTCTGCCTGAAAGAGGATATGATTTGAAAAAGGCTAGCCCATCATTCATGTCAACAGTGGCCAATCTCAACTGGGATCATTTCGTTCTACCAAGAGGAGGCTACATTGAAGATTTGGTGAGAGAATTCTATGCTGGAATCACACCACAAGAAGGAACAGAGCATTCCTACACTTCCATGGTGAGAGGTAAACTTGTGCACTTTCATGCAAAGAAATTAAATGAACATTATATGCTGAAATATAATGGGATTGAATTTGAAAACAAAGTGGCCAAGGCTTTTAAGAAATAAATGGAAGAAGCGAGAAATAGGATTGCAATACCAGGACCTGTTTGGGAAAAATTCACACCTAATGAAATCAAACTCAGAAGTAATTATTTGATTGATGCATTAGGAAATTGGCATTTGTTCATAGCCACTTCAATTATGCCTACATCACACACATATGCAATGACCAAAGAGAGATTGATCTTGCTAGATACAATTCTCTCCGAAGGGAATGTTGACATAGGTAGATTGATAGCTAGGGAAATTCTTGCATGCACAACCAAATCAAAGGGATTTATGTTTTTCCCTTGTCTTATTACTGATTTGTGTATGAAAGAAGGTGTTCCAATAGCTTCCAATGAACAAAGAAAATTCCCACCTGGTAATCTGAATGCTGAAATGAAAGAGAGACTGAGAAATGTGAGAGGCCCTGCACCTGCAATGCAAGAGCATCACATGCAGAAGCAAATTTCAGTCTGAAATTTTTTGAATGACCAACATGATTGGCTTCAGTTAGTTTTTAATAAGATATTTGATATTGTGGGCCAAGTGAATGCCCCTGAATTTCCAAGCTGGGTACTCAAGACTGAAGGAGAAGAAGAGGAAGAGAAAGAGGCTGAGGAAGAAAAGAAAGGAAAGGAAAAGGAGGAAGAGCCTAGTACCAAGAAAAAGGTAACTAGGAAGCAATCAAAAGGAAAGAAGAAGGTTGTGGTAGAACCTGTTGTTGAAGAATTATATGATTCAGACACTGAGGATGAGGAATTAGAAAAGGAAATGGATAAAGAAGTGGAAGAAGATGATGAAGAGAGTGATAATGAAATTGATGAAGAAGAAGAGGAGCATGCCAGAGGTGTGATTCTAGAAGAGATAGCTAGACATAAATATGCCAAACCAACACCACAAGTCCAACAAGAAACCCCTCATACATCACCAATTATCAAGTCACCAATCATCTCACCAAACCAAGAATCATCTTCCAACCCAAAATCACCATTACCCTCCCTCAATTATCCACCACCACAGACAACCCCTCCACCACCCTCTCCAGCAAATGAACCTGAGAAAACAACTCACACTCAACAAACCATCTCCGAACCATTACCTGTTATTCCAGAAACACAAACAGAGCAACAAGTACCTTCTGACCCAAGCAACATTACTGCTAATGTTATTTCTGCTCTTGAGAAAGAGTTTGTGCAAGAAAGAGAAGAAGAAGGACTTGACAAAGAAGAAAAAGGAGAAGAATCATCTGCTAAGGAGCCTGTAGCTCAATCTGAAGAGATGCAGAGTGATGCTCCTTCATCACTTGCTGCTGCATCATAGCAGACAACAACACAGCATGATGAGGCAACAATCAAGCTTGTTCTGGAACAAATGGCTCAACAGAAGAGAGATGATTTGCACAACACACAGAAGTTCTTCAAGAAACCTGCAGGCAGGCAAGCAAAATTAACACCTAAGAGGAAGCAACCTGATGCACCTGCATCAGTCACAAACAAATCCTGCAACTACACCAGAGGAAGAAGGTGCATCTGCACCCACAGAAGAAACACCAAGCAAGCAACCCAAAGAGAAGAAGCAGAAGGTGAAACACACTCCTCCTACTAGGCAGAGCACCAGAACCAAGAGTGGAGCCAAGAAATGAGTATCATTTACAAGTTTTCACCTACTACTACTATAGCTTGTGTTATTTCTATCTGAACTATTTCCCTGGTTATGTTTTTAATCCCTCTCCCCTATTTTGAACAAAATATGTTTGTATTTTCTGAACAAATTAGCAGTGTGGACACTGCTACCCCTTAAGTTTGGGGGGGGGGGGATTTATCTAATATGTTGTGTGTTTAATATGCTTTATATAGTAAATATATATGTTTAAAGTAGTTTTTGTTTTGTTTAAAATATTAGATGTACTTAACAAAGTAGTATCTAAGTATTTTAGTAGAAATGGATCAGTTTTTTCAAAAATATGGTGAAAACCCTATGGATGGAATTTTAATGATGAAAAAGAGAAAAAGAAGCCTTATTTCTTAGAAAATAACCAAAATTATTTTTACTTCAACACTTCAAAACTGAGTTTGTGAAAAGAACCTTGCTATTTAAAGATCAATCTGATGCAAGGGGAATTTTTGGTGAGCTTAGGTCAAAACAAAGTTTTACTAAAAAGATTGAAGAGCTTAAAGAATTACGTTTGGGGCGTTTTTATGAAAACAAAGGCTGAATTTGAAAAGTATAAAGAGTAAACAATGTAGAAAAAGAATACAAAAATGTGGACAAAAGCCATATTATCCTGAATCTTTTGAAACTATATCTGTGCCTAAGTACATGAATGCATCTGGAGGTCAAAGACCTGTGCCATGTAGGAATAAATGTATCTGGAGGATAGTTCAAAAAACTGAACCTGTGTCAAAGTGCAAATAAAGAATATATGCATCTGGAGGTCAAAGACCTGTGCCAAAGTGCATTTGCATCTGGAGGTCAGTGAGGAAGGCAATATGAGCTAGCAAAATAAAAAGCATCATCAGTGACCAAAGATAAACCAATCCTTTCAAAGGCTAGGAGGAAGTTTTTCACTTAGTCTTGGAACCAATCTCAACTCAGTGGGTTCACACACACACAAAAGATTTTGAATAGCTTTGGTAGTTTTGAAGAAATAAAGGCATTAGAAAGATTGCTGAGAAATGAAGTTCATAGGGAACTCCTCATGAAAATCCAAAATATCAAGCTGATCTATCTTCTAGAATTATAGTTTTAATAGTTTGTCTTTGTCATTACTTGCGGACAAGCAATGGTTTAACTTTGGGGGTGTGATAACTCTATTTTATATAGAGTATTTCATATGTTTAAACTTAGTAAATTGCTCTCTTTCAAGTAATAATAAAGAGTTTATATAGTAATTTGTGTGATATATGATAACTTGAGTGATTAGACTGGTTATAGTTGTTATTAGGCCATTTTGGATATATTGTGGTATGTTTGATGTTTTTGTTCAGTGCAGTCTACAGATCCTGCATCCATGCTTTCTGCATCAATGCTCCTGCATCAAATCTGCACTACTTGGTGAATGAGCAGCTAGCTACATGTGCATCCACTTGTATTGCTGACCTCATGCTTGGTCCCCTAAAGCCAGACCACTTTATATAGTAGGCGCCTACCATTCACACATAGCCATAGGGATAGCTTTGAAGAGTCATCAACATAGGGACACATGTTCATACATCATGAGACCTCCCTATACACTTAGTCAAAGATTTCAACTTGGAGATCAACCTCTGAAAGGAACTATAGCTAATCCACTCAAGATTACTTCAACATGAAGGAAGGAAGCACCTCTCTTGAAGACTATAAAAGGACCTCACATCTTCATTTGGAAATATATCACAATCCATAAGTTAGATCAAAATTTCAATATACATAGTTAGTTTCTATTTTATAAGAGGGAAAGGAAGGAATTAACAAATCCTCCTTATCTCGATTTCATAGTGTTTGTATAGTGCTAAAGGAGTAATGCTAGTGCATTGCTAGGAGAATTCATACAAAGGGCTTCAACTTGTGTAACTTCTATCTTGTTGTTTCTCTTTTGTGATTTCTATTATATAAACATGGTCTATTCAGTTTATATCTACCTTGCAATGTCTATTGTTAGCTAAACCTTTCTTAGTTGGAATGTTCTAATCATTTAATGAGCTTTTAAGTAAGTATGATGCATGTATGTATGTTTGTACTTTAGTTCTTGCTTGATAATATTTTCAACACTTATTTTGGGGATTGATCAACTTAGAATAAGTAAATTTGTAAGAGCAGACATGGCTTACAATTAAGAACTCAAGAACTAATATGGGTAAGTGTTTTACATAAAGGAAACTTTGTGAAAACCATGCTAAGTCCTAGACATAGGATAGTATAGTCCATAGGGTGAAACTGTGGGTACTTTCAAAGGCAAGAGTGAACTTATTTAAAGCATGCCTAGACATAGGAGCTTATAATGAAACTCTGAAGAAAAGTGACTGAAAGGCACATAACTAATGCAACAGCATTCAGTGCAGCTGCATCACATACTGCATCAAACACTTAAAAGTAAATTAGTTGATGAAGACATTCCAACTAGCTTTTCTCATTTGCATTATCAACACTTTTACTTTGCTTTCTTATCTAACTTAGTTGTGATCACATAAACTCCACTATTTGTTATTTAGTTAATTTTACACTTTATTACTTTGTATTGATTTTAAAAGAGAGTTTTTCAATCTCTGTGGGTTCGATCTTTTTATACTACTTGTTTTTGGACTGTGTATACTTGCACATGTGTTTTTCCAACCACCATTCATAGGATAGTTTGTGAAGGTGGTCCTCTTCAAACAAAAAGTCTTCTTCCATAATGTACCACTCTAGGAATGTTTGTATACTTTGCACAAAACTTATTGATTCTCCCGTTCTTTCTTGGTGTGCGCTCAACTGTCCAGTTGTCCTCCCACTCAGATGGGAGCGATTTATAACGCTTTGCTTTTCTTGGTCTGTGCTCAACTGTCCAGTTGTCCCCCTTTGACGAGTACCTCTTTTGCGTTTTGCAGCATCTATTAAAGGTATCCTCCGAGTGGTACTCTTTCTTAATCAAAGAAATCACAGTCGTTTGGAGAGTTATGATGTCATTATCTGAGAAAGTGAAGTTGTGTACGATATCATCATAGATTTCTATTTCATCAAACCTGTAACAATGATTCATGAATTAGGTTTTTATGCCTTTAGGTTCCGTGTCAATAAAAAAATTGCATATAAATAAAAATATATATAAATGAATCGCAACCCCTAGAGTGTATTTTGATAAATGTCTAAGTATAATGAAGCCACAAGTCATCGTCGATATGCCCCACCTTAGCACTATCATAACCAATTTAATGTCACAAGTATAAGTTTAAGAACATATGTTTGAGCGAAAGATTAATATACCTGGAAAAGAAAACTTTGTTTTACGGAAAACAAAGTTGAAGACCACGAAGGGAGATCGATCTTTATAGCATCTCTTAAACATAGATAACAGCATAAAAACTTTCAATTTTTATAAATAAAAATTAATTGCACACCAAAATAATAACACACCTAACAACATTAAATGAAAATTTATATTTTGATGTTTACTTTAAAAAGAATAAGAATAAAGTATGGTCATTTATTAAAAAAGTGAAGGATAAAAGTTACAATCTTAAAATTAAGATATAAAGCATGTTTTTTCAGATCTATTTCATTAACATATAAAGAATGAAACTTTAACCTTGAAACAACTTTCAAGTTGTATAAATCCAAACTATTCTCTAAAAACTACTCATTTTGCTTCAAAAAATATTGTAGTCACTTCTACTGTTTTAAAAAATAAGACTTTTTACAGTACAATGATTTTTACAAAAAACAAGGTTGATCTAAGTGAAAACAACTCAAAATTTCATCAAAAAGATAAGGATCCATCTTCCTCATAGCTTAAAGTTCACACCTTTTTAGCAAATCCAAAAAATAAATCATGGATTAGTTGTAACCTAAAGCCCACAGTTTTTGATAGGAAGAATACTTGTGATTTTAAAGAAATATTTTTTTAAAAAACAAGTTTAGTAAATTAATAATTTTTGGTGTAGAAAAAAGATGATCAAAGAATTGAATCTTCATCTAATTAACCAAATAACTGCCTAATCACGTGAGAAGAAAAATGGATGGAAATTAAGAGAAAAAATTTACCCTAAGTCTAGGAAAGGGGTAGCCAACAATTGAGGAAGGGGTAGATGAAGAACTTGACTTGAGAACCAATGCTTTTTTCAAGAGATCAACCCTTTATATTCGTGTTTCCTAACTTCTGGTGTGGTGAAATATATGCAAGTATACATAGTCACACAAGTAATATAATGATAAGAAAGGTCGAACCCACAGGGATTATATATTGTAAAGTTTTGTATATTCAGAGTGTACACTTAGTGTGTCTACACTATGAACTATTTTTTGGTTTGGAGTTTTCAAAGTAAGTAAAAACAATATAAACAGTAAAGAGTGTAAGGAATCAGTTGGATAAAGTAGTTGAGATGTTTTCACCAAGTAAATCACTTTTAAGTGTTTTAGTGGAGTATGCAGTGTAGGAACACTGAATGCAGCTGCATGAGTGTGTGCCTGTCAGCACTTTCTTCAGAGTTTCATTACAAGCTTCCTATGTCTAGGCATGCTAAAAAGGTTCACTCTTGTCTTTTTAACCTCCCACTGGATGTCTAGGACTTAACATGGTTTTAACAATCAATCCTTATTAAAACAAGTTTAACAAGTTGATGTTACAAACACTCATTCCTATTAATTCTTGAGTTCATAAATGTAGCCCATGTCTGCTGCCACAAGTTTACCTATTCTAAAGTGATAATTTCCAGAATAAGCTTGAAAGATGTATTACACAAGAATTAAAGTGCATACATTACATAAACCATAATAACATATTTAAAAGTTTATTACAAGGTTATAACATCTCAACTTAAAGGAATTTAGCTCATGTTACTCATAATATAATAGAAAGAATCTGCAAAGAGCATAATCAAATGAGTAATATTGCAAAAGAACATACAAGGAGAGAGATTACTCGAATAGAAGATCTTTTGCATGAGTTTCCCAAGTTGAAGTACAATATGAGTTCCTTACACAAGTTTCCTTCAAGTAGAAGTGAAGGGAGTGGTTGTCAAGCACCTCCTTACCTTCCTTCTCTTCAGAAACGTAAAGAAAACCTAAAACTAAACTAAACTAAACTAAAACTATAAGTGATCCTTTCAGAAACAAATGAAGAAATACAAATGAATGATGAAAGATGATTTTCAAGTGAAGATATGACCCCTATTTATAGGCACGAAAGCTTTCCTCCCTTGAGGGGTTTCCTTTGGCGCGTAAGATCAAGTGAGGGGACCAACCTTGGATAAATTCAGACAACCAATGAAGCAAGTAGCTCAGTTGTGGTTGGTTGCATGTAGAACATAAGGGGAGGTCCATTGGAGAAGTGCCACATGTCTTTTAGATATGTGAGCCTTGCAACTTGATTTTTATGTTTATCGCTGACTTCTGCAAGTGGCTCTGCTCCAGGTGACTAGGCATGACGTCACAATTCAAGTGTGGAAGCATCAAAATGGTCCTTGGATGTTTTGATGCAAACTGCTAGATTTTGCAGGTGTATGCAGTGTTTCCACTCCTAGTGTTGGCAGTGTTTCCACTCCTGGTGTTGGTAGTGTTTCCACTCCTGCAATAGCTGCACTGAACAAAAACATCAAACCTAACAAGATATGTGTATTTATGCCTAGTTAATTGTCCTAATCATTTGGATCTCTAAAATGTTGTTTCTTAATAAATAACCTATATTTATATATTAATGTACTTGAAAATAAGCAATAACCTAAGTTAAAATAGATGAATAACTCTATATAAAATAGAGTTATCAACATCCTACACAAAGATCCACGGGAAAAAGGAAGAATTAAATTATGAGGATGAGTGAAGGGGATTCATCCAAATGGTGGAGAATAGGGAGGACTGAGGACTTTGAGAGAATTTTAGAGAGAAAAAGGAGAGAAAGGGGGAATTAGAATGATACGATGAAAAGAATTGAAGAATGAAAATGAGAGGGGAGGGGCTGTCGATGGTGTTTTAAAGGGATGGGGTATTAACTTTTCTTTAATTTTAATTGTAAACTTAGTGATTAAGGAGTCAAGGAAAATATCTTAGATAATTATGAATATATTATTACTATTATTATTATTACCATTATTATTATTATTATTATTATTATTATTATTATTATTATACAATATTATGTTATTAGCGTATTCAAGGAATTAACATCACATTGGATATTTAATAAGTTTTCCTATATTAATTTTAGATATTCTAGTATATTATTTCCTAGTATTTTTATGTATTTTGTTTTCCTAATGTGTTTCTCGTTTCGGAGTTTCTAGCTACTTCCTTGACTCACAATTTACAGAAAATACATGTTTTTAACTAAAAATAATATAATTGTTGTTTACTAGTCATAAATAACTTACAGAACCTTGACATTCATTAATTTTATTAATGTCGGGTTAGATTTGTAGTTTTTAAGCAATTAAATTTCACCTAGTGGGTCTAAAACGTGCACTTATTCCAGTAGAATTTTTGAAAGAAATTTAAACCATATCCTAATATGATATTTTAGATTCAAAAATTATACATAACATATTCAAAGCCTATATTTTCTCATTAGTGTTATAAAAAGAGTTTGTCCATACTTTTATAGTATATATTAAATATATACATAATAGTACGATGACTACAGATATTTATAAATAAAACTTAAAGGCATACTAAAATGATAAAATACATTTTTATCCTAACAAGGATAAAAATAACCTAACAGTAACTAAGCACTGATTTATTTATACTGAATAGGATTCCCAAAAGAATCCAATATTGCCTTTACAAATACTCATATCAATTATCAACATTCAACACTACTCTGCATAATAATTACCCAAGAAATTGTTGAATACCTAGAACTCACAAGTCACAAGCAACCTAGTATACGGACCAAGCAACTACTTGTGAGTGTGACTTGTAAAGCAGACAATAATACATCATCTACTTATGAGAATGAGTAGTGTTCATATTCAAATTGGTATTAAAAACAGAACCATATTTGACAATACACTAGAAGCTCTTTTGATGAAAGTCAAACAAGAAAGTAACTTAAGAAAAAGTAGTGTTCATATTCAAATTGGTATGAAAACCAGAAAGTATGCATCAGAACTAGAAACCCAATTACACTCATATTTTCCTAAAATATAACAAAATCAGAATCAAAAAAATATACCTGAGTTGGTTAAGCAAACACCGACGAGCACCGGTTCAAGCCTCACGAAGCAAACTTCGTTAATCTAAGTTTAGCTAGAAACAAAAAATCAATTAATCAATTTCAACAAAATCTGGAGGAAATCCGGAATATCAGAGGAATAATTAACGAACCAGAATAGAGATAGAAAAAAATGTAACCGATAGAGAAGAAAGGGCAAAGGACAACAAATCAAGAACCATTGAAGAAAGGGTGCAAGGAAAAGAGAGAGAAACATACCTAATTGATAGTGAGAAACCACTGTGATGTGAGGTCGAACCAGAGAAGAAGAAAGAAGAACCAGAGAAAACGATGTAGAAGAAGGAAGACGTGAAAGCGAGAGCGCGAAAGCGATTGCGGCAGGTTATGAAAATCCTATCCGGTTGCTAACCCAACTAAAATTAAGGATAAAAATTATAAAGGAGTGATAGGATAGGATTAGTAATATGATTAGTCTATCATTTCCCATTGGTGCATCAAACAATAGATTTAAGTAGGATAGGATAGACTTATCATATCCTATCCCCTTATCATGTGCACCAAACGGGCCCTAAAGGTTATTTTTATCCTTGTTATTCATGACTCCTATTTTAATTTTATTGTTCTTGATAACTATGGATATCTAAATCATCTTCTTGGGTCTTAGGTGGATATTGCTTGATTAGAGACCTTTTTATGTTTTAATTTATACTTTGAATTCCTAGTTTTTATTTCAATTAATATTATCCTACTGTTTTTATCACATAATTAGGATTGACTACGCTTTGCATGTGTATAATCAATTGATTGATCAGCGACTGTACTACAATTAGTTGGTGGACCTATAGGATAATTTGGACTATAATTAGGGCATGACCAAACCGTAATTTAGTCTTTCAATCATTCAACCTTTTTGTGCTTCATGCTTTTCTTGAATTTAAATCCTTGCAAAACAAGGGTTAATTTAGGAAAAAGAATATTAATCACGAATGACCAAACAAACTAGTAGCTCTAGTAAAGGGATTGTTAATTGAATTAAAACTAAGAAATTCAGGTAGAATTAAATATTAAGGATTTGAAGCATGAAAGTGAAACCCTGACCCTAGTCTTCTCTCCACTGAATCAAATCTTGCATTTTATTAGTGTTGTTTATTTCTTTTCATTTGTTTCCGTTACAACTCAAATTTTTGTTCGTTTAAATAATAATAAATCTTGAATAGTTTGGTACTTGTTAGTTAATCTCTGTGGAGATGATAATCTTTTATACTACTTCTGCGATAGAGTACACTTGCACTAAGTGTGCTTTTAACGCATCAAACACCAAGCTTTGAAGCAGTGTTAGTTGCTGAAAGTTATGCACACAATAGCGTTGAAATTATTCTTTCAACAACCTTAAATGATCTTGCATTGGTCTAGTTAGAAGTAGAATTGAGATTTGGGAACTTAAAGGGTGATAAAGGATGCTTTTGTTTGAAAATTGAAGATAAGGTTAGTAGGTTGATACTCAAATTTGTGATCCATGGTGGTTGGAACTTGTAGATACAAGTTCGTAGAGAAATTCTGTAGCAAACTATAATTTTGACTACCTCTGGTATTTTCTTCATATTTCCGTCCACAGACCTTATATGAAGTTCTTTTTTATTTACGTAGAAAGTAGACACAAAAAGGTTCAAAATAGGCACAAACATAACCTGATTCATGTAAGTATTGAGGGTGAAATTGTAGTTATAAATATGGTTTTTAAATCAGTGAAAGTTTTAACCTAGTCACCTTGTTTTGATTCTAACTCCCAGAATAATTATGGTAGCAATTTGGAACATGAACCCTCGGAAACTAGACAAAATTTCCTACTCAATAGGCACTGGTTTGGGTGGTTTTATTTAAGAAATGAACTAGATGCACTTGTTACAAAAAATGTATATATATATATATATATACATATATATATATATATGGAATTTCACAAAAACAATCTTTAAAAAAAGGCTATTTAACATATGGAGTTTATGATAAAAGAAGGCTTAAAGGTATGTTTGGTCCCTGCAAATATCTCAATAATCCAATTTAACAGTAATTTCACTCTCAATATAACAGTTTTTAAGGCTTTTTGAACTACATCGCAATCAAAATTGCTGCCATCTTTGTCTGAAACTTCGTGCAGCATAACAATTTTGAGGTCTCTGTGTATGCGACTACAAAAATTTCAAACATTGCCACTACCCAAAATGCTTGAGGTTTGAGGTAATACACTTATGGATTGTTATATTTTACTATCTCAACAACTTGGAAAAACATAAACACCTATAAATAATCATTTTAAATTTAATTACATAAATTATAAATCCTCCCGTCCTTTCTTGGTATGTGCTCAACTGTCCAGTTGTTCTCCCACAAAGATGGAAGCAGTTTATAACGCTTTGCTTTTGTGGACGTTGAGGTTGATTCATCGGATAGTTTGTGAAGGTGGTCCTCTTCAAACAAAAAGTCTTCTTCCATAATGTACCACTCCAGGAATGTTTGTATACTTTGCACAAAACTTATCGATTCTCCCGTTCTTTCTTGGTGTGCGCTCAACTGTCCAGTTGTCCTCCCACTCAGATGGAAGCGATTTATAACGCTTTGCTTTTCTTGGTCTGTGCTCAACTGTCCAGTCACACAAATAATATAATGATAAGAAAGGTCGAACCCACAGGGATTATATATTGTAAAGTTTTGTATATTCAGAGTGTACACTTAGTGTGTCTACACTATGAACTATTTTTTGGTTTGGAGTTTTCAAAGTAAGTAAAAACAATATAAACAGTAAAGAGTGTAAGGAATCAGTTGGATAAAGTAGTTGAGATGTTTTCACCAAGTAAATCACTTTTAAGTGTTTTAGTGGAGTATGCAGTGTAGGAACACTGAATGCAATTTGCATGAGTGTGTGCTGTCACAAAGACTTTCTTCAGAGTTTCATTACAAGCTTCCTATGTCTAGGCATGCTAAAAAGGTTCACTCTTGTCTTTTTAACCTCCCACTGGATGTCTAGGACTTAACATGGTTTTAACAATCAATCCTTATTAAAACAAGTTTAACAAGTTGATGTTACAAACACTCATTCCTATTAATTCTTGAGTTCATAAATGTAGCCCATGTCTGCTGCCACAAGTTTACCTATTCTAAAGTGATCAATTCCAGAATAAGCTTTGAAAGAAGTATTACACAAGAATTAAAGTGCATACACTACATAAACCATAATAACATATTTAGAAGTTTTTACAATGTTATAACATCTCAACTTAAGGAAATTTAGCTCATGTTACTCATAATATAATAGAAAGAATCTGCAAAGAGCATAATCAAATGAGTAATATTGCAAAAGAACTTAAAAGGAGAGAGATTACTCGAATAGAAGATCTTTTGCATGAGTTTCCCAAGTTGAAGTACAATATGAGTTCCTTACACAAGTTTCCTTCAAGTAGAAGTGAAGGGAGTGGTTGTCAAGCACCTCCTTACCTTCCTTCTCTTCAGAAACGTAAAGAAAACCTAAAACTAAACTAAACTAAACTAAAACTAAGTGATCCTTTCAGAAACAAATGAAGAAATACAAATGAAGGATGAAGGATGATTTTCAAGTGAAGATATGGCCTCTATTTATAGGCACGAAAGCTTTCATCCCTTGAGGGGTTTCCTTTGGCGCGTAAGATCAACTGAGGGGACCAACCTTGGATAAATTCAGACAACCAATGAAGCAAGTAGCTCAGTTGTGGTTGGTTGCATGTATAACATAAGGGGAGGTTCATTGGAGAAGTGCCACGTGTCTTTTAGATAAGTGAGCCTTGCAACTTGATTTTTATGTTTATCGCTGACTTCTGCAAGTGGCTCTGCTCCAGGTGACTAGGTATCACGTCACAATTCAAGTGTGAAAGAATCAAAATGGTCATTGGATGTTTTGGTGCAAACTGCTAGATTTTGCAGGTGTATGCAGTATTTCCACTTCTAGTGTTGGCAGTGTTTCCACTCCTGGTGTTGGTAGTGTTTCCACTCCTGCAGTAGCTGCACTGAACAAAAACATCAAACCTAACAAGATATGTGTATTTATGCCTAGTTAATTGTCCTAATCATTTGGATCTCTAAAATGTTGTTTCTTAATAAATAAGCTATATTTATATATTAATATACTTGAAAATAAACAATAAACTAAGTTAAAATAGATGAATAACTCTATATAAAATAGAGTTATCAACTTCCTACACAAAGATCCACGGGAAAAAGGAAGAATTAAATTATGAGGATGAGTGAAGGGGATTCATCCAAATGGTGGAGAATAGGGAGGATAAGAAATACTGAGGACTTTGAGAGAATTTTAGAGAGAAAAAGGAGAGAAAGGGGGAATTAGAATGATATGATGAAAAGAATTGAAGAATGAAAATGAGAGGGGAGGGGCTGTCGATGGTGTTTTAAAGGGATGGGGTATTAACTTTTCTTTAATTTTAATTGTAAACTTAGTGATTAATGAGTCAAGGAAAATATCTTAGATAATTATGAATATATTATTACTATTATTATTATTATTACCATTATTATTATTATTATTATTATTATTATTATTATTATTATTATACAATAGTATGTTATTAGCGTATTCAAGGAATTAACATCACATTGGATATTTAATAAGTTTTCCTATATTAATTTTAGATATTCTAGTATATTATTTCCTAGTATTTTTATGTATTTTGTTTTCCTAACATACTGTTAGGTTATTTTTATCCTTGTTATTCATGACACCTATTTTAATTTTATTGTTCTTGATAACTATGGATATCTAAATCATCTTCTTGGGTCTTAGGTGGATCTTGCTTGATTAAAGACCTTTTTATGTTTTAATTTATACTTTGAATTCCTAGTTTTTATTTCAATTAATATTATCCTACTGTTTTTATCACATAATTAGGATTGACTACACTTTGCATGTGTATAATCAATTGATTGATCAGCGACTGTACAACAATTAGTTGGTGGACCTATAGGATAATTTGGACTATAATTAGGGCATGACCAAACTGTAATTTAGTCTTTCAATCATTCAACCTTTTTGTGCTTCATGCTTTTCTTGAATTTAAATCCTTGCAAAACAAGGGTTAATTTAGGAAAAAGAATATTAATCACGAATGACCAAACAGACTAGTAGCTCTAGTAAATGGATTGTTAATTGAATTAAAACTAAGAAATTCAGGTAGAATTAAATATTAAGGATTTGAAGCATGCAATTGAAACCCTGACCCTAGTCTTCTCTCCTCTGAATCAAATCTTGCATTTTATTAGTGTTGTTTATTTCTTTTCATTTGTTTATGTTACAACTCAAATTTTTGTTCGTTTAAATAATAATAAATCTTGAATAGTTTGGTACTTGTTAGTTAATCTCTGTGGAGATGATAATCTTTTATACTACTTCTGCGATAGAGTACACTTGCGCTAAGTGTGTTTTTAACGCATCAAACACCAAGCTTTGAAGTAGTGTTAGTTGCTGAAAGTTATGCACAAAATAGCTTTGAAATCATTCTTTCAACAACCTTAAATGATCTTGCATTGGTCTAGTTAGAAGTAGAATTGAGACTTGGGAACTTAAAGGGTGATAAAGGATGCTTATGTTTGAAGATTGAAGATAAGGTCAGTAGGTTGATACTCAAATTTGTGATCCATGGTGGTTGGAACTTGTAGATACAAGTTCGTAGAGAAATTCTGTAGCAAACTATAATTTTGACTACCTCTGGTATTTTCTTCATATTTCCGTCCACAGACCTTATATGAAGTTCTTTTTTATTTACGTAGAAAGTAGACACAAAAAGGTTCAAAATAGGCACAAACATAACCTGATTCATGTAAGTATTGAGGGTGAAATTGTAGTTATAAATATGGTTTTTAAATCAGTGAAAGTTTTAACCTAGTCACCTTGTTTTGATTCTAACTCCCAGAATAATTATGGTATCAATTTGGAACATGAACCCTCGGAAACTAGACAAAATTTCCTACTCAATAGGCACTGGTTTGGGTGGTTTTATTTAAGAAATGAACTACATACACTTGTTACAAAAAAGTATATATATATATATATGGAATTTCACAAAAAACAATCTTTAAAAAAAGGCTATTTAACATATGGAGTTTATGATAAAAGAAGGCTTAAATGTATGTTTGGTCCCTGCAAATATCTCAATAATCCAATTTAACAGTAATTTCACTCTCAATATAACAGTTTTTAAGGCTTTTTGAACTACATCGCAATCAAAATTGCTGCCATCTTTGTCTGAAACTTCGTGCAGCATAACAATTTTGAGGTCTCTGTGTATGCGACTACAAAAATTTCAAACATTGCCACTACCCAAAATGCTTGAGGTTTGAGGTAATACACTTATGGATTGTTATATTTTACTATCTCAACAACTTGGAAAAACATAAACACCTATAAATAATCATTTTAAATTTAATTACATAACTTATAAATCCTCCCGTCCTTTCTTGGTATGTGCTCAACTGTCCAGTTGTTCTCCCACTAAGATGGAAGCAGTTTATAACGCTTTGCTTTTGTGGACATTGAGGTTGATTCATCAGATAGTTTGTGAAGGTGGTCCTCTTCAAACAAAAAGTATTTTTCCATAATGTACCACTCCAGGAATGTTTGTATACTTAGCACAAAACTTATCGATTCTCCCATTCTTTCTTGGTGTGTGCTCAACTGTCCAGTTGTCCTCCCACTCAGATGGAAGTGATTTATAACACTTTGATTTTCTTGGTCTGTTCTCAACTGTCCAGTTGTCCTCCCACTCAGATGGAAGCGATTTAATGCTTTTCTTTTCTTAGTCTATGCTCAACATTCCAGTTGTCCTCCCTTGACGAGTATCCTCCGCACTCTTTCTTAATCAAAGAAATCGCAGTCGTTTTGAGAGTTATGATGTCATTATCAGAGAAAGTGCAGTTTTGTACGATATCATCATAGCTTTCTATTTCATCAAACCTGTAACAATGATTCATGAATTAGGTTTTTATGCCTCCAAGTTTTGTGTCAATAAAAATTTGCATTGAAATAAAAAATTATATAAATGAATCGCAACCCCTAGAGTGTATTTGTGATAAATGTCAAAGTATAGTGAAGCCACAAATCATCATCGATATGCCCCACCTTAGCACTATCATAACCAATTCAATGTCTCAAGTATAAGTTTAAGAACATATGTTTGAGAAAAATATTAATATACCTGGAAAAGAAAAACTTTGTTTTACAAAAAACTAAGTTACAAACCAAAATAATAAATGCACACCAAAATAATAACACACCTAACAAAATTAAATGAAAATTTATATTTTGATGTTTACTTTAAAAAGAAAAAGAATAAAGTATGGCCATTTATTAAAAAAGTGTAGGATAAAGTTACAATCTTAAAATTAAAATATAAAGCATGTTTTTCCAGATCTATCTCATTAACAAATAAAGAATGAAACTTTAACCTTTAAACAACTTTCAAGTTGTATAAATCCAAACTGTTCTCTAAAACTACTCATTTTGCTTCAAAAAATATTGTAGTCACTTCTACTATTTTAAAAAATAAGACTTTTTACAGTACAATGATTTTTACAAAAAACAAGGTAGATCTAAGTGAAAACAACTCAAAATTTCATAAAAAAGATAGATCCTTCAAGGATCCATCTTCTCCATATTCTTCATAGCTTAAAGTTCACACCTTTTTAGCAAATCCAAAAAATAAATCATGGATTAGTTGTAACCTAAAGCCCACAGTTTTTGATAGGAAGAATACTTGTGATTTTAAAGAATTTTTTTTTTTTAAAAACAAGTTTAGTAAATTAATAATTTTTGGTGCAGAAAAAAGATGATTAAAGAATTGAATCTTCATCTAATTAACCAAATAACTGCATAATCATGTGAGAAGAAAAATAGATGGAAATTAAGAAAAAAAATTTACCCTAAGTCTGGCAAAGGGGTAGCCAACAATTGAGTAAGGGGTAGATGAAGAACTTGACTTGAGAACCAATGCTTCTTTCAAGAGATCAACCCTTTACCTTTGTGTTTCATAACTTCCTACACAAAGGTCCACGTGAAAAAGGAAGAATTAAATTATGAGGATGAGTGAAGGGGATTCATACAAATGGTGGAGAAGAGGGAGGATAAGAAATATTGAGGACTTAGAGAGAAAAAGGAGAGAAAGGGGGAATTTGAATGATACGATGAAAAGAATTGAAGAATGAAAATGAGAGGGGAGGGGTTGTCGATGGTGTTTTAAAGCGGTGGGGTATTAATTTTTCTTTAATTTTAATTGTAAACTTAGTGATTAAGGAGTCAAGGAAAATATCTTAGATAATTATGAATATATGATTACTATTATTATTATTATTATACCATTATTATTATTATTATTATTATTATTATTATACAATAGTATGTTATTAGCGTATTCGAGGAATTAACATCACTTTGGATGTTTAATAAGTTGTCCTATATTAATTTTAGATATTCTAGTATATTATTTCCTAGTATTTTTATGTATTTTGTTTTCCTAATGTGTTTCTTGTTTCGGTGTTTCTAGCTACTTCTTTGACTCATAATTTACAGAAAATACATGTTTTCACTTTTTCAACTAAAAATAATATAATTGGATGTTTAATAAAATTATTTCCTAATATTTTTATGTATTCATGAATTTTATTGATGTCGGGTTAGATTTGTAGTTTTTAAGCAATTAAATTTCACCTAGCGGGTCTAAAACGTGCACTTATTAGGGTAGAATTTTTGAAAGAAATTTAAACCCTATCCTAATATGATATTTTAGGTTCAAAAATTATATATAAAATATTCAAAGCCTATATTTTCTCATTAGTGTTTTAAAAAGAGTTTGTCCATACTTTTATAGTATATATTAAATATTAAATATATACATAATAGTACGAATACTATGGATATTTATAAATAAAAATTAAAGGCATACTAAATAAATTGTATTTTGTAAAATAATATATCTACTTTAAAAAGAATAATAATAAAGTACAATTATTTATTAAAAAAGGTTAGGAAAAAAGTTAAAATCTTAAAATAGGAATATAAAAATTTTAATATCTTACGTAATATAATTAATGAATTATATCTTTCACTTTTTTTAAAAAAAAAAAAAGGTTAAATATGCACCAATATTTTAAAAGATCCAATGCATTAATTAATTGGGATATATTGAATTTACTCAATGAGATGAGATGAGATATTTATGTTTTTGCTAGTTTATTTACATTCCTCTATGAATTGGTGATAATAAATTTAAGAAGTATTAGACAGAATATAATATAAATATATTAATAATAATTAATTACATATTGTTAAATCACACATGCATTTACTAAATAAACAGATCTAGGGAGACTAATAAAAAACTACACATGTATTCCGTCATAAGACATAAATGTTAGAATTCTCTCTATCTGTTAGGTTATTTTTATCCTTGATATTCATGACTCCTATTTTAATTTTATTGTTCTTGATAACTATAGATATCTAAATCCTCATCTTGGGTCTTAGGTGGATCTTGATTGATTAGAGACCTTTTTATGTTTTAATTTATACTTTGAATTCTTAGTTTTTATTTCAATTAATATTATCCTACTGTTTTTATCACATAATTAAGATTGACTACCATTTGCATGTGTATAATCAATTGATTGATCAGCGACTGTACTACAATTAGTTGGTGGACCTATAGGATAATTTGGGTTATAATTAGGGCATGACCAAACTATAATTTAGTCTTTCAATCATTCAACCTTTTTGTGCTTCATGCTTGAATTTAAATCCTTGCATTACAAAACGAACGTTAATTTAGGAAAAAGAATATTAATCACGAATGACCGAACGGACTAGTAGCTCTAGTAAAAGAATTGTTAATTGAATTAAAACTAGCTAAGAAATTCAGGTAGAATTAAATATTAAGGATTCGAAGCATGCAAGTGAAACCCTCACCCTAGTCTTCTCTCCACTGAATCAAATTTTGCATTTTATTAGTGTTGTTTATTTCTTTTCATTTGTTTCTGTTACAACTCAAATTTTTGTTCGTCTAAATAATAATAAATCTTGACTAGTTTGGTACTTGTTAGTTAATCTCTATGGAGATGATAATCTTTTATACTACTTCAGCGATAGAGTACACTTGCGCTAAGTGTGTTTTTAACGCATGCATCAAACACCAAGATTTGAAGCAGTGTTAGTTGCTGAAAGTTATGCACAAAACAGCTTTGAAATCATTCTTTCAACAACTTTAAATGATCTTGCATCGGTCTAGTTAAAAGTAGAATTGAGACTTGGGAACTTAAAGGGTGATAAAAGAATGCTTATGTTTGAAGATTGAAGATAAGGTCAGTAGGTTGAAGCTCAATTTTTGGATCCATGGTGGTTGGAACTTGTAGATACAAGTTCGTAGAGAAATTCTGTAGCAAACTAATTTTGACTACCTTTGGTATTTTCTTCATATTTTTGTTCACAGACCTTATATGAAGTTCATTTTTATTTACCTACATAGTGACGCAAAAGCTTCAAAATAGGCACAAACAAAACCTGATTCATGTAAGTATTGAGGGTGAAATTGTAGTTATAAATATGGTTTTTAAATCAGTGAAAGTTTTAACCTAGTCACCTTGTTTTGATTCTAACTCCCGGAGTAATTATGGTATCAGTTTGGAACATGAACCCTCGGAAACTAGACAAAATTTCCTACTCAATAGGCACTGGTTTGGGTTGTTTTATTTAAGAAATGAACTAGATACACTTGTTACAATTTTTTTGATATATATGGAATTTCACAAAAAACAATCTTTAAAAAAGGCTATTTAACATATGGAGTTTATGAAAAAGAAGGCTTAAAGGTATGTTTGGTCCCTGCAAATATCTCAATAATCCAATTTAACAGTAATTTCACTCTCAATATAACAGTTTTTAAGGCTTCTTGAACTACATCGCAATCAAAATTGCTGCCATCTTTGTCTGAAACTTCGTGCAACATAACAATTTTGAGGTCTCTGTGTATGCGACTACAAAATGTTCAAACATTGCCACTACCCAAAATGCTTGAGGTTTGAGGTAATACACTTATGGATTGTTATATTTTACTTTCTCAACAACTTGGAAAAACATAAACACCTATAAATAATCATTTTAAATTTAATTACATAACTTATAAATCCTCCCGTCATTTCTTGGTATGTGCTCAACTGTCCAGTTGTCCTCCCACTAAGATGGAAGCGGTTTATAACGCTTTGCTTTTCTGGAGGTTGAGGTTGATTCGTCGGATAGTTTTTGAAGGTGGTCCTCTTCAAAAAAAAAAAGTCTTCTTCCATAATGTATCACTCCAGGAATGTTTGTATATGTAGCACAAAACTTATCGATCCTCCCGTCCTTTCTTGGTGTGTCCTCAACTGTCCAGTTGTCCTCCCACTCAGATGGAAGCGATTTATAACGCTTTGCTTTTCTTGGTATGTGCTCAACTGTCCAGTTGTCCTCCCACTCAGATGGAAGCGATTTATAATGCTTTTCTTTTCTTGGTCTGTGCTCAACATTCCAGTTGTCCTCCATTGACGAGCACCTCTTTTGCGTTTTGCAGCTTCTATTAAAGGTATCCTCCAGAGTGGTACTCTTTCTTAATCAAAGAAATCACAGTCGTTTTGAGAGTTATGATGTCATTATCAGAGAAAGTGAAGTTGTGTACGATATCATCATAGATTTCTATTTCATCAAACCTGTAACAATGATTCATGAATTAGGTTTTTATGCCTTCAGGTTCTGTGTCAATAAAATTGCTTAGTAATAAAAAATATATATAAATGAATCGCAACCCCTAGAATGTATTTGTGATAAATGTCTAAGTATAGTGAAGACACAAGTCATCATCGATATGCCCCACCTTAGCACTATCATAACCAATTCAATGTCACCAGTATAAGTTTAAGAACAAATGTTTGAGAAAAAGATTAATATACCCGAAAAAGAAAAACTTTGTTTTACAAAAAACGAAGTTACAAACCACAAAGAGAGATTGATCTTTATAGCATCTCTTAAATATAGATGATAGCATAATAACTTTCAATTTTTATAAATAAAAATTAAATGCACACCAAAATAATAACACACCTAACAAAATTAAATGAAAATTTATATTTTGATGTTTACTTTAAAAAGAATAAGAATAAAGTATGGCCATTTATTAAAAAAGTGTAGGATAATTTAACCTAGTCACCTTGTTTTGATTCTAACTCCCGGAATAATTATGGTGTTAGTTTAGAACATGAACCCTCGGAAACTAGACAAAATTTCCTATTCAATAGGCACTGGTTTGGATGGTTTTATTTAAGAAATGAACTAGATACACTTGTTACAAAAAAATTTATATATATCGAATTTCACAAAAAACAATCTTTAAAAAAAGGCTATTTAACATATGGAGTTTATAAAAAAGTTGACTTAAAGATATGTTTGGTCCCTGCAAATATCTCAATAATCCAGTTTAACAGCAATTTCACTCTCAATATAACAGTTTTTAACATTGCTGCCATCTTTGTCTGAAATTTCGTGCAGCAGAACAATTATGAGGTCTCTACAAAAATTTCAAACATTGCCACTACCCAAAATGCTTGAGGTTTGAGGTAATACACTTATGAATAGTTATATTTTACTTTCTCAACAACTTGGAAAAACATAAACACCTATAAATTATCATTTTAAATTTAATTACATAACTTATAAATCCTCCCGTCCTTCCACTGTATGTGCTCAACTGTCCAGTTGTCCTCCCACTAAGATGGAAGCGGTTTATAACGCTTTGCTTTTCTAGAGGTTGAGGTTGATTCGTCGGATAGTTTGTGGAGGTGGTCCTCTTCAAACAAAAGGTCTTCTTCCATAATGTACCACTCCAGGAATGTTTGTACACTCAGCACAAAACTTATCGATCCTCCCGTCCTTTATTGGTGTGTGCTCAACTTAGCACTATCATAACCAATTAAATGTCACAAGTATAAGTTTAAGAACATATGTTTGAGCAAAAGATTAATATACCTGAAAAAGAAAAATTTTGTTTTACGAAAAACGAAGTTACCAACCCCGAAGAGAGATCGATCTTTATAGCATCTGTTAAATATAGATAATAGCTAAATAACTTTTAATTTTTATAAATAAAAATTAAATGCACACCAAAATATTAACACACCTAACAAAATTAAATGAAAATTTATATTTTGATATTTACTTTAAAAAGAATAAAAATAAAGTATGGCCATTTATTAAAAAAGTGCAGGATAAAAGTTACAATCTTAAAATTAAAATATAAAGCATGTTTTCCAGATCTATCTCCTTAACTCATAAAGAATGAAACTTTAACCTTGAAACAACTTTAAAGTTGTATAAATCCAAACTGTTCCCTAAAAACTACTCATTTTGCTTCAAAAAATATTGTAGTCACTTCTATTGTTTTAAAAAATAAGAATTTTTGCAGTACCATGATTTTTACAAAAAACATGGTAGATCTAAGTGAAAACAACTCAAAATTTCATCAAAAAGATAGATCCTTCAAGGATCCATCTTCTCCATCTTCCTCGTAGCTTAAAGTTCACATCTTTTTAGCAAATATGTGAGACATATTATGTTTTAGTGGTTTGATCCCAATATTATGTTAAATTTCCAGTTGAAATCCATAAAAGTGTTATATACTCTGAGTTTATTTCATATATGTTGACTTTCTCTTTAGGTACATTTGCGGGTGTTACATAATTGATAATAAAATATAATGCTGATGAGACATAGATGTTTTAAATTTAAAATTAATGATAGTGTCAAAGATTTATCTGAAGAGATTAAAATTATTTAATTAGTAATATTAGTTAATTCAAAAATATTTTATGTCAATTGGATTATATCTAATATGGATATTTAGAATGCACATAACAAATGTTCATGTGTTATAAAAAAACAAAGATTATATGATCTTTTTGTATATAAAGATAAGAATTCAAATTTATTTTATATTAATCAATAACTATTATGATTATATTTCTATACCTATTTTTTAATTTAGTCATGTTGTCGCATCCCCAAAGTAATTATTTCTATTATGTTATTTGCTAAGTGAATTGAGGTGTTTAGTGAATTAATTTTTAAACGCTTTGTTTACTCAGTCTATTGCGGACATCAATTTTATTTCCTTGTGATTTATTGTGTCTTGGACGCATAAGTGATATTGGGGTTTTAACTCTAATAATTTGCATTAGAGTTCAAACCCCATTTAAGTTGTCTTCACCCTTTATACGCAAAAACACCCTCTTGTCCTTCATTAAAACTCTTTGTAAAAGAAGTGAGTGAGTGAGGAAAAAACACACAACCACACTCAAAAATCAGTTTTCTCAAAACTGAGAAAAGAAAAGAGAGAATTAGTGAGAGGGAGAGAGAGTTTCGAAAAAGAGAGGAGAAAGAGGTGAAGCCATGAAATCCTATCACCCAATACTCATCTTCAATAGCTAAATAATTTCATCCCACCACTTCTTTCTTTTCCATTTCAAGTTACCTCCCCTTTTATCTTCAAAAAATAGAGATTTCCTTCTTCCTTTCAACATGCATGAAGTGTTGGGAGTTTAGGGGTGGATTTGATCTTGCATGTGGGATTTTAGGGCCATGGAGGTTCGATTCAAGTTTGCATGTGGGTTTAGTTCAGCGTAATTGAAGTAGAGAGCTGGAGTTTGATTGTTGGGAGCTCTAGGAGCTGGTTTGAGTGAGGACTATAATAGTGTTGATCATCACTATTCCTATTTGAATGTGTTTATTTATTTATTTAGTTTTTTTATTCAATTTGGATGATTGTCAATATTATGGATGATCGTAAATTATTTGATTTGGATACTAAATGATTTGGATGAATGTAATTTAACGATTAAGATGATTGTAGCTAATATGCCGAGTTTAGGGAATGAATCTAGTATGAGTTGGAATCAATTGTATGTCGTATGTTACTAAGATAAAAAATTGAGTTGACACTGAGGGTGATTTAAGACTAAAGACCAAACAACAGTAACATGACAGCAGACTAACAACACCAACATAGCACACCTGCAAAGACCAATGTATCAAACAACATCATAAGATAACAATAATCCTACAACACCCAGACAACACACCAACAAAAAAAGAAACACCATACATCACCATTAAAAAATAAAAAGACACTCCGGCCAAAAAAAAAGCAACGGGGAGCTACACAAATCAGAGACGGAGGAACTTGAAGAACCACCTGTTTTTCCAAGAAACCACCCCAGGAAATATATTTGATTTTGTTTACTATAAGTAGTGTGTTAGCCAAATCCCCACCAAAAACCACAGTATTTCTTTCCCTCCAAATAATCCACATAGCTGCCATACAAATCAAATAAGCATACTTGTCACGGACTCATTGTTGCTGCCTTTGATAAAGCTACCAAACAACCTAAAATGATTTGACCCTTCCAATCCTTCAACCTGATCCAACCTCAACCAAGTAATAAGATGTTGCTAAATAGATTTAGAGAAATCACAATGATAGAAAATATGGTGAATAGATTCCTCTTTAAACTTATTTAATGTAAAAGGAGTTGAGGTGTACGGTATGAACTCAAGGAGCTCATGCTATGGGGTGAAATTTGGTGCTGCTTTGAAATTTTATTTTAATTGAAAAATGGTCCCTTAAGGATTAAATATTGATAAATTAAAAGCTCTTCACTTCCTCGGAGTTGGCCAAAGCTCTTCACTTAGCTTTTTCAAAACTTATTTTCTTATGTATGATATTTACGTGTTTTGGGGTGCGCTGATACGACCTAATGTTAGGTGTTTGTTCAGTATTTTCTTTAATTTGAGACACTGTTGTATTTTGGCTCACTGTGCATGCGCTTTGTCGGTGACTCTAAGAAAGTTTTCAATGATTAAAAAAGGAACCGATTGTCCGTATAATTACTGGAATTAGAAAAAGGGAACGTTAAACAATCAATAGAGGTAAATGCTTATCGGGGAAAAATCAATAGAGGTAAATTTGGTACATTAACTAAAAAAGTATTGACTTGTTTATATTTGATAACATGACTCATGACTTTTGAAGTAGTTTTGCTTATATACAAAAACGAGAGAGTAATTATAATTATTATAACAAAATATAATAACAAAAACACAAAACTTACAAAAATAAAAACATAGCATGGGCTATGTTTCTATTGAATAACAGTACCAAATTGTACAGTATTGTTTAAGTTTTGTCCATAACAAAATATAAGACTGTAAGAATAAAAATAAAACAAAACAAAATAAAATATAATACAAAATAAATAAAAATTATATTATTATACTTATAATTATATAGGCTCCACTACATAGGTAGACCTTAGGTAATCACCCCTTCTAAGTGCAATGAAAGTCGCATGCCTAGGTCATAGACCTTATTGATTGCCAATTGACCCATCCAGGTAAATATGTTATGTTTAAATGTCGCAACTCATGCTTCATTTATACTATTGCTTTTGTCCACACCCTTCTGTTGTCCTCGATGTGGGACTCCTACATCACAGGCACACTACTGTACAAATTACCACATCTAAATCAAAATATACGCATCTCAAGTTCTCAACTCAACGAGAAGTGATAATCAAGATCTATTCTCTTGTTTTAATTGCACCAAGCGCATTTCCACAAGAATGATTTGATTATTTTATTGATAACCAGATGCGATTGTTTGTGCTCATAGGTATATAATATGGATATAGATTCAAACGCATTAACTGTTTTAAAAGAAATGCAGGTTAAATAAAAAAAGAAAAAAAGAATGCAGGTTCTCTTGACAGCTTCATCCGTATTAGGGAAAATCTCAAATCCTACATTGACCAGTGATAAGGTGTCTAGAGGGTTTATAATGAAGAGGCAACCTCACCTTACTGGTTCTGGGTTTTGTGGGGTTGAGTTAGCCATAAACCACATTCTAATACAGTATCAGAGCCTATCTTAGATCTATCGGGCCACCTACCTTTAAAAAAACGCTACAAGTCCAAAAATAAAAATAAAAAAGGTGATGCGCGTTAGGGAGTGTATTAGGGAAAATCACAAGTCCTACATTGACTAGTGATAAGGTCTCTAGAGAGTTTATAATGAAGAGCAACAACTCACCTTATGCCAGGTTTGCCATGAGGTTGAGTTAGGCTTAACCACATCCTAAGAAGTCTGTGTTCTTGTATGAAATCAAATGGATTGGAAAGAAAGATGCATACATTTAATTACAAAGTTGAACTACTTTCTTAAATAAATCTGCAGCTTGCTTGATTTCACAAGGAAGTAAGTAACATGAGCTTCTTCTGCACTCTTGAACTCTCTCTTCTTCTTCACTTCACAGTTCATTTCAGTCTTTTCATTTTCCCACAATTTATAGTTTGTTTGTTCTTCCTTCGGCAGTTATATGTATCTTTCTCTTTCTTTTCTCTTAGTTGCATTTGGATACTCACATTTCTACTCTCCTATTCTTCTTAATTTTGAACCTGCCGTAAACCTTTCATAAGATATTTTTAAGAGACAATATCAATTAGGAATCCAGAGAGTAACATATTACCTTTGTTATGAAAATTAAGCTTTGAGTTAAGAAGGTTGTAATTAATCTAATTCAACTACTGTCTCACTGATAGGACAGAACATAGTATACTATGAGCTTTGAGTTCAGAACTTAGTATACTATGAGCGGCTGTCCTCACTGATTTCTACTACTGTCTTTTGTTTAAAAGTATAAGCAATATCAATCACTTCAAAAAGTTTTGCATAGAACCTTACCACTAGAATGTTCGATCCAACCTGCGGCCATGTCTCCGGTTACCGATTGGACCAGTTCGAACCGAGTTTTAGAACACTATTAGCCCTATGACCCGTCCGATGGACGGGTTGGCTAACAATCTGTTAAAGAGACCTAAACATAAAAACAACAGTAAATAACAACATCAAACAAAATCTAAGTATTTTTTTTTACTAAACAAATTCTAAGTATTAGAAAGACATCACATTTAAAGACAAAAGTCACACATATTAGATCAAGTCATAACACAAAGAGCTTAAACTTGGAGCATAAACAACAGCCTAATCACACATATTAGATGAAGTCATAACACAATCAGTTTAAAGTTGTAAAATAAACAACAACCTAAAATAAGACTATTCATATTCATCAAATGTAACCATAAAAACTTAACCCATAATACCGTCTTACCGGTTCGAGGGATTATTCTCTAGAGTTGCGCGTAGAGGATACTCAGTTTATACCAAAAATATGTACACATGAAAATTTAACTCATAATTAAAGAGAAAAGAAGACACCATAATTAAAAAGTGAAACACGTGCGTAGGTCTCATGCAAAGATTGATTTAAAAGTAAATATCAATTTAATTATGCTTCTATATACTTCTTGATGCGAAATTATCTAAATAAAGAAGAAAATACTAATTTGGACATGTAATTTTTTTCAAGATTCTAAAGTACCCCAAAACACACTGCCTGCAATCACACTTTATGTATTTTGCCATCAAATAGATTATTGACGAACGAAGTATTTCAATAGTTAAAAAAATTTCTGAATACTAAAGTAACCCAAAACACACTGTCTAACATTTCACGTTACGTGTTTTGCTACAAAATAATCTTGTCCTCATCAAGTACACTAAAGCACACTATTTAGCATCCCACTTTAAAATATAAAAATATAAAACAAATGTAGATTAGTCATCGGTAAAACTCTGTTGGGAGGATATAATCACACACGCCGTGGACTATTTATAAAAATATATGTAGTAATTTTACTAATGCCACGTACTTTTACAGACTACTTATTTTCATATACATTAAAACTTAAATCGGAAATGACATGTAAACTTAGAGACTAATTTGGCGATTCACTCTTAAACAAATTTGGAGTTAGATAACTTCATTATTTAATTTTAGTATTGTCAAAAAAAACTTCATTATTTAATTTTAGTAAATTAAGTGAGGATATTTAAAAAAAAAATTAAACAATCACGAACATTTTTTATAATAATTTTTTTTTTGCACCTCCTGGCCTAGGGCCCTAGGTCTGCCACTGATTGGAGGTCTTTTTATATTTTGTTGGTCACATAAACTTTCATGATATTCATTGGCCCATGTTTCTTAGAACCCCCTAGCTACTCACTAGAACCCTCTTTGCCCTATGAAAAGTCTAAAATACCCTCACTAAAAATAGAAAAATCCAAACTCAACTCTCACTCTCATCCCATACACCCCCTAAACTTCTAAACACTCATTACTCTCATTCTCATCACTCACTCACACTCCACACCCTTACCTCAATCTATCTAACATCTCAAGCTGAAATCTACCTCCATTTAGTATCAACATTAAGGTATGTAGCTCAATCTATCGATTTTTAGTTTTATTTCGTGCATTCTAGTTGAATTACGTTTTTTTTTAAATCGCGCACGGTTTGGAACTGCAGAGGTCGAACACGCGCGACCAAGCGTGCGTCGAACCGGCTAAAATAAAAGGGCTCTATATTGAGTTTGTTTGGCCAAGCGTGCGCCGAACGGGTGCGGATTTCTGTTATCTGAACCTACCTGATACACAAAATCTGCAAAATTTATGGTTTTTAACTAGTTTGTGTGATTTTTTCCCAACTTTGTAGGTTTGAAGATGGATGAAACTGGCCCCCTAGTTTCTGGTTTTTAACTAGTTCCCACGATTGTTTCCTGGTATCGTGCTCTTCCATTTTCTGTTTATCCATTTCTGATTGCACTAATCAAGACTGGACCGGTCTTCCACATTGTTCATGGGTAACCATTTGTTACGCCGATTATGAAGAGAGGCTACCCAATGACAAGAACAATTATGCCATGGACAAATTGTCGGAAAGAGATAGCAAAGGACTGGCCCAAGCAACATACAGGACCTTTGCAATAATATAAAGCTTTAAACCCTATTCACATGCTCCTCAAACTGTTGATTTGAGCAAAGATTGATTTTGATGTATTTTTTGAATTTATTTGTCAATTTAATGATTTCGTTGTGTATAAGACAATTGCATTAAACAATATCATGTTTTGTTGATCCAATTGAGTGATTTAGTTTGATTCTAGTAGTTATTTTAGTGGTGAAATTACAAGTTTTTTCAAAAAAAATTGTTGCACAGGTTGTTGTCCAGAAACTTACTATTTCTGTCAAGTATCAGGACGGTTCGGCCCTCACAGAGTCGAACAGGTTCGCATTTCATACAACCGAACAATACAAAACGTAGAATTCGATGGACATTCAATCGACCGTCTATTTTTCATTGTTCAATGGAGGTTCAGTCGAACCTGTTCGTTTAGCTATGCGCCGAACAGTCCTTTTTTGTAAGTCACATGCTTTTCACGTGAGGGCAATTTGGGATTAAACCTAATTTGGGGGTGTCTAGTGAGTAGAGGGGGGGGGCTGTACGAAGCATGGGCCTATTCATTAATAAACAGTGAAGCCCAAAAATCGAATACAAGATATAAACTAGTTGCAACCCACAACAGGACCTACGTGGATCCAAAGCCACAAACCCAATACACCCTCAAGTAAAACTGATCCGGTTACAAACCAAACAAAAATACCAATACTTACGCCGATAAGGCAACACAATAATTTCACCCTCATTCATAACACCAACCATTAACCCTAAATGGGAAAAATCATTGAACCTCATCTGATCCCTCTTTAGTTACGCACGCAAGGCGATCTCCCTTCAACAAAAGCAACCAAAAAAGGTGGAGGATCCACCACCCAATTCCTATTGAGAAAATTCTTCGACGCCAACTTAGCTACAAGATCAGCGACTCAGCTTCCTTCTCGATTCACCCAAAGGAAGCCCACCGAGTTGAATTATCTTGCCATTTCTGCAATATCCTTGATGATACACTCTAATTATCTCCTTGTTTTTTTTCCCTCGACAGGTTTCAACTAGATCCAGACAATCAAACTCAAAAAGGACATCATGAGCTTCAAGAGAGACTGCGAGCGAGGCAACTTCACGAAGAGCGATGGCTACACAACAGCAAAGGCTGAATATGTATAGATCTTCGAGGTAGTACCCGTTTTCACCCTTCCAAACTTATCTCTGCAGATTGTACTTGTGGTTCCTTTGCCTGAGCTCAGATCAAACTGAGCGTCAACATTAAACTTGAGTTTGTTTGCCCGAGGGGATCTGCATTTAGCAATGGAGCTACCTGAGGTGGGGTTAGGGAAAGTACTTTGGGTAGCAATAGGTTTCTGTTGACTAATTTCTTGAATAGATCTTTTCACCATTTGAATAACAAAAAAAGGATTAGGTTTTTGATCATCAAAAGCCATTAAGTTTCTAGCTTTCCAGAAATTCCATAGGGTAATCAGGACAATTTCACAATTATCATGAGAGTTCACAAGGTTAGAATTAGCCGGATCCAGGAATTGGTCAAGCCACTTTACCATACTTGTAGTATTATTAATGGTTGGAACAGAGCAAATTTGAATACTGAACCATATAGGGGAAGTCCAGGGACAAAAGTGAAATAGGTGTTTGATTGTTTCCTCAGCACCCTTGCACACTGGATAAATATGTTTTTGATCCCTATAAAATTTGTAAATTTTGTCTTAGATAAAAAATTTCACTCACTTTTAGTTCCGATATTTCCCTCCATCAGTACTTTTATCTCTCATGACTTTTAATAGGGTTTTTTTACACATACTTTTAATAGCTTTTAGAAGCGCAATAAAAGATCCAAAAAGTGCTATTAAAATCATGAGGAACTGTAAACATTATCGGAGGAAAATACGGAGACTAAAAGTCAGTGAAAACTTTTATAGTGTTATAAAATAAACTCAAATAGAGCTAGAACAAGAACATAAGATGAGAGAAATATAGAACTATTATTGTATTGTACTCTTCAAGGTATGAACTACAATGTCATATGAGTCCTATTATAGGCTCAAGTTGTGTAACCTATGATTTGCATTTAACCTATACAATGATGAGAAATAAAGAATAATGCCTAGCAGTTACAATTGCACTAGACATCCACTTTATTCACAATACTCCCCCTTGGATGTCTATTAAGGATATGCCTCATTAAAAAATTTACTGAGAAAAAACCCAGAGGAAAAAAATCTCAGTGAAGGAAAAAGAGTACAACATCATTTCCTTGAGGGTTGCCTCGTTAAAAACCGTAACAGGAAAACCCATTGGAACAAAAACGTGGTGAAGGGAAAAAGAGTGTAGAACATATTTATTTCTCCCCCTCATGCATGTAATAATCTCTAAGATGACGAAGACCAATCTTCCTTGTTAACTGATCAAAAGCTTTGCTTGGCAATGACTTTGTCAGAAGATCTACTAAATTTTCGCAGGAGCGAAGTTGTTGGATGTTAATAGCACCGCTCTTTTGAAGATCATGAGTGAAGAAGAACTTTGGTAAAATATGATTTGTTCTATCTCCTTTAACATACCCTTATTTCAATTGAGCAATGCATGCGGAATTATCTTCATACATAGTTATTACGATCTTTTTCTCAGAAGACAAACCACAGGTTTCTTGTATATGTTGAATTACTAACCTTAACTGCGGATGTTGGCAAGCCTTTCTTGAAGGCGGCTAGCACATCTGCAGCTAGCCGAACGAATAGTGATTCCACTCAGCCTCCCACCACCAGGCTTGATATGCTTTCAGATCATAGTTCGCCTGTCAACTCTTTGGAGGATGCTCATTCTTCTTCTACACAACCCACGACTCAGCTAGATGCCCCCTCTTCTAACGCTGTGGAGGTTCCTGACATGAGAATTTCAGGGACTAAGTGGGGAGATGTCTCAGATGATGAGGTTGCACCTGCTGTCTCCGAACAAGTTGCTACATCGAACCCAGTAGTTGAATCTGACATGAATATTTTAAGAAAGCTCTGGGATGGATCTTCAGATGGTGTTGGTGATCCTGTGACTTCTAACTCGCATGGAATAGCTGCGTCTGTACCAATTGGTCGTTTGTCCAAGTCTCAAATGAAGAAATTCAGACAACAACGACACCAGTTGGTTGTTGGTTACAATACTCGCTCAAGAGCTAATTCTGTCTCTGAATCCTTTTAATATGGCTTGTTTATAGCTTGTATAGTTAGCTTGAGTATCTTCTATCTTCTATTAGTTAGAGTTGTTATAGTCTAACCTGTAGGCTAGAGTGTTTTGGGGTCATATTAGGTCCTTTCTACTATGGTTTTATTTTCTTTGATGGCAAGGGTTTCAGCCTAGTCCCCCCTTCGCCTTCTCTGTCTTTCTTTTTTCTTTTTTTTAATAAATTCGGGCAATTTGCCAATTTGTCTAAAAAAAACCAAACGCATTATCGACTTGCTTTATGTAGTGCTAAATTTTCTGCATGGTTAGCTGATGTTGTTGTTATGGTCTGTTTAACAGACCTCCATGAAATGGTTGTATCACCACATATAAACAGATAGTCTGTTTGTGATCTACCATTATGAGGGTCAGATGAATAACCTGCATCTGCATAACCAGTTAAATCTAACTTTGATTTATTTGAATAAAACAAACCCATATCCATTGTACCTCTAAGGTAAAGAAGTACATGCTTGACTCTGTTCCAATGTCTTCGTGTAGGTGAAGAACTATATCTTGCTAATAAATTAACAGCAAATGATATATCAGGACGTGTATAATTAGCATGGTACATTAGTGCGCCAATTGCACTAAGATATGGTACTTCAGGACCAAGTAGTTCCTCATCTTTTTCTCAAGGTCTAAATGGATCATTATTCACATCTAGTGATCTTATAACCATTGGTGTACACGATGGATGTGATTTGTCCATGTAAAACTGTTTTAGTACTTTAGTTATATAAGTTTCCTGATGTACAAGAATTCCATTCCTTACATGTTCAATTTGTAATTCCGAACAAAATTTTATCTTTCATAAGTCCTTCATCTCGAACTCTTTCATTAAGCAATCTATAGCTTTTGGAAGCTCTTCTGGAGTTCCAATAATATTTAAGTCATCAACATAAACAACAATTATCGCAAATTCTTTACCAGATCTTTTCATAAAAATACATAGACATATGGGGTCATTTTTATATACTTCCTTTAACAAATATTCACTGAGACGATTATACCACATGCATTTAGATTGTTTAAGTCCATAGAGAGACTTATTCAACTTGATCGAATAATCTTCTCGAGAGCCTGAATTAATGTTTGTCTTAGGAAGATGAAATCCTCCAGGGAGTTTCATATAAATTTCACTATCAAGTGAACCATACAAATATGTTGTAACAACATCTATCATGTGAAAATTTAGCCCCTCTCGTGCTACTAGACTAATCAAGTATTGAAAAGTACTTGCAACCACTATAGGTGAATAAGTTTCTTCAAAATCGATGCCAGGTCTTTGTGAAAATCCTTGAGCAACAAGTCGAGCTTTGTATCTCACAATTTCACCATTTTCATTTTGTTTTCATACAAAAACCCACTCATATCCAACTAGCTTCACACCTTCAGGTGTTCGGACACCTTCAGGTGTTCGAACTACAGGTCCAAAAACGTTTCTCTTACAAAGTGAGTATAATTTCGCTTCAATTGCATCTTTCCACTTTGTCCAGTCATTTCTTTGTCGACAATCATCGATGGACTTTGGTATATATAGCAACTGGTATATATGATTTAGTCACTCTTTTAGGATCAGTGAGTGCATCTGGTAATTTGTTTGCTAGATTTTGCAAATGAACTATCATTTGAACTTCAAGTTCACATTGTTTTGTACGAGGATCAATATGAGAAAGTGATAATTCATTCCAACGAGTTTCCTTGTCCAGTTGCTTATTTTCTCCCCCTAATATTGGGAAAACTGATTCATCAAAGTGACAATCAACGAACCTAGCTGTGAATTAATATCCTGGTGATGGTTCGAGATATTTTATTATAGATGGAGATTCATATACAACATATATTCTCAATCTTCTTTGGGGACCCATTTGTGTGTGTTTTGGTGGAGGGATTGGAACATATACTCCACATTAAAAAATTCTTTTATGGGAAATATTAGGCTCTTTACCAAAAAACCAATTGTAAGGGAGAATAAATGCGACGATTTGTTGGCCCGATGCGAACTAATGTTGCAGCATGCAATATTACATGTCCCCAAGAAGAAATTCGAATATTGATTTCATGAGTATTGGTCTTGCAATCAACTTTAGACTTTAATGAAGGACTCTGCAAGCCCATTTTGTGTATGAACATGTGCTACAGGATGTTCAACATCAATTCCAAACAGAAATAAAATACTCATTGAATGTCTGAGATGTAAATTCAGCAGCATTATCAAGGTGTATTTGCTTAATTGGGTAGTCAGGAAAATGAACTCTTAATTGAATTAGTTGAGCAAGCAATCTCGCAAACGCCTGATTGCGAGTTGATAACAAATAGACATGTGACCATCTAGTCGATGCATCGATTAAAACCATAAAATATGTAAATAGTCCACACGGTGGGTGTATTGTCCCACAGATATCACCTTGTATCCGTTCTAAAAATGCAAGAGATTCACCCTCAATTTTTGTTAGTGATGGTGTAATTATCAACTTTCCTTGGGAACATACGGTACATGAGAAATTATTGGATTGAAGAATCTCCCGGCTCTTCAATGGATGTCCACATGAATTTTCATTTATTTTTCGCATCATAATAGAACCGATAGGACCCAACCGTTCATGCCAAATGAGAAACTTGTTGTGATTTGTAAACTTCTGGTTTACAATAGAATGTGTTTCAATTGAACTAATAAAAGTGTAGTACAAACCATTTGAAAATGTTGGTAATTTATCCAATATACTTATTTCTCATGTGGTATATCTCGTGATATAGATATATTCGATATCTTCTTCATTTTTCAATATGGTAACCATTTAAGCGAATATCTTTGAAACTTAATAAGTTTCTGCGAGACTTCGGAGAATATAGTGTCATATCAATGTGTAATTTTGTTCCTTCAGGTAACAATACACTAGCTCTCCCGAAACCTTCAATTATTTTTATAGTATCAAATATAATACTAACATTGGTTTTTTGCATTACTACGTAAGAAAAATAATTCCTGTCCTTGAGAATCGTGTGGGTTATTTCACTACCAGCGAGACACATATCTCCATTATTGTTGCTAGTGACAATATTCATTCAGGCTTTCAAAAGAAAATAAAAATAAATAAGTAACAAGAATAATAATAATTTTGGAAGGATATAAACATTATAACTAAAAATTTTATTACATGAAAAGCTAAAAGAAACAGACCAAAACATAAACTTTAACATCATTTAAACTTAAGGAATTTCAAACCAAGCAAATAAAAACGTAATATTTTTTTTTGGTCAAAAAAAACGTAATATTAAAATGGAAAGAAACTATTTTTTAAGGACCCCAACTCCAATAAGGTGATCAATACTCCCAGTGGCATGCCCAGGACCCTTGGCTAGGGGGTACAAATTTTTTCGAACACTCATCGCTAAAAATATAAAAAAAATAAGACTTTTACAGGTTCACAACTTGTGTTGACCTAGACCAACACAAACTAAATAGCACTAACAAGTTCCTAAATACAAATTAAATAGCACTAAGAGAACCAACATATTCACAAAATACAGATTCTAAATAGCATTAGAGTGATGCAAAACCAAGAACTTTGGTGCAAAACTAAGACTTGGGTGCAAAAAATATTTTTCAGGGGGTACACAACCATTTTTTCCTAAGGCATTGGTGCATTTTATTTTTCAGGGGGTTCCGTTGAACCCCTTGAAATAACCTAGGTCCGCCACTGAATATTCCCATCTGGATCAACAAAGAAATCAACAACATATAAGTGAGTAACATCTATAGGACTATAATCAAAATCATCATCTTCATAAGCAAAATGCGTCTCTATCTTTTTCCCTTTATTTTTTTTTGTGATTCTTGGTAAAGATCAACAAGATGTTTTGGTGTACGACAGGTACGTGACCTATGACTTTTTCCCCACAACAGTAGCAATTGTTTTCATCTTGTTTGCTATTTGCCCACTTTTTTCCTTTTCACTATTTTCCCACTTCTGGTGGGAAAATGTGTTCTTGGGAATTCTGCTACGGCCATGCCCACGACCACAGATAAAACCACGACCACAAGCTTGCCCATCAGTATATTGATCGTGTTTTGCTACATTCGCTTCATGAAATGGAGCAGTACCAGATGGACGAGCCTCATGATTTTTCATTAAAAGCTCATTATTTTGTTCAGCCACGAGACTACAAAAAATTAGTTCAAAATATTTCTTAAATCCCTTTTCTCTATATTGCTGCAGGAGCACATTAGATACATTAAAAGTAGAGAAAGTTTTTACTAACATATTTTCATCAATGGCCTTTTCTCCACATAACTTCCAAGATGAGGGAGCAAATCAAATATCTCACTAGTGAACCATTAAATATGACCATAGGATGTAATATACAAATTAATCAACGATTGAGACTTAATATCAGTTGATTCAATCTTAACAACTCAGCATTTTACACAATATCTTACGGTCAATTTTAGTCCTCACCCTAGAAGTACCCTATAAAATATTATAAAAATTTAAAAGTAAATTAAATCTCTCTTATCAACCAATCTTAAAATCAAATTAAATCTCTCCACTCTTTTTCCCTCCATTAAAATTCATTCCTACCCATATTTGAACCCAAATATCTCACGCCCTTACAAATGAAGGAAGAAAACAAAAAAGAAGAAACTTCTTTTGAAAGAAAATAAACTAATAAGCATGGTGGTAAAACGAAATCGGAAATGAGCAAAAATCAACATCATAAAGTAGCGCCGTCTGTGGGAATCGAACCCACGACCACGTGGTTAAAAGCCACGCGCTCTACCAGCTGAGCTAAGACGGCTTGTGTCTATTGGTTTGTCGTTTAAAATTATAACTCATAAACGGCTCTCCTGAAGTCTGAACTGAACTTGAAGCACTTGTGCAAGAAAAAGCCACTCGGAAATTGCAGACCCCGATCAATTGTTGGTGGCGGTGCTATGGCGGAAACTTCCGATTCTCCACCGGAACAAAACCCGCAACCGCAGATAACAGAATCCACTTCAGAGTTCGACCACAAAACAATGCGAACCACAAAACCCGGCGTCAAACGCCTCACCATGAGTGTCACCGTCCTCATCTCTTTCATCATAGGTTTCTCTGTCTCTCTCTCTCTCTCTCTCAATCTCTCACATTCTGCACTTCAAAGTCTTTTTTTTCACTCCTTTCTTTTCTCTTCACAGGTTTTCCACTTATCTGGAAATCAATTGAAATCTACCGCGCTCCTCTCCCCTTCGACAGAATCGACTCATTTTCCTCGCAAATTGAATCGAATCCCTTGCTATTCCCGTGTCGTTTTCGAGCTATCTTCGTCGGCTTCGATTTTAGGGTTTCTAATGGCGAGGTCGGAGAAGCCATTCGGAGAAAAATGTCCGAGCTCAGTCCCGGCGCCTCGCGCTGTGGCTGCGGTGGTAACTACTCTGTATCGGCAGTTTTAGATTATGCCGCAGATTGTGCGAGAGGAGGAAACTCGGAAGCTTTGTGTGCGGAAGTTAATGCTGTTGATTTTGGCGGGAAATTGAGGGGCAGTGATGAAGAGGCAGATGAATTGGTGAATAGTTTGGTGAATGTGTATGGAGAAGAGAAGGTGTATAGTGTTGTGGTGGTGAATGATGAGGAAGAGGTGAGGGCTGTGGTTGGGAAGTATAGGCATGGGTGGATTTTGGGACGGGTTTCGGAGGAGGAGGCAGTGCTGCGTGTTGCTGAGATCTTTGCTGAGGTGTTTGTTAATGGTGGGAACGAAGAGGGTTCGATTCGCGGCGAGTTTATGCCTGTTGGTTCTGATGGGAGGATTGTTCTTTCTTTCAGTTTGCTTAATGCAGATCCACGAGATTGGATTTATGATTGGTATGATTGAAATTTGAGATACAATTTCATTGAATTGTTGTTCTGAACCAAGTTGAGGACGAGTTTAACTGATGCCAGATTTTGGCAATCTACAGTTGGGTGAAGCAGAGGTCAATTGCATTGAACTCTGCTTCCCTTGTTTCTGTGTCATGTATGGTATGTTAGCTTAGTTACCTTTTTGAAGTCTGTGTGATGATCTTATTCTAGGGATTTTTGTGGAATTGATGAGGTTTTGTTGCAACCTGTCATTGAAGCTTTGCAACCTATAGCCAACATCACTGTTGAAAGCCAGGTGAAGTCTTGTAAATGTTACATTTGCAAGATTCATTGTATGCTGTGGGTTTAAGTGATTTTATTGTTCCTTCTAATTGGCAGGTTTTGTACCACACCCCAAAGTCTTCGTTTTCTTACTGGGATGACAAGCATGGAAGCCACATATTTAGTACCAAGGATCTTCCTTTCTTTGTATGATCTATGGCTTTTCGTTATGATTTATATTTACAGCGTATTTTTGTACAGAATTACTGTGTACTAGTTCGAATTCGTGACTCTGCAAACTTATATCAGTTGGATGGATGTTGTAATTTCCACCCAAAGCACTTGACATGTTAGCACAATGTCTAGCCTATGAAACGATGGTGTTTTAATTGATCAGAAATTTCTTTATCTTTTGAGTTATTTAGGTCTCTCTTCTAGATTTGGTTCAAGTTATGTGTGTCCTTTATAGTTGTTTATGTGAAACCTGCTGTGCTGTCTTTTTCTTTTCCTTTTCATATTTCATCTGATGTCTCTTGACCGAGATACTTTAATAATATTTTTTTGACATGAATGTTTCTATATTAAACAGGTTAATTCCAATGAGTGGCATTTAGATACTTCAGTTGCAGCGGGTGGGAGGTCAAAAGTATTACAACTTGTGGTGTATATTACCTCAACTCAATCCAAAATTTACTTAAATTTTGTTAATTTAAGCAGAGATTCAATTTACATTTTTTAGCCTCAGATTATAATAGTTATAAGTGGTCCTGTGTTTGTCATGGTATGGCTTACCCGGTGCACGTCATAGGTTGTGTCCCTCTTGTTGAATCACACCCAACATCGCCATAAGGGTTCTACTGCGTACCCTAGGCTAAATGATTTGGATCCATCTAAATATGTGATTCTGCAGGCACACACCTGGTACACATGGTGATGTTGGATGTGATTCTGCACGAGGGATGATGAGCCTATGAGGTGCACCAAGATAGTCATACCTTGACATACATGGGAGCAGAGGTGCTTCAGATTATATACCTGCTGCATCCAAGGATCACACTATCGTGATTACTTTCCTAATCAAAAGATAGGAGAGCACCCCTTCTCCCGAAGTTACAGGGTCATTTTGCCGAGTTCCTTCGACATGGTTCTCTCAAGCTCCCTAGTATACTCTACTTGTTCACCTGTGTCGGTTTGGGGTACGGTCAGTTCACCGGGAGGATCGCCCTCCCAATTCGAAGTTTTTTCCTGGAAGTTTCAACCTTGTTGACTATGACAACAGTCGCGACTATAAACAGACTCACTTCTTCGGAACCTGCTCTTTCTTCTAGGATCTGTTTGATGGACTTCTTATTCTTGTTTGTTCTGCCTCTGTTAATCTGCCCCAAACACAGTCGTCATCGCGGATGTCCCACCTACCACTTGTATTTTGTGTTCCCTTATTGCCATCAGCGTTGTATTAGGAAGATGACTGCTTAGAGACTAGGATTTGGAGTCTGTTTTGTAAGTTGGTGGTAGTAGTCATTGTAGGAGGAGCTTTTTGTAAAATAGGTATCGTATCATTCTTGGGATGAGACGCCCTCGTCCTGTTAAGTCCAAACCCCAAGTGATTAACCCGAATTGTACTATTAGGCGATAAAATCTATAATTGAATTATAGGATAAAAATGATAATAACTAATACGAGTGGTATGTGAATATGTACACTCTGAAACCCATCCATTGGGCCCACGATATATACAAGTGTGATAGAGAGACACGGTAATACATATATGTATGTTCATCCAAAGGATTTTAGAAATAGGCTTTGATTCTCTGACTATACACTATATTCAATACCAACCAAAGTAGAGAGACTGGTCACTTCGGATGAGTATCCTCAGCAACACATTGAACTGATGACAGTACGTCCACAAGATCTGTAGTGATGCCCTTGCCAACACCTGCCTCTACTTGATCTAAACTGTCATTTAAAATACAAACATAGAAAACAATAGGGATATAAGAAACTTGATACAAGACCATAAAATGGGAAGGTAGGCATAGAATGCTTACAAGAATAGCACACATCCAAGAATAGGACAACCACACACACACACACTCACATCATACTGGGATTTGGCCGCCAAACTTATTCTTACAAAATTGGCTTATAATGTGAAGGGTGCCTTTGCTTATAAGCTCTTGGGAGGCTTTGCCTCTTGTCAATGTGGGGCTTAGGTTTTTCACATTACATTTCTCACGTCTAGCACCATTGGGCTTTGTACGTGTATAACGTGGTAGGTGGCCCAACAAGGATCTCGGATAGGCTTTGCATCAGATTAGGTTTCTAGGCCTAACTCATCCTTAAAAAACTGGCTAGTAAGGTGAGGGGTGCATTGCTTATAAACTCTCGTGAGGCCTAACCTAACCTCTGGTAAATGAGGAACTTGAATTTTTCCAATACACCATCCATCTTCCAAATCGATTGGTGTCAGTATACCTAATTTCCATGTATGTTATTTAATTTATTTTTTGTGATTTCACACCTAAGCTATCAAATGAAATAACTAAGCTTGATTTCAACCTATTAATTATGTCATGCTGAATTCGAAGCTTACACTTTAAGATTCCTTGTCTATTATGTCAGATATATACCATCTGTGAAGGAGTGTCCTCTTCAACTGGAGCTTCCAAATGGGGAGGTTTCTAAGACTAATGGCTTTATATCTCCAGTTATTTGCCTCACCTTCAAAATTTCTTTGCTTATTCTTTTCTTATACGATTGCTATAATGGTTAACATTATGAAGAGCCTATTGTGGATATTGCAGATGTGGGGAGGTGTTGTTGTATGGAATCCCCAAAGCTGTATAAAGGACTTGGAAAGTAAGGGTCCGGTCAGACATATGATTTCTCCCCAGGTTTTTCCCTTGCCCATTAATAGGCACTGTTTTCTGTGATGCTTACTGTAGCCAATAGTTGCTTCTCATTGTATACTTGTAAAGCAATCCAGTGCTGTGAAACTTTTTGTTGGATGTATCATGAATGTCACTTTTGACCAAGATTTAGTCTAAACCGACAATTGATAAATTTATATTCTGAGGCATTTCATTTCAGTAACTTTTTAAAAGCTTTATTCTTTTTTTTTGTTTAAATAAATAATATAATGCCAGTTCCTTCTGCTGTTATACATACGATCCCACTGTTGTTGATTTCATTAATTCTCGTGCTGAGCACTGTAGCATACATATACTGAAACAGGACCTCCAGAGGCTTTTTGAAGTTCTCATTGGGCAGTTACGGCAACTATTTGGTCTGAAGTCAGATAACCTCTATGTTGGTGAGTCAGGCACATCCATTCTCCTAGGGAGTGAAAGAGGTTTCACAGAATGGTAAGGATAACAGTCCCTATTAAGATAATTTTGGAAGCTTGATGCTGACTGCATATGTTTACATATTACATATGTCATGACCGGGAAAATAATTTTGAATTAAACGCTTCTGTCATTGATTGTGTATTCTTCAAATTTCACTTTGAGTTGGTCCTGAATAATAAAAAAACTTAAGGCTCACTTTAGAAAGGTTCGGAGAAGAATCAAGGTATAAGCTTGACTGGAATGCTACTATTATGTCGAAGCAATTTGCAGTACCTTTCCTTCATGGAAGATGTTTTTCTGAGTCATACCTTTTTTATTTTCTGCTGTTGAGAACATTTGCCAATACCCTTAGTGTGTGTTTGGATGAGGTACTTTTTGAGAGTATTGTAATTTTTAGGGGGAATTGAAAAATTTTAGTTCAAAATTTTGAACTAAATTTTTTCAATTCCCCTCAAAAATTACATTACTGTCAGAAAACACTCTATCCAAACATACCTTTAATGAAATTATTTTTCTTTGACTGTTGTACCGAAATAAAAGGAAAGTTTTCTGGAATATTTGTTTGCACTAAATATACAAACTTTTAGACCATTGTTTCCCTGTTTGTTACCAATAAAACCTTTAGACCATTGTGGGTTGAAGCCATTGAAGTTTCTCCTTTTCTCTTCTTGGTATGGTTACTCATTTTGTCTTGTTTAATAACAAAAAAACTGCAAAATTAATTCTAGTGGGATGATTTTGTGCAGGGAATTGGATGTTTTGTCACGGAACCATATTTGCTTTAATCTCCTTTCATGTGCCACAACACTTGGATCTCTTTCTAGATTGGTATGTTTGTCAAAGCCGCTTCAATTGATTCTTATTTTTTTTAGGGGATATTTCAAACTTCCATTTGTTGTAGGTACAATCATTGCCAAGGATGATTATCATGGATGAAATTGGAAAGCAGGTAATCTTTTTGGACTAGATGTTTCCTTTTATTAATGAACTTGTATGGGACGATAGTCACGAACTCACGATACTATTAACAATAACTATGACGTAACCTATTAACTGATAGGTGCTGTGTTGTGGTGCATATATATTACTATTTAATATTGTAGGTAGAGTAATGCATTTTCCCTTTGTCTTTTCGGTGCAGAGGTTTGAAGTTTATGATATTTAGTTTTGGATTTTAGTCAGAAACACTATTTAATACTTATAGTTGTATAATAACTCGGTTGTATACAATTAATTCTTCCTGATTAGTCGATCTAAAACATTATCTGTCCTGATCCTTTGTTTCTAAAACATGCTCTGAAATCCCTCGCTTTCCTTGATATTGTTGCCTTTGAGCAGGTGAAATTTTCTCTGGAGGCTGCAAAATCAGCTCTAAGTAATGCATCTATTGGAATGTATGATACTTCAGCTGGTATGCATTTTCTGAGACGTTATTCCAAAGTTTGTTAGTTACTTGATGAAGATTTGTAGGCTATTACTGAAATGTTGTGTTTCTTTTCTTGTCAGTATCATCAAGGCAATCAAGATCTCTTGCAGAGGATGCCTTTTTTCATCCTTCAATTATGTCCATCAGCTATTATTCGGTGGAGCATTCTTTTGCCATCTATTCGGTCTGTCCTTTAACTCTTCTCTCTGCCATAAATACAACAGTTTATGTTTTGGCTTATGTGGATGGATAACTTGGTCTTTGGGTGATTCCATCATATTCACCAGATTATCTTTACATTTCGGCATTCATAATTAGGGAATGCAGATTATGCATATATCTTCTATGAAAACAAAATAGGGAAATGAATATTAAGGAATTGGAAGAACCCAGTGCCCATAAAAGATGCCATAGATGGAAGCTTGGATGAATTTTCTCTCGCTTTTTAATTGGCCTTTTGTTTTTCTTAATGTAAATCTTAATTGTTTTATATATTTTTTGCCAACCACAAGTTTTCTTGTTACAGCCTTATGGTCCCTCTTAACACTGACATTTTACACGACAACAAGAAGTTGATGAGAATTTACTAGTTATGATCCACAATTTTTTTTAAGCTGCAATGTTTACTGATTCTCATGTCTCTTTTCCTTCTACCGTTGTTGCAGCCCTTTTTTCTACCAGTTTTAATGCACATTGTCGTAGCTGCTTTCAGAGAATGGAAAAGATTCAAGCAAGAAAATAGGAAGTACTTGACATGGAAGGCCAAAGCAAAAGCTACATCTTAATTATTGACCAAAGTTGACAGGAGATAAAATAGTTTCCAGGTAGTTGAGTTCTAGTGTGTCCTTCCTTTCCTTCCCAATGCTTGGTTCATTGTGAATTTAGTTGAAAATTGTCAGTAGTGTTGACACGGTTCTTAGGGACAACTGTTGTACTTGAAACATGACAATGTTGACATGGCAGCTCTTGGTTGTACCATAGTTATGAGTAAATTAAATTGAGGGAAAGAAATGCATTTTACAATTATGTTAGAGAAATGTTAGCATCAAACTCTTTAACATATTTTTTTATATTGGTTTGAGTCCACCAAATTACTCGCACGATTTAGTGAAATTTATTTGTCAACCAATAAGAGTCTGTTAGGAATTGAGTACTAGAAAGAGTTTTGCTAGTACTCTTAATTTATAGTCATTGGAAATGCTTATTGCATAATCTATGAATTTATCTATTCAGTCTCCTCAGCTTCCCGCTACTAAAGCCTCGCTGAAAATAACACCATTGGCCAGATTTGGTTGAGTGTGACCGTATTTGCATATTTTGTCAACCATGCTGTGATTCATTCATGACGGGCAGAGCCCAAAGACTTACATCAAGTGCTTATTACCAACCCACATTAGGGTTATCCACTATTGAGGCGTAGTACAAGATTGTCCCAACTAGATAATACATGAAACACGTAAATTGCTCCTGACTAAACAAGTGCATAATAGCAACCCACACATAAGGGTGCGTAGTACAAAATTGTCGCAACTCTTAGATAATACTTGAAACACATGAATTGCTCCTCATTAAACAAACTACTTAACTATAAGCCTATTTTAACTCCCCTCCAAAAGTGGGAGATTTGGAGGGGAGATAATATTTGTGTAATGTTTGGACTTAAATACCCTTTTATTTAATGTGACTTTAAACATTATAAAGGTGAAAATGTAATTTTATATTTTCTCTTCATTAAAATCCCTCTTCTCCTACTTAAAATCTCTTCCCCTCCCCCTCTTTCTAAATCATATTTTTAACACATTGTTAGAACCAAAAGTGAGTTGTCTAAATTCCAGCAACCATGATTGCTCATCCTAAGTCGGGTCAGTTTCTTTAAATAGCCAAAATACTTGCCTAGAGAGTAGAGACAGTACTCTTCAATTTCCTGTCCACCAAGATAACAACAGTAAATAAAATCAAGAAGTCTAAAAACAGCTTTGCCAAATATATTGCCACACACCATTGCTCCAACTGCATTAAAAGAACCTTTTACTTGAGTCTTGTGTATAAAATATTACCATTTACCAAGCAAACATCTAATGCAGCTTACTTGTTCAGCAGTCAACATACATAAAATTTGGCAGAAGGGAGGCTACGAAATCATTAGGCCATACCTTGCAAGGATTTATCAAGGTTTTCTTCAACTCTTTGGAATGCAAAAATTATATCATGATTTCAGCCCTTCTATAGTAAAAATATTCTGCTTCTTAGGTTTAAAGAGCCAAAGTCAATATAGAATAGACCCCACCTCAGGGACATATCCTGCTAGCCGCAGCTGCTCATCTAGTTCAGTTAGCAACAAGTTAACTTGACCATAAGATGGGTGATATTTATCAGAAGCTGCAAATAGATGAATCTTCTTATCGATTTCAATCCAACTAGACCCCGGACATCTCTTTTCTACACCGAGATTCTTCATGGAAGTCCGGATCGTCGCAACCTCACTCCACCTATTCACTTCAGCAAACATATTAACAAGGAGACTGTAATGCCCACTGTTACTCGGCTCCAAAACCATCAAGTTCTGAACTGCAACATGAGCTATTTCCAAGTTTCTGTAAACCTTACACCCATTCAACAATGCCCCCCAAATAAAAGAATTGGGTTCAAAAACCATTCCTCTTATCATCTCCAAAGCTTCTTCAAGCAAACCACCTTTGCTCAATAAATCAACCATGCATCCATAATGCTCAACTCGAGGACTAATACAATAATCCTTAATCATACTCTCAAACCTACAACGACCCTCTTCTATAAACCCCGCATGAGTGCAAGCAGTTAACACACTAACAAACGTAACATCGCTCGCCTAATCCCTCTCCCCACCATTTCGTCGAACATCCTTATCGCTTCTTTTGCATGACCATGTGTAGCAAGCCCATCAATCATAGAATTCCAACAAAACAAATTCTTCTCTTGCAATTTATAAAACACCAAAAGTGACCTATCTATACTCCCACATTTAGCATACATATCAATCAAAGAAGAACCAATAAAAACATCAATACCAAACCCATTCACCATCAAATAAAAATGCACCTCTTTTCCTAAACCAAGTGCCCCCAAATGTGCACAAGCTGAAATCACAGTTGTTATAGTGACTTCATCAAGAACCATACTTTCCTTCACCATTTCATGAAAAAGTTCCACAACATCACTATATCTCTTGTTCCTAAAATAACAACTCATCAAAATTGTCCATGAAATAATATCTTTTATAGGCATTTCATTAAACAAGTACTCAACACGCTCAACATTCCCCAATCTCGCATACCCATCAATCAAAGCGTTCCAGGTGGCAGTATTTCTCTCAGGCATTTCATCAAACAGTTTACCTGCAGAATCCACATCACCATTCCTCACGTGCGCCGAAATCATAGTCGTCCAAGCAAACACATCTATTTCAGACATTTCATCGAAAACCTTCCTCGAATCACGCACAAAACCCAAAATCGAATAGAACTCAACCAGCGTAGTCTGAACAAACAGGTGCGAATTAAACCCGCGTTTCCACACGTGTCCATGAACGGCTTTCCCTGAAACCGAATCATTTAAAACCGTGCAGGCTTTAATCAAAGACGAGAAGGAATAACTGGAAGGAACGACGTCGTTTTTGAGCATTAGCGTGTAATAGAACAAAGCTTGGTGAACAAAACGGGAATGAACACAGGCTTTGATGAGTGCGTTGTAAACGAGAACGTTGGGGTTTTCCATAAGGGCAAAAGCGGAATTTGCGAGGTTTATGTGAGAAGAGATTGAAGATGCGGTTATGAATTGGTTCATAAGAAAACAGTCTTGGTTGGCGTTGGTTTTGATCATTGAGGCATAGATTGATTCTAGTCTTTTTCGACTTCGGCATTGTTTGATTTGACATAGGATTGTTTCTTTGAGAGTGTGTGTTTTGCGGTTTTGAAGAGTGTGTTTTGAAATTGAGAAATGTTTGGCTACTAACATAGCTTCACACGAAGATTTTACATCTTAAGCGTCTGGCCATTCTTGTAGTTTAACATCGTTTCAACGTTTCATCCTCCGCCGACGCATGGTCGTCCACATTCTCATCAATATTCAGGCCATCGGAAATGGATCATCTATCATTGAGGTTTCTAACTTTCTCTAACTTTAGGCAAAAATGAGGTAAAATGAGGGATAGTGGTTTCTCAGGAGTAATTCAAAATGGAGCATATAAGAGAAGTAGAAAAAACTTACCATATTTGAAGTGCATAGTGATTTATATAGTGTCGTAATTGGGCTGACTTGCAATTGGGTTCCTAGGCTGATTATTTGGCGATCCGGAACAACAACCTACAAGTGAATTGAGCTCACCTGTAAAAATTAAAACCCAAATCTTATGGTGAGTTGAGACGAGTGTATTAGTGAACCCGACTCACAGGGCGGAGCTAGCATAAATTTTACGGTGACGTTAAATATAAAAGTTTATGTATAGTTCTTGTCTCCCAAGTTTCTTTGATTGACGAGTTTGGTCATTTTAATTCGCTTTTGACAATATTGCTCTACTAATTTGGTAATTTTGTTTCTGTTATTTTTTTATTGGACTTTTGGTAACAAAAATCATAAATTTTAGTCACTCATTTTCTTAGTCACTTTTGAGTCAAGATTGGGAGGTGCATTTCCAGCATTCTTTTAGGGAGGCAAATTTTTGTCTAGATTTTTCCTCACGAAGTTTGGCGATACTTGTTGTTCTAGTAAGGTTCTTTTAGAGGTCTCTCCTATTGGGCTTCATGTGCATCTTAATGCTGATGCGTTAGGTGTTTCCCTTATTTGGCCTTAGCAGTGTTTTCTTTTTTCTCTTTTGTAAGAATGAAACAGTAGGAAATTTTGCAGACCACAAAAGAAGGATGAAATAGTAATAAGTAATAATAATAGTAACAGTTCATCATGATATAAATTCAATAGAGGAATGAATTCAACTACATTTCTTCGTGAAAAGTGGAACTCAACTTACCTAAACTTTATTATTCATGAAAAAAAAAGGATTTGGACTATAGATATATATTATTTTGGCATCAACTTAAGTAGCAATTCATAGAAACACAAAACATGATCTACGTTTCTAAGTTTCAAGCATAATCCTACAAAACTCTTGCATTTGATCCTGAGGTAAATTCACACAAACATTAAGACCCCCTTCATCTTTTCCTCCTTGCAAAAGCATAACCAAACCAGGCTTAACAGTAAGTGGAGTAGCACATTTCAATCTACCCCAAGCAAAATCTTGATTCTCTAATCCCAATCTCCACCAAGAAACCAAAGAGAAACTATCTTCATTACAAGGAACTCCACTATTCACTTCTAACCAATCTATATTTGATTTTATATACTCATCATCCAATCTCTCAATCCCTTCTTGCACTTTCCTTATGTGACAAACATCTTCTAATTCCATAAGCTCTTTAACACTTGCTCTTGCAAATCCAGGAACCAATGCATTTCCTGCAAATCCATCTTGAAGTTCAGGAACAATCCTTTTTCTTACATCCACTGGAAACAACATAGTTGATATTTTATCCTCTTGCATTTTTGTTGCAATGCTTCTTGCTTTCCATATTTTTGCTGCAACAACTTGAAATGTTGTTATGTTCTTTACATTATTGTTGTTGTTTTCTAGAGCTTTCTTTTTGTAACTAGCAATTATTTGTGGTGATAAATGAAGTACATGGATTTGATTTTCTTCAAGGGGTTTCTTAACATTGATGCTTTTTGTACTTCTTATAGAGAACAAGTTCTCTATGTCTCTAGATTTTGAATACTCAAAATGTGGATGAGTTATTTTTGGAGGGTTTCTTGCTCTCAGCAATGTTCTATCTGCATTAGGCCTTATGATTATGTCGTCGTCTCCGCGAGTTAGAGCAGCTAAGTTCATCTCGAAATCTCTAATTGCTATACCATCTAGTAAGCAATGGTTGTAGTGAGATGCAAGTGCCAAACTTCCACATCCAAATTGTGTTAGCTGTCATAAAATAACAAAATAGTTTCATCAATTTGAGGATGTTATCTTGGGACAATGTTACACAATCATATTTCATTTGTATAAATACTCATTGTGTTAGCAGTCGAACAGTGAACAACCTTGGGATTGTCCGATCTTGATCAGACGCTCCAGATCTTAAAGTCGGAATTTTTACTAAGGAAAAATCAAAAACAGTTCTCAAAATCTGGATTGTCCGATCTTAAAATCAGTGACTATATGTGTCTGTGTCGTGTTTGATGTTTGTGTCCGTATCAGTGCTTCATAGATGCTGCAATAGCATGCAATTCATTTGCAAAAGTGATTTAAAATCAAATTTATATATTTGTGACATGCTGCAATCTATGAAGCAATATGGAAGATCAAAAGTTAACATTAAAACCTGTAAGGAAGCAAGGGGAATTTCTTTCAAGTCACCATCTTCAAGCAAGAAAACAACTAATTCCCTTAACTCTGGATTAGGTGCAGAAATGGTACCAAATTCACTCAACTTTTTATCAGTTCTAGCAGCAGCAGCCACAATACCAGCATCATTACAATCGATTTCGAACCGATTATTCTCCTCGATACTCGGCACAAGTCGACCAGCCATAAAGTCATAATGCACAAGCATTTTTCTAAGTGCACTATAAAACTTATTACAAATCTCGGAGAAGGATATTTGATTACTTGGAGGATCAAAAAATGAGGCAGAATCTTGGTAAACAACAAGAGATAAGTCAATATTTGATAAGAACATTCGTTTACTTGGTGTTGGTTTCTCCGGAGTAATTACAACTTTTTCAACTAGTTCAATCCCACCCATTGTATGCAATTTTTTTTTGTTTTGTTTGAGTTTGTTCTAATACACAACCAAAGAAATTGTTAACCCCTTAGTATATATAAGTTTTTGAAGATGTTGACATATGACAATTTTTATAAAGCTATGAGCAACAAATTTATGGAGTACAGCAGTTTCTTAAGATTACTCGGAAGTTATTCTTAAGGTTACTGAATTTGCAAACAAAAACAGTCAGTTCATTAAATTTTTAGGGTATCTATCAATTTACTATGCATTATGAATTAAAGAAGTTTCAACTAATAGTTAAAATGTTATGTTTCATTTCATGTGATTATTATGATTGTTATAGTCACTACGCGTAATCAAAAAGAGATCATGCGCTTTAGTAGCGTTTATAAAAAAACGCTACCCATTTTAATAACACGTTACACCATTAGTAGCGTTTTAAAGTAAAACGCTACCCATTTAGGTAACACGCTAGACGGATCCCCTAGCGCTTTTACTCAAAACGCTAGCCAATTAGAAAACACGCTAGACGGATCCTAGCGCTTTTATTCAAAACGCTAGCCAATTAGAAAACACGCTAGATAGATCCCTAGCGTTTTTAGAAAGCGCTAGGTATTTAGAAAACACGCTAGACGGATCCTAGCGCTTTTATTCAAAATGCTAGCCAATTAGAAAACACGCTAGATAGATCCTAGCGTTTTTTATAAAACGCTAGGTATTTAGTAAACACTCTAGACAGATCCCTAGCGCTTTTATTCAAAACGCTAGGTATTTAGAAAACACGCTAGATAGATCCCTAGCGTTTTTTAGAAAACGCTAGGTATGGTTAAATAATTTTTTTTCGTTTCCCATTGAGCTACTTACCTCTCTCATTAACACTCTCTCACCCGTAAACGCAAAATCACTCACCCTAAACGCAAAACCCTAACACCCTAACGCAAATTAAGATCATCTCTCTCAACGAAAATCATCTCTCTCGGTGAACATCATCTTTCTCTCGCCTCTCACTCGGACACCATTGGTGAGTTTTTTTCATTCCTTTCTCTCTTCTTGTTAGATATTAATTGTGGGTTCTAGTTTAGAAATATATTAGTTTTGTCACTTGTGCACACTAGCTACTCTTTTTTTTTACCACTAGCCTCTTCTTGTTACACATAAATTAATTAAGTTCATTAATTATTTGGAACACTAGACTATGGTTCCTTTGTCTTGACCAAAGGACCGAGAATAGAAATAGAATATGAGATAGATATAGCTTGGGAAATTTTGTTTGTTTTTTTTATATGAATTGATTCTTCATTATATTCGAATTGCTTGATAATGTTAAAGTTCTCTTCTCAGGATTTTATTATAAATATTTGGAAATTATGGATAGAAATTGGATGTCTGCCAATCGTCTGTCCAAGGAGTATGCCGCTGTAGTGGATTATTTTGTGAGCTGTGCTGTTGAAAGTTTAGGGACTTCTAGTGGTATGAAATGTCCTTGTTTAAGGTGTTGTTATGTAAAATCAGTTACTGCAGAGGAGTTGGCACGACATTTAAAGGCGAATGGAATTGATCAAAGTTACACTTGTTGGATAATGCACGGTGAGAAAAAAGGTGAATCTTCAAATATGAATGATATTAGTAAGAGATATGCGCCACGGTTGACACCGGACACATTCATTTGATGCGAACGAATTTGAAGAGATGGCAAAGGTGGTTGAAGAGGATCTTAATGATTGTCCTGAAATGTTTGAGAAGTTGATAAGCGATGCGAGAGACACCATTGTATGCGGGTTAATTGAATTCACAAAATTATTGGTCGTGATCAAGTTATATAACTTGAAAACTCGCCACGGATGGACGGATAAGAGCTTTATCGATTTACTCGCACTTACGAAAGAAATGTTGCGAATGATAATGTGCTTCCTTCTTGGGCGTATGATGCAAAGCAAATGTTGGGGTCTATTGGCTTGAACTATGAGAAGATACACGCTTGTCCGAATGATTGCATTTTATTTGGAATGAACATGCGTTGTTAAAGTCGTGTCCTAAATTTAATGCACCGCAGTATAAGAAGAAAGAGTCCGCTCCGAGAAAAGGTGTTGTGGTATTTTCCTATAATTCCTCGATTTAGGCGCATGTATCGTAGTTCGAGAAGATGAACAACACTTGACATGGCATGAGAATGAAAGGATTAAAGATGGTATGCTACGACACCCGCAGATTCTCCGCAATGGAAAAAATTAATATTGAGTATCCTAATTTGGGGATGACCGAGAAACCTACGCCTTGCATTGTCTGGCGATGGATTTAACCCGCACGCGGTATCGAGTAGCTCCCACAAGACATGGCCCGTGATTTTGGCGATTTATAACTTTATCGTGGCTTTGCATGAAACGCAAATATATGATGTTGTCTTTGTTAATTTCTCAGGCCCAAACAACCAGAAATGATATTGATGTATACTTGGCTCCTTTAATTGAAGACTTGAAGCAAATGTGGGAGGCGGGGTAGAGGTGTATGATGGGTTCGAGAGAAGAAAGTTTCACCCCGAGGGCTATGATCTTTGGCACAATTAACGACTTTCCGCATACGGCAATCTATCCGGGTACTGAGAACAAAGGGCGATGTGCATGTCCTATATGTGAAGATAACACAGTTGGATGTGGTTGGAACATGATAAGAAGAATATCTATCTTGGTCATCGTAGATTTTTGCCATCAACTCATCACTATCGATTGTGGAGAAAGACATTTGATGGGAATACAGAACACGTAGAGAGCTCCCCCGCATTTGTGGGTGAACAGTATTTGAAAAGGTGGAAGATTTGAACATTAAATTTGGGAAGCCTTTTGCGGGAGAGCTTGCCAAACGGGGTGGAAGAAAAGTCGATTTTCTTTGAGTTGCCTTACCGAAGTCATTATATGTAAGGTATTTCATTGATGTGATGCATGTTGAAAAGAATGTCTTGAAAGTGTCATTGGTACCTTACTCAATATGCGGGTAAGACTAAAGATACCATCAACTCAAGGTTGGATTTGGTTAGTATGGGTTTGAGACCTGAATTGGGTTGGTAAAGAAGGGTACACGCGACACATATCTACCTCCTGCACTCATACTCTATCTAGAAAGGAGAAGATGTCTTTTGTGAGTTTCTTCATGGAGTTAAAGTTCCAGAGGATACTCTTCAAATGTGGCGACTCTTGTATCGATTAAAGACCTCAAGTTAAAGTCTCTAAAGTCCCACGATTGTCATGTTCTCATGGAGCATTTGCTACCCATTGGTATACGATCCATTTTGCCTAAGAAAGTGCGTCAGACCTTAACCAAACTTTGTTTATTCTTTAAGGCGATTTGTAGTAGAGTGATTGACCCCGAAAGTTACCAACATTGCAAAGAGAAATTATGTCACTTTGTGTGAGCTTGAGATGTATTTCCCACCTTCCTTTTTTTGACATAATGATTCATCTAATAGTTCATCCGGTTAGAGAGACACAATTGTGTGGCCCATGTTACATGAGATGGATGTATCCGTTTGAGCGTTACATGAAGATATTAAAAGGATATGTGAAAAATCGATCACGACCTGAGGGTTGTATTGTTGAGCGCTACATAGTTGAAGAGGCTATTGAGTTTTGCACGGGCTATCTATCTATCTAGCCACACTAGAGCAAGCACACTTGTACGTTCTTCACAATGATAGTGAGGTTGATTCATATGTTGCCAAGCACAAGGAGATTCTTAAGAGTCAATTCCCGGGAAAGAAGAAAGTTTGGTTAGCAAAAGAACACAATAGGAGTTTCATAGTGTGGCTAAAACATCACATTGATGGTGAGTGTGTTTCGAATCCTACTTCAATTTCAAAAAGATTGAGATGGTTAGCAAAAGGTCCAAATATACATGTCTTCTCTTACAACAGCTATTGTTTGTCTTTCCAAGTGTCATTACTTGGGGACAAGCAATGGTTTAAGTTTGGGGGTGTGATAACTCATATTTATATGAGTTATTTATACCTCTAATCATTAAATTAAGTAAGTTCTCAAGTAATATTAGTATAGTATTTATTGCATTTCTATTAATATTAGGATAGGAAAGGCTAAACACTGCTTGCTATATGAAATTGGCACATTTGGTGCCCCTTGTGATTATTTTGATGTATCTTGTGAAGTAGTGCGGTGTTTAGCGCTGGCGTCGCCTAACGCTATAACGTCAAGAGGCAAAGCGCATGATTGAGCATCTAAAGGAAAAGTGAAATTTTGGCGCCAAACTCATTAATCCATGTTCCATATCTTGTGTCCACAAGACTTGCTTTGGCATGTGCGGATTTTATTGGATTTGTGTGGACACTTGTCATTGCATGAATAAAGGAATAGTGGAGTTGGTGAAAAGTAAACATCACCTTTCTTGACTTTTGAGAGGAGGTGTACCTCAATGCTAGATATACTAGAGATGCTAATTTCCCCTCATCATACCTTAGACTTCCCAACGAAGATAGAGAGAGTATTATTAGAGAGAGAAAGTGTGACACTTCTTCTTCTCCATTGATACACCTTAGAAGCTTTTGCTATTTTACTTTCTTCTTTTGTATTTTTCTGTACTTTTTCTCATGGTGTAAGGCTGATGATGAGCCATCTTAGCGTGGATGATTAGGGAACTTCAAGCTTGTAGCTTTTGCACTTGTATTTTCCTTCTTACCTACGGTAATACAAGTAGTTTTATTTGTGTTATTTTGATGTTGCTCAACATGAGCTAAACTCTTTGAGTTGGGTTGCTATAGCTTGTAATGAACCATTAATGCTTCGTATATAATTTCTCACGTTTTGTGTTTTAATCCTTGTGTGATAATTCTTCCAAACTTGTTTTATATTTGGCCACATAAAACTAGTACCTCTGTGGATTCAGACATGAACCATAGAGAGAACTCAAGGATTAATATAAATGATAAGGTTGGTTGAAGACATTTAATCAATTTTTGCTTCCTCTAGACATAGAAGTTGCAATAGTTTATAAAGCATGAGCTGTGGGATCTTGATTATACAGGGGTGAACCTATTTAGAACCTAGACATAGGCATCTTGTAGTGAAACCCTGGCGCTAGTGACTGAAAGGCACAAAATATTTGCAACAGCGCTTAACGCTATAGCGTGTGACGTTATAGCGTCTTGTTTCTGGGAATTTACATAGTGAAAGCAATCCAACTTATTTCTCTTATATTTTAACTCACCGTTAACTTGTTATTTTTATAACCTTTGTTCAACTGTACTTTGTTACCCAACCTATTTGCTACTTGTTCCTCTAAAGTGTAATTCCTTTTTAAACTCTAAAATTAATACCAATCCCTGTGGAGACGAATTCTACTTATCAGTATATTACTTGTTACGATTGTGTACACTTGCACATCTACTTTTTGCACAACAAGTTTTTGGATTTATATTAATCCTTGAGTTCTCTCTATGGTTCATGTCTGAATCCACAGAGGTACTAGTTTTATGTGGCCAAATATAAAACAAGTTTGGAAGAATTATCACACAAGGATTAAAACACAAAACGCGAGAAATTATATACGAAGCATTAATGGTTCATTACAAGCTATAGCAACCCAACTCAAAGAGTTTAGCTCATGTTGAGCAACATCAAAATAACACAAATAAAACTACTTGTATTACCGTAGGTAAGAAGGAAAATACAAGTGCAAAAGCTACAAACTTGAAGTTCCCTAATCATCCACGCTAAGATGGCTCATCATCAGCCTTACACCATGAGAAAAAGTACAGAAAAATACAAAAGAAGAAAGTAAAATAGCAAAAGCTTCTAAGGTGTATCAATGGAGAAGAAGAAGTGTCACACTTTCTCTCTCTACCAATACTCTCTCTATCTTCGTTGGGAAGTCTAAGGTATGATGAGGGGAAATTAGCATCTCTAGTATATCTAGCATTGAGGTACACCTCCCCTCCAAAAGTCAAGAAAGGTGATGTTTACTTTTTCACCAACTCCACTATTCCTTTATTCATGCAATGACAAGTGTCCACACAAATCCAATAAAATCCGCACATGCCAGCAAGGTACTGTGGACACAAGATATGGAACATGGATTAATGAGCTTGGCGCCAAAATTTCACTTTTCCTTTAGATGCTCAATCATACGCGCCTCTCTTGACGTTATAGCGTTAGACGCTATAGCGCTAAACACTGCACTACTTCACAAGATACATCAAAATAATCACAAGGGCACCAAATGTGCCAATTTCATAGCAAAGCAGTGTTTAGCCTTTCCTATCCTAATATTAATAGAAATGCAATAAATACTATACTAATATTACTTGAGAACTTACTTAATTTAATGATTAGAGGTATAAATAACTCATATAAATATGAGTTATCAGCTATCTAATGAACGAGTGCACTTTCTATACAAAAGAACAATATAATCAAAGTAAAATGCAAAATAGTGGGGTGACTCTTGTAGCTCATTCTATGCATGCATCCAGTGCCAAAGACAGAAATCCCATATATGCGAATATGTCTTACTTTGGCTTCATTGAACACATATGGGAGTTGGATTACAATATGTTTCAGGAGCCCGTGTTCAAATGTGAATGGGTTGACAATAATACTGGTTTACAGATTGATGAATCAAGGTTCATGCGGGTGAATTTCAACAAGTTAGGATATAAAGATGAACCTTTTATTTTAGCATCGCAAGCTCAACAAGTGTTTTATGTCACTGATCCAGTTAATATCAATTGGTCTATTGTTCTATTGACTGACAAAAAATTTGTGTTTAACAACGATGATGATGAAGCACCCGATGATGTTGGTGTTGAGGACGACCCTTTCTTCAGAACATCAGAACCAATAATAGGGGAAAATACTTTTATAGAGGATGTTGTATATTTTAGAAAAGATCATAATGATGGAATTACTATTCGTCGGAAAAAAAAATACCAAGACGCGAATTGCAACCAAATTTTATCTTGGAAAAGGAAAAGGTAATATAGACTTAATGATATCTCGTTATTTTTTATTAATAAATAATTATATAGTTTTTGTAAATTTAACAAAAACATGGATTATGTTATATTGCAGGTCAGATGACATCACTTAGTGATCATGAGAGTGGTCAAGACAGTAGTTATTATGTTGTATGATTTGGATATATATTAATTATGTTGTAAGTACTTGTTAGTTTAATATGGTCTTTTGGTGATATGTACATATGTGTGTGTATGTATATTGGATTGTAATGATATTGGTTGAATTTTGTTGGAATGATATTTGATGAATTTTGTTGGAAGGGAATGAATTTATAGGTTGTAATTAAAAGGGAGAATAAACAAAAAAAAAATATTTAAAAAAAAAATCAGTCAATAGGTAGCGTTTTAAAAAAAAACGCTACAAATTAAATTAAAAAAAATCAGTCAATACTTAGTGTTTTAAGGAGAAAACACTAGAAATGAAATTAAAAAAATCATTCAATACCTAGCGTTTTATAGAAAACGCTAGGAATTGTAAAGAGGAGCTAGAGGATCCCTAGCGCTTTACGTAAAAACGCTAGGAATGGTAGTAAAAGGCGCTATAGCATCCCTAGCGCTTTCTAAAACGCTAGGAATTGTAAAGAGGCGCTATAGGATCCCTAGCGTTTTAAAGAAAACGCTAGAATGGTAGTAAAAAGGCGCTATAGATCCCTAGCGTTTTAAAGAAAACGCTAGGAATGGTAGTAAAAAGGCGCTATAGCATCCCTAGCGTTTCTAAAACGCTAGGAATTGTAAAAGAGGCGCTAGAGGATCCACTAGCGTTTCTGTAAAACGCTAGGAATGGTAGTAAAAAGGCGCTATAGCATCTCTAGCGTTTTACAGAAAACACTAGGAATTGTAAAGAGGCGCTAGAGGATCCCTAGCGTTTTAAAGAAAACACTAGCAATTGTAATTATAATTCCTAGGCTTCCCTAGCGTTTTTGCTAGAAAGCGCTAGGCATTGTTATTAAAATTTTTACAAGGCGCGCTCTCTCATCTCTCTCACACAAACTCACTCTGTCTCTTCATCTACCTAACTCCTCTCTTGCGAAAACCCAGCGAAAACCCAGAAACCTCTTCGTTCATCCCTTCTGTGTGAGACCCAGGAAACCAAACGACCCATCCTCTTCGTTCATCCTCTTCGTTCATCCCTTCTTCGTTCATCCCTTGCGAACAACCCACACTCCACGTCTTCCTCTCTCTCATTGGTGCTATCTTACCCAAAAACGCGCGACCCAGAAACCTAAAACCCAGAAACCCCAATTGTACCAGCTCTCCCTCTCTCTCCTTGGTGCTATCTTACCACGCAGCTCCCTCCCATTTGTTTCCTTTTTCTGCACTCTCTCTCCCTTTCAAAAGGTATTTCTGCACATACTCTCACTGATTTTTTTATGGTTTGTTATGTAGTTCTCTTTTGTATGGCTTTTTCTGCACATACTCTCACTTAGTGCATGGCTTTCCTATATATGTTTACTCTAGGTTCTTAGTGCATGACTTTCTCTGTTACTTAGTGCATGGCTTGTTCTATATTTTGTTAAGTGTTTGTTGGTTCTAAACAATTAGAAAGCTAAAACTCATGAGTCTATTTCATTTGGGCCATTGCAAGTCGGATGGCATCACTTAGTGATCATGAGAGTAGTCATGAGGGTGGTGATGGGGGTGGTCATAGAAACACAAAGAAGTTCACTCCCGTGGAATGACAATGAAAAGAATATCATCCATCGGATAAGTAAAGGACACGAGAAATATAGGGTAAGTTAATTACTAATTATTAATGTTGTTCTCTACCTTTCAAAGTTATCTAATTATTTAATGATTTAATTAATGCAGTCGGATGGAGTGTTAAAGGTTTGCCTATTGGAGAACGGCACAAATTTGATTACTTTTATTGGTACTAAGGTGAAGCAAATGTTTCCAATTTCGATTAAAAGTTGGAATGAGAAAGATAATAGAGTTTTGCCTAAACCTGAAAGATGATTTACGGTCCTTAATACGGGTATATAATTTTTGACATCTTTAATAATCTTATTTAGTGATTTTTAGTTATATTTATTTAATCCATTTTTATGTATAAGTAGAAACACTTTGATGTGGATGATGCCCGAAGAGATTGGATACTCAAGGAAGTTTGGAAGGTTGCATCGGGCTTATAGAACTCGATGTAGGAAAAAGTATTCAAACTTCCCGATGGGACCATCAGACAGAGCCTCAAACATTGTATTAGGAATTATAAGTAAGGAGGATTGGAGCAAATTTGTACATATACGCACTACTGATCCGGATTTCTGGTTAGTATATTAATTATTTAAGTTATATATATATATATATATATATATATATATATATATATATTTCACAACTAGATATCATTCATTAATGTATACTTATCTTTTTAAATAGAAAAAAAAAGCAAAGCCAATAAAGAAAGAGCTTCTAATCCCGAGTAATTTTATAGAGGAGGTTCAAGTGGATATCAAATTCTTGAAGAAAGATTGGTAAGACACGATTAGTTTAATTTATTATGATTTAATGAATCTTTTAATTTACAATTGATTAACAATGATTAAACTTAAATAGTTACTGCAAGAGGGGAAATATCCAACCCAAGAATCCCTTGATCGTTGTACTGTCTGGTTAGAGGCCCGACAAAACAAGGATGGGGACATTGTGGATCCGAAAACTAAGGAGGTCAAGGACAAAATTGTAAGTATTCCAAAATTCATGTATTGTAATTTTAATTTTATGATTCCTAGCAAGTTGGAATTTGTGTCTGACTATATTTTTTTAATCCGTTACTCGATTTTTTTGACACGTGGACATATTTTTTATTGTCGATTAAATTTCTTTGACACTTGTTTATTATTTCTATCCGTTACTCGATTTTTTTGACACGTGGACATATTTTTTATCGTCGATTAAATTTCTTTGACACTTGTTTATTATTTCTATCCGTTACTCGATTTTTTTGACACGTGGACATATTTTTATCGTCGATTAAATTTCTTTGACACTTGTTTATTATTTCTAACCGTTACTTATGTTTGTGCATCAGCAAAGCATATCACAATCTGTATCACAAGGAGATTTAACAGATTGTGATGGTCAACAAGATGTCCTTGCTCGTGCCTTGGGAAGGGAAGAGAGACAGGGTCGGATAAGAGGTTATGGATATGACATTCCTCCTACGATCGTGTGTGGGGCGAAAGAGCCATAGCGAGGGGTGCGGGATTGTAAAGTCATGGCGGCAAAGTATGACGAGCTATCCAAGAATGTTCTTTGTACTAATGGAAGAGAGACAGATGTTTAAGCAGCTCTTGGCACAATCCATTGGTGCACCATCCCCTGCTGAACCTATATTACCTGCTGCACCCTCACTTGCCCAAAATAGCGCACGAGATAGCCGCACCATCCCTTCGACACAGGTATTTATTATTACTCGACTGCTTTTTTGTACATATGTATTTGATCAAATTATCATGTATATTTATTTTTCTTTATAATTGATTTAGGATAAGCGTGAATGTGAGCTATATATTGCAAACCCACATCGAAAGGTTGCAGTGGGCATGTTATGTAACCAATTGAGTGCCACAATGCACAATTTACCCATGCACGAAAACCATTTGAGAGTTAGGGTAGACTATTCAATTGAGGGTCCGCACCATTGCTGCTCCAATTGTTAATCTTGATATATTTATTGTGGATCAAGCACTTAGTACTTTTGTGGAATGGCACGAACAACTTGTCGTTGTAAGTGACAATATTTTTGTTAATAAGTTAATGACTCATTGTTATATATAATGTGTGTTAACTAACTAATTAATCATTTTTTAAAATATACTAGGTACCCCAAGTGTCCCTACCGCCTCCTTCTATAAAAGTGTCCCGACCTTCCCTTCCACTACCAAAGTGTCCCGACCTTCCACTACCAAAGTGTCCCTTGATGAATTCGAGAAATTCATCACTTATGTAAAGGACCACGTCAATCAAAAAATGAAGCCCGATGACCTTATTATGTTCCGACCGATCAAATTGTGGGAGTGGAACAGGATATTATGCTCAACATTGAGGATCCGAAAGTTGTATATGACATGGAATGGGCCACTTTGTGGTTGTTATTAGAGTATACCGCAGGTATGTATTAAATTATTTGTACACAATAGTTGTATATATTAGAGTATATATTAGAGTATATATATGAGGATCTCGAAAGTTGTATATATATTATTTATAGGTTTTTGTACAATGTGCTTCGGTCCCTTCCATAGCGGACACAATTTTTTTTGTTCTTGTGCCCAGAGTGTCTCATTGTGTGGGATCAAGGTAAACCAGAGGATATTATGGCTAAGAAGAGTCAAATAGAAAGTTATATCCTTTCACGCTTTAGGGATGCCCAACATTTTGATCACGAATCGTTATTTTTGGCACCACTCAATATAAGGTGAGAAATTTAGTCTTCAATCACTTGGTTATTTATTTTGAGGATATAGTGTAAATGTGTACTCATTCGTGATTCATTTACTTGCAGACAACATTGGGTACTCTTTGCAATAAACCCTAAGCTAAATACTGTCTACTATCTGGATTCACTTGAAGGCCATTACAAAGTCTACGTAGACTTCGTACAGATAGTTGACAGGTGTGTATGTGTAACCCTCTCATTTTGTATAATTTAATATATGTATTTTGTTCAACTTAACGTTATATATATGTACGACGTTATAAAGTGCTTTGCAAAAATATCTGGGATTATCTACGAGTAAAACAAGATGGTTACCCATAATCGTAAGTTTTTAAAAATCATTCTTATAATTTTAATTGAATTTTTGGTCATAAAAATGTGACAATTAATTAACTAATCTTTTGCTTTGTAGTGTCCTAAACAACCAAATAATAATGATTGTGGGTACTATTGTATGAGGTATATGAGAGAGATTATCACTCACTTACGTGAGTAGAAATCCCAATCAAGGTAACTACTTAGATTTCTTTTTATATTGATATTATAATACTTACTCACATTTAATAAACATTTTAATTCTAATTTTATTTCATTTTATTTTTCAAGTATTTTCCCCATCAGTAAAGACATCAGGCATTACTACGATGAACAACTTACAACAGATGGGGAGTGGTGCCGTTTTGTTTCTAGCTTTTTCTAGCAAGTTTTGAGTTTCATAATAGTTAGTTATTATATATGTTGTATATATTGGATATATATTATGTTGTAAGTACTTCTTAGAATGATATTGGATTGGAATATTTGATGAATTTTGTTGACTGAATTTTGTTTGAATGATATTGGATTGGAATGATATTTGATGAATTTTGTTGGAAGTGAATGAATTTATAGGTTGTAATTAAAATGGAGAACAAACAAAAATAAAAAAATATTTAAAAAAAAATTCAGTCAATAGGTAGCGTTTTAAGGAGAAAACGCTAGAAATGAAATTAAAAAATTCATTCAATACCTAGCGTTTTATAGAAAAAACGCTAGCTATGGACAAAATGCACTAGAGGATCCCTAGCGTTTTGTAGAAAACGCTAGGAATTGTAAAAAGGCGCTAGAGGATCCCTAGCGTTTTACAGAAAACGCTAGGAATTGTAAAAAGACGCTAGAAGATCCCTAGCGTTTTACAAAAACGCTAGGAATTGTAGAAAGGCGCTATAGGATCCCTAGCGTTTTAAAGAAAACGCTAGGAATTGTAAAAAGGCGCTGGGTCAATGGCTAGCGTTTTTTTAAAACGCTACTAATGGGGTGTACGCATTAGTAGCGCCAGCTTCTCTAGCGTTTTAAAACGCTACCAATGCCCAAAAAAAACGCTGAAAATCCTTAAATCTGGCGTAGTGAGTAGATGTATGAATGTCATTGTAATTGTAGTCCTCCTATAATAACCATAAAGTGGTGACCTAGTGTGTCAACTGACCTACAATATTTAACTTGGAAATTAATTAGTATCAAAATAAAAACATTGAACTGGTAGTTGGTAATGTTCAGTTTTGAATGACACTGTTTACGATTCGGTTATTTAAGCAGTTCAACCATTATTTCATCTAGATTCGAGCGATTAAACTCTAGAGGTCTCATAGATTTGATGTCCGGTCCATTTTTAAAATATAAAGTGACCACATAAATTATTTGTAACAAATAAAGAATTTTTTGGGCTTTATGTTAAGTTGAAGTTTACTTTTAACTTTAATATTAGCATATACTCCTATTGTTTCATATTATTTGTCAATTTTTAAGGAGAAATTTGTAGAGTTGATTTCTTAAAGAGAATAATATGCGGGAAGGATCTAGGGAGGATATTTCCAAGTACAAAGACCTCGAGAGGTACCATGAGGAGCTGCTGAAGAAGGATGAAACAATGTGGCGCCAGGAGTAGAGGCACGTGGCTTAAAGAAACTGACAAGAACACCAGGTTCTTTCATAACAAAGCTAGTCAAAGAAGAAAGATTAATGAGATCAAGAAGATTAAAGATGAAAATGGGGTTTGCTGGAGAGGTGAAGATAAGCTGGAAAAAGCTTTCATTGCCTATTTCTCTGACCTGTTGGCCACTTCTAACCCTTCTGATATTGAGAGTACTTGTTAGGTGGTTTGTAACAAACTGAACAGTGAAATGGTGGAATGGTGTAGTGCTGCCTTTACTCTTGAAAAGGTCCATTGTGACATCTTTCAAATGCATCCCCTCAAGAGTACTAGCCTAGACGGCCTTTCTGCTATTTTTGTTTTCAGAACTTCTAGCACATTGTGGGAAGAGAGGTCACTGACCTAGCCCTTAACATCCTCAATCATAACAGATCCCCTGCGTACATGAATAAGACCTTCATTTCCCTTATCCCCAAGTGTAAGAACCCGTCCTCCCTTAAGCAGTTCAACTCCATTAACCTTTGTGATGTGGTAGTGAAGATTGTGACTAAGGCAATCACAAATAGAATCAAAAACACTCTGCCTGAGGTTTTTGATAAGGAAGAACGTGTATTCATTCAAAATAGGCTCATCACTGACATTGGCCGCATTTCCATGGACTACTTCCATTGGCTCAAGAAGAAGAGGACCGTATTGAATGGAGTTTTGTTAAAGATGTTCTCAATGTCATGGGTTTCCCTTCTCACATGACCCAGCTGATTATGAGGTGCCTCTCATTTGTTTCCTATCAGCTCCTCATTAATGGGAAACCCTCTAGTAGTTTCACCCCTGAGAGGGGCTTAAGGAAAGGTCACCCTCTCTCTCCCCCCGCTCTCTCTCTCCCTCCGTATTTGTTCATTTTGTGTGCTGATGTTCTTTCTGGTTTAATTCCCAAAGAAGTTTCGAATGGAACCATCCATGGGCTTAATGTGTCCCTTTCTACTCCCCCAATATCACATCCGCTCTTTGTAGATGATAACGTCCTTTTTACCCGTGCAAACCACAGTGAGGACGATACTATCCTTAGGGTTCTTTCTATCTACCAAAGGGCCTTTGTCCTAGTTGTAAATTTGGAGAAATCTCAGTCTTCCTTCAGCCAAAATGTAGTAACAAGAGATAGAGATTTTATTTATAAAAGGATGGTTGTAGAGACAGTGGAAGCTCATGCAAGATACCTTGGCCTTCCAGTTTCTCGTGGAAGGTCAAAGAAGGTCACTTTCTGCTTTCTGATTGATAGAATTTGGAATAAACTAAAAGGTTGGAAGGAAGAGTGTCTCTCAAGAGCAGGTGGAGACCCTGATCAAAGTTATTGCTCAAGCAATCTCAAATTACATGATGCGTTGATACAAGTTCCTAGAAGCTTGCTACAAAGAGATTGAATCAATGATTGCTAGGTTTTGGTGGGGTTCAGGTGAGGTGGACAAAAATATTTATTGGATGAGCTGGGGGTAAAATGGGCAAATCCTAGAATAAGAGTGGTTTGGGATTTAGGGAGTACTTCAGTGTGTTCAATAAGGCTCTCTTGGGTAAACAATATTGGAGACTTATTTCTAAGGAGTGCTCCCTATTCAAGCAGATATTCAGAAGCAGATACTTCCCTTGTGGTAACTTCATGGAGGCTGCCCTAGCTTTCAACCAAGCTATCTTTGGAGGAGCATCCTTAGTGCTAGAGAAACTCTGTAGAAAGGTGGCGGATGGCTGATTGGTAATGGTAATGGTAATGGGAGGAAGGCGAACACCTGGAAAGACAGTTAGTTGCCTGCTCAATTTGATTTCAAAGTTAGAAGCCAGTTCATATCCTTGATGTTAAAGCTACCATTGACTCTTTAATTAATGTCGATACAAAGCATTAATGCTTTCTTATAGATTGCTTGATGAAGAAAAGCAAATCATTATCATTCCTCTTTCTTATAGATTTCCTGATGATAGATTTATATGGCAATGGGAGAAGAATGAGGAGTACTCTGTTTGATCTTCCTACCACGCCTTCTGTGAGGAAATCTGTAGAAATGATCCTAGCTCCTCTAATCTTAGTCTCAACTCTCTTTGGGTTGAGATTTGGAAAGCCCTTGTCCCTAACAAGATTGGAAATCACTTGTGGAGACTTGCAAAAAATATCCTGCCCTCTCTAAGTGCCACCTCAGTAAGAAAGGCATTCAATTCGATCTCATCTATCCTCTTTGCAATGATGGTGATGTGGACCATATTATTATCCATTGTAATGTTATGAAAATGGCGTTGTTCTCTTCCCAATCAGGCACTCGTATACCCCATAATATGCATACCACACCTAAATTCTGCACTGGCTTACTGGTTCTGAAAAACTGGGAGCACAATTGTTTGCTGTCACACTATGGAAAGTATGGTTTGCAAGAAACCAACTTGTGTTTAAGAATGGAAAGCCCAATCCTATACACATTGTTGAATCATTCATGAGCTTTGTTGCCGAGTTTAATGATGCTAATCCTTATCCTCAACAAAACACAACCCTTTTTGGTGTTACTAGTGCTCTCTCTTGTCCGAACAAACAAAAGGCCAATTTGATATTTGTTGACGTGCTGGTTGTTTTGCAGATGGTAAAACTGAGTGGGTATGACTATTAGAAACTAGTAGGTGACCTTATTTTTGCAGCTTGAAGGTCTGATGTGGTTGCTCTTGAGGCTTCTCTTGCAGAAGTTTTGGGTGTTAGATGGTGTCTTGCCCAAGCCATTCTGAGGGGTGAGATTCAGCTTGTTGTGGTCTATGATGCTTCAGTTGTTGTGGATTGTATCCATGGTAAGTTGAAGAGGCTACCATTGAGGCCATTGTGCTGGTTCTTTTGTTTCAAATGGAGGGTGCCAAAGTCCAATACATTAGGAGAAATGCTGATGCACACAATTTTGTGGGTTTGTCTAGAAACCTTGGTGACCAATCTTGGTCAGGTTTAGACCAATTAGCTATTTTAAATTTCACATGTAATATTTCAATTCTTTGTAATGACTCTAATTTCATATCATGCAATCTGAAGTTTACATAAATAAAAGATGGTGAACTTAATTGTCAATCCACCTTCGCCTGTCCTGATCGAAAGTCCTGATAGATGACGAGCAAGTAATATCTTTGGGAAAGGAAAATTATTTTATTAAAAGGAAAACCTTAAGCATATTAAGAAATCTTTACAATGGTAAAAAAATCAATAGCCAGAATATTAAAAACAATCTAAACTACGTCAGATAGTGAACCACCCCAAACTAGCAAAAGCATAAGTCACACAACCCGGTACTCTTTCTTTCTTAATATACAGTCCAAGGGTCAACATAGAGCAAGTAATAAACCCTCAATTAAACCCTTGTTCGGAATTGTATAAAGATTATCTCCACAAAATTATTGAATACGTATTGTTCATATATCATATCAAATTTGTGTGTAAACAACAATGAATTAACCAACAAATAAACAAATTTAGATGACAAATACTATGCCCTCTATTTGTGTGCTTCTTTAGAAGATGTAAACTTTGTTTGCCTTAGTATCTCTTGTACTAAGTGCTTCTTCAACCAATAAAGTCTTTGCTTATAAAAAAACAAATAAACAAATTTATTAAAAAATTAATGTCATTTAGGATGCCCTAACTTAGAGCATCCCCTAACAGAATTCATTTTTTTAAACGCACTCCAAGGGAGGTTCAACAAATCGATTCCCATCAGCACAATAATCATAGGTCATAAACTTATGTCTAATAATTTCATATTGTCTTTGTCTTGTAGGATCCAATTCCCAAAACTTTTGGTTATTCCACCAATGTTTATCAGAAGAACAATTTTGGGTATTTGAACTTTGAACTTCACAGCCACTTATTTCAAAACCTTTGAAGCTTGCTTTGAAAGGTGCATTACTCCAATCAGTTTTTGTTTTTCCACCATTTGTTGCCCAACTATCTCCATCCCATAATGTTGCTTGTATTTGCATTGGCTTTGTTGGGTAGCCCACTCCAATGTTGCTTTTATTCTTGTATACTCGTATTGGAACATTGTCCACAAAAATCTGCCAATGCAAAATATATATATTTTAAAGGCAAATTAACATAATAATATATAAAATAGCTAAGCACAATATATATATATATATATATATATATATATATATATATATATATATATATATATATATTTATATATTTGCTTAATTAGTTAACAATGGAACCAAAGCATGAGACAAAAAAAAGCATGAATGTATGTGTCTTACACAATTTGGTGTGTGTTCCAAAGAATTCTGTAATTGTGAAAATCTGCCGTAGGGTCAAACCAAAGATGAAGTCTTTCCTCTCTACTCCCTTGACCATCTGCAAATACATTGGTCTGTAGTATGATTGGTTTCCCTTCAATATTTCCCAAAAATTCAAAATCTAACTCATCATGACTAATTCCTTCTGAAGTTAGCTGCACCAAAAACAATATATATATCAGAACAATTTTACTTCTGTTTTTTTGGTAAAAGGCATATGGAATATGCATTTTCATTATAAATAAATAGATGAGGAATTATTAGAGTTGAAAGAACTCACATAGAAAGCTGTGACAACTCCTGCAGAATTCCTATTTGGTATTTTGATCCTCATTTGAAATAATCCAGAGCCATATGTCATCTTGGATCCAAAACCAGATCCTATATCATAATAATTTAGGATTTTTAGGGACACATTGCATTTTTTTTAGTTTTGTTACCTATATATTTAGAAATTTCAAAATATTTATTTTTGACACAATTTCAAAATAATTTAGAGACCTATAAAGTATTTAACCTTTTTTAAATATCCAAACAATGAAAAATGTTATTCAGTTTTCCATTTCATTATATTCCTTCACATACCACAAATCCAAATTTAACATGCAGTTGGTAAACACCCTCTTCTTCATACTTTTTGTTTCTATTTTTTGATTCTTATAATATAATAATAATAATTTTGAGTAACATTTTCTATGAGCGTTTTTTTTATAAGCCTTTTCTATGAGTGGTGTTTGGCTCTTTGGAATGATATAAGAAAATATTGTGTTATAATTTGCTAATTCTTATAATATTAGACTAAGTCATAGCCTTTTCTATGAGTAGTGTGTTGACCCTTTGGAATGTCTTGCTAGAGGTTAGGAATAACTGGTATTGTGGCTCTACTATCTCTGCTTGTGTGTATTGAGGTCTTGGAATGGTTGGAATTTTTGTATTCCGTTTTCTTGCTTTCTTGCTCTCCACCTTGGTCTCTCCCTGAGTACTGTGAGGGGGCTTTCATTGTATATAGATACAATGTTTCTAAATACACACGCGCACACGTGCACACACAAATATATATATATAAAAAAAAAAAGCAACCACCAGAGGTGAGTACTGTGAGGGGGCTTTCATTGTATATAGATACAATGTTTCTAAATAAACACGCGTGCGCACACAAATATATATATATATATATATATATATAAGCAACCACCAGAGGGGTCTATATTAATATATTCTTCAAATGAAAAATTGACAAATATGTCATGTATAGGGAAGGATGAATGGTATAACAAAAATACGTATATGATAATCGAAAATAGTTAAGAAAACAAGATGAGTTGCAAGGGATAGAAAGGAATGCAATGAACCTGAAGAATTATCCATTGTGAGCTGAACTTCTTTCCCTTCGTTCAAAGACACAATATGACCATCTCCCCAAATAACCTTATAGTTTTGATCAAAGCTTAATTCTTTAGCTAAACTAGCTTGGGCAAGATCACCATAGTAAACAAGAAGGAGAAGGAAGATAAAAACATAGAACCCATATCCAAAAGTTAAACCTAGCTAGGGTTTGAATTTTAGACACTCTTAATATTTAAGTTTAGGAGTTGGGGACTCTTGTTATTGTTTGCAAATTAACGCATCCATATATATATATATACATGATGAGGACGTAACATTGTGATAATTTGTAGGAACATTGACATGCATAAAGTGTCATAACACCCCATAACCGCATGGCCAATACACGTCTACACCATTGACTTCTCCATAATATCCTCCATAACAAACCACATGCATCATTGTGGCTTAATTCACAAGGAACGTGATATTGAGACTTTAAAGTAAAACTTCATGCTTATTAATCATTAAAAACTGTTGATATTATAGCTAGTTAACTGAAAAATTAAGCATTTAAAGAATATATTTTTTTGACTAAATTAATTAAAGAATATATATGAGCGTGTATCTTTTTCAAAGTTGGGCGGCTAATATAGAAAGAAAATAGTCGTCTTTGGAGTCTTAAGGAAATGTCATGATGCCACATATAATAATCCAATAAATTCCAGCTCTTTCATTGTTGTACATTAATAACGTAATTGTCCGTTTTGATAAATGCAACGCATGAAGCTTCAATTATATATTTGGGAGAAATATCTTTGTTTTTATGCGGCTTTGATCCTTATCTTCTTTAACGTCGAATATCATTTTCAGTTATCAATTATATCATATAAAACATATAATTATTAATTTTTGATAATAAAACATATGATTAACCAATAAGTATTTCATATTTCATCATTAAAGCAACTAATATGGTTGCAAACCTATCTTCAAAATCTGATTTCAAGATGCTACAACAAGGAATACAGGATTCAAGCTAGTTGTATTATTGGAGAAAACCTCAAGTATATATACATTGGGCAATGATAGCCTAGATAGTGCTATGAGTTTTTTTTTTAACCATATTTCGGGTCCCGATAGGTATGCTCTCACTCGAACCCTTCACAGAAGATCAGGTAAATAGTGCTATGAGTGGAGAGGAAGCAGGACCGTGTAGAGAATTTTTTTGGAGCCTAAGACTACAAATTTAGAAAGATGTTTACTCACAACAAAAAACCACTTTGGTCCTTTTAGCTTTGCTATCTAAATTAGAAGATTTTATTACAATTTTAAACCAGAACTTACCCCTTGCAATACACGGGTTATGATTATTAAAAATATATATAGTTATGATTACATCACTATGATTATTAAAAATAACTAAATTAATCTATATATATTGTTCACGACCAGGTCGAGCATCACTTCGATGCCGCAGACTCAAGACAAAGCTTGAGGGACTGGGTGTGAACACTCAATTTTTAACTGTATTTTTGACGTTTTCTCAAAAAATTACGAAAATATGCATTTTTTGCGTATTTTAGTTTTCAAATACGTCATTTTACTCGTTTTTGTCACTGTCGCATTATTTTTACTCTTTTTAAACAAAACAAAAAAAATATATAATTCAAAATTTTTACAAAAATAGTAGTGTTATTTAATTTGTTTAATTATGTCATTTTTTAATCCAAAATAATAATAAAATAAACACTAAATTAATAAATAAACAGAAACTCCATCGATTCGTTCGAAAGTCAAAGCGGTAGGAATTGAGTTGGGTCCGATCCAAAGCCCAAACCTGAAGACAATAGTCAAGGCCCAGTCAAACCGTAGTTAATGCAGAGACCTAAAATTTTAATATATAAACGGAGTCTAAACACAGTCAAAGGGGGAACGAAGACGGCGATAAAAATTCACCCCCAATCACCGTCTCACGATCTCCATCTCATACCCAAACCACCCAAACTCACCCTCACCACAAGCCACCCACAGATCACCACCAAAACCACCAACAGCCACCACTCACTCCCAAAACCACGCACCCTCTCTCTCACCCTTCGCAACCACACCTCCCTCTCACCACCGACCGTCCCCCAACCAGCGCCGCGGACCACCCAACGCTAACCCTCTCACGCCCAACTACCACCATCTCCTAACACCATCGTAAACCTCCTCTCACTGTCACCACCCCCAGAACCGAAACCCCTCCACCGTGAAAACCCCCCCACAGTTCGCGAAAAACACCTCCCTCCTCCCTCACTGTCATTTCGGGTTCCTCTCTAACCCAGTCGATCTACTCTCTCTCTCCGACGATCCTCCTCGTTTCTCTCTCACTCCCGGTCGCGCCCTCCCTCTCGTGCTCCCTCTCTGTGTATCGTTGACGGCATGAAGAGGAAGAAGGGGATCGGATTTCGGATCCCCTGGATCTGGGGGCCTGTTGCCTTTTTTTTTTCTTTTTTTAGTTTTTTACACCCCTGTTAACACTCACGCCCCCTCCCCTTAGGCCCATTCATTTTTGTTTGTCTATGCCCCATGTCAAAAAAAATGCTGGGCTCCCCTTAATTGCCACACCCCCTATTTTTTTAACACAACTCCCTGTAATTCTTTGCACCCATCTTTTACTATTGCATCCCATTTCGATTTTTATCATTATTTTTCTCAGTTTTCTCGCATTAATTACTATTGTGTTTATTTATTGGTATCAAATCTTCTTCGAAAGAATAATAACACTAAAAATAAGAAATTAGGATTTGGTCGAGACGTACGTCTTACATATCCGCAACACCGGTTTAAGAGACCCGAGTTGTACAACTTGGTCCTAAACCACTTTAAAATTAAAACCGAACGACACATTACCCCCAATCAGTTTATTATTATATAGCACCTATTTTCAAAATACCAAAAATATGGGATTGACCGAGATGTACATCTTGTCGATCCCGGTTTAAGAGACTCGAGTCGTACGACTTAGATCTTAAACCCCTTCAAATTTAAAACCAACCAACAAATTTTCAGGAAGAACTACGTGACTTTTGAGTCTCTCAGCACCAGAGAGTACGTAGGCGCGGGGTCTCCCTGTCAAAGTCAAAATTAAATTTTCTTAAATTAGGCCTTTACAAATAATTAATTTTCTACTAAATTTTATTCAGTATTATTTCTGGGGTAAAATAATTTGTAATTTATTTGCACAATCAAATTTGGGAGTAAGCTTGTCTAGGGACGGATGTACTAGAAGTGCGAGTGGAATTAGGTTTCCACCCTTCCCTATGCATAACCGACTCCCGAATCCGACCTAGTTAACGCAGACCAAATAACTTTAAATTAGGTTTTTCTCAATTTCCCTATTATTAATAAATTGGGTGGCGACTCCTCCAATAATCTATTTTTGAGCCGTCAACGTCGAGATCACGATCACGACACTGGGCACAAACTTATCGAGGAATGGCCAGAGCACTCAGTGAAACACTCGGCCAAGTCGTATAGGGTCGACTCTACTAGAACACTCGGTTTACCTAGCAACCGATGCTACTTAGTGTAACTGACTCATTATTATGTAACAATCACCATTATTATGTAATGGCTACCAATTATTAGCCATTAATGATTGTATTACTATATAATCTGCCCAGAGAGGCTAATACAAGGGTTGAGAAATTTTACTACCTACGCGAGATTATTCATTGTGTTCTTGATTATCTCTACTCCCAGAAATAGTGAGGAACATTGGTGCCCACCGTGGGGAACTGGTAAAATTTTTCATGCGTCCCACATTTTTGAATTTTCATTGGATTTATCATCATCGCCATGGTAAACACTAGGAATACAACACATTCCATGCCTTCGTCCAACACTGCAGACCCCAGGATTGAATAGCTACTTGCTGTTGTTCAAACACTACAGGCCCAAAATGAGGATCAGGCTCGTAGGAATGAAGAGCAGGTTCTTCGTTCTCAAGCTTTAGAAGCGAGGGAGGTTCAGTTGCAGGCTCAGCTTACTAAGATGAGACATTTTGTTCAAGTTGTCGATGCAACTAAGGACTCCACTGCGAGCATTTCAGCCATTTTCTACTGCTATCCAGGCTGTTGTGCTGCCAACCCGTTTCAGGGAGCCATCCATTGCTACATATGATGGCACCGGTGATCCTCTCAGCCATGTTGATGCATTTCAGACGCAAATGATGATCAACGGTGGAGATGATGCCATTAGCTGCAAAATGTTTGCTGGAACTTTGGCTGACGTAGCATTAAAATGGTTCAAGGGGTTACCGGAGCACTCGATCACCAGCTTCAATGATTTAGCTGGGCGGTTTGTTCAACAATTTTCGGCCAACAAGAAGAAGCTGATGATGGCTGAGGATATGTTTGACGTTCGTCAGGAGCCCAGAGAATCATGGAAGGCTTATTTGGAGCGTTTCAACAAATCAACCGTTCTAGTGGACGACTCGGACGAGCCCTGTCGTTGTGGAAGCCCTGTCGTTGTGGAAGCCGAGGACTATGGATGAGATTCGGGTTCACGCAGAAAAGCATATTGAAGCGGATGATGTAGCCCTATGTAAAGACGAACGGGATATCCAGAAGTCATCAAAGCGTGCAACACCACCAAGACGGTCTCCACCAAACCGATATGCACCATATGACAGGCGCAGCAAGAATGCAGGGGCAAAGTCGAAAGGGCGTCGCACCCGTCCTCCAAATTCAGATATGGCTTTCACTCCTTTTAAAGCAATACCATCGGTTATCCTGGATGAAGGACTCCAGAAAGGTGTGATACGTTGGCCGTCACCTTTTGTTGGAGTCATGGGTAAAAGTACAACTTCTTATTGCAGGTACCACAAAACTGAAGGGCATGACACTGATAGTTGTTGGACCCTCAAACAACAAATTGAGCAGCTCATACAGCGAGGCCAGCTAAAGAAATATGTTAAGTCAGGAGATGACCAGGGAAGCAGAAGGCAGCAAATTCCCCAAAGCCGGCGGTTCGACAGTCGGGTGCGCAGGCAAAGAAAGGAGAAAGAGGCAGGCGCAGTGAACACGAAACCGCAGATAAGGGAAGAGTTAACACCATATCCGGTGGATTCTCTGGTGGAGGGTCCACATCTTCATCCCGCAGAAGATACGCAAGATCTATCATGTCGGTTTCATCGGCAGAGGCCATTTATGCTGTAACTGACGCGGAATATCCCGCAATTTCTTTTGATGTGCAGGATTTTGAAGGTGTTCGACCTCATTCCGATGATCCAATAGTGATTTCAGTAACTACCAGTGGTTACTCAGTATCTCGTGTGCTCGTGGATGGAAGTAGTTTGGCCAATGTTATGTATTGGGCGTGCTTCGAAGGGTTGAAGTTGCCGGTGGAAGCATTGAAGAATTATCCTGGAACTTTGGTCGGTGTCTCAGGAGAGCAGGTGGAGGTCCGCAGTTATATGGACCTCAGAACAACTTTCGGTGAAGAAGAGTCAGTAAATACGGTGGTCTTGAGATATATGATTATTGATGCGGAGTCATCGTACAACATGATTGTGGGAAGACCAACACTTAATGCACTGATGGCGGTAGTCTCTTACCCTCATCTATGCATCAAGTACCCTCTTCCCAATGGTAAGATAGGTGCGGTGAAGGGAGACCACGTCGTTGCAAGGAAATGTTATGCTGAAAGTGCAAAGGTGAAAACAGTTCAGAAGAAAAGCAAACAAGGAATCAATTTCAATTGCAGTTTCTTAGATCTAGATTATATGATCCAGCAAAAGAAGAAAAACGACCAAGGCCGGCAGATACGTTGAAGGAAGTAGTGATTGGTCCTGCTCAGCATCAAAAGACAAGAATCAGCACCTGTTTACACCTGAGTTGGAGGACCGGCTGATCAAATTCCTTTCCAACAATGTTCATGTGTTTGCATGGTCTCCCCAAGACATGCCAGGTATTGATCCCAACTTTATTTGCCATCAGTTATCACTAAACCCATCTGTTTCGCCTGTTGCTCAAAGGAAAAGGAAACAAGGAGGTGAAAAGTCTGAACCAATACAAGAAGAGACAAGTAAGTTGATTACTGCGGAATTTGTGAGGGAAGTCAAGTATCCAACATGGATGGCCAATCTTGTAATGGTGAAAAAGGCTAATGGGAAATGGCGAATGTGTGTGGATTATACAGATCTGAAAAAGGCTTGTCCTAAGGATCCCTACCCTTTACAAGCATTGACGGATTGGTAGATGGAGCATCCGGTTATAAACTCCTAAGTTTCATGGATGCTTACTCAGGATATAACCAGATCAAGATGAGCCCAGAGGATGAAGAAAAAACAGCGTTTATGACTTCTAGGTCTATTTACTGTTATAGTGTAATGCCTTTTGGATTGAAAAATGCAGGTGCCACTTACCAGATGGACAGGGTTTTTGAAGCAGAGATTGGGCGAACTATCGAAGTATACGTCGATGATATGGTCGTCAAATCAGAAACCGAGGAATCCCACTTGGCGAATCTTCAAAAAACTCTCCTTCTTTTAGAGAAACATGAGTTACGGCTTAATCCCGACAAATGTTCCTTTGGTGTACAAGCTGGTGAATTCTTGGGTTATGTATTAACTCACAGAGGGATAGAGGCCAATCCATCTAAGTGCCGAGCAATTAGAGAAACCCGAAGCCCAACTAACGCAGAGGAAGTTCAAATCCTGGCAGGCCGAATAGTAGCACTCTCAAGATTCTTGGGGCGAGCGGCTGACAAAATACGACCTATGTTCCAGTTGCTGAGGAAGAACGCTCAATTTCAGTGGTCGGCAGAATGTGAAGAGGCGTTGGATGTTATAAAAAATTATTTGGCCGCTCCACCAATTTTAACACCCCCTACACCGGGAGTAACTTTGCTATTGTATTTGGTTGTCACAGATCATGCATGAAGTGCAGTTTTGGTGGAGGAGCGTTCCAAAATGCAACACCCAATCTACTATGTTAGCCGAATGTGTAGAGGAGCCGAGCAAAGGTATCAGAAGATTGAAAAAGCAGCCTATGCAGTCACCTTGGCGGCTAGAAAGCTTCGACAATACTTCATGAGTCATCCTGTAATAGTTAGGACGGATCTGCCAATTCGCCAGATTATTTCTAAGCCGGACATCGCGGGAAGAATGGTAGCATGGTCGGTCGAGTTATCAGAATATGACATCAAGTATGAACCAAGAGGGGTCATTAAGGCACAAGCCCTGTCTAATTTTGTTGTGGAAGTGGCAGGTGGTGATTCAATGGCCGAATCTCATACTGATTTCTGTTGGACTTTGTTAGTGGATGGATCGTCTAACTTAAGGGGAAGTGGAGCCGGTGTAGCATTAGAAGGGCCAGATGAAATACTGATTGACCAATCGCTACGCTTTGGTTTCAAAGCTAGTAACAACCAGGCAGAGCATGAGGCTCTAATCGCCGGCATGATCCTAGCGGCAGATATTGGAGTGAAGCACCTAAAGGCTCGCAGTGACTCTCTTTTAGTCACCAGTTAAGTCACAGGGGCATTTAGCACCAAGGATGAGCTGCTCGCCAGATATTTATCCAAGGTACAAGAATTAAAACTCAAATTTGTTTTCTTTGAACTAACACACGTTCCCAGAGAACAAAATAGCAGGGTCGATATATTGGCGAAATTGGCAAGCACCAAAAAACCCGGCAATAACCATTCAGTAATTCAAGAAACTATAACCTAACCCAACATCAATCAAATTCAGGTCTTTTCAACTACGGTTGACCCTGATTGCTGGATGACGAAGATTCTTGCTTACCTGCAGAGTGAAGAACTGAATGTGCCGGAAGATGAAAAAAGGAAGCTCGAAAAAGCCGCTACCAAATACACAATGATCGAGTCAGAGTTGTACAAAAGAGGTTTCTCCATGCCGCTCCTCAAATGTATTTCAAACAACAAAGCACAAGAGATACTCAGGGAGGTACATGAGGGGGTTTGTAGCAGTCATGTTGGTGGTCAAGCGTTGGCTTCAAAGATCGTGAGAGCAGGATATTACTGGCCAACAATGAAAAAGGACGTTGTTGATTATGTTCGGCGATGTGACAAGTGCCAAAGACATGCAAACATTCCCAAAGCTCCTCCTACTAATCTGCAATCAGTTTCTTCGGTATGGCCATTCGCTGTTTGGGGAGTTGATATCCTCGGTCCATTTCCACCAGCACCGGGTCAAGTAAAATTCCTGCTAGTAGCCGTGGATTATTTACAATATGGATCGAGGCGGAGCCGGTAGCAACAATAACTGCACAAAGGGTGAAGAAGTTTTACTGGAAAAAGATCATATGTCGGTTCGGTATCCCAGCAACCATTGTAACGTACAATGGAACACAATTTGCTTCTGAATCAGTGGCCGAGCTCTACAACACTTGGAACATTTACCAAGCATTTACTTCGGTAGAGCATCTCCAAACGAATGGGCAAGCTGAGGCAGCAAATAAAGTGGTGTTGGCCGGGCTGAGGAAGCGATTAGACGATGCCAAAGGGAATTGGGCCAAGGAATTGCCTCTCGCACTATGGTCTTACAATACAACACCTCAGTCTTCTACTGGAGAAACCCCATTTCGTTTGACATATGGCAGTGACACACTCATTCCGGTTGAAGTATTGGAGCCGAGTCCAAGACGAATACTAACTAGCACAGTGCCTGATCCAGCAGAGCTCTGTGCAATTTAGATTTGTTGGATGAAACCCGGGAGATGGCAAAAGTTAAGGAGGAAGCAGCCAAACAACGTGCAACCAAAAAGTATAATTCCAAAGTTAGAGAAAGGTCATTCAGAGCTGGAGATCTAGTTTTGCGCCGAACGACCAGGCCGAGCATCACTTCGATGCCACAGACTCAAGACAAAGCTTGAGGGACTGGGCACAAACTTACCAAGGCATAGTATGTATAAAATCACAAGTCACTTTTTTTTGGCATACCTTAAAAATGCCCAATAAATTATTTTTAATCTTATTTTTGATTCCATATTCTTAAATAGACATTTGGGCATCACTTTTAAAAATATATTTTCATATAACATATTAAGAATGACAAGTTAATTTTTTAAGAATTTATAAAATATTTGTGTCCACATTTATTTTGTTTAAAAATGCATTTTAATAATTAATTTAAGAAAAATTAATATGATATGTTTTACATTATTTCCCCTGACCCTTGAGAGGATCAGGACGACCCCTCTCTCTGATGGTAGATTATGTCATTGAATCTAACGATGTTAGTTTCTCATTAAGGGATTTTGTACCCTCCTTTATTTTGTTTTATGAAAAACAAACAATCAATAGATTAAATACTTCCTCACACTACTTTGAAATAGCAGCGCGAAACTCTAATGTATTTCTATCCCCGCTATAATAAACTCTAATTTAGCATGATATCTAATAAATGGGTTTGACTACCCCGTATACCCGCTATAATATAACTTTGCTCATTAAAAAAATCTATCAATCACAATACAATACCTCAAAGGGTTATACTACATTGTATATATGGCTTACAATCTATCAAAAAAGAATCCACCAAAAATCTATCAAGAAATATGTGTGTTGCAATTTAAAAGGATTATCGTATATTTATTTGCGAAAATGGCTCATGTTGCATACTTTAGATTCAAAATAGTAGGACAGAATACATTCATGTAGTCCGATTTCTCAATTATAGATGGAACCCAACAACATAAAATAGTGTTTATATATAGTGATCTCTGTTATCCAATACAATTGCTTGCTGCTTCAAAACAAAATACAATTGTTTCTTTGATATGATTTAATTAAATATTTATAAGATTGTGTAATTGGGTTCAGTCTTATCATGAATGAGACGAATAACATAGGTGTCATTGACTTTGGCACATGACCATACCCCAAATGAATAATATTTATACCTAAAGATGACAAATTACATTGGAGCACAAAAACAAATTCAAAAAAAACATGGTTATGTTAGTAGTTTGAATAGATTCAAAAGTAAAAATTGGGGAAGGGAACGACGAATGGAAAGAGAAGAGAGACTCTAAAGAATATAAAATTTATACTTTTTGTGATACCACTCTTTTAACATGTAAATAGCAAAAGTAGCTAGTGGAGAAGAGGGTATTTTCCTTTGTACCACTAAATTCCAAATAGCAAGAGTACCACGGTATATTATGAGAGACCCACATGATCAATGTTTTTGAAATAATAGTACTCTAAAGTTTAGTAGTGACAACCGCAGGGTATATAATTTCAGGGGTATTCACTAGTGGAAAAACGGGTTTTAAAGTAGGATATTTTGGGCTTTTAAAGTCGGATCCTAATCCGACTTCAACCAAGGCGACTTAGAAAGTCTGAAATTTTAAAGTCAGGTGGGCGTCCAACTTTAAAAGTCGGATTCTAAGTCGGATAATGGCTACATCCTACTTTAAAAGTTCGATTATAATGTAATTTTGCCCTCTCTGGAACATGTTTAAAGTCGGATTAAGAGGAATATCCGACTTTAAAAGCCCATTTTAAGTCAGATAAACACCGTTTAAGAGGAATATCCGACTTTAAAATCCTATTTTTTTGGTTTGATTATTTTTTTTCTTCACCGTTCATATACAATCATTTCCTCTCTAAATTATATTTTTTTATATTTATTTTTCAACTTTTTTTTTTAAACTTTTTTTTTGCTACTTGGCTTTTTGAATTTCCAGAATATAATTTGAAACAAATTTTATAACATCAACACAACTTTTCAACTCAATTTTTTGTTTTTTGGATCAAAAGTGATGAACATTGATAAAGAACAATTTTTTTTGATACTAGGATTCACAATGTGCACCACAAAAACAGAATTAGACTAATGATTTGGACTTCACAACACACAAATAATAACGTGGAGAAATAAACACAAAAAGTGGAACAAAAACTATATAGAATTCAATAGAAACAAGAGATCAGGATCACACCTCAATACATTCACGCGGAATTGACGGACGCACACAATCAGCACCTAATAATGAATAACCTGAAATATCATAAGCACAAGGATTGGAAAACAAAGCAGTATGCGTGAACAGTGATTGAAATGTGTGGGATGCGATTTTTTTATTTTATTATTATTATAATGAAACCCTGAAAAAGAATTGATTATGGAGAAGGCTCAATGATACCACTTGATGTAAATTGTTGTTACTAATACACTCAAATCAACGTATCGTTCCATAATCAAAGGGATAACAAGACAATAAACAATAAAAGATAAAGAAAAGGGAATAACAATCGAAAAGATGGAAAAGACAAGAGATGAACTATGTGGTGAAGAGAAGCCACATCTTTCATGGAAAGATGATAATTCTCAAGATTGAATCGCCACAAAAACCTAAGTTCTTGATAAGATCCAAAAACGGTTCAAAGAAGAACCCTAGAGAGAGCACTTGTGCTGATTCCTCTCAAATTAAAAATATGGTCAAAGATCCTTACAACTTGCAAAACCACACCTATTTATAGATAATAGGTTGTGGGCTCACTAAAAATAAAACATGACAACTAAAAGCCCAAATTCAAGCCCAAACTAGGCCTCACACAATTGGACTTCTAAGAAAGGGAAATAACATGCCTAAAAATATTTGGCTTATTACAAATATAAATTTCTATGAAATTTCAACTACAAGAACATTTAAAAAACATCGACCCAAGTTGCGTCCATAACAATATACATACAAATACAACAAGATAATTAAGACTTATGTAAGTCATGTATAACAAGGAACTTTGAAGATCCATGTCGTGGTACTGTCTCTTCTTGGATTTAGTGCTTTGCTTTAGATCCCCTAGTTCCTTTTTACCAAATATAAAGAAATAAGAATGATCATTAATTAGCCTGCTCTATTTTCTATACTAAATAGTATAGTATAACTGAAAGTCAGACACACAAATATTCACTTTTATGAACTGAAAGTCCTTTTTTAAAGAGAATATTCTGACCTGAGCAAATAAATAAAAGCACAATGTTCATGTATAGTGCTCACAAATATGCAGCAAGAAAAGAACTATGTGTGTGAGAGAGAGAGAGAGGGAGAGAGAGAGAGAGAGCAATACCACTCTAGGCTATTAAGAGGCTTCACTGATATTCTCTATAGCTTTTCCATGACACTCCTTTTCATTGGGTCACTGCCAAACATAGTAGGGAGTAAGGCATAAAACATGCTCACAAACCAAACACAAATAGTTTAGATTGCAACTATGGAAAAGGTTACTTAGGGTTTACTCAGATGGTAAACTGAAACCCATCATCATTCACATTGTGTCCATCGAATACATGCATGGCTTCTGCATAAAAACCTAATGCAAATAGAATTGAAAACTAACAAAAAAATATAGATAGAAAAAGGTGAAGAAACCTCTAATTATTGCAAAGGTTTAGCCTAGTAATGAAAGTGTTGGCATAGGAAATCTGCTGCACTAGAATTGAATTCTTTCAAATTCTATTCACAGTAGTGAGTGATAGTATAAATGCTAGGAATCTTTGATAAAGTAATAGTATTCTTGGCTTTATATATGCATATAGCTCTCCAGCCTCTCAATTTTTTTGACACTAGTTTTTCTGTCCGCTTTGGATGAGTTTTCCCCTATAAGATTATTGCTTTCTCGTGGCAGTTAATTTTAGATATGATGCGTTCAAAGGTGAACCTTTTAGTAGGAGGGTTACTAATGATATCAATGCTACCATTTGTGTCCTTTGGGGTGATCACCAAAAATCTTTTTTACATTTGTTTCCTAGTCTGTGATTTTCTCTCTCAGTTTGGTATGACATGGAGAATTGGGTAGGATGGTCATGGTTGGTGCCTAAGGGGGTGTTTGTTTGGGAGATATAAAGAGGGTTCCAAGGAATATTGGTTGGGAATGAAAGATTCCCATGTTTGGTATGAGAAAAAAGAAAAGTGCATTCCAAGGAATTGTGTTTAGTCTGGAAACTATTTTCCCATTTAGGTTGGAATCTGATGCCTCCCATAATTGGTGGTAATCTTCCATTCCAATGTAGAGTGGTTTCACTTTTTAGCACAAATTTACATTATTAACCCTCACACATTTATATATATATATATATATATATATATATATATATATATATATATATATATATATATATATATATATAAATGAAATAATAATTTATGGCATTGTGTAAAAGGAGACTGGAGTCATTAACACAAAGAATATTTTCATTCCCAATCATAACGTTATATATGAAATATGGCATAACGATTTTACATAGTTTAACATCATCACAATGATAAATGAAATTATAATGTTCGAATTTCATAAATTTCCTTTTACAAAATATTATTGTTAAAAAAAATTATAAGTAAATAATCACTTTAGTTTATACTTCAATTTCACCTTTAGTTACTTAGAAAGCTAAAATAAGATGTCATATATAATCAGGGGTATTTCGATAATTACAATGTTTATTCCCAGGAATGTATAGTACGAACCAAACAAATTTATAAATTATTCCAAAGAATTGGATTCCCGAGCTTGCAACTAACCAAACGCGTTTTAGAAAATACTCAGGAATCACATTCCTAGTCATCGGATTTCTGAGGATGCGATTCCTTGGAATGTAATTTCTATCCGGGAAACAAACGCACCCTAAGGATTACTCCCCAACTATTCCTCCTATTATGCTATTTTGGTTTCGAGACCAGTGCAAGCGACAACTGGCTTTGATCTAGCATGTCATTATTTGGGCCTTTTGGGAGGAGGGGAACAACTGTTTTTTGCAACAACGCCAGTAGGCGGTGTTCAAGATATTGGAGCGGATTATAGTTTTGTTTATTCGATTTGGTGGGTCATTAGTTTTGTCCAATGGTTGCACTTGGATTGCTTCGGACGGGACCGGATCTCTAACAAAAAAATTTCCCAAAAAGGATCCGACTAGTCATCATAATTATAAAATCAAACTCAAAGTACTAGTGCCTGTGACTAGTGTGTATTTGCAAGCCGGTGCAATTACTAGGCAAAACAACATTAGACATTGTTGCACGCTACAACTCATAGATAACCAGCTACTTCACTAAAGCTTTTTTTTTTTCATTCTGGATGCTCCTTCTTAATTAAAGTCTTTTTTTAATTTTTTCTCTCCTTCCTCATTCTTCTTCTAAATGTGTTCTCTCTTGTTTTCTTTTTCTCTCTCATCCATTTCTTTGCTTAATCACCAAAACTACTTCTGGCTTTTCTGCGAAACAACCTCCAAAGTGGCAGCTTGACAACCGAACTTAACCATTCGTATAACCCATCATTTTTTCATACCGCCACCCGCCCAAATCAGTGGCTCTAATGGGAGGAAATGGGTGACCTTTTACATCTCACAACTTTGCTCGGATTGAAGGCTTACGGCCCGAAATCGTGGATTTTCTGCTTTTGTTTTGAAAAACCAAAACCAGTTTCTGTTGAGTTTTAAAAAAAAATTCAAAAACCAAAAGCTGATTCACTTTTGAGTTAAGAAATTTTCAAAATTCAAAATCAGTTTCAAACATACACATAAAAATAAATATTCATCATAAACTTATCTTAATCAAAACAATATATAAAATAAGATTTGAATTGGTCAAAAAATAAATAAATAACATTTGAAAAAGAATTACAATATTACAAATATATAATGTATTTAATATTAGTGGTTTAAAGTTGTAGTTGTCGACAGACGCTTGTCGGAGTGGTAATCTATTGTGGACAGAGGTGTGGTATCGGTGGTCGAAGTGGTAGTCAATAGTGTGACCAATGGTGTCATATACTCATATTGATGATTAGTGGTGGTAACTAGTGGTGGTCAGAGTGGTGATTTCCAATGGTTAGAGTAGTGGTTAAAGAAGTAGTCATTGGTGGTGACCGATATTGTTTAACGTACTGGTTTCCAATGGTCGAGTGGTAGTCAGATTGGTAGTAGGTGGTGGTTCAATTGGTGATTAGAGGTGGATGGAGTGGTGGTTAGCGGTGGTCGAATAATGGTCAATTGTAGTCATCGAAGGTGGTCAGTAGTGGTCAGAGTGGTAATCAGATTGATGATCGTAGTTGGATGGAGTGGTGATCAGCGATGTCAAAGTGGTAGTCAACAGTGGTCGAAGTTGTGGCAGACGGTGGTCGAGTCGCCGATTGGAAATCATATGTGGATAAAGTGGTGATCTGATGTTATCATAGTGGTGGTTGGTGGTGATCAAAGAGGTAGTTGATGGTGGTTGGAGTGATGGTTAGAGTGGTGGTTGGCGGTGGTTGTGATGGTTAGAGTGGTAGTTGGTGGTGGTCAAATTGATGATCATAGATGATGAAGTGATGATTACCAGTGGTCAAAGTGGTGGTCGATAGTGGTCAAAGTAGTGATTGGCAGTGGTCAGAGTGGCGGTTGGAGGCGGTCAGGGTGGTAGCTGATAACTCATATTTATATGAGTTATTTATACTTATTCAAAGATAAATCATGCAAGTTCTCTGGCAATAGTAGGTTGTTTCTATTAAGTTTCTGTTAGTTTATTGCTTTTTAGTTAGAAAGGGGCTAAATTACAAGTTCTATGCATTTTGTTGGTGCCTTTTTGAGCGTTTTGATGCTTCTTGTGTTTGTGCAGTAAACTGAACGTGGCAACGTCCCTCATCACGTCTGAAGAAGGGCAGCAAAGCAAGAAAGAAATATCTCATTTATGGCGCACAAGAAATGATGGTCAAAGATCTAGAAGTGCAGAAGATCTTCTCTCTCCTCGTACGACGTGGTGACGCACTATATAGCAAGGCAAATGTCATTTCAAAGAATATTTTATTTACAAGCAAGCTTGGTAGGTGGGGAAATGACATCAGCAAGCATGTGACCCTTTTTCTATATATACAAGACTTATCCCTCTCTCTAAGAGAGACACACACATCCTGCATCATACCAGTCCACCCATTCATAATCTACCTTCCTCCATTTTAGAGAAAGTTCTCTTAAAGAAGTTCTGGACACAGACTTCTTCATCTGAACTCTTCTCAAACTCCATTTTTCATTTCCATTCGCAACCACCACTGTGAAGCTCAGACGTTGCAACGTCTTTACAGCGTGCAGGAAGGAAGGCTACTTAGGCGTATCTTCTGCGTTTAGTTTCCTTTTCTCTATGTATGGTATTTGGATTTCACTTCCTTATCTTTCTGTAGAGATGCTCAGCATGAGCTAAACATTTGTAGTTGGGTTGTTGTTTTGCATGTAATGAACCCCTAGTTTAATGCTATGAAGTATTGATGTTTATGCATTTTAAATCTTTGCATGTTAATATTTCCAAACTTGTTTTGAGATTGGCCACTTAAAATAAGTAGATTCATAGGTACAAACATAGTCTATGAAAAGAACTCAAAGATTTATATGAATGAAAAGGTGCACTAAAGACATTTAGGCATTTTTTTAGTGCACCTTTATCTAAGTCTAGACATAGAATGGATAATAGTTCACGCAACAGTAGCCGGTAGTGGTCAAAGTGGTGGTTAGAGTAGTTACCGACAACCATTGGCAGTGACATGTTTGTGTTAAAAACAAAAACCAATTATAAACCTATTTTTTTGGTTGAGTGATCGGCGGTCGTACATAGGTCAAATAATTAAAGATATAAAATGTAGTAACGAGGTAAGTGACCTTATTCATTTCCCAAGGATCTCAAAATTATTAAACACTAAATCAAAAACCAGAAATAACAATAAAAATAAATTAGGAAGGTTTTTTTTTTAGGAAAACAATTTAATAGGAAATTCAATTGATGAGGAATAACCAACCCATTGGTTTCAGATGTGTGTCTTGGATTTATCATTGATTCTAAAATAAACTAACCAAACAAGTGTTAGTGAGTTCTTATGAATTCCCTCTGGCTTAAACAAGCGTCAAGACAGAGTGTTCAGCCAATCATGTTTGTGAGCAAGCGCCACTAACATGACTAATGTCATAACTGAATTTTTTCAATCCTATAAACAAGCATCATAAACTCTATCAATTTCTATCCAAACTAAATTAAACAAGAAGTAAAATAATTCAAATACTTAAAAGTTGTGAAACAGAATCATGATTAGTGATTAAGAAAAAATGAGTTATAAAACGAATCACAGTCATTTGTTGGACAAGGTCAAGTTGGCGCTTATTTTTCTAACATTCATGCGAGCCTCAACTTCTTTGTTGTAATTGGAGATTTATTGCTATCTGTTTAACAAGGTCCTCCAATGAAAGTTCAAATCTAGCAGCAGTTGGGGGATTATTTTGTTGGTGGTTTCTCTAGTTGGGGTTGTACCAGTTAGATGATCAATCAACGTTGTCTTGAGGATTGAATATGTTTGTTGCATATGCTCGAGGGGTATCAGCATTGAAATCCTCTTGCAATTTAGGACATGAATCGTCGGGGTGCACTGCAGAAAAAATACCACAAACGCTACCTACTTGAGCTTTGCCTACTAATTTTTTTTTTTTTTACCAAGGAGGGAAGCTCATCAATTTTTCTATCTAGGTTCTTATGGTCAAAAGTTTGTACCTCATTCATTCATTTGCTTAGCAGTACTACTAAATTATTTCTGGCTGTGAGCTACTGAGAGTTGATGGACGTGTTCTCAACTAGTGCTTTTGCAGGTCTTATTAATAAGTTCCCCCCACTAGCAACATCTAAGATGTTTCTGTCCATTATAAAAGTATTGATGAGAAGTTGATCGTAAATCGATGATGAGGACATCTAGCTAGTACACGTTCCAGGACTTTTTGTCAATCTGCTGAATACAAAAAATTTATTTTCTGATTGATGCAGTTCTCGAGGCAGGGAAGAATTTTTCTAAGAACAACATCTTCAAGTCATACCAGTTTGCAGGGCCGTCCTAACCAATTTGGAGGCCCTGTGCAAATTTAAAAAATTAGGCCCCTACATGTAATGCTTAATTTACTAAATTAAACTCATGAAAAATTAAGGAATTGAGTTTCTCATTATAAAAAAGGGTATATTTTTATATTAAAAAAATAATATAATGGCTATGTAGAGTACTAAATATTGGTACAATGTTTTCTTGAAAAATAGAATTTGTGTGTTTTTTGTATTGAAATAAGAGGTATTATATAAATATATTTGAAATTGTTTAGGAAGTAAATCAGTGGTGTAGTGGTAGTATTGAGTACGAAATGAAGGGTTTGAATCTCAGCTTTTACAATTTTTGCGACAATTCGCAGACAATTATTAAAATACTAAAAGTTACAAAAGTAAAATGTTTCCAGCGGGAGTTGAACCCGCGTTAGTTAGCTTAAGCATGTTAGCAATTACAACTGCAGTGACAACGTTCTTAATGGAATGCGCCGAATATCGTACATATATGTATATACACATGTTCTTTTTGGGGCCCTAGAAAAATGACATTGGGCCGGGGCCCTGTGCGGTAGCACAGCCCAAACAGCCCAAGGGTCGACCCTGCCAGTTTGTCACATAATCTGGTTGAAGGTAGTAAAACTAGTCTTTGGCGGCATCTTGAAGTGAGAGTGGGAAGGCTCTCAGCTTCATTTTTTCTGACCAATTTTCGGAGCCATCGGAACAAATCGTCCGAAAACTAATTTTTTTCACCTAATCAGATATAGAGTTGAATGGGGCTGAACCAAACCGAACCTGCAAGGCAACAAAACTAAAAAAAAATGTTAATGATTAATGAGGTTCTTAAGTTGGCAATCCCTAATTTGAGATTCCCGATAATGACGCCTATTTGACCAGCGGTCGTGCGCGGGTCAAATAATTTGAAGATATAAAATTTAGTAGCAAGGCAAGTGACCTTGGTTGTTTCCCAAGGATCTCTAAATTATTGAACACCAAATGAAGAACCAGAAATAACAATAAAAATACATTAGGAAGATTTTTTTTAGGAAAACAATTTAATAAGAAATTCAATCGATGAAGAATAACCAATCTATTGGTTTCAGGTGCGTTTCTTATATTTATCATTGGTTCTAAAACCCATAACTTTTTTTATGTTCTGGCTTCTAATAGCCTATTTATATTCCTAAGATAAAAACCTAAATAAGCAAAACGGGTTCTTGAACAAAAGCCCAATAAGAAAGATTAATTGGCCTATAAACCCGTAGTTGACTAAACTACTTTAGTAATCCGCAGACTAGACCTTCAAGACCTCAGAATTGGAGAAGAATTGTAGTCGTGCTCCTTTGCTTTCCAATGTATGCTTGCACGCTCCAATCGGATAACCACGACCAAAATTATTGTCTGTAGAGTAGATAATGGTCAATATGCAATAAAACCAAAAGTTAATCAAGAAACTACACTAGTGCTCAAATAAGACCCAAAGTCAAGAAACATGCTGAGACTCAAACATTAGGTATAGAGTACAACTATAAACACCAAGTGCAAAGCTATAAAGAGTGCATTAACATGCACTGATCATTGAGTTTTGATGAAAAACTGTTTAAAATTAAGGAAAAACCAACTCAATAACATTTAATCTGACATTGTTTTAATTTTGAAATTGACTTTCAAAACCAAAAATCAAAAATATTAATCACCACTAACGGTCCCTAAACTAGTTTTCACAAAAAAAATACACCAGTGGCATCCACTAAAAATAAGCTCCTTAACTTCAAAGGAAGAGTGAGCTTGCACCGAGTTAGCTCGCGGGCTTCAAATCACTCAATGTCTGTTTATGTTATTAAGTAATAAAAATTATTCTTATGCTTAAATCGTGGGGACAATATATATGTTGTACATACAAAAGTATATAAAAAGTTATGTTACTCTTTTCATTATTTATTATTTAAATCCTTACAACTAAAAATAAATAAATAATAAGATTTAGTAAAAATAATGCAGATTCGATGATTTATTTACTATTGTGAATAATAAAAAAATTATTTAAATTGCTAATTGCTAATTATTTTTATAAGAAAATAAGTGATAATAAGATTATTTTTTTGCAAAAATATACGCGCGTTGGCCCAAAATGCAAACAACTCACGTTGGATTGGGTTTGGGCAGCAAAGTTTGAGCCCTTGATTTTAGGGCTTCTTGGCTCGCCTTTAAAAAGTCTGAGCCTGATGCAGGTTTGGTAGCCAGTTTTCCAACTATGAATTGAACAATTTAGTCGGCCCCTTCTAACGGAGAGGGTTGAACCCCTTTAGATTGAAAAACACACAAATCTAATTATCGATTATACACCATGATTGAGAAAGATGCATTTACCAACCAACAACTGAATAACCACCATAACATACACAAAGTACCACAACACCATACTCATGAGAAAATTTTAGTAATCTTAAAAATAAATAGAAATTGTTTCTCTAGTAACTGAAACAATATGTTGAGTACTCTCACTACTTTTAACCGAAACCCAATCTCAGCTCCAAATCCAGCTCATCTTCATTAGTATTCATTGGAGTACTATCACTTGTTGGATTGGAAAGGGAAAGAGCTTGCTCTGGAAAGAGTGGGAGTAGTGTTGGTTGTTCTTCATCACGCATAGTATTCATTTGAGTACTATCACTTGTTGGATTGGAAAGGGAAAGAGGTTGCTCTGGAAAGAGTGGGAGTAATGTTGGTTGTGCTTCATCACGCATAGTCGAATTGGAATGGATGTTAGAAGCAGCCATTTCATTTCCATTTAAGTTCGTGAGATCATCAGTAGTGACTGTTGGGTGGTACCAATAAAATCCATTCAGATGGATCTCTACTACTGGAAGAGGACGATCCATAATATCCTCAATCAAAATCCTTAAAGAAAGCAACCTGTGACCGAAATAAATAAGAACATTAATTAATTTAATAAAATTTAAAACAAAATTCTAAGGTTGATCGCAAGCATGAGCTTACTACACCATTAATTTTTATTTTGAAACATAAAACTAGTTTTTTTCACTAAACAAAAGGATATTCATCCATTCAAATTGATAAATTACATTGATGATAATACATATGTAGCATTGCTAAAGACACAAAGGATGAATTTGTGAACAAACTCACAACACCCTAGGTAATAGCATAAAACGACAAAATTCCTACAAATCTGACAAAATAAAAATCACTAGAATACCCATTCCTCTGGATCTATAATTTTGAGGTCCTAGTACTTGGTTGAATCTGCAATGGATCGAAGTTGGTATATTGATCTCAATTGAACAAACACCGCAACAAGACAGGAAATAAAAAATGCCGCACAAGACGACGAACAACAATAACACCGCACTAAGGCGACGAAATCAAGAAAAATAGGAAATAAAAGCTAGATCTACGTGGTAACCATTTATTTTGATAAAAAAATGATAGAAAAAGGATACAAATGGGTGATTTTAGGGGAAACAACTGACCTCAAACAACCCCCTTTAAATGGTGAGCAAGAACGAAGAGAATAGTAGATAGAAGGTTAAGAGAGACAACAAGGGTTTAGAGAGAGAGTGGACTTCCCCTTTTTTTGTCAATCATAAAACCATAAAAACGAATGACAAATACAAACTCAATTAAATGAATTTAATTTAATAAGATTGAAAGAAACTAACTCAATTTCAACGTCATGCAAGGCCTCGCTTAGGTTGAATCCATGAATGTGAACTTGGAGCCCATCCTGTGCAACAAAATGACAAATCACCCAAGCCAATGAGTAAAGTTCATATACCAAATGATTGGTGTAACCTTCATTTGGACTTAGGTGTGGCTCCCTCTGGATTCTTCTTAGCAGAGTTCTTCTGCTGAAAAATAGATAGAACAATGTTAACTATTTGGCAAGTGTACCAAATCGCAAGTAATAAAACCGGTAAGAACCGGGATATCGTCCTCAAGGATCGAATTTAATTTGGCAACTACGATGCAACGACTAATTTGAACCAAGTTGAAAGGGGTTTTGTTTGGTAATGTTGAGCTATGAAGCTCAAGGGTAAAGCGGTAAATTGTTTTTGACTTTTTAACTACGAGAAAACTGAACACGTTGGAAGAAATACGTTGAGAAAACGCTAGGGATGGATGTCTTCCGATTTCATGCTATCGTTACTGATTTATTTTCAGAAGTTATCTCTCTCTCTCTCTTTTGCTATCGAATCCACAATTCTAACTAAGCCCTAATCCCTTAGGTGAATAGATCTTTGTTAATTGATAAAAGCCCTAATTCCTTAGGTGCACCTACTAACAACAAGCATTAAACGCGAGGATTCACCACATACATCAATTCGCAGGATATTCCTAAACTTACGAATGGAAGGAAATGAAATTCAAACAATCCAATAATAAGAACTTCCGTTAAATTATTGAATAGAATATAGGTTCTATAATTTCCCAATTACAGAAAGGTTAAACACAGAATATCAATTCACAAACGAGAGAGAACGATAAAAATCATCAAGATAAACCAGCAACAATAAATCTAAATCAGAATTTATCCATCCCTAACATTGGGATTTAGTTACACATGATCAAAGATAAGGAAAAGTGAGAATTACAAGATAATAACGATGATGATGATGACATCCGAAGTCTCAATTCTTGTTCCCAAGGCTTGATTCTTCGATGGTCAAGAAATGCAACCAACTCTCTCTCGTGTGCTAGGGTTTCAATTGGCCCAAAACGCCCAAAGATCCTCAAAACGCAGCTTTTGCGTGTTTTATCATGTTTTCCGGCCGATCGGCGCTCGCCGGGCGCTCCAATGACACTTAAGCGCCACCGATTGGAGGACGCCATAAAGAACTCGCGCTCACCGGCGCGCTCATGCGAGAGTGGGGCGCGAATGGGCGTGGACTTTTTATTTCCTCGCACTCCTTTGTCGCTCACCGCGCTCCAAATGACACTTCAGCCGCCACTTCATTCCTTGGCACTTTTTCGTCCGCTTGCTTGCATTTCTTCGTTCTTCCTTTCACCTAGTCCTCGGGGCACAAAAACACCACAAAAACCAAGCGTAAACACTGCAAAGCAATTCAATTTCAACTAGCACAATTTATACTTTTAGTGTTGCCATTTTCCCTACATTCAATAAAATCTTCACATAAAATCCTCTTTTTCATACTAAGAACCATCATGTGATGGGGATTCATCACAACCCCAAACTTAGACATTTGCTTGTCCTCAAGCAAAGACAGACAAGACAAACCCTGACAGCCTAGACATAGATAACCGACAATCAAAATTGGCATACATTACATAACATAAACCTACAAGAAACAAAGTTGAGCATCAACTTTCGGGATCGCCACTCAATTCCTGCACCCACGTGGTATTTTCACTAATACAATCTTGCTCGAGAGTGTGTGTGTGACACTTAACTCGCTTCGGAACAAAGCTAGTTTCAAAATGCAACTAACTAGAACTAGAGGGCTTTCTTCCGAGAATGTCCAAGATAGTTCAAAACATAGGGTAGATTCACGCTTCCACATAAGGATCAAGTGGGCATCAAGCACAACAAAGGGTCTTAAATGGGCATTTCAGATTAGACCAAAGGTACTAACTATTATCACACACAATTCAGACTATGAAAACACTCAACACAACTACACAACTTGTTTTTGGGTCGCAACCCCTTTCATTACATTATTGTTTGGGTTTGATCAACATTTGCTTTGGGACATTGCAAGCAATTTTTATTTTTAATAAAACACAACACGGCATACACTTTAGCGTTATGGGTAGACGCCACAGTTGTTGCACACACGCACTTCACACACACGGCATACACTACGGTGTTACGGGTAGACGCCGCAAGGCCGCACACACACATTAACGCACACGGCGCATACACTATAACGTTACGGGTAGACGCCACAAAGGTCGCACACACACATTAACACACACGATGCAATCGATCATCCTACAATCCTTATGCCCATTTTTAGTACAACCGATGCACCCCAAACTTAGTGTCTACAACTACCCTACATTTTTAGTGAAAATTTGACGACTCCCATGGTCCACCACACTAGCTTAGTCGCCCACATCTCTAGGATCACTAAGTTTTATCGGTTAGTGTTTTAAGTGTGGAAGCAAGATTGCACTAATTCATTCACCACCGGGTACTATTCGCTTCAATTCTCGCCGATCATCACTAAGTTGCTCAACTGCTCTCTTTTTTTTTTTTTTTTTTTTACATGATTGTCCATATCTATGACATTGACACAACCGACCTCACAATAGGTCCTCCCCACTTAAAAACTTGCAGTGTCCTCACCGATGAAATTCGGGAAAACCTATTTACACTGATCGAGACTAAAACAAAATGAAATTAAAAATAACCTCATTTAACTACAACTATTGAAGGAGCACAAAGTACACAATCAATAAAAACAAAAGAGAAAGGGAAGATAAAAATAACTCGCGCGTGAGCAGACTACTCAACCGCTGGCCCGCAGTCCGGAGGGGGATCCCAAAGATGTCCGCATCCGGTCCAATTGCCCTCCCTCCGGATCGTGCACATAGCTCAGATAGTGATCTCATACCAAACTGCGGCTCACGCTTATCCTGCTCTCGCCTCGCAACCATTTGCTCCTCGGTTTGTTGTTAGTACATCTATTCTTCCCTCGCAGATATTGAAAGTCCGCACCATAAGGATCAACCCAAGGTTCATTCATAGAGAAGGATGGTTCAGCCTCCGGTGTTGCTCTTGTGGGGGTCTTCTCTGGCACCGGTCGCTCAACATCTCCACCCCGCTATGGTCCTAATCCAAGCCCCTGAGATTGGAAAGATGGTTCTATAGGTTCTTCATCTGCTCAAGAATAACTCCCGCTCTCTCACATAGCAGGCAACGAGGTCGGGCATGCCTCCAATAGCTCGGCTGGCTTCCATCCTTAAAATTAGCAAAGTCATGTTAATTTCTCTTCAAACTCATCCCCTATATTGACTGCTCTCTCGCATAATGCATGCAAGTGAGGCATGCCCTTTCAAAGCTCACCGAGTTGTTAGAGCTAGGGCATATAGTGGTGAGGACAAAAGTCGCCCATGCCCTAGCAATCAAAAGAGAAGTTACCATAATTCTCTGGGTTCCCCTCTTATTCCTCACCCACTGCTCTCGGTTTGCATATTGCCGTAGAGATCTCATCCGCCGCCAGTTCGTATTTTATCCTCTCCTTAGCGGCCTGGTTCGAATCGATGCCCGAGGTTTTCACCGGTCTAATCTTAAACAAACTCATTGATGGTAACAGAGTCATATGGAATCTCATGGCCTCGCACGTAACTTGTGTTTTTGGGAAACGACAATTGCCCATCCACTGCTTGCTTTGGGAAGATATTTGAAAAGAATTCATAAACTAAGGCCTGCTTGCCTTTCTCGGATAGGTCACCGATTATCCCACCCCGGTTGCTAATGTTTTGCCGCAAATCCTCGACCACCGGGGAGAGAATGATTGCTCTTTCCTTCACAAACTTGGGAATTGCCGTAATTTCCCAAAGAATTTCGCACACCCCAAGGACCGAAACATGTAGGAGTTGAAGGATGGTTGTGGTGGTTGGGAGGCTGAACCTTTGCGAATTGCCTGCTTCTTTCGTGCCCTATAAGCCATTTCCTGCACACATCAAAGACCAAAGTTGTACAAGTGGGTGGATGTTAGTACCCATAAAACAAGTATTGGCGTTGCTCAAGATCATCACCACATTGCTTCCTTGATGGAGACAATGAGTTCACCTATGCATTGCTCAAGCCAACAAGTTGTTGTTCACAAAAATCTTTGATTGAGGTATTTTTACAAACATATAGCATGCATAACTACTTCACATATGAACAACAACACCCAAGAACCTCCACATTCCCCAAATTTGTTTTCTTTCACAAGCAAACCCCCAATTAACAATAATACAGCCACATCAGTTTCTACACTCATCTAATCATGAAATTTGAACTCAGCAATTTAGGTTTTATAAAACTAATCTCAAAAAAAAATTGATTTGGAATTGAGAAAACTTACTTGATTAGTGATGTTATAGGAAGAAGATTGAAGCACTCTAGAAAACCCACAACCAATTTCCCACCTTGGGGCTCTTTGAGAAGAGAAATCAAGTGACTAGAGAGGGAGAGAACGAAAACGCGACGGGGCCGGGTCGCGCGTGTGTGAGGCGTGAGTGAAGCGAGAGTGAGGCGTGACTGCGTGTGTGAGGCGTGAGTGAAGCGAGAGTCACAGACTGGGGCCGGCTTGATGCGCCACTTACGCGACAAATGAGAGCGCGAAAGACGTAAAACCGACTCTTTTTGGCATCAAGCAGCAGGTGATGCGCCACTTACGCGACTCTTAGGCGCGACTTTTTGGCATCCAAAGAAGCCGCAGTGATGCGCGAACGAGGCGCCACTTAGGCGCGACTTGGCAAAGAACATACAAAGATTATGACTACTCCATTTTTAACTTTCAAACCAAAATGATTGTGACTAAAAATGCATCCTAAAGTGCCTAATCTATGAAGATAATGCAAAAATTAAAAATTTAATGATAAGAAATGTTGGGTTGCCTCCCAATGAGCGCTTTCTTTAACGCCACTAGCTTGACGTTACCTCCCGCTTTAAGTGGTCTCTTAAAACCACCGCCACCTTTTCTCTCGCCCACCACCTCTCCTAAGTACGGCTTCAACCTTTGCCCATTGACTTTGAACGATCTTTTGAATCAGTTCCTCTACTTCAATTGCTCCATAAGGAGTCACTTCTTTTACAACAAAAGGCCCCGACCACTTGGATTTCAGCTTTTTCCGAAAAAGCTTGAGTCTCGAATTAAATAATAGCACTTCACGACTGTGATGAAACTCTTTCCTCGAGATGCTTTTGTCATGGTAGCCTTCATTCTCTCGCTTGTAAATTTTATTGTTCTCATATGCTCGCAGACGCAACTCATCCAATCCATGCAGCTTGTAAGATTCTTTTGTCCCCACAGTCAAGTGGTAAAATTCAAAAACTTTAATGCCCAATACGCTTTGTGCTCAAGTTCAACCGGCAAATGGCAAGCTTTACCATAAACCAATTGGTATGGAGACATGCCTAAAGGTGTCTTATAGGGTCGCTCAGTATGCCCAAAGCGCATCATCTACCTTCAATGACCAATCCTTTCGAGTTTCCCATCGCCTTTCTAAGATCCTCTTGATTTCTCCGCTTTGATACTTCGCTTGACCATTGCTTTGAGGATGATAAGGAGTTGTCACTTTATGCGTAACACCATACTTGAAAGCACATTGTTGAGATAGGCGTTGCAAAAGTGGCTACCCCCATCACTAATCGTGACTCTTCGCACACCAAATCTAGAGAAGATGTTCTTTTTCACAAATTTAACCACAGTTTGGGAATCACTCTTGGCAAAGAGCAAATGCGCTTCAACCCACTTGGAAACATAGTCAATCGCCACTAATATGTACTCACAGCTTGTAAGAGGGTGGGAATGGTCCCATAAAGTCTATGCCCCAACAATCAAAAACTTCTACTTCAAGGATGGGGTTCAGTGGCATCTCCCCTTACGTGAAATATTGCCACCCTCCGCATTTGTCACAACTTCTCACGTATTCATATGCATCCTGAAGAGGATGGCCAAGAAAACCAGATTGGAGAACCTTAGCACTGTGGCGCTCCCATTATAGTGCCCTCCACAGTGAGAGAGTCATGACAATGCCAGAGAATGCTTTTACTTTCAAAGACTGCATACACATCTTCTCAAAAGTCCATCACCCGACCTTGTAGAGATAAGGATCATCCCATGTGTAATGGTTGGCATCATGAAAGAACTTTTCTTTTCACGCCATGTGAAATCTTCAGGATCTTTCCTACGCCTTATAATTTGCAATGTCGGCAAACCAAGGTCTTTCTACAATGGCAAGTAATTTTTCATCCGTAAACTCTTCCGTAATCTCTTTTGCCGATCGTCACTTCTTTGTTTTCTAACCTTGACAAATGATCCGCCACCACATTCTCGCCCCTTTCTTGTCCTTAATTTCCAAATCAAACTCCCCGCAAAAGCAAAATCCATCTAAGGAGTCGAGGCTTAGACTCTCGCCTTGGTTAGCAGATATTTAATTGCCGCATGGTCAAGAAAAACAACTACTTTTGAACCAACTAAGTAGAACGAAATTTTTCCAATGCAAATACTATGGCTAGCAATTCTTTCTCAAGAGTTGCATAATTCACTTGATTTTCATTCAAAACCTTGCTAGCGTAGTATATAGCATGAAAGAATTTCTCTCGATCTCTCGCAAAAATACGGCACTCCATCGCAGAATCACTAGCATCGCACATGAGCTCAAACGAGCCTCCCAATTTGGGGCTACTATGACTCGAGCAGAGACTAGTTTTTCCTTTAAAATATTAAATGCACATGACATTCATCATCAAAAACAAATTCAGCCTCTTTAACAAGTAGATTGCATAAAGGTTTTGCAATCTTGGAGAAGTCTTTATGAAACGTCGATAAAAACCGCATGTCCTAAAAACTTCACACCCTTTTACATTTGTAGGGAGGTAGCTTTTCTATGACTTCGATTTTTGCTTGGTCAACCTCGATGCCTTTTTCGTAAATTTTATGGCCAAGCACAATACCTTCCTTGACCATAAAGTGGCACTTCTCCCAATTTAAAACTAAATTGGTTTCACGCATCGCTTTAAAAAACCGCATCAAGGTTGGCCAAACAAGAATCATAAGTATGACCAAAAATGTAAAAATCGCCCATAAATACCTCAATTGAACTTTCTATCATATCGTAGAATATAGAAAGCATGCACCTTTGAAAAGTTGCCGAGCATTGCACAACCCGGCGGCATCCTCCGATATGCGAACACACCGGCGGACACGCGGAAAGTTCGCTTTCTTGATCTTCTGGTTCATCGCTATCCGGTTATACCCGTAATATCCATCCGTAAAGCAATAGAAAGCTTGTCCAAATTAGCCTTTCCAAAGATCTCGATCCATGAACTAAGAATGGAAGTGGTCTTTTCTAGTTGCTTGATTCAACCTTCTGTAATCAATGCACATCCTCCAACCCGCAATACCGAGCCGGAATCACTCGTCTTATCATTTTTCACTACCGCCATACCACCCTTCTTAGGGACCACATGAACCGGACTCACCCATGAGCTATCCGAGATAGATAAATCATGTCGGCCTCTAAGAGCTTTAAAACTTCCTTACGCACCACCTCTTTCATTGTAGGATTTAATCTCCGCTGAGGTTGGATCACTGTGTTTGAATTCTTCCTCCGCTTTGATTTTGTGCATGCAAAAAGTCTGGACTTATCCCCTCGAGGTCCGAGATAGTCCAACCCAATGCATTTTTGTTGTTTAGTACCCTCACCGCCTTCTCCTCTTCCAATTTGGTCAAAGAGTCGCTAATGATAGCTGGATGAAGATCATTATCTTCAAGGAATACATACTTGAGATGAGAGGGGAGTTGTTTCAATTCAGTGGATCTTTTTCTGACTCTCCCCTATCTATCTCTTCCCTTTCTTTGAGACATTTTCTACTGAGAAGCTTCAAATTGCCTGATACATTCTTCTATTTCACTACCCGTGATGCTCGCCTCGCTTCTTCAATAGAATTTACAATTACATTCTCCAATGGAGGAGATGGCACATCCCCGCCTAAAGGTCTCTTTTACGTAATTATCAATCATATCTACCCTAAAGCATCGCCCTTTGTCATTCGGATGATGCATGGCTTCAAAACACTAAAAGTAATTTTCATCTTGGAATCTCGTGGATCGCTTTCTCTTGTTGCACATCAATCGTAGCTCTCCCCGTGGCTAAGAACGGCTCGCCCAGATGAGCTGCACTCTCCGCATCCTCTTCCATGTCAAGGATCACAAAGTCTACTACCGAACATAAATTTATCAACTCGACTAGAACATCTTCCAACACTCCATAAGGATATTTTATCGAACGATCGCCAAGTGTCGCTGACATCCTAGTGGGTTTTACCTCTCCACCTCCCAATCTCTTTAGCATAGATAATGGCATTAGGTTAATACTCGCCCCGCATCACAAAGGGTCTTGCCAACCGCTATGTCGCCAATTGCACATGGTATGGTGAAATTTCCTGTCTTTCATTTTCTCGAGGAGCTTCTCTCAATTATAGCATCGCACTCTTCACCAAAGCCACTGCTTTCATCTTCTTTGAATTTCCTCTTCTTTATCAAGAGCTCCTTCATGAACTTGGCATAGATGGGCATTTGTTCTAGAGCTTCGCGAATGGGATATTAATTTGAAGTCGCTTGAAAATCTCCATGAACTTTGAAAATCGCCATCTTTTTGATTTTTCTTGCTAGCATATGGATAGGCAGCTTCACTTGAGGAGAGGGTGCTTTGGGTTTCTCTTGTACTGCACATCGTAGAACAAATTGTTTTCATTAAGGTTAGACTTCACACCTTCTTCACTTTGCTCATTTTCAACTTCCCCAATTTTTTCATTTTCATTTTTTTCACTCAACTCAATTTTTTCATTTTCTACTTCCACCTTCTTCTCACAAGTCACCACAAAGCGTTTTCAACTCCCACCACTTCTTAGTGAAATAGCCTTAGCGCTTTCATTCCTTGGGTTATCAATGGTGGTAAATGAGAATCCACTACTAGATGATTCAAAGAAGTCGCTTTGATAATTGGCCATCCGAGTTTCTAAATTCTTTATGGAAGCTTCGTGATTCTTTTCCATACTCTTCATGGCTTGCTCGTGATTGAAACGTGGTTTTCGCTATCCGCATGAACCGAAGTTAGAGCATTCTCCAATGGAGAAGATTGTCTTTGTTGTTGAGATGATGGCCGAGATTGTCGTTGTTGATTTGACCCATTGTATCATTATTTTTCCATGAGAAATTGGGATGATTCTTCCACCCGTGGTTATAGGTGTTAGAATATGGATTCCTCCTTGTTTTTGATAGTTTCCCATGAAATTGACTTGTTCATTGGAATCTCCATGAGTAGCACAATCACCTTCATGAGCCTCTCTACCACAATAGTTACATGCACCCGGTTTACCGCTTGAATACCGCAGGGGTCGAGATCCCCCGGTAAAGCAAAGCCAGCCTAATTGCTTAGTAAGTGGCTTCAATTTGTAGAGACATTACCTTTGTTGAGCCAACACAAAGACTATTGGCATCCAACTCTAACATTCCGGTTTCTTTGTTGCCCTCTATCATTTTGCAAACAGACTCATTAGAAGCCATATGCTCTACCAATTGTTTGGCTTCTTCGCCAGCTTTGGTACCTAAAGATCTCTCTAAATGAGGCATCTAGCATCATTCTAGTTTGAGGTCGCAACCCATGATGTAAAGTTTGCAATTGAAAAACTCATCAATTCCATAAGGACATCTTTTAATAGGAGTTTGAACCTTTCCCACGCCACATACAAAGACTCAATCCCCTTGCTCAAAATTTGATATCTCGCCCGCTTTCTTGATGAACTTAGAAATTGGGAAAACCTTTCGAGAAATTTGCTCTCTAGATCACCCCAATTGTTGATAGTTCCCGCCGATAGTGTTGATCCAGCTTTAGCCCCGCTACCAAAGTATACTGGAAAGAGACGTAATTTTTTCTCGGGTCGCCGACACTCCACAGGATTTGTGGACCCACAAATTTCATAGAATTGGAACAAGTGTCGATTCGGTCTTCAAAGATCGTAACTCAGCAGAATTGTTTCGATTTCAAGGCATCGAGGATTGAAGACTTGATCTCAAATGCCACAGCCTCCCACAAAGTTGGAAGGTATAGGCTTGGACGCCTTGATTTCTTCTACCAAAGTCGCCAAGAGTACGAAAGCAGCGGATTTTCCCCATGACTTGAGTTACAATTGGTTGCACAGAGTTTCTCCCGTTGTTACTTGTTGCTCTCTTTGCTTTCTTAACCTTGCTTCCTTTCGATTCGCTTTTGCAATTTTCTCGATCTCCTGATTGTAGAGTAAATCTTTAGGATCTACTGCTCCACGCATGCAATCAAACAACAAGAACTAAGACAAGTGTCAAAGCAACAGTATAATAAATAAAACTAAAGAAAACTACAACCGAAATGAATTGTTGTATATACTGTTCGAATTAGCGCTTGCCTTCAAATAATTAGTAAATCAATTTCGATCCCTAAGAACGCGCCTAAAACTTGTTAACTATTTGGCAAGTGTACCAAATCGCAAGTAATAAAACCCAGAAGAATCGGGATATCGCCCTCAAGGATCGAATTTAATTTGCCAACTACGATGCAACGACTAATTTGAACCAAGTTGAAAGGGGTTTTGTTTGGTAATGTTGAGCTATGAAGCTCAAGCGGTAAAGCGTAAATTGTTTTTGACTTTTTAACTACGAGAAAACCGAACACGCTGGAAGAAATACGCTGAGAAAACGCTAGTGGATGGATGTCTTCCGATTTCATGCTATCGCATCGATTTATTTTCGTAAGTTATCTCTCTCTCTCTCTTTTGCTATCGAATCCACAATTCTAACTAAGCCCTAATCCCTTAGGTGAATAGATCTTTGTTAATTGATAAAAGCCCTAATTCCTTAGGTGCACCTACTAACAACAAGCATTAAACGCGAGGATTCGCCACATACATCAATTCGCAGGATATTCCTAAACTTACGAATGGAAGGAAATGAAATTCAAACAATCCAATAATAAGAACTTCCGTTAAATTATTGAATAGAATATAGGTTCTATAATTTCCCAATTACGTAAAGGTTAAACACGTAATATCAATTCACAAACGAGAGAACGATAAAAATCATCAAGATAAACCAAAGAACAATAAAATCTAAATCAGAATTTATCCATCCCTAACATTGGGATTTAGTTACACATGATCAAAGATAAGGAAAAGTGAGAATTACAAGATAATAACGATGATGATGATGACATCCGAAGTCTCAATTCTTGTTCCCAAGGCTTGATTCTTCGATGGTCAAGAACCGCAACCAACTCTCTCTCGTGTGCTGCTAGGTTTCAATTCGCCCAAAACGCCCAAAGATCCTCAAAAACGCAGCTTTTTGCGTGTTTTATCGTGTTTTCCAAATGATCGGGCGCCCAAATGACACTTAAGCGCCATCGATTGGAGGACGCTATAAGAACTCGCGCGCCACCGCGCTCATGCGAGAGTGGGGCGCGAATGGGCAGTGGACTTTTTATTTCTCGCACTCCTTTGTCGCCTCACCGCGCCCAATGACACTTCACGCGCCACTTCGCCACTTCATTCCTTGGCACTTTTTCGTCCGCTTGCTTGCATTTCTTCGCTCTTCCTTTCACCTAGTCCTCGGGGCACAAAAACACCACAAAACCAAGCGTAAACACCGCAAAGCAATTCAATTTCAACTAGCACAATTTATACTTTTAGTGTTGCCATTTTCCCTACATTCAATAAAATCTTCACATAAAATCCTCTTTTTCATACTAAGAACCATCATGTGATGGGGATTCATCAAACAACCAAACAACACTTGGGGACCCTAGCATGAGAGGCATGGTGGCGATGGGAATCGACTAAGACTAGGAAAAATAGAGTCAGTAGCAACGACGCTAGTGGTTGGTGTACAATGTGTATTTGTGTGTGTATTACTTGAGGTGCGCTATGTTATTTATAAAGGTTGTATGTCGCGTAGATGGAAGTTAGAGACACAGTTGGTAGGTTACATAAATTAGAATGTGTATTTAGACAAATATTCGTAAAATAAAAATAAAAACATACCAAATATAAATGGAAATTTGAGATACACGCGCATACTTTTGCCCGATTCTCGAGATTCAAGTATATCCGAGTTCGGTGAAGGATAGTATGAGAAAACATCTTAGATGCCTCACCGTGAGATATGTTCGAAGAACCATCAAATATTAATAATTGAAAATTATATTATTGCGATGAACAAAAGAACATTTACATTTAAGTCTTTAACTTCATCGTGTTTTCAATATTAACCTCCTCTCCTTGAACAATATTCTCATTTAAAGCCTTGCCCTAATCATACAAAAATTTCACCACTTAAATGCAAATAATACTTTCTCCCTTTAAACTCATCATACTTATTCGTTCTTACTAGAAACCAATTTTAAACTGATACTGATGAACCCGCATCACATGATGAATTTTAATGTTTTAGAAGGAGTTTTTAAGTGGAAATTGTGATGAAAGATAACAATTTGTGCTATTAGAAATCGATTTGCTATGCAGTGTTTATGTTGGGTGTTGTTGTGTTTTTATGCCCAGGGACTAGGTGGAATTGAAGAACAAAGCAGTGCAGGCAAATGGACTCAATGGTGCAATGTCAGGGAGGAGTCCGCAGAATGGCGCGCGAGTCGCGCGCGGGTTGGCAGGAGCAGGCACGCAGAGTGGCGCATAAGTGGCGCTGGGAGCGCTAGTGCAGCGCCAGATACCAGAATACGCGTTAAAACACGAGTGAGACGCGTTTTTCGGTACTTTTTGACGAATTGGAAACCCTAGCACGCGAAGGGAACTCATTCCATCTCACTACGTCAAGAATCAAGACTTGGGAACAAGAATTGAGGATTCTAATGCGTTCATCTTCATCTTCAACTTGTAATTCTCGATCCTCTTTCCTCTCCTTTTATCATGTGTAACTAAACCCTAATGTTAGGGATGGATGAATTTTGATGTACAACTATTGTTGCTTGTTTATGTTAATGTTCTTAATGTTTTCTCTCGTAATTTGTGAATTGAATTTCAATGCTTAACATTTTTATGATTGGAAAATTATAGAACAAATCTTTATTCAATGATCAGATGGGAATTTTATTATTGGAATGTTTGAATTTCAATTCCTTCAAATTGTAGCTTAGGAATAATCTATGAATTGATGTATATTGCAAACCTTTGTTTTTACTGCTTGTCGTTAATTAGAATAATCTAAGGAATTGGGGCTTCTAGTTATCGACAGAGTACTAATTACCTAAGGAATTTGGAATTAGTTAATAGTGTGGGTTTGATAGCAAATTAGAGAGAGATTATCCTTCGAATTAGATTAGCGCAATAGTGTGAAGTCAATAGGAATTCGCCCCTAGCATTTTCTACATCGTATCTTTTCAACGTGTTCTTCGCTTCTCTTATTAAAAACTCAAAACATTTTATTGTCTTTACCTTAGAGTTTTATCACTCAATCATATCAACCTAATCATAGTCTATTTGTGTTCGCTTAGTTGTTGTTAACGCTTATTGGTATTTGCATTCGATCCTTGAGTTCGACACTGGTCTTACCGTTTTATTATTACTTGCAACGATTCGGTACACTTGCCGAAATCTTAACTGATACCTCAAAAGGGTTTGAGTTACTACATTAGAGGCCACCTTGAAAAAATGTTAATAAACATGTTGCATAAAGTGATCAAGCATACATTTTAGAACATTTTTACATTTTTTGTTGAAGTTTTGAAAGGTAAAATTTTAATCTTTGTAGTTGATCATATCATTTAATTTGTGCATCCATTAAGTGTTTTTCATTTGAGTTATATTTATTTTTAAGAGTTTGTTTTATCATTTCTATTCATTATTCTCGCAAAATTGTAATTTGGACAATTATCTTAATTTATTTATTAGCTTTAGTCTTTTTTTGCCAAGTTAATCTTTTATGTTTGTAAACGTTTAGACCATTGAACCTAGCACTCACTACTAGAAAAAGTTAATACAGTGACTAAAATTAATGACGAAGAAATTAAAATCCGTCCCTAAATTTGGCGTCACAAAATTTAATGAGGGATTTCACATTTTCCATCGCTAACCCTCTCTATTTCACTCTTTTTAGTAGTGATGTTTTCGATTTGTTTTTCCATTTATTTTTAAATTTTGGTATTTTATTAGCCAACATATATCAAGAACAACATACTGAAATTCCATGTGATTTCATTTTCAAACAAATGTGCTTTCATGAATTTGATTAAGTGAGTTTCATGTTGAATTTCACATATATCAAAAATGAATATAGTTCGATTTTTCTAGGTGAACCATTTTTATAAAGGTTGATTAAGGACTTTGTTTCTCATGATCATTGTGATCAAGATCCCTGAATTAATAAATACACATGTTATTGAGAAAATTGAGAGAATTTTGAAAATCAATTTTTCAGGTTTTTTTTATAAGAGGTAAATCTAAATATTGCGATAAAAACTCTCAATAATTACATGAGTTGATTAAGAAAACTAAAAGGAGTTTCTTTCAATTTGGTTATTTCTTAAAAGTGAAGTTAAGTCTAACAATCTTAATGTTTAGAAACATAATGAACAAGCCGGTTTTATGGAGTTGAGCTAGGCCTAAACCACATTCTAATATGGTATCAGAGCATATCCTAGATCCTTCGGCCACCCACCATTATTATCCACGCACACAAGCCTAATAGTGTTAGGCGTGAGGGGGTGTATTGAAAAATAACTCAAGTCCCACATTGACTAGACATATGGTCTCAAAAAAGTCTATAAGTCGATTTTGTGAGGTTGAGTTAAGTCTAAACCATATTCTAAGAATGTACAAAGAGATCATGCAAAAATTAGAGAAATTGTTAATGAATGAGATGCAAGTTACAATTGTTGATTGTATCATGATAATTTTGGGGAAACTTGCATAGACGTATTTATGTAGATAGAAGATGAATTATAGTACTAATGCATCATATCTTGGACTAGTCACTATAAAAATATAGAAATACAAAAAAGGACTTCTAGCTAAATTTAAAGATTTTGGTTTGGTATCTTAGCGTGAGGAAACATTTCCTAACGTTTCACGCTAGTTTCACCCAAGAATATTCAATTAAAAAAAGTTGATTTGATTTTTTTTTGGTAACAAAAGGCTAGGGAAGGAAAACAAAAAGAAAGGAAAAAAAAAAACAAAAGGGCAGGAAAGGAAAAACTAGCTACGGAAGTACAAGGTACGACTTGCATCTCTCGCAAGCGTACTTCCAAGCTCAGCAACAAGCTCCGGATCTTCAACCAGCAGCCAAGGAGAACTGCAATCAGCACCAAACTTAGCCAGCAAATCTGCAGCAGAGTTCGCCTCCCTCCAATTGTGCTTCAGAGTCACGGTCCAATCTCTCTGCAACTCATCTTTAATTGATTGAATAAGCACGCATAGCGGTGGAACGGGTTGAGCCGCTTTCCAATCGATCCAAGGCTAACAAGGAGTCACTATAACAAATCAAGTTTCGTATCCGTAATCCCAAGCAAGGCAAAGACCCATGGAGACCGCTTTAGCTCCGCTTGAAGAATTTCGTAAAATCCCAAGTTTCCTCGCGAAACCCATGATCCACTTAACCATCATTCCGACGAGAAGACCTCCAAACCAAAGAATTCCTGTGGTTCCCACGCGAGCTACCATCTACGTTGAGTAAATATTTTTAGAGATTTATTAAGGAAGAAATATTTTAAATAGATAGAGTAAATATATTTATTAATTATTAAGGTTTCATTAAATGTCAAATTCAAAATAAATTTAATTGTCATTATTAATAGATTTACTACCACATTTATTACTCTTTGCTTAAGTATTAAGGTTTCATTAAATGTCAAATTCAATAAATTTTGTTTCTTTTGATGGAAGTATTTATCTTTTCCTAAAATATCCTAACTATTAACTATTATTTTACTACTCTATATATTTCTCTCTCTGCAATAAATAGTTAAGGGTATTATTGACAAAGTAATAGTGAATGCCGCATTGGTTGAAAACGACGAGTAAAATGAAACAAAATAATTCTTTAACAACGACATGAATTCTAAAACGGAAGAACTATTAAATATTTAATTTCAAAAAGAATTTAATAGACATAATAATATATTTATAAAGTATGAATGTTTCATCAAATGTCAAATTCAAAATACATTTATTTGTCATTATTAATAGATACTCCATCCGTTTTTTATCTTTATTATTTATGGCTTGTTAGCCACAAACTAAGGTACAATTAATTTGTGTAAGCTAAGTATTAAAATACTCTCTTTGTAGTTATTTGGCAATTTTGAAATTAAAATAAAAGAGTTAATAGTTGTATTGAGTTTCTAAAAGGCTCAATAAATATGAAGGGTATCTGTGGAAAAGTTTGTTGAATTGTACATTGGGTTTTTAAAAACACTATTATTTTGGAACAAAAATAAAATGTCAAAAGTACCATAGATCGTAAATCGATGGAGTAATAGATTTACTACCATATTCATTATTAGTAGCACTTTAAATAAAGAACAAAATATTCATAATGATGAGTATGTATGTGATTGAATTTTACAATAATAATTATATATTCTAAAATTATTAATTATTAATGTCCTAATATTTTTGGATACTATATTATTTGTGCACATTAGCCACCAATTTTGTCAATGTCTAATCAATGTTGGGGAATATAGTTGGCCACATGGACCTAACCTTGTCCTTGTTGATTTATGTGGTTTTCTCATCTGAATAGAGATTTTTCCGCACCCAAACCTCAAACCTGAGACCCTAGTGTGGATTCATCACTAAGACTAACCCTTTGATCTTGGTATTAATGTCCTGCTGTACTTTATATATATATATATATATATATATATATATATATATATATATATATATATATATATATATATATATATATATATATATATATATATATATATATATATTATTCACTACCAAAATTATTCCTCCTAATGTTCTCTAATTCTCTCATTTCTCTATTTTTAACGATATATCTAATTCAATTTTATCTACACGTTGCTTTCATTTTTCCTTTTTTTTTTTAGTTTTTAGTTTTTAAAAATGCAAAAACTTGTTTGTTTAGTTTATTTTTAAAAATTGTTTTTGAAAACAATTTCAATTGTACTGTTCTTAAAACTGAAAAATGAAAACAGCATATAGATGTTTTGGTTTTAAGTTTTCAATTAAATGACAAACTAAAATAAAATAAGAAAACTTGTTTTAGTCAATCCTTTCAAATAACGCACACACCCTAACATCATTGGTTTTTAATTGACGCACGCACACTAGGATAATTTAGATTTAGATAAATTATTATTATTTTATTATAAAAGAAAAAAACTTATATCAGTTTGCTTTATAAAATTTTAGCTACGCATTGTACTATTTATAATAAAAACTTGAAAAATAAGCTAAATAATCTAGTTATACCAACAAGCATTGGCTCATGCAGAATCTGACTTCAGATTTCATCTCAAGGTTTTGGGTTCAATTTTAGGTGTGGCAGAAAACTTTGTTGGGGTAGAGAACCACACGCCGCACAGAGCCGCACTGCGCCGCTTAGGTTCCCACAAAGATTAGTCATCGGTAGAATAAAATAAGGGTTGCCACTAGTGGCAACTAGACTCGAATGCCATCCCAAGATCTCTCGATCCGAACTTTGGGTGTGGCAAGAACTCTGTTGGGAAGGAGAACCACACGGCCGACAAAGCTCTCAGACTCACGACTCGCTTAGGTTCCACAACAGTAAATTAGTCATCGGTAAAGTTTCTGTAAAATAACACTAAGTTAAGGTTTAATATACAAAAATTCATTACATATGTTTGAATTAAAAGTATCTTTTTTAATATTTCTAATTTTATTCAAATCAAAATAAGCATATTAAAAAAGAATAAAGAAAATAATTATACCAAAGAAGATTTAAGATAAGCATTTTAAAAAATAAGCATATTAAAGTTTTTAAAACATATTTTGAAAACAATTAAACCAAACAAGTTTTGAGTTTTTTTATTATTTTTATCTTAAAAACAGTTTTCAAAATTTGGTTTGTAAAACAATTTTCAAACTATAAAACAAAACACAATCAAACAGATCCTTAGTTTCCGGGGTTTGAACCCTGAACCTCCTTCTTAAAAATACAACTTCTTCATGTCCCTTAGCTCGCCAACTGAGCTACCTTCCTGAGACATAATATATTATCTATTATAGAATTTAAAAAAATGAGTTTTTTTCCACGTAGGATATGCAACGCGTCACCCTCTTATATACTTTTTTTATCGGTGCCCTCTTATATATCTTATTTCTCACTCATTCGTCATATGGTTAACTTTTTTTATTTTATTTTTTTATTTTTTATTCACTCGATCACTATTGTATAATCTCTAACTTATAATTTTAATGCAAATTGTAAAATTGTTATATTAATAGCTTACATAGTTTCAATTAATTTATGAATTATCAATCACCCTTAACTATTGTAACAAAAAAAAACATCACCCCTAATTATTAATCCCCAAGGATTTGGTCATGGTGGAGTGTAACACCCCGCATTTATACTTAAATCGGTAGTCAACACATAGGCAATAACAATCAGAGTATAACTCACTACTATGAATTCAAACAGACAACTAATAAAAATAATGGGATCAACCCACTACTAGCATAAAAAGTCTTGATCCGAGGACCATAACATGCTAAAATACAAGTCAGTAATAATACAAACTCGAGATACAACAAATACAGAATCCATAATAGCTACACATCCTCAAAGTCATGATCCATAGACAAATTACAAGGATTACAAGACAAAACACTAAACATGAAAGTCCAACACTGCACTCCCACTAGATAGAACTCACTGTAATGCATCTTCACTTAGGGTTGGTACCTGTAAATCACAAAACAACAACAGTGAGATTACAAATCTCAATGAGCGCCTCTGAGACCCCTTACGGTTCCTCTCATTCGCTCCTTTTAGGATTCATTATCTTTCCATTCCGAATAATGCGAGAGCTCCCATTTAATCCGGGAAACTCCAATTCGGTTATATCAATAAATCATTTTATCATTTTCTTTGGCTTAGCTCAACTGCGGAAAACGAAATCTCACGAGATCATCAAACTCCAATCCAACATACCAATGTGGGATAATGCGGGGCCTTGACTTCCGGCTCATGACTTCCTCCACCAAGTATGCTAAATAATGGGATCGCTATTCCTTAATCACTTATGTATCATAAATTAAGCTTACATAATTTCGTAATCCATTGTAAAACATTTTTAGGAGTTCTCACTGATAATCGGATTTTAATAACCAACAATTCAATTCACATATCCAACCATAATATAAGCCATAATCAATCACTAAATAAGCCATAATCATGTAATCATATCAATTATAGTCATGGAGGAATTACAATTTAGATTCGTTGCAAACAAAGACGCTAAACAGATTAAAACATTTCAAAACTCAAAACTTTGCAGGGACATGCATCAGAGTTGAAAGTGACACTGACCGTGTCATAAAATTTGAAAAATCAGCAGTGGCTTTATGCGTGAGTAACACGTGCCCGTGTTGTTTTAACACGGTCCTTGTTATTTAGCAAGAATCGAAAACTGATTTTTCTAGTTTCCCGTTTAATAGTAACGCGTCCAAACCGAACCAAACCTAATTCCAACCATCCAAAGCATCCAAGCAGACATTCTAACAGATATATAGCATCAATTCATGGCATATTTTCATGAAACCATAGCACATTCGAGTAATTAAATTCCAAACCGAGACATTTTCAAAAAATCATAAAATCATCAATTTCATAAAATTTGCAATTTTTTCTGAACTTAACATTCTATCATAGTACATACACCTATGCAAACACATGATGTGGTGAGAACACTCACCCGGTTGATGAACTACTCGAGACTTTGGCGAACCGAGAGTCGTAACTCACGAATCAAGCTCCTAACACCTCCACTACCCTTCAAACCCGAACTAAACTACCCCAAAACCAAGCTACTTCCTTTGAATCCCTTGCCAACTGAAACGTACTAGTTTGATGGACCTTAGAACCTCCTTTCAACTCAAAATGACCCAAATTGCAAAGATTAAAGTTGAAGCTCCACTCTCACCCCTCAAGCACGATTTCTATGGAGAAAAGGAAATGGTGTTTGAGTTTGTTTCACCTGGTGGTTTTGGTATCAATGGATAGAGGGAGTGAAATGGAGAAGAATGGTGGTGGAATCATGCACATCAAGGAATGAGAGACTTCTCCCATCTTCTTCTTCCTCTCACTCTCGTGGCTCCCTCTCTTTCTCTCTCCCCTCTCTCTAGTTTTCTGTTTTCTTGTTTTTAAGTTATGTTTTTCCTTGTGTTTTGAACTTAATGACTGTATCTTAACTATGTTGGGTTCAGCTGGAAGTTGGGTTGGTTTGGTGTGAGTGTTTGACAAGTAAACCCCAAAATACCCATTAATTCACTAATAAATTCAAAGGGTTCTTTTTTTTGTACCCCCGCCGTTTACCCCCTACCCCCACATAAATATGATAACCCCAAAATACCCGTGTCGTAAACCTTTTTTTTTTAAATCAATCGTATATATGTTTTTGGAACATATATACGATGGTATAATTATGGGCATCGATATACCCCTTTAAAAACGTATATACGATTGGTTTCAATGTTCAATCGTGATATACGCTTTTAGGATGTATATACGATGGTTTATATTAAGGCATCGTATATATCTTGAGTATATGATATATACGATGGCTGAATTATTAATATTTTTAATTTTTTTTTTTAAAATTTTAACGGTTAGGATTTCACTTTCAATGTTGATCAACGGTGTAGAATGCACCAACAAAATCAACGATTGATAATCTTTTACGACAATTATAAATACTCACTCCCACCCTCATTTTCACACCAAAAATTCAACTTCCTTCTCTCACACAATACAAGTCAAGATGATGCACTTCACTAATGTCATACTACGAGCCTTCTTCCTCACTATCGCTCATTCTAACTGGGCTTTTGACATCGAGCAGCATCATCTTGCAAGATGATGGTGTAGGTTTCGATGGGAGAGATGTTATGCAGTGTAGGTTAAAACACTGCATATCATTTGCTGCTCTTAAGTAGAAACTACTGCGGATGGTTCAACCTGAAAACGACAAGCATGAGATAATTTGTATCATCTATCGGAAACCGGAATGGACTGATGGAGGTTTTTACTGGTCTACAATGGATGTCAACAACGAGGATGACCTCCGAGACATGATGTCCAATCATATTACATTTAAATGGAAGAGTTATATTCATCTCAGACGCCAAAACCGTATGATCGCCGCTGAGATCCTTTGTCGATTAACTCCACCAGATCAGTAGTTTCTATTGTATTTTCTTTTTATCTGTCTATTTTTATTCTAGTTGTTTATGTTATCGCTTGTGTAAGTTTGTTTTATCGAATCAATGAAATCGAAAATAAATGAAAACTCGGAAAATATAACAATCGGAAACTAATAATAATAAGTGCAATAACTAATAATAATGTCACGAATACATAAAAGTACGAATGAAAAATGCCCTAACGTCGCCTACGTGGTGGTGGTAACAGAAAGTCGGGTGGTGCCATCCCCACCATCTCATAGAGTCTCTGAAACGTCTCAGCGCCCATCCGATCTCGCTCACGGCCCGTGATCGACAAATGCCCACCACCAGACTCAAGCCACATCATGTCGCTGCGTGGTAGTGGCCGCTCATCACTGCATCGTGGTCGTATTGGTGGTGGTGCCGAGCCAGAATACCGGGGATAGATACGCGACGCATCGGGCCTTAGTATCGAGGTCCAGCCTCATCCGACCGCTGAGCTTCCCGAGTAGTGAGTAGAACGTCTCTCACACTAACCATGAAGGTGGCGATCTGAAAGATGCAGTCGGCATGGCTTGGACGACCTGCAAGAGGGTCACGTGGGATGAACTGACAATACCCAAACTGTCGCAGGCACCTATCAGGCATGTAGCGAACTCTGAAGTCGCCCTAGCTGATGAAGCCCCGCACAGGAGATCTCGCCAAAGCGGTCTAGCAGCGCCTCTGCTCTCAAATGGTCGCCATCATACATCCTCCGATCTCACTCATCAATCATCCTCCTATAATGGCTCGGGCCACACCGCCTTCTTCTCCCTAAAGCGCCCAACCAGTGGCTCCGCAGTCTTTATATGACCAGGCCTCCTATCCGCCATCCGAGGGAAGTATCACATAATCCAAGACAGAAATGCAAAAATAAACGACATGATTAATTAAAAACTATTTGACCAAAGTCTGAATTAAGAAAAAAATTAAGTTAAAATTTGTACCGAATAGTCGGCATACTCTCCTAATCATACTGTGGTCCTCAAAGAGGCAGTGATCAAGAACTCATACATGGCTGCTAGTGCACCTGCACCCCATGCATACTGTCCAAAAACATCTGCACTGGGATCATCAAGGCAAAGCAGCCACTTAGCCCCAGCCACACCGCTGGGCTTTCGCAGTGAAGATGCCAGAGTCGTAAGTAGAAGGAGAAAAGCTCTCACAGCAATAGTCAGGTCACCCCCCTCCGCCATATTACGCCTAAAAATCTCTAGCAGCCAAGTGAAACTGTAATACAGACCCCCACAAGTGTTCTTACTAGCCTCAATCTGTGAAACACCCAGATACGCCCTGTGCAAGCCGCCCGCATGCTCCAAGTGACAGAAGGCGCGTACTGCATTAGTCCCCTGGATGGAAAGATGCAGCAAACAAGAAACATCATCCAGAGTGATCGTCATTTCACCAAATGATAAGTGAAATGATGATGTATTTGAGTGTCATCTCTCAATAAAAGTCGACAAAGAACTCATGGTCTCATCGTGGTTGTGGCTGTGCAGACAAGTGGGGTCACCGAGTCCCCGATGTGGGGAACGTAGAACTAGCTCCTGGTAGGGTCCATACAGCTTGCTCAGGATTTTGTTTTCCATGAGCCCAGACTTTCACAAAACGATGATAATCCTGAATTAAAAATAAATTATGTAAGCAAGAAGTGCAAACTATGTGCGTTAACTAATAAACTATGTAAGCAATAAATTCACTTACCGGGTCAGCGCGTATAGAATTGCAGACATGATCTGCCAGATCAGTGAATAGAGGGTGTTGAGGCTGAGGCTGAGGCTCCTCATGATGCCCCTAATCCTCTTGAGGCTGCTGCTCCTGATGCTCAGACATAGACGCATATGATGACATATCCGTCTGAGACCACTACGCCAGCGTACAAGGTTTGTCAGCGTTTTTTTTGGGCATTGGTAGCGTTTTAAAACGCTAGAGAAGCTGGCGCTACTAATGCGTACACCCCATTAGTAGCGTTTTAAGAAACGCTAGCCATTTACCCAACAGTGTTTTAGACATACGTAGCGTTTATATAAAACGCCAGCCATTGACCCAAAGCCGCTTTTTACAATTCCTAGCTGTCAGAAACGCTAGGGATCCCATAGCTCATTTTACTACCATTCCTAGCGCTTTAAATAAAAACGCTAGGGATCCCATAGCTCCTTTTTACTACCATTCCTAGCGCTTTAAATTAAAACGCTAGGGATACTATAGCCCTTTTTATTACCATACCTAGCGCTTTATAAAAACGCCAGGATGCTATAGCACCTTTTACTAGCATTCCTAGCGCTTTATATAAACGCTAGGATGCTATAGCATTCCTAGCGCTTTATATAAAACGCTAGGGATGCTATAGCACCTTTTATTAGCATTCCTAGCGTCAGTCAAAAACGCCAGGATCCTCTAGCTCCTCTTTTTAAATTCCTAGCGCTTTATCTTTAAAACGCTAGGTATTGAATGAATTTTTAACTTCATTTCTAGCGCTTTCACTCTAAAACGCTACCTATTGACTGAATTTTTTTAAATATTTTTTTATTTTGGTTTGTTCTCCATTTTAATTACAACCTATAAATTCATTCCTTTTCAACAAATTCAGAAAATACATTCCAATCCAATATATCATTCAAACAAAATTCACCAACAAAATTCATCAAATAATATTTCCAATCCAATATATATCATTCTAAGAAGTACTTACAACATAATATAAATCCAATATATACAACATAAATAATAACTAAACTATTATGAATCTCAAAACTTGCTACAAAAAGCTAGAAACAAAATGGCACCACTCCCTCGATCGTAAGTTGTTCAAACAGAGTAATTCGGATTTTTTGAAGTGGAAAATATCAAAAAAATGAAATAAAATTAGAATTAAAATGTTTATTAAATGTGAGTAAGTATTATAATATCAATATAAAAATAAATCTAAGTAGTTACCTTGGTTGGGATTGTTACTTTGTCATGAGTGATAATCTCTTTCATATACCTCATAACATAGTACCCACAATCATTGCTATTTGGTTGTTTAGGACACTACAAAGCAAAAGATTATAACTTAATTGTCACATTTTTATGACCAAAAATCAATTAAAATTATAAGAATGATTCTTAAAAGCTTACAGCTTATGGGTAGCCATCTTGTTTTAGTCGAGATAATCCCAAGTATTCTTTCAGCAATCGTAACGCCATACATATATATATATATAACGTTAAGTTGAACAAAATACATATATTAAATTATACAAATTAAAATGAGAGGGTTACACATACACACCTCTCAACCATCCGCATTTAAGTCTTCGTGAGACGTTGTAATGGCCTTGAAGTGAATCCAGATAATAGACAACATTTTGCTTAGGTTTATTGCAAAGAGTACCCAATGTTGCTCGCAAGTAAATGAAGAACGAATGAGTACACATTAATTTACACTATAATACAATCCTCAAAATAATTAAACAAGTGATTGAAGACTAAATTTCTCACCCATTATTGAGTGGTGCCAAAAATAAAGAGTCGCTCTTCAAATGCTTGGCTTCCATGAAGCGTGAATGGATATAACTTTGTACTTCACTCTTAATCACAAGAATACGCTCCTCTCAGATTACCTTGCTTAAACACAACGATACACGCGACACAAGAAGAAATACTTCGTGTCCGCTGAGAAGGGACCGTAAGACGATTGTACAAAAACCTATAAATAATATATATACAACTTTCAGATCCTCATATATATACTCTAATATAAACAACTATTGTGTACAAATAATTTAATACATACCGTATACTCTAATATCATGGTGGCAAGTGGCCCAATCCATCTCAACTATAGCTTTCATATCCTCGATGTTGATCATTACCAACTGCTCTGTGCCCACAATGTTATCAAGGTAAAAAATTTGGTCGTCCCGGTTCATTTTTTGAATGTGGACCTTTAGAGAATCGATGTAGTTCTCGAATTCATCATTGGGAAATTGACCAACATGTTGGACTGGCCAGATAGAAGATGGTCGGGAGAGTTTGGTAGTGGAAGGGAAGGTTGGGACACTTTCATGGAAGGGAAGGTCGGGACACATGGGGTACCTAGTATATATTAAAAAATGATTAATTAGCTAGTTAGTTAACACACATTATAGTCATTTAATTATTAACAAAAATATTGTCACTTACAACGACAAGTTGTTCGTGCCATGCCACAAAAGTACTAAGTGCTTGATCCACGTGAAATATATCCGCATTAGCAATTGGAACAGTGCAATGGTGCGCACTCTCTATTGAATAGTCTACCCTAACTCTCAAATGGTTTTCGTGCATGGCCTGACAGCAAAGGTGGCACCCAATTGGTTACATATCAAACCCATCGCAATTTTTTCATGAATTTTGGAATACTTACAATTTTGTCCTTGACCTCCTTAGTTTTCGGATCCACAATCTCCCATCCTTGTTTTTGTTCGCCTCTAACCGCATAATCGCATTTATCAAGGGATTCTTGAGTTGGATCTTTCCCCTCTTCCAAGAACTATTTAAGTTTAATAATTGTTAATCAACTCGTAAATTAAAAGATTCATTAAATCATAATAAATTAAACTAATTGTGTCTTACCAATCTTTCTTCGAGAATTTGATATCCACTAGAACCTCCTCTATAAGTGGTACTCTGGATTAGAAGCTCTTTCTTTATTCGCTTTGCTCTTTTTCTATTTAAAAAGATAAGTATACATTAATGAATGATATCTACTTGTGAAATATATATATAACTTAAATAATTAATATACTAACCAGAAATCCGGATCTCAGAAAGTGCGATATCTACAAATTTGGTCCAATCCTCCTTAGTTATAATTCCGCATACAAAGGTCGAGGCTCTCGTCCCGATGGTCCCATCAGACGCTTCGTATACTTTTTCCCACACATCGCTCAGTAAGCCCTATGCAACCTTCCCGCTTCCTTCAAGATTCAATCTCTTCGGGACTCATCGACATCAAAGTGTTTCTAGTTATACATAAAAATGGATTAAATAAATATAACTAAAAATCACTAAATAAGATTATTAAAGAGGTCTAAAATTATATACATGTATTAAGTCCCAAAATCATCTTTCGATTTAGGCAAAACTCGATTATCTTTCTCATTCCAACTTTTAATTGAAATTGGAAAGATTTGCTTCACCTTAGTACCAATAAAGCTAATTAAATTTGTGCCGTTGTCTCCAATTGGCAAACCTTTAACACTCCATCTGACCTTAAATAATTAAGTCATTAAATAATTAGATAACTTGGAAAGGTAGAGAACAACATTAATAATTAGTAATTAACTTACCTTATATTTCTCGTGTCCTTTACTTATCCGATTGACGATATTCTTTTTCGATGTAATTCCTCTGGGAGTGAACTTCTTTGTGTTTCTATCACCCCATCACCACCCCCGACTACTCGTGATCACTATGTGATGCCATCCGACTTGCAATGACCCAAATGAAATAGACTCAAAGTGAGTTTTAGCTTTAAAATTGTTTAGAACCAACAAACACTTAACAAAATATAGAAAGCCATGCACTAAGTAACAAAGTGAAAGCCATGCACTAAGTAACCTAGAGTAAACATACAGAGGAAAGCCATGCACTAAGTATATAACCTAGAGTACTAAACATATATAGGAAAGTCATGCACTAAACAGAGAAAGCCATGCACTAAGTAACCTAGAGTAAACAGAGAAAGCCATACACTAGGAAAGCCATGCACTAGTCAAGTTAATAATGCTATCTAAGCTAGACTAATCTAACAACTAATTAGATACAACATTGAGCTAAGTAAATGAGAAAGCCATACAAAAGATACAAAACAAACCATAAAAACCATAACAAATAGTCATTGCAAAGTGAGAGAGGTGGAGAGTACGTGAGTGCGTAAATACCTTTGAAAGGGAGAGAGAAAGCGTAAAAGGAAACAAATGGGAGTGAGTCGTGTGGTAAGATAGCACCAACGAGAGAGAGGATGAACGAAGAGGATAGGTTTCGCGCTTTACGCTTCCTGGTCGCGTTTATGGGTTTCGGGTCGAGCACCAAGGAGATGAACGAAGATGAACGAAGATGAACGAAGAGGTTTCCGGGTCGTGGAGGTTCGCAAAGGTACGATGAACGAAGATGAACGAAGATGAGTTCTCGGGTTGTTCGTGGAGAAAAGTTAGGTAGATGAGTTCGGGTTGTAATGAGAGTGTGTGAGGGAGATGAGAGGGCGCGCTTGTAAAAATTTTAATAGCATTCCTAGCGTTTTTACATAAAACGCTAGTGGATCAACTAGCGCAGTGTTTACCATTCCTAGCGTCAGAAACGCCAGGGATGCCATAACACCTTTTACTACTATTCCTAGCGTTTTAAGTAAAAACGCTAGGATGCTATAGCGCTTTTTACAATTCCTAGCGTCAGAAACGCCAGGGATGCTATAGCACCTTTTACTAGCATTCCTAGCGCTTTATGTAAAACGCCAGGGATGCTATAGCACATTTTTACTAGCATTCCTAGCGCTTTATGTAAAACGCCAGGGATGCTATAGCACCTTTTATTAGCATTCCTAGCGTCAGAAACGCCAGGATCCTCTAGCTCCTCTTTGTTAGAATTCCTAGCGCTTTAACTTTAAAACGCTAGGTATTGAATGAATTTTTTAACTTCATTTCTAGCGTTTTCACTCTAAAACGCTACCTATTGACTGATTTTTTTTTAATTATTTTTTTATTTTTGTTTATTCTCCTTTTAATTACAACCTATTAATTCATTCCTTCCAAAGAAAATTCATCAAATATCATTCCAACAAAATTCAGCCAATATCATTACAATCCAATATATAGATACACACAAAATTCAACCTATTAATAGATATTTTTGTTTACAAATCATACAACATAATAAGTAACTTACATTATGAAACTCAAAAGTAGCTACAAATTAAAGCTATACCATATATAACATAAATGACTACTGCCTTGACCACTAGATCTCATGATCACTAAGTGATGCCATCCGACTGCAATATAACATAATCCATGTTATTGTTAAATTTACAAAAACAATATAATAATTATCTATTAATAAAAATAACGAGAAAACATTAAGTCTATATTACCTTTTCCTTTTCCTAGATAAAATTTTGTTTGTAATTCTGCCTTGGTATTTTTTTTCCGATTTAATAAAAATTCCATCATTATGATCTTTTCTAAAATATACAACATCCTCTATAGAAGTATTTTCCCCTATTATTGGTTCCGATGTTTCAAGAACGGGTCGCCCTCAACACCAACATCATCGGGTGCTTCATCATCATCGTTGTTATACACAAATTTTTTGTCACCAATAGAACAATAGACCAATTGATATTAATCGGATCGCTGACATAAAACACTTGTTGAGCTTGCGATGCTAAAATAAAAGGTTCATCTTTATATCCTAACTTGTTGAAATTCACCCGCATGAACCCTAATTCATCAATCAGAAACAAAGATATTGTCAACCCATTCACATTTGAACACGTGCTCCTCAAACATATTGTAATCCAACTCCCATATGTGTTCAATGAAGCCAAAGTAAGACATATTCGCATATATGGGATTTCTATCTTTGCAATCGATGCATGCATAGAATGAGCTACAAGAGTCACCCCACTATTTTGCATTTTACTCGATCATCTTGTTCTTTTGTATAGAAAGTGCACTGCTCATTAGATAGCTGTTGTAAGAGAAGACATGTATATTTGGACCTTTTGCTAACCATCTCAATCTTTTGAAATCAAGTAGGATTCAAACACACTCACCATCAATGTGATGTTTTAGCCACACTATGAAACTCCTATTGTGTTCTTTTGCTAACCAAACTTGCTTCTTTCCGGGAATTGACTCTTAAGAATCTCCTTGTGCTTGGCAACATATGAATCAACCTCACTATCATTGTGAAGAACGCACAAGTGTGCTTGCTCTAGTTCTTTCCTTGATACCATCACTAATTTATTTCCGTCATCCCTTTACTAATCCTTCCCGCATGACGAGACCTGGCAAATCCCACGTAATATTCAAGACTAGATAGATAGCCCGTGCAAAACTCAATAGCCTCTTCAACTATGTAGCGCTCAACAATACAACCTCGTGTCGTGATCGATTTTTCACATATCCTTTTAATATCTTCATGTAACGCTCAAACGGATACATCCATCTCATGTAACACGGGCCACACAATTGTGTCTCTCTAACCAGATGAACTATTAGATGAATCATTATGTCTAAAAAGGAAGGTGGGAAATACATCTCAAGCTCACACAAAGTGACAAGAATTTTTCTTTGCAATGTTGGCAACTTCCGTGGTCAATCACTCTACTACAAATCGCCTTAAAGAATAAACAAAGTTTGGTTAAGGTCCGACGCACTTTCTTAGGCAAAATGGATCGTATACCAATGGGTAGCAAATTCTCCATGAGAACATGACAATCGTGGGACTTTAGAGACTTTAACTTGAGGTCTTTAATCGATACAAGAGTCGCCACATTTGAAGAGTATCCTCCGAACTTTAACTCCATGAAGAAACTCACAAAAGATGGGCCTTTCTCCTTTCTAGATAGAGTATGAGTCACGGGAGGTAGATATGTACGTGTACCCTTCTTTACCGGACCCAATTCAGGTCTCAAACCCATACTAACCAAATCCAACCTTGAGTTGATGGTATCTTTAGTCTTACCCAAGCATATTGAGTAAGGTACCAATGACACTTTCAAGACATTCTTTCAACATGCATCACATCAATGAAATGCCTTACATATAATGACTTCCAAGATGGCAACTCAAAGAAAATCGACTTTTCTTCCACCCCGCTTTGGCAATCTCTCCCGCAAAAGGCTTCCCAAATTTAATGTTCAAATCTTCCACCTTTTCAAATACTGCTCACCACAAAGCGGGGGAGCTCTACGTGTTTCTCAGATTCCCATCAAATGCCTTTCTCCACAATCGAGCAAGTGATGAGTTGATGGCAAAAATCTACGATGACCAAGATAGATATTCTTCTTACCATGTTCCAACCACATCCAACTGTGTTATCTTCACATATAGGGCATGCACACCGCCTTTGTTACTCGCATCTGCATAGATTGCCGTATGCAGAAAGTCGCACTGTGCCAAAGATCATAGCCCTCGTGGTGAAACTTTCTTCTCTCGAACCCATCATACACCTCTACCCCGCCGCCTCCCACATTTGCTTCAAGTCTTCAATTAAAGGAGCCAAGTATACATCAATATCATTTCTCGGTTGTTTGGGCCTGTAAATTAACAAAGACAAAGATCATATATTTGCGTTTCATGCAAAGCCACGCAGAAGTTATAAATCGCCAAAATCACGGGCCATGTATCGTGGGAGCTACTCGATACCGTGCGGGTTAAATCCATCGCCAGACAATGCAAGGCGAGGTTTCTCGGTCATCCCCGAAATTAGGATACTCAATATTGATTTTTTCCATGCGGAGAATCACGGTGTCGAGCATACCATCTTTAATCCTTTCATCCTCATGCCATGTCAAGTGTTTTGCATCTTTCGAACTACGATACATGCGCCTAAATCGAGGAATTATAGGAAAATACCACAACACCTTTTGTGTGAGCGTACTCTTTCTTCTTATACTCGCGGTGCATTACATTTAGGACACGACTTTAACAACGCATGTTCATTCCGAAATAAAATGCAATCATTCGGACAAGCGTGTATCTTCTCATAGTTCAAGCCAATAGACCCCAACATTTGCTTTGCATCATACGTCCGAGAAGGAAGCACATTATCATTCGCAACATTTCTTTCGTATGAGAGTAAATCAGTAAAGCTCTTATCCGTCCATCCGTGGCGAAGTTTTCAAGTTATACAACTTGATCACAAACCAATAATTTTGTGAATTCATTACAACCCGCATACAATGGTGTCTCTCGCATCGCTTATCAACTTCTCAAACATTTCAGACAATCATTAAGATCCTCTTCAACCACCTTTGCCATCTCTTCAAATTCGCTCGCGATCAAATGAATGTGTTCCGTGTCAACCGTGGCGCATATCTCTTACTAATATCATTCATATTTGAAGATTCACCTTTTTCTCACCGTGCATTATCCAACAAGTGTAACTTTGATCAATTCCATTCGCTTTAAATGTCGTACAACTCCTCTCGCAAGAATCGATTTTACATAACAACACCTTAAACAAGGACATTTCATACCACTAGAAGTCCCTAAACGCTCAACAAAGACAAATTTCACAAAATAATCCACTCCAATGCAGTATACTCCTTGGATGCACGATTGGCAGACATCCAATTTCTATCCATAATTTCCAAATTATATTTATAATAAAAATCTCGAGAAGAGAACTTTAACATATGACCCATCAAGCAATTCAATATAATGAAGAATCAATTCATATAAAAACAAACAAAAATTCCTCTTTAAAATTTTTTCAAATCCACTCCTTATTTTCCCAAGCTATATCTATATCATATTATAGTCTTCCAAATAATTAATTTATGTTTAACAAGAAGAGGCTAGTGGTAAAAAAAAAAAGAAGAAGAGTCTAGTGTGCACAAGTGACAAAACTAATATATTTCTAAACTAGAACCCATAATTAATATCTAACAAGAAACAGAGCAAGGAACAAAAACTCACCAATGTTGTCTCGAGTGAGAGAGATGATGTTCACCGAGAGAGATGATTTTCGTTGAGAGAGATGATGTTAATTTGAGTTAGGGTGTTAGGGTTTTTGCGTTTCGGGTGAGTGATTTTATGCTTTCGGGTGAGAGTGTTAATGAGAAAGGAAGTAGCTCAATGGGAAACAAAAAAATATTATTTAACCATACCTAGCGTTTTCTAAAAACGCTAGGGATCTATCTAGCGTGTTTTCTAAATACCTAGCGTTTTGAATAAAAGCGCTAGGATCCGTCTAGAGTGTTTACTAAATACCTAGTGTTTTATAAAAACGCTAGGATCTATCTAGCGTGTTTTCTAATTGGCTAGCGTTTTGAAAACAAGCGCTAGGGATCCGTCTAGAGTGTTTTCTAAATAGCTAGCGCTTTATAAAAACGCTAGGATCTATCTAGCGTGTTTTCTAATTGGCTAGCGTTTTTTGAATAAAAGCGCTAGGATCCGTCTAGCGTGTTTTCTAATTTGCTAGCGTTTTTAAGTAAAAGCGCTAGGATCCGCTTCTAGCGTGTTACCTAATTGGTAGCGTTTTAAAGTAAAACGCTACTAATGGTGTAGCGTGTTATTAAAATGGGTAGCGTTTTTTTATAAACGCTACTAAAGGTGGCGATCTCTTTTTACAATTCTGGCGTAGTGGACTCATCATCCTCCTGATTGTCATCCTGCTGATAGTTATGCTGCTGATAGGCATGCTGAGGGTGCCTCCCCCGATTGTGCTCCTCATACTGAGCTTGCTGCAGAAAATCCCCGTGATAATAGTCTCCACCATCCTGATACTGAGGAGGCTGCTGATGATACTGGTGGTGGCTGCGGTTGGTACTGAGCTGGCTGCATCTGATACTCAGGCGGCTGGTCAGCCTGTCTCCTATCTGTAACATCCTGATTTTCGTGTATCGTGTTTTGTTTAATATGTGCTCGTTTTATGAACTATTTTGATATATAAGATTATATTATTTTAATTATTGTGTGTGTTAATTATTCAAAATTAATTGAAATCACATTTAAATGTATTTTTATATACAATCGGTAATATACGATTTTTAATATATATTTATTTGATTTTTATAAAATATTAGTGTTTGAGATATTATTTCTTTAGAACATCAATTTGGGCTATTGAGGTGTTAAAATAATAGATGTATTAGAATTGAGGCTTTAAAAATGAATCAAAATGGAGTTTTGGTTTTGTTTATGTGCATACGCTCCCATCTCTTTTGCTACTCACACCCCCATGTGGTCCACTCTCTTCAATACGCAGCCCACCACATTTCACGCACACAGCTACTGCACCCGCCCAATAGCTCGTGTAACGCCCAAATATTTAACTAATTATTTAATTAAGTTATTTCGGTATTTTATTAGTGTAATAATATTAGGTGAATAATATGTTAATTGTTATGAGCCTATGTTACGCTAGAAATAGTAATTGAGTGGGGTGTGGAGAAAAGCCTGTAATTATAAGGGAAAGCCCAAGAGATAGGCGTATGTATATATATAGTGCAAGTTAGGGTTTCATAATGGAAGGAACAAAAATAAGGAATTGAGAGAAGAGAAAGAAGGAGAGGGCGCTACGACTAGAGAGAAGGGAGGAGTTGTCATTGCAGTGCGATTTTTTTCGTTGGGGCCACGATCAAGAGAATCTCGTAATCGGCAAACCTAAGGTAAGGGTGAGGTTCTAACTCTATAACAGGGTATATGAAGGATCATATGTAGGGATCGATTAGAATTTCTTGAATCTCACTATGTTTTGTAGATAGCGATTTGGAATTTTAAGTAGAGTATGTGTAGGTTCAGTAAATCAATGTTTGTGAATGATATACTTGTCCAAAAATTATGTGGTTTATTTTTTAGAAATTAGACTTAATGCTTGTTAATTTGGCACTAGTTTAGTTGCGTTTGAAGTTGTATTGCTCAAGTGATAGGTGACACAAGTTGGGTAAAAATTCTGGAACTGTTCTGGGTACAGGTTCGGTTTTAATTAAACTGAGTACGTTTGGGTAATCCAAAAATCACGAGACTTAATGTTTGAAAAACAGACTTAATACCGGTCAGTTTGGCACTGGTTTGGTTGAATTTAGAGTTGTGTAGCTCGAGTTATGAATTCCACAAGTTAGGTAAGATTCTGGAAACAATCTGGACATAGGGTCAGTGTTTTGGTTACTGCATTTTCAAAAGAACTCATTTTCGAACGAATCCAATTTCTTTGAAAACTAGACAAAATTTTCCCCAGTTTATGCACAAGTTTCATGCAATTTGGTTGAGTTTTGATTATTTTAGAACTGCTTGAATTCAAAGGACAGAAACTGTCCTCTTTTGAAACTAGTCTGTGTGCTTTTGAAAACTGTACCTATTGAACACTCTTCTTCAAAAACTGAACTTAGGAATAAAAAATAGACCCATAGGACTTTACAACAAGTATTTATTTGTCGAAATCCGATGTAGTTTGCTATTTTCAATAATTCGCCAAAGTGGGCACATAGTTACAGAAATTCTGCACCCGAGTTTATGTAAATTAGCTTGAACGTTGAATAAAATTGATTATTTTGTTGGTTAAGTTGAAGTTGAATTCCGTTGTTGTTGTTGTGTTGTTGTAGGCCTATGGCCAAACGTTGAATTCCGTTGTTATTGTGTTGTTGTAGGCCTATGGCCAAACGTTGAATTCTGTTGTTGTTGCGTTATTATATAACCGTTGTTGTTGACTATTTGGACATTCACATCGCGTCGCATGCATAACATTTCACGTTGGAGCGGATGCTCAAACACGTTGGCCTGGACTGGCAAATTATTTAGCTAAATTTTCTAGAAAGTATCTAACGAGTATTGAATGTCTATCATAATTGATATTTGACATCACGTAGCATATGTTCATTCATAAAATGGTCTTGAAGAACCATTCTTTAGACGTCTAAGGTTAATTATATGACCAATGCCTATCAGGTAAGAACTTCCAATTTCTACTTGGGAACATGCAATTTTGCATGCTACATCATTGATTCACATCGGGCCAAAAAGTTATCAAAACTCTTCCCTTTACATTTGATTTTTGGTCACTTAATTTAATATTTCCCATCTTAGAATTTTTTGATGTGAAGTGTATGTTCCAAATTCTCAACTCACAATGCACTATGATGGGTCCTCAAAGAATTTTAGTAATATACTGGATATTAGTATCCATGTATAATAAACTATCTTGAGTCAATAATTGGATACTTGTTTATAATCTAGTTTGATGATTATCATTCGATGAATGAAATTTCCCAACATTAGGGGGAGAGAATAAGCAGCTGAAAAAAAAATGAATTATCATTATCTCATATTGATCCTTAAACTAAACAAAGTGAACCAGAAGTTCAAAAGATAATTCATTTGAATTTATTAACCCAAAAGGTGTGACCAAATCATACATATCAGTTGTTAATGCTCTAATAAAATGGATCTCCCTGTTGGACAATCGAATATTGCAAATGAGTCTCAATCGCTACCAAGCGTGGTAGACCAATCGGTTCCAAAGATAAAAATCATCGAACAAAAAAAAGGAGCTAAAACCAAAGATGGTCCAAGCGAGATATAGAAAGTCTAAAGGTCTTCAGACATAATTAACATTTAAGTTCCAGAAGAACTAATCAGGTACCTGAAAAATTCTTAAATTGAAGAGATATCAATGAATCAATGAATTATGTCAATAATGAAATACAATGGAACCGAAATGAAGTCAACGTTGACAGTATTTTCACATATAATATAGCGCTAAATGTGATAAATGATAGCGAGGATCATGAAGCAAAGTCTACAAAAAATTGTAGGCAAAATGAGAATTGGCCAAAATTGAAAAATGAAATTGAACCAGAATTAAGCTCATTTTACAAAAGTTGTTGGACGTGTAATCCAAACACCTAAACGTGTGAAACCAGACGTATACATATGGATGTATTTTTTTGTGCAAAAACATAATGAGAATGGTGAAATTGTGAGATACAAAGCTCGACATGTTTGCTCAAGGGTGGATGCGAGTACTTTTCAGTACTTAATTAGCCTTGTAGCACATTAAGAGCTCAATTTTCACAAGACAAATATTGCTACGACTAATTTGTATGACTTATTTGATAGTCATAATTATTAAAGATCCTCGAAGGATATATTATTCCAATGCACACTTTTTGGATTCTCGAGAAGATTACTCAAATTGAATCAATCCCTCTCACTACAATAATAATTGAAATTACAAGGCATAACTTTCTGGCGGATTTTAATCCCCCGGAAACTTTCCGGCGGATTTTTGTATTTTTTGGGGGATTTAATCCTACAGAAACGTTTTGGGGGATTTTTGACGTTTTTGGTGGAATTATATCATTTGTGGTGGATTATAAAGTGGAAGCAAAAGGTTTCGGACAAAAAAAAAACGGATCCGCCAAAAATTCGGTCCAATCTGCCGAAAACACAAGTAGGGAAAATGGGCGGGAATTTTAAATTTAAAATTCCGCCGCAACAGCATAGTAATCCGCCGAAAACGCACACAGATTCCTAGGCGTTTCAAATTTCCGCCGAAACTGCCAATGAATCCGCCACAACGGTGAAGGCTTTAACGCGGTCTTCAATGCACAATAATTCCACTGGAAACTGCACTTAATTCCGCCGGAAATGAAGGGAAATGATGCGGCCATCAATGCAAGAGCAACTACTCTTTGCACTCTCCCACAATAAATCTGAATCCACACTCATTCTAACTCATTTTCAACTTCTCAACTTCACTCTTTCTCAACTTCTTTCAAATTTCTCTCAAGTTGAAGTTCTAAAAGAGCATGGTGAAACCTGTTTAAAAACTCGTCTGATTCCATTTCTACGTTCTTCTCCAACACTTTTTGTGCTTCTACGCGTAATGGGAATCCGTTTACTACTCCCTTTATGTTTGATGATAACATATTGTGTGTTAATAGCCTCATCTTTTTTCTTTTTTTTTTTGACCGAAGCCTCATCTTTTATAACACTTCAATTCAACACAATCTCGACAAATTTTTTACAAGTGCAGTAACTACCTAAACTATATTTTACATTATATTAGATAATAATATAATTAATCACAATGAAAATTTCAATCAGAAATATAAAAAAAGAGATGGGAAAGATGAACAGAACGCAAAACCAAATTGAGAGATAGTACAGGTTTCTCTCAACTTCTTTGAAAAAAACATTTCGGAGGAATTTTTAGTCGTTTGCAATGGATTTGGTTTTCTAAAAAAATAAAAATAAAAATTTTTGCGGCGGAAAATCCACTAAAGTTCCCCACAAAAATCCACGAAAATGACCTTAAACCGGTGGAAATTACCGCGGAAATTCCACGGAAACACGCTATGATGTGCCATTTACTACAATGACAAAATCCACGAAAGTGCCCGTGATTTATGGCGGAATTGGGTGTTTTTTGGCGAAAAAATCTGCCAAAAAAACTCATTTTTCTTGTAGTGTCCATGAGATAATATAATTTGAACACATGGTATAATCGTCTAAATTTATAATTTAAAGGAGGGATAGAAACATGACATCACCTATCTATATAGTTCTATAAACATATTTGGAAAAGAATTTGCTATAACTTATATGTCTATGTTGATGACAAATATTATTAGAACTATCGAAGAGCCTCCAATAAAAAAACTATAGACTGTTCATATAAAGAGCTCTAGATGAATGCCATCAAATTATATATGATGGATTTTGAGGTTGAACCCGTAGGTGACCTCTACATGAAAAATCCCAGAAGGATTCAAGATAATAGGAAATACATTTAAATAAATTCTTTTGAAAAACAAAGTCTCATATTGATCTGCAAACATTATTTATATTGAGTACATGAGTTGTGTGGTAAGAGTATATGGAATATCTCAGTCCCGAAGACTATGAAGGCATGCATGCATATTACCAGATGCTATAACCCTTGATAGGATAATATTATGTGATAATTAGTTGCAATATAGTTCACTACAAACCAAAATATATTAGAGCAAAGTGAGATGCATATTTCATTTTTGACTATATATCCTAATGAATAAATCATATTATGTATGTTACACAAATTAACCATGCTGATATAAAGTGTTTTTCTGATCTATGGTTCTTGCTTCTTCATTTCATGCCCAAATGCCAACAATTCAATGTAGATGTTTTGAAGATAATACTGATCGCAAAACTTTATTAAAAGAGGATATATCACAAGTGACAGTAGAGTAGATTGGTCCATATGCACTAAGGATGAAACTCGAGATGTTGAAATTCATATTCTGAAGTGACACTTCATTCAGGGGGAGAAAAGCTGCACTCTTTTTTCCTTTGCCATGGTTTTGTCCCGCTGGATTTTTCTGGAAATGTTTTTAACGAGGTAGCTCCCATTGGCAGGATATTGTACTCTTTTTCCTTCACTAGATTTTTCCCACTGGGTTTTTTTCTAGTAAGGTTTTAATGAGTCATATCCTCGGTGGACATCCAAGGGGGAGTGTTATAAATAATATGGATGTCCACCTCTCTTCCTATTCCATTTGTAATTTAAGCCCTTTGTAATGGGTGGTTAGTGACTCTTCAATTGTTGATCTTTCACTTCCCTTCTACCCTATAAATAAGACTATCTCCTATGTGTAGTGATACATTTTGAAGTGAATAGAAAATCTCCCATCTTCTTCCATTCTTCCTCTTGTTCTTTTATATTTTATTTTATAACATCTTTCTGTTTTTTTATGTTTGGTGTGAATTTAGAAGTATTTCATGCCGCAATGGCCACAATATGCCCGGTAGCAAGCATAATGACTGAAATTGCAATCCCTCAACCACAATTGGATTAGTATATTGAGAAGTTATCTTATGCTTATGAATGAGTATCCTTATATAGCCACTAAATAGGTCTTTTAATGGGCCTCAAATTTGAGCCCAAAAATAGTGTGTCTAAGAAAGTCTGACAAACCAGTTCAGTACAACTTTTCAAATCCTTATGCTTTGCGTTTCTTTTGGTCAAGGCTTTTCGTTTTGAATTGCCACAATTTCAAAGCGAAAAGTAACAAGTAACAAGGCATGCATAAGAAACCTAGTTGGGTAAACAATTTTTTAGTTCGGACCATTTCTAGCTACCCACGGAGTGTGTCAACGTTTTCAACAAAAAACGATCTCTCCTCATCCTTAAATCATATTTCGCACCGACCAAAACTGTGTTTGTCTCATCTGTAGGAGTCGAACTGAGAACACTAGGTTGATCCTCGTGTACCAATGTAGATCAAGCCATTAGGCTGGGTAAACCATGGCAAAGTGGGCATGACAGTGGACAACATATTTACCAAAACATCTATATAACTTAAATTCAAACATACATTACAAATGCATTAAAAGCCAAAATGAATAGATCCAACACAGTAGTAGTATGACTTCAAAAAAACAAGACTCTTAATTCCATATCTTATTAAATACCCCCATTTCTAAATTAGATCATAACATATAACGGTATAAAAAGAAACTCTAAACAAGCACAAAATCTGGACATTTTATTTCTCAAGCAATATAATGAAAATCAACAGTTAAATTGAAGTCCAACTCAGGTTTGATGAAGCATTGCATCTATCTCATCACTTTCCACCATCTCTAGCTTCACAAATAACAGTCTCTCAAAATCAACAAAGAAAATTAACAAGAAGAATTAATTTTCATTGACTGAATGAAAATATTGGAAAAAGGAATTTCTACTAATATTGAAACATTAAATGCTAGATTATACTTTGTTGTAATCAAAAGTTTAAGCTTGAGTTTGTAAAAGGACATATTATATGCCTAAATTTCTGCTTTTATTTTTGATCAAAGCAAAATCTACCTCAGCTGGGGGTCTGTTCAGCCCGGAGTCTCCTTCCATTAAACAAGAACGCAATCGAGTTAAAATCTACAGATTCTATTTCACAGTATGTCTTCATCAATTCCCGAAGTGGAGTGCCTCTTTTCATCCTAAAGTACATATCTTCACGTTCCTACAAAAAACAGTCAAGCTAAAACAGATTACAAGTGTATAAGGAAATAATGACTAAAGATGATAAACAATAGGTCATAGTTTCTAATGTTGGAAGAAATTTTTTCTCTTGTTGGTCCTTGAATATTTGTCTCTCTAATTCAAGGTCAGGTATAGTGCATTCAGTTAGCTTGGTTTCTAGATTTATGAACGAACCAAATAAGCTTCATTTTGCCAAAAAGGATTTTGTATCTGTCTTTTCTGCATCATCATATAGCTTTAGCTTTTCATTTAAAGCCATGCTAGTTTGCAGCTCTCCAGTTTGAATTTTTTGAGCAAATCATGTATGTATTTTTCTTTCGGGATAAAAATCCCTCCCTTTGATTGCTTCACTTGAATGCTACCGTATAACGATTTATTCTTGCATAAGTTAAATCATCGACATTTGTGGACCAACCAGAACTCCATCTCTTTGAAATAAAAGGCTACACAGCTCTTTATGTTTTAAAACAAGCACCAAGAGAATTGAATAACAAAATCGATGCTTACATCTTGCTAGGTGGATTTGTGAAAAGTCCATCTGAGCATCCCTTTGTGTAAAAAGAAACGGGAGTGATTTCTTTATGCTTTGTCTCTATGTTGAAGATTTAATTTATATAGGAACAAATCTTAATATGCATGGTGCAATCATTCAAGGAAGCAATGATGAAAGAGTATGAGATATACAGATCTTGGATTAATGAAATACTTTCTTGGAATCCAAGTGAAGCAATCAAAAGGAGAGTTTTTTGTCACACGTGAAAAATACATGCTTGATTTACTTAAAGCTAAATGAAACACTAAAACTAAGTAATGATGCAAAAAAGACAGATCAAAAGCCTATAGAAGCCTTGTTGGTTCCTTGATTTATCTCACTAATTCAAGACCAGATATAGTGATTAGGCTGGTACTTCTGATTACAGAAAGAGTACTTCAGCCTATATTTTTTGTCTAGGATCCAAGTTAAAGATTTTTGACCAAAAAAGTGCTTCCTGGAGTGAAGAAAAAGAATACAAAGAGAATGTGATGAAAAATGCTCTGATACCAAAATTTGTTGGGGGAAGAGCCCAAAAGTAGGAAATGAAAGGAGAGAATTCTGATTTGAGAAAATAACTTGTGTTTATTTGATTGTCTTTTACAATACATAGAGCCTCTATTTTTACTAGTGAATAGAGGATTCTAGATTTCTAGTTAGTGGATACATCTAGAGATATTAAATGACTTCTCTAGAATTCTACACATAGATGAATAAATGATTTCTCTAGAATTCTACCTAGTAATATGTAGAAGACTTCTCTAAAACTTGTTGATTTTGGAATATCAAAATTCGAATTTTTTTAACATCTAAATGAGCCAAAACACAAGGAAGAGAAACTAAGGCAGAGGAAGTAACACTGTAAAATGAAAATGCTACAATGGCAAAGCAACTGAACTGAACTATATGCATTATAAATAACTTCTATAACAAACATTTATTCTATAACAAGTCACTTTGAATTTCATTCATATCAGTTTGTCCAGCAGATTTTCTAGACAAGAATTTAAAATCCATTCATCAAAACAGTTGAGTTAATCAAGTTTAAATCACACACGCGATCACGGCTTGTCGTATGTCGGGATCCTTGATACTGCAGAGAATCGTGATCAATGTGACCGATTGCGGAGACATTTAAAATCGTGATCAATCTTCTCTATATTCTTAGTTAAACTATTTTTTTGACTGGATCTTAAAATTGAAGTGAGAACAGAAGTTAATATTAAAAAAATATAGAATAGGAGGCTTGACTTTGAGATTCATGTATGCTTCCTTAACAGGAGGCTTCTTCTCCTCCTCTTTGTTTCCTGATGCTGACATCTTCAAGTTAAAACTAAAATTCAATTCAATACCACCCTAACACTCTGTATATAAATCCGTGACAGCAAAGGTTCCAAAAAGACACAAAACACGTGCCAATGCATTCAGTTTGAACCAAAAAAATTGCTTTCGGTTTTCAAAAATTATTATAAAACATTAAAACTTGTTAAATGAAACATTTGGCAAAAATTAGTTTTTAAAAGTGTTTTGCCAAAAAATTATTTGCTATTAAAACCAAAAAATTTAATTTAATTTTTTAATAACATATTATATAGTTTTTCATTTTATATCTATTATAAATTTATTTTTTTACTAAAAATAGTAAAGGTCCATCTTTTGACTAATAGTAAGATCAGGATCGTCGCAAACAATTTGGAGGCTGTGTTCAAATTTTAGAAATTGGCCTCCTAATTATACTTGTATCGAATGAATCACTAAAACCATAAAACTTTATTTAAATTTTAAAAAACATCTCAATACAACTTTAAGCTTGGGAGCAATGTTATTTAGACAAAAAAAATCAGCCAAAAATCACTTTACAACACCAATTAACCAATATTTTTAGGTCAGTAGTCAAGTAACTAATTAACCAAATTTTTAGTCATTGATTTAGAAAACTGTGAAAAGACAGTTTGGCTAATGACCTAAAAAATTTGGTTAATTGGTGTTATAAGTTGGTTTTTGACTATTTTTGGCTTGAGGTTTTTGGCTAAATAACATTACTCTAAGCTTGGTAAACTAACCATGTCTCTGCGAAGACTGCCATAAGCGCGCCGGTGGGATTTGATGGTCCCATTCTTGCTGCTAGCAACCAGAAAGTCTTACAAATAGGCGAAAAATGTCAAATCTTTTGAACAAGTTTTGATGGGACCCGAAAACAAGAGCTGTTATATTCCTATTGGTCAACTCCCTCGCCCGTGTATCAAAGGAGATGATTTATCAATCTCAATTCCTAAAGAGGAGTATATGGCATGTTTGGAAGATTGCAAAACATACCTTCATGGAAGAATTCTACTTTCAAAGGGAGACACTCCTATCAAGTTAGATGCTTTGAAATCCAAACTTAAAGCTCTCTGGAAACCAACAAGTTGGGACTGATTCCTTTAGGGAAAGGATACTATGAATTCTCTTTTTCTTATGCCGATGACTTACAAAGAATTCAGTTGCAACCCTCTTGGCAGTGCAAGCATGGTTTGCTTCGTCTGTTTTCCTGGCAGCATGATATTAATCCTTCCAATATTAAACATACAAATGTTCAATGTTGGATTAGGATTACAGGACTGGCTCAAGAATATTGGAGACCCAAAATTCTCTTTGCAATTGCTAGTTGTAATGGAACCCCACTAAAACTAGATAATACAACAAGCAATAGTTAATTTGATAGATCTTTTGGTCATTTCGCTCGTGTCCTGGTTGATATAGACCTGAAATCAGAACTTAGAGATCACATCCTAGTTGAGAGGTCGGGCTCTGCTTTCCCAGTTGGCATCGAGTATGAAAACATGCCTTCCTTTTGTTCGAATTGTAATATTGTTGGTCATACCACGAGTGCTTGCAAAGGAAGGACTCTTCAGGTTAAACAGGTTTATGTCCCTAAGCGTAAGGCTCTTAATAATTCTCAGATACATAAGCAGCAAGGGGATTCTGAGCAACCTTCCATGCTTAATGAGCAAACTCTGCAGCAATGGGATTCTTCTAATAATGAGCAACCCTCCCAGACTCATCAGCAGCAAGGGAACTCTTCTAATAATGAGCAACCTTCTCAGATACATGAACAACAAGGGGATTCTTCTCCGATTGAGACTAGAGAAAAGGTCACACATTCTACCGATGTATCAATTATCCCAACCTTGGTTGCTGCGATGTTGGTAAGCCTTTGACCCAACAGATGGATGAGGTTTCTGTCCTTCAAGAGTCGGCTAGCACATCTGAAGCTAGCCGAACTGGTAGTGATTCCACTCAACCTCTCACCACCAGGCTTGATTCGCTTTTTGCATCAGAGTCTGATCCATCTGACATGAGTATTTCAGGGAAGCATTGGGGTGATGTGTCTGACGATCCGGATGACCACATGGTCCAGGAATCTGTCGCGGATAAGTTCAATCAGGTGGTATCCACATCCAGAAAAAAGAAGAAACACAAAAGGGTTCGGCCCAGAAAACAACAGGGTATAACACTCGATCAAAGACTAATTCTGTCTCTGTCTCTTTTTGATCTGATTAGAGGGTTATTGGATCTTCTGAGTATCTTCTCTAGCCAGAGCTTGGTTGGGTGTTCCGTTCTCCAAATTGATTATCTATCTTTTGTTAGTTAGATTGGTTATTTAGGTTTTTGTCTAGCCTGTAGGCTGCAGTGTCTTAGGGCTCTCTATTACTGTTTGATTTTCTATGATGGCAAGAGTTTTGGTCTAGTCCCCCCTTAGCTTTTCTCTATCTTTTTCCATTTTTTAATAAATTCAGGCACTCTGCGTATATGTTAAAAAAATCTTTGTAAACTAACTTTTGAACGATGAATCGACTGAGGTTCTTGAGGCTAAATTAACACACACACACACACACACACATCCCATGGAGTAACGAGGTTTCATTCCTTAGTTCGGCGGTAAGTAGTTTATCAATAGTCTAATGTCTCAAGTTCGACACCTATTTTAAAGAACCATACCAGTGACCAACTCGGTGAAGGGTCGGACAGAGCAGTCTGTAGTTGAATCGCATGAAAAATAATGCATTGAGTTTCTTTTTATAAGAAAAAAATATATTTTATATTACAAATAAATATAATGGTCATGTATAGTACCAAAAATTAGTAGAATGATTTACTAAAATTAAATATTGTGCAACGGTTTGTTTTTATATTGAACTAAGTAGTATTATATAAAACTATTTACAAGAAACTACTAAAACTGATGGTGGTCTAATGGTAGTGGCGCTGCTTGTTGAGTGCAGGGTGCTGGGTTTGATTATTGTTTCCTTATTTTTGCGGAAAATTCTATTCAATTTTTAAAACTATTTAAAAGAAACTTCTAAAAATGATGGTGGTCGAATTGTAGTGGTGCTGCTTGTTGAGTTCAGGATCCTGGGTTCGATTCCTATTTTGCTTATTTTTGCGCAAAATTCTATTCAATTTTTAAAAACACCGATTAAAAATAATAAAAACGTCCAGAGAGAATAGAACCAGTGTAAGGCAAGTCCCAAAACATAATCATCTCCGCTAAACCAGTCGCGATATAGTTGTATTGTTGTCTCAAATATGATACATAATATAAGTACATAATTGTTTTTTGGGGTCCTAAAAAAGTGATTTTGGGCTTTGGCCCTGTGTGGTAGTACAGGCCCTGGGATGACTCTGAGTAAGATGTATATAGTAGAGTTATCCAAAAAAGATTTTGGATGTTTTTGTTTTTGCTTTCTTTTTCTCTTTTTTAAAACACATAGAAAACAATGTGTTTTCAGTGATGCTAGATTTGTAATTAAGTTAAACTGTACTGGATGTTGATCTCAGCCAATAAAGTTGAGCTTAGATGCTTCCAAGCTGAGTAGTTGAAGATTCTCCAAGAGATTGTGCTGATATGCTCTCCTTCGCATTGTTCCGACGAGAGGGGTGGTATATACCTGCACACTCTGACCTTCAAATCAGCAAAGTGAAAAAGTGGCAGGCTGTAATAAATGCGTAGCTGATTCATTGATGCGAGTGCGTATTTATAGGGGAATGTGCCAAATTAAGCAGCTTGACCTCTGACCATTAGATGGGGAAGATTTAATCTCTCACCACACATCTCTTACTTTTGTATCTAATGATTCCGGTGGGCCTAATTTCTTTATGGGCCTTGGCCAAGTCCAGAACAGTTCCCCCCAAGTCGAAGTCGTCCAGTTAGGGGAGGCCTCGGCTTGAAGTGCTCGTTTATGGCAGGGATGTTTTGTGAAACTTTCTTCCCAAGGCTAGTTAGTTAAAGTCAAAATTGGAAATCGTTCATAAGAGAGGTTACTTAGCCGAAGAGCTGAACATCCTCTTAACTTTTTTGGGTGGCGGTTCGTGACCTTGTTAGTTAACCTGAGATAGAGAGCATTTAAAGCGAAATGAACATTGCTTGGATTTGGGTGTGGGGCTTCATTATGGAATTTTAAAATTGTGGTAGTTAGGTATCAAAGTTAGTTAGGTATCAAAGTTTTCGCTTCAGTTGACTCTTTATAAATAGGAGTAGCTTTCTCCCATTTGTACTTTGGCGAACGCAACACCCTAAGGTCGCTCCCTAGTCCAACTTTGTGTTTGCCGAGATTGGGCCGACATCCTTGGTCTGCTTGAGATCCCGCTTTCAGATTCATAAGGTACGTTTGCTTTCAGTTTCCTTATTCTCTTTTTCTCTCTCGGGTCTCAATTTGATCCTTCTAGGAACCAATTCTATTAAGATCTCAGTCGACCCTTTGATTTTTAGAGTACCACTATTTTTTTTTTAAAATAGTGGATATTCAAAAATAGTTGTTTAAACAACCAATTTTAAATAAAAGACATTTAAAATCGGTTGTATTAAACAATCAACGTTGAATGTCTTGAAAAATGAACATTCAACATCGGGGGTTTAAACAACCGATTTTGCATGTGTGTCTTCAAACAACAAACTAAAATACGAAATCAAATTTAGAATTAGTTGTTTAAACAATCGATATTAAAAGTCTCTCATTTAATATCAAAAGTATACGAACAACTCAATTGTAGCCCACGGGGTCTACATATCCATATCAGTGATTCACTTATCCATGGCTCTTCCCATTCTTCTCCTCTCTTCCACCATGTATCTCATCATCTATTTTCCTTCTCCTTGTCATTTTAAGTGATCCAATCCACCATAAATCTTACACCTTTTAGTCACACTTTTAGGAAAGACTATCCCATTTCTTTTATAAGTGGTCTTGTGTAGAATTTTTGTTGTAGGGCTTTTTCTCTATATGAGATGAAAAGTACCCACACTTTGAAGGTTATTATTGGGATTTACTTTTCTCACTCCCCCTCGTACTCAAAACACACCCCATAAGAGTGTGAAAAGACCAAAAGGTCAGCCAAAACGTCTTTTGTTTGAAGAAATTTCACGTGTTCGAACACGAGGCTTCGAACAGATTCGAACAAGGTCACTCGAGTGTGTTAAATTTTGACTCACGCCCCCGTTGTGTGTAAATTAACTGGTTCAGATGATTCCATCCGAACCAGTTCGGACACCACCATCCGAACACTGCAAATCAATTTGTATCTGTAAACTTATTTACTTAACTAACAACATCATACGTCATATACTATAGAGAGGAAAACATGCTGGTCATATACGTCATATGCTATAAAGAAGATCTACAAATCTTCTGAATATACATGCTTCTACAAATCAATTTACAGTACTCATGCCAGAGAGTACACGTGCTTCTACAAATCAATTTGAACCTACTTTGCATTTTGCAAATAGACAAGTTACTTTGAACATACTTTAACTGGTTCGGATGAAGCCATACGAATCAGTTCGGACACCACCATCTGAACCCGTCAAAAATACTGTGTAGGGGAGGTTTCCACGTGAGGGTAATTTTGGAATAGTTTAGGTTTGGGGGTGTGTACTGAGTAGGGAGGGGAGTGGGAAAAGCAAAACCCTTATTATTTGAGGTTGTTTGAGGTATTCCCACTATTTATTATTCAACAATACATCTTTAGCACATTTTAATATTTTGAGATAGAGTCGTCTTGGTTCTCTCATGGGTGATTCCTTTAAATTCATATTTTGATATTTTACACTTTCTTGATGATGTAGTCCATTCTAATTAGTTCTAGAATCTATTATGTGAAAGAGCTCAACTTAAACCTTACTGGTTTGAATTGTATTTTTATTAGATTACTAGGATTACTTTGTTTATTACCTAAGTATATATTTCCATGAATTTTGTTAATACATTTATGCCTCGCATGTACTCTTAGGTGGAGAGAGCCATGACCAGATAGTGGTCGTTGTCCCCTCACTAAGTCTTTGTTACTTACCCTTATTTTCTATTTTAGATTCTCATATTTGTGTTTTGGTATATTCTGAATATATAGGAAAGTCTAGTGAAATTGTACTTTGAGATGTTGATTTTCCGCAAACTCCACTCAGAGGTGTAATTGTCGTTTTGAATATTTTTTTGATGATCTATTTTGTTATCTGAATATTTTTTTATTATTTTGGAATGTTAAAAATATAAAGGAAACTCTGTAAAAATTTTGATAGTTTTATCAAAGTAAGTGTCATTGTGTAACCAAAAAAAAAGTTTGAAAAAAGTAACCAAAAAAAGTAAGTGTCATTGTAAGTGTTTCGGAATGGGTAACGAGTTAGTAGTTAATTGTATATGATTAGGAATGAGTAACAGATTAGTAGTTCATTTTAAGTGATTAGGAATGGGAAACAGATAATAAGTTCCTTGTAAATGATTAGAATTGGTAACAGACTAGTAGTTCATTGTATGTGATTAGAAATGAGTAATGGATTCATTGTAGGTGATTAGGAATGGAGTAACATATTAATAGTTCATTTTAAGCGATTAGGAATGAGTAACAGATTAGTTGTTTGTTATAATTAGTGATTAGGAATGTGAAATGAATTAAGAGTTCATTGTGTAAGTGATTAGGAATAACAAACTACTAGTTCACTATAAGTGATTAGAAATGGAAGAATGGAATAAGTATCACAGAAAAGTTGTCTACAAGTTTTAAAAGGAAAGATATGGCATAAAGAAAGTTTCAATGTTTTCAATTTTGACACAACTTCAAATTTCTGTTGTCTACAAATTGTTATTTTCACCACCAGATGACAATGGCATTGACCCAAATTGTTTCCTTCTTAAAGCTTTCATATTTCCTAAAATCTCTGCAGCTTTCAAGGCTGCGTCATCTATTGGCTCCTCCACATTTTCCTACAAAAATTAAATATAGTTATATTGGAGACAATCATATAAATATTCTATATTAGTTAAATTTTTCTATTCATACAATGTAATCAAGAATATAGCTTCAAAATTTATTTTATTCCTTCATAATAGTTTTGTAAGAAATAATGGGTAGAGAAATGTTGAAAAGTAAGAAAAATGCTATTCCCTTTTCCCAAAGCTAATGCCTTTATCTTCATCAAATAAACCAAAGAATTTATTGTCTCATTAAAAGGTATTCCAACGGTAGAATATTAATAACATATCTCACACACACACACACACACACACACATATATATATATATATATATATATATAAATATTAAATAGGCAATATAACATCCATAAGATCTAGTTAAACTGGCAAATATCGAAATTGTTAGGTTGGATGTCCCGGACACGAACCCAGGATTCTTGCAGTTGTGTGTATGAGTTTCTAGTGGCAATTGCCACTCTATCTAAAAAATAGCAATACAACAATTCAGTTATATCATAAGCCATCTGTTGCAACCAAGTTAATAAATTAACTAAATATAATAAAAACTTTAAAATAAATAATCACATAAACAATAATTGCATTATTAGTATATCACGAAAGAACAATCAAGCAGAGTTGATCCTATTTCATTATGAATGCAACATTGAGACAGTTTTAGAATTAACATAAAGATGTTATAATTTTTGGTTATTCTAAGGTCAATAGAAATATTTCAGGAGCTGCTGCAAATTTGCAGAACTTTAAAAATAGATGGAAACTAAGATTATATTACTTTGTTTATCTTTTGATATGGTGTAAATTCAAAATGAAGTCATGTCTATATTGTTGAAAGGTAAACTTGATTTGGCCGATTGGACTAATCAAGTGTTAAACCCATTTCTTTTTAGTGTTCAAGTCCAAGGAAGATTCTAGAGATTTTTAGATAAAGTTAGAAGGTGGAAGATGTAATATTAAATATAGTTGAGAGAAGTGTGTAGAACTCTCTCTCTCTCTCAGAGTGTCTAAAATATTCTCTAGATGTATGTAGAAAGTGTTGCGCTGTGGTTGAAAGAGAGAATTGGGCTATCCCTTAGAAGAAGCCTCTCCCAAGGGGAGGACACACTTAGGTGGACAGGGCTATGAATAAGATGGAGTCGTCCTTTGGTTCTTCCATGTGTGATTACTTTGAATTCATATTTTGATATTCTATAATTTCTTGATGATGTAATCTATTCTAATTAGTTCAAGAATCTATTACGTGAAAGAGCTCAAGTTAAACATTATTTGTTTGAATTGTATATTTTCAGAGATTATTGAGATTACATTGATTATTACCTAAGTATATATTTCAACGACTTTTGTTGAAACACTTGTTCCTTCTATGTTCCTATTCTAGTTGATGGTGGCCACTATTCAGCAATTTCGACTGCCATTAAGTACCAATTACCTTGTAGTGTGGTCTTTGTCTCCTCAATAATTCTTTGTTACTTACCCTATTCCTTATCTTCTTTTTTAGATTCCCAAGCAGTTGAGTAAGAGGCAAAAAGTCCTAGAGTATTCAATGTGGATCTTTCGATAGGCCTTCTAAATTGGCCGCACTACGTTTGTTGTCGTTTGTACTTTGGTATATTCTGGAGCTATGGGGAAGTCAAGTGAAAATGTACTTTGGGGTGTAGATTTCTTGGAAACTCCACTCGTAGGTGTAATTGGCATTTTGAAAATTTGTAATGTATTTAGCTAGATAAATGTTTGTTATTTTGGAGTGTTATAAATACAAAGGAAACTTTGTCAAAGTTTCGATAGATTTATTAAAGTAAATGTCATTTTATTTAAATCTTTTTGTTGGTTAAGAGTTTTATTAGGCTTGTCAGACTAGAGTTTCACGTCTACATTCTAGTCACTACTGGTTTGCATTTAAGTCGTGAAAAGATTGGAATGAATGGAAGTTAGATCGTTAGTTGAAAGTATTGTGTTGGTGAACGTTCTTGTGTTGGGGAAAAATTCACATGGACTAGTCTTGGTTGAAGGTCAATGAAAAGGTCAAATCGATTCTGTTAAATAAATACATCATCAATTGGTGGAATGTCACAACCCAATGGATGGAGGAGAGAGATATATTTAACTATTCCCCTGTATGGTTGAAGTGCATAGTGAAAGAATGAGGACAAACAATTTTCAAATTCAACAACTCCTAGGTGTATTGATTGGGAGTCCTTTTGTAATGATTGGAGTTCTTCATTTGTGGTAGGGTGAAAAATTGAATTCATGAAGGAAAAACTAAAAAAAGGTTTTATAAGCGGATTTTCACATTGGTAGGAATAAAACTATTGTAGTTGGCGAACTAGTTTATTCAACGTTCTAGAAAAAAGTAAAGAGAATGGAGGGTTGATTGTAATAATTAGTTTCTACTTTAATCAATTTATCAATGAATTTTCTTCTTCCTATTGTAGCCAGCTGAAATCTTTACTTTTTGGACTTGGAAGTGGTGCACAGAAATTGAGGATTAGAAACATTGTGAAAGGCACTATTATGTCATTAATCATGAGTAAAGGGTTTCCTAGTATTGTTAGTTGGGTGATATATATCCATTTCTCCAACACTATTAGGATGCTTTCATATTAACTCCAACTTAATCATGAGTAAAGGGTTTCCTAGTATTGTTAACAGTGAACCTAAATCTGTGTTTTTAAGTATATGAAACTAAAGATCGAAATAACTATTCTCACATCAATCAGCTTATTTAATAAGAAAAGACAAGAATAGATTAAAAGAAAGTATATACTCACATCAGTTAGTGGTTCTTCACTTTTTTCCTGAGCACGCCTTTTCTGAAAATTTTGGTAGCATATTGCACACTAATTAAAAATACTAGTTTTAACGTACCAATATAAGAATAAAGATTGAGTTATTCAAAATGAGCATGCTTACTTTCTCTTCTTTTCCAATCCAATGATTTTCTGGTTTTCTACGCCCCAACCGTTTTTGTTCTGTCTCGTATCTCTCAACTTCCTTCATGGAGCGACACGTAATGTGTTTTATATTATGAATATAAATCTACAACACAATATGAGAAGATGTATAGTGAGGTCTCGTGTATGCGGCTGCAAATATTTCAAACATTGCCACTATCCAAAATGTTTGACGTTTGAGGTAATACACTTATAAATAGTTATATTTTACTTTCTCAACAGCTTGTAAAAACAAAAACACCTATAAATAATCATTTTAAATTTGATTACATACCTTATCAATCCTCCCATGCTTTCTTGGTTTGTGCTCAACTGTCCAGTTGGCCTCCCACTCAGATGGAAGCAATTTATAACGCTTTGCTTTTGTCGAGGTTGAGGTTGATTCGTCTAATAGACGTATACTCTATATCAATAGATAGTTTGTAAGGTAATCATGAATGTGAGAAAAAGAAACTAGGGATTGGAAAATAAGAGTTTGTGAAAATACACAATATATTGATGTCAAAGTAATAAATATAAAACACTTTTCATATAGTGCAAAAAGAGAAGAGCCTTTGAAAATGTAAACTCAGAGGGGAAATATGTCAAGTTCTAATAGCCTATTAGTAATAGGGAATACCCTTCCTGGCTAAGAAGGGTGATAACCCAACCCTAGATCCATTAAAGCTACCAATACCTCTCTCAAAAGGTAAACCTTCTAAACTCTCAACCTCACTCTTTGGTTTACAACTGTCTGACCATTAAATCCAGAAGATCTTCTTACCTTGAGTGGACTAGCCTTAATATAACCCTTCCCCCCTTTGTAGTTTGAGCACCAATTTGCAAACCTTTATCGACAATTAGAGGAAGCAAATATAGCAAATATTGCTACTTTGGTCCAAATTTAAGAGAACAATCCATCTCCAGAACTCACAAACTTGTTTCTACATGAGCTATGCATCCTTGTAAAACCTTATAGCATTCCTTGCCAAGTGCTTTAGTTCTACAAATTAATACAAGAAATTTGAGTTCCTTAAAGGGACTAACCCACCTCCAAAAAGACTGTCTATAGAAATTAAAATAGTTCCAACATCAACCCACGAGACTACTCCACTACAAGGTAGCCCACAATGGTCCAAAAACAAAGACTACTCCACTAGAAATTTGAGTTCCTTAAAGGTTTATGTATATGTGTCATTTCCCTTATATATCATTTATTTAGCTCATTCCTAGTCGATGAGGGGATAACAACTCACTCTAGAATTCCCAACATTCTCCACCTCAAGTGTGAGTCACCAACATCACTAGTCTTGATCCATACTAGGAACCACTACGCGCTCCTCGATGCAGAATCGAATCATGGCTTTGATACCACTTGTTGGGAGTCCGGGAACCACGGGAGCAACAATGAGCTAGCCAATGAACCTGACCACCAATATACTTTGACACCACATCTCCGCCCAAAACCTTAAGGTATTAGGTATACGGGTCACCTCTCTTATATATGATTCATTTAGCTCATTCCTAGCCGATGTGGACTCACACTAGAATTCCCAACAACTCAAGTGTGAGTCACCAACATCACCACCTTGATCCGAACGGAAATTCACTACGCGCTCCTCCACTAAGTTGAATCATGGCTCTTATACCACTTGTTGGGGAGTCCGATGGAGTACCAGAAGCAACAATGAGCTAGACAATGAAATGGACCACAAAGAGACTTAGACACCATATCTTCACCCAAAACCAAAAGGCAGTAAGTATATATGGGTCCCCTTTCTTATATCCCCTTCATTTAACTCATTCCTAGCTGATGTTGGACTAACCACTCACACTTGAATTCCCAACAATCTCCCCCTCAAGTGTGAGTCACCCACATTGCTAGCCTTGATCCAAACCAGGATCCACTACCACTTGTTGGGGAGTTTGGGGGAGCACAGGGAGCAACAATGAGTTCGCCATTAAACAGACCACCAAAAGACTTGGACGTCAAATTTCCATCCAAAACTTAAGGCATCAGTTGTATGGGTCCACTGTCTTATATATCCTTCATATAGATCATTCTTAGTTGATGTAGGAATAACCACTCGCACTTGAATTCCCAACAAATTGTCGGATTTGATTTCATCATTGATAACCCCATGAACTTCTTAAGGAATGGAAATTGAATTTGCATGAAACTATGTAAAAGATTGAACAAAAATTATATATAATTTGAAGTTTAATTTTTGTAAATAAATCACAGATGTCAAAAAATAGTTTTTTGAAGAACAAAGACTGGAAACTGAAAAACTAAAACCCTAAAGATATGTGAGTGAAGTTTCTTATCGAAAACATATGTGCGTGAAAAATAGAGTGTAGAAAAAATCTATTGAGATTCAGATTTACCTCCTCTGTCGAAATCTGATTCAGATCTGGAATTCTCGCCATGGGTAGCAGCCCTAGATACAAACAGAGAGAACTGCAAAATTTAGATAGAAATTTTTTAGAAAATCGCAAATGTGAAGAATAGATCTCCATTTTAAAGGAGTTTTATATTCTTACCGGCTTTGTTTTTTTTTTGACCGGAGCTTATCGCCTTTGTTAGATAGCTGGATGGGTAGACTGATAGATAGAGATAGAATAGTCGATCACTAATGTAGGTTTTTATTTCCCTTTTGAAGGTGAATTTATATTCTTTCCGACCGTGTGTGTGTGTGTGAGCGAGATAGAGGGGGTGAGATTAGCCGGTTACTAACCTGGTTTTTTAATCTATCAACATTTTTTTTTGCAAACTGGAAACTACTTGCCATAATTTATTAAATAAAGGAAAAAGACAGAGAAGAGCGAAGGGTGGACTAGACCGAAACTCTTGCCAACAGAAAAGGTGAAACCAAAATAATAATAGGTAGCCCCTAACAGATCCCCTAAAACACTACAACCTATATGCTAAAAATACCTAACTAACAAAAGATAGATAACAAAACTAGAAACGAAACAACGTAACCAGCCAGGCTAGAAAATGAAAGACAAAAGATCCTAGAACCCTCAAGTCAGATCAAAAAGAAATATAGATAGAATTTGTCTTTGAGTGAGTGTTGTAGACTGCAATTTTTGGTACCAAATTCTTTAAAGTGAATATAACTATTTAATCTAAGTAATTTGATAGATTATATATGAGTTTAAGTATGTTTCTCTTATTGTCTGATTCAGAATAGGTTAGGAGTAAGCATTTTTTTTAAGAGATAAGAATTAAAGTAATAGAGAGTATAAATGGTACCTTTAACCCAATACATACAAGTGAATAGAAGGGTACTCAAACTCAAATATATCAAAAGTTTTGGACTCCAATAAAATTAGGACTCAAATATTATAACTTTTTTTTACCAAGTGACTCAAATATATACTGAAAAGCGTCGAAAGTATAATATTATTTTAATTTGTCACATGCTCCTAATTACTTTATGAACTAAAATGATTATATAGGTGTTTCTGAAAGATAAAAATGTATTGTTTATTAGAAGTTTTTGTGAATACTTAGAAAAAATTATTTTAGTGAATATTAAATGTTTTTAATGTCTCATTAAATGCTTTGATAAGATAAATCATAATAAATTTCAAGATTATTCTTATACTTAGAATAAATCGAGATATATAAATTTAATAAAGTCAATATTGTCTTTTGACAAAGAGAAACTAGCACTATCCGTGATTTCACTCTTTATGATTTCGGGTTGATTTATTAATTGGTTGAATTGAGTGATAAATGTGAAATTTAGTGAATTGTATGATGGGGAGAAAAATGAATTAACTGATAGATTGTGGGGTTTATTAGAGAAATAGAAATAGAGTAAGGGTAATGTAGGGATTTAACTACCAAACACTTGCTATTCACTATCTATCAGTTAATTCATTTTTCTCTGTTGACAAGTGAGCGAGTAGCAAGATTTTGGGTAGCTGGGTTACGGGTTTGAGGAGTGTTGGAGGATAAGAGGTCTGTTCGTGAGTTCGGTTTCTCGGTTCGTGAGTTTTGGTGCTCGATCGGTGCGTCAAAGTCTCGAGTAGTCGTCAACTAGGTGAGTTCCTCACCATGTTTTGTGTTTCATTATGTGTATAATGTGATATGAATGTTGATTGTACTGTGAAGATGTGCATTTCAGTTCTAGAAATTGTGTCTTGGTTTTTCAAGTTGTTTTTACTCCGCTTTACCCATGATATAAGTGCTGATATGATGATATGTTTGCTTTCAAAATGTTCATTGGAATGTTTGTTTGAAGGTGTTAATTTGATTATGTGCTACACTTGATTGTTGGTTTGAGTTTGGAATGATTGGAGAAGGTTTGGGAGTGACTGGAATGGGTTTCAGTGTGATAATCGATTATGAAGCTACATAATCGATTATTAGTGAACTTTTGACTCTTCAAAAGCCTTCCAACAGTTTTATTTGTATCCTTTGATCGGGAACTCCAATTTGAGTGTTCTTGGATGCGTTGGAAAACAAACTCGAAAAGTTCTACAACTAAAAACAAACTATTAATTGAGTTTTTGAATTCATTCTCAGAAGACTTCCTGCCTTATCCTAATCATGACATTTTACTTTAATTTTTTCTTTTACTTAAAAATTTAACTTCACATTAGACAATTTTTAATGATTGTTTTTGCTTAAAAATGTTACTTCACATTCAATTCTCAATTTTTATGAACCATTTTTGTTCTTTTACTTTCAAATATAAAAAATAATTTTTGTTGTCAAACTAATAATTATTTTTACCTTTAAATATGTTTGTTTTGTTTATTAAGGTTGAGTAACAATGGTGAGTGGCAACAGAAGCAATAACGGGAAACAGGGAGCAGCATCGGGCGCGGCAAAGAAGCAGAATCAAGGGCGACCAAAGGGAGCGGCAATGGGAGTGTGGCAATGCAGAGCGTCAATGAGAGCGGCAATGAGAGCGAAAAACGGGGAGTAACTATGCGGCCAACAATCACAGTGGATGCAACGTGGGTAGATTCACTTTAAACCGTGTCTTCTTCCTCTCACATTTGCTATTAAATGATTTAGTTATTTACTATAATCTATCTATTTTTTTGACCAAACTATATTATACCTATTAAAACTACTAATATCAGTCAATTTAACCACAGACAATTGTCAAAAAAAATTAACCATAGTCAAAAATTTTAAAAATAATTTTTTTTAATAATTTAATAATTTTATTAAAATGATTAAACTAAGTTTAAATGATTAAAAATTTACTATTTACTATAATCTACTAAAACTACTAAATTCAGTTATTTTAACCGATAACAATTGCCTAAAAAGCATTAACCACTATCAAAAATTCCAAAATAACTTTTTTTTTATAATTTAACTAAAATGATTAAATTAATATTAAATGATCTAGAAATAAAAATATAAACAAGTGTCAACAGAAGCGACAGCGAGAGATTGACAACGGAAGCAGCAATAGGGGAGGCAATAGGAGAGGCAACTGGAAGCGGCAACGAGAGACTACCAACAGGAGCGGCAACAGGAGCAGCAACAAGAGCAATAATGGGAGTGGCAACGGGGGTGCATTGTTTTGGAATGTTATAAATACAAAGGAAACTCTGTTAATGGGAGCGGCAACGAGAGACTAGCAATGAGAGCGACAATGATCTATTTTTTTAGTTGAATGTTTGTTATTTTGGAATGTTGTAAATACAATGGAAACCCTGTCAAAATTTCGATAGTTTTATGAAATTAAGTGTCATTATCAGTGATTCAGAATGGGTAACGAGTTATTAGTTCATTGTAAGTGATTAGGAATTGTAAGTGATTGTTGAAAAGTAGGAATAATGTTCTCCCCTTTTCCCAAAGCATGCCTTCGTCAAATAAACCAATGAATTTATTATTAATCTCACACACACACACACACACACACACACACACACACACACACACACACAATTCTGTCTAAAAAATGGCAATACAACAATTCAGTTATATCATAAGCCATCGATCGGTTGCAACCAACTTAATAAATTAATTAAATATTATAAAAACTTTCAAATAAATAATTACATAAATAATAATTGCATTATTAGTATATCACGGGAGAACATTCAAGCAGAGTTGATCCTATTTTTCTTAAGAATGCAACTTTGAGACAGTTTTAGAATTAACATAAAGATGTTATAATTTTTGGTTATTCTAAGGTGAATAGAAATATTTCAGGAGAACTAGATGGAAACTAAGATTCTACTCCTCCCGTTCCTTTTCTTTTGATGTTTTAGCCTCTAAATATTGTTCCAAAACTTTTGATGTCTTGCAATCCCCAATGTTTATCTATTTCTTCCAACAATACCCTTAATAAATTAATAAACAATTACAATTAAGTTTTTAATAAGCACATATACCAAAACTAATTATATCTCCTAAATATTAATGTACTGTTGAGTTTCCAAGAAGAATTACACTATCCTAGAACATGATGATAAATATACTCTCCTAATGCACTTCCATTTGCATATCATTATAGTTAAATTAATTGTTGAGTATGTATTTACCAAAGTAAAATTGTCAAGAACAAGATGATAAATGAAGGTATGTTAGTCCATATTTTATCTATTTATTGTTTTCTTATTCCTTGTGTCATATGCTAAAACATCAAAAGAAAAAGAACCGAGGGAGTATTACTTTGTTCATTTTCTGATATATATATGGTGTAAATTCAAAATGTAGTCATGTCTATAGAAGTGGTCTTGGATAGAATTTGGGGGTTAGGGTTTTTTCTCTAAAAGAGGCGAAGGTTACCCAGAATTTGAAGGTTACTCTTTGAGGCTATTTGAGAAATTCCGACTACTTATTATTCAAGAGGTCTTCTTTAGCGCATTTTAATTTTGTGAAGAACCTGTTTTGAAATTTTGGAAAGATACTCAGGGATTTTGTGGGTTTGCTATGGTTAGTAGAGTTCTAGAATAACCTTCTAACAATAAGAATCAGTGTGGGTTTGCTCGTCATTGCTTTGTTTGCTTCTCTGGGAGGAATTGAAGAGCTAAATAGTTGATTCTCCATAACTGTTAATGGACAATGATCATCGTAATATATTTTAATTATTTTTACGGTTGTTACTTTTATTCCTTCCTCTATTTTGAAGTTTATTTATTTTAAAAATGGGTAACATGCCCTGTTTAAATCATTTCAACTTTCTTAAATCACTTTTAAGATTATTAATGTTGGTTTTTTTAAGTTATTTTGAATATTTTTATCTATAAGGGAATCGAATATCAATAAGAATCAATGTGTTCTAATCATTTATGAAAATGATATTTAGATGTGTTGTTGGAATCAATCTTAGAGCCTCATAACCATTAGAATATATGACGGTCTAGTTAGATGATGTCGAGTGGAAATGGCTATCCATTTGATGGAGCCACCCCTAAGGGGATGTAACCCTTAGGAGGAGAGGGCTATGAACAAGATGTAGTCGCCTTGTAAAAGTGTTACAGTGTGGTTGAAAGAGAAAATTGGGTTATCCATTAGAATAATCCTCTCCCAAGGGGAGGACACACTTAGGTGGACAGGGCTATGAACAAGATGGAGTCGTCCTTTGGTTCTTTCATGTGTGATTACTTTGAATTGATATTTTGATATTCTATACTTTCTTGTTATGTAATCCATTCTAATTAGTTCTAGAATCTATTACTTTCTTGCAAGTTAAACATTAATAGTTTGAATTGTATATTTTCAGAGATTATAGTGATTATTAGCTAAGTATATATTTCAATGACTTTTGTTGAAACACTTGTTCCTTCTATGTTTCTATTCTAGTTGATGGTGGCCACTATTCGCCAATTTCAACTGCCACTAAGTACCAATAACCTTGTAGTGTGGTCGTTGTCTCCTCAATAATGTCTTTGTTACTTACCCTATTCCTTATCTTCTTTTTTAGATTCCCAAACAATTGAGTAAGAGGAAAAAGTCCTAGAGTATTTAATGCAGATCTTTCGGTAGGCCTTCTAGATTGGCCGCACTACGTTTGTTGTCGTTTGTACTTTGGTATATTCTGGAGCTATGGGGAAGTCAAGTGAAACTGTACTTTGGGGTGTAGATTTCTTGTAAACTTCCCTCGTAGTTGTAATTGTCATTTTGAAAATTTGTCTATTGATGTATTTAGTTAGATGAATGTTTGTTATTTTGGAATGTTATAAATACAAAGGAAACTTTGTCAAAGTTTCGATAGATTTATTAAAGTAAATGTGATTTTATTTAAATCTTTTTGTAGGTCAAGAGTTTTATTAGGCTTGTCAGACTAGAGTTTCACGTCTTCATTCTAGTCACGACTGGTTTGTATTTCGGTCGTGAAAAGATTGGAATGAATGGAAGTTAGATAGTTAGTTAAAAGTATCGTGTTGGTGAATGTCCTTGTGTTGGGGAAAAATTCACATGGACTGCTCTTGGTTGAAGGTCAATGAAAAGGTCAAATCGATTCTATTAAATAAATGCATCATCAATTGGTGGAATGTCACAGCCCAATGGATGGAGGAGAGAGATATATTTGACCATTCCCCTGTATGGTTGAAGTGTATATATAGCAAAAGAATGACGACAAACAGTTTTCAAAATCAACAACTCCTAGGTGTAATGATTGGAGTCCCTTTGTAATGATTGGAGTTCATCATTTGTGGTAGGCTGAAAAATTGAAGTTCATGAAGGTAAAACTAAAAAGGTTTTATAAGCGGATTTTCACCGTGGTGGTTGATGGTTGTTGTGTTGTTGAAATGGAGAGAGTGAGTGAGTGAGTACAATATTTATTTAGCAATAAAACAATTGTGGGCACGGATCCTCTGCAGTTTTGGCGGGAACTGCAGAGTGTAGTTAGTGTAAAAATAGACATTTTACATCGGTTGAATAACCTAACCGATGTTAAATATATGTGTGTAAGAGATATTTAACATCAGTTTTGCAAACAAACAGATGTAAAATCTCTCTATTTACACTGACTGCACTCTGCAGTTCCCGCCAAAACTGCAGAGGATCCGTGTAAGGTACCCAAAAATGGGTAAACCTTCAAACAGATTTTGTAACCAAAGAAATACTAAAACTAAGCTAACAACTACACTAACTTTTCTTCATAATTTTCATTGATTTCATTCAAAGGAATGAGGGTACATATATAGTGCTAGGAAATGGTGACTCACCCCACTAAGGAACATTCTAGAGTGACTTAACTAAAAGGACAAAATAAAGAAATAAAATAGTTACTCATATTCTTCTAGATTCTACTATATGCTTCTTATTAGGTCACATAATCCCTTAGGCATTTTGGGCTTTTCTCTCTTAGATTGGGCCATTACTTGATCATTACATTCCATTCCCCTTCACAGCAACCTTGTCCTCAAGGTTGAAGAAAAATGGAAGTAATTACAAATTTTCCTGGATCCCATTGCTTGAACCGAGAAGAAATAACCCTTATAAAAGCCAAAAATTGTCCACCGATAATATCCCAAACCCAAGCTATCAACCATTCCATGGCTAACTCACTATAGCCAAGAGATGCCTTGGGAACAACAGCAAAAATGATGTTTTCAATCTGAGATGCAGAGTGAGAGTAGCATCGGATGTAATAATTAGGACATGTCACACAAAGAGCATTTTGTGGATAAAAAAGAGTGTACCACACAGAAAATAGCCATTATAACAATATAACAAGTCTTGTAATCATTTCTGTGGCGCTTCGGTTGAGCAAGTCTTGTAATAGCAAACATTCTTGAAGAAATCTCCATTTTATTTGTTGCCTCTCTAATAGTGGTCTAGTTGCATCAAGTATTTTGACATCTGGGCCACTTATATTTTTGGAAACTAGAGGACTTAATTCAAGAACTGGTGCAATATTCTGAATGTAGAATAAAATGGGATCAAAATGTCTAATGGCAAACCAACTCTCAGGTGTTTCCATCTCAACCACTTGGCCACTTTCCACTGCAGCCAGCATATGTGCATTTACAAATATTGAGAGCATGCGTGTGATCAGTAAGGCAATCATGTGGTCATCTTGTGAATTTGGGTTCACGACTTTCTTAATAAAACGAACACAAATAACTTCAATATCAGCCCAAGCCATTGTCAATTGTAATATAAAGACTCCCTTTGCTTTCCCATGCATCCAGACTACATTTAATACCCAAACGACCACAAGTGATGGACTTAGAGGCACCAGGTTTGGCTTCCATATTCGATAGCCCCAAAAAGGATGTGTAAAATAATATGCACCCCTACTTAGTGGTATCCTTTGGCAATCATGGGCAACAAAGTTTCTATCTCTTGGGTCAATCCCCACACCACAGAATGTCTTAGTGCTGCCTACTGCAATGAATCTTGGATCCTTAGACATCAATAGAATATTATACATTTGAGATGATGTCAATCGACCAATCATGCTAGTTGTTGAAAGTAGTGGCCACCTCATAGTACACATTTTGTTGCTAAGATTCACGTTACCCTCATAGGAATAGTCCACCATGTATTTCTGGTAAGGAACATGCGCTATCTTTGCTAGACTCACAAGTGTGCATCCCATGCCCCATAAAACAAAAGGTTGCATATATCTCAACATGAAAAAGTAATTGTTCCAATATATATAGTGAACAATAGCATAGGCAATTGCAGCTGATTTATCATGGAGAATGGAATTGGAGTGGTAAGGAAGGGCATAATAGGTTGATGTGGAAAACACTTGCAAGGGATTGGTGGGTTCAACCAAAAAGTGAGCAGGCAAAAGGCAACCAGAACTAAAAGAACAATCGTATGATGCATACCTTGATTTAGATGTCTCCGTGGGTGGTGGTGACGGCAAGGAACATGTGATGGTGTTGTAGAGCATAGCATCAGAGATTAGACTTTCTTCCAACTGTTGAGATTGAATCTCTGCAATCACATTCTGATCTAACAGTGGAGATCCCGTAACGATAAGTTGAGACGTTGAAGATCTTGAGGGTGTTTGCAAAACATCACAAGGCAACAACGGAGAGTGTTGCGGGGAGGGAATCGCAACATCACGATTCGGTGGCTCCGACGGCAACAGAAGCAGTGAGAGTGAGACTCGATCCGGTGGTTCCGATAGTGGCGGCGGCGGCCGTGTTATCGTTTGCTCCTTATCATCAGGTGGTTTCGGCTCAGAGGGAGTAGTTGCAGGTCGGCCGGAGTCCGGCGGTTCTGGTGGTTCCGGTGGTTCCAATGGAGCGCACAGGGTTGATGATGGTGAAGGAACCGCATCCGGTGGTTCTGGCGGCGGCTTCAGTCGTGGTTGAAGGAAGAGAGGTAGAGGAGTGAGAAGATCTGGATTTGGGAGATCTGGACTTGTAGATACCTTCCCATCTGGTGGTGGTTTTGCCGGCGGCGACGACAGTGAGAGTGAGATGCTTGTCGGTGGTTGTGGCGGCGGCACCGGAAGTGGTTGTTGGTGTGTTGGGCGTGTGGTTAGAGGGTCAGGGACATTGTGGTATGCGGTGGTGGAGTGGCTCTGTTCTGATGGTTGTTGAGGTGGTGACGGTGGGGTAGGAAAGGAAGCTACGGCGAGTGGTTTAGGCGGTGGTTTTAGGGACTTTGATGATTGGGAAGAAAAGAAAGGTATGGTGGGTGGCTTTGGCAATTCTGAGTTGACGGTGGAGGTGTTTGTGTTGATGGGGAACGTTTGTGGAGGGTTGGAGTTGGGGTTGGGGTTGTGATAGTGAGAACTCCATGGCAAGGCTGTTGTGTGGGTGACGGTTGTAAGGCTGTGATTAAGGTATGAAGTGGGTGAGGTCCATCGTGATGTGGTAGTGTATGTGACAGGGGTGAGGTCACGGTTGAGGGAGGAAAGTTCATGGTTGATGGCTGATATGGTCTGCTTACTGGCTTCTTGGGAATGGAGAATTTGGTGAAGAAGGGAGATAACGTGGGAGGTGGAATCCATGGCAATGAAAGCACCGATGTAAGGTACCCGAAAATGGGTAAACCTTCAAACAGATTTTGTAACCAAAAAAATACTAAAACTAAGCTAACAACTACACTAACTTTTCTTCATAATTTTCATTGATTTCATTCAAAGGAATGAGGGTACATATATAGTGCTAGGAAAGGGTGACTCACCCCACTAAGGAACATTCTAGAGTGACTTAACTAAAATGACAAAATAAAGAAATAAAATAGTTACTCATATTCTTCTAGATTCTACTAGATGCTTCTTATTAGGTCACATAATCTCTTAGGCATTTTGGGCTTTTCTCTCTTAGATTGGGCCATTACTTGATCATTACAATCCGTTTCCGACAATTGTAGCTAGTGAACTAGTTTATTCAATGTTCTAGGAAAAAGTAAAGAGAATGGAGGGTTGATTGTAATAATTAGTTTTTACTTAAATCAATTTATCAGTGAATTTTCTTCTTACTGTTGTATATTCGTAAGTTTTATGTTTTAATATTTTATTACTTTTAAGTATGTTAGCCAGCTGAAATCTTTACTTCTTGGACTTGGAAATGGCGCACAGAAATTGAGGATTAGAAACATTGTGAAATACACTATTATGTCATTAATCAACAAATTTTAGGTGGGTTCAGATATATTTGGATTTTATTTGACAGAACCGAACTTGGTCATACCATTCCCATCATTCGGTTCAACTCGCTAGCAACACTTTTTGTTGACTCAGTTTTTTCTAATTTAGTTGGGTGATATCCATTTCTAAAACAATATTAAGATATAGCACACTATTTAAAAACACTAATTTAAACGTATCAATACAAGAATAAAGATTGAGTTATTCAAATGAGCATGCTTACTTTCTGTTCCTTTGCAATGCAATGATTTTCCTGTTTCTACGCCCCAAATGTTTTTGTTCTGTCTCGTATCTCTCAACTTCCTTCATAGAGCGACACGTAATGTGTTTTATATTATGAATATAAACCTGCAACACAAGAATATCTTATTATAGTGATTGATCATCATGTGAACCAGCAAATACGAGATGTAATCAAAACTCGATTAGAATATGTCAAATGCAGCATAGAAAATAATGTAATACTATATAAAAAATGGTATGTTAGATCACTATATTATTTTAAGATAGTTGATTTTACATATAGAAATGTGAGTCAGTTAAAAATAAGTTAACTTTTATATAACTTATACTAACAATAGTGCATGAAAATTTAGAAAAAATTTATAAAAGTAGATGAAAGTACAAGGAAAAGCCAAAATGCAACTATCCATTGTTTTAAATTTTGGTCCACAACTGCAATTTAACTGGAAATATAATAGTTTTTAAGGCCTCTTGAACTACATTGCAGTCAAAAATATTGTTGCCATGTTTGTCTGAAATTCCCTGCAGCATAACAATTTTGAGGTCTCATGTATGCGGCTGCAAATATTTCAAACATTGCCACTATCCAAAATGTTTGACGTTTGAGGTAATACACTTATAAATAGTTATATTTTACTTTCTCAACAGCTTGTAAAAACAAAAACACCTATAAATAATCATTTTAAATTTGATTACATACCTTATCAATCCTCCCATGCATTCTTGGTCTGTGCTCAACCGTCCAGTTGTTCTCCCACTCAGATGGAAGCGATTTATAACGCTTTGCTTTTGTCGAGGTTGAGGTTGATTCATCGGATATATGTATATTCTATACAAATAGATAGTTTGTAAGGTAATCATGAATGTGAGAAAAATAAATTTGGAATTTGAAAATAAGAGCTTATGAAAATACACAATATGATGTTTAAATAATAAATATTAAAGTCTTTTCATGTAGTGCAAAAACAGAAGAACCTTTAAAAAGAGAAGAGCCTTTGAAAATGTCAACTCAAACCTCTCTCAAAAGGTAAACCTTCTAAACTCTCAACCTCACACTTACTCTAGCCTCACTCTTTGGTTTACAACTGTCCGACCATTAAATCCAGAAGATCTTCTTACCTTGAGTGGACTAGCCTTAATATAACCCTTCCCCCCTTTGTAGTTTGAGCACCAATCTGCAAACCTTTATCGACAATTAGAGGAAGCTAATATAGCAAATATTGCTACTTTGGTCCAAATTTAAGAGAACAATCCATCTCCAGAACTCACAAACTTGTTTCTACATGAGCTATGCATCCTTGTAAAACCTTATAGCATGCCTTGCTACAAAACTTTTTACTACAAATTAATACAAGAAATTCGAGTTCCTTAAAGGGACTAACCCACCTCCAAAAAGACTTTGTCTATAGAAATTAAAATAGTTCCAACATCAACCCACGAGACTACTCCACTACAAGGTAGCCAACAATGGTCCAAAAACAAAGACTACTCCACTAAAAATTCGAGTTCCTTAAAGGTTTATGTATATGTGTCACTTCCCTTATATATCATTCATTTAGTTCATTCATAGTCGATGGGGGGCTAGCCACTCACTCTAGAATTCCCAACATTCTCCCCCTCAAGTTTGAGTCACCAACGTCACTAGTCTTGATCCATATATACTAGGATCCACTTCGCACTCCTCCACTAAATCGAATCATGGATTTGATACCACTTTGGGGCGTCCGGGAAGCTTTGGGAGCAACAATGAGGTAGCCAATGAACCTGGCCACCAATATACTTTAACACCACATCTCCACCCAAAATCTTAAGGCATTAGGTATACGGGTCTCCTGTCTTATATATGATTCATTTAGCTCATTCCTAGCCGATGTGAACTCACACTAGAATTCCCAACAATCTCCCCCTTAAATGTGAGTCACCAACATCACCAGCCTTGATCCGAACCAGAATTCACTACGCGCTCCCCCACCAAGTTGAATCATGACTCTGATACCACTTGCTAGGGAGTCTGAGGGAGCACCAGAAGCAACAACGAGCTAGCCAATGAAATGGACAACAAAGAGACATGGACATCATATCTTCACCCAAAACCTTGGGCGCAGATAAGTATATGGGTCCCTCTCTTATATCCCTTTCATTCAACTCATTCTGGCCGATGTGGGACTAATCACTCACACTTAAAATCCCAACAATCTCCCCCTCAAGCGTGAGTCACCCACATTGCTAGCCTTGATCCAAACCAAGATCAACTACCCGTTCCCCTACCAAGTCGAACCCGGATATGATACCACTTGTTGGGGAGTCTAGAGGAGCACTGGGAGCAACAATGAGTTCGCCCCTAAAAAGGCCTCAAAGAGACTTGGATGTCACATCTCCATCCAAAACTTAAGCGTCGGTATATGGCCCATTGTTTTATATACCCTTCATATAGATCATTCTTAGTTGATGTAGGAATAACCACTCACACTTGAATTCCCAACAAATTGTCAGATTTGATTTCATCGTTGATAACCCCATGAACTTCTTAAGGGATGGAAATTGAATTTGCAGGAAACTATGTAAAAGATTGAACAAAAAATATGTATAATTTGAAGTTTAATTTTTGTAAATAAATCACAGATATCAAGACATAGTTTTTTGGAGAACAAAGGCTGGAAACTGAAAAACTAAAACCCTAAAGATTTGTGAGTGAAGTTTCTTATCGAAAACATATGTGCGTGAAAAATATATAGAGTGTAGAAAAAATCTATTGAGATTCAGATTTACCTCCTCTGTCGAAATCTGATTCAAATCTGGAATTCTCGCCATGTGAAGAATAGATCTCCATTTTAAAGGAGTTTTATATTGTTACCGACTTTGTTTTTTTTTTTTACAGGAGCTTATCGGCTTTGTTAGATAGTTGGAGGGTAGATTGATAGATAGAGATAGAATAGTCGATCACTAATGTAGGTTTTTATTATATGGATAGTAAAAGTCCCTTTTGAAGGTGTATTTATATTCTTTCCGACCGTGTGTGTGAGAGCGAGAGATAGGGGGTGAGATTAGCCGGTTAATAACATGGTTTTTTAATTTATCAACTTGGTTTTGCAATTTTTTTTTTGCAAATTGGCAACCTGCCATAATTTATTAAAAAAGGGAAAAGACAGAGAAGAGCGAAAGGGGGACTAGACTGATGAAATCCTTGCCAACAGAAAAGATGAAACCAAAATAATAATAATAGAAATTTCTAACAACTGTTCTCGTAAAAACACTACAACCAGATGCTAAAAAGAACTAAATTTGACAAAAGATAGATAACCAAACTAGAAATGAAACAACGTAACCAGCCAATCTCTGGCTAGAAAATGAAAGACGGAAGATCCTAAAACCCTTATGTCAGATCAAAATGAAACAGGGATATAATTTGTCTTTCGAAATGAGTGTTAGTAGATATGATTCTTGGTACCAAATTCTTTAAGGTAAATATAACTATTTAATCTAAGTAATTTGATAGATTATATATATTACAAAATATTGAATATATATAAAACAAAACTCACATAAGTTTACTTCTACACATGATTTACTTGAACATTGTATATGAGTTTAAGTATGTTTCTCTTATTGTCTGATTAGGAATAGGTTAGGAGTAAGCATTTTTCTAAAAGATAAGAATTAAAGTAATAGAGAGTATAAATGGTACCTTCAACTCAATACATACAAGTGAATAGAAGGGTACTCAAACTCAGATATATCAAAGGTTTTGGACTCCAATAAAATTAGGACTCAAATATTATAACTTTTTTTACCAAAGGACTCAAATATTATACTGAAAAGCATCCAAAGTATAATATAATTCTAATTTGTCACATGCTCCTAATTACTTTATGTACTAAAATGATTATATAGGTGTTTCTGAAAGATAAAATTTATTGTCTATTAATTAGCAATTTTTGTGAATACTCAGTAAAAAATTCTTTTATTGAATATTAAATATTTTTAATGTCTCATTTAATGCTTTGATAAGATTAATTAATCATTAAGATACTAAATTCCAAGAATATTCTCATACTTAGAGAATAAATTGAGATATATAAATTTAATAAAGTCAATACTTTCTTTTGAGAAAGAGAAACCAGTACTATCCGTAAGGCCTAATTAAACTGACAAATGCCAAAATTGTTAGGCTGAACATTATATCCCGCGTTCGAATTTAGGACCTCACAATTGTGTGAGTGAATTTCTAGTGGCAATTACCACTCTGATCTAAAAAAAAAAAAACCCAATACTAGGCTTTTTAGCCCCTTTTATTCTAAAAAAAAAAAAAGAAAGCCAATATTAATTTGAATACAATTATTTTATATTTTTTTACCAATATTTTATTTTATTATATTATAAAAAATTCTTCCCAACAACATAGTTTGGTGGTAAGTTAAATATAAGTATTTTGGGTGCGCCCCACTTTCCTCACTCCACCCCCATATTCAACCGTTTGTACTAACAAAACAGAGTAAAAAGGTGGTAATTAAGCTTAAGTACATTAATTATCAACATTAGTTATCAGCAATCTTAGTGATCACCAATAAATAATAAAAAAAAAGAAGAGAATTAGAAATAATAGATTTAAAGGTTCCCCAAACTAAACTCCCACTTTCTTGCAAGAGTTACACACCTAGATCGCATTTCATTATTAATGGTTTAAATCTCCGTGGTTATCATTTTTACCAAAGAGTTGGACATCGCAGTTAAATATTATTTTATAACAGTATAAGAATATCAATTTGTGATTGCTTTTGTTGGTACATTATGATGTTTACAAATAAAGTCCACAAATATATTGTTTCGACTTATAAATGGCATTTCGCTCCAAGGAATTTGACTTTTACTCATAGATACTTTTTTTTTTGATCAACAAAACTCATAGATACAAACGGTAATTAAATGAAAAATGTTTCAACAGGGCCGGTTATAGGCCTTTGCAAATTGTGCTAGGCTTTTTTTTTTCGCACTCCCCTCCTTCTCTCCTACACCCCCATAACCCTATTAAACCCAAAAATACTCCTGTTTTTTTAAAAAAAATTAAAATTAAAAATTTGAATTTTCTCTAAAAAGGTAATTCGGTTCAAAATGGTATTTTGATTTACCTCAGAACCGAAATAATTATATATTTTTGAACGGAATTACCTTTTTAGAGGTAATTCAAATTTTTAATTTTTAATTTTTAAAAAGTTTGTATATTAAATTAAGATTTACACGCGTTTTATTTTTAAAATACGATACGAACGATTTACGATTTAAATAACAATACGTCAATCAGGGCACAATCACAAACAGAGAAAATGGTGTCCATTTCGAGAGTCCAAACCCCATTTTATGCGGGCTTAACAACGACATCACCTTTGAAGCTCTGAAAGAAAAAATAACAACGAAGGTGCAGTTGGAGGGTGACGAGCAAGAAGTCACCCGGATCATTTATCGCTACCCCACTATGGGCGATAATAATCGTGTTTAGTGGTCCACCATGGATGTGAAGAACAACGATGACGTTCGAGTAATGATGGACCGTTTTGACATATTTCAGATGCGGCGTCCTATTCATGTATTATTTCGTTTCTTCATCAAAAACGCGTCTTTAATTAATTTTAATTTGTTTTTAATTAATTTTATTTTTTTCCGCAAATACTGTAAAAACCACGTAAATCCGGTAGGGGGGTTTGTGGTTTTCCGGAATTACCAAAAACTAAGGTAATTCCGGTTCACAAATGTCTTTGGAATTACCTCGCTTTTTGGTAATTAGGAAACCGCAAAACCCCTACCGGATTTACCTCTTCTCTAAGGTAATTCCGAAATTTTCACTATTGCTGGGGGCATTTATGTCCGAAACGGTATTTATGGGGGTGGGAGTGATAATTACGGGGGTGTAAAAAAAACCATTGTGCTATAGCACAGGTTCCAAGCCGAAGTTCATTTTTTAGGCCCCCAAGATGTTAAGAGGGTTTTTTTTTTGGGACCCCCACCCCATCCCCTCCCACCCCCACCCAATAACAAAAACCCCAAAATGCGCCTTTGAAACTTAATTTTTTTAAAATAAATCGTATATACCCTTGAGTATGTATATACGATGGCTATTTTTTTGTCCAATCGTATATACGCACTCAAAGGGTATATACGATGCATGCTTTTTATTTTTTTAATAATTTGTTTTAATTTTTATTACTAAAATACTACTAAAAATTCGTTAAATAGTCAAAACTACCTCAAAAATTATAAAAATACCACTAAAAATCTAACAAAACCAAAATAAGGCTATACAATTTTTTCAGATTTTTGGAGACTATGAAAAATTAAAAAAATCGTAAGAAATAGTAAACGATGGAATTTGGGATTTTGAGGCCGTAGTCCCGTAAGAAGTCTCTTCTACGGGAGTCTTGATTCTTGATTTTTTTCGGATTTAATAGTTGTGGTTTCATTACGATCGGAGTATGTTACCCTAAGAACCGATTTTTAGCCTAAATTACGTTCGACGTATAACATCGCCACGCGTTTTAACGAACTACACACAAAATATATTTTCAGGACTTATATAATTTTTATTTGACTTAAAAAAATTTAAAAAAATACAATGGGGGTCGTATATACACCTGAGGGGGGTATATATACGACCCTATTTTTTGCCCATCGTATATACACCCCCCAAGGCGTATATACGATTATGGTGGGGGTTTTCCAATCGTATATACGCCTTGGGGGTGTATATACGATGCCCAATCAAGTGGTCGATATACACCCCTAGGTGTATATACGATTGGTCAAAATTTTTAAAAAAATACGTTTTCAGAAGGGTATTTTGGGATTTTCAGTGTAGGTGGGGGTTTATGGGGATGGGGTGGGGGTACAAAAAAAAAACCCCATGTTAAGAATAAGTAAATATAAATGTTGGCTTTTACTTTTCCCACACCCCTCCTACTCCAAACACACTCCCTCACCCTACACATTTACCAAACTAACCCCACTTACAATTCAATTCCCCCCTCTACCCCTCTCCCTCTTCTTCTCCTACAACACACACCCTCCCTCTCCAACACCCAAACCTCCCTCTCTCCACTCCAAACCCACCCATCCTCACCTTCATCATTCACTCCCATTCAACTACCCAACATTGGCAACTAGCTCAAGGTAATAACCCTACCAAATTTTTTTCATTTTGGTTCTGTTTTGAGTTTTTTACGCCATTTTTTTCCTGCAAACGCGCTCAGTTCGAACAGGTGTTAACTGGGATGTGAATTTGATTTGTTCGAACAACCTCATTCGAACTCGCTCGCATGAGGCCGTTCGAACAAAGCGTATGATGAAAGAACTAATAAGTTGCAGCTTACGTGCGAGTTTTTTGGTTAAATGGATGAAAATGAGGTGCATCTCGAAGCGATTGATTTGTCAACTTTTAGCAGAGATGTCAACTGTCGCAGTTGACATGTCGACTGACGTCGTCGAATCCTAAGACTTTACTAGTTCGTTCCAAACTGATACGGTAAGAATGAATTAGTTGTTTTAATTTTAGCGAACTATTCAAATTATGTAAGCGACAACTTAGTAATTGAATTTCGATTATTTCCTACCGTGAGGCTCGCGACTTGGAGTGCGTGCGGTTGGGAAATCTCTTGGGATGGTGATTGTTATAGGAAGATCGACACGGACGACGATCGTAAACAATACTCCATGTTGATTTGTGATAAAGCTGGATCATATAAGACAAATGTTGAGGAAGACACAAATACTAGAAAATGTTGTTGTCCCTTCAAACTGAAAGGGAAATTTATTAAGAAGCTTGGAGATGGATTTTGAGGGTTATGAATGGAACTCATAACCATGGCATGGCTACTTATCATGATGGACGTCCGTACATTGGTAGGTTAAGTTCAGAAGAGAAGGAACTAGTGGCTAGAATGACTAGGAATCATACTCGGCCTAAATTGATCCTTAATGAGTGAAATTGATGAAGCTTGATGATAACTATACGGTTGTGAAACAAATATACAAGCGCTGCCAAAGGCAAAGGCAGCGATCGGCTATGCGTGAGGTAGGATCGAGCTCCAACAATCGATGTTTTATTTGCAACGCGATAATTATGTTTATTGGACTCGACTTGCAGAGGGAACTACTGTTGTGAAAGACATCTTTTGGGCACATCCAGATTCCATTGAGCTTCTAAACACCTTCCCGATTGTTTTGTTGATTGATTCCACCTATAAAACCAACCGGTACAGGTATCCGTTGGTTGAGATCGTTGATGTAACATCAACAGAGAAGACTTACTCTGCTGCATTTGCTTATGTCAATTGGGAGAGGATGGATAACTTTGCATGGGTTCTTGAGAAATTGAGGGGTTTATTTAGGAAACATGATGAACTTCCACAAGTCATACTTACTGACAGAGACACAGGTATGATGAATGCTCTGGCAGCAATATTTCCAACATCTGCAAACTTGTTGTGCCAATTTCACATTAAGAAAAATGTGAGGGCCAAAGCAAGGCTCATTGTGAAAGACCAAGCTATTGTTAATGACATTATGGGTGCATTTCTATCTGTTGTCCATGCGAAGACTACGGAAGAGTATGATTATGAGTTGGGTCTGTTTAAAACTTGGCAAAAGCTTATCCCAGTTTCATACAGTATGTGAAGACCACCTGGCTAGACCCCTTCAAGGAAAAGTTTATTGATGCATAGATAAATAAGCATATGCACCTTGACAACACTACCACCAACAGAGTTAATTAGTCTGCACACTCTCACTTGAAGCAAATATTACGAGACAGTAGGGGAGATTTGTGCAAGTGCTGGGATGAAATGCAGACCATGCTTAGGATACAACATTCTGATCTTAAAATGCACTTCGAGCATAGTTTGAGTAGAGTGAAAGTTCAACACTTGAAGAAGAAGATTTTTGATGAAATTAAGGGTTTAGTTTCATCTAATGCTATAGACCATATTTTGGGTGAGATGCAGCAGACTGGATCCGTTTCACTTAACCCATCATTATGTCGATGCACACTTAGGACTACACACGGACTACCATGTGCATGTGAGCTTTCAAGGTATGATGTACACTCATCTTGTTATTTTGTCTATAAACTCAACATTATATGGGTTTTCACTAAATCAATGTCGCTTTTTTTGTAGGGTTATGATGGACTGCACTCCAATTCCGTTGAGCATGATTCACCAACATTGGCAGAGATTGAATTTCAAAATACAGACAGAGGTAATGTATGATGAGTTGAGTGTAGACATTGAACTTGAAGCTATCAGAAGAAGGTTTGAGGCCTCTGATCACGCCAGTAGAGTTATGATTAAGGCAAAAGCACGTGAATTGGCATTCCCTGACACGACTTCTATGTGTCCACCTCCGGATACGATCATTACAAAGGAGCACCAAAAAAGATAAGAAAGGAATGTTGATTACTCAACAAAGCGAGACAAGTCATTTTGGGAGCATGTAGATGACAAATTTGACTCCGGATCTAGTGGATGTTTTGCTCAGTCTCGTAAACGACCTACTCCCCCCCAAAGTAGGAGTGGAACGCCTACAAACCCATACGATTCGGGTTCAACTGCTACTCTCTACTTTGTCAACGTGTCCAAAGACCTAATCCATCACTAAGCAAAAAGAGAACTCAAGTCGACGGTGCTACTACAATCCCTACTCCTCCACTAAATAAGAAACCAACACCCACACCTATTGTTACGAAGCTACTCATCGCTATTTGTTTCAAGAGCTCCTACTTTGACACGGCTCTTGCTCTTTAATGAATCCTATTGTTACGAGATATTGATGCTGCAGATTATGGATGTATTTAATACATACATAATAGGGATGCCAAAGATACATGCGCCCCTATGTTGACAAAATTGTTAACGTGGTTGGTGATGGTAATGTGGATTCCAGTGTATTGAAGCATTTCTTGGAAGGGTGAGGAGGCTTGGCGATCGATCGGAATCGACCGATGGAGGAGCTTAACCAATACAATGACTTACTACACTGATTGTATGGTGGTATTTGTAAGGTCACATTTTTGATGAAGGCGTTGTTGAGGCACATCATGGGAACAATGTTGAAGAAAATTGGATGAGTATACACAGGATATGGGGTATCTAATCATTAACAAGTACAAAGTCGTCCTCACTTGTTGGTCACCTAATTGTTGTTACACAATTTTTCCCTTCAATGTTGCGCCATTCGAAGTGCCCGACAGATTCAACATCCTATTGGTACGAACACAAACACTTTATACAGTAAAGTGTCTTCTATTTAGATTCAGTGTAGTCATTCCAAAACATTACATAACATTATGTTTTTTGTTGTCTTTTGAAGATCTTTATGAAGCACGGAAGTCCAATGCCCCACTAGGATATTATGTGGAATACTAATAGGGGCACCCATAGCAAAGGTTGGGACTCGCTTTTTATTAGCCACATGCAAAAGTGGAAGTGTTTGCTCACAACCCCCCATCCCCTTCCTTGTGTAGATTTAAGTAAAGATATCGATGGTAGTCAATGTTAAGTTAGATTTATAATTTTGGTACACAACATTGTATATGACTATTGGTAGGCAACTTTTGAAATCAAAAAAAGCGTGTTTCGCTTTCATTTCGGTTTTAAGTTTCGCTTCAGATAACATTAGTTCGAATGATACCATTCGAACGCTGGTCAACGCCACCCTTCGAACATGTTCGAATAAAGCCATTCGAGGCAAAGAATAACACACCCGTGTAACCAACGGTTGACAATATTCCTTAACACGGATGAGTTCTTTCGAGCGAGTTGAACGATGTCGTTCGAACACCAAAAATTCCTTAACACGGACAAGGTCGTTCGAACCTGTTCACACAATGTCGTTCGAACAGTCACTTAAACCACGCTGCACGAGCGTCCCACACGAGGTCATTTTTGAAAAAAAAAAGTTTGGGGGCGTGCGATGAGTAGGAGGGGGTGTGGGAAAAGTAAAAGCCTAAATGTTTTACAGGTTACATATTAAGTTTGATCCTCTCCCTGCGTTTTTGTATTAGCTTGTTTTTCCTTTCTTTTTTTAACATCAAGGAACGCATTGCATGCTGTTTTATTTTTTTAATCTGGATGTTTCTTTTTTTAAAAAAAATAAAAATAGCTGCATATGTTTCTTTTTAGGCTTAAATATATGTTACCCCCCTACAAATATATCAATTATCCATTTACCCCCTATAAAAATAAAACTCTTAAAAAGACCTTGCAAATATAAATTATTTCTAGTTACCCCCTGCTGTTAGATTTTGTTAATAACGTTAAGTGTATGTTGAAACACTTATTATTTGTAGGGAGGTAAATAGATAATGAGTGTATTTGCAGAGGGATAAATTAATGAGGATATTTGCAGGGGGGTAAATGGATAATCAACATATTTGCAGGGGGTAACATATGTTTACACTTAACGCTGTTAACAAAATCTAACAGCAGAGGGTAACTAGAACTAATTTATATTTGCAAGGTCGTTTTTAAAAGTTTTATTTTTACAGTGGGGTAAATGGATAATGGGTGTATTTGCAGGGGGTTAACATATATTTAAGCCTTCTTTTTAATTTGCTTTTGGCAAAATAAATAATTATATTATATTGCTTTAATTTGGAATGTATTTAACAAAAAATATATTGATTTTACCAAACATTTTTCTAATAAATATTTGAAATTTTCTAAAAAAATTTCCAACCTTTTAAAATCAAAATTAATCAAATTTACGTTTATTTTTAAGAGTATTGTTATTTTGAGTTCTTAACCAAATTTCTATTGATAATTATAATAGTTTTTCTTAGAAAATTAATTTTGTTTGTAGCTATAGTATTTTTTAATTTATAGTTACTTTTTTTTTATAGCTATAGTATTCATTGATGATTTTGACCCCCACAATAATCGTGTAAAGCTCCATCACTAAAGGGATCGATTTGATAAAAGTAGGGGTCCAATTTTAAAGATTTGACTAGGGTCTCTTAATTGTTTGGGACGACCCTGTGTTTCTAGATAAAAATAGATTTGACTAGGGTCTCTTAATTGTTTGGGACGACCCTGTGTTTCTAGATAAAAATAGATTTGACATTTATCCACAATGTAGAACAACACAATTTGCCTGTTGATAATAATTTCACCTACCATTCAATACATTTACCCATAGTTTTGACTTCAACTATATCCTTCACCTACTTACTGTCTAGTACTTTTACTAAGGTTTTTTTACTGTCACTAAAATCATCTATTTGAATAAGTCCTTTTTCATTATAAATCTCAATATATGGTTCTCACCAAAAAAAAAAATCACAACATATGGCTAATGTGTGCCTCATGTAGTTTTTAGAGTAGTCTGTTATTCGACTCCAGTTGATTTCTTTAGTTGTATTTGCCACATATTTTTTGGAAAATTTTATTCCCACCCCCATTAGGCTATCCACATCCCTTTTCCCCTATCCATTAACTAAATTACCCTTGTTATTTTATTAAAGAGGTAAAGTGAGTTCACTATAGTTATAGTGAATTCAGGTCACTATAACTATAGGGAACACATTTCAACATATATAGTGAATTGAATTCATTATAACATATGTTTTAAACAAAATAGCACTCGAGAGCTGATTAGTTCACTATAATTATATTGAACTCAATTCACAAGTGTTATTTTCCGAAAAACTCATGAATTTAGTTCACTATAGTTATGTGAATTGAGTTCACTATAACTATACATTGAACTGAATTTACATGTGTTATTTTATTAAATATAATCATAGTATTAATTAAGTTTACAATAGTTATAATGAACAGAGTTTACTATAGTTATGGTGAACTCGGTTTACTATAGTGGGTTGCCACGAAATAACTCTTGTGAATTGAGTTTACTATAACTATAACGAACTCGATCCACGTGTGCTATTTTGTTGAAAACTTTCATGAGTTTGAGTTCACTATCGTTATTGTGAATCGAGTTCATATGTACTATTTTGTTAAAAACTGTCTTAGTAAATTAAATTTAATATAGTTACAGTAAACTGAATTCACCATACCACTTGTTAACTAAACAGCAAGTGAACTCACTTACGGAGTAGGGACATTTTTGTCATTAAAATTTCTTTTTCAAAACTAGAGGGTGTGAATAACCAACAGAGAGGTGAGGATAGATTCACCCATATATTTTTGGTAAATAATTTTCCACCTATTTGACAAAGCTGAAGATGTTATACCATGTATAATGTAGAATGAGCAAATAATATTACTCTCACACTAGACCATTGCGCATGTGAAATGCACCGGAAAAAAGTTGTGGAAAATGAAATTATCATTTTTTTCAAAAAATTGTACGATGAATGCCAAAAAATTGTAGCTTTTACTTTCAGAAAATTGTATACAAAAAGATTCATCAGAAATACAAAAAACTATAAGAGAATTACACAACATGTCAAAGGGAACCATATTACATGACTGATACATTAAACTATCCTAAATGAGAACATGGATATTCAAAACTATGTTAGATGTATCAAAATAATGGATGAAACATTAAATAGCAATGTGGTAGAAAAAATTGAACCCAAATACATGTAGATGAATTGTGAAAGAATGTGTTTTCCATTCTATCATTTGATTTCTAACTATCTCCATTTGACATCTACATACACCAAATTCAGTTGATGTTATAGCAAAGTAAAAGAATAAAAATATTTCAAAAGACTACTTAAATTTATAATTGTTGTCTATTTTATTTTTATATATAAGATAAGATACAATCAATCAATCAATCAGCAATATCAATATCGACTCAATACTAATATAACAAACCACCAATATATGTTATAACTTATTGACTAAACTGGACTTTTTCTAAACATGGCAGCTTTTTTCCTTTTTATGCTTAAAAATTAAAATAAATATTGCATCAAGCCAAACTTCAACCCATGACATTAAAGTTAGAATAGGTAACTTTGACTACTAAATTAAACAAACTACTATAAATACATAGTTAATTTTTGTTTATATATTTGTTACTATTTTGGCCCCTTTTGTGTGATGATCCGCCACCGACCACATGAGGCATGACAAAGGCATTGAATAAAATTGTTTTCTTCTAAAAGCCGCCACTTTTATATTTCATGCATCAAGGCGGAGACCCTCCATGTAAGTCTTTTACTAAGATCTGTGCAACTTCCAAGGTTACATCATCTACATTGTCCTACAAAAATCAAATATAATTATATTGGAGACAATCAACTAAAATATTCTATACAAGTTGATTTTTTTTACTCATGCAATGTAATCAATAATATAGTTTCAAGACTTATTTTATTGCTACATAATAGTGTTCTAAGAAATCGTAGATAGAGAAATGTTGAAAAGTAAGAAAACTGTTCTTCCCTAAATAATTATGCATGTTTATATATATATATATATATATATATGTATATGTTTTTTTTTTGATAAGTCAAAAATATTATTATTAGAGGGCACTATGCAGACTCTCAACCCGATTACAATTAACATAACCGATTCAAACAGCTATACGGGTTTTTATCCCATTCATCATACTCTAAAGATTCACTACTCCCCAATCTAAAAGCTATCCAACCCCAAGATAAGCCTTTTACATTTTGTAACATTTGCGGGACACTTGGAATACCTCCTCTAAAAATAACTCGATTCCTATTGATCCAAATTTTCCATAGGACAGCAACCCACACTAAGAAGCGCAACCTTTTCTTTTTCTTCCCCGCTGTCTTGATTCTATGTTCCCACAAATGCTCCCAAACTCCATTGCATGCTACTCCGTTAATGCCAAGCCACTCAAACACTCCCTTCCACAAACTTCCGGATATGCTGCAATTGAAAAAAAGGTGAGAAGAATCTTCTTCAGCAGTGAAACAAAAAACGCTTCCGCCCATAGAAAGTTGTCTACTTCTCCATGTTGATAACTTATCTTTCATCTTCTTTATTATTGGTTGCCATGTGCTACTCCTTCTTGGATTTGCCCCTACCGGTACCCCTAGAAACTTGAAAGGGGTGCTTCCCAGACATTACAATACAAAAATCTAGCTCCTACATTCACCTCCTCTTCATCCAAGCTAATGTCGATCAAGCAACTCTTATGGAAATTCACACGCAACCCCGATACCAACTCAAAAATCCTCATTACCGCTTTCAAACACCACAAATTCTCCCTTGACTACGAAACCATAAACAAAGTATCGTCCGCAAATTGAAGAACCGGGAAAGAGAGACTCTCACTAACCGAAAACCCCTCTAGCCAACCTTGGTCAACACAATTCTTTATCAAACCCGTGAGCCCTTCCGATACCATTAGAAACAAAAACGGTGCCAAGGGATCACCTTGTCTTAATCCCCGTTCCATTACAAATTCACCAGTTGGGCTGCCATTAACCAAAACCGACACGTTTCCCGTGAAAATACACGCTTTCATCCAAGACCTCCAAGTATCACGTAATCCCAATCTTTTCATCATATACTCCAAAAGCCCCAAGCCACCGAGTCGTAGGCCTTCTCAAAATCTACCTTAAATAACAACAATGGTTTCTTCTTCTTCTTTGCAAAATTGATAACCTCATTTGTCACTAGTACTCCGTCTAAAATTTGCCTTCCCTTAATAAAAGCTGTTTGAGTGTCGAAATGACCTTTGGGAGCACATCTTTTAACCTCCTTGCCAACACCTTTGATATAATCTTATACATACCGCCTATGAGTGAAATAGGCGGAAGTCTCCAAGTTCTTGAGGATTCTTCTTTTCACAATTAAAGTAACAAAAGATGAAGTGAATGCTCTAGGCAATTTTCCATTTGTATGGAATTGATGCATGACACCCATAACCTCCTCTTTAATAGTATCCTAACAACACTTGATAAAATTAAAATTGAAACCATCGGGTCCCGGACTCTTGTTCCCGTCCACAACTCCAAATAGCATCCTCTACCTCCTCTAAGGTAAAAGGAGAAGTAAGCCTTTGCGCTCACCTTGATGAAATGCTCTTGAAACCAACCCCATCTAGTGTAGGCCTCCTATGTAGAGATTCAGAGAATTGTTGTTTGAAGTGCCTCCTTACCTCTTCTTTAATCTCCCTACATCTTGCAACCACTCCTCCCCACCTTAAGCATCTCTATTTGGTTCCTTCTTATCCTTGTCTTGATAGCTTGATGAAAAATTTAGTATTCCCATCTCCTTGTTGAATCCAATTCGCCCTAGCCTTTTGAGCTAGAATAGATTCCTTATGATTCAATTCCTTCCAAAACTCCGCATTTAATACCTTCCACCTCTCCGCATCCCACACCTCCTCATTCACCACTTCTTGCTCCATTAAGTTCATATCCTTCACTACTTCCTTAATTCTAAGATCCTTGATCCCAAACACTTCCTTATTCCACACTTTCAATCTTTCCTTAAGATGCTTAAGTTTCTCCTTTACTATATGAGCCATCCACCCTTCCACTTTTATCTCCTTCCATGTTTCCTCCATAAAACTTTTTCCTTCTTCATGTTTAAGCCAACCATTGAAGAACCTAAAGGGTTTAGGCCCCAATTTTTCGATGATGACATAAGCCATACCAGGACGGTGGTCCGACACGTCTCTATCTCCAATCCATTGAGCTTTTATCCCCATTCATCCTCCAAATCTTGCGATATTAAAATCCTATCAATCCTACTTGCCGCTGTTCCATTAGGTTGAAACCAAGTATACTTCTTACCCAAACACCCCGGATCCACCACTCCCATTTCCTCCAGAAAGAACTTGAAATCCTGACACTCTCTCTCACTAAACCTAATATTTCTACCCCTTCTTTCGGATTTGCGCAAAACTGTGTTGAAATCCCCCCTATAACCCAGTCACCAACACTCAAACGCTCCTTTTCCCTAATTAACCTAGCCCATAGATCCCTTTTATATCTTGCTGAACACCCCGAGTACACATTAATGAAATAACATACCCTACCACCTATCTGAGCAGCAACACCGACAAACCCAGTTGAGAGAAGGTATGAAGGACCCTAAACAAACCTTTCGCTTGTAAAGATAAAATGCCACCGAAAGACCACACTGATGGTAAAAACACCAATCCACATCATCTCCACCCCACAAACGAGAGACCAAAGTATCATCCATCTCCATCCTCTTAGTTTCTTGAAGAAAGCAAACATCAAATGTTTCTCTCATGACAAGGCTTCTTATCTGCCTTTGTTTGGCCTTATTGCCAATCCCACGGATATTTAAAGTCATAATCTTCATTTAGAACCATTGAGATTCACCAACTTCTTTTTTGCATCTTTATCCCTAGTTTCCATTTCTTTGATCTTCTCGATAAACACTTGTTCATCCTCAACACCGTCGCCAGAAACTCCTATCAACTTAGCGAAGGACCAAATCTTCTCTTCCTTTGACATACTTGGATCAGCCCAAACCGATTTCGATCCCTTAATAGCAAGACCAAAACTTGAGGAATACGCCAATTCCTCATCACTTTGTAACGAAACATTTTGAGACAAATCTCTAACATGCATGAACTGGGTGTGATTCAATTGGTAAGGAGGAATTAACAGGTAAAGGGGGAAGGTCAACCACAAGAGGAATAGCAGGGAGTTCATTATCAGGGAGAGACGCACTCTGGCTAGAGGTCACATAATGATTCGAAGAAGACAAGGAGTCAGGGACAAAGGATTGGGAAGAGGGGATGGAAAAACAAACTGAAGGTGAGAAAAGCTTAATTTCATGAGAAGGAGGGGACGAAGGGCTGGAAAAAGGCTGAATGGGATTTTGGTTATTTAAAATGGGTTGGTCAAGAGTGGAGCAAGCATTAGTACCAGATCCAATATTGTGTTTTTTACTAAAAACTAATGGGCCTAAAGGGGAATCCAACGAGACTAATGGCTGGGGAGATGGAAAAGAAAAGGTTGAATTATTAGTGCCATTCCCCACAGTAATTTTAAGCAAGTTACTATTACCTTCCTCATTCAATGACTCTTGTACTTCCCCATTTTTTGAATTTGAATAACTCTCTATGATCATATATGTGTGTGTGTGTGTGTATTAAGTTGGCAATATATATAACAATTCAGTTATATCATAAGCTATCTATTGCAACCAAGTTAATAAATTAATTAAATATCATAAAAACTTTAAAAAAATAATCACATAAAAATATAACAATAATTGCATTATTACTATATCATTAAGAACATCCAAGCAGAGTTGATCCAGTTTTAGAACTCATAAATATCTTATAATTATTGGCTACTCTAAGGTGAATAGCACACTACTAAAAAAACATCATTTAGTGACTGATTTGGAGATCGAATATAATTGGTCACTAGAGAGACCGATTTAGTGACCAAATTGAAAGAAAATATTTGTCCGCCTTACATTTTAAGTTTAGCGACCGAAATAGTGACCGATAAATTTAGAGACCGAAATTTCAGTCGCTAGCTCACAAACAATGTTTTATTTATGTTTTAGCCTTTTCTATATGATGATGAAATCTTTTTTCCCACCTTTAGAACGACGAAAATAATTCCATTCCCTTTTCGATAAAAAAAATAACAATTTCTTTCCCTCAGAACACCCAACCCTTCTCTTCCTTTCGAAACAACTCTCTCCCAAACACCCACGAAGGTCGAAGGTCATCGTCGGTTGCTCAATGCACAGCCTTTCTTTTTTTTTTCCTTCTTCTTGCAGAGGTATCTTCGATCTTGGTTTACTCATCTACATCTTCTTCCACTTCGAGCTCTGCAACTTTTTGTGGAACTTGAATAACTCGCTCATCTCTCCAAGGTTCTCGTCTCTACAAATCGTTCTTTAGTTTCTGTCTCTGCAAATTGAAGAACTCACCGTGAATTAAGGTGCGAAATTCCTTCCCCTTCACCCTCTATCTCTTCGATTTTTAGTTAATTGTTCCCTTTGATTTTAGGTTAGGGTTTCTCTGCAAAATCTCTTCTTTCTCGGCAACCGTAAGTAATCCAAATTTTGCTTTAAGGCTCTTACCAATGTATATTGACGTTCTAGTTGCTTTCTGTTAGTCACAAATTTTGCTCATTATGAGAGTAGTTTTGTGTGATTCGATTCAGTGAGGATAGATAGTTTTGGGGATCATGGTGATGATGTTTTTGAGATGACATAATTTTGGGTGATTGCACATCATCAATTCGATGTTTTTCTAATGAATTGTTTTTATTTTTTTCAGGAATCAACTAGCAATAAATATTCGGATTCCACTAGAATATAGTGGCCTAGGTGGGAAGGCAATATACATTGGTAAGAGCCTTAATTAGATTCTAACACTCATAAAAGGATTTGATGATTTGATACAGAGTTGTTATTTGCGCTTCTTATGCCTTTGTGATACTCAGACACAAACAGAAGCATAGAAGACATGTCAGAATACTCTCACAGGGATATGCAAGCTTGTGAAGTTAAAATGCACCCAAACAATATCTTGGAAAATATATTTTACTTGGATTGTAACTAGTGGAAGTAATCTTGTTCTGGCTTTCTTTTCTTTGTTGGTTATGCAAAAAATGAGGGGAAGAGGTTTGCTTTACTATTTCTCCTCCATAGTTCTTTAATGAATGAATAAATGGAAATGCCTAAGGAGTTTTGAAATTGGAGCCTCTAAAGGATGAGTATGTATGACCCTAAACTAGCACAAAGTCTAGAGGCCAAGGTAGAGTCCAGTTTGATTCAAGTGGTAAGATCATACTAACACTTGATGAATTTCTTGATTTGAGTGGGATAATCAATGAATCAAGAATTGATTGAGAGGATGAGAAGCCAATGCAATGGCTCAAGTGGAAGCAATCAACTTACATTGTATAAAATGTATTTTTATGGGGTTTTGTTTAAACACTTTTTAAAACCATAATGTCTAAAACTACTTACCTCGGACTGAAACTTGCATTGTATAAAATGCATGGGGTTTTGTTTTGCAGGTAGAATGTGGTCATGAATTTTCCACAAACCATTGATCTAAACAGACTTCTAGGAGGAGGCCCGTGAGTTCATATGAACTGAATTCCTTTAATTTAAATTATGCTATAATATAAGGGTATAGAAAAGTTGTGACTCCTCATCTCTTGCCTCCGTGTAGATTAATAAAGTACAATAAGAAAGAATACACAAGGATTGGGGTATTGCCACGAAATGGTAATGCCAACTCAATCAGATGGTTCGAGGTGGAACCAAATTGCACCTTTCACATCATCTATTCTTTTGAGGATGGACAAGAGGCAAGTTATCAACAAGTAACAGTTTTAGCTAGCATAAATGTATGAAGATTTTTAGCCACCAGATATGCATGCACTAAATTTCTGATATGTGTACATGTACCAACAGGTTGTAGTAAGAGGCTGCCGATCTCTTGATTCAATAATTCCTGCACCTGACCCGAGTTTTAGTGATTTTGAGTAGCTACCTCAGTGTTATGAAAGACAATTGGATATGCAAAACTAGGGAGGTTAAGGAGAAATATCTATGTATGGTGTAGCAATTGATGAAAAACTTGAAGTTTCACCAAGTCAGATCGATGTATGGTATAGCAATTGATAAAAAGGTTGAAGTTACAACAACAAATGGAGTGCTGTAGATTTGCAGAATAGATGGAAATTAATATTTTCTTACTTTGTCCATCTTCTGAAATAGTGTAATTTCAAAACAAAGTAATGTCTATCTATGTTTCCTGTGATATTGAGAAAGGCATGAAAAGGCTTGTAATTACAGGGGCTCGCTAAGTCTTTTCTTAAAGCAAATTGTTTGTCAAATCAAAAGAGAAGAAAGAATACAAATGAAAGAATACTAAGTCAGCATCACCTTAGCTCAGAATCCAGAGCTCTTTTGAACGGTAAAAACTGTAGTTTTAAGATTATCAATGAAGAAGCAATTCGCTTGGGTCTGTGTTATTGCACCAAACTTGAAGGGGATGGGTTTGAAAGTTGTTCCAGCTTTTCATCCTTTTCAATTTTATCTTATATTGCTTGTTTGCTGCAAATTTTCATTTTTAGTTCATTCAACTCATTTGGGTTTGGAGTTGTTGATACTGAATACTGATATATTGATATAAAAAGTAAATATTAATATCTCTCATTAATTAAATTCTTCATTAATATCTCTCCCAAATCATTCAAAGAGTGCTGTAAATGCCTTTGGTGGTGATGGTTCTGATGTGGAAGGCTGGGGGATTACAATGAAGAGCACCTCCCAAATAATCGATGGTACAACGTGGGAGACCATTTTTTTTCTTTAATGCCACTATTACCCTCAAGGTTATTATACTGGTTAGGATACCCAAACTTCCTATTGAACTATGCAATGATAATTTTCTGAGAAGAATAGGTTCATCACTAGGCACTATGTTGAAGACTAGTTTACCAAAAAAAATGTTGAAGACTGACAAACTTACCTCCCTCCATGATAGAGGTAAATTTGCACGTATTTATGTTGAGTTAGACTTGGATCAGCCACTGGTTTCACATATATTTATCAGAGGAAATAAATTATATTTTGAGTATGAAGGACTACATTCCATATGCTTTAAATGTGGTCGATATGGACATAAAAAAGATGTTTCTAGATAATTGCTAGAATAACTTGATTGAAGTTAATCTGGTTGGCCAGAGTGGACAAAATGAGGACAATAATGCAGGGAATACTAGCAAAGATGCTTCGGCCTCCAAAGCACCAAAAGTTATGCAGATTGGAGACAAAACTCCCCTTGTTGTCTCTTAATGGAAATGGAGTTCAATTTAACGTTGATCATTCAAGTGCATTACTATATGCAAATTCGATCCACCTTAGTGGACGATATCAAGAAGGCTCAAGGTCAAGACTAACATTTGGTGAAGGTACTAGATGATGTGCGGAATGGTAAAGCTATTCAGAACTTTCAGTTGATTCAGATGGTGTCTTGTGGTTTGGATCTCGATTGTGTGTTCACAATGTAGATAGTTTAAGGATAAAAATCTTAGAGGAAGCTCAACATTCTTCTTATACTATGCACCCAGGTTCTAATAAAATATATCAAGACTTGCGAGCATTGTATTGGTGGGAAGGAATGAAGAGAGATGTGGCAAATTTTGTCTCCGTGTTTGGTATGCCAACAAGTAAAGGTTAAACATCAAAATCCAGCTAGATTACTTCAACCAATTGAAATACCAGATTGGAAGTGGAAAGGTATTGCTATGGATTTTGTGACAGGTTTACCTAGAACCCCAAAAGGTCATGACTCGGTATGGCTGATCATAGATCGATTAACCAAATTTGCACATTTCTTACCGGTGAAGACTTCCTACACTGCAGATCGGTATGCTAAGTTTTACCTAGATGAGATTGTCTCTTTGCATGGTGCGCCAATGTCTATTATCTCTGACCGTTGGGCTCAATTTACTGCTCAGTTTTGGAAGTCCTTCCAAACAGCACTAGGAACACGTTTGAATCTCAGTACTGCTTTCCATCCTCAGACTGATGGCCAGTCAGAGAGAACTATACAAATCCTAGAGGATATGCTTCGTGCTTGTGTTTTAGATCTTGAAGGAAGTTGGGAGCAATATTTGCCTTTGATGGAATTTGCATATAATAATAGCTGCCAATCCAGCATTCGGATGGCGCCATTTGAGGCCTTGCATGGAAGGAGATGTAGATCTCCAATAGGGGGTTTGAAACTGGAGAAGCTAAACTAGTGGGACCAGAGTTGATTCATGCTGCTATTGAGAAAGTTAAATTGATTCAGGATCGTTTACTCACAACTCAAAGTACACAAAAGTCTTATTCTGATCGCAGGCGACGTTCTTTGGAGTTCTCTGTAGGAGATCATGTGTTTTTGCGTGTTTCACCAATGAACGGAGTATTGCGATTTGGAAAGAAGGGGAAGCTAAGTCCTAGGTTCATTGGACCATTTAAGATTTTGGAGAGAGTCGTACCTGTAGCTTATCGCTTGGCACTTCCTCCAGATCTCTCTGGAGTTCATCCAGTCTTTCATGTTTCTATGCTTCGGAAGTATATTTATGACCCTTCTCATGTGATTAGTCATGAAGATGTGAAGCAAGATGAGAATTTGTCTTACATCGAACAACTAGTAGCTATAATTGATAAACAAGTGAGGCGTTTGCGCTCAAAGGATATAGTCTCAGTGAAAGTTCTTTGGAAAGGGCCATCACGTGAAGATACAACTTGGGAACCCGAAGAAGTTATGTGTGAAAAGTATACTTATTTGAATCCCAAGGTTAGTAGTAGTTGTTAAATTCGAGAACAAATTTTTCTTTAAGGGGGGAAAACACATTGTTTCAATTAGTAGTTGAAAAAATAAACAAACACTATTTATGCAGACCCCCCCAATTTCCCTTTCCTCACGACACTCTCTCCCTCTCACTTTCTTCTCTTCTCTTCCACCATGTCATTTCTCCATTTTTCTTCTTCTTCTTCTAACTACTAGCCATTTCATTTCTCTCTTGGGTAGCATTTTGGAGTTACCCACACCTTCAAGGTTGCTCTTTGAGGTTATTTGAGGTAAACTCACTACTCATTATTCAAGATTACATCATTGACACCTTATTTTTGCGATGAAAAGTTAGTTTCAAAGTTTGGGGTAGATATTCAGGGATTTTGTTGGTTACCTTTGGTTAGTGAGCACTTGAATAACATTCTAAAAACCTTGGAAATATTATAGTTTTTAGATGGAGCCGCTCCTAAGGGGAGGCCACCCTTAGGAGAGAGGGCTATCAACGAGATGTAGCTGCCACCGTTATCGTTATGTGATGTGATTGAAGGAGGAAAAGGCTATCCGTTAGATGAAGTCACCCCTAAAGGGAGACCGGCCTTAGCTGGAGAGGGTTATCAACGAGATGAAGCCGTCTCTGGATTCTCTCACGTGTGATTATTCGGATTTCTATTTTGATCTTCTATATTCTTCCTGATTGTTGCCTAAACATGGTTTATGAATTTTGCTAAAAATTCGTGCCTTGCGTGTTTTCGCTTCTAGTTGATGGTGGTTGTTGTTCCCTCACTAAGTCTCTGCGACTTACCCTTTCCTCATATTTATTTTTTTTAAGATTCCCAAGCAGCTGAGTGAAAGGCTGCTAACAGGTTCTAAGAATTCAGTGTTCATCATTTGGTAGGCCCCCTAGATTTGTGACACTCATTTGAGATCCTTTGTATTTTGATATACCCAGCAGCTATAGGAAAGTCTAGTGAAACTTTCATTTAGGGAATGTACATTGTCTTTAAACTCATTAGAGATGTAGTGTCTGATTTTGAAAACTTGGCAGGTGATGTGTTGCTGTAAACCGAATGTTCGGTGTTTTGGGAATGTTTGAAATACAAAGGAAACTCTGGCTAAGTTTTAGTGGATATATTATTTCTTCAAGCAATTAGTTGTTCAAGAGTTGTTTTTCTTAGGCTTGCCAAACTAAGAGTTTAAGTGCATGCATGAGTCACGGTCTCAGATTTTGGGTCGTGACACTACTACAATCAGTAAATTTAACCACTAACAATTGCCATAAAAACATTACCACTATCAAAAGTTCTAAAATAACTTAATTTCTTAATAATTTAGCTAAAATGATTAAATTAATATTAAATTATATAGAATAAAAAATAGAAACAAGTGGCAGCGGGAGTGACAACGAGAGACTGAACGAAAGCGGTAATGGAGGAGGCAATAGGAGCGGCAACTGGGAGTGGCAACGAGAGACTAGCAACGGGAGCGGCAATAGGAGTGACAACAATAGCGGCAACAGGGGTGCATGTCTTATGTTAAATCTCTTTTTTTTACTCAATTATTAAAATTAGAAGAACATACCGACTTATTTTTTAACATTTTGCAAGTGATTAGGAATGGCTAACAAATAGTTTGATGCAAGTGACTAAAAATGGAAGGATGGAAGAAGTATCAAAGAAAAGTGGACTACAAGTTTTAAAAGGAAAGCGTTGGCCTAAAGAAAGTTTCAATGCTAATTTCATTTTTGACACAAATTGAAATTCCTCTTAATGAAAACCACAAGGATCGGTCCACTCCAAATTGTTATTTTCACCAACACATGACATGACAAAGGCATTGAATAAAATTGTTTTCTTCTAAAATCCGCCACTTTTATATTTCCTGCATTAGGGCTGCGACTCTCCATGTAATTGTTAATTTAACTAAGATCTCTGCAACTTCCAAGGTTGCATCATCCACATTGTCCTACAAAAATTAAATATAATTATATTGGAGACAATCAATTAAAATATTCTATATTTGTTGTTTTTTTTACTCATGCAATGTAATCAAGAATATAGTTTAATTTCAAGACTTACTTTATTCCTTCATAATAGTCTTCTAAGAAATTGTAGATAGAGAAATATTGAAAAGTAAGAAAAAATTTCTTCTCCTTAATAATCATTTATATATATTAAATTGGCAACATAGCAATGCAGCTATCATAAGCCATAAAAACTTTAAAAAAAATAATCACATAAAGATATAACAATAATTGCATTGAATTAAGGACATCCAAGAAGAGTTGATCCTATTTAATCCAATCTAGAGACTAGAATGCAACATTGAGACAGTTTTAGGACTTACATAAAGATGTTATAATTTTTGACTACTCTAAGGTGAATAGAAATACTTCAGGAGCTGCTGCAAATTTGCAGAGCTTTAAAAATAGATGGAAATTAAGATTCCCTTACTTTGTCCATCTTCTGAAATGATGTAAATTCAAAATGAAGTAATGTCTATCTATGTTTGCTTTGCTAAGTCTTGTAATTACAGGGGCTCGCTAAGTCTTTTCTTAAAGCAAAGTTTATCAAATCAAAAGAGAAGAAAGAATACAAATGATAGAATACTAAGACAGCATCACCTTAGCTCAGAATCCAGAGCTCTTTTGAACGTTAAAAACTGTAGTTTTAAGTTACCCCTGGTTGTCTCTTAAACTAGTGAGTTAATAGACACGAGGGGCTATGAACCTCCCCAAATTTCCAAACCCAAACACGTGGGAAATGGCAAGAAGGACGATGAGAAAGGATCCAGATTTCAGATTCTGGATGAATATGCAGAGGTTAATACAGTTGTAGATGGAGCTGATTCTAGTTCCATAGACAAGACTCAAGCAACCAAGGTGAATGTTCGTAACTCTAGTGGGGTGAAAAATCTTCAAAGTGCAGCTAAAGGCTTCAAATACAAAGGAGTGTAAGCAGATACAAGTTATATATAGGGAAGGAAAAATGAGCCTTCAACAAGTATTGCTCTTAATTTGGGATTTAAATATAAAGATTGCCAACAATCTAAGCAGAACCAGATAGTCCTTGATCTGATGAAGAGGAATATGAAAAACCAAGGGGAGGCCTTCATCAATAAATATAAGGAGCTTGATCCTGTGAGATGCTCTTGGAATTATTGATGAGAATGATTTGGCTTTTGCCAAGGCTCCCCAAGCTAAGAATACTGCAAATGCTTCCCCTAAAAGTAAGGAAGGATGGAGAAGTCGGTTTGAATAAGCCCATTGATGGACCTAATGAACATCATGCAGCAGTCCCTTTGGATATCCCAGCAGTGGTTGAAACCCCTAAACCCCAATCTCTGTGATGAATGTCCTTAGTTGGAATTGTAGAGGTACAACCTCTAAAGGTTTTGTTGGGTTGATCAAGGATCTTAAAAGAGAATTTCACATCTCTTTACTTATCTTGACGGAAACGCATACTAGTGGTAATGTTGCTCATAGAATCAATGGAGAATTTGCTTTGGTAGCCACCGTGTGGAAGAGGCTCATGGGAAATCTGGAGGCCTCTGGTGCTTGTGAGATTCCTCTTATTGGAATATCCAAGTGATTTCCTGTTCTTTTCAATTTATCCATATGAAGGTTAATAGACCTCATGAAGTTCCTTGGTTCCTTAGTGTTGTGTATGGTAGTCCCCACAATGCTCCAAGATAATTTCTATGTATGCAATTAATGATATCAATTGCATTGTTTCTGGTGCTTGGGCCTTACTAGGGGATTTCAATTCTACTTTATGCGATGCGCATGCACGCGCCTCCTCTCTTTGCCTCTCCGATGCGTCATGATCATAGACTTTTGGTAGCTATTAATCAATGCAACCTGTTGGTTTGTCCTCATAATGGTAATCCCTTTACTTGGTCTAGAGGCAACATTGCTAAACGTGTGGATAGGCTTCTTGTTAACCTTAACTAGCACCTACAGTTTGAGAAAATCGAACTTTTCTACCTGCCTATGCTGAAATCTGGCCAAGTTTGATGACATTCCCCCTCCTAATCGTCATCGTAGACCTTTTAGATTTGAAGCTATATGGATCTCCCGCCCCTTTTTCAAGGATCTGATTTCTCACTATTGGAATGGTGAAGCTAGAAACATTCCCTTGCAACTCAAAGGTATGCAAGCTTTGCTTAAAGACTGGAACCAAAATACATTTGGTAATATTTTTGTGAAGAAGAAGAATATGCTAAGGGAGATTCATAGAATTGATAAAAAAAACTTGCTAACGGCTATAACAACCACCTTGCTCATATACAATAATTGAAATGGAAGAAAAGAATACGAAGGAATCCTCCAAATGGAAGAAGTGATGTGGTTCCAAAAATCCCGTGCTAAGTAAATTGGGTTTGGAGATCCGAATACTAGATATTTTCATAGAGTTACTACTATCAGGTGTTGGAAAAACTTAATTAAAACTCTCCAAAATGATAGAGGTGATTGGTTTATTGATTCGAGTAGTTTTGAATTATGGCCACTGACTTTTTCAAGAACCTCCTCACCTATGATGACACCCTCTCCCCTAGTTCTCCCCTTGGTAATTTTTCCAGGATTCAATCTCAAAGGCTTCATGATTTTAGTAGAGTCGTGATTGATAAGGAGATCCATCACATTGTGAGAAGTATTGGCGCTTTTAAAGCCCCTGGGCTTGACGGCTTCCAAGCCAATTACTTTCAAAGCCAATGGGATATCATTGGCCCTTCTTTTTGTAATTAAGATGGTCATCGATATGATGGTGGAACCTTGGATAACAAAAGAGATTAGTGAGACTTTTATTACTCTGATCCCAAAGGTGGATGAGGTCACTTATATGAAACGGTTTAGACCCATTGGTCTGTGTAATGTTTCCTACAAAACCATTACTAAGATTCTAGTGCAATAGACTCATGACATAATAGACCCGATCCAGTGCTCTTTTGTCCCCAAACGCCAAAGATGGGATAATGTCATTATAGCCCAATAAGTTATCCACTCAATGAGAGAGAAATTAGGGAAAAGAAGTTGGATGGAAATTAAGACTGATTTGGGGAAAGCTTATGAACAATTGAGCTGGGTCTTCATTAGGGAAACTCTTGAGGATATTGGCTTCCATGATGCAAAAGTGCAAATTCTTTGGCCTTGCATCTCTTCTGCCAGAATGCAAGTCTTATGGAATGGGGACGCCCTTGAGCAGTTCGAGCTAGGAAGAGGTATTCGTCAAGGTGATCCTATCTCCCCCTATATCTTTGTCCTTTGTATTGAGCGTTTGTTCCATCTCATTGGGAAAGCTGTGTGGGTGGTAACTTGTGGAAACCTATCTAGCTTACCCCCTAATTACCCCATGATTTCTCACTTAGCCTTTGCAGATGATTTTATTCTCTTCTCTTAGGCTAATATGGACAAGGCTAGGATTATATCTAATATCCTTCAGACGTTTTTCTCCATCTCTTGCCCAAAGGTAAGTCTGGAGAAAACTAGAATCATCTTTTCCAAGAATATTAAGACTCACTTTTTTGATTAGTGAAGAATTGGGATATCACATGATAGTGGATCTAGGGAAATATTTGGGAATTCCTTTATTCCATAATACAGTGGGCCTTCATACATTTAATTTTGAGATTGACAATGTTTCCCAGAGACTTAGCATCTGGATAGCTAAGACCTTGTCCTTTGTCAGAAGGGTCACTTTGGCCAAGCCTGTTCTCCAAGCTATCCCGACCTACACGATGCAATCTACATTTCTTGCAAAGGAAATTTGCGACACAGTTGACCAACTTTGTAGATCTTTCGTCATGGGGATGATTAAGACACTAGACTTATTCACCTCATTAATGGGGATCATATTTGCATGCCTAAGAAGGAAGGAGGGCTTGGTCTCCATAATTCTTGAATTGCTAATTCTGCTTTCATGTTGAAAAATAATTGGGAGCTTTGCTCTAATCTAGAGTCTCCATGGGTCGAATTATTGAGAGGAAAATATAAGTGTGGAGCTGAAGGTTTTCTTAAGATCCATAGATAGAATCCTAGTTCTATTTTGTGGAATGGTATCTGCCAATCTTGAAATTCCTTTCGTAGTACTCTCTCTTAGAGTGTAGGAAGTGGCGAGGATAATAGACTTTGGACTGGTCATTGGGTGCCTAATTTACAATCTCTCATTACCTACAATACTAATTCCAATGTTGAGGTTAACCATTTGGTCAAAGTCAGTGGCTTTGTGAACACTAATGGGGTTTGGGAGACTCTATCTTTCCAACAACATTTACCGCAACGATTACTCAGAAGGTATAAGTTTACTTGTTCCTTCCATTCGTAAAGAGCCTGATACCTTCAGATGGGGAGATGATTTGGATAGTATGTTTTCTACTATGTCTGCTTATAAAACCCTGCATGAAGCTCATCCCTATAGAAATCAATATTTCTTTTAATGCATATGGAAATGGAAATGTCATGTGAGAATTAACATTTTCTTTGCGAAATAGCTGATGGGTCAATCATTATCAACAAAGAAAGAAGGAGGCGCCATATGTCGGATTCTAGACTTGTTGTGTTCTTTCTGACACGAAGAAAAGGAATTGTTGTTGCATTTGTTCCGAGACTACAATAGAGCTAATCACATCTGGTATTTCCTTCCCATTCGCTTGCCAGTCTAATTCTGGACTGAGAGGAATTGGGAACTGTGGCTTAAAAGGAATCTAAATGGAAGAAAGAAAGGTTATGAGGAAATCTGCATAAGCCTTACCTTTGGGGTCTCGCTGGATTGGATTTGGACGGCGAGAAACGACATGATGTTTTTGCAAAAGTTGCTCTCTACCCAAATTTGTGACTTAAGATTATAGAAGGGGTCAATGAGATTCTATCAGCTCTTCATTTATCTTCTACTTTGATTTTGCCGAGGGATGGTGAGAGAATTAATTCGCTTGATCAAGCTCTGCATGTCCCTGATGATTTTGTTTTGTTGAACAGGGATGGAGCTGTGGCGGATTGTGGTAGATTGGTTGGTTGTGGAGGCATATTGAGGAGTGATAGTTATCAATTTATCCTTGTTTTCTCCCATAAGTTGGATCCCTGCTCTGTGTTGGAGTGTGAACTATGTGGGATATATCACAGTATTTGTATGGGGCTTGGTAGAGGTCTTAAGAAGCTGGTGGTTTGCTCGATTCTTTGGAGGGGACTCGGATGCTCGCTCAAGACCAAGAAGTGTTGGTCATTCCTTGGTTAGTGCTATTAGGAGGAGATTTTTAGGCGGTTTGGGCCTAGTTTGTCTCCTTGAAAGGTCACGCTCTTTTCAATAAAAAACAACATTGCATTCGCCTCCATATCCATTAACTAACGAGTAGTTGAAATATCATTTTATTTTACCTGTGGGTACCTATTAAGCTACTTTCTTTGTGCCTAGTGGCGGATCTTGACAAAAAAATTGGATGGAGCCAAAATAGTAACAAATATATAAATCAAAATTAAATGTGTATTCATAATAGTTTGATTGGTTTAGTGGTCAAAGTTATCTATTTAAATTTAATGTCCTGAGTTCAAATCTTGGTTGTTGTAGTTTTTATATTAATTTTTAAGAAAAATATACAAATAATTGCAAAAAAAGGTGCTGATCATCGCAAGAATTGAATCGAAGACCCTAATTACGCCAAATATGCTCTTAACTACTTGACTACGATACCTTTGTTTCAGTAGTGTTCATTATGTTGTATATATTCTAACTTTGAGTATAGAATTTATGTGTATATATCAACTTAATGGGAGCCAGAAGAAATGTAGTGGCACCCTCAGCTCCCATTAAGATCCTCCCTCTGTTTGTGCCCGTCGTAAATTTTATTCGCATATATCCGTGGGTGCTGATTTTTTTGTCATCTCTCAAAACTTGTGTGTTAATAAGTATGTTTTATTAACTCGTAATAGGGTTGCTACTATTTGGGGAGACACTCGATTTTTATTGGGTGGTGAAGTAGGTTACTTTGTGTATGGAGATAATTTCTTCTAAAAATACAATTCACATTTATAGGGGAGAACTAAAACATACCGTTTTGCTAAAAATATTCTTTGAGGCTATTTGATGGATTTCTACTAATTATTATTCAAGAGAACATTTTTAGCACATTTTAATTTTTTAAAGGATCGGTTTTGGAATTTAAGGTATATATTAAGGGATTTTGTGGGTTCTCCATGGTTAGTAGAGCTCTAGAATAACCTTTTAAAAACCTTGGAAATATTATTGATTTCTAGACTTACTAGTCATTCTTTGTTTTTCTTCTCGGTTGGAGTTGAAGAGCTAAATAGTTTTTATAGGAAATGTTATTTGTTAATCGTTAGAGGTAGGGTAAATGTTAGTATCCAATTTTTGAATCTCGGAACTCCTTTTTTATACTTCTTTTGTATCTCTTAGCTCTCCAACTGAGCTACCTACTTGGGATAAAGAGCTAAATAGTTGATTGTCCATAACAGTGAGTGGATAATGTGCATCCGCACATATTTTAATTATTTTTACTATTGTTATTGTTATTCCTGCGCAAATTGAGTTTGTTAGTTATTTTAAAAATGTGAAACAAACCCTGCTAAAATCATTTCAACTTCCCTAAATTTCTTTTATGATTATTGGTGTTGGTTTTTAAGTTATTTTGATTATTTAGCTATAAGGTAATGGAATATTTATGGGAATCAATGTGTTCCAATCATAAGTTTTTGAAATGAAGCAAAAATGATATTTAAAGGTGTTGTTGGAATCAGTGTTAGAATTTCGTAAGTGTTGGCGAATATAATGGTCTAGGTGCACCTAGTTAGATGACTTCAGGTAAAAGGGATATCAGTTTGATGGAGACTTCCCAATGGAGAAGCCACCCTTTGGAGGAGAAAGCGATCAAAGAGATGTAGCCACCCAGGTAAATGCATTGTGATGTGCTTGAAGGAGAAAATTAGGCTATTAGTTAGATGAAGCCACCCCTAGGGGAGGAAACCCTGAGGGGGAAAGGGCTACAAACGATATGGAGTCATCCTTTGCTTCTCTATGTGTGATTCCTTTGAATAGATATTTTGATGTTCTGTACTTTCTTGATGATGTAATCCATTGCGATTAGTGATGGAATCTATTACGTGAAAAAGCTAAACTTAAAACTTATTGGTTTGAATTGCATATTTCTGGAGATTACTTATATTACTATGATAAATACTTAAGTATATATTTCCATGAATTTTGTTAAAACCCTTGTGCCTTGCATGTTTCTCTTCTAGCTGATGGTGGTCGTTGTCCCATCAATAATTCTTTGTTACTTAGCCTATTTCTTATTTTATTTTCCAGATTCCCAAGCAGCTGCGTGAGAGGATTATATTCTAGTAGATCTAGAGTATTCAGTGTAGATCTTTTAGTATGAGTGCTTCATGATATGGCTAGCTAGATGGCAGGCTAACTAAACCAGATGGGTTCGAGACACATGGCTACTGATTAGGGTATAGTAAGCGCCAGTTCTGCCAAGCCCTAATTCTAAACTTAAAGCTTGCCCCCTAAATGGGGAGGATATTTAGCTGTCGAGGGGCATCCATAGGATGATCCCTGCGGTAAAACGATCGACCCCATAGCCTCGGGCGGCCTTCTAACCATATGCACTTGTCCTTGTGAAGATTAGTCATGTTAGTAAATGTCGACCACATTTCGGTATGGCTGGGAATGTTGCACATTTCCCATGGTTACATGAGAATGTGCTGTTGAGGTCCTGGTCATAATGACATACGGTGGAGCTGTTGCACGCTCCCGTTGGGTGGGTAATCCTTCTTGTGGTTGGCGGGGACGCCAAGACTTGTTGCCTTCTTTGGCTGCAGAACACACCTTTGCTTTTGTTGCACTTCATTGTGCACCATAGGTTTAACTATGTCAACCAATTGTTGGGAGACTTGGTACATGATGTCGTGAAATTCCCATGTCGATCTACTACCGAATGAATGACATAGTCATCACTTCGAGTTCTTCATCATTCAGTTGAGTCGAGGTCCCTAATGTACCTGTCGTTTTAGTATTTTTAGCCTTCACTATACCTATCTTTTTGGATGCGGAATTTGGTTCCATGTTTATGCTCATACCGTAACGTAAGTACATACTCCATTAATAATCCGGGCCGGAAAACTAAACTCTAAGGTCCTGTTTGCCTATGTCCTGTCCCAACCGGGTGTTCCAATTTTGTTGTCTTCAAACGCTTGTACCTTAGCGGTGGACTCGGCTAGAGGATTAGACAATCTATGAGTCCTCTTTCTTCAATCGATTTGTGTTAAGGAAGAAACTCTTTCCCCGAGTATTGGTTCCCTAACTTCTCCAAAAAGTTGTTTGGTTTGGTGTGAGAGGGAGTGCGGCTTGGATTATCTACTAAAACTAGGAAAACTTAAAGAAAAAGCGATAGAGATGAATTAAGTAAGTATAGACTTGTGTGTTGATCGATGGTTGTCTAAAACTGTACAAGTACTACTATATATATATATATATATATATATATATATATATATATATATATATATATATATATATATATATGAGCCTTCGTTGGACAATAATCGAGCCTACATTTGCCCACCATTGGATTCAATCATGATCAATGACTCCAATTACACCTAGCCCCTAGAAACACGGAGTCCACTACTCCACTATATCACTAGCACAGTTAGTGGGGTAAACTTCTCATTGCTCCGCCTTCCGCGGGGTCTTATATTCCTTGTCCTGAACTGGGCCTAGCCCAACTCGGAGCAGACCCAATCCAGCCTTGGCTCCGGCCCAATTAGGCAGCACTCAAAGGGAGATCAACTTGGATGGTTGGATGATCATGACCTCATCCAACGACCTACGCGAGATCCGACGTCTATAAATGGCGCTCACCCCCATGGAATCAGGTATGTTCTCATTCATTCCGCACCTCTCACTACTGTTTGCTGACTTAAGCATCAGAGTGTTTGCAGGTACCACCACTACGGCGACCCTAACCACGAAGGACCAATGTTGGCTTTGACCACCGTCAACCTAGGCGAGCCACCATCATCTACCCCGGGTCGGATCTTGGCCGCCAGTGCACGAACATTGGCGACCACAGTGGGAGTACACTACTTACTCTCCAACTTACATCCTTCATGGCTCATAGAAGATGCCCTCCAACCCGAGCTCAATCTTGGCTCCAAAGTATCGTGGAACCTTCACCCCAACTCGATCAGACGCCAGAAGGGCATGTGCTGACACTTCCAGTCGATGAAGCACAGTCTCTTCTGTTCCTAATCCACTCCCTCCTCCTGCTCTGACACCTTTCCTTGCTCCCGAGGAGGTACCTGCCCAAGTACAAGTAGTGAACCACATTTTGGACAGTCTAGAACGTCGCTGCAGTGAAAGTAGTCGCTGATGCGCGCACCATCACTGCTCCACCACCGGGTCGGACGCGACCCACCTCTCCACAGACTGTTACGTCAAAAAGACATCACTCCCCACCTCGGCACAATACTGCACACAGGCGACACACTCACAGGTTTCCAACTCGTCGAGAAGGCAGAGCCGATAGACCCCCTACTCTGCTGACTCCACCTTCCTCCAGCCCGAAAGACGATTCCTCCTTCGGCTCATCATCGCCACACAGTCTATCACCCGTCGAAACGAGTCTCCCTAAAGGCGGAAACAAATCAAAGCACTCTAAGCATGACAACAAACAATCTTGTCGGTCCAGAGCGAGCACCTTCTTTGCACAAATTGCTTTGAGTGTAGTGCCGAGATCACAATAGAAGCCTCCACAGTTAAACATGTATGATGAGTCCAGTGACCCTGATGAGCATGTGGACATCTTCAACCTGATTGTGGATTATCGCAATGCCACCAAATGATGTGAAATGCAATCTCTTTCCTATTTCCTTATCCAAGAACGTCCTACAATGGTTCAAAGACATTGCCCCGGCCTTGGTCTCATCTTGGGAACAATTTACCAAGTTGTTCTCAGCAAGGTTTACAGCATCTAGACTCAAGCCGAAGTTGGAAGACGTGTTGAGGGCAGTACAACAGGGTGAGAAAGAGACACTGAGGGACTACATTGAGCGATACAACAAAGAAGTCGATCAAGTTTGCCACCCGATGATGGAGTAAGAATGTTGTTCATGAGGCACGGTCTCCATGAGGACGCTTTTCCGAGTTAACGACGGACTCGCCAACCTTGAGCGCTCGACAAGTTCTTGAGAAGAGCCCAACAATTCATTGACTACGAAGAGCCCGGCCTCACCGCGATCTCGACATAGTTATGCTCCGGGTAAGGAGAAAGACCCAAAAGAAGGTCGATCCAAGAGGACTTTGGGTCCAGCTCGCGTGACTTTCGGGGTAGATTTTCAGAGTATTCCGAACTCAACACTCTGCATCACAAGATCTTGGTGGAGTGCGTTAATACTGAATTTAGGGAGGTGAAGTGGCCGACTCCGATCCGACAGAGGGAAAATACAAACAAACGCACATATTGTCGATACCATAGAAGTCATGGCCACGACACCGATTTCTGTCGAGTTCTCAAGGATGATATTGAAGAGTTAATACAAAAAAGCAAGCTTATACTGTATCTGGAAGGGGAGGAAAAGAAAAGGTCTTGGTCACCCCGTCGCTCACCTCGAAAAGGCAAAGCAGTGGTTAACGAATTTGCGAAGACCCCAAGAGAAAAAACTAGTGACTCAGTTGAAGAGGCAACAAGGCCGGCTTTATTGGAAAGAAGTCCACAACGACTTCTCCCCATGCTCTTCTTGAGCCCGCCTCCTCTCGTGATTTCGAGTTAGAGACCAGGAGGAGAAGTCCATATCGACTTTTCCCCTTAATTTTTTGCGAGCCTAATCTCCTTTCTAATTCTGAGTTCAAAAACTTAATCAAAGACCAGAGGAAGAAGTCCACAGCGAATTCGCCCGTTGCTCTTCACGAGCCTGACCTCCTCTCTAATTTCGTATTCAAAAAATCGATCAGAGACTGGAGGAAGAAGTCCACAGCGACTTCACCCCTTTGCTCTCTCTAATTCCGAGTTCAAAAACTCAATCAGAGATAAGAGGAAGAAGTTCACATCGACTTCGCGCCTTTGCTCTTCGCGAGCCTGGCCTCCTCTCTGATTCTTAGTTCAAAAACTCAATCATAGAACGAGGAAGAAGTCCACAACGATTTCGCCCCTCTCATCATCATGAGCCCTGGTCTCAAGGCGACCTAACTATGGAGATTAGCTGCGAGATCAGATCAAATCAAGAGGGGGACGGGAAAAAGTAAACGCGAAAGTATAAAGTAATACACATCACAAAGGCATCCAAAACACCAACAAATATTCTGAAACCATAACATTCAGACAAGTAAAGTTAAAATGTTAAGGACCAGATATGGACGGTGCCTTAGAGTTTTTACAACCCAAAAGTGGCCCCAGACGAGGCCTAGGCCACATTCAAAATACATACAAAAGGAAAAAATTACAAGTAGTCTAATGAGGAGAGGGAAGGGCATAGATGACATCAGCATCGGTTAGGGCTCCACCATCGTCCCTAGGTGCCATGATTTTGCCAACCTAAGCTCGATAGTTCAGCTGTAGGACATCAAAATTGAACCCAAGGTCGACCACGAACACCTGATCGACGCAGCGTTGGAAGACAAACTTGGCAGCCTTTGCCACCTTGTTAGAAGCAAACTCGGCAAACTTCTTGGCCTCGTCTCGCTCAGTTACGACCTTCTCTCGCTAAACCTCGGCCTTTTTCAGGCTCTCCAAGAACTCATCAATTTTGGCCTCAAGCTCAGGCACCTTTTCAGCAAGTTTGGCCTTCTTTTTCTCAGCAAGCAGCAACTCCCACATTTTCTCCAAGTCTTTCTCGGCCAGGGAAAGGGAGTCTGTCCGAGGTTTCAGTGCGAGATTCTCGTTCAACACCTTTTAAAGTTTGACATCCCGACATTATTTTAGTTTATATTCTTTATGTAACAGCCATTAGGCCAAAGATTATGAGCTTCAAGTTCAGCAATCATACCTCGAAGACGAGTTGCCTCCTGCTTGGACTCAGCTTACCCCATCCTCAAAAAGAACTCTTCACCGAGCCTATCGACCTTCAGGTAGGTTCAGAAGTCTTCTAGAGAGAGATCATGCTTGAAGCCTTGGGTTTTTTGTATCTTTGGAGGGGAGTCAGGGCTTCCCCCAATCATACATCATATCTGATGTTGCGTGCCTCGGCATTTAGTGTTCTTGCCTTCATTTCCCTTCTGTAACTTGTGGGGGAAATCCTTTTCAGCAGCAACCTCGACATCGGTTGATGCATTTGTTTTTTAAAAAGGCCCCCCCCCCTGAGCAGCAGATCCAACACTAGGGACGAGCCCATATTGGTTTGTTTAGAGGCAGAGGGCCTGACCACATCAAGGTTGGCCCCAGATTGCCGAAGCACAACATCGAAGTCAAAGTCGGTGGCCATTTTATATGCACAAAGAAAGCCGACATCAGAAGAAAGCGACATCAAAATAAAAGAAAAACCCAACCTCGGGGAGGGGGGGATCCATACACACGGGTTTGGCCTCGGGGGCCTCCTCTAACCTCCATCTCTGCTCGGAGGCGCAATAATATACTTCAGAAAGTTGGAAAGCTTGACATCGGGCTTAAATTTGGGACCAATCTTGCGGATGTCGTTTGACATCCATCTGTATGGATCTTGGCGAACACCTCCTCGTCGACCTCAACGTCGGGCCGAGTCCTAGAGGCGACCTCTACGAGTTACGCTTGGCCAAGTTTACCACCGAGTCGGTTGCCTCAGGCTAGAGAGTAATAATGTAGCGCTTTCCCCAGCCTACATCATAGTACCATCGGCAGACTTCTTTAAAATAGGCTTGCCAGGGGGAATAAAACTTTGTCTCTATTCGATCTACATAGTGACCATTCACCTGCAAGGGGGGACGCCAACATCCCTTATTGAATCAAACACATATGACTACGACCTAACTAAGGCTGGAGCGAACCTATCTCCTCCCAAGGTGGCAGAACGGGGGCGACGATGGTCGGCGACGACAGTGTCAGTCACGTTTGCTTGGGCTAAAAAGAAAAAAAGAACTTACGATGATGGAATGAACATAAAGACTAACCTCGGCTTAAAGATCGAAGCTAACCCGACTTGAAGATCAGGGTCAGGCGATGAAGAATGACCTCGGGTGATATTAGGAACCCAAAAGATGACGGCAGAAAAGGACAGATAATGGTCTCGGCACAGTGGTCGGAAGAAAATATCGGTGTCGAATCACCGGAGTTACAGAGAGAATTGATCAAATCAGAAAATGCAAAGCGTGAACATGACCCCCTCCCTCTCCCTTATATAAATGCCAAGGGTCGGGAAGCAACCGACACGCCCATCAATGTGCGAACATTGGGAATGCACAACAATTATGACAGCCGCCTCGGTTCACCCAAGTGTCACCTCGATGCGCCCAAACGCCACGTCAATCACTTCACCACTGACACGCTAATAAGTGTCACTTCAGATATCTGACTGTCCTTTGCATGACACGGCATCTCAAGTTGAGACTATCCTTACCTTACCTTACCTGGCCGACCTCGACTTGGGGGACCACTGTTCTGGACCGGGCCTATCCCAACTCGGAGCGGGGCGGGCCCAATCCGAGATTGGCTCAGACCCATTAGGGCGGCGCAAAAGGAGATCAACTTGGATGGTCTAGATGATCACGGCCTCATCCAACGGCCCTGCACCGGATCCGACGTCTATAAATAGGCGCTCACCCCCATGGAATCAGGTATGTTCTTATTCATTCCTCACCTTTCACTTTTGTTTGCTGACTTAAGCATCAAAGTGTTTGCAGGTACGACCACCGCGACGACCCTAACCACGAAGGACCAATCTTAGATCAGACCACCGTCGACCTAGGCGAGTCACCAGCATCATCTAACCCGGGCTGTATCTTCAAGCCGACCAAGTACGAACACTATTTTTTTGACCAAAATCTTCTTCTTACTATATTGTGCATTCTTTTTTTTTGACAATACTATTGTGCAATCTTAAGTTCCAGTTTTAATATTTTTTGCTTTTGACTATGTTTGTCAGTGAAAGTTGCTATCTTGTCATTAATCGCTAAATTTTAGGTGGGTTCAGATATATTTGGATTTTATTTGGCAGAATCGAACTTGATCATATATACCCATACCCGACATTCATGAGTTAAACTTGCCATAAACATTTTTTGTTGACTCAGCTTTTTCTAGTTCTCGTTCGATGGTATTCGTTTCTCTGACCCTATTAGCAGGCATATTAACTCCAACTTAATAATGAGTGAAGGTTTCATAGTTTTGCTAACAATTAACTTAATCAATGTTTTTAATAAATGAAAATACTCAGCATTCAAAATATGTATTCTCGCATCAATCGACTTATCTAATAGGAAAATACAAGAATATATTAAATGGAATTATACTCACTTCAGCTAGTCGTTCTTCATCTTCTTCCTGAGAAGGCCTTTCCTGGAAATTTTAATAGCATATTGCGCTCTAATTAAAAACATTGGTCTTAACGTACCAATAGAAGAGTAGACATTGTGTTATTCAAAATGGGTATACTTACTTCCTGTTCTTTTCCAATGCAATGATTTTCTTGGTTTTTAGCTTTTAATGATCTTCTCCCCTCCAAAAGTTCTTGCCCGTTCTCGTATCTCTCAACTTCTTTTATTGAGCGACACGTAATGTGTTTTGCATTGTGAGTATAGAACTGCAACACAAGAATTTTTTAATACAGTGATTGATTTCAACCAGCAAATACGAGAATATGTATTCAAAACTGTTTACGAGCTGACGTGACTTGTTTAGAATATGTCAATAATACAGTATAGAAAATGATGTAAAACTATATGTGTGTGTGTGTGTTTTGATCCCCACTCAAGTTATATTACACTAACAATAGTGCACAAAAATTTAGAAAAATTGAATAATGTAGATGAAAGAACAAGAAAAATTGAAATGCAAATATCCATTGTTTTAAATTGTGGTCCACAACTCCAATTGCACTCTCAACATGACAATTTTTATGGCCTCTTGAAGCACGTCACAATCGAACATGTTTGTCTGAAATTACATGCAGTATATATATATATATATATATATATATAACAATATTATGATTTCTAAATCTGCAACTGCAATTGCAATTTCAGACATTGCAACTATGCAAAATGCTTGAGGTTTGGGCTAATACACTTATGGATAGTCAAATTTTACTTTCTCAACAATTTGGAAAAAATTAAACACCTATAAATATTAATTTTAAATTTCACTACGTACCTTATCAATTCTCCCATTCTTTCTGGGCCTATGCTCAACATTCCAACTGTCCTCCAATTCGGATGGAAGAGATTTATGCTGCTTTGCTTTCTTGGCCTAAAGATATAGTATACACACCAAACAGCTTCAAGTCATTGGTTTAATAATTAAAATATTTAATGTAAGAGAGGCCAACCATTCAGAAAACAGTAGCTGGCAAAGAAGCAGATCTCAACCTTCCCAAAGACTCACCACCAAGATGGGGCACCTAAGATAACTCAACTTTTGCCAATGATAACAAAGAAGAGAAAACCATGATAAGGAACTCACGTACCAGATCTTTTTCTTAAAAGAAGAACCCATTTATGTCGGTGAACCTCAACTCCCATAAACCACTTAAATATTCTGAGATTGAGAAGAGCCTTTGAAAATGAAAGCTCAAAGATAAGATTAGAAGCTCATATAGTGCAAAAAGGGGAAATATCAAGCCTAGTAGGGATACCAAGCCTGGCCATTGGCCAACCCTAAGTCCGTAATTTCTACCAATACCACTCTCAAAAGGTAAACCTTCTAAGCTCTGGATCTCTACTTATATAACAAACTGAAGTTAAAAAGTCTACGGTGGTTCCCCACACTTACTCCAACCCCACTCTCTGGTTTACAACAAACTGACAATTAAATCCATCAGATCTTCTTACCTTGAGTGGAACAGCCTTTATTAACCCCTCCCCACTTTGTATTTGGAGCCCTTTATCAACAATTAGAGGAACAAAATATAGCAAATATGAATGCTACAATGTCCCAAATTTAATACAGCCTTTATCAACCCTACAAGATTACTCCACTACCAGGGTAGCCAGCAAAGCTATAAATATATTTAGTGATAGCAAAATTAAGGACAAATTTACAATTTTTCATCTCTAGTTCTACTTATCGGAGATTAAAAAAATATTAAATGTACACCGTTAATATATTTAGTGACGAGAAAACTGGTGACAAATTTCAAATATTGGAAAAGGTAGCCTTTAGCCATTAAACTAACTCAAATCATCTTAAGATTGACTTCATAACCTATAGATTCTCCAATTTAAATGGTATCAATTGTGTACTAAAGGTGGATAATTTTCAGATCTGATTTCACCATTGATAACTCCATGAACTTCTTAAGGGGTGAAAATTACATTTGCGGGAAACAACATAAAAGACTGAAAACAAAATATAAATGACTTTGAAGTTTAATTTTTGAAAATAAAAAAAAATATCAAAACATAGTTTTTCAAGAATAAAGGGTGGAAGCTGAAAAACTAAAAGTAAAACCCTAAAGATATTTGAGTGAAGTTACTTATCGAAAACATATGTGCGTGAAAAACAAACTGTAGAAAAAATCTATTCAGATTCCGATTTACCTCTTCTGTCCAAATCTGATTCAAATCTGGAATTCTCGCCATGGGTTGCAACCTTAGATACAAATAGAGAGAACTGCAAAATTTAGATTGAAAATTCTTAGAAAATCACAAATGCGAAAAATCAAACTCCATTTTAAAGGAGACTTTTATATTCTTACCGCTTTGCTAGATAGATGGATAGGTAGGCGAGATCTAGATGAATAGGTAGATAGAGATAGAATAGCCGATTACTAACGTAGTTTTTTATTTATATGGAAAGTAACAGTCCCTTTTGAAGGTGAATTATCTGCTTTCTGGCCATGTGTGTGGGACACACAGAGAGAGGGGGGAGAGACTAGTCGATTCTTAATGTGGTTTAGTATTTGTAAAAAAATAGGGTTTAGTATCTTTTCGTCCAAAATTATTTAAGTGTATATAAATATTTAATTTAAATAAAAATGAAGAGAGATGTGTGATATTTATAAAAATCAAATCCCAGACGTGCTCCTTATTAATGAGCTTAGACACCATTGAGATAAAAGTATTCTCCTTTAGAGTAACATATTTTCCCGAGGCAAGCCAATTGCCCTCCTTAATGTCTACACCAGCACCAGAGCCTAAGGACCATCTGCTAGAGTTGTTGAGCACTTGTATGCCATGAAGAATACTCTTCCAAACCCACGAGGAATTCTTGCAATTCTTAGCATGCCAAAAATTTGAGTTGGGGAAGTAGATACCCCTAAGAGTAGAAGGCCAATAAGAGCAAGGGTCACTAATAATTCTCTAAACCTCATGCCACGAAAATTCATAGGGGAACATAACACATTAACATCTTTCCTAATGTATCCCCTTATGTTTACTGTGATGATTCCCACCAAAACGTAGCTACAAAGGATGTAAGGGAGGAAAACAACTAGTGGTGTAGATGCAATAATGAATTGGGGATGCTTTGACTTTGGAATGAAAGGTGGCAAGCAAGAGATTTTGTTTCAACTTATGGAGTTTGGTGTTTCTCCAACTATGACAAGGACAAGGTTGACCCGACTAGAGTAGCATTGTGAAAGGGTTTATTTAGGATAATGGGCTAGGAAATTTCCCCAGTATGGTTTTATGGATGTGAATATAACAAGGGAATGAGATGAGTGTCGGAGAATTTCCCCAATTTTAGGTAGAGTATGGTGAAGGGTGAGGATTTCCCACTTTGGAATTTTGTTTGAGTGAGGTTGTGAAATGTGACTGAGTTTGAGTAATTGGTTTGGGAGTTGGTCCAATATGACTATATAGATTGGGTGTGATGTATCAATGGGATGGACGACTGGACCAATTTCCCAAGTTTAAGTGGAGTGAAAGGTGAAGCAAATGCCCCACTTTCAGATATAGGTGTTGATCCTAGTATAAATTTTTGGTTCTATTCAAAATGACTCTCGCTTAGTTGGTGATCACTAGACATTGTCTTATTATTAAGGTAACTTGAATGAATCTTGGAGTGTCACCTTTTGAGTTGTTTTTCTTTTGAGCCCAAAGAAGGAGGATAAGGCCCAAAGAAGGAAAGGATAATTAGGCCCAAAGAAGGGTTTATGAAGGAAAGGATAATTAGGCCCAAAGAAGGATTCTCGAATTTATTTTTTTGAAAACACTACAAATGAGATCTAGTAGATGGGGCGTTTTTTTATCCATGGCAGCGCTTTGAGCGCTTTGAACGTGGCTGGCTATTCCACTCCAACAATGGGCGGTGGTTTCTAAAAGCGCCACCCATTGCCAAACACGCCCTCCCAATACGCAGCGCGCTTTTAAAAAGCGCGAATATTGCAAGCGTCCTCCGATACGCAGCGCTTTTTAAAAAGCGTGAATATTGCCCCATATACGCAGCGCTTCATTAAAAGCGCTGAATATTGCCTATTTGTGTTCCTAAATACCCAGCGCTGAATATTGCCTATTTGTGTTACTAAATACCCAGCGCTTCATGAAAAGCGTTGAATATTACCTATGTGTGTTACTAAATACCCAACGCTTCATTAAAAGCTATTTGAATATTGCCTAAATTTTTTTAATTTTTTCTGCATTTTGTGTGTTTTCCTTTTTATATTTACAAGTTACTGCATACCAATCCAATCCAATACATAATGTAATCAAATTGCTAAGAGGAACCAAATTACATATAACAGAAACAAATTACATAAGAGGAACCAAAACAAAATAGCTAAGAAGTTTCATTATCTAATTCATATGTATCCAAAACAAGCTATCAATTGCAAGTTACAATATTATGAATCAAAAACTAGCTAGCTAACTTATATGTATCCAAATGAAACTTTAAAAAAAACGGGAGACATAATCGCACCATTCTCCCTAAGCTCAAAGAATGCTTCAACAGAGTATGTCCGGCTTTGACAATCGCTAAAATACTGAAATTATATAAATAAATAAAATTAGAATTGAAATGGTTAAATATTGGAAAGAACCACTATTAAATCGAAATCATATAAAAATATATTATAAGTAGATACCTGACAGGGGATAGTCGTTTTCTTTTGGGTAATAATATCCTTCATATATTTCATGACGTAATACCCACAATCAATGTTATTGAATTGTTTAGGACACTACAAAACATAAGATTAGTTAATTGTTAAATTGAGTTGAATACGCTTTTTGACAAAATAATGTAATGTATAAGTTAGAAACTTACAATTATTGCTAACCATTTGACCGTTAATTTATCCACTCCCAATATGTCCTTAAAGTTACTGAATAGAATGTCATATAACTATATTAATAACAATATATACATATATAAGTAAAAGTAAGAAATATGCAGAATGACACAAAATAAACACACTGTTAAAAGCTCCACAAACTCCAAGTGGTTTTTGTAATGATTTTGAAGTGAGTCAAGGTAATACACGGTTTTTTTTGCTAGGATTAATTGCAAACAAAACCCAATGTCTCCTACAAAATAAATTTACTGAATAAGTAATTGACTACTATTAAAAAAATGCATGTTATATAAGAATTAATGAGTAAAAATTCTTACCCTAGATTAACCAGGTGCTAGAAGTAAGGCATCATGACTTCTATTTTGAGCTTCATCAAGCGCTCATTGACATAAGTTTGAACAAATGACTGGTTTTGTTCCACAAGTGATTCATAATTTGGCAGGCTGGGATTCACTTGATGAAAGGTTGTACTTTCAGGACACAAGAACAAATATCTATGTGTCTGTTCGGAAGGGACCACAATGTCCTCGTACAAGTACCTACATTTAGATATATAATATATATATATATATATATATATATATATAAATTAAATTAACGATATAATAAAATAAAATCGACAATGTCAAATAATAAATTACATAGTACCTGACATATATATTCATAACAATACCGGTTGCCTCATCCGAATCACATACAACACGGATATCCTCACGTCCGACTATTTGAGGACCGCTTAGCTCCAAAAACTTCTTCATCAAAATTTATGATAAGGACTTTCTCCTTCATCATGTATTTCTCGTACGCGTCGGCCTGACAAATATTCATATAAGCTTCACTAATGGAAGAGGAAGAGGCGGGCCGAGACACAATTGGAGAAGGGAGGATGATGACTTGGCTAGAGAAGAGGAGGGTTGATCGGTCACTTTTGGAGGAGAGAGGCGGTGTGAAACTTCTACATAAGGGGGGTGGACTGAGACACTTTTGTAGAAGGGGTGGATCGAGACACTTTCTTGCCAATAGATATTTCTTTGCCAACACTTTTCAAAGGAGACCTTTTCTTGCCGGTAGACACTTTCTTAGATTTTTCATTTTGGCGCATCTATGTATAAATAAAAATAATTACTTAGTTAGCACAAATTATATGACAAAAACTATAATTAGTTAGTTACAAATATATTGTCACTCACAACGACAAGGTCTGATGGCCATGCCACAAAGGTACCAACTGCTTGTGACACCGTCAGTATATCAATATTGTCAATCGGAACAGACAATGGTGCATCCTCCCTAATTGGTACCGCAACTCTGACTCTAACATGATTTGGAGGTAGGGGTAAATTGTGCATCAAGGGACCCAATTTGTTACATGTGAAGCCAATTGCAACCATTTCATGTGGGTTTGAGATATACAATTCACACTCACACTCATTGTTGTCCTAAATCAATTATAAACCACAAAATAATAAAGACATTATTTGATGTTATATATATATATATATATATATATATATATATATATATATATATATATATATATATATGTACAATAAATCAATTATAAACCACAAAATAATAAAAACAATTAATACCTTAGTTGGCGGCATGGTGACTATATCTCGTGCAATCGCTATGTGTAGCAGGGGTGGTCTTGCCGTGGCATAACATGGCCATAAAGCGATCACATATCATTAAGTTGAGCTTGCAAACTTTCATACAATGCCATCATCTTTCGGTGGTGGGCAAGTCATGATTCTCATCATAGACTTTCTGTTTTGGTCCAAAGTACTGGTTGTGCTACTCCAAATCCAAAGACCCTCGTGCGATTCGAGTATTCTTCTTTACCTAAGGCACGTGTAAGGATTTCCTTTCAGAGCAATCGGTGAGCTCTCCCGTGACATCGATCGTGATATGGCTTCCTGATTCACAAAACAAAAGTATAATACATTATAAAAATCATAAAAGTTACAATTAAAATCAGTGAGCTTGAATTTAGGAAATACTTACAATTCTTTTAGACACCTCCTTGGGCTGCATGTCCCTGATGATTTTGTTTTGTTGAACAGGGATGGAGCTGTGGCGGATTGTGGTAGATTGGTTGGTTGTGGAGGCATATTGAGGAGTGATAGTTATCAATTTATCCTTGTTTTCTCCCATAAGTTGGATCCCTGCTCTGTGTTGGAGTGTGAACTATGTGGGATATATCACAGTATTTGTATGGGGCTTGGTAGAGGTCTTAAGAAGCTGGTGGTTTGCTCTGATTCTTTGGAGGGGACTCAGATGCTCCGCTCAAGACCAAGAAGTGTTGGTCATTCCTTGGTTAGTGCTATTAGGAGGAGATTTTTAGGCCGGTTTGGGCCTAGTTTGTCTCCTTGGGCTGCTGCTCTTTTCAATAAAAAAACAACATTGCATTCGCCTCCATATCCATTAACTAACGAGTAGTTGAAATATCATTTTATTTTACCTGTGGGTACCTATTAAGCTACTTTCTTTGTGCCTAGTGGCGGATCTTGACAAAAAAATTGGATGGAGCCAAAATAGTAACAAATATATAAATCAAAATTAAATGTGTATTCATAATAGTTTGATTGGTTTAGTGGTCAAAGTTATCTATTTAAATTTAATGTCCTGAGTTCAAATCTTGGTTGTTGTAGTTTTTATATTAATTTTTAAGAAAAATATACAAATAATTGCAAAAAAAAGGTGCAGTCATCGCAAGAATTGAACTGAAGACCCTAATTACGCCAAATATGCTCTTAACTACTTGACTACTGATACCTTTGTTTCGTAGTGTTCATTATGTTGTATATATTCTAACTTTGAGTATAGAATTTATGTGTATATATCAACTTAATGGGAGCCGAAGGGTACCGTGGCACCCCCCAGCTCCCATTAAGATCCTCCACTGTTTGTGCCCGTCGTAAATTTTATTCGCATATATCTGTGGGTGCTGATTTTTTTGTCATCTCTCAAAACTTGTGTGTTAATAAGTATGTTTTATTAACTCGTAATAGGGTTGCTACTATTTGGGGAGACACTGATTTTTATTGGGTGGTGAAGTAGGTTACTTTGTGTATGGAGATAATTTCTTCTAAAAATACAATTCACATTTATAGGGGAGAACTAAAACATACCGTTTTGCTAAAAATATTCTTTGAGGCTATTTGATGGATTTCTACTAATTATTATTCAAGAGAACATTTTTAGCACATTTTAATTTTTTAAAGGATCGGTTTTGGAATTTAAGGTATATATTAAGGGATTTTGTGGGTTCTCCATGGTTAGTAGAGCTCTAGAATAACCTTTTAAAAACCTTGGAAATATTATTGATTTCTAGACTTACTAGTCATTGCTGTTTTTCTTCTCCGGTTGGAGTTGAAGAGCTAAATAGTTTTTTTATAGGAAATGTTATTTGTTAATCGTTAGAGGTAGGGTAAATGTTAGTATCCAATTTTTGAATCTCGGAACTCCTTTTTTATACTTCTTTTGTATCTCTTAGCTCTCCAACTGAGCTACCTACTTGGGATAAAGAGCTAAATAGTTGATTGTCCATAACAGTGAGTGGATAATGTGCATCCGCACATATTTTAATTATTTTTACTATTGTTATTGTTATTCTGCAATAAATTGAGTTTGTTAGTTATTTTAAAAATGTGAAACAAACCCTGCTAAAATCATTTCAACTTCCCTAAATTTCTTTTATGATTATTGGTGTTGGTTTTTAAGTTATTTTGATTATTTAGCTATAAGGTAATGGAATATTTATGGGAATCAATGTGTTCCAATCATAAGTTTTTGAAATGAAGCAAAAATGATATTTAAAGGTGTTGTTGGAATCAGTGTTAGAATTTCGTAAGTGTTGGCGAATATAATGGTCTAGGTGCACCTAGTTAGATGACTTCAGGTAAAAGGGATATCAGTTTGATGGAGACTTCCCAATGGAGAAGCCACCCTTTGGAGGAGAAAGCGATCAAAGAGATGTAGCCACCCATGTAAATGCATTGTGATGTGCTTGAAGGAGAAAATTAGGCTATTAGTTAGATGAAGCCACCCCTAGGGGAGGAAACCCTGAGGGGGAAAGGGCTACAAACGATATGGAGTCATCCTTTGCTTCTCTATGTGTGATTCCTTTGAATAGATATTTTGATGTTTCAGACTTTCTTGATGATGTAATCCATTGCGATTAGTGATGGAATCTATTACGTGAAAAAGCTAAACTTAAAACTTATTGGTTTGAATTGCATATTTCTGGAGATTACTTATATTACTATGATAAATACTTAAGTATATATTTCCATGAATTTTGTTAAAACCCTTGTGCCTTGCATGTTTCTCTTCTAGCTGATGGTGGTCGTTGTCCCATCAATAATTCTTTGTTACTTAGCCTATTTCTTATTTTATTTTCCAGATTCCCAAGCAGCTGCGTGAGAGGATTATATTCTAGTAGATCTAGAGTATTCAGTGTAGATCTTTTAGTATGAGTGCTTCATGATATGGCTAGCTAGATGGCAGGCTAACTAAACCAGATGGGTTCGAGACACATGGCTACTGATTAGGGTATAGTAAGCGCCAGTTCTGCCAAGCCCTAATTCTAAACTTAAAGCTTGCCCCCTAAATGGGGAGGATATTTAGCTGTCGAGGGGCATCCATAGGATGATCCCTGCGGTAAAACGATCGACCCCATAGCCTCGGGCGGCCTTCTAACCATATGCACTTGTCCTTGCTGAAGATTAGTCATGTTAGTAAATGTCGACCACATTTCGGTATGGCTGGGAATGTTGCACATTTCCCATGGTTACATGAGAATGTGCCTGTTGAGGTCTGGTCATAATGACATACAGTGGAGCCTGTTGCACGCTCCCCGTTGGGCTGGGTAATCCTTCTTGTGGTTGGCCAGGGACGCCAAGACTTGTTGCACTGCTGGGCTGCAGAACACACCTTTGCTTTTGTTGCACTTCATTGTGCACCATAGGTTTAACTATGTCAACCAATTGTTGGGAGACTTGGTACATGATGTCGTAAATTCCCATGTCGATCTACTACCGAATGAATGACATAGTCATCACTTCGAGTTCTTCATCATTCAGTTGAGTCGAGGTCCCTAATGTACCTGTCGTTTTAGTATTTTTAGCCTTCACTATACCTATCTTTTTGGATGCGGAATTTGGTTCCATGTTTAGGCTCATACCAGAACGTAAGTACATACTCCATTAATAATCCAGGCCAGGAAAACTAAACTCTAAGGTCTGTTTGCCTATGTCTGTCCCACCGGGTGTTCCAATTTTGTTGTCTTCAAACGCTTGTACCTTAGCGGTGGACTCGGCTAGAGGATTAGACAATCTATGAGTCCTCTTTCTTCAATCGATTTGTGTTGAGGAAGAAACTCTTTCCCCGAGTATTGGTTCCCTAACTTCTCCAAAAAGTTGTTTGGTTTGGTGTGAGAGGGAGTGCGGCTTGGATTATCTACTAAAACTAGGAAAACTTAAAGAAAAAGCGATAGAGATGAATTAAGTAAGTATAGACTTGTGTGTTGATCGATGGTTGTCTAAAACTGTACAAGTACTACTATATATATATATATATATATATATATATATGAGCCTTCGTTGGACAATAATCGAGCCTACATTTGCCCACCATTGGATTCAATCATGATCAATGACTCCAATTACACCTAGCCCCTAGAAACACGGAGTCCACTACTCCACTATATCACTAGCACAGTTAGTGGGGTAAACTTCTCATTGCTCGCCTTCCGCGGGTCTTATATTCCTTGTCTGAATCGGGCCTAGCCCAACTCTGAGCGCACTCCAATCCAGCCTTGGCTCCGGCCCAATTAGGCAGCACTCAAAGGGAGATCAACTTGGATGGTTCAGATGATCATGACCTCATCCAACGACCCTACGCCAGATCCGACGTCTATAAATAGGCGCTCACCCCCATGGAATCAGGTATGTTCTCATTCATTCCGCACCTCTCACTACTGTTTGCTGACTTAAGCATCAGAGTGTTTGCAGGTACCACCACTACGGCGACCCTAACCACGAAGGACCAATGTTGGCTTTGACCACCGTCAACCTAGGCGAGCCACCATCATCTACCCCGGGTCGGATCTTCAAGCCGTCCTAGGTACGAACATTGGCGACCACAGTGGGAGTACACTACTTACTCTCCAACTTACATCCTTCATGGCTCATAGAAGATGCCCTCCAACCCGAGCTCAATCTTGGCTCCAAAGTATCGTGGAACCTTCACCCCAACTCGATCAGACGCCAGAAGGGCATAATGCGACACTTCCAAATCGATGAAGCACTGATCTCTTCTGTTCCTAATCCACTCCCTCCTCCTGCTCTGACACCTTTCCTTGCTCCCGAGGAGGTACCTGCCCAAGTACAAGTAGTGAACCACATTTTGGACAGTCTAGAACGTCGCTGCAGTGAAAGTAGTCGCTGATGCGCGCGCACCATCATCGCTTCCACCACCGGTCGGGACGCGACCCACCTCTCCTGCATCGTTATTACGTCAAAAGACATCACTCCCCACCTCGGCACAATACTGCACACAGGCGACACACTCACAGGTTTCCAACTCGTCGAGAAGGCAGAGCCGATAGACCCCCTACTCTGATGACTCCACCTTCCTCCAGCCCGAAAGACGATTCCTCCTTCGGCTCATCATCGCCACACAGTCTATCACCCGTCGAAACGAGTCTCCCCTAAAGACGGGAAACAAATCAAAGCACTCTAAGCATGACAACAAACAATCTTGTTCGGCCCTAGACGAGCACCTTCTTTGCACAAATTGTTGAGTGTAGTGTGCCGAGATCACAATAGAAGCCTCCACAGTTAAACATGTATGATGAGTCCAGTGACCCTGATGAGCATGTGGACATCTTCAACCTGATTGTGGATTATCGCAATGCCACCAAATGATGTGAAATGCAATCTCTTTCCTATTTCCTTATCCAAGAACGCCCTACAATGGTTCAAAGACATTGCCCGGCCTTGGTCTCATCTTGGGAACAATTTACCAAGTTGTTCTCGGCAAGGTTTACAAAGATCTAGACTCAAGCCGAAGTTGGAAGGCGTGTTGAGGCGCGTACAACAGGTGAGAAAGAGACACCGAGGACTACATTGAGCGATACAACAAAGAAGTCGATCAAGTTTGCCACCTCGATGATGGAGTAAGAATGTTGTTCATGAGGCACGGTCTCCGCAAGGACGCTTTTCCGTGTTAACGACGGACTCGCCAACCTTGAACGCTCGACAAGTTCTTGAGAAGAGCCCAACAATTCATTGACTACGAAGAGGCTAGCCTCACCGGCGATCTCTGACATAGTTATGCTCCGGGTAAGGAGAAAGACCCAAAAGAAGGTCGATCCAAGAGGACTTTGGGTCCAGCTCGCGTGACTTTCGGGGTAGATTTTCAGAGTATTCCGAACTCAACACTCTACATCACAAGATCTTGGTGGAGTGCGTTAATACTGAATTTAGGGAGGTGAAGTGGCCGACTCCGATCCGACAGAGGGAAAATACAAACAAACGCACATATTGTCGATACCATAGAAGTCATGGCCACGACACCGATTTCTGTCGAGTTCTCAAGGATGATATTGAAGAGTTAATACAAAAAAGCAAGCTTATACTGTATCTGGAAGGGGAGGAAAAGAAAAGGTCTTGGTCACCCCGTCGCTCACCTCGAAAAGGCAAAGCAGTGGTTAACGAATTTGCGAAGACCCCAAGAGAAAAAACCAGTGACTCAGTTGAAGAGGCAACAAGGCCAGCTTGGCGCTGGAAAGAAGTCCACAACGACTTCTCCCCATGCTCTTCATGAGCCCGCCTCCTCTCGTGATTTCGAGTTAGAGACCGGAGGGAGAAGTCCATATCGACTTTTCCCCTTAATTTTTGCGAGCCTAATCTCCTTTCTAATTCTGAGTTCAAAAACTTAATCAAAGACCAGAGGAAGAAGTCCACAGCGAATTCGCCCGTTGCTCTTCACGAGCCTGACCTCCTCTCTAATTTCGTATTCAAAAAATCGATCAGAGACTGGAGGAAGAAGTCCACAGCGACTTCACCCCTTTGCTCTCTCTAATTCCGAGTTCAAAAACTCAATCAGAGATAAGAGGAAGAAGTTCACATCGACTTCGCGCCTTTGCTCTTCGCGAGCCTGGCCTCCTCTCTGATTCTTAGTTCAAAAACTCAATCATAGAACGAGGAAGAAGTCCACAACGATTTCGCCCCTCTCATCATGAGCCCGGTCTCGGCAACGACCTAACTATGGAGATTAGCTGCGAGATCAGATCAAATCAAGAGGGGGACGGGAAAAAGTAAACGCGAAAGTATAAAGTAATACACATCACAAAGGCATCCAAAACACCAACAAATATTCTGAAACCATAACATTCAGACAAGTAAAGTTAAAATGTTAAGGACCAGATATGGACGGTGCCTTAGAGTTTTTACAACCCAAAAGTGGCCCCAGACGAGGCCTAGGCCACATTCAAAATACATACAAAAGGAAAAAATTACAAGTAGTCTAATGAGGAGAGGGAAGGGCATAGATGACATCAGCATCGGTTAGGGCTCCACCATCGTCCCTAGGTGCCATGATTTTGCCAACCTAAGCTCGATAGTTCAGCTGTAGGACATCAAAATTGAACCCAAGGTCGACCACGAACACCTGATCGACGCAGCGTTGGAAGACAAACTTGGCGGCCTTTGCCACCTTGTTAGAAGCAAACTCGGCAAACTTCGCCTCGTCTCGCTCATTTCTACGACCTTCTCTCGCTAAACCTCGGCCTTTTCGGGCTCTCCAAGAACTCATCAATTTTGGCCTCAAGCTCGTGCACCTTTTCAAAGAAGTTTGGCCTTCTTTTTCTCAAAGAAGCAAAGAACTCCCACATTTTCTCCAAGTCTTTTTCGCCGGGAAAGGAGTCTGTCCGAGGTTTCAGTCATGAGATTCTCGTTCAACACCTTTTAAAGTTTGACATCCCGACATTATTTTAGTTTATATTCTTTATGTAATGACCATTAGGCCAAAGATTATGAGCTTCAAGTTCAAAGAATCATACCTCAAGACGAGTTGCCTCCTGCTTGGACTCAGCTTACCCCATCCTCAAAAAGAACTCTTCACCGAGCCTATCGACCTTCAGGTAGGTTCAGAAGTCTTCTAGAGAGAGATCATGCTTGAAGCCTTGGGTTTTTTGTATCTTTGGAGGAGTCGGGGCTTCCCCAATCATACATCATATCTCGATGTTGCGTGCCTCGGCATTTAGTGTTCTTGCCTTCATTTCCCTTCTGTAACTTGTGGGGGAAATCCTTTTCAGCAGCAACCTCGACATCGGTTGATGCATTTGTTTTTTAAAAAGGCCCCCGAAAGCAAAGCAGAGATCAACACTAGGGACGAGCCCATATTGGTTTGTTTAGAGGCAGAGGGCCTGACCACATCAAGGTTGGCCCCAGATTGCCGAAGCACAACATCGAAGTCAAAGTCGGTGGCCATTTTATATGCACAAAGAAAGCCGACATCAGAAGAAAGCGAATCAAAATAAAAGAAAAACCCAACCTCGGGGAGGGGGGGATCCATACACACGGGTTTGGCCTCGGGGGCCTCCTCTAACCTCCATCTCTGCTCGGAGGCGCAATAATATACTTCAGAAAGTTGGAAAGCTTGACATCGGGCTTAAATTTGGGACCAATCTTGCGGATGTCGTTTGACATCCATCTGTATGGATCTTCGGCGAACACCTCCTCGTCGACCTCAACGTCGGGCCGAGTCCTAGAAGCAGCCTCGGCCGAGTTCTGCTTGGCCAAGTTTACCACCGAGTCGGTTGCCTCAGGCTAGAGAGTAATAATGTAGCGCTTTCCCCAGCCTACATCATAGTACCATCGGCAGACTTCTTTAAAATAGGCTTGCCAGGGGGAATAAAACTTTGTCTCTATTCGATCTATATAGTGACCATTCACCTGCAAGGGGGGACGCCAACATCCCTTATTGAATCAAACACATATGACTACGACCTAACTAAGGCTGGAGCGAACCTATCTCCTCCCAAGGTGGCGTAAGCGGGGCGGCGATGGTGGCGACGGCACGTGATGTCGATCCACGTTTGTTCGGGCTAAAAAGAAAAAAGAACTTACGATGATGGAATGAACATAAAGACTAACCTCGGCTTAAAGATCGAAGCTAACCCGACTTGAAGATCAGGGTCAGGCGATGAAGAATGACCTCGGGTGATATTAGGAACCCAAAAGATGACGGCAGAAAAGGACAGATAATGGTCTCGGCACAGTGGTCGGAAGAAAATATCGGTGTCGAATCACCGGAGTTACAGAGAGAATTGATCAAATCAGAAAATGCAAAGCGTGAACATGACCCCTTCCCTCTCCCTTATATAAATGCCAAAGGGTCGGGGAAGCAAACTGACACGCCCCATCAATGTGCAGACATTGGGGAATGCACAACAATTATGACAGGCCGCCTCGGTTCACCCAAGTGTCACCTCGATCTGCCCAAACGTCACGTCAATCACTTCACCACTGACACACTAATAAGTGTCACTTCAGATATCTGACTGTCCTTTGCATGACACCTGGCATCTCAAGTTGAGACTATCCTTACCTTACCTTACCTGGCCGACCTCGACTTGGGGGACCACTGTTCTGGACCGGGCCTATCCCAACTCGGAGCAGGGCCAGGCCCAATCCAGTATTGGCTCCGACCCAATTAGGCAGCGCTCAAAAGGAGATCAACTTGGATGGTCTAGATGATCACGGCCTCATCCAACGGCCCTGCACCGGATCCGACGTCTATAAATAGGCGCTCACCCCCATGGAATCAGGTATGTTCTTATTCATTCCTCACCTTTCACCCCCATAGGAAAATACTCCGACGACGGCAATGGTGGCGCAGATGGCGGTTGGAAGGTGGTGGAAAAAAATATGGAAGAGAGAGAAACAAGAGAGAGAGAGAGAGCGCGGTGAACCAGGAATACGAAAAGGCTTTGGAAAATGGCGAGGGAGGAGGAGCTCGGCAGGAACACGAAACGGTGGAGGAGAATGCTGCGGGAGGCGGCGTCAGGCAGGAACACGAAAAGGTGGTGGAAATCGCTGCGGGAGGAGGCGACAGGCTTGAACATGAAGAGGTAGAGAAAAACGCAGTGGTAGGAGACGAAAAGGTAGTGAAAAACGCAGTGGTAGGAGACGAAGCAGGCGGTACATGGAAGATAGTCCAGGGAAGGAAAAAGGCAGTCGTTAGAAAGATGGAGAGATCTGACGTTGCTGGTCTCTGGACAGGGAATCAAGGAGGCACGGTCTCTTACTATTTCTCCGACTTCCCGGAGTCTCACGGAGCAAAAGAAATGTTCAGGGCTTTTACTTTCTATGGCAAAGTGGTAGAGGTTGTTATCCCACCAAAGAGGAATAAGTGGGGAAAACGGTTCGGTTCGCTTTCGTTTAGTTGAAGTCATGCGGAGCAGTAAATCTTCTTTGTAAAATTAGACAATATTATATTTGGTGCTGATAAAATACATGTTAATCTACCAAGGTTTGCTAGAAGCAGTGCTGCTCCAACAAACACGATGGTGAAGACGGCGCCTGTCTTCAGCCAGTCGGCTAGGTGGTCGCGCGGGGTGTGGAAGGAGGCTCAGGTTCCTGAGAAAAATGGTCAGGTGGTGAGGCACGACAGTGGCAAGACTGCAAGTGGTTTACATCAGACCGGTGTAAAACCTGATGGTGAAGATGAAAAGGCACAGAAGGAGAAACTGAAAGGTCAAGCATCAGTGCACATGCAAAGGGACGAGAAGGCTGAAAGAGGCGAGGCTTGGTGCGGTACCGCAGCGAATGGAACCAAGCTCCAAATCACCACAATCATGTATGGAATGCAAGGAGGAAAGGTGCAAAGCGGGGAGGTTCGTGTGTACTGAGATCCAGGGGGAAGGCGAGAACTACATCCATAAGAAGCATAACGCCGGTGAAAGGGTGTGGAAGGAGGTGCTGGCGAACAAAGTCCCGGAGGGAGGGGGACGGAATACGAATGATCAAGGAAGAGGGGGAAGCGTGAGGTTTGCATATGGCAGTGGAAGAGGTTGGCAGCAACATCAAAGGGCAAAGGATTTTGATGGTAGGAAAGCCAATCATGCGCATTATGAGCAAAAATAGTCTATTTCAGAAAGAAAACTTGTGTGGAGTATGGTACAATGCGTAGGAAGAGGAGATGGCCAAATTAAGAAGGATGTATGTGGCCCAGGTGAAGAATGTAGGCGGTACCCACTTGGTCCAAGAATGGTTTAATAGGCAAGGAGTTTTCACAATCAAAGTGACTCCAATGGGAGCCAATTTGGTACTTTTAGAAGAAATGGAGGAGGGGTATATTCAAGCTATACTTGATGAATCTGAAGAATGGTTTTATGAGGTGTTTGGAGACATAAGGAAATGGAATCCAATGGACTATGACAAGGAGAGAGTGGTATGGGTTAGATGCCATGGTATCCCCGTGCATGCATGGAATAATGAGTTCTTCTCCTCATTGGCACGTAAATTTGGAACGTTCTTGGGGGTTGATGAAAATACAAGAAAGAAATCCACGTTAGATGTAGCAAGAATCTTAATACGAACAAAATGCTATGATGCTTTCAATATGGTTGTGAATGCCATCATTAATGGAATAAGATATGAGATCAAAGTGCTAGAGGAATGGTGTGGGCCATTGAGGTGGGAAGGGCTGACAATGGCGAATGAAAATAATAGGGAGGATGGGGAGGAGTACGGTGATTCCAAAGAAGGATTTAAGAGGGTAATCCACCTTTGTTCGGGATGGAGGAGATGGTGGAGGACCAGTCAGAGGAGGAGGAGGAGGAGGAAGGAGATGAAAATCCAAAATGGAGTGAGGGGGTAAAAGAAGCCAGTGAAGAAGTTAATAGCAATAATGAGGAGAATAATGGGGAGGAGGAGAGTATCCAAAACAATGAAATTCAGCTAGAGGGGCAAGGTATGGTGCAGGTGGAACCAAATGAGCAGCAGGTGGTCCCACCTATGTGTGGGGAGGAGGAGTGCATCAAAAATAATGAATTGAGAAAGGAGGAGATGGCCAAAGAAGCTGTAGGTGGTAGTGGGCCCATGGAGGTGCCAGATCTCTCGAGGAAACAAAACAATAAAATAAATGATCCATTGGCTGAGTTTGGGAGTTTTATTGCAGGTATCTCTTCACCAGGTTCGTGTGAGAATAAAGAAGTGCAATCAGAGCTGAAGAAAAATACGAAGAGGAAAGGGAAGAAGAAACTAAAGAACAAGGAGAAGAACAACACAAACATCACAATAGGCGTCGTAAATGAAAAAGCCAGGAAGAAGATCACTGCATTATCGGAATCAAGCAGGAGCGCTACTAATGACGAGGTATATGTAGTGCAACGGAATCCTCATGTGCCAGGTATGTCTGTATCAATAAACTGTGAAGGAGAGGGATCGGTTATTGGGGAGGTATCCGTAGGAGATTCTGGCATTAGGTTTTGCAATGATAGATTTTTGAAGGATCATGAAATCTCTATTGGAAACAAAATGTGGAGTTTTGCTAGGGAGCAGTTAGGTATAGTTGGTCAAAATAAGGACGAAGATTATGTGGAAAGGCTTAGGCAGTTGGAGAACAGGGATCAAGAAGCAAAAGGAAGGAAGGAGACAAACATGGTGTCACAATGAAGATTGCCACAATCAATATGAGAGGGTGGGGAGGTACAGCAAAGAGAAGGCGCCTTCGGAAGCTGATAGTAGAGGAAAGAGTGGATTTTTGTATGATTCAGAAAAGAAATGTGGAGAGATATCCCGGAGAGGCTGTTAGGAGTATTTGGGGAGATGAAAATTTTGATTTTCTTTGTAAAATAGCCCATGGACAAGCAGGAGGGATGGTAAGCGTATGGAAGAATGATTTGTTGGAGGTCTTGTTTCGTTTTGTGGGAATGTTTTGTGGGGATATGTGCAAAGGTGGAGGAGACATATGTTATTTTGTCAATGTTTATTCGGTGTGCAATTTGGCAGGGAAGAAGAGGCTATGGGAGAACCTGAAGCAACTGAAGAGTCAATTTGAGGAAGGGGAGTGGTGTGTGGCTGGAGATTTTAATGCAGTAGTCTCAAGAGGAGAGAGAAGTGGGTGTACAACAGCTTTTAACCAAGCAGAGGCTAGGGAGTTTAGTACTTTCATGGATGACATGAATCTGATTGACTTACCGGCTCAAGGAAAGAAGTTCACTTGTTTTGGGGGAGACGGGAGGGCAAGTAGATTGGATAGGATTTTACTATCTGAGGGCTTGGTGGACAAATGGCAAGTCAGAAGCCAGTGGGTAGGTGATAGAGAAATCTCAGATCACTGCCCTGTGTGGTTGGTGTCTTCAGTGAAAAATTGGGGGCCAAAACCATTCAGGTTTAATAACTGCTGGTTGGATCATGCGGAGTTCAGAAATTTTGTTACACAGTGTTGGGAATCATTTCAAGTGGAAGGAAGGGGAGATTTTGTACTGAAGGAAAAATTGAAGATGTTGAAGGAAAAACTCAAGGTGTGGAACAGGGAGGTGTTTGGCTATAAAGAGTTGAAAATCAAAGAGATAGTAAAGGAACTGAATGAGATAGAAAGGGTTGCTGTGGAGGGTGGAGGGGTTAGTGAAGAGATAAGGAGACGGCTGACTGACGAGTTTTGGCAAGAGTTACAAGCAAAGGAAAGCCTTATAGCACAAAAATCACGTGCGAAGTGGATAGCAGAGGGTGACTCAAATAGTAGATATTTCCATGCTTGTATGAGAAGTAACAGAAGACGGACACAGTTGGGAAAATTACTGGTAGATGGTGAATGGGTGGAGGATGTAGATGGGATCAAGAGGGCAGTGAAGAACCATTTCGAGGAGAAATATAGAGAGGAAAATTATCATAGGCCAACTTTGGAAGGGGTTCAGTTCAATAGAATAACAGAGGTAGAGAATGACTCGCTCGTGGCACCATTCTCGGAGGAGGAAATTAAGGAGGTGGTATGGGAATGTGACGGTAACAAAAGCCCGGGACCGGATGGGTTTAATTTTAATTTCATCAAGTCTTCTTTGGGAGATGTTGGCGTAGGAGATATTGAAGTTCTTTGAGGAATTCCATAGGAATGCTAGGCTTCCCAAAGTTGTCGGTCGTCCCTTTATGGCGCGATCCCAAAAACAAAAACCCACAAGGATTGGGCGAGTTCGGGCCAATATCCCCGATTGGATGTTTATATAAGATGATGGCAAAAAGTCTGGGCGGGAAGATTGAAAAAGGTGTTGCAGTGTAATCTCGAAGCGGTCAAAGCGCGTTTTATCGGGACGCAATATCCTCGGATGGCGTAGTGGTAGTAAATGAAGTTATTGATAAGGCAAAAGAGGAAGAAGAAGAAGTGCGTCATTTTGAAAGCGATTTTGAAAAGGCTTACGATTCGGTGAGTGGTCTTACCTTGATCACATGTTGGGAAAGCGGGGTTTGGTGTAAAATGGAGACACTTTGGATGAGAGTGTGCTATTCATCTAATTCAATTTCGATTTTAGTTAATGGAAGTCCAACGGAGGAATTCGTAGCTCGAAGAAGGATTGAAACAAGGGGACCTCTTGCACCTTTTCTATTCTTGATAGCGGCGGAGGTTTAGCGGGTTTAGTAAAGAAAGGGGTGGAATCAGGAAATTTGGATGGATTCAAGGTAAGCGATGTCTGGAGGTGAATTTACTTCAATTCGCGGATGACACGATATTATTTTGTGATGGGAGTGAGAGGAGCATATGGTGTTGGAAAACAATCTTGAGGGTGTTTGAGCTGGCATCGGGACTGAAGGTAAACTTCGCCAAAAGTAATGTGATTGGCCTGAACATAGATGAAAGGAGATTGGAGGGTATGTCACAGTTCTTAGCATGTAGAGTGGGTAAAGAATCATTTAAGTTCTTGGGAATTCCGGTTGGGGCAAACCCTAGGAGAGCGACAACTTGGCAACCGGTTATGGATGTAATAAAAGCAAGGCTTAATAGTTGGAAGAGTAAGCAACTATCCATAGGGGGAAGAGTTACACTCATTAATTCGGTTTTGGCATCCCTCCCCTTATACCTTTTATCTTTCTATAAAGCACCCAAGAAGATTATTGAAGAAATAGTAAAGCTGCAAAGGAGGTTTTTGTGGGGTGGGGATGAGGAAAATAAAAAAATGGCTTGGGTGAGTTGGAACACTATTTGCACACCTAAGGACAAAGGGGGATTGGGCATCAAGAACATTGAAGCGTTCAACCTAGCTTTATTAACCAAATGGAGATGGAGGGTGCTGGTGGAGGAAGACGATCAACTATGGCGAAAGCTAATAGTGGAAAGATATGGATTAAATGGAAGATGGCCGAGAGCAGCGGAGTATACAAGAAATTGGGGGAAAACCTCAATCTGGTGGAGGGATATGTGTGAGCTAGGGAAGGGTAACAATCTGGAGGAAGGCTGGTTTGAAGGTCTGTGTAAATTAAAACTGGGGAAGGGGAATTTGGTAAAATTCTGGACTGATAAGTGGTTGGGAACTGAACCGTTTGCGACGTTATTTCCAGTGCTATATGACAAATGCGGTGTACAAAACGCTGTAGTTGAAGAGATGGGATCATGGTCGCGTAACGAATGGCGTTGGGAGCTTAAGCGGGACACGCATGACATGCCGAAGCGGGTTATGCAGAAGCTATCGCTATGCAAAGAAGCCGGTGGGGCTGCATCTGCATGACCGCAGGCAAGATTCGCGATATCTCGCGACAACTGCTGCGATCAGTGGCGCCGTGCGCGACAAACGCGACGCGTGGTCTTTGCCGCCGCTTGATTCGTTTAAAGGTTTTCTTGTGAAACGTTGCTATGATTGGTTTGTGAATTATTTTGCAGTCTTGGTGGGACTTTTCCAGGACACTTTGGTGAACGCGTGTAAAAACTATGGAGGAATGACGTGCCATCAAAAGTGAGTATATTTGCATGGCGTGTGTTTCATAAATGGGATTGCTACGGGAGGCATTGGCAAGAAGAGGAGTTATTCAACCACAATTAGAAACGAGTGTGTATTACTTTTTTTGAGGAGGAAACGACACAAAGATCTTTTTCTGAATTGTAATATCATAAAGAATGTGTGGCAGTTGGTATTCTCTTGGTTGGGGGAAAATTACTATGAAAAGGAAGAGGTGATATCGCATTTTATGGAATTTGGAAGGCTGATAAAGGGAAAGAGACAAAAAAGGGTAAAGCATCTCATATGGCTAGCGGTGATTTGGAACATATGGATGGCAAGGAATAGGGACGATCTTTAAGGGAGAGGTATTGTCATTGCCAACACTTCTATTGGGAATCAAAGACACAGCATGGTGCTGGTTCAAGGCGAGGAAAGGGAAGAACAGTAGGGCAGGTTGGGTGGATTGGTATAATAGTCCGCTAAGTGTACTAGCAACATTGTAAATTCACTTAGTATGACTTGGTTGGAGTTCTTTAGTGGGAGAGACAGAGAGGGCGTGTAAATAGGTTGTTTTTTACATGTATGGTTAAAGAATAATGTGTGTTCTGTCGGTAGAAAGGGGAGAAACAATGGGTTAGGATATTTTTCCCATTGTGGCACAAGTATTGCTTTTGTCTGAGTGACTTCTTTTCCTACTCAGAGTCTTTTTCCCAAGGGTTTTGGCTGCAGGAGGTTTTGAGGAGGCTCCCTTACCATTGTAACTATTGGGCACACTTTGTGCTTAGTTTCAATGAAAATCTTGCTTATCTAAAAAAAAAAAAGAATATATTAAATGGAATTATACTCACTTCAGCTAGTCGTTCTTCATCTTCTTCCTGAGAAGGCCTTTCCTGGAAATTTTAATAGCATATTGCGCTCTAATTAAAAACATTGGTCTTAACGTACCAATAGAAGAGTAGACATTGTGTTATTCAAAATGGGTATACTTACTTCCTGTTCTTTTCCAATGCAATGATTTTCTTGGTTTTTAGCTTTTAATGATCTTCTCCCCTCCAAAAGTTCTTGCCCGTTCTCGTATCTCTCAACTTCTTTTATTGAGCGACACGTAATGTGTTTTGCATTGTGAGTATAGAACTGCAACACAAGAATTTTTTAATACAGTGATTGATTTCAACCAGCAAATACGAGAATATGTATTCAAAACTGTTTACGAGCTGACGTGACTTGTTTAGAATATGTCAATAATACAGTATAGAAAATGATGTAAAACTATATGTGTGTGTGTGTGTTTTGATCCCCACTCAAGTTATATTACACTAACAATAGTGCACAAAAATTTAGAAAAATTGAATAATGTAGATGAAAGAACAAGAAAAAATTGAAATGCAAATATCCATTGTTTTAAATTGTGGTCCACAACTCCAATTGCACTCTCAACATGACAATTTTTATGGCCTCTTGAAGCACGTCACAATCGAACATGTTTGTCTGAAATTACATGCAGTATATATATATATATATATATATATATAACAATATTATGATTTCTAAATCTGCAACTGCAATTGCAATTTCAGACATTGCAACTATGCAAAATGCTTGAGGTTTGGGCTAATACACTTATGGATAGTCAAATTTTACTTTCTCAACAATTTGGAAAAAATTAAACACCTATAAATATTAATTTTAAATTTCACTACGTACCTTATCAATTCTCCCATTCTTTCTGGGCCTATGCTCAACATTCCAACTGTCCTCCAATTCGGATGGAAGAGATTTATGCTGCTTTGCTTTCTTGGCCTAAAGATATAGTATACACACCAAACAGCTTCAAGTCATTGGTTTAATAATTAAAATATTTAATGTAAGAGAGGCCAACCATTCAGAAAACAGTAGCTGGCAAAGAAGCAGATCTCAACCTTCCCAAAGACTCACCACCAAGATGGGGCACCTAAGATAACTCAACTTTTGCCAATGATAACAAAGAAGAGAAAACCATGATAAGGAACTCACGTACCAGATCTTTTCTTAAAAGAAGAACCCATTTATGTCAGTGAACCTCAACTCCCATAAACCACTTAAATATTCTGAGATTGAGAAGAGCCTTTGAAAATGAAAGCTCAAAGATAAGATTAGAAGCTCATATAGTGCAAAAAGGGGAAATATCAAGCCTAGTAGGGATACCAAGCCTGGCCATTGGCCAACCCTAAGTCCGTAATTTCTACCAATACCACTCTCAAAAGGTAAACCTTCTAAGCTCTGGATCTCTACTTATATAACAAACTGAAGTTAAAAAGTCTACGGTGGTTCCCCACACTTACTCCAACCCCACTCTCTGGTTTACAACAAACTGACAATTAAATCCATCAGATCTTCTTACCTTGAGTGGAACAGCCTTTATTAACCCCTCCCCACTTTGTATTTGGAGCCCTTTATCAACAATTAGAGGAACAAAATATAGCAAATATGAATGCTACAATGTCCCAAATTTAATACAGCCTTTATCAACCCTACAAGATTACTCCACTACCAGGGTAGCCAGCAAAGCTATAAATATATTTAGTGATAGCAAAATTAAGGACAAATTTACAATTTTTCATCTCTAGTTCTACTTATCGGAGATTAAAAAAATATTAAATGTACACCGTTAATATATTTAGTGACGAGAAAACTGGTGACAAATTTCAAATATTGGAAAAGGTAGCCTTTAGCCATTAAACTAACTCAAATCATCTTAAGATTGACTTCATAACCTATAGATTCTCCAATTTAAATGGTATCAATTGTGTACTAAAGGTGGATAATTTTCAGATCTGATTTCACCATTGATAACTCCATGAACTTCTTAAGGGGTGAAAATTACATTTGCGGGAAACAACATAAAAGACTGAAAACAAAATATAAATGACTTTGAAGTTTAATTTTTGAAAATAAAAAAAAATATCAAAACATAGTTTTTCGAAGAATAAAGGGTGGAAACTGAAAAACTAAAAGTAAAACCCTAAAGATATTTGAGTGAAGTTACTTATCGAAAACATATGTGCGTGAAAAACAAACTGTAGAAAAAATCTATTCAGATTCCGATTTACCTCTTCTGTCCAAATCTGATTCAAATCTGGAATTCTCGCCATGGGTTGCAACCTTAGATACAAATAGAGAGAACTGCAAAATTTAGATTGAAAATTCTTAGAAAATCACAAATGCGAAAATCAAACTCCATTTTAAAGGAGACTTTTATATTCTTACCGGCTTTGCTAGATAGATGGATAGGTAGGCAGATCTAGATGAATAGGTAGATAGAGATAGAATAGCCGATTACTAACGTAGTTTTTTATTTATATGGAAAGTAACAGTCCCTTTTGAAGGTGAATTATCTGCTTTCTGGCCATGTGTGTGGGACACACAGAGAGAGGGGGGAGAGACTAGTCGGTTACGAACAGGGTTTAGTATTTGTAAAAAAAAATAGGGTTTAGTATCTTTTTCGTCCAAAATTATTTAAGTGTATATAAATATTTCATTTAAATAAAAATGAAGAGAGATGTGTGATATTTATAAAAATCAAATCCCAGACGTGCTCCTTATTAATGAGCTTAGACACCATTGAGATAAAAGTATTCTCCTTTAGAGTAACATATTTTCCCGAGGCAAGCCAATTGCCCTCCTTAATGTCTACACACCAGACACTGAGCCTAAGGACCATCCGCTAGAGTTGTTGAGCACTTGTATGCCACGAAGAATACTCTTCCAAACCCACGAAGGAATTCTTGCAATTCTTAGCATGCCAAAAATTTGAGTTGGGGAAGTAGATACCCCTAAGAGTAGAAGGCCAATAAGAGCAAGGGTCACTAATAATTCTCTAAACCTCATGCCACGAAAATTCATAGGGGAACATAACACATTAACATCTTTCCTAATGTATCCCCTTATGTTTACCAGATGATTCCCACCAAAACGTAGCTACAAAGGATGTAAGGGAGGAAAACAACTAGTGGTGTAGATGCAATAATGAATTGGGGATGCTTTGACTTTGGAATGAAAGGTGGCAAGCAAGAGATTTTGTTTCAACTTATGGAGTTTGGTGTTTCTCCAACTATGACAAGGACAAGGTTGACCCGACTAGAGTAGCATTGTGAAAGGGTTTATTTAGGATAATGGGCTAGGAAATTTCCCCAGTATGGTTTTATGGATGTGAATATAACAAGGGAATGAGATGAGTGTCGGGAGAATTTCCCCAATTTTAGGTAGAGTATGGTGAAGGGTGAGGGGATTTCCCCACTTTGGAATTTTGTTTGAGTGAGGTTGTGAAATGTGACGGAGTTTGAGTAATTGGTTTGGGAGTTGGTCCAATATGACTATATAGATTGGGTGTGATGTATCAATGGGATGGACGCTGGACCAATTTCCCCAAGTTTAAGTGGAGTGAAAGGTGAAGCAAATGCCCCACTTTCAGATATAGGTGTTGATCCTAGTATAAATTTTTTGGTTCTATTCAAAATGACTCTCGCTTAGTTGGTGATCACTAGACATTGTCTTATTATTAAGGTAACTTGAATTAATCTTGGAGTGTCAGCCTTTTGAGTTGTTTTTTCTTTTGAGCCCAAAGAAGGAGGATAAGGCCCAAAGAAGGAAAGGATAATTAGGCCCAAAGAAGGGTTTATGAAGGAAAGGATAATTAGGCCCAAAGAAGGATTCTGAATTTATTTTTTTGAAAACACTACAAATGCATCTAGTAGATGGCGGCGTTTTTTTATCCATGGGCAGCGCTTTTGTGACTTGCGAGCGTGGTGGCGGCTATTCCACTCCAACAATGGCCAGTGCTCTCTAAAAGCGCCACCCATTGCCAAACACGTCCTCCCAAATACGCAGCGCTTTTTAAAAAGCGCTGAATATTGCCCAAGCGTCCTCCCGGATACGCAGCGCTTTTAAAAAGCGAATATTATTGCCCATATGTAGCGCTTCATTAAAAGCTACTGAATATTGCCTATTTGTGTTCCTAAATACCCAGTATTTGAATATTGCCTATTTGTGTTACTAAATACCCAGTAGCTTCATGAAAAGCGTTGAATATTACCTATGTGTGTTACTAAATACCCAACGCTTCATTAAAAGCTATTTGAATATTGCCTAAATTTTTTTAATTTTTTTACATTTTGTGTGTTTTCCTTTTTATATTTACAAGTTACCTGCATACACCAATCCAATCCAATACATAATGAGAATCAAATTGCTAAGAGGAACCAAATTACATATAATGAAACAAATTACATAAGAGGAACCAAAACAAAATAGCTAAGAAGTTTCATTATCTAATTCATATGTATCCAAAACAAGCTATCAATTGCAAGTTACAATATTATGAATCAAAAACTAGCTAGCTAACTTATATGTATCCAAATGAAACTTTAAAAAAGCGGAGACATAATCGCACCATTCTCCCCTAAGCTCAACAATCGCTCAACAGCAGTATGTCCGGCTTTGACAATCGCTAAAATACTGAAATTATATAAATAAATAAAATTAGAATTGAAATGGTTAAATATTGGAAAGAACCACTATTAAATCGAAATCATATAAAAATATATTATAAGTAGATACCGACGAGGATAGTCGTTTTCTTTTGGGTAATAATATCCTTCATATATTTCATGACGTAATACCCACAATCAATGTTATTGAATTGTTTAGGACACTACAAAACATAAGATTAGTTAATTGTTAAATTGAGTTGAATACGCTTTTTGACAAAATAATGTAATGTATAAGTTAGAAACTTACAATTATTGCTAACCATTTGACCGTTAATTTATCCACTCCCCAATATGTCCTTAAAGCTACTGAATAGAATGTCATATAACTATATTAATAACAATATATACATATATAAGTAAAAGTAAGAAATATGCGAGAATGACACAAAATAAACACACTGTTAAAAAGCTCCACAAACTCCAAGTGGTTTTTGTAATGATTTTGAAGTGAGTCAAGGTAATACACGGTTTTTTTGCTAGGATTAATTGCAAACAAAACCCAATGTCTCCTACAAAATAAATTTACGAATAAGTAATTGACTACTATTAAAAAATGCATGTTATATAAGAATTAATGAGTAAAAATTCTTACCCTAGATTAACCGGTGCTAGAAGTAAGGCATCATGACTTCTATTTTGAGCTTCATTGAAGCGCTCATTGACATAAGTTTGAACAGCAGCCTGGTACAAGTACCTATTTTGAGCTTCATTGAAGCGCTCCTCGTACAAGTACCTACATTTAGATATATAAATATATATATATATATATAAATTAAATTAACGATATAATAAAATAAAATCGACAATGTCAAATAATAAATTACATAGTACACGACATATATATTCATAACAATACCAGGTTGCCTCATCCGAATCACATACAAAGACGGATATCCTCACGTCCGACTATTTGAGGACCGCTAGCTCCAAAAACTTCTTCATCAAAATTTATGATAAGGACTTTCTCCTTCATCATGTATTTCTCGTACGCGTCGGCCTGACAAATATTCATATAAGCTTCACTAATGGAAGAGGAAGAGGCGGGCTGAGACACAATTGGAGAAGGGGAGGGATGAGTCACTTGGCGAGAAGAGGAGGGTTGATCAGTCACTTTTGGAGGAGAGGCAGGCTGTGAAACTTCTACATAAGGGGTGGACTGAGACACTTTTGTAGAAGGGGTGGATCGAGACACTTTCTTGCCAATAGATATTTCTTTGCCAACACTTTTCAAATGAGACCTTTTCTTGCCGGTAGACACTTTCTTAGATTTTTCATTTTGGCGCATCTATGTATAAATAAAAATAATTACTTAGTTAGCACAAATTATATGACAAAAACTATAATTAGTTAGTTACAAATATATTGTCACTTACAACGACAAGGTCTGATGGCCATGCCACAAAGGTACCAACTGCTTGTGACACCGTCAGTATATCAATATTGTCAATCGGAACAGACAATGGTGCATCCTCCCTAATTGGTACCGCAACTCTGACTCTAACATGATTTGGAGGTAGGGTAAATTGTGCATCAAAGGACCCAATTCGTTACATGTGAAGCCAATTGCAACCATTTCATGTGGGTTTGAGATATACAATTCACACTCACACTCATTGTTGTCCTAAATCAATTATAAACCACAAAATAATAAAGACATTATTTGATGTTATATATATATATATATATATATGTACAATAAATCAATTATAAACCACAAAATAATAAAAACAATTAATACCTTAGTTTGGCATGATGGCGCAAACTATCTCGTACCTTCGCTATGTGTAGCGAGGGTGGTCTTTGGTGGCATAACATGGCCATAAAGCGATCACATATCATTAAGTTGAGCTTGCAAACTTTCATACAATGCCATCATCTTTCTCGGTGGTGGGCGGTCATGATTCTCATCATAGACTTTCTGTTTTGGTCCAAAGTACTCGGTTGTGCTACTCCAAATCCAAAGCCCCTCGTATGACAGAGTATTCTTCTTTACCTAAGGCACGTGTAAGGATTTCCTTTTCAGAGCAATCGGTGAGCTCTCCCCGTGACATCGATCGTGATATGGCTTCCGATTCACAAAACAAAAGTATAATACATTATAAAAATCATAAAAGTTACAATTAAAATCGGTGAGCTTGAATTTAGGAAATACTTACAATTCTTTTAGACACCTCATTGGGCTGCATGTCCCTGATGATTTTGTTTTGTTGAACAGGGATGGAGCTGTGGCGGATTGTGGTAGATTGGTTGGTTGTGGAGGCATATTGAGGAGTGATAGTTATCAATTTATCCTTGTTTTCTCCCATAAGTTGGATCCCTGCTCTGTGTTGGAGTGTGAACTATGTGGGATATATCACAGTATTTGTATGGGGCTTGGTAGAGGTCTTAAGAAGCTGGTGGTTTGCTCTGATTCTTTGGAGGGGACTCAGATGCTCCGCTCAAGACCAAGAAGTGTTGGTCATTCCTTGGTTAGTGCTATTAGGAGGAGATTTTTAGGCCGGTTTGGGCCTAGTTTGTCTCCTTGGGCTGCTGCTCTTTTCAATAAAAAAACAACATTGCATTCGCCTCCATATCCATTAACTAACGAGTAGTTGAAATATCATTTTATTTTACCTGTGGGTACCTATTAAGCTACTTTCTTTGTGCCTAGTGGCGGATCTTGACAAAAAAATTGGATGGAGCCAAAATAGTAACAAATATATAAATCAAAATTAAATGTGTATTCATAATAGTTTGATTGGTTTAGTGGTCAAAGTTATCTATTTAAATTTAATGTCCTGAGTTCAAATCTTGGTTGTTGTAGTTTTTATATTAATTTTTAAGAAAAATATACAAATAATTGCAAAAAAAAGGTGCAGTCATCGCAAGAATTGAATCAAGACCCTAATTACGCCAAATATGCTCTTAACTACTTGACTACGATACCTTTGTTTCAGTAGTGTTCATTATGTTGTATATATTCTAACTTTGAGTATAGAATTTATGTGTATATATCAACTTAATGGGAGCCAGAAAGAATACCAGTGGCACCCCCAAAGCTCCCATTAAGATCCTCCTTTGTTTGTGCCCGTCGTAAATTTTATTCGCATATATCGTAGGTGCTGATTTTTTTGTCATCTCTCAAAACTTGTGTGTTAATAAGTATGTTTTATTAACTCGTAATAGGGTTGCTACTATTTGGGGAGACACTGATTTTTATTGGGTGGTGAAGTAGGTTACTTTGTGTATGGAGATAATTTCTTCTAAAAATACAATTCACATTTATAGGGGAGAACTAAAACATACCGTTTTGCTAAAAATATTCTTTGAGGCTATTTGATGGATTTCTACTAATTATTATTCAAGAGAACATTTTTAGCACATTTTAATTTTTAAAGGATCGGTTTTGGAATTTAAGGTATATATTAAGGGATTTTGTGGGTTCTCCATGGTTAGTAGAGCTCTAGAATAACCTTTTAAAAACCTTGGAAATATTATTGATTTCTAGACTTACTAGTCATTGCTGTTTTTCTTCTCCGGTTGGAGTTGAAGAGCTAAATAGTTTTTTTATAGGAAATGTTATTTGTTAATCGTTAGAGGTAGGGTAAATGTTAGTATCCAATTTTTGAATCTCGGAACTCCTTTTTTATACTTCTTTTGTATCTCTTAGCTCTCCAACTGAGCTACCTACTTGGGATAAAGAGCTAAATAGTTGATTGTCCATAACAATGAGTGGATAATGTGCATCCGCACATATTTTAATTATTTTTACTATTGTTATTGTTATTCCTGCGCAAATTGAGTTTGTTAGTTATTTTAAAAATGTGAAACAAACCCTGCTAAAATCATTTCAACTTCCCTAAATTTCTTTTATGATTATTGGTGTTGGTTTTTAAGTTATTTTGATTATTTAGCTATAAGGTAATGGAATATTTATGGGAATCAATGTGTTCCAATCATAAGTTTTTGAAATGAAGCAAAAATGATATTTAAAGGTGTTGTTGGAATCAGTGTTAGAATTTCGTAAGTGTTGGCGAATATAATGGTCTAGGTGCACCTAGTTAGATGACTTCAGGTAAAAGGGATATCAGTTTGATGGAGACTTCCCAATGGAGAAGCCACCCTTTGGAGGAGAAAGCGATCAAAGAGATGTAGCCACCTGTAAATGCATTGTGATGTGCTTGAAGGAGAAAATTAGGCTATTAGTTAGATGAAGCCACCCCTAGGGAGGAAACCACGAGGGGAAAGGGCTACAAACGATATGGAGTCATCCTTTGCTTCTCTATGTGTGATTCCTTTGAATAGATATTTTGATGTTCGTACTTTCTTGATGATGTAATCCATTGCGATTAGTGATGGAATCTATTACGTGAAAAAGCTAAACTTAAAACTTATTGGTTTGAATTGCATATTTCGGAGATTACTTATATTACTATGATAAATACTTAAGTATATATTTCCATGAATTTTGTTAAAACCCTTGTGCCTTGCATGTTTTTCTCTTCTAGTGATGGTGGTCGTTGTCCCATCAATAATTCTTTGTTACTTAGCCTATTTCTTATTTTATTTTCCAGATTCCCAAGCGGTGCGTGAGAGGATTATATTCTAGTAGATCTAGAGTATTCGGTGTAGATCTTTTAGTATGAGTGCTTCATGATATGGCTAGCTAGATGGCGAGCTAATCTGAACGGATGGGTTCGAGACACATGGCTCTTGATTAGGGTATAGTAGCGCCGATTCGCCAAGCCCTAATTCTAAACTTAAAGCTTGCCCCCTAAATGGGGAGGATATTTAGTCGTCGAGGGCATCCATAGGATGATCCTGTGTAAAACGATCGACCCCATAGCCTCGAGCGCCTTCTAACCATATGCACTTGTCCTTCTTTGAAGATTAGTCATGTTGGTAAATGTCGACCACATTTTCGGTATGGTGGGAATGTTGCACATTTCCCATGGTTACATGAGAATGTGCTGCTGAGAGTCTGGTCATAATGACATACTGATGGAGCTCGTTGCACGCTCCCGTTGGTCGGAGGTAATCCTTCTTGTGGTTGGCCAGGACGCCAAGACTTGTTGCCTCCTCGGGGCTGCAGAACACACCTTTGCTTTTGTTGCACTTCATTGTGCACCATAGGTTTAACTATGTCAACCAATTGTTGGGAGACTTGGTACATGATGTCGTAAATTCCCATGTCGATCTACTACCGAATGAATGACATAGTCATCACTTCGAGTTCTTCATCATTCAGTTGAGTCGAGGTCCCTAATGTACCTGTCGTTTTAGTATTTTTAGCCTTCACTATACCTATCTTTTTGGATGCGGAATTTGGTTCCATGTTTAGGCTCATACCAGAACGTAAGTACATACTCCATTAATAATCCAGGCCAGGAAAACTAAACTCTAAGGTCTGTTTGCCTATGTCTGTCCCACCGGGTGTTCCAATTTTGTTGTCTTCAAACGCTTGTACCTTAGCGGTGGACTCGGCTAGAGGATTAGACAATCTATGAGTCCTCTTTCTTCAATCGATTTGTGTTGAGGAAGAAACTCTTTCCCCGAGTATTGGTTCCCTAACTTCTCCAAAAAGTTGTTTGGTTTGGTGTGAGAGGGAGTGCGGCTTGGATTATCTACTAAAACTAGGAAAACTTAAAGAAAAAGCGATAGAGATGAATTAAGTAAGTATAGACTTGTGTGTTGATCGATGGTTGTCTAAAACTGTACAAGTACTACTATATATATATATATATATATATATATATATATATATATATATATATGAGCCTTCGTTGGACAATAATCGTTAGTGATCACAAATTTGACCAGTATGGAGGTCCTAAAGTATTTTTTTGTTTGTGAAATTTCATCATTAGGAAACAAGCCATATAGTCAATTAGGTACTGATGTGGGGAGTAGACATTTTATGGGTGGTTGGTGTCAGATTTGAAATGGACGGGGAACAATGATAAGATACGAAGATGGGGATATCAACTGACCCAAACAAGAGTAAATGCACATGTCATGCAGGTTCGTTATACGAGTGCTTCCAAGAGAGTTAACATCAACTAGAAGCATGATTTCGATAACACATTAGTTAACAAAATGAACCATTTTGATCAATTATCATAGGGTGAATGAGATGCATCACTTTGCTAACAAAAATTGTGCACGAGCTGCTAATAGTGTTAATCGATTGCCTAAAAATAACTGGTGTTTGCAACTAAGTTCGACCTTGTTGGTATCTTGTAACCTTTTACAAGAAAAATAATCAATTAAAATACTTATGTTGGACATGCATGATGAAAATGCAAATGCATGTAATGCTTAAAGGAATGATCACTTGAAAAGATCAACTATTTTAATTGATTTTTATTTTATTGTTTAGAGGCAATGCAACATATAGATGATGCAAAGTATCATTTATGTTTTAGGTAAAAATAAATTGTTAGCTAAAATATATATTCTTGGATGAAGAATGATACAAGAATAATGATGAAACATCCTAGTATTTCAAACCTCATGGAAATACCAAGACATACATATATAGCATACATCAGAGTACTAAACCTGTTGAAAGTATTGAACACAATTACTTAGACGAATAAATTCGTCTACTAAACTTGAAGGCACAAAAGCCAACCAGAACTAAATGACATAAAAGCATAGCCATAGTCATTAGTACAATCCTTAGTGTTCAATAACTAAAAACAAATTCAAACTATAATCTTAAACATCTTTGAAACATAAGTTCAAAATGACATAATTATACATAATGTAACCCTAGGATAGGCTAAGCAAACATAAAATCTTGATCTATAAAGATCCTTCTAACTTCGTAACCCAGAACAGCGACTACATCTTCCTCGTTTGCTTGACTTATCCCTGCTTATCTATAAAACACCACAATTTAAAGGGTGAGATTACAAATCTCAGTGAGTTCTTTCGGAACCCCTCACCATATAACTCTCGGTGTGTTTATTTATTTTATTTTCACTTGTCTCAGCATAATATCAGACAACCACTGCACGGTTCCTCCGATAAACCCACCCGATAATAGCTATTACCGAGTTATGTTCTTTGGGTCTAAGCTTAGGGCCAATTACCTCCCCTCGATCCCTTGGTATGCTATTTACATGGGATCGTCATCCCCATGGTATTTTAATCTTTAGCTAGGACAAATATGTCCATTACTTGACACTTAATTACTTCCTCACACGATAATAATATCTATACCGTTTACACTACAAGAAAATCGCTGATTTGCCACGGACATTTCCGTGGCAAATGTACAAATTTCCGTGGCAAATCAACATTTGCCACGGATTTGCCACGGACAAAAATTGGTGGCAAAAACGCTCGTCGCAAATCGTTTGCCACGGATTTTCCGTGGCAAATGTTTCCGTCACAAATCCGTGGCAAATGTTTCCGTCGCAAATCCGTGGCAAATGTTTCCGTCGCAAATCCGTGGCAAATTTTCGTCGCAAATCCGTGACAAATTTCATCGCAAGTCCGTGGCAAATCCGTCGTAAATTTTAAAAAAAAAATTAAAAAAATAAATGGAGCAGTAGTTTCCTACTACTCCAACTTATTCACAAATTGGGTTATCTTTCAATCTGCAGGTAAACATGCAGTTAACAAGTGTAATTTTGTGTAATTACTGTGTATGTAAACAAAGCACACATCCCTTCTATTTATATTGTAATTAGAATAATTACATATCTATCTATCACAATGAATGTGGTGAGTCATTCATAAAATAAGTCAATTAACTATTCATTCAAACTCATTTTTGAGTATAAGCGATCCATTATAACACTAAAATAGATAGAACAATAGATAAAAATCAAGCACAAAACAAGATAGCTCAACATCAAGAACTTAATAAATGGCTCCAATTATATGAACAAAATGTTGCTCGGACAGCTCTAGGCTCTACACTTTTCTGTTTGCCCATTTCAATTGAAAAGCATATGCAAATCATGCTAACAAACTAGAAGACCTCGTCAAAATACAATTAAAAAGCTTAATGTAATGGATAGAAAGAACATTTCACCATCTGTGACATCACATTAATTCCTTGTTCAGTTTTTAAGGATAAAGCTTACATATAATCAAATTCAGATATGATTAAGATATCAACTAATTACAGAATAACGTTCTTAAAACTTGTATTAATCTATTAATAAAGGCAAGAAAATGACATTGAAGTTGTTGAATGATGGATTTTACCGATATAAACAATTTGTCCATCTCTCCATCATGTCTCTGATGTTCACAATTAAGGCCCTGCAGATACAAATTAAGTTAAAACACCTAACATTAGGAAGAGCAGGTAAACTGCATAATGCATGCATGCATACATTTCAATAGAACAACAATCAAGATTTTCTAGAAAATATGATTAAATTCCAATTCAAAGAGACGTAAAAGTAGGAATAAATTTCTTAATCACTATCTTACCCTTCTACATGAGACACGTCTTCCCAGACTTGAGGTTGCTTGAACTTTTCCTTGCATATCTTTAAATATGAATTTTTAAGTCTTCGATTATATAGACAGATAATATGGATCAATATGAAAGGGTGGGCAAATAAGAACCTGCAGTCCTGGAACACCATCAGTCATTAAGAGAGTGATCATGCCATAATCTGAATGAGCAGATGCGCCAAATATGTCTTCATGAGATCCTATTTAACCAAATATAATTGGCAGACATGTATTATCAAAACTAAATGGCTACATAAGATAATTATAAGTGGTTTAATACCTTGTCAGTCTCTACTTATAAAACAGCAGAAGATGGTTCAGAAATGCTAATAAACCTGGATAGCGCAAAAGGCGAAGAAAAGCGCCTGGGTTGTTTAAGACCCCTGTCTTCTCAAAGTAATGTTCATCTAGATTCAAGGACAAAGCAATTAGGGACAGCAAGACTCTTTGCGGTGACTGACTGTAGTGAGTGTATAAGAAGAATATTGAATCTAAACTTGTAAACAAGAGAAAATCACATTTGAGCTAGGGATAACAAAACTTACAATAGTTTCCAAAATAAGGATTCCATTGTGGGTCTCCAATTTGGCAGTAGTTCTGGAGTGTCCTTGCCATTAAAACATCTCAAGTTATACACAAATTTGAGCACATACAATACAAGATAGTGACAAAGTTTCATTCCTAAAGTAATGAATGAGCAGTAAAAGAAAGGCATAATACCCTCAGAAGGGACCAAATCATTCATCAACTTCAAAAGCTTATGAATAAGGAAATAAGCACACCTTGATAAATAATAGGTGAAGTCCACTACAGTCGACAATGATCTTACAAATTAAACTGTCCAGTCACAATCTTCTTCACCTAGAATAATTGTCAACAAGGAACTTGGTGAAAATATAAGGACAACTTAAAATTCATACATAGTACAAAAGCACAAAAAGGAGTCACAATACTAATACATGATCATAATATTTCATATCTCAATAGGGAAATCCTTTAAAAGTTCTACATATTAGAAAAGCACAATAAGACCCAAAATGACAAACAATTAACATCATGTATCTAAGACATTTCTTCTTACTACCCGTGATAACAACGTGTCTCAGATATACATATTAGTATCACACAAATTTTGTATTCCAAGACTATATAGATTGGGATTTCATATCATCTATACTCCGGGAGGGTAAGGAACAACAAAAATAGCATGATAATTATTATATTTGAAATGTCAAAGAAATTTTGGATTTACCCTTAGCTATAGAAAAAAAAAAACTGTCATAACATCATGGCAATCAATTTTTAGACATTCTATATTCAAGTAACAAGCAATGAAGCAATATATAACAGTTAGAAGAAAATGGCACTGATTCAGCCCTACATAACATCAAGATGACGAGAAATACAAGTAAATTACAGACAAAGTAAAAAGATAAATAAAAAATTTCAAACCACATCTCTGCAGAGTGCGAAATACTATGTTTAATGTTAAGTTCTATAATAGACGAAAGGATATTATTGATCTAAAGTTAGATGAATTGCATGGTATAAAGTAAAGTTATGTCCAGCATTAATTGTGAAAAAGAAAACCTTGGCAATCTGTAGTGCAAGGAATGAAACCCAAACAAAGCAAAGAAGCCCAAACTCCTTCCAGTAAACATTTTCAATGATTGTCACCTGCAAAATCCATGTTATTAGACAGAGACTAAGACTAAGACTACCAAGTAGTTTCTTTTTGCTTTCTTTCCTAATTATTTAATGGTTCCCTTCTTATCTATCCTTTTCATTTATTCTAAGAAAAAGTTTGATAATGACACCAATGAAAGATAAAGAGAATATTCACATAAATTTGAGGCATAGAAATGAAATTTAAGATTAAAGAAAAATAGAGGAGAATGGAGCATTACCAATCTTTGAAAAGAACAAAAATACCCTGAATTGAAAGCAGTATTTTACGATTCAAGCAAGTCTCCTCACCCAAGTAAACATCAATCCCTGCAATGCACAACATATATTTGATAAGCAATATCATCTCTAAAACTAAACCTTCTAAGTACTTCAACCAAAGAAACCCTTCAAATTTCACTAATTGATTTCTCTTCTGTGAAATTAAAATCATCTTCAATAACTTGTTGATTTCTCTTCCTAGAACATATATTCCTCATCACTTAATTTTTTATGATACCCAACATTGAACATGAATAGTAGAAATCATATCATATTCAAAACAGAGGATACATCTAAACAAACATTTTATCAAACACCTAGTGTGAAATCATGTTATAAATAGCCAAATAACATATTAACATACAAGATACATCTTGAATAACAGAAACAAGAGAGAAGAGGGAGAGATTATACCTCACCGAACCTCCGCTTTTTTGCTCCACTCTCGAAGTAATTTCCAATCAACTGGGAATCATTGGAAACACCGAACACTAGCGATGGTACCTGAAATTGCTCTGAAATCAACTGGTTTTGCTCACATGGAATCCAGAAGAGCTGAAATCTCCTTTCTGAAATTTATAGAGAAATAAAAAACTAAAACAAATCACAAATTCAATCGGAGTTGAGGAAGAAAGATGGAAATCCATGGAGAAGGAACGAATAAATACAAGACGAATGATTTAAAGCATTTAAATCACCCAATCAGAATCCATTACTCTCTAAAAATGTACTATCCAAACACACTGTAAAGTTAGCAAATCACACAAACCCCAAATCCCAAATCACACAAACCCTAAAATTCGTTTCCCCAATCCCAAATCACAGAAGCCCTAAAATTCAAAATCAAGAAGAAGGATGAAAACGAAATCAAGAGGGAAGGAAAACAAAATAAAAGAGGAAATGAAATGAAAAAGGAAAAAGGATTGAAGAAGCTAGAAAATGAAGAAGAAATGAAGAAGAAGAAGAAGTTGGTGGTCCTGACGAAGAAGATGACGGAGAACGACGGTGGAGGGCGAAGGGTAGAGAGAACGACGGTGGAGGGTGAAGCGCAGAGAGAACGACGGGCGAAAAGCGATGGGCAGAGTGATGAGAGTGACGAGTATTGTGAGTGAGAGAGTGGGTACGGTGTGTGAGGGTTTGAGAGAAGTGAGGGTTTGTTTGTGAGAAGTGAGTGGACGAAGGAGATAATCGATCTGATATCGTGGGAGTTTTTTTTTATCATTCAGTTGCCACGGACTTGCCACGGACTTGCCACGGCATCTCCGTCGCAAATTTCTGTCCTTTCACAAGTCCGTGGCAAACCCGTGGCAAATACCAGCGGGAAATTTCGCGCTCTTACTTTTTACACATGCCGTCGCAAATACTGACGGAATAAGCTCCGTGGCAATTGCTGGTGGCTAAATCAAGCTTTTCTTGTAGTGTTAGTTATACAACCATACACTTTGCACATTGAAAATCAATCCAAGACTAATCAAAATCCTGGTTTCCACACGTGATCTAAGTTTACGGTTTTTCAAAATATTTATAATTTCACACATTTTATTAAAATTGGTTCAATCACACTCAAAATCATGGCATAACAGACATAAATACTTGGAAAAGGGTTGGGGAAGGAATTAGGAGAGGTTTGGAATCAAACGAAACCACGAAAACGAGATTTGGCTTAAACGAGACTTTGTCAACCCGAGAGAAACACTGGCACCCGCGTTTTTGAAACACGGCCGTGTTTTTCCCCCTGCACACAAAAATACCAATTTTGCTCTTTTTCTCATTTCCGTTAATCCGTTCGCGTCCAATCCATTATCCAATTTAATCCCCAACCTATAAAAAGTCATCACGTATAATATTCCAGTCCAAACAATCCACATATCAATTTATAGTTTAACCAATAAGTTATAAAATGTATAATTTTCGAAAAACGGTTTTCGACTCGTAAAATTGATGAAACGCAAAATTTCAAAAACCTTTCAAACCAATCACACAAACAACATTTAAATTCCCTAAACGTGGGTAGAACTCACCTAACGTGATGAAAGTCACGTAATCAACCGAGACTTTGAAGTTCCCACAACTCCGAAAACTCACGAACTCATCCCGAACTCGTTCAACCGCTTCAAAACCAAATCTATTCTGGACAGCATCTGTGAGCAGTTTTGGAATGAGCATAACTTATTCAATTTCTAACCAAAACTATTAAAACCAGTGCCTAATGTGTAGATAATTTTGTCTATTTTCTTATGGTTCAAGTCCCACACTGATATGACAAGTATTTAGGGAGTTACAGCTAAATTACGGAGACTGGTTCCGAAATGTTACTACAGTAAAAATGAAACATGTACTTAAATTTTCTCCCTTAATACTCAGTAAAATCAAATGGTTCTTGTGCCTATCTTGAAATATTTTGTGTCTAGTTTATAAATAATTAAAATTCAACTTCAACTAAGGCCTGTGGAGTGAGATTCATCGAAATTACCAGAGAGTGCTAAAACGGGTTTGATGCAGAATTTTACTATAAGCTGTTATCTTCCACTCCCTTCACCATGAATCACCAAATGGAGCTTCTACAACTCCCCAAATAGCTCCAAACAGATCCCAATCACAATGTAGGTTGATCCAAGGCTTGCCAATCACACTTTGAACCTCCTAAGACCTTAAGCTAGCTTCAATGTTCACATACAAGCCACCAAATACCCAAAACTCTATTAATCTTCAACTTTGAGCTTGAAGCTTCTCCAATGGTGGATGGAAAAGTGGAAGGATTGAGTGAGTGAAATTTGTATCAATTGAAAGAGAATGAGAATTGGAGTAGAATGAGAGTGGTTTGACTTACATGCAATGGGTGGTGGAGATGAACTTGCTTCTTCTTCCTCTCTCTCTTTTTCCCTTTGTTAGATGATATTTTATTTTGTAAAGTTTGTAAAGTTTATTTACTTCAGCTATTTCTATTAGGGTATTTAATTGATAGTTTGTAACTAGTTGACTTAGCTAGCTGTCTTGACACTCGGTATATATACTCTTTTTGACTATTCAATAAAGTGAGAGATTTCATTTTACATATTGTAACATGGTATCAGTGAAATTCCGCTTCTCAAATTCTCTCCCTCTCGTGTAACCGTTTTCCTCTGCGTTGCACAACCGTTTTCATCTCTTCTTCTTCACGTTTCAATGGCGAATCTCACCGGAACTGGATCGGATTCTTCCTCCGATGGATCTGATCATCCCGATCGATCTTCTCTTCAAACTCATCGCCGTCGTTCTTCGAAACCGCGAGACTATTCGGATCCTTATTACATTCACCCTAATGAGAATCCATCTCTTGTTCTCGTCACTCCCGTTCTCGATGGCTCCAACTACCATTGCTGGATTCAAGCCATGACCATGGCATTGGAGATGAAGAATAAGTTCCCCTTCGTTGATGGCTCCATTCTCCGTCCTGCATCTTCAGATCCGAAATATGCTTTGTGGAAACGTTGCAATATGCTAACGCTTTCATGGATCAATCACTCAGTTTCCACGGAAATTTCGTCAAGCATCTTGTGGATTATTGATGCCTACGCGGTTTGGAAGGAATTGCGTAATCGCTTCTCGCAAGGTGATAACACTCGTATCTCTAATCTTCATCTTGATATTTTTTCATTGAAACAAGGTGATACTTCTGTACCTGCGTATTTCACAAAAATGCGCATTCTATGGGATGAATTGTGCAATTACCGTCCTATTCCTGCGTGTCTTTCTTCACCTGGTATGTCCTGCTGCAACGTTGCGAAAACCATTTCTGATTATCGCGAATGCGATGCTGTTATGTCGTTCTTGCAAGGATTGAATGAAAACTTTGCTGCTGTTCGATCTCAGATTCTGCTCATGGAACCTCTCCCTCCCCTTGCGAAGGTTTAAGCAATGATTTTGCAACAGGAACGTCAAATTGGAACTCCAATTACACCAAAAATTTATGTTGCTGCTATTCACACTTCTGCACCTCCATATACTCCTCGTGGTCGAGGCAAACCTTCGGTTAACCGTGGTAATCGCTTATGCACGCACTGCAATCGTACAAATCACACCATTGAAACTTGTTGGAAGAAGCATGGTTATCCTCCGGGACTTAAATTTCCTTCAAAATCTGTCAACAATGTTGCTGTTGAAGAATATCCGAAAGTTTCTGCATCTACTGCTTCACCTGTTAGTCTTACTACAGAGCAACTTCAAAGCCTCTTGTCATTAATTCCTGCCACGTCTCCTACTGCCACTACATCGGCTAATATGGTCAGTGTGAACACCGTGCAATCTCCTCAATCAGGTACATCTCTAGTTGCTTGGATCATCACTTGGCTTGTTGATAGTGGAGCTACCGATCACATATGTTCTTGCCTTGAGCTATTCTCAACTTTCTTTGCAATCAAACCACTGTTGATCACCTTACCTTCTGGAGACATAAGATACACACATTTCAAGGGTACCATTCACCTTACTCCTTTGATTACCTTATATGATGTTTATTATGTTGCTGATTTTAACTCTAACATCATCTCAGTTGGACAACTAGCTGACACCATTCAATGTAGAACTATATTTGATGGTGATTTTGCTGTGTTGCAGGATTACCCCTCCAAGAAAGTGATTAGCCATGCTAGAAGAGATGGGAAGCTTTACACGAAGAAAATTTCCCCTTTGTCTGCTTCAGCTAAGTCCAATCCAATTCACTGTAATTCTGCTTCAGTTTCATCTGTTAGTATAGATATTTGGCATAATAGGCTAGGGCACCCCTCCCGCACATGTTATCAACTCTTACAGAAAACACATTGTAATATGCCTATATTGTCTAATGAAAATTGTGATGCTTGCCATTTTGCCAGGCAAAAGAGACTCCCCTTTCCTACACACACCTCACCTTCACTACATATTTTTGATTTGTTGCATGTAGATATTTGGGGACCCTTTGCCACTCCATCAATGCATGGTAACAAATACTTCCTAACTATAGTTGATGATAAGTCTAGGTTCACATGGATCAAATTGATGAGAACCAAATCTGAAACTAGAAAACACTTGACTCAATTTGTAGCCTATGTCCAAACACAATTCAATAAAACCATCAAGGTCATTCGGTCAGTTTTGGGATTTTGCAATATCTCATGCCATCCACCTCATCAACAGGTTACCATCCACCACTTTACATTCTAAGTGATCACCTTACTTCATTTTACATGAGAAACTCCCTGACTTGTCCACCCTTCGTGTATTTAGTGCCCTATTGTTGCGCTTGTGTAATAGTGTGGTTTTTCGCAATTATAGTGCAAGTATACACATCGTACAAGTAATAAAGTGGATGAGAGTAAGAGATCGTTCCCACGAGGATTGATAAGTTTTCAAAGTCCAAGTTTCAAAACACAAGAGAAGTAAGTAACAAATTGGCAATAAGAGTTGGTTTTTAAGCTAGAGATGTAAATAAAACAAGTAAACAAGAGTTGATTGTGAATATGGATGAGAGATGAGTTGAGTTGTTGCATGCAAATAAATCCTTCCTAGCTAGACGTTATAACGTTTATACGTTATGACGTTCCAATGTTATTCTGTATAGACGTGGCCACGCGTTTGAGCATTTGTTGCAAAAGAGCTATGCTTTTCAAAGACAAAGCGTCGAGTTTCAAGTATAAGAGGTCATATGTCTAGGTTCTAAATAGGCCCACTCCTGTATTTTAAGCACCCACAGCAATGTTCTATGAACTATTATCCATTCTATGTCTAGACTTAGATAAAGATGCCTAAATGTCTTTAGTGCATTGTTCATTCATATAAATCTTTGATTTCTTTTCATAGACCATGTCTGTACCTATGAATCTACCTATTTTAAGAGGCCATCCTCAAAACAAGTTTGGAAATATTATCATGCAAAGATTTAAAACATGTAGCGTCAATACTTCATAACATTTAACTAGAAATTCATTACATGCAAAACAACAACTCAACTACAAAGTGTTTAGCTCATGCTTGAGCATCTTTCTGAGAATGAAGAGGATTTAAAATCCAAATACCATACATAATGAGAAAATATCCTAAGTGCAAAAGATACACCTAAGTAACTTTTTAGCATGTCTGTTGTATAGACGTTACAACGTCCGAGCTTTACAATAATGCGAGAAAATAAAACTTAAGTTCAGACAAGCAAAATATAGAAGTCTGTTTCCAGATCTTCTTCACAAAACTAATTCTGAAATTAATGGAGGGATGGTGAGGGGATGAAGATGAAGTGATTATTAAGATATGTAGAAAAGATGATGCCTTGAGAGAAAGTGAGCCTTCCTTAAATAGCCACCTTGCTTACGCGTCGCGATGTCACTTGCCCACCTACCGATTTGTTTCTTCCCGACTTTGTTCGGTGCTACGGTGTTTACGCACGTCATTTCGTGGGGACTAGCAAGATCTTACGACTTTATATCTTTGACTATCATTGCTTAGCGCCAAAATTGAGATCTTTCACCCTTTCTCGCTGCACTCCGAAGAGGCGTGGTGAGGACGTGGTAACGTTCGGTGCTAATTTTCTGCACAAGCACAAAAAGCATCAAAAAGCGCTCTCAAGGGCACCACTTGGTGCCTAAATGCACTGATTTATCACTTTATCCACTTATTTGCTAAAAACTCGAAAATTACATAAAACTAATTTAATAAACCTTGTATTGCTAGAGAACTTGCATGATTTATTCTTTGAATGAGTATAAATAACTCATATAAATATGAGTTATCACACCCCCAAACTTAAATCATTGCTTGTCCTCAAGCAATCAAGACACAACTAACAGATATGAAATCAACTACACTAGCAGGTTATGCTCTACTCAATCAACAGATCAAAAATTCATTCTCAAGGGGCTAATTCTTCACACACTCACGCACCACTTGCATGATTAAATTCCAGATTTATTACAGCTCAAAGTGAGTGTGTGATCTCTGCATTTAATTCTTCCTCTAGCTAGTTCAGAACTACTTTAGCCTATGAAAGAGTGGCTCCCCAAATGGTGACAGTAAAACATCTTTCAAAACCAAGAATAGGCTAACATTTTCACATAAGAAATGGGGGTTCATTTAAAGCATGACAAAGGGTCTTAATTGGGTGCTAGGACTAGGTTAGTGCAACTAATTTATTGACTCACACACGCAAAAAGGTTGTAACCCCCTCATTACTGAGCAACTCTCTTTTATTTGCTCTATTTTGGAGTGTTTTTTTTTTTTTTTTTTTTTTTTCATAGGGATAACATTGGAGTGCTCAGCATTTGTTTCAGGGTATTACAGGGAACACAGCACACATGTGGATTTTCCACTTATTTGTAACAACACACTCTTTTTGGTATTTTTGGGAATAGACGTTACAACGTTTATGGGTGAGACGTTGCAACGTCTGAACACACAACACGACACACACGGCAGACGTTATAACGTTACGGGTAGACGTTACAACGTTGCACTCACGCTACACCTGCACTTAACCATCCTACGTCTTTGCACCCCGCCTTTTGTACGACTTGAACTCACCCCCAAACTTAGCTTCTACTGCTATTCTAGATTTTTAGTCAAGTTTTACTCTCACCACGATTTACCAAAACTAGCTTCAAAGACAAAATATTCCCTAGCTAACTAGATTCTTTCTTAAAAACAGAGTTTGTGTAGGAGCAACAATCAATTCTTTTCATCTAATCATGCATAGGCTACTCACACACATATTTTCACTATCTTTAGCCCAAAGAGAATTATTTTCATGCTTTTGTGAGTAAAACAGAAATTGCTTTTGCATTTGATTTCATGTACAACATAGACAGAAACTTAAAACATTGAGATTCCCCCCACTTAAAGTTGAGCGGTGACCTCATTTGCTCAAAGATAAACAAAAGCAGAAAATTTCTTTTTTTTTTTATTTTTTTAGAGGGGTCTCATTGAAACATGAAATAAAACTACTGAAACTTCAACTAAAATTAAAACTAAGAACAAGAAATAAAAAAAAACTACAACTACTATTGAAATTAAATGGGGACTTACTTGTTTCTCGCACTGGATCTAAGCCTTCCGCTTTGTGCGGTGGGTACTCCCTACTGACCTTCTCCTTTCTTCTTTTCCTTCTTCTCTTTCTTCGCCTTCACTCCCTGCTTGCTCGGTTGTGGTGGTGGTTGTTGTTTCATCGATTCCTTCTCTTTTGAGCTTGCACCCACACTTGTGAAGAAGCAAAGACTGAGGCTTCAAAGCAATCCTCTTTTTAGCCTCCTCCCACATCTTCATTGCTAATTCAGTGGGGTTGACATTCACTGGATCCTTGGGAATCACACGGGCTTTTTCCACCTCACGGTTCTTTAGACGTTGCCACGCGTCGATGATGATCCTCCAATTTTAGCGCTGTACCACGGGCTTGCTTCAACGGGTGCTCTGCTAGCTTCACGTGTGGCCTCCTCCATTGCTTGTTGCTTTACCTTTTCCAATGCAACTTCACGTTCATTGTTGGCTTGCATTTCGCAAGTTTGGCTGCGACCTCTTTTTCGATGAGAGCGTTGTGGACGTCTGCGGGCATTTCTTCGGCAATAGCGAAGGGTTTTTCGAAACACTAGTGGCAGCAACGAACGCCGCACTAGTAGCGATGAGTGTGTTTCCTGCAGCACCTTGACCTTTTCTCACGAGCGACTTTTGCCTTATTGTTGTGGTGGTTGCAACTTCTTCTTTATCTCCACTCCCTCGAGCTTGTTTTGACTCACTCACCGCTAGTTCTTGTCTTTTCTTCCTTCCAAAGGGATTGTATGTGAGTGCACTTTTCACTCGTGTTTTCTTGGGTGGTGAAATGGGTTGGGCATCCAGGTTAGTCCCCGTGTTTGTTGGCTCGCACGTCGCCACGTCCCGGTTCTTACACTACGGGGTGATGGTTGCTTTTCGTGCTCGAGGTTGGGGTGGGGTTGGTTGTGGTCTTGATTGATCTTGGGCTTTAGATTGTGGGGTTTTGGGTGTGTTTTGGTCATGGGTGGAGGTCTCTTTTGGTGAAGGTGGTGGTTGTGTGGCTTGTGGGGATGGTTGTTTGGATTTTGTTTTGGGTGGCTCTTTGGTTGCTTGATTTGTTGGGGATTCACTCACGTCTTCTCACTTGAACTCCCTTTCTCCTCGTGGCTCTCCTCCTCTTCCTCCTCACCGATTACTTCCATGCTTGCTTTCTTTGACTCTCTGCATCAAAATCGAAATATCATCCAAATCATCGAATTAAAATCATCTTCACTACTTACCTTCTTTTGTTTCTTTCTTTGGGCTTTGCCTTTTGGTGGGCTTCTTGCTCGCTTGGCCCTTTCTTTCTTCACGACTTTCCTTTGAATTGTAGGCGGGGAACATCATCGTCATTTTCTTCCTGCATCGATCCGCAATACTGAGTTCTTCAATTGCTTTCTTTCCTTTAGACACTTCGCAAATACCTTCTTTTGCCATTCAAATTGTTCCTTGACAAACTTGGCGGGAGTTTACGCCTCTCCTCCGGACGTTGCAACGTCTGTATCAACAGAACTTGCGGCTCTGCGATCTTCACCCTAGGCTTAAACTTTGTTGAAAAGGGGCCTTGAGGCTGCTCCCTAAGCTCTGAGGCTTCAATCTCTACTCCTGCCTCCATACACAAGTCAGTTATCAAACAAGGGAAATACAAATAGCCATCCTTCCTGTTTTTCCATTTGTTGAGCTCACGGTTGATCAACTTTCCAACCTCCACTTTGTCTCTTGACATGATTGCATCAATCACAATCAGTCTCTCTTTGTCTACCAAAGATGTGTGAGATGTGGGGATTAAGCAATGCCTTATGAAGTGAAACCAAGTATTGGCTTCATCACATAGGTATCTCTTCATGATCTTGAACTCGCTTCCGTGCTCACCACTTCTTTCCCAGACAGCACTTTCAACACATATTCTATCCTTGATAGCATCCATTTCAGCCAATCCATAGTTCTTTTGCTTGGTCTCGACTGCTTTCCCATAGTACCCTAGCCCAAAATAATCATTGATGACTCTCACACCAAACTTGACTTCCTCACCTCGCACCTTTGACACAATGGACGGCACTCCTTCAGGTCTTTCAACGATTCCCTTGTAGAAATCGTGAACCAGGGTAGCAATATATTCCTTTCTGTGTACAACAAATTTCACTTGCCACCCAACGCCACAGTTGCGAGAGAAAATCAGGATTGGGGTTTTCTTGACTAAAGCCCCTTTCAGGAAGTAGGGCTTTTTTCTTGGATGGGTTGGGTGTTTCAGGAATGGGGGCTGAGGATGAACTCAGGTCAGCATGTTTGCCTTTCCCAGAGGATTTGGTGGCGGATTGCTTCACTTTTGTCATGGTGATTGCGCAGAAAATTGTTTGGAAGGAAATGGGGGATTTCTGGAAATTTTAGGTTTTCAGAGGAAGAGAGGGGAGATGTTGGTTTCAGAGAGGGAGCTTAGAAAGAGGTTGCAGGAGGTGGAATGGTGGTGAGTGGTTAGATTTTTATGGGGAAGTGGTTATGGGGAGTTGAGAAATGGAAGAGTGGAGTAATGGAGAAAAGTAACAGATTGATTAGGCGGGTTAAGTAAAGGGATGACGTCGTAAATCGGTTACCACGTTAAGTGGCTCGGAGGACATCATTTCTGATACGTCATTACTTATGCTTTTGACTTAATTTAAATCTGCCCTGACTGCCCAGACGTGCCCACGTCTAATACATTCTGAGACGTTACGACGTCTACCACCTTTTACCTTCTCCTCTTTTCAACACTTATTCCTGCAAAACAAAAATTAAAACAACACAAAAATTAAAAATCATTGGGTTGCCTCCCAAGAGCGCTTGCTTTAAGAGTCTTCAGCCAGACTTTTGTCTCTTTCATTCAAGAATTGTTGAAGGACATTTGGATCTTGTCCCTTTCCACATGCTCTCCATGATATTGTTTCACACGCTGGCCATTAACTTTGAACATGGTGTTTGTCTTTTCATCAAATAAATCCACTGCACCATGAGGATAGATCTTCATTAATTTGAATGGACCTGACCACCTTGATTTCAACTTTCCTGGGAACAGTTTCAGCCTTGAATTAAATAGCAACACCTGCTGTCCTTCTACTAGTTCTCTCCTTTGGATTCTTTGATCATGCCACTTTTTGGTCTTTTCCTTGTACATTGCTGTGTTTTCATAGGCATGATGTCTGAACTCTTCTAGCTCATTTAATTGTAACAACCTTGCCTCACCAGCTTTTGCATGATCCAAATTTAATTGTTTCAATGCCCAATAAGCCTTATGTTGGAGCTCAATTGGCAGGTGACAAGCCTTACCATAAACTAGCTTATACGGAGACATGCCCAATGGTGTTTTGTATCTTTGCTCAGAGGCCCAAAGTGCATCATCCAGTGTAATGACCACTCCTTTCGTTGGGACCAACCATCTTCTCAAGTATTCTTTTGATCTCCCTGTTGGATATTTACGCACCGCCACCTGGTTTGGGGGTGATAGGTCAGAGCAATCTCGTGTTTCACTCCATACTTAGCCAAGAGGTTCTCAATTAACTTATTACGAAATGAGAGCCTTCATCATCGATTATGGCTCTTGGAGTTCCAAATCTTGTGAATATATTCTTTTTAGGAACTTGCTAAGCGATTTGGCTTCATTGTTTGGCAATGCCATCGCTTCAACCCACTTTGACACGTAATCCACACAACTACGGAATGTATAGATTTCCATGAGACATAGGAAATGGTCCCATGAAATCCATTCCCAAACATCAAACAACTCTACTTCCGAATGTTTGTGAGTGGCATCTCCCGCTTGCTTGATATATTCCTGTTCTTTGGCACTTATCACATCTTCTTACCAACTCATGCGCATCTTTGAATAAGGTTGGCCAATAGTAGCCTGCTTTGATTGTAGGACCTTTGCAGCTGTTCTTGTACCTCCAAAGTGTCCACCATACGGTGCTGAGTGACATTGTTGCAGCACATGGAGTTGTTCTTCTTCAGCTAGACACCTTCTTAGTAACTGATCTGGGCATAATTTGTACAAGTATGGTTCATCCCAAAAATATTGCTTTGTAGTGTGGAAGAACTTCTTCTTTTGTTGGTGGTTAAATCCTACAGGCACAATTTTGCTAACAAGGAAGTTAACTATATCAGCATACCATGGTGCAGTAGTATCAGACGTTATAACGTTTGACGAAATTGTCATAGACGTGGTAACGTCTTCAACTCATCGAGGCTCACGATAATAGTCTCTCATCGTGAATTTTTCTTTTATCTCCTCTTCACTGCACTGCATCAACATTCTCAAGCCTAGAAAGATGATCAAGAACTTGGTTCTCCACCCCCTTTTTGTCACGAATTTCCAAGTCAAATTCTTGGAGGAGGAGAACCCATCTAATAAGCCTTGGCTTTGCATCTTTTTGGAAATTAAGTACTTAATAGCTGAATGATCAAGTAAAAACAATAACTTTTGCACCAACTAAGTAAGATCTAAACTTATCAAATGCAAACACAATGTACCAAAAGCTCTTTTTGATCCACACAGATAATTCAATTGGGCATCATCTAAGGTTTCTTGGCATAATAAATAGAATGAAAGATTTTTCCATACCTTTGCCAAAGATGCAGCTCCTACAAAGATAATCACTTGCATCACACATCAACTCAAATGGTTTAGACCAATGGAGTGACTATGATCGAGAAGCGATCACCAATGCGATCTTGATTTGTTGAAAGCCTCATGACATTGTTCATCAAAGTTGAAGACGTTGTCACGTTGCAACAATGAATACGGGGTTTTGAAATCTTTGAGAAATCCTTGATAAATCTTCTCAGAAACCTCGCATGTCCTAAGAAACTTTCGACTCCTTTAACAGATTGTTGGTGGAGGCGACTTGTCAATAACATCAATCTTTGCTTTGTCTACCTCTAATCCCTTTTTGATATTCTCGTGTCCCAACACTATTCCTTCTTGTACCATGAAATGGCATTTTTCCCAATTGAGTACTAGATTGGTTTCTTCACACCTTATCAGAACTCCTTCCAAATTATCCAGGCATCCTTTGTACGAATCTCCATAGACTGAGAAATCGTCCATAAAAACTTCCATGGAATTTTCAATGAGATCAGAAAATAAGGCCATCATGCACCTTTGAAATGTTGTAGGAGCATTACGGTCCAAATGGCATCCTTACGAAAGAAAAGGTACCATAGGGACAAGTGAATGTTGTCTTTTCTTGATCTTTCAGTGCTATAGCTATCTGGTTGTAGCCTGAATAACCATCAAGGAAACAGTAGAAATCTTTGCCTGCGAGCCTGTCTAGCATTTGATCAATGAATGGAAGAGGGAAATGATCCTTCTTAGTTTCTTTGTTTAACTTTCTGTAATCCATGCATATCCTCCAACTATTCATCGTCCTTGTTGGAATTAGCTCATTTTTCTCATTTGTTACCACAGATAACTCCTCCTTTTTGGGTACACATCGAATGGACTCACCCCAGAGCTATCACTAATAGGGTAAATGATTCTCGCATCCAACCACTTGATGATTTCTTTCTTTACCACCTCCTTCATTATGGGGTTCAGTCTCCTCTGTCCTTCAATACTATTCTTGGCATTTTCCTCCAAGACAATTCTATGCATACAGATTGTGGGACTGATACCTTTGATGTCTGCCATTTGCCAACCAATTGCCTTTTTATGTCTCTTCAGGGTAGTAATGAGATCATTTTCCTGCTCTTGGGTGAGCTTGGAAGAAATGATCACGGGCAGGGAATCATTTTCCCCTAAAAAGACATACTTTAAATGATCAGGTAACACCTTTAATTCCAAAGTAGGTGGCTCTTTAATGGAGGGCACATTCTTCTTCAGATTTGACTCCTCTTGCCCTAAAGATTCATACTTCTTTGTCCATGACTTTGGTGCAGGGGGCTCAGACGTGGCCACGTGCGCAATGACGTTCTACGACGTCTAGAGGAACAACTTCTTCTGCCAATAATTCTTGTATTTCATTGTTGCCCAGAATTTTCTCCAAATGATCATTATCCTTGTTGAATTGTTTTTGAACCATATGATCAATGGCAACCACGTACGAACATTCCTCTGTGTTTGGATCTGGATATTTGAGTGCATTGAGGACGTTGAACTTGACTTCTTGGTCATTGACTCTCATGATTAATTCTCCTTCTCGCACATCAATGATTGTCCTTCCAAAGTAGCTAAGAATGGTCTCCCCAGAATGATGGGAACTTCTTTATCTGCATCAAAATCTAAAATAACAAAATCCACTGGAAACACAAACTTATCAACTTTAATCAAAACATCTTCTAGTATGCCCTCAGGATAAACTCTACTTTTATCAGCTAAAGTTAAGCTTAAAGAGGTAGGCCCGGCGGTTCTATACCAAGTTTGTCATAAATGGACTTGGGCATCAAGTTGATACTTGCTCCCAAGTCACATAAAGCTTTGCCAATGTAAAAATCTCCAATGGAGCATGGTATAGTAAAGCTGCCAGGATCCTTGAGTTTTCTAGGAAGTTTATTCTGCATAATTAAACTACATTCTTCAGTTAAAGCAACAGTTTCAAACTCCCCTAGCCTTCTCCTTTTGGTGATGATGTCTTTCAAGAACTTGACATAATTTGGCATCTCACGTAAAGCCTCAACCAAGGGAAGGTTGATGTGTAATCGCTTTAACATCTCCATGAATTTCTTTGAACCGCTTATCTTCATGGGCCTTCTTCAATCTTTGAGGGTATGGTGGAGGAGGATACTCGGTGTACAAGCCTTGCATGCAGTCTTGATTCTGGTTCAAAATTAGACGTCGTAACGCCTCGGCTTAGATGTCACAATGTCCGGAGTATCCTTCACACCACTTGTGCTTGCCTCTTTTCCCTTTCTTTTTCTCTTTCTCTGGTACTTCTTCTCGCTTCTCCTGTAATTCTTTTTCCACAGGCATAGTTGGTTCAGGGTATTGAGTATCACTTCTTAAAGAAATTGCATTTACTGTCCATTTACCCCATTATTACCATTAGGGGTGATGATGATGGTGTTTCGTTGTAGAAGGAAGAGATCCATTACGCCTTTGAGTGAGAAATGAAAAGCTATCTGTCCAATTTGATTTTCGAGTTTTGATTGAAGACTCATGATTTTGAAGGGTTGTCTTGCACTCACTTATGAAGTTCTTCATCATGGCTTCCAAGTTGCTATTGTTGTTATTCTCGCACATACCGCCTCTGTTGTTGTTGAGGAGGAATCCTGGAGGTATTGCGGGAGCATTGTTCTTGGTATTTAGTGCATTGTTGTTTCTCCAAATTGAAATTTGGATGATTTCTCCAATTTGAATTGTAGGAGTTGGAGTAGGGACCATTTCCTTTGTTACGAGAGACAAAGTTTACTGATTGAGGTTGTAGGGACATTCCTCATACACATGCCCTTCTTCACAATAAACACACACTACTCCACAGAGTGGGTAGGTTCAATCTAGCCTGAATGATCTGCTTCTCGAGGCGTGGCCACGTTTGAAGCATTCAAAGTTTTGATCATGTTGGTCGAGGTAGCCACTTGAGCGCGAAAGAGCGATCACTTCACTTATTTCATGGACACCGCCTTCTTTCCAGGAGTGAATCTATCGGATGGCCAATGTGAGTTATGGGTGGCTATGTCATCAATAAGCTTGCATGCCTCGAGAAAAGGACATGTTTAGAATGACACCACCGATGAAGCATCAAGTATCAACCTAGTAGGTGATCTAGACCATTGTAGAAAGTCTCCATTTGGATCACCACGGAATGCCATGGTGCGGGCACATTCTCGGTAATTCTTTCCACCTTTCCCAAGCTTCAAATAGTGATTCCCCCTTCCTTTGTTTGAAGGAAGTGATATCATTCCTCAATTTAGCATTTTTGTTGGGAGGAAGTATTTTGCAAGAAACTTCTCGGCTAGCTCATCCCAAGTGTGTATTGAATTTGGTTCCAAGGAGTTTAACCAACTTTTGGCCTTATCCTTAAGAGAATATGGGAAGAGCTTGATCTGAAAGCATCTTACGAGACTCGGGGATGATAAAGTTTCTTTGCACACATCCGTAAATTGTCTCGGTGAGAATATGGATCTTGAGGAAACCTCCAAATTGGGCTGCAGTTTGCGGCATTTGGAACATCATGGGCTTGAACTCAAAGTGACCGAGTATGAAGGGTTGGTCTTGCAATGCCTGTTTGTAAATGGGCGGGGTTGAGCACGGCATAATCACGCATAGGCCTATCCTCGTCATTGACCATATCTTGTGGTCTGCATTGATGAGTTCTTGCCTTTGGTAGTGTTCATCATCAACAACTATTGTTTCGTATGAGTTTGTGGTCCCACGACCTTGTCCTCGACTCCTCTTGGTGTATGTCCACCTCTAGAACCAGTGTTATGTTCGGACATGGTTGGGTGTTGTTCTTGTTGTTGTTGCCTCCTTCTTAACCTTTGTTGTCTCCTTAGTTATGCGAAAGTTCTTTCGAGTTCGGATCAAACTTCGAGTTGATTCACTCCTTGGTTGATTGAACTAGAGCTTGAGTTGGAACTAAGCATACGTTGTAACGTCTACCTGTTCAAACACAGAAACAACAAACAACACAGTAAAATTCTTTCAACTTGTGTTCTAATACCTTTGAACAATAAAAATTATAACAATCCCCGGCAACGGCGCCAAAAACTTGTTGCGCTTGTGTAATAGTGTGGTTTTTCGCAATTATAGTGCAAGTATACACATCGTACAAGTAATAAAGTGGATGAGAGTAAGAGATCGTTCCCACGAGGATTGATAAGTTTTCAAAGTCCAAGTTTCAAAACACAAGAGAAGTAAGTAACAAATCGGCAATAAGAGTTGGTTTTTAAGCTAGAGATGTAAATAAAACAAGTAAACAAGAGTTGATTGTGAATATGGATGAGAGATGAGTTGAGTTGTTGCATGCAAATAAATCCTTCCTAGCTAGACGTTATAACGTTTATACGTTACGACGTTCCAATGTTATTCAGTATAGAGGCGTGGCCGCGTTTGAGCATTTGTTGCAAAAGAGCTATGCTTTTCAAAGACAAAACGTCGAGTTTCAAGTATAAGAGGTCCTATGTCTAGGTTCTAAATAGGCCCACTCCACGTATTTTAAGCACCACAAAGCAATGTTCTATGAACTATTATCCATTCTATGTCTAGACTTAGATAAAGATGCCTAAATGTCTTTAGTGCATTGTTCATTCATATAAATCTTTGATTTCTTTTCATAGACCATGTCCTGTACTCTATGAATCTACCTATTTTAAGAGGTAGTCCTCAAAACAAGTTTGGAAATATTATCATGCAAAGATTTAAAACATGTAAGCGTCAATACTTCATAACATTTAACTAGAAATTCATTACATGCAAAACAACAACTCAACTACAAAGTGTTTAGCTCAAATCTTTGAGCATCTTCTGAGAATGAAGAGGATTTAAAATCCAAATACCATACATAACAGAAAAGATCCTAAGTGCAAAAGATACACCTAAGTAACTTTTTAGCATGTACGCTGTATAGACGTTACAACGTCTGAGCTTTACAATAATGCAGAAAATAAAACTTAAGTTCAGACAAGCAAAATATAGAAGTCTGTTTCCAGATCTTCTTCACAAAACTAATTCTGAAATTAATGGAGGGATGGTGAGGGGATGAAGATGAAGTGATTCTGAAGATATGTAGAAAAGATGATGCCTTGAGAGAGAGCTGAGCCTTCCTTAAATAGCCACCTTGCTTACGCGTGCTGATGTCACTTGCCCACCTACTAGATCTGTTTCTTCCTGACACTGTTCAGTGCTACAGTGTTTCTGCACGTCAGCTCATGGGGACTAGCAAGATCTTCTGACTTTATATCTTTGACTATCATTGCTTAGCGCGCCAAAATTGAGATCTTTCACCCTTCTCTGCTGCACTCCGAAGAGGCGTGGTGAGGGCGTGGTAACGTTCGGTGCTAATTTTCTGCACAAGCACAAAAAGCATCAAACGCTCTCGAGGGCACCACTTGGTGCCTAAATGCCTGATTTATCACTTATCCACTTATTTGCTAAAAACTCAGAAATTACATAAAACTAATTTAATAAACCTTGTATTGCTAGAGAACTTGCATGATTTATTCTTTGAATGAGTATAAATAACTCATATAAATATGAGTTATCACCTATGCTATGCTACCACACTCACGGCCCATAGGACTAAGTTTTTACCTAGAGCACGTAAATGCATTCATATTGGACACTCTCAAGGTGTCAAAGGTTATCTTTTGTTTGATCTTCACTCTCATGAAATATTTCTTTCCAGGAATGTTTTGTTCTATGAGAACATTTTTCCTTACCCTCCTCCATCAACCTCCTCATCACCTTCCTCTACCACCCCCTCTAGAGTTTCTATCACTGACCTTTTCACCTATTGTCCTCCCTCTACGGTACCTGACCCTTCACCAGATATGCCTCCTACCCCTGAACCTTCCCCTACATCTTCACTGTCTGATACTTCCTCATCAGACACCAGTACTACTCTTTCCTCTTCCCCTGAACCACCTAGGCCACCTCAACCCCCTTCTACCTCCCTTAGAACTTCATCTAGAATCAAAACTAAACCTTTCCTATCTTCAAGATTTTCATTGTGGCATGCTTTCCATTCCTTCAAGTGATCAATCATCTTCAGGTATTAATTATCCTTTGTCTGATTACTTGTCTTATGATGGTTTATCTGCATCCCATAGACTATTTCTTGCAGCTATAAGCACTCAAACTGAACCTAAGACTTTTGCTCAAGCATCCAAGAATCAGTGTTGGCTTGATGCTATGCAACTAGAACTTCAAGCCCTTGACCTGAATCACACTTGGATCATTACTGACTTACCCCCTGGTAAGCAACCTATAGGATGCAAGTGGGTTTATAAGATTAAACACAATGCAGATGGTTCTATTGAGAGGTATAAGGCCCGACTAGTTGCTAAGGGATTCACTCAACTTGAGGGAGTGGACTATTCTGAAACATTCTCCCCTGTGGTCAAGATGACCACTGTTAGACTTGTCTTAGCCCTGGCTGCCACTCATCATTGGCATCTCTACCAACTTGATGTCAATAATGCTTTCCTTCATGGTGATCTTCAAGAGGAGGTCTACACGAAAATTCCTCAAGGCATACCTGCTTCTCCTAACAAAGTTTGCAAGCTTCAAAAGTCCTTATATGGTTTGAAGCAAGCAAGTAGACAAGGGAATGCCAAGCTCATTTCATTTCTCCTCCCTTTGGGTTTCATTCAGTCCAAGCATGATTACTCTCTTCTAATTAAACACTCAGACTCATCTATTACAGTTCTGCTAATATATGTGGATGATGTTGTACTTACAGGGGACAATTTGGATGAGATCCATAAAATTAAGCACTTGCTTGATGATCAGTTCAAAATCAAAGACTTGGGTGTCCTCAAGTTCTTCCTTGGTTTTGAGGTAGCTCGGTCTACCACTGGCATTGTTCTATCTCAGCGTAAATACGCTCTTGAATTGATTGAAGAGGCAGGTCTTCTAGCATGCAAGCCTGCATCTACTCCAATGGTTCCCAATTTGAAATTGAGTGCTCACTCTGGTGATCCACTAACTGATCCAACTCAGTATAGGCGACTTCTTGGCCGTTTGATTTACCTCACTAACACTAGACCTGATTTGTGTTATGCTGTAAACAAACTTAGTCAATTCATTGCTAATCCTCTTGTTCCTCACTTGGATGCAGCTCTACATGTACTTAAGTATCTAAAGTCATGTCCTTGCCGTGGTTTGTTCTTTGATGTTAATTCTGATAAGAAATTAACTGCTTTTAGTGATGCAGATTGGGCTTCTTGTCCTGATAGTCATAGATCCACCACAGGTTTTTGTGTGTTTTATGGTTCTTCTTTGATTAGTTGGAAATCAAAGAAGCAGAGTGTTGTCTCACGGTCTTCTTCTGAAGCCGAATACCGTGCACTTGCAATCACTACCTCTGAGGTTCAGTGGCTCCTTTATGTCTTGCAGGATCTGCATATCCCACAAACAGGTGTTGTTTATGTTTTTTGTGACAATAAATCGGCCATACACATTGCTCAAAACCCAGTTTTTCACGAACGCACCAAGCATATAGAATTGGATTGTCACTTGGTACGTGATAAAGTTCAAGATGGGGTTGTTCACTTACTGCCTGTCCCTACGAAGGCTCAATTAGCAGATGTTTATACGAAGGCTCTTCATCCCTCTCAGTTTGAATTTTTTATATCCAAGCTCAACATGAAAGATATTCATAGTTTAGCTTGAGGGGGGCTGTTAGATGATATTTTATCTTGTAAAGTTTGTAAAGTTTATTTACTTCAGCTATTTCTATTAGGGTATTTAATTGATAGTTTGTAACTAATTGATCACTTAGCTAGCTGTCTTGACACTCTATATATATACTCTTTTTGACTAATATTCAATAAAGTGAGAGATTTCATTTTACATATTGTAACACCCTTTCTTAAATTCCGAGTTTTGTGAAATAGAGGTGGATTGTGTTGTGGTTTTGTTTTAAGGGCTGAACTTACTAATGGGTAGTAAATAACCAAATTACCCTTGGTTGCTAACTTTCACTAAAACCCATTTCTAGTCATTCAAGCATGCATTAATTCATACAATTCACATAACTTATGCAAATACTCCTATAACTTGGCAATTATATATTTCTTTCGAGATAAACTCCTATCCTAGACTTGACTTATTATTTATTCGAATAATAAATCACTCGTTAATTTCATAATTCGAAATTAACGAAACTAGGGATGTTACGCAATCAATTAGATTTCAATCAATTAAATAAAATCCCCTACTAATCTCAAGAATTGAGATTAGCCACTTTGGGGATGTTACAAATGACATTGTTTTTCTTTTTTTATTTTTATTTAGAAATGATGGAATGATGCATGGTGCGTGAAAAACACATTTAGAGTGTAGGTGTGTTCTTTCGCATAAGTAGTATAAAAGACTGTCGTCTCCACATTGATTAATAAACAAGTACCAAATTATTTTATTGTTTAGGCGAACAAATAATGTGATGGTTATAGAAACAATATAAAAATAAGTAAATAGCAAGAATTAAAATGCAAGATTTAAATTATTGGAGAGAGGCCTAGGGTCACAATTTCATTTGCAAACTTTGATTTCCCTGTCTAATTCTACCTGAATTCCTTTATTTTATTTAATTACCAATCCATTTACAAAACTATTAATACATTTGGTCATTCGCGATTAATATTATTTTTCCTAAATAAACTTTGATCATGTAAGAATTTAAATTCAATAAAAGAACAAAAAAACAAAAAGGTTGAATGAGTGTAGGCCTATGTTCCTTATACTCTAATTGGGGTTAAATTATTGTCATTAAATAATTGATGTAAAATAAACACTGATTGATAGTGTAGGCCTATGTTCCTTATACTCTAATTGAACTGTGCTAGTTTTCATTGTCGCACTAGAAGAATTATTTAATGACCATTGATTCACTATTGTTGCTAGGCATGGTTTGTTGGAAAAATATGTCGTTCCGCTAGTTTGTATGTTAGATGTTACTATTGTGTAAAATATTATAATGTTAGTCTTAGAAAATACATATGTTGTTTTCAATTTGTCTCAAGGTATACTTTTTTCTTGATTCATGAAACTTTCTTGATTGGATTTTCCCCCTAAGCATGGATGAAGTTACAGTTAGTTCAGTGTTTTTTATGAAACTTAGAATGCAAATAGCCTAGGATAAGGCTCAGAAGTGCACATTGAAGATATTGTGGCATTCAGAGGGAAATATAGATGCAATGTTAATTTGTAACTGAGGTAGCATTTCCATACTTGAATCTCCATTGAAAATTAGTGTTGTAGAATCATTTTATTAGTGTCATACTATAAGTTTTTACCAACAACTTGGACAACAGATTGTATTCCTTGAATTTCAGTCGTATTATCATTAATTTTCTTTACTATGGATGCGAATATGTCCCTCCTCAAACAGCTTAAGAAATTGAACCTCTGAAAAATTAAAACCTTTGTGAAGATAAACTGCAAGAACATGAGATAATCTTAATTTCAAGTTATTGATTATAGAGTCACAAATGCAGGTAGCCCTCCTATGAAGAATGCATCCATAGAAACTTGGTTCCTCTGATTGGATATAGCAAAGAAGAATATCAGCATATTCGGGTTTATGAGTATATGCACAATGGAACTCTACGGATCACATTCATTGTCTAATTCCACATCCTTGTATTCATCTACATACTTAGTAATATTGTATAGAATTGGCTTTGTATTATTGGACAAATGTAATGAGTGGTTGTATTACAGTATGGAATTGGTTTTGTATTATTACCTAGCTATTTTTTTTTTTGTATTCCATCTCATATTAATGTGTGTATATATATTCGTAACCTACCAACACAAAGACTATAAATAATCTTAATAATAATAATAATAATAATAATAATAATAGTCTCCATGTTCACTATGGTGGATACCTTGATTTAAAAAAAAAATAGAGAGACCACGTTTGCCTTATTCTCATCAAACCTCAATTGCTAATTTTTAGTAGGGATTCGACATTTATCCCTAATTTTCATATAAAATTATTATTATTATTATTATTATTATTATTATTATTATTATTTTGGTAAGTTATTTATTTTATATGTAATTTAAAAATACTATTTTTTGATTGATAAAAAATACTATTTAAAAATACTATTTAAAAATATTATTTTATAATATTTAGGTAAATCAATATATACCAAATACTATTTTATATGCAAAGTTGAAAACCATGTGACACCAACATTTTTTTATGAATACAACACTAACATTTCTTGATTCCGTACGACTTCTGAGTTTGTATAAATATTGAATAGTAACACTCATACATAATTGCCATAAAATATTATCCACGAGTCAATGCACCAAAACAAGCATATATAAGTAACATGTAGGCCTGAGGAGATGTTGATGACATAGTGTTTTTGAGTATGTTATTTTTATTTCCTTGTTTACTTTGTAGCTCGGTTTTGTAACTTGCATTATGTTAAGTTGTAGAAACCACTTCCGCTATTTCTTTGCTTTTGGATATTGAACTTTAGGTTATGTTATGTTTAAGTTAAACTTAAGGATATGGGTACTTGAGATGTTATTTATTTGAATAACTGAAGATTTATGTATGACTATTGATTTGGTAGTCAGGAGTTTCTAGTTTGTTCAATATCTGAAACAAAAAATATATACTCTGATATATGCTGATATGTATGTCCTTAGTATTTCAATAGATTAGAGATACTAGAGTGTTACACGGAGGGAGTATTTTTCTTGTTGGGCCAATTTAGAAATGCCAATATAACCGCCAAAGATATTTCACTCAATCAATTTGTTTTGTCTTTTGTGTCCACAGTCTTAAAAATTTGTTTTTTCTTTTGTCTCCACATTGTCTTCAGAATTTGTTTTGTCTTTTGTGTCCACAGTGTCTTCAATATTAGAGTCGGGAAGACGGTCAAAAAATGTATCCTAACACATAAAAGGGGGTGAGTCTCTGAAATATGGTTTGTCCGCCAATTTGGCATTTTGGCGGACTTGAAAATTTTTCGTCTTGGCACCAATGTTGTTTTCAATTTTCACGTGAACTTCTGCTTTTTTTCTATCTTTCTATCCCTTTGAACTGTACATAAACAGTGGTGGTATTTGACACATGCACACGTGTTGTACACATAAGCGCACTCACAGGACTATTCACCCCATCAATCCACTGTTTTCTCTAGACAACACTCTACCATCGGGACTATTCACCCCATCAGTCTACTATTCACCCCATCAGTCCACTATTCACCCTATGACAACACTCTACCACCGGGACTATTCACCCCATTAGTCCACTATTCACCCCATCAGTCCACTATTCACCCCATGACAACACCCTACCACCGAGACTATTCATCCCATTAGTCCACTATTCACCCCATCAGTCCACTATTCACCCCATGACAACAATTTTGGTGAATAGTCACGCAACACTATTTATGAACAGTGCTCCTGTGCATGAACAGTGATTTGACTACGGAATTTGGCTGATTGTTTTTAAATCACATGAGAAAGCACTATTTGGTAGGGTCATGATTTGACTTTGCATGTTTCGGTTGCAACATCGCTCTACAGAAAGCGGTAAGCGAATAATGTAGAAAAAATGGGCGATAACTTCACGTGAGCTCTTCTATGTGTTGCTCATCGTCCTGCACACGTTTTGTCCTCTTCTATTTGTTCAAACTCAACCACGGAGATGCTCTCCAGGCCCCACATTTTTTCTAATTTTTTTTGTAATTAAAACTTTTTCTTTTTATATGTTGTAATTAAATTTTAAATTATTTGTCTACTTTTTAGTAAAATTGGAAATCATCAACAGAAAAAGTTATAGTGTTCTTTTTACGATTTTATTTTTTCGTTAACTAAATCTTTTGGTCAATTATAACAAAGTTCAACTAAATATTAATAAAGAGAGACAATGACGATAAGGCTAAAAGTAAATTAATAATAATAATAAGTCGCAAACGACTACCAAAATGACACGCACACACGATTAGACTCTCATATGACGAACGATATATTTTTGAAAATGAGAAAGTATCAATTAGAATCGAATGTTTACATCGTTAAAGAAAAATACATGAACTTGACTAGCAACTTAATACACACAACGAGAATAAACACGCACACTCAGATAAACACGCACACATAATTAGGAGTAACACGCACATGCGATTAGGACTAACATCGTATACGGTAAAGAAAATACACTCCGACACAACGATAATGAAATGGTACAAGATCATTAGAACTAACGCACGTATCGCGGTCAAGAATAATGCGTGTGTATAACGACACATATTATTGGGTTTTTTCAAATATGAGAAAAATACCGTTAGAATTTCGCGTTCGCGAAAAGACATTTTTATTTTATTCTTTTATGAATTTGAAATAGCCGGACAAAATTGGGGTATAACAATTTTTCTCTCTCAATAAGTTTTATTTAATCTCTACGAGAAAAATTACAATTTGAAAATTTTGACATTTAATAAAAATTTTGTTTTCTAATCTCTACGGAAAATATCACATATTGCTGGTAAATATTCACGGTGTATTGTTCGGATTAACTCAATTATAATTTAAAACTTTTTGTTTATCTACTTTAAATTAGTTTTGATTTTCAAGAGGTAATGTTTAAACCAATTAAATTATGTCTAAATCTATAAATAAAAATATCGCGAAAACCCGTGCATATGCACGGGTATACCCCTAGTCAAGGTAGAGGGGAGAATGATCTTTGAAGGCACCCTTGCCAAAAAATGAAGTAATACAAATAAATAATAAAATATTGTCGACGGGTCAATACTTCAAAACAAGCATTTCTTAAGTAACATGCACCAAAACAAGCATATATATCTTAAATAACATGCAGGTCAGGTTGTTTATCTAGCTAATAACAAAAATATTCTTGTTGGTGAACCTGCACAACTTTTTATCTTTTTAGTTAGGTCAATCTATGTTCAATTTATTAAAATTAATGTTCCACATATGTTACCTAGTGAAGTCAAATATTATATTGTTTTAATTAAAATAAGCTTAGAATCAATCTATATTTTTATGTTTAACTTTAAAACTGATTTTGATTTTTAACAATTTATTAACTCAAACTGTATCTGGTTTTTGGTTTTGAAAATTTTAAAACTCAAAACATAAAATAGTTTTGATTTTTGTAAAAATAAATTAAAAACAAAGTACCATATGATAACTTTTAAAAATAATTATTTATAAATTAAATAAGTATGTTATATTAAAAAAAAAGGTTAATTGAATTTATAATACTATTTTCCAATCTCCCCGCTTTCATGTTTTAAACTTTCCTAAATGTCAGCTATTTTTTTTAAACAAAAAAAAGGGTTATGGAGCCTCGTTAAAACCTTTTGATGCAAAACCCTCCTTAGGGAGAAAGCACTAGGAAGGAAAGAGTACTCCCCCTAAATTTTATTGATAAAAAAGAGAAAAAGAACATAAAACATGGGGGGGACTAGACCAAAACCCATGAGCAGAAACAACACGAAAAAGTAAAAAAAAAAAAAGCAATGCTATATCAAGGTGTAAAGCATCACTATAACGACTCATCCCAACCAGTCGGCACAGAGCCGCTAACAATCATCCGCATCACACCAAAAATAGGAGGCATAAGTCGAACCCGGGCCATCAAGAGGCTAACAAAACCGGTAATTAGGTAAGCCTAACCTATTCCCGAAAAAGTCCTCGGGATGAGGTTCCACAGTGAATCCAATCGAATTAGTACCATAACTCGCAGAAGCTTATCGCGCAAGCATTACCTTCTCTATAAATGTGGGTACAAATGAAATTTATCTGTGTAGTCAAGAATAAACAATTGAGTTACGGAGTTTCCAAGAAACGACATTACAATTCTTAAAGGCCGAAACAACTAATTGAGAGTCACATTCTAACCACAAAGACATCCAACCTTTATCAAAAGCAATTTCAATAGCCAACATGGCTCCAGTAAGCTCAGCATGAAGGGCGTAACTATTACCTATCGAAGCAAAAAAACACCCAAGAACTGCAGCACTCCTGTCTCTAAAAATACCCCCACAAGCAGTTGGACCAGGGCTCCCTTTGGCAGCTCCATCTGTATTGCACTTAATCATGTAAGGGGAGGGAGGGGTCCAAATTACTTGTTTGATGGTAGAGGAATTTCTGTAATTACCATTGATATTGAAGGCTTTTATAATCATAAATTTAGCAGCAGTGGAAGACATTTTGGATTTAGAGGCATTTCCTACTAACGTCACACTGGAAATAATTAAATTGATAGCAGTATGTAAATGGGTCACGTGATTATCAAATCTAGTTTGGTTCCTTGTTGAAAAAATTGTAGCTACAAATGTCAGCTATTAAAGTTTATAAATTTTATAGAAAAAAAGCTTGCAGCTTGTTTTCGTACTAATTGAAAAAGGACGTTGATTCCTAAGGCGGATTTTTTTTGTGGGAGTTTTTAAAAATCTCCACAGAAAAAATGTCGTTGTTTAGCTTGTTTTTTTTGTAGTGGTTGCCTGGTTGGTACTAAATTGATATTATTATCAAATTAAGTTGACCATTTGAACCTAATGTGAGGAAGCAAAGATCATGTTCGCCTACATATAAATCCTAAACTCTAAACCCATATAAACTTTAAACAAATATTTTTCCACACGCACCGGTCAGGGATCGAACCTAGAATCAAATGGTCAACTTAAAATAGTTTCCTCACATTAGGTTCAAATAGATCTCTGATACCTCGAAGCATTATTAGTTTCCTCAGTCGCTGTGAAGGATACTTTGATTTAAAAAAAAAATCATCTTCGCCTTATTCTCACCAAACATCAATTGCTAATTTTTAGCAGGGAACCGCCATTTATCCCTAATTTTCATACTTATTTATTTTATATGAAATTTAAAAATACTTTTTATAAATGCCCCAAATATAAATATATATATATATATATATATATATATATATATATATATATATATATATATATATATATATATATATATATATATATATATATATATTCCACTAAGAAGTTTTCTTGTCATGTGTCCAGACTGTCTTCAGAATTTGTTTTGTCTTTTGTGCGTATATACTAGTTTGAAACACTCGTGCCAGCACGGGTAAACATTTTTTCATGACAAAAACATTATGATGTTGTCGTAATAGTTTCGAAAATATTATGAGATTTAGTATTAGCAGTCACGCTTTACCGATCGGGTCTTTCAGTTTTATTTAAATAGCAGTATACGATAACACTAATTATGCATCCAACAGAATAAAATTAATATTAGGTAATAAGTTGAGAAAAAATTAGTTCAATTGAAATTTTGGTATTGTACAGTGTAATTTCACTGAAAGAAGAACCTGGTATTTATATAGAGATGTGTAGACATTTTTTAAAAATAAGATTTACTGATCGACCTTTTTTATTTATTTTTAAAACGACGTTCTCTAGTCGAAGCCTAAAGTCAATATTCAACTGTATTTTATAATTAAGTATGCGATCTATCTAATACTTTGTTTACCCACCAAATTAACATTCTTTATGTTTAATGTTATTGACAAATGTTTTGCTCCTAGTTTTTAGTTACCTGATGGTTGCTCCGTTTCTCCGGATTGTGGCGCAGGTGACGCTCCATTAGCGATAACAATTTCAGGTATCTTCTTTCAGGTACCTTGTTTACCTACCAAATTAACATTCTTTTATGTTTAATGTTATTGACAAATGTTTTGCTTTTAGTTTTTAGTTACCTGATGGTTGCTCCGTTTCTACGGATCGTGGCGCAGGTGACGCTCCATTAGCGATAACAATTTCAGGTATATAATTATTTTAGTCAATTATATACATTGATTTTTGATTAAAATATGTATATTCCATAATCTCGAAAATACCCTTGTGAGTATTTAGTATGTTCCGATAAATTCTATAAACGGGAGAAATTGAAGTAACGATTTAGGAGAAACAACTATTAAAAAAGAGGACATTGGGTTATTATGTAAAAGCATAAAATAGTCGTTGACTATCCAATGGGAGGGGTGTCTCTTGACTATCTAAAAGCCTAAAATGGTTTCCTACCACGACTTGAGTTTCATGGGGAAAACTCGTATTGGCCTGGGGGAGGATTTGGTGATGTCGATACCCTCCCTGCCTCCGCCTCGAACCCATTCAACTAAACATTAATTATTAGTTTTTATTTTATTTTATGCATGTTAATATTTCAATTTGATACATATTTTTTAATTTTTATTGATCTCTTTTCAATTTTAAAATCTATTTAAATGCTTTTAATTTTATTTTACTATTGTATAATAATTTTTAGTCATTCATTTGAACACATCTCCAAAATTCTACACATAGAATTGCAAGTATTTGTTCTATGCATTTGGTAGTCATATAACCCATCTTGAGCACTATAACCACTACACGTGACAAACAAAATTTTGAGAAACAACTCATGCCTTTCATAATTAAATCTTGTTTGATTAGGAATTCCATAGGCACCTTGTGATAACTCTATTTTATAGAGTTATTCATCTATTTTTACTTAGGTTATTGTTTATTTTCAAGTACATTAATATATAAATATAGTTTATTTATTAAGAAACAACATTTTAGAGATCCAAATGATTAGGACAAGTAACTTGGAATAAATACACATTTCTTGTTAGGTTTGATATTTTTGTTCAGTGCAGCAACTGCAGGAGTGAAAACACTGCCAACACCAGGAGTGGAAACACTGCCAACTCTAGGAGTGGAAACACTGCCTACACCTGCAGAATCTAGTAGTTTGCACCAAAACATCCAAGGACCATTTTGACGCTTCCACACTTGAATTGTGACGTCATGCCTAGTCACCTGGAGCAGAGCCACTTGCAGAAGTCGGCGATAAACATAAAAATCAAGTTGCAAGGCTCATCTATCTAAAGAGACATGTGGCACTTCTCCAATGGACCACACCTTATGTTATGCATGCAAGCGACCACAACTGAGCTATTTGCTTCATTGGTTGTCCGATTTTATCCAAGGTTGGTCCTCGGTTGAATCATACGCGCTAAGGAAACCCTCAAGGGAGGAAAGCTTCCAAGCCTATAAATAGAAGCCATATCTTCACCTACAAACAATCCTGAATCCTTCATTTGTATTTCTTCATTTGTTTCTGAAAGGATCACTTAGTTTTAGTTTAGGTTAGTTTAGTTTTAGTTTTTCTTTACGTTTCTGAAGAGAAGGAAGGTAAGGAGGTGCTTGACAACCACTCCCTTTACTTCTACTTGAAGGAAACTTGTGTAAGGAACTCATATTGTACTTCAACTAGGGAAACTCATGCAAAAGATCTTCTATTCGAGTAATCTCTCTCCTTTTAAGTTCTTTTCCTATATTACTCATTTGAGTATGCTCTTTGCAGATTTTCTCTATTACATAATGAGTAACATGAGCTAAAATTTCCTTAAGTTGAGATGTTATAACTCTGTAATGAACTTCTAAGTATGTTATTATGATTTATGTAGTGTATGCATTTTAATTCTTGTGTGATACTTCTTTCAACACTTATTCTGGAATTGATCACTTTGGAATAGGTTAAACTTGTGGCAGCAGACATGGGTCACGTTTATGAACTCAAGAATTAATAGGAATAAGAGTTTATAACAACTTCTTTGTTGAACTAGTTTTAATAAAGGTTTTATTGTTAAAACCATGTTAAGTCCTAGACATAGGATAACATAGTTCCTAGGGTGATACAGTGGGAACTTAAGAGACAAGAGTGAACATATTTAGCAACTTGGATCAGTGTTAGGAGGCAAGAGAGGTATTGATACTCCTTTCTTTACTGTAAAAAACAAAGATCATAAGAGCTCTTGTAATGAAACTCTGAAGAAATTGCTGACTGACACATACAAATGCAGCTGCATCCAGTGTGGAAACACTACATACTTCACTATAACACTTAGAAGTAAATTACTTAGTGAAAACATCTCAACTACTTTATCTAACTGATTTCGTACACTCTTTACTGTTTATATTGTTTTTACTTTGAAAAACTCCAAACCAAAATAGTGCATAGTGTAGACACACTAAGTGTACACTCTGAATATACAAAGCTTTACAATACATAATCCATGTGGGTTCGACCTTTCTTATCACTTTATTATTTGTGTGACTATGTATACTTGCATATATTTTACCACACCACCTTGGTTTTAAGTATTGTTGTGATCTACAGGAAGAAGAGTCAACTGTATTTATGAATTGTTAATGAATATTACTTGCATCCTATCATTTTTGTACATATTAAGTATTGTTGTTCTCATCTATAATCTATAGTACTTTTTTTATAGTGTCCTTTTTTATCCCCTATTGCATATCAAATTTAAGAAGCACATTATTGAATATCATTAACTTAATCCAAATTAAAACAAATTTCATGTAATTGTTCCATCAAGAAGTACATTATTTTTAAAGGCTCTGAGAGCTCTGTAACATGTATTTTGTTCATTCAATTACAATTATTCTTCTCATGCTGTAAACATGTACTTGGCTTTCTCTTCTACATCTTTGTCTACATGTTTCTTACAATGTATTTTTGGGTCAAATATCTTGATTGTGTATATATGTCTGACAAATTGCGTTTTATAAATGATACAATTAGATTGTCCTCAGGCTATATAGTAGTATCTCATTATCTTTGGCAACTAAGAGGGTTGACAAATTAAATTGTACAATTAGATTGTCCTCATTATCTTAAAACAGGTCAATAGAAATATACAAATTTCACTCATATACCCATATGTAACTGCTCGTTAGTGTCACAAATAGTTTCTATGTAATTAAGGGCCCATTTGTTACAGATTAAAAAATAAGTGATTTTGTTGTTACATAATTTAGATATTAGTTTTAGAGATTTTTGAGAAAATGAGAAGTTGTTTTAAGTTTGAGTAACATACTGAAAATCACATATTTTAAAAAAAAAAAATCATTCTAAAAAAATGATTTTCTTGAGAAGCTACTCAAAACAACTTCTCATATGAAGCAGTTTTTTGATTATTTTCAATTTTTCACTTTTTTAAGAATTTGTAACAAACAGACAACATGTCGTCATAAGTGATTATTTTTTTTTTAAAAAAACTGATTTTAAAAAAAAAAATTCATAACAAACGGGTTCTAATATCATAGTTTTTAGACTTAGGCATTTTAAAAAGAAATTCAAATATTTAAACTCAGCAGAGCTACCATTTGTTTTTGCTAATTTGAGATCAAAATACTTATTTTGAAACTAACACAACATCAATGACTGGTCTAAAAATTGTAGTTGCTATTTCTGCCCATTTAGTATGTTATGTTGATAGAAAATTCTATTGGTACTAATAGTTTATAAAAATTTCCATTGCTAAAATATACATTTGTATAAATTAAAAACTACTCATTTCTATCATAAGCGGTGCTTAACCATGCAGGTAAGAAAATTCAATGAAAATTAGTTTAAGACCGAAAAGTGAAACAATAAATTAACAATAAACTTGATCACCTATAACTTGCAAAAGCAAAGTTAGTTTAAGAATAGGACGAAAGCTTTGAACATCTAATAATATAAAAAACCAAGCCCACCCCTATAACTTGAGTCATCATCACACTGTAGCTACCTAACTATGAATTAAAGGTTTACTTCAAGCACACCCCTGTAAATGATAAACAAAAATATAACATTAGAAGCGTTGTCATCAAATATAAATCACGAACGATAGTAATTTCAAAGTAATTTCAGTTTAAGGGTAGGATGCAAGCTTCGATATGATGCATCACTTGTATGTAGCTAGGCTTCATATGCCAAACCAAATATGGAAGCAACAGAGGAAAGAGCAGAATATGAAATACCCTCCATTTACAAATATAACTCTTTTGTCAAAAGTCGCGCATGAAATATGTGTAGAAAATTTACCAAATGGAGTTTGGTATAGTCTTTCTTTTCAACTACATGAAATAACAAATTACAAAAAGTTAAGAAGTAAATAAATCATATTTTTTATTTTTAGAAAATCAACGCATAAACATAATGACTTTAGAAACCATCTTTCAAAAACTCTAAATGCAAATAAACCTTTGCAGGATCTGAATTTGAAGGAGAAACAACAGTGTGGAGCACTCTGGATGTAGCCTCATAACACAAACCATGGTATTAGTGTAAACTTACAGAACTTAAATGATGGCTAATAAATGTTAAACTCTAACAGTTATTAAAGACAACAACCATAAAAATAAACAAAAAAACGTCAACTTAAAAAATATTATATTTTCCTAATCAAGTGTAAACTTACGGAACTTAATTGATGGCAAAGGGATCCTCAACCTTGATTAAGATATTATCAAAAATCAAAACTAATTTTCCTGAGCATCAGATCAAGACAGCAACCAACACATCACCATTCAAAAAAAAGTCAAACTATTGAATCCATTGTAAAATATCCCTAACACTTGTTTTAGGTTTATGCTTATTTGTTAGAAATAATGCTGACATTTTGATGCGAACTTAATTATCTTCTTATTCTAATGAACTGATGGAATGGTCAAGAAAATTATTAATATAAATCATGACATATGCACATGGTAAGGTGGATTATAAAAATTAAGAAAATTACGGGATGACTTAATTCATTATAAATTAAAAACATTACGGGATGACGACGATCATGGGCAGGTAGATGTAGATCGTAGAAGTGCATAGCAGACACTCCTAAGTGCGAACACCGAAATTCTAGTGTGATCCCGGACCTTCACATTTATTCCAGTCCTATAGTTAAATAGCACAGGCTTGGTTATGATAACAACAGATTTTATTTTTGATTTCTTAGTGATATAACATTAACGAAAGCATAAAATGATGAATCTTACGCGTTGTGTGAAAGTATCTGTGTGATATGTGTCATGACAACATACATAGGCTGGTTTCTGAAATTATGAAACCATTGATGTACGTTACTTGATACACATAATACAAATAATTGAAAAAAAAAACTATTTGATATAGGTTCTCTTTGATAGCCACCATAGGAATCTTTAAGGTTTTAAATACTATCTGAGTGGAGGAGTTGCCTGCAATGAATCAAGGTGGACACGGTGATAGTGAAGGAGGAAATCGTAAAAAAATTATTCTGTCAGATTCATTCTGATTTAAGCTTGTTTATTATGTAACCAATAGATTGTTGTATGGTCGTCTACTGGAATAAATTATTTTTTCCCCCGAGAAAATGTATGCTTACCTATGTATCTCAGGTAAAAGAATATTTATATTCAATTGATTTTTTAATAGGAAGTTTTGATTAGGAAGTTTAATTGGAAATTCAAATGAATTAATAGAAATTCAATTGTAGATCCTTATTTTATGTGAATGATTTGATTAGAAAGTTTTGAAAATACATTAACCATAACCATGGGATGATAATTGAATGTGGTATGGAACATCCTAACCATCCACACCAATGTTTTAAAACTCGGGCCGGTGACCGACTCAGTGAAGGTATACCAGGTCACTGAGTCAATGTTCGGACTGAAGAGTCGACAGTTAAACCACATGACCATTAACTCGTTCTTGATTAGAAATTTTATAAAAACTTAGTTTACTATTAAGCTCACGAAAAACTATACTTTAATTTATAAATTTCATAGATGTAAAACTTAATGTATTAATAAAAATTGTACTTCAAAATATCTTATAAATCATACTTTAAACTACTATATATATATATATATATATATATATATATATATATATATATATATATATATATATATATAAGGAAGATATATTCAAATATATGATTAATCTATACATTGACTGAAAATAGCAAATTATCAATGCATCTAAAAGCATCCACAGTCCTTCATAATCTACATGTTATATACTCTTTTTTGTAATAATTATCACAAACTTCAGATGACCGAGTGGTAAGGCATGTGCAGCGCCAATGCATTCTCACGGGTTTGATCCCCTGTGTTTACAGTTTTGGTTTTTACTAAAATTATTATCCCAAGATGTATGTGGAATTATTTGATTGGTTTGAAGTGTAATTCTAGGTGGCAACATTTGCGAATTATATTACTTATGATATTGAATTACAAATTATATTATTGATAAGACAATGGATACTAGTACACAAACAATAACTCCAATTGAATGGCAATTTTATGAGGATGAATGGCTTGATTAGAACAGCTAATCTGTACGTAAGGAGGAACCATTCATCTCTTATTCAATAAAAGAAAGCAACAATTAAAGAAAGAAAGAACAACCAATATATCCCATTCAAACAATTTGTTTTAAGGTTTTTTTCTACTATACCCATCTAGAGCTGGGTGGGTATGATACCTTCTAGGCAAAATATTTAATGACACCTTTTTTTTTCTATTTAAATTTTTTAAAATAAAAATAAATATTGAACCAATTTTGTCTATTTTGCCAAGAAAGTATCGTACCCACCCAACTTTGAATGGGTAAGAAAGTAATCACCTTGTTTTAATTGTCTTGAGAATTTGTTTTGTCTTGTGTGTCCACGATAGTGTCTTCATTATCGGATTTGGGAAGACTAGTATCAAAAAATGCATCAAGGCAGAGGGGAGATTGATCATTCAAGGCACCCTTGGTAGCAGTGATTCGCCATTTCTGATCAGCTACCATATCAGATGTGAACCCCCATTTAATCATTTCTTCTTCTGTGTGATGAATTGCCAAGCTGTATTCTCCACCACTCCCTAACTGCATCACACGGAACTCACAGTTTTCAAGATTGTGGAGAAACTCAAATTGTTCAACGGTCCACTTGAACCACCTCATGAGGAAAACTCGAGATGCCAACCCGTGTGTAACAATTATCAGATTCAAATCATTTGAAGGGTCATGATCAAATCTATTCATCTCAATGTCCCTCCACAGAGATTCAAGAAAACCTGCAATGCAAACAAGTGGTTCCCAAATTAACACAACCACACCTCTCTCAATCTCAATAATATGGAATGATGCATGGAAATAATAATTGAAACTAGAGAGAGCTAGGGAAGAGTATAACTGGAAACTCGATCGTAAACGTCAGCACCGGATTCGCCGTTACGGAAGCGATAGAAGAATCTGCCGTAGGCCTGGCGAGTCTTCTTGTCATCGTCCATTATTTTTTGATCCTGAAAATTACCAAAGTCCTGTTCTCGAATGCGGCACTCCTCTCTGACGCCGATAACATTCTCCTTGGAGAAAGATCGAGCGATCTCACAGAGGGTAGATTGGGTGCGGGCATAGGGGGAGACATAGAAATACACTGACGAAGAGGAAGATCCAATGACTTGGCGTATGAGGGACCCAGATTCATATGCCCCTCTGATGCCTTTCTGCGTCAAACGGATCTTATGGTCTGGTGTGGTGCTGAAGAGTGAAGGGTTTACGTTCCCTTCAGATTCACCGTGACGCACCAATATTATTCTCTTCGGTAGAACTCCTACGACTTTCTCAGCTTCCCTATCCATCGTAAATTGCAACGTAACTGTTTATATCAATTCAGGTTTATGCTTTCCCGCTTCTCAATTCTCAACTCTAGCTCTCTCTCTCTCTCTCTGTCTTTTGCTCTCCTCCTGTCTTTTATGAACACAACACTAACATTTCTTGATTCCTTACCACTTCTGAGTTTGTATATATATTCAATAAGTAACACTCATACATAATTGCCATAAAATATTATCCAAGAGTCAATGCACCAAAACAAACATATCTAAGTAACATGTATGCCAGATTGTTTCTTTATCTAATTAATAACAAAAATATTCATGCTAGTGGAACAGCACAAATTTCTACTCCTTCTGGACTCATATACAAGCAACAAACTACATTTTAGATTCATTGAAAAAGTGATGTATTTGGAATATATATGAGTAGTTTTTTTATAAGTAAAAAATAATATTAAAAGGGAGTGCAAACGGGCACCCCAACCGGTACAAATACAAGGGGCCTCATTAAAACCCCATTGGGCAAAACCCCATGGGAAAAAGACCCAAGGAGGAAAGAGTACCCCGGGAAGAATGAGATAGAAAGTCAATTGTACCGAGTTCATACAATCGAAAAGATTACCCTACCAATCAGAGATCTTATAACTGGAATTATGGTCTTCTATGCTTATGAACCAAGCCCATGTTATAGACTTAACATGATTAACAACCACCTACACACTAAAAACTTGACCTCTAAAAAGAATATGATTACAATGTAACCAAATACACCAAGTTACTGTCATCCAAATCAAATACTTCAATCTGCACGCCTTCTTTGCATGCCAATTGCAAACCAAGAGCCCAGAAATACTCCACACCTACTAGAGAATCTGAGGTCACCATGCCCGACAAATTCTGAATAGCAAGCGAAACTAGCCCGGAAAACCTGCACAAGAAAAATAGATGGGTAATCATCTCGTCCTGCTTGAAGCAAAAGGGACAACACGCCCCTTAAGGGTCATTGATAATGCCCTTAGAAATAAGAGAGTCCCTAGTTGGGAGCTTCCCAAAAAGCACTCTCCAACCAAAAACTCTCACCTTAGTGGGAATAGATAGTTCCCACAAATTAGCAAGAGCACTTTGGATATCGCTATCCAGCCTCTCTTGTTGCATCCAATTCATCAACAGAGCATAATAGGATTTAACAGAAAAAGAATGGAGGTTTTCAAGCCTCCACCGCCAATGATATTTCTCAGAACCGTTAGGATGAAAAGGATGAAGAGTGGCCAAAAACAAATCTTGATCAACTCTCTCCTCCGCAGACAAATCTCGACCCCAAACAAGATTCCAACACTAGTTATTGTCAATCTAGTACGCATGCTCCAAAATGCTACCATGATTAAGCTTCGCAACTTCAAAGAGTCCAGGGAATAAATCCTTAAAGTGTCATTGCTAGCCCACTTATGTCTCCAAAAAGAAATCAAATTCCTTTTCCCCAACATAGGCCTAAGCGCACCAACGAGTCTAGCTAATTACCGGCGACTTTTTCTGCCTGAAACCATTACCTACGGCGGTTTAACCGGCGGAAAATCCGCCGGAAACCATTACCTACCGTCGGTTTTTTGTCATTACCAACGGATTTTGTCCGCCGAAAAACTGTGAATTTCTTGTAGTGAACGAAGGCTCCCTGCCACGAAGGGTTTCCTTCTTCCAACAGTAATAAATCCTTCCAACATATAGAATCCTTGGTGCCACCTCTAGACGAAAGAACCCCCGTGAAGATACGCCTCAAGTCTCCATACCGGTGAGAAAGAAGTTGCCACCAACTTGCACTAGTGTCGTTGATGCATATCCACTTCCACTTGCTCAAAAGAGCCAAATTGAAGGCTTCCAAATTCTTCACTCCCAAACCACCATCATTCTTGGGTCTGCAAACCTTTTCCCACGAGACTCAATACATTGGACAACCCTCTCTAGTACCCCCCCAACAGAAAGTCCTTCTGAATCTTGACTAACTCTTGAATAACTATCTTGGGGGTCTTAAAAAAAGAAAACATATAAAGCATAGTACTATTGAGGACTGAATTAATGAGAGTCACTCTGCGATGAGAGACGCTTTCTCACCTTATCGATAATCGATACCCAGGTAAATCTTCTTCGAGGATTGGCTCCCACTGGAACACCCAAAAACTTAAACGGAATATCAGCGGTACTACAAGATAGGAAAGTTGCAGCCGCCTCCATAAAGTCAACCTTTAAATTTATGCCATAAAGACAACTCTTGTGAAAGTTCACCTGCATCCCCTTCTCTGATCCAGTTCGCTCTCGATTTTTTTTGATCATGCTCTCTTTGATGTGTAACTGTCTCCAAAAAGAATAGGACACCTCCTTCAGCTTAGCCACATCTTCCATCGAACCCGCTTCTGCAATAACTTGATCAAACTCATTCATATCAGAAACAACATTGCTAATACTAATATCCATCTGACCAAAATCTTCTTTATTCCAAACTTTTAGCTTAGCTCTCAACAACTTGAGTTTCTCTTTAATAACATACCCATTTTTGCCTCTTACATAAAACTCTTTCCACCACTGCTCAACTAAACATTTGAAATTAGGGTGTTCTAACCAGCCTTAAAAACGCGAAAAGGTTTCGGGCCCCAATTCTTGGAAGATCGCAACGGCTAGATAGGATAATGATCAGAAATGTCTCTATCGCCCACCCATTGCCGGTTAATCTTCCAAGCAGAAATCAATCCATTAGTAATTAAGAACCGGTCCAATCTACTTCTTGACAAGCCATCTGAACAAAACCAAGTAAGTTGCTTCCCACAACAGAGGACATCCACAAGATCCATATCTGAGATAAAAGAATTGAACTCTGTCATATCCACCCTACGAAGATGCGCACTACTACCTTGATGTTCATCCAAAGATGAAACCGCATTAAAGTCTCCAACAACATACACTACAAGAAAATCGCTGATTTGCCACGGACATTTCCGTGGCAAATGTACAAATTTCCGTGGCAAAACAACATTTGCCACGGACAAAAATTGGTGGCAAAAACGCTCGTCGCAAATCGTTTGCCACGGAATTTCCGTGGCAAATGTTTCCGTCGCAAATCCGTGGCAAATTTTTCCGTCGCAAATCCGTGGCAAATTTTCGTCGCAAATCCGTGGCAAATTTCATCGCAAGTCCGTGGCAAATCCGTCGCAAATTTTTAAAAAAAATTAAAAAAATAAATGGAGCGAAGAGTTTCCTACTACTCCAACTTGCAAAGGCTCATTCATCACAGTTTTAATTCTTCGATCGGTTTAAAATTGAAACTTTTATCTCTTCATCCCCAATATACAAAGCTTTTTTATCTTCTTCACTCATTCAATTAGTCAAATACTTAAAATACCCCATAAGACTATTCTATTTGTCAACTTCATCAGGAGACAAGCAAGAAACTTCGTGTGAACTACTTTATCAATAACTTAAAAATATAGTTTCAACTCATTGAAAATTTATCAACTCAAAAGATAAGGTCTACACGATAGAGGTATAGAATATACACTAATCAGAAAGTTGTTTATAGCACTTGCAAGTTAAGGGTGTCACCACAAATTAAAATTATACAATTCTACATACACTAGCCAGACATTCATCAATCTATTAACAAAGGTATATCATATTTCAACCCAATTCTCTAACTTCCAGAAAAAATGCACTTCAAAACACTCCAAAGAATTAGTCCATCACATTGAAGTATTCATGTTGATGCTAATAAATACAGTCAATTTTAATTAGCCTCACCCATAGGCGTCAACAATTTCCTGATATGGATTTGTGAAAGTTAACGTCTTAAAATATGTAGGAGGGGAGTCCACTGCATCCAAAGGATGGAAGATTATGTCGACTTGAGAGTTGCTATCAAAAGTTGCACGTTGCAATGCCTCCTGCATCTGAAAAATCATTAAATAGTAAATATGGTATTTTTTAAGAGAATATATATCAATGATGTTTTTGATTGCTCAAAACATATAGGAAATATAAAGTTACGTGCTTTAGCAATCATAGGGCACCATCCCTCTCCAACAAGACATTTTTTTGAGACATCAAAATTTAACATGTTCAGGGTATCATACACGGCCTTCTCTCTTCTTACCTAGGACAAGGTGATAAGGATGAAATATATCAGTTCAAAATAGATAACGAATAATTGTGTACGCTGATCAGATAATAGGATTGATTTGCAGTTAAAACATTAAGAACAAAATTATCTCAGACAATAAGACGTACAGAAGCCAACTCTTACCAGGTTCATCCATTTTGCTAGATGTTCAAGAAAGCGAGGAAGCGAGCCTTGTTAGGTGCCTAATCCCAGATCCAAAGTTGCCTCTAAGTCAGTAAGTCGTGAAGAAACCTGTACCCAAATATAAACTTTTCAACCATTAACCACACAAAACTTTGCAAATCTGTAATCCCCAAAGCTGAAACATAAATCAATATCAAGATCACATGCGCAGGGTATAGTTGATTTCAATTCAATGTAAAAACTATTTCCCTAATGAATGGTATTTGCTAAAAAAGACCCAACAAAAATTATGGCACTAAATACTGATAAACCAAAGACTTAAAGAGAATCTGAACAAAACATATTGGACTGCAGAACCAAATAACTAAATAGTTTGGCATAGGTGCCTAATAAAAAACGAACTCTCTCCTCTAACAAACTTCCCACCAACTTACTGGTCACTCAAAATTTTAGGTCTCTTAAACCGCTGACCTAGAAATACATTGACATATCATTGACATATGCTAAAGGAAAAACCTTATCCTCAAGGCTAAGTTCTCAGCCTCCCAAAAAGTTTCATCCATGAAAGCGCACAAATAATATCGACTTGCAATTACTGACCTCTCCCCGGTTAAACATTGTTGTTCAGTTCAACATCCATACCCTTTGGTGAATAAACCACAACAAGACTCTACAATGGGCTTCTATAGTTGTGAATCATGGAAGACGGGATGTAATTGAGAGTGTGGGGGTAAATTGAACTAATAAGCCGCTCCCATCGATGGAGGCCATAACACTACTGACAATTTTTTTATTAATTCTCCTCGTATTCATTCATAAAAAGATATATTTTATTCCAAGTAATATATGGACAGCCCCTCTTCCACCAAAGAAAAAGTTAAAGCATTGGAAATTTGGAATAGATCCTCTCATGTTGCGATTTCATAAATTTTCACATATCCGATAGGGTTCCATCTATTTAACTTCTATGATGAGGAAATAATACACAATTTTGACAATTCATATCACTTATAAGAAAGCAATGATATATTTTAACCTAAGTAGGTATATCTCATTGAAAGCGTTCATAAGCACAATTTCACAAAATTTATTTACTTACCATCAAATGAGAAGGAAAATAAAATAAGATAGTAAAAGTAATAAGTAAGTGGTCATCCATCGCATCGAGGAAAAGTCAAAAACTTTAATACGTCGGGAAACTCCAGCAGTAGCAAACAAATCATCATCGCGATCAAACTCTATGCTACAACACAATATGTATCCATGCATTCAGTAAATATGGTATTCAAAGAAAAAGTAAGTACTTAAATATAAAATATGAATATGTGACACAACCAGTTCATTTCATGGATGCGATTGCCTAATTCCTTCACATCAAGGCTACAGTGGAAGATAAAGTATAACACATTACTAAGAAAAACCTACTTGTTTGCCATATATGATATACCTAACATTCTTATTTCCATATTATTTATCTCCAGTGTGAAACGTGAACACATATGAAGAGGGAGTTTGGTACCCAGTATGACCCAAATGTAGCAGCAGATCAAGACCTAACACTTTATATCACCCTCAAAATGAGGTTATCGGTAACATCCTAAACCCTATGATGATTCCGAGAGTTATTCGATTCTTTGAGTTCTCATTCACAACACTATGATTTATAATAATTATGTAGCCCAAGGAGTGGAATGGTGAAAAGGTACGAAAATAATGCACATAGGATTTGGAAATCACTTTACCATGAAACGTGGTGTCGATAATACAATATTTATAACACAAGTGGGTTCATGTGCCAAGCATTCTTGTTTTAGGAACAAAACTTGTGTAATAAAAAAAGCCTCAAGAGAAACTTATGAAGTACTATGGTTGCAAAAAGAGATACCTTCTTCAACTAAGCATGCACATTTTAACCTTTTATGATATTATGTGCACTACCTTTATGTTAACAATGAAGTAAAAAGTGCAAGATACCTTGTCTCTAACACGAATGAATGCCTCTTCTGCATCTCCACAGAAATCTACAGCCGCTGCTCGCATGTGCAAAAACATAGGCAATCTTGTGATGTGTGCCAATTCAAATTGCTTCTCAAAATACCTTGTATTCCACAGAAAAAAAAGGATTCATTAATGGTTTTAATAAATTATGACAAAGAGAGAGAAAAAGAACTAAAGTGACACATATGTAGCAACAGATACACTATGACTGACTGCATACTTCTTTTGAATCTCCGCAGGGCAGAAATGAAGCCGGTCATAGTCCAATCCACATTCTCCAACTGAAACCACCTAGCATATGAAAAACGGATGAAGAAGAACGAAACAAATATTTCTAACTGGTTACTTGGACAGTAGTTTTTAAACTAGAACACAAGTTCTGCAACTATATGAGATAACAACATACATAGAGAGACGAGTAGTGACAACATTTAAAAGTGAATAAATCAATTAAGAATTCAAGCTCCAAAACTATGAAGATCTGACATATCTAACTAAAATTTAAAATATGTTTAGCAGTTATCTTACTTATGCTAAAGTGTAAGAATACCTTTCCTTTCTCGGATTCCTCTTTAGCTAATGACAAAAGAGCTCGAAAATGGTTTTACGGATCTCCACTCTCTTCAAATTCCTAAATCAACACAATAAATCACAATTAGAAACACTTCAATTTCCTTCTAAACTAAACCACAGCTGTGAATAAACTAAGGGAAGAAAACCAACCTTGCAACGCGTTGGATGCACACCAATAGTGCAGAAAAGTCTTCCTATAATCAATCAATCAAAAAATAATCAAAATTACTAAAAAAAAATAAAAAAAAAATTCTGCACTTGAAAGTCATTGAAACATGACAAACAAACCATCTGTTTCTACAATCGCATAGAAGATGAGTTTAGGGTTTCAAATCAAATACCATCTCCAAAGTATCTCCATAGCATCTGTTAATCAAAAACAACAGAGTTTAGGGTTTCCAATCAAATACCATCTTCTCAACTTTTTAGGGTTTCACTGAACTACAAATCGGAGAAGAGAAGAGGAGAATACAAACCATGTTCGTTGTTGGCAATGGCGAGAGCGTGAGAGATTTGTTTGGCAACAGCGAGAGACTGAGAGACTGAGAGACTTGCCGGCATCGAGAGATTGAGAGACTGAGAGAGTGTGTTCTATTTGGGAGAGAACGACGAGAGAGTGAGAGACCGAGAGGGTGAGGAGGAGAGAGCGAGAGGGGTGAGGAGAGAGAGAGAGAGGGTGAGGAGGAGAGTGAGGAGAGAGAGCGAGAGAGGTGAGGAGGTGAGGAGGAGAGAGCGAGAGGGTGAGGAGTTAATTTCGATTTTAGGATAGGGATCGGGCTACTTTTATTTTGATAAATGGTTTGCCACGGACTTTCCACCGCAGCATCTCCGTGGCAAATTCTCAATCTTTCACATGTCCGTGGCAAACCCGTGGCAAACACCAATGGAAATTTCGCGCTCTTCCTTTTTACACATTCTGTCGCAAATCCGTGGCAAATTACTGACGGAATAAGCTCCGTGGCAATTGCTGGTGGCTAAAACAAGCTTTTCTTGTAGTGATACCAATCACCTTGATCACCCTGGTGTTTCACATCCAAGATTGCAGCTCAAACCTCCCTTTTACCCACTGTCGAACCCGGAGCGTAGACATTCACCACATATACTAAGTTCTGCAACTTGCAACACAACCCCACAAAACCAGGACCACTAAAACAATTTTTAACCTAGAACAAACTAGTTTTCCACGACAAAAGAATACCCCCAGAGGTGCCCACAGAAGGCTTCACAATCCACTCAAAGCTTTGATGTCCCCAAAGACTTTGAATCATAATATCATCTAACGACTCCTTCTTAGTTTCCTGGATACAAACAATATCAAAATTACCACTTCTGATGAGAGCATCCATTTGTCTCCGCTTGGCGCTATCACCCATCCCTCTGACATTTAAGGAGATAATATTCATGAGACACCTTTTTCCTTCTCCTCTGTTCCTTAGCTGCTTGATCCCTAACTTCCCCTGCGTCGATAAGGTCAACATAAGCAGAATCAGAGTAGACCCCCTCCACCCCCAACTTGGGTGCCATATTCCACACTTTCTCGGCATTGGTCTTACGTTGAAGGATCTAGAAGCGATTATTACCGACTTGAATGCTAGAGTCACGGATGGAAATACCACTTAGAACAGGACCACCATCTCTCTTGGATGTAGCTTGAGAATAAGATTGACTTTTTGATGCCTCTTCAAAGTTGCTTATATATGAATCCGGAGGGAGTATCTTTTTAGTTGGGTCAATTTGTAAATGCCAATATAAACAGCCAAATGTATTCCACTCAATGAATTTGTTTTGTCTTTTGTGTCCACACTGTCTTAAGAATTTGTTTTTTCTTTTGTATCCACACTATCTTCAGAATTTGTTTTGTCTTTTTGTCTCCACGGTGTCTTCAATATCAGAGTCGGAAAGACGATAAAAAAATGCATCAAGGTAGTGGGGGAGATTGATCATCAAAGGCACCCTTGCCAAAAAATGAAGTAATTAATAAAATATTGTCCACAGGTCAATACACCAAAACAAGCATATCTTAAGTAACATGCACCAAAACAAGCATATCTTAAGTAACATGCACCAAAACGAGCATTTCTTAAATAACATGCAGGTCAAGTTGTTTATTTAGCTAATAACAAAAATATTCTTGTTGGTGAACCTGCAAATTTTTTTATCTTTTTAGTTAGGTCAATCTATGTTCAGTATTAAAATTAATATTCCACTTATGTTACCTAGTGAAGTCAAATATTTTAGTTCATTTTTTAACATAATGTAATATATTGTTTTAATTAAAATAAGCTTAGATTGAATATATATATATATATATATATATATATATATATATATATATATATATATATATATACTAGATACACATGCCGTGCTTATGCGAGAGGAGGTTAATAATGTACTCTACAGATGTAGTTTCGAAAAAACATCAACATTTTATAAGGGGGGCATAAAAATACGCAACACATATATATAAGACGAAGAGGCAACAATAGCCCTTGGTGGGATGAAGTCTAGGCGTGTCCAAAAGCTCATTATATAGAAGACTCATTCTACACCTGTGCGATGCACAAGACGTGGTTATAAGTTGTGAAAAAAAAATTAAAAAATTATGTATTACAAACTTAGTGGTTGATACGAATTGATAATTTACAACTAAATATAGAATAAAAATTTTATGTTAACAGGGTTGTCTTTATATATGATATATATGATATATTTGCGAAGATACGAACCAATGCATGGTGGTGATTTAGAATGTGAGAAATGTAATAAAAACACTCTTTAACAATAATGAGGGCAAGATAGTTCAAAAAAAATGGATGTCAACTATTGGTTAAAAAATGGCATTGAAATTTCGTTGTAGATATTAACTAACCAACGGTTATGTTATATTTACCATTTTTCACTTACATACGATTTGATCAGAAATAATTTAGCGCTTGTCGTATTTACCTTCCAGGAGATAGATATGAATTCCAGCAAATTTCGCATCGTATTTATCTAGATACGATTCCCTCCCAGAAGCTTCAAAAATAGTAGGTCGTATTTACCTTCATCAAACATAAATCCAATTTTCCTTAAAAAATTGCATCGTATTTACCTTATTCTGAGATAAATAGGATTACCCGTGTGATGCACGGAGAGAAAAAACATCAACATTTTATAAGGGGGGTATAAAAATACGCAACACATATATATAAGACGAAGAGGCAACAATAGCCCTTGGTGGGATGAGGCAACAATGTCGATCCAAAAATATAGAGTGGGGGTATATTGGTAAACAGTGGGGTACAAAATGAGGGGTACATTTTGATAATAAAAAAAAAGTGTTGGACAAAAAAAAATTGTCAAGGGTATGTCGGTCCAAAAATATAGAGTGGGGCTATATTGATAAATAGTGAGGTACAAAATGAGGGGTATATTGGTAAATGGTGGGGTACAAAATATAGAGTGGAGGTATGTCGGTCCAAAAATATAGAGTGGGGGTATATTGGTAAACAGTGGGGTATAAATGAGGGGTATATTGGTAAATAGTGGGAATAAAATTTTCCCACCAAAAGTGGATAAAAAAAAAGAGTGTTGGACAAAAAAAAAATTGTCAGGGGTATGTCGGTCCAAAAATATAGAGTGTGGGTATATTGGAGTGGGTACAGAATGAAGGGTATATTGGTAAATGGTGGGAATAAAATTTTCAAAATGTAGCATAAATGGTAAACGTTTGTGCTTAATATTATTTTATTCACTGCGCTGCAGTTAGAAAACAAGTAGAGAGAATAAACAAGATGACAGAGAACATTGATCCTACGGTTGTCAACGTCAATCAGCTTAGTCAAAAGCAAACTACATGTCCTTATGCAAAGGTATATTTGCTATATATTTGTAAGTTACTATTTACTAATACTATTTTAGACCGTATAATACTTATAAGTAATTCCTGTTGTAATAACATCTCAATATGAAACTACCCTGAAATTATATACACTGCAGTTGTCACTACTAAAGTATTATTTGATTAGTACTTATGTAGTTGTTAAAGTATTTTTATTTATGGGTTGTCACTACTAAAGTATTATTTGATTTCACGGGATCTCAAAATTATAATATATATATATATATATATATATATATATAAATTTAATTTTCTACTATTATACAAATATTTAAAATAGATGAAGTAATTATCTTACGGTGTCTAAACAAATGAATTTCGACCCGTGCTGGCACAGGTTAATTATACTAGTATTGATAAATCTGGGAAAATTAATTTAATTTCTCTACGAAATTATCATTTTCTTTGTAATTCCGGGAATTTTAAAAAAATAACTACGGGATTACCTCTTAAAGTGTAATTATGGGAAACGTAAAATTTTTTGGGGGGTGTGGAGTAATTTTTGGTCAAAATGAGAGGAGTGTGTTGGTATTAAATCGATTTAGGGAGGTATGGTGCCTAATAAGGGGGTTACAAAAATCAACAGCCAAGTAGAAAAAGTGACGAGGGAGCCAATGGTAGAAGAAGCACGAGAACAAATACAGAAGATAAATAGGATGTTGATTTTTCTAAACCCCCCCTAGCTTCTATACCCCCACAAATTTAGTAAATCCCAATTTTACCCTTTTGACTTTATACTATACAGATTTATCTATTTAGTATAGATAAATGTGTAGTTAAAAAAATGAAATACGGGTGACATCCATGGCAGACGAAGGTGGGGACTGATCGCCAGTGCCCAAAATTTGGCATGACAAAGAGTGGCACGTGAATGAAGTGAATACACACCGAAATGAGAGGGATACTGAGGTTGTGCAGGTATGAGACTGTACAGTTGAAGGAATGCTTAAAAGGATTTATTTGCACTACCTATACCAACAAGATGCATATTCTTTTAGGGAGCCCTTCCCATAAGAACTCCATAGTTAAGCGTGCTTGACTTGGAGTAGTAGTGGGATGGGTGACTTTCTAAGAAGTTTCCCGGAAAGCATACAAGTGAGGACAACACATGCTGAAAAGACTTGTGTTAGTTTGTGGGGGCAGGCGGTAGTTCTGAAAGCAGACTGGGATGTTACAAATGGTATCAGAGGAGACCTCAGTATGGTGTGGTTCGGAGAAGAACTAAGCGGAAGCTGGTGGGCATGTGACATTTGTGGCTGACGAGGGCGGGGAGTGATCGACGGTGCCCAAAACTTGGCACGACAAAGAGCGGCTCCTGGCATCTTCAAAGGGAAGGGGCGTGTGAATGAACCAAATACACACCTGAATGAGAGGGATCATAAGGTTGTGCAGGTATGGGATAGTACAATTGAAGGAAGGCATACAACAATTCATTTGGACTTTCTACACCAATAAGATGCATCTTCTTTTTGGGAGCCCTTCCCATTAGCACTTCATAGTAAAGTGTCATTGACTTGGAGTAGTAGTGGGGTTGGTGATCTTCTGGGAAGTTTTCTGGAAACATGCAAGTGAGGACCACGCATTCTAGAGAGACTCGTGTTTGTTTGTGGATGCAATCGACAGTTTTGAAATAGATAAATTTGTAGTTAAATAGTTAAAATATGTAGTTGTGATTTTTTTTTTTTTTTCAGTTCTTTTTTCTTATTTATTTTTTTGTAATTTGATTGTGGTGCGCCAACTAAAGGTAGTAACATCAAAATTATTCTACGCTGTCATGGACGAACATCTGGTAGATAGATCTGCATACTAGTGATATTTTAGTTATCAGACACATTCACGACAGCAGAACGTCCATTAAAAGGGGAAGGAGAACAACCACTAAAATCATTAAAAAAAACACCACTCAAAATCAATAAAAGAATCAAAACTAATTGTTATACCCCAATTTTGTCCGTCTTCTTTTTCTTGTTTTAGTCGTTTATTTTTATTAGGGTCGTGTTTTGGAGTCGCATGATTACGAGAATTATTAGTATAGTGTCCCGGTTACTAACCCGAACCAATTTCAATCACCCCGTTCAACTAAATTGAAATACCGTTGTTTAAATTAGGCATGCACGCGAATGATCGATCTTTTCGTGCGTTCTTCAATTTAATCTCCGTATTTGGGTTTAGTCGTACATAAGTAGGTCTACCAAAAGTCATTTTTCTCAAAATTTGGCTTATCTCTTCAATTCAGGCCTAAGAATGCAATTCCGAGTTAAGTTTAGTGTTGTTAGTCAACAAGCCCATTTCTTCTATTTGGGTCTCGTTTTAGCATATTTTGTCTAGTCTAAGCCCTGCTCGTCTCTTTGTATATTTGACCCGACTTCTTTTTCTTATTATTATTTTTATTTTTGTGCAGTTAATTTATTTTGAGCATATATATAGTCCAAAAATATCAAAAAAATTCTATTTAGTTTTATTTACAATGTATAAGTGTCTAAAAGTCCAAAAAAGGGTCCAAATTGCAAAAATAACAATACAAAATACACAAAAAAAGTGGAATCTTAAATTAAATAAGAAAATACAAAAAAAAGGCTTTAGCCCAAATGACAGATGGGCTTGGATCCTTTATGCTCTCTCAAACCCTAGTCTTGGTCCCCAGTCTCAATCTCAGATCTGAAAAATAAAAGAAATCAGGGTAAATCAAAATCATTAATGCAAAACCTAGTATTTTATTATAAATAGACAGTCAAATTCAGTGAAAAGGGGACAGAGAAACCAAGACACAACAATACTGCAAAAGTCACCTAAAAAGGATTAGGATTTAACATCAGAATCCTAACCCACTAAAATACACTGATTGTGGATTTCTGAGTTAGAAAAAAGAAGCAGATACAATAGTAGTCAAAGAAGCAGATACAGTAGCGGTTCACGATCAAGTAGCAGTCTAGGAGTCATCATCAGAAGCTGGAATCATAGGTCGGTGCTCAAAAATCCCATTTATGCTTTTAGATGTTCATGTATTTTGTTAAGCAAACATCTGTTTGAATCGTCTTTGTATGTCATTAGAGTATGTATGGTAATAATAAGAATAGTATCTCAGATTAAGGAGCATGACATAAAAACAATAAAATAATAAAAATATAGATATGAATATGTTGAAGAGTTACGATAGATCAGTACCAATTTTTCTTTTATGAAACAAATATACAATTTCCAGGAACAATACAGAACCAATCACCAAAATAGAGTTCAACCAATTTGAAGTTGACTTGTTTTAAAAAGGATCAGAAGCATGTAAATAACAAGAATCACAAGCCCAAGTTTTTCCTTTGAAATTTTTTCTCTCTCTGTTAATAGTGAGGAGGCGCTAATTGAGGGAAATAGAAATTTGGTTAATTGTGGAGCCTTACTCTCTCTCTCTATTAAACATGAATATATCATTTATTATGTTATTGTTATATTATTACACCACTATGTTTACTTCATACATCCCCCGGTTTTAAGAGCCCAATCACACATTAAGCCCAAAATGCTGGGTTTTGCTTTCGCACCCCCTATTTTAATTGTACAACTCCCAACAGTTATTAACACCACATTTTATTGTTTAAACTCTCTTTCTCTTTTTTTTTAATTCTCTTCAACCCAAATAATTTCTCATAAATCAAAAACAACAATTAAATATTTTTTCTACCCCAAAATCAAATAAAAGACTAAGTCGGTTGTACAACCAAGGTTAGTCATCATTCTAGGACCAATGAGTTATCTGATTCGGTAATCCTAAAAACTTTTAAGTAAATAAATAAATCACTTTTCCTAAAAATAGGGGACTAAGTCGGTTGTACAACGGGTTAGTAGTCGTTCTAGAACTAATGAGTCACATGCAGATTCAGAGTTCTAGAATACCTATTCTAAAACCAACTCACCTCACATCAAACAAACTTCTTTCAAAAAACCTCAAAAATACTTTCAAAAGTAGGGGACTAAGTCGGTTGTACAATCGGGTTAGTCAGCGTCCTAGGAATCGATGGAGTCAGACAGTTCAAGGAGTCCTAGGACCCCTACACTAAAAAACACCAACCAACAAACCTTTTTCAGGAAGAACTACGTAGCTTTGATTCCTCCATTGCATCCGGAGGTACGTAGGAGCAAGAGTCCACTCTTGTCAAGCACTAAAAATTAAAAATTTAATTAAGTCTTTTTCACTATAAATAAAAAGGGTAAATATTAATAAACCATAAATAATTAGACGAAGGATGTCTTGGGGTGCTAATACCTTCCCCACGCATAACGACTCCCGAACCTTTAAACTTGCCTTATCCTAAAACTAAAAGGGATTTTCCGAATTTGCCCTTAAACTAAAATTTGGTGGCGGCTTCCTTTCGAACTTCAAAGAATCCTTTCCCGGATTTTTCGGTCGCTACAGCTGGCGACTTCACTGGGGACTTAACTTTTTAGTGAGTCAAAACCTAGTCTAATTAGTTGTAGGATTAATTTAATATAATTTTTACCCTTCTTTTATTTATTTTTGCATATTATACTTTTATGTGATACGATATGTGAACCTTAGGATAGAAGACGATATTTTGTATGAATGTTTGTTTTGTATGCATCTTTGGGTTATTTCGAATTGCTCCTACACACACTTCACTTCTACACTTCACACACGTGAGAAAAGTCCTCTACCCGGACTCGAGCGTAAACCCAAGATAGAACGAGATTGTGTAGTGATGGCCTGCGGGACGTACGTCTCGTTGGGTGGTCATGAAAATCTCACCTAGAGTTTGATTCCTTTTAAGGATGCTATCCCTTCTAATAGCTTGCCTATTGTTGGGGCCAGTGTTCTTGACTGGGGTCATTGGCTCTAGGAACCTTGTGTAGGATTCTTTAGAACTACCCTTGTGAGACTCACTATAAAAGAAATCTTAGACCCACTCTGTAAGATACCTTTCTAGGGTCACAAAAGAGCTTCGTACTATTGCATTCAAACAAATGCTAATGCATACCGTCTTTTATTCAAAAATCCAAAAAAATCAAAAAAAATCAAAAATTGTTATTTCCACAAGTTTTAGAAAATATATTACATACAGTTTTTTCTTTTTCTTTGTGTTACAAAAATAATAAAATAAACATCTTATGTCGCATGCATTTTTATGACCACCAGGGAGTTAAAAACTTTATTTTGGAGAGAAGCCATGCATGCTAAAGTAAAAATCAAACTTTGTACTTTACTCTCCAAATAAAAAGCTTATAATTCCCTGACGCGATAGATAAACCACACTTTCATATTCATTCACTCTCATTCTCATTTCATGCACATTTCATTCATTCGCATTCTCATTTCATGTACATTCATTCATTCACATACTTACATCATGCATCAAAAAGTGAGCACAATTCTTATTCTAAAAAAAAAACTTTGATGAGAGATGAGGCGTTTGTGAGAAATAAATCATTCTTCTTTGGGAAAATTTAGCTTTACTTAGTTGCAAGCTCAAGGTGTTTCAAGTCACTCAATTTTTCAAATTAGCAGCTCGTTCACATTGTTTTTAACAAAGCGTTGCATCTCATCCACCCCATGATGAATGACCAAAATAGTCCATCAAAATTTCATTCATGTTAAAACTGTTGTTAACTCTTTACGAATCATTCGTGTAGTAATTTGTGTATGACATGTGACTTCATTCTTGTTTGAGTCAGTTGATATCCCTAACTTGTCATCACCCCCCGTCCGAGTCTAATCCCGCCCCGACCACCCTAAAGTACATACTCCCCTACCTAGTTGACTTTTTTGGGTTTGTTCTCACTATTGAAATAACACTTGAAGCCCTCATTACTTGGGGCAAATTTGTGATCTCTAAAATACCTTGTCAACATTATATTCCCTTGGTGCAAGTCCTTTACAAAAAGAAATCAAAAAGGCCCGTTAGGTTGAAAACTCGTAAGAGCGGCCTAAGCAAAAATTAGGGCACACAAAAAAAAAAGAAAAAAAGAGCAAATATTTTGTAAATAAGTAAATTATTGTCCTTAAGTTAATTTTTGAGAAAACGAGCAATCATGATGTGAAATGAAGTTGAACCATCTTTCCATACCCTCAAAAATCCTTTGCCACCCACCTTAAGCCAAAAATCCAAAAACCTTTCAATCACCCTAGACAAGGATCAATTCTACATCAAAGATAGTGTATCACTTTTATCTGCTCACTCAGCTCAAAAGAAAGAGAAACAAAAATCACAAAAGAGTGAAGTCAAAAAAAAGAGGATTAAAAAATCCCAAAAAAAAAAAAACAAATTAGAAAAAACAAAAGTAGTACAAGTCGTGAGTTGTTGCTTCACACCATTAAAGCATAAGAGATCCTTGTCTAAAACAAACCTCAAACACTTCCTTTAACCTCAATATCCTCCATAAACCCTTAGCCACGTTACAATCCTAAACAAGTCCATCCTACCATGAGACACTTAAAAGACACTCTCAATAAAACCTCAAACACTCCTTTGAGCCTAACAACCATTTCCTTCATAAATCATCACCCATTAGCCAAGTTACATCACCAAATCATTTGTCCCATCAAACCTCAAACACTCCTTTGAGCCTAACAATCATTTCCTTCATAAATCATCACCCATTAGCCAAGTTACATCACCAAATCATTTGTCCCATCAATCATCAAACACTTCATTGAGCCTAATAACCCCTCTTTCACAAACCACAAACCATTAACTATTAGCCAAATCATGCCGCTCAATAAAAAAAAATCATTTGTCCCATCAATCATCAAACATCTCTTTGAGCCCAATTATCCCTTCCTTCATAAATCATTAACCATCGGCCACATTACAACCCTCTAGAGTTCATTCCGATCATTGACTGATTGATTTTGTTTTCTCAAAGTTTTAATTTCAGGACAAGTAAGTTTACTTATTTATAATATGTTTGCTCAAAAAAAATATATCTCAAAAATAAAAAATAAAAAAAACTCAAATGAAAAGAAAAATCAAAAGGCTTGCACCACAAGATTCATTCAAGTTACAGTTATACTAAGACAAGGTATAGTGATCACCAAGTGTAGTTTTCATCATAGCAAACTCACGACTATCATAGTCTAAGAGTCATTCTAAAAATGACCAAAAAGTTCATGCTAGGATCGTTACCCAGATCCTAAAGTGGGGCACCTCTTTCACCATCTATTCCATTTGAACTTGGGGAAATTTGTCCAGTATCCATCCCATGCCACTCTCAGTCTATACAACCGCATTTGACCATCTCCAAAAACCCATAACCCTAACTCCGTCACCTTTCCCAATCTCACTAAAGCCAAACATTCGAAATACCATTCCAAGTGGGGCAATCCTGTCGATCTTCACTCCACCTTCAAATGGAAAATTCACCTTACACCCATCTCATCCCCTTGCCATATTCACAGCCAAAAAACAATACCGGGGAAATTTCTCAACTCACTATCCTAAATGTTTCTACTCTAGTCGGGGCAATCTTGTCCTTACCATAATTAGGGAAACATCAAACTCTATGGGCTGAGACAACATCTCCTACTTGCCACCTTTCATTCCAAAGCCAATGCATTCCCAATTCATCATCTTCTACACCCCTAGCTCGTCACCACTAGACAGGGGCAGACACTCACCGTCATCAAATCTAAGTTAGGGGCAGTCCTGCATTTCTTGGCTTGGAAAAACGTACCTTTGATGACCTTGACAAAGACCAGTCAGTCATTCACCCCTCCATGTGCCACAAATATCCTCACCCTAGGCCTTTAGAACCCCAAGTTAACTGACTCATTCATACTTGCACTAACATATGTCTTTACTAAACAAAGCTTCAGAGAGAGAAAACACAAGTTGATCAATGTCTGTAGATAATGACCTTGAGAATGCCGAAGTTTGAATCAAAACTAATTTTTCCAAAGATCGATTAATATTCACCCATGCTTCTCGCATCCAAAATCTCGCATCTTATCATTACAAAAAAATGTTTTGCACCCAATCACTCATATCATATCATATGATTGCATCATGCATGCACCATGGCATTAGCATTCAATCATTTCATTTACATCATATTCACATTTGGCATTCATCATTTTTCAAAAAAAAAAAACAAAAAAAGCGAAAAGCATTAAGCAAAAAGAAAAGAGAGAAAAAGTCATTCCACATCCTACCAGATACCAATCATTGTTTGCACCATTAATTGCTTCATCAAACGTACACTGGTTTTCCCCTTCTCAGTAGATGCATTCGTTAGGTGTGCTCGGATAAACACATAAAGTGTCGATCCCCATATTTTGTTCCTCTAATATCAGCGCTTTAAGCGTTTATCTCATATCGTATCACAGATCACCAGGTTGATCCCTTAGACCCCTATAGACCCCAAGTGGTCCTTCAGAGCAATGCCCTAAGTGACCCAGGTCGCAACGTCGGAGTCGATCCCGACGGACCTTCGCAGACCCCGCGTGGTCCTTCGGACTAGTTGTGTCGACCCTAAGACACGATGGGCGTCCCTTCATGGTCAACATATCGATTCTAGACCGATCTTGACCCATCATGGCCGCTCGAATATAAAGGCCCCTCGCACCGTTTAACTAGTACCGTAGCTAGTTGCGCTCCTTCGCACCACGATGGTCCTTCAATTAAGGCCTAGCGGCCTTCCAGCACTCTCGAGTGGTCCTTCAGAGCCTTAGTGCTCCTTCAGACCCTGAGTGGTCCTTCAGAGCCTTAGTGCTCCTTCAGGTCCTTGTTGACCCTTCATTCAACTCTCGGTTAATCCGCCAAGTATTAACCACTCCCTCTTATCTCTCAGACCTTCCACTTCCCCCTTAAACGGACAAAATTAGCGTCTATCTTATCTTTATTCCTATTTCTACTACGAAAGTTCGAGAACTCATCACTTTCTAGTAAAATACTAATAAAGAGGGGCAGCTGTTATACCCCAATTTTGTCCGTCTTCTTTTTCTTGTTTTAGTCGTTTATTTTTATTAGGGTCGTGTTTTGGAGTCGCATGATTACGAGAATTATTAGTATAGTGTCCCGGTTACTAACCCGAACCAATTTCAATCACCCCGTTCACCTAAATCGAAATACCGTTGTTTAAATTAGGCATGCACGCGAATGATCGATCTTTTCGTGCGTTCTTCAATTTAATCTCCGTATTTGGGTTTAGTCGTACATAAGTAGGTCTACCAAAAGTCATTTTTCTCAAAATTTGGCTTATCTCTTCAATTCAGGCCTAAGAATGCAATTCCGAGTTAAGTTTAGTGTTGTTAGTCAACAAGCCCATTTCTTCTATTTGGGTCTCGTTTTAGCATATTTGTCTAGTCTAGCCCGTTCTCGTCTTTGTATTTGACCCGACTTCTTTTTCTTATTATTATTTTTATTTTTGTGCAGTTAATTTATTTTGAGCATATATATAGTCCAAAAATATCAAAAAAATTCTATTTAGTTTTATTTACAATGTATAAGTGTCTAAAAGTCCAAAAAAGGGTCCAAATTGCAAAAATAACAATACAAAATACACAAAAAAAGTGGAATCCGAAATTAAATAAGAAAATACAAAAAAAAGGCTTTAGCCCAAATGACAGATGGGCTTGGATCCTTTATGCTCTCTCAAACCCTAGTCTTGGTCCCCAGTCTCAATCTCAGATCTGAAAAATAAAAGAAATCAGGGTAAATCAAAATCATTAATGCAAAACCTAGTATTTTATTATAAATAGACAGTCAAATTCAGTGAAAAGGGGACAGAGAAACCAAGACACAACAATACTGCAAAAGTCACCTAAAAAGGATTAGGATTTAACATCAGAATCCTAACCCACTAAAATATACGCGATTGTGGATTTACGAGTTAGAAAAAGAAGCGAGATACAATAGTAGTCAAAGAAGCGAATCTGATGGCGGTTCACGATCAAGTAGTGATCTAGGAGTCATCAAAAATTTGGAATCATAGGTCGGTGCTCAAAAATCCCATTTATGCTTTTAGATGTTCATGTATTTTGTTAAGCCAACATCTGTTTGAATCGTCTTTGTATGTCATTAGAGTATGTATGGTAATAATAAGAATAGTATCTCAGATTAAGGAGCATGACATAAAAACAATAAAATAATAAAAATATAGATATGAATATGTTGAAGAGTTACGATAGATCAAGTACCAATTTTCTTTTATGAAACAAATATACAATTTCAGAACAATACTGAGAACCAATCACCAAAATAGAGTTCAACCAATTTGAAGTTGACTTGTTTTAAAAAGGATCAGAAGCATGTAAATAACAAGAATCACAAGCCCAAGTTTTTCCTTTGAAATTTTTTCTCTCTCTGTTAATAGTGAGGAGGCGCTAATTAAGGGAAATAGAAATTTGGTTAATTGTGGAGCCTTACTCTCTCTCTCTCTATTAAACATGATATATATCATTTATTATGTTATTGTTATATTATTACACCACTATGTTTACTTCATACATCCCCCGGTTTTAAGAGCCCATTCACACATTAAGCCCAAAATGCTGGGTTTTGCTTTCGCACCCCCTATTTTAATTGTACAACTCCCAACAGTTATTAACACCACATTTTATTGTTTAAACTCTCTTTCTCTTTTTTTTTTTTTAATTCTCTTCAACCCAAATAATTTCTCATAAATCAAAAACAACAATTAAATATTTTTTCTACCCCAAAATCAAATAAAAGACTAAGTCGGTTGTACAACCAGGTTAGTCATCATTCTAGGACCAATGAGCTGTACAGTTCAGTAATCCTAAAAACTTATAAGTAAATAAATAAATCACTTTTCCTAAAAATAGGGGACTAAGTCGGTTGTACAACCGGGTTAGTCAGCGTTCTAGAACTAATGAGTCATGCAGATTCGGGAGTTCTAGAATACCTATTCTAAAACCAACTCACCTCACATCAAACAAACTTCTTTCAAAAAACCTCAAAAATACTTTCAAAAAGTAGGGGACTAAGTCGGTTGTACAATCGGGTTAGTCAGCGTCCTAGGAATCAGTGAGCTGTACAGTTCAAGGAGTCCTAGGACCCCTACACTAAAAAACACCAACCAACCACTACAAGAAAATCGATGGTTTGCCACGGACATTCCCGTGGCAAATGTACAAATATCCGTGGCAAATATGAATTTGCCACGGATTTCTGACGGACAAATTTTGGTGGCAAAGCGCGCTCGTCATAAGCGCTTTGCCACGGATTTTCCGTGGCAAATTTTTCCGTCGCAAATCCGTGGCAAATTTTTCCGTGGCAAATCCGTCCCAAAGTCGTGGCAAATTCTTACACCTTCCGTGGCAAATCCGTCGCAAATTTAAAAAAAAAATTAAATTTTGCCTCCAAATTCTATTTAATATTGATATCTATACAGAATACATAAATGCTCCAACATCAAAATTAATAAACTTATATAAAGCAAAACATAATAACCACAATAATAAATGAGTACAATCTATGTGCAAAACATTTAATTACTAATTGTCTTCTACTAACAAACATTAACTAACTAAATCACTCTCTTAACTAGTGACACTCTCAGTTTCTCCACAGTAGCCTTCCCTTATTACAAAACAGATAAGAGTTTTTTGCATCGGAAGGCACAAGTCACAACCATTTCTAGAATTTTAAACTACAAAAATCAATCGACCAACCTTGGCAAAATTGTAAGTCGAGTTATCTCATTCCCCATCCGATCAACAAGCACAGGAAGGCTAGCGGGTAATTCTGCATTTAGATGGTCGCCAAATGTTGACACAATAAGGCCCATACAGGAGATAGCGCATTCCTTAACCTCCTGGAAGGGAAAAAGTTATGCATGATAAAAACATAAAAATAACCACGCTTCTATAAAATATCCTACTAACTCCGATCTTGATCTTGGTTTATTAAGCGTGACATAATGCCATTATATATAGGATGAACATACGATGCGAAATCGAAACAGAATCCTACACAACAATGTCATTCTCATTGTTAGAAATAGGTATAACACCATTTCACAATCGTAAGAGGATATACACACATACCTCAATGTTTGGTCGACAACGAGAAACAAGTTCTCCGCACACCCTCGAGGCCTCTGCGGTGACCTTGTAATATCTGGCCTGTGGTGATAGAAACGAGAGCAGAAAGAGCCTAGAAATAAAAATACAAAATACAATTTTGAAATGCATTAAATACATGTCACCCACATATATTAAATACATGTCACTTTCCTTGCGTTGAAGAACTTGTCAAACAAATCTAACCAATGAAGTGTGTCAATGAACCACTACGTAAAGGCTTATTATGCGGTGAGAATCTAGGAATGGTTTCATAACCGACCACAACCCTCACATGAAGCACACCTAACTTAGATGTGGAGAAAGATGGGAGTTACAAGCGCTTGTTGTGAATATTGTGATAAGCACAATCAAATCACCATGAAAGGTGGCGAGAAGATTCTAGTCGAGGGCAACACAGATTAACTAGGATATGACACCGTGTCAAAGAAACAATTGAACCAAAAGCTTGAGTATATCCTAGGATATAACTAGGATATACACAGAAAATTGTTAAATTATAACTCCTGCAAGATGTTCATTCCATAGAAATCGAGTGACATAAGTAGAAAAGAAGGGGCGACTATAAACAATAATAATCAATAATATAATAACAAAAACCACCAATCCTTATACCACTAGCTGGAGTCAGCTACCTAAATCAAATCACCCCAAATTTTCGTATCAAAACAATAACAATAGAGGACAAAATCAAAACACAGATAAAGATGAGAGAAAACATTAAATTGAGTATTATAAAAGAATGAGTGATCATAATTTCAAAGAACCACATTTTGTAGGGACTCACCAAACTCAACACAATCATTAAGTTTATAGGCATCACACATCAGAAAATCAAGAAAACAAAAAAAACTTACAGTAAGAAAGAATTATTATCTAAATTATATGGAACAAAACAGAAAACCTCAAATCCATAAATCATAACCTAACGATACTATATTTTATTTTTATATTTATGATGGAGAAAGAAGGAAATCATTGGCAGTAAATCATAAAATAGAAAATTTAATAAGAAATTAAGAATTTGTTAATATACATATAATATGTTTCTTCATAGAATACTACATCCATTAAGGCACTAGGATTTCCCCTAAAAAGGCTAAAACACAAGTGGTGAAACCAATTCAAATAGTAAACCAAACAAATACGCATGTTGCTATACCTTGATATAAGGGTGGAAAACATTAGGCGAATGCGAAGATAATACCAATCTTGTAAATATCAAAGCTTCAATCTTCAAATTTGAGGTAGATGATTTGTCACGAAAAGCAAGAGAGAGGGAAAAAAGACAAAATAATGAGCAAGTAAGATTAACTACAAGAGATCAAACAAGATTTTAACTCAAGACAATATTTCTTACGTTTAATGCTTTTTCAATTCCTGGAATGAGTGACCCAATGTGGTCTGCAAGGCAGTTCGGCAAGACAACCACGAGTTCTTTCAAAATGAGAAAAGGGCAAACTCGCATGGACAACTATGATTAAAATCTATTGAGACTTAATCAATATCAACTTTTTGTGGCCACTACCTTTGTTTTGATAGACTTCTCACGCAATCGCCTATTTATAGATTTGTGATTCTTGCTTCAACAACCATCGAGGATTGCATTGTATGTCGGTGTTAAGACGATAAATGAGTTCCGCACATTATGAGGTAAGCTGTAAAAGCCGGGGTTAAAAAATGAAAAGTTGAAGTGATAGCCATCGTGGATGATCATATTGTTGATAAAGCTTTCTAACCCATATATACTTTTGAAATCGCATCCATACTCACATAAATGGAGTTCATATAGCTTTTTACTTTCGATTGAAAAGTTCATGTAGCTAAACTGTGAAGGTCGTTGACCCAAAAAAAAAAAAACCTGTGAAGATCATATATGAAAGTGGGTATTTCCAAGTACCTTTGCCCTACTGAGCAATGTTCGGATATAAAATTTGTAGATCACAAATATGTAAAAGTGGCAATGAAGCCATGGGCACCTGTTCATAATGAAGTGCTCTAAGATAATGAGATACCAAAGGTTATAAGCCACTGGTTCTTATGGAAAGCATTCATCTTGAATTTTACAAATATATACAAAAATCTTTGTGTGGTGTGCATCTTAATTTCAAATATCCCTACAAGTGCACAATTACTTCATTTTTGAAATTATCCAAATGCCCATCCCATAAAGTTTCCAACATCAAAGGGGAAAAAAATAGATGGGAAGTATTTTGACACTAGGAAAAACAAAAGCTACTTGCCTAGTTTCATTTGCATCTATACGCCCTTTTGTAACATTTCGGTCAGCGCAAGAGCTCAATGAAAGTGTTAAATACATCCATCGCAACATACCCATGTCGGATAAACATCCTTGGGTTATAAAAGACAAAAGAACTTTCATTTAAATTCAAAAGCATTGTGGTTTGCAAAGTCTTCAAACTAAATTGTATGAAAAAACCGATACAAACACGAGCATACACAATTTAAAATGTCTAAAGAGAATTCAATACAAACTGATACATGTTGTGATTTTGTTCTTTCATTTCTTTTAATGCACACTAGGGAAATTTGATGTGTCATTATCAACAATCCAAAAGTCACTAGTTTGGCACCTTCACCGATTGAAAGCAGGACCATATATATAACTTAACCCACCCAATTGAAGTTCTGTTGCAATATAGTTTTGAAGACTATACTCAATATCTCATGCATTACAATATAGACACATATTGAGGAAACTAGGGAAAATCACAACATCAAGAGATTCAACATATTCAACATTGGGGAAATCGGAATTGGGAGAATTAGGGAATTGAATTGGGAAAATTGGGAAAAATCACAACATCAACATCTACAAATTCAACATTGGGAAAATTGGGGAGAATTACAAGAAATTCAACATCGGAGAGGTCATGACGAAGGGTTTTGAGAGAAAATCGGTTTCGACCTTAAAAGTCGCCAACAATGATAGAGGCGACGAACGGAACCTTCACTAGTAGAGGTCTGCGAACGAAGTGAAGGAAGAAAGCGTTATTCCGCAAAGTGTTGGCGCCACGAACGAAAGTTGCTGGTTTCCTCTTTAGTGTTATTTGCGATTGGTATTTGTGAGGCTAGGGTTTGGTATTTGTTACTGCACGAGGAAGAGGAAGAGCGAGGAAGAGGGAGAGCGAAGATGGAGGCTAGGGCAACAATGAGAGTTGAGGGTGAGATTTAGAGATGAGAGTTGAGAGGGAGAGATGAGAGTTGAGAGTGAGGTTCAGAGATGTGGGTGGCGGTGAGGTGGTGGTGATTGAGAGTGAGGGAAGGAGGCGGATTGAAGGTGAGGAGGAGAGAGCGAGAGGGTGAGGAGGAGAGAGCGAGACGTTCTGTTTTTAGGATATGAGGGATCAGGCTCATTTTATTTTGATTAGTGGGTTGCCACGGACTTGCCACGGAATCTCCGTGGCAAATTTCTGTCTTTTCACATGTCCGTGGCAAACCCGTGGCAAACACCAGCGGGAAATTTCGCGCCCTTATTTTTTACGCATGCCGTCGCAAATCCGTGGCAAATTACAGACGGAATAAGCTCCGTGGCAATTGCTGGTGGCTAAAACAAGCTTTTCTTGTAGTGAACAAACCTTTTTCAGGAAGAACTACATAGCTTTGATTCCTCCATTGCATCCGGAGGTACGTAGGAGCAAGAGTCCACTCTTGTCAAGCACTAAAAATTAAAAATTTAATTAAATCTTTTTCACTATAAATAAAAATGGTAAATATTAATAAGACGAAGGATGTCGTGGGGTGCTAATACCTTCCCCACGCATAACGACTCCCGAACCTTTAAACTTGCCTTATCCTAAAACTAAAAGGGATTTTCCGAATTTGCCCTTAAACTAAAATTTGGTGGCGGCTTCCTTTCGAACTTCGAAGAATCATTTCTCGGATTTTTCGGTCGCTACACTAATCTAAAAATTATAAAAACACCACTAAAAATCTAATAAAGTCAAAAGAAGGTTATCAATTTTTTTTTATATTTTTTGGAAATTATGAAAAATTCAAAAATTAATAAAAAATAGTAAACTAGAGAATTTGAGATTTTGAGCCCTTTAGCCTCAATAGAAGTTCCCTTTTAGGGAGTTATGGTCGCTATTTTTTTTTTTGGATTTAATGGCTGTTGTTTCGGAACAATCGAAGAAGGTTGCCCGAGAAACTTTTTTGCCTAGATTATTTAACATTAAAGTGGGTCGTTGATTAAAATTGTCGGTGGCATTTTGGACGTCAAAATTATATAGTTGATGAATAGTGATAAAAAAAATAAAAATAACTAATTAAATAAAGTAATTTCAATTTTTAAATTTTTTTAATATAGTTACAGATTTATTTGTTTAATAGGTAATTGTAATTGATTTTGTAACTGTGGATTTATCTATTTAATAGATACATTCTAGTTAAAAAAATCAACTACACGTTTATCTATTAAATAGATAAATCTGAAATTCAATTTTTTTAACTACGAATTTATCTATTAAATAGGTAAAATCCGTATAAATCATATAGGGAATTTTACGGGGTATGTGGGGGGGGGGGGGGGGTATAATAGCCAAGTGGAGGTGGGGGGTGTTGAAAAATCATCATTCAGATAAATATTGTGACATAGATTTGGGCTTATATTCTAGTTGAAGTAGTGTATGGGCTTATACCTTGTAGTGTTTCATTTTGGCTTTTGCTTTTCCCACTCCCCCTCCTACTCAAAACACACCCCATAAGGGTTTGAAAAGACCAAAAGGCCAGGCAAAACGTATTTTTTTTCAAGAATTTTCACGTGTTCGAACACAGGCATTCGAACAGGTTCGAACAAGGCCATTCGCATGTGTTAAATATGGACTCACACCCTCTTGTGCATAATTTCACTTGTTCGAATGGGGTCATGCGAACCAATTCGCATAGTGTCAATCGAACCAGTGTTGCAGAATGACAAATATTGGACGTCTCAAATTCCACCGACAGTTTTAATCAACGGCTTACAATCAGTCAAATGTGTCAGATAAAGGAGTGGATGTCATTCCCTTGGGAAAATGTGTCTGAACGGATAGAATTTAAATGGCTCAGATTTGTGATCTAAAAATGAAATCAACTGCTAACATGTTACCACGCCTATTATAAAAGGGGTTTCAGTTTCTTCACCACATCCTCACACCTTCTTCAGCAAACCCTAATCTGCTTCTTCACCAAACCCTACTCTACTCTCCTTCTTCCCAGATTCAACCAACCTGAAATGGAATGACAGTTGTGCCCAACCCAGTACTCAAGCGACAAATTCCTAACGACCCTTTATCACCGTGGGACTGTCACCACCAACGAACATGGTATTGTGTTTCGTTGTCCTAACCATATCTTCTGCAGGATGAATAAGGACATCACCTTCGCCCAACTGAAGGAAAAGGCTGAGAGGAAGATTCGTGCAGAGGGAGTGTGACGTAAAGACGTGGATCATATACGTTTCAAAAAGTACAATTGTAGAGATGATGGGACTGTCCAATATTCTGTCATGGAGATCCAAAGCGACGACGACGTCCGCGCAATGATGGAATATCTAGCTAACGTTCCAATGGGACGTAGTATCTTGGAGCTGTACGTGGACACAAAACGCGCTCTAGAAGAGGTCATTTATATTCTGGAACAAGGACTACCGAAACACTAGTTTCTTAGTTAGTTGTTTGCTTATGTTGGTTTTATGTCTTTCGTATTTGATGTCTTTTGTATTTGTTGTCATTCTTATTTGATGTCTTTCGTATTTCATGTCTTTCGTATTTGTTGTCTTTCATATTTGATGTAGGATTATGCTTTTTAATAATAATCTATTTGTCTAACTTAAACACTACTGTAACATAGATTAGTAAGTACTAAATAAGTCATAAATATCCATACACCAGTTTGCACAAAATTATTGAAACTAAAATATAATAATATAAACTAAAGACTGGTCACAACACTCCCATCGGCAGCACTCCCATCAGCATCACTCCATTCAGCATCAGAATCACTCCCAGGATAACCGTCAAGATATGTCTGATAATCAGAATCAGTAGAATAAGAACTAGAACTAGCGTCGTCTTCAGGAGCAGCCTCATTCTCCTCCTGAGGAGCAGCCTCATCCTCCTTCTGAGGAGCATCATCCTCCTCCTCCTGAGGAGCATCCTCCACCTCCTCCTCCTGATGCTCAACTGTTGGGGCCGAGGCCTCAAACCTGCCCCTACCCCTGCCCCTACCCATACCCCTCCGAGGCATATCTGAAACAACAAGTACAAGTATATACCCAATTAGACTAAACCAATTTAATAAAATCAACCAATTAAACTCCCAACAAAAGACAGAAACTGTGCAGTCAAACAACGGTTCAGACAACACCATGCGAACCATGTTCGAATGGCCTCATGCGAATTGGTTCGCATGTTACCGTTCAAACACCTTCTTCTTCACAAGTTCGAAGGCGTGCGTTCGAACAGAGAAGTTACGCAAAAAAAAACGCAGATCAGAGGGGAGGCTTACCTTCAATTAAATGGAACGATTGGAGGAACGATTGGAGGGTTGTTGATGGCACGAACAAAACCCAGAATCTTTAGGGGATTGGAGTAGTTTAGGGTTTTTAGAAATTAGGGGAGTGGGGAAAGCAATTCCCTTCATTTTTCTCCTGTTTTGATGCTCATTACTTTGATTAAAACCACCTTTTATCTTCTATTAAATAGATATATTATCTCGCATTTTTAACCATTAATAACTAGAGGAGTGCTAATTGTTACGAAGAATTTTTTGCACAAAACACGAGAAAATGGTAACTAAGAGAAAATCGACCGTTGGTGTGATTTCAACAATACAAAATAGGTATAAAAGTCTAATATACACCCTACACGTGCCTTCTTACCCATTCCTGCAAATTTCATACACTTAAACATTTTCCTAATAACAAATGTCTATTTATGTCATTTTATTTATAAGCTAGTTTAATTGTCAATTTTATCAAACACTTTAAATTCAATCGGCTAGCTAGCCTACTTTCTATCCAATATCATCTCATATAATTTATCGGCTATCTGCTAATTGATCAACTATCCACTACTATTTACCAAACAGGAGCAAATAGTAAAGGAAATCAGAGACGACACGTGAAGGAAAAATAAGAACAAGGGAGCCAGATTTGTGATTTGTTGAAGAATTAACCCATTTGCAGATGAGGTGGCTATTCGAATTTTAAAGATGCCATGTGCATGTAGGCGTTACGTTCACAGACTCCAATCACAGGAAATCTTCTATCCAAGTTCCCTTATTCTGTTAACACTTTCATTATAAGTTGCTAGTTTGACTTGCTGCATTTAAACTTTTAAAGCTCCTCTATCCTCATCAGTTCTCCATTGACATGACACTACTATAGGAGAGCTTGCTGCATTTAAAGCTCTTGTATTATTATAGGTCTTACTGCCATAACTATAGATAGAGACTGTGATATGAACCTATTAATAAAGTTAAGGATTTTTACCCTTTGTAAAATTCTTGGTTCCTATGTGATCCATGCTTACATTGTAAAAATGAACAATAGAAAATGCCTTTTCCTTCACCTTCTCTCTTCACTTTTTTTCTACTTTTTAAATTTATTTTTAACCCATCCAAACAAAGTGGTGAAAAATTCCACTACAGGCTCCTATAACTTGTTCCGATCTAGAACTTTGGGAGATACTTTTGGTGGACAGTGTTGGAGATGACACTGCTGATGGGAAATGTCTACGGGGTGTACCTACACAGCCACCGTATACCCCAACGCCCAAGTCAGGTCTCCCTCTAGTATTTTTAACAGAGCTTTAATCATACCTGGAGAGTGTAAATGAAACCCCTTATATATGGTTGTTATATGAACTTGGTAGTATTGGTCATGTTGTTTAGGGTAGGCTCATCACTGACAATGCTCTAATTGCAATGGAATGCTTCCATTGGATTAAGAAGAAGAGGATGGGAAAAAAGGGTACCATGGCTCTGAAACTTGACATTTCTAAAGCCTATGACAGAATTGAGTGGAGCTTTGTGGAGCAAACACTTACTTCTATGGGGTATCCTATGCACATGGCTCAGTTGATTATGAGGAGTATATCCACTGTTTCCTACCAAATACTCATCAATGGTCAGACAAGTCACACCTTCAGCCCGGAAAGAGGGCTTATATAGGGTGATCCCCTCTCACCCTATCTATTCATCCTTTGTGCTGGTGTCCTCTCAGGTCTCATCCATAAAGAAGTCAAGGATGGTTCTATCCACGGGTTGAAGATTGCTAGAGGCACCCCCTCAATATCACACCTATTTTTTGCTGATGATAGCCTACTTTTCACCAGGGCCAACACTAATAAAGCTGATGTGATTCTCGGAGTGTTGAATACCTATCAGAAAGCTTCAGGTCAAGTAGTTAACATGGAGAAGTCTAGTCATCCTTTAGTCGAAATGTGGTTGAAATTGATAAGAATTTGATCATAACAGGATGGGTGTAAAGGCTGTGGATACTCATACAAGATATCTAGGACTCCCGGTCTCTTTTGGGAGGTCCAAGAAGGCAGTCTTCTCCTTTGTGACTGACAAGATCGGGGAAGAAGATAAAGGGGTGGAAGGAAAAATGTCTATCAAGAGCTGGTAAAGAGACACTCATCAAAGCCAGAGCACAAGCTATTCCCAATTACATCATGAGCTGCTATATGTTTCCTAACACCTGTCACGAAATTGACTATGATACTAAGAGATTGAAACGGGATATTATTCTTAACAATTTCACTAGCTTTGAAGCAAAGCAGATCCTAAGCATTCCATTGTCCTTTAGACTTACAGAGGACAGAATTGTGTGGCATTGGGAGAAGAAGAATGGTGACTATTCAGTGCGATCAGCTTATCACGCAACAGGGGCTGTGAAGGACAGAAATCAACCAGGATCGTCTAGGAGGAAATATAAAGTTGTGGTCCAAGAACATTCTGCCAACAAGAGCTAATATTAGTAACAAAGGTATCATTCTTGACACTACTTGTCCTCTAAGTATTAGAACTTCTCCAACAGCTTCCCTGGATCCTTAATTCAGCATATTAGAACTTTTAATACTGATGCGCATAGCCTTGTGTGCTTAGCAAAAGAAATTGGTGACCATGCATGGTCCAATTATGAGCAACTACTGTGCTCTTTAGTTCCACTTTGTAATTTCTCTTTCAATTGTAATGACTTTATTTCATCTTAATATATGAGGAATTTCCCATCAAAAGAAAAAGTATTGGGCATGTTGTTGGGTTTAGTCGATTAGTCGGCCCAACCCAGAATTTCTAGTTTGGAACAAGACTCAATCAAGTAACTCCATAAATTTGGAAATACTAAACATAGGGAAGGATAGAGTAAACGATTACTTGATCACTTTTTTTTTTTTATAAATTGACCTGCAATAAAGTTTACACAAATACACTTTCCCGTGATCAAGAACCACCAAAGTAACCCAAAGGGTTGGCTCTTGGAGCGTAGTGAAGTTGTGTCAGAGAGGAGTGCCTCGAATTCAACTCTCCACTAGTCCTCTTGAAGTGAGGTAAATGTAAGTCTTTCAAAGGCCAGAGTCTTTTCTGCGCTTTAATTGGGCGTCATCCTCACCCTAAATTTATTATAATAAGACAAACCACAAAAAAAAAAAAAAAGTACAAGTAAAAGAACATAATAAATGGCAGGTAAAACACAACTCCAACAATGAATGAGATTCTTCAATGGACCACCATTCCATTCACACACACTCTTCAAGCAGAGAATGGAACAAAATGAGGAATAGGCTTGCACTTAAGAGGCTTAGCTAAAAACACAGTAACCCTTCCTTCTTCAGCCATATCAATCTCATTACTTTTCCCATCATTAACTTCCCAATCATAACATTGAATCAAACTTGCCAATGTTGCTTGTATCACAAGCAATGCAAGTGAAGCACCAGGACAACTTCTTCTCCCACTACCAAATGGCAACAATTGATAATATTGTCCCCTAACATCAATTTTACTCTTTCCAATTTCATCACTTTGTAGAAACCTTTCTGGGTCATATACTAATGCATTGTCCCAATAATTTGGGTCCCTTCCAATAGCCCATGCATTGATGAAAATCTTTGAATGTTCAGGAATATCATAGCCGTCCACTTGGCAGCCTCTGATTGCTTCTCTTGCAAAGATTGGAGTTGGTGGGTGGAGTCTTAATGTTTCTTTCACTATTGCTTGGAGGTAATGTAAATTTGGTATGTCAGATTCTTTCACTAGCCTTTCTTTTCCAACAATAGATTCAATTTCTTCTCTTGCTTTCTTGAAAACTTTTGGGTGTTTAATTAGCTCTGCTAATGCCCATTCTAATACACTTGCTGGTCCATTTGTACCAGCAAGGAACATATCCTGTGAAACACATCAAGTAATGTCAAATTTAAATTGAGTTTAATTAGCATTTCAAGAAGACTAAAATAAAAGTCAAATATTTTTGTGACATGTCAATTTATTGTTTGTTAGTAAAAAAATCTCTATATTGTCAGTGTATACTAGTTAACGTTTAGAGCACTATTAGTAAGACCTTTTCCAATATATGCAATGATCTATTGAAAAAGATACATCTCTTGTTCTTCCATTAATATAATTATTTGCTTATTAAAAAAATTAATACTGTGATTATATCAAAAAAAAAAAATCAAATACTTAATAAGAAACTTAAAATTGGTTATTTAAGTTAAGGGTATCAACCCAACCAAAAATACCTCAATTGTCCAGTTGATTAAGTGGCATGAAAGTTACATAAAATATGTGACATGAAAGTGATAACATATTATTAGAATAGTTTATCTGAAGATATGTTACACTCAGTCATACATATAAATTAAATTATTATATTATTTGTTTTGGGATGTTAAAAAAAATTTCCAAGACAAATCTAACATCATGCTAATTAATCCATGGTAAACTCTAAACAGAGACCATGGTTGTTCACCAAATGATTGCTTTAGTATTAAAAATAAGCTAAATACTGTTTCAACAATTTACTTAGACCTGTAGTAAAAAAATACAAATTACTTAGGCCTGTTTATTTACTGTAAAGAAAAATTATAAAAAATTACAGAGAAATGTTAGGAAGACTCTCTTTTGCATACTCTCACTAACACTTATTCTATGATAAGTCAAAATTTATTTGAGTCTCACTACTTTGAAAATGGGTCTGATTAATTTAGTGAAATCACATGAATATTAACAAGAGAAATGCTAACAATAATGACAGAGTGAGTTTTGAAAAGAGTGTGCAAAAGAGAGTGTTTCTAACACTTCTCAAAATTCCAACAGTAAAAAAAAAAGTGGAGGAGTAAAAAATTGCATACCAGGGCAAAGGCTTTGGCACTTTCTCTAGTGAGTCTGCTATCAGCACCATCAGCTTCAATCAAGTTCAACAAAATGTCAAAAAGGTCCTTCTTCCTATCACTTCCAAGACCTTCCTTTGCCCTCACCTCTTCATGTTCCTTCAACACTTTCTCCATCATCACATCCATTTGATGATGTGTATCCTTATTCTTCTTCCCAAATCCTTGTAAATCCCAAGGCTTCATAAACCCAATAATATCCCCCAAATTAAAAGCCCCAAGTAATTCACCAATTTCCCTAATCAACTTCCTAAACTCACTAATCTCATCATTCGCCTCATTACTCTTTTTCCCCATAGTCATTCTAGAAATGATATTATTTGTATGCCTTATCAACTCATGTCTCATTTCAACTCCCTTACCCTTTTTGGAAATCTCCAAAATATCCCTCAAAAAGCACTTAATTTCATCCTCACGAATACTCACAAAGTGCTCCAAAGTTTTCCCACTAAGAAGCTCAGTCATACAAAGCTTCTTAAGGAACCTCCAATAAGTTCCATAAGGGATAAAAAAGTAATCAGAAGCACCATATGTTAAATTCTCACTAGCAATCATAATGGGTCGGTTGCAAAATGACTCTTCATAAGTCTTTAATATTTGCTTTGCAATTTCAGCTGATGATGCCACTATGACATGTTTGGAACCTAACATAATATGCATTAAGGGACCATAACGTGTTGATAGGTTGTAAAGTGCTTGGTGAAGAAGTGATCTTAGGTATGGTGCATGACCTAAGATTGGAACTGAAATTGGTGGTCCTGGTGGTAGTTTATAACAAACTGATTTTTTGAAAAGAGACCTAATTAGAATTGTTGAAATGAACCATAAGGAGAATAATACTAAGTAACCTTGGATATCTAACATGGTTGAAACAATGTTCTTGTCAAACTCAAAAACAATGACTCAACCTATGTTATTGTTTCTAAGGTGCATGCATTGAAGGGTTATTGAGAAAAGGGTAAGACATAAATAGAAGAACATGTTGTGTTTTTTTTTTTTCAGGTTCGGTGGACTTTATTTTTTAGCAATTTATTAAGTTATTAATATTTGCGATCCTCGTGGTGGAATATTATATTCAGAATGCTAGCTTTGCGTCTCGCGTGTTGCATATTATAATTTGAAATAGTGACGAGTGACGTGTGTCGTCGCTTTATGAAAGATCTGTGTTTTTGTGATATATAATATGGTGTGTTTTTTCATGTTTCTTATTATTCTTGTTTTTTTTTTTGGTCAAGAATGATTGATTTCATAGATAGGGCAAAGCCCAAACCAAACACTCCTCAAAGAGGCAACACAAGGGTGCTGAATGGGTTTTTTTTTGGACCCCCACCCTTCCCCTAAAACCCCCCAACCACCCTATGAAAAGAGCGAAAATACCCCTGCGTTTTACAAAATCACAATTTCTTCACATTATTGGTCATACCTACGATTGACCACCACCACCACTCGCATATACGCCATGAGAGACGTATATACGATTGCCTGTAAATCCACCACTCGCATATACCCCAAACAAACCCTATATACGACGTGTAATTTTTTACTCATCGCATATACCCCTTTTCAGGCGTATATACGATCGAGCGAAATTCATCCACTCGCATATATGGTCATTCAAAAAGCTATCGAATCGAACCAAATCGCTAAATCGAACTAAATCGACTCTTAAAAAATCGAATCATTTGTTGCGGTTTGCAAACCGAGCTACGCGATTTAAGTGCGATTCAAGAATCAAATCGTAACTTGATTCGATTCGATTACTAGTTGTTGGCTGACTGAACCAGCAAAAAATAAGAAGCACCGGCACCAAATCGCAAATCTTTTGAACGAAATGCCTCTTTTTACATAAAGAAGCTTCTTTTTGTGGAAAAGGAATCCTCTGCCTATCCCACTGTTGAACGAAAGCTTCTTTTTTTTACGAAGTGCTTTATATTGATAACACATCAACATAGGGAAAAAAAATGTTTTATAGCAATTATAATAATTTTATTGTATATCCAGTCAAAAAATATTTTAATTTTATAGCAAAATAATATGTTTGCTCATTTTAAAATTGATCAACTCATTTCAAGCGTCAAAAAAACTCATTTCAAAATAACAGTTCGGTAAAAAAGTTGGAAATAGTTGGTAAAAGTTCGGATTTTTTTGGTTTTATAAAGCTGTAATTTTAATGATTCGGTAAAAGTTGGGAAAGTTCACTAATAATCCGGTAAAAGTTTGGATAATAGTTGGATAAAAGTTGATTTAGTAAAAATTGGGTAAAAGTTCAAAAAGCACTATGATTGATTCGAGATAAAGCGTGAACCGAACTATTAGTGTAGTTCAATCGGTTGAAGAAGCTATTATTGCGATTGATTCGATTCATTGAAGCTGTTTCAATTAATTCGATTGATTGGTTGATTCTCCTCTGAATCGAACCATGAACAACCCTACTACGCATATCGCCAAAGCAGACCTATATACGACGAGTTAAAAGTATGCATCGTATATACCCCCTTTTTATGTAAATACGATGAGTAACTTGATTATTTTTTTACTAATTTTTTTTTCCTTTGCTTGCGAGTGTCAGGTAGGCATAGAGGAGAGCGGGAGGTATCTCTGCATCGAGAGAGAGGAGTCATCTTTGTTTTGCACCGAGCACGAGGACGATGAGGCATAATCAGCTGCATGCTTTCGCTAGGAGACAGAGACAAGCTGACCCAACTGAGTATCAACCTGAGCATCACCCAGCTCATTTTCAGGATGATGGGCAGTTTTATCTTGGGGATTATCTGCAGCAGACTCAGCAGGAGGATTGGGATAGAGGGAGGCTGGTTCCTCAGTATCATTCTCAGCCTCCTCCTCAGTACCATCCACAGCCTCCTCTTTACCATCCCCAACCTATTCATTACCATGCACCGACTCCCGAGTATCAGCAGGAGCAGCCCCAGGCTGATACTTATTACTCAGACCAGTCTATGTCTGAGTATCAGGTGGAGCAGCCCCAGCAGGATCAGGGGCATCAGGAGGAGGATCAGTGTAACACCCCTTTTCTACCCCATAAATTACACGTCATATATCAGAGTAAATTGTTTTTTTTAAAGATTAATTTAACCGAATAGAAAAGAAATGCCACATCGTCATAAATAAAATTCGTTAATTGCACTCATCAAGGTTTGTGCAATAAAACACCATCATAAAAAATTAACTCCAAAACAAAACAAAATTCACGTCACAGCGGAATAAGAATCATAACTCGCCAAAACCACTCAGACACGTCTCACGTCAACCATAAAATCATTAAACAGTTAATTAATTAAACTAACAAACTTCAATTCGCCCCTAGGTGCTCTGATGATCGAGAGCGACTCGACAGACATCCCAACGGCTATCAAAGAAGGCAGCAGGACCTTCACTCGCGGTTACCTGCAGCGTTGCCACAATAGAGCAACATTCCAAGCAGAAGGGGTGAGAATTTCAACAGAAACATAATCAAGCATATAATAGAGTAATATGAGCAAACAGTCATTCAACATCCTCATTATCATCAACTTCATCGTCACTGAACGCTAACTCAAGTCATAAATTTTTACCACAAGTCATAAACATGTATGTGCATGAAAATGCGACCCACGCCTGGGTATATGCATGATGATACCATACTCGTCATAAATAAGCCACTAAGGGCACATCGTCACTAATATTCATCAAAAAGAGGCCGAAGCCTATTCGTCATAAGATGCACTTGCTATGAGACACTATGGACACATGTGCAAACACCAAATCACTCACCATGGAGACCTCGTTATCATCGTCATAAAACACTCATAGAGTGTACTCGTCATAACCATCACAATAAATTCACATCCATCATCATAAATATCACATTAAGATTGGGGTAATAACACCTCTTAGATTCTTTGTAACAGCACATTTAAACTTTAGAAAACATCCTACTTTCATGCTTAGGAAGCATCACCTCTAAATTGAGCAAACACATATTTTCCAAAGTGGAAAAGCATCACATTTAAATTTTTAGTATCACCACATTTAAAATTTAGAAAAATGTCATCATTTAATTTTTCAAGAACAGTAGTGGAACAAAGGGGAAGAAAAACAGCAGAATTTTTCAAATAGCAACAGTCATGTCGCTTATGAAAACAGTCTTTTAAGTCTTTTATTTTTACGAACATCAGCATAATTCATAAAGGAAAACAGCAACCTATCGCTCAATTCAAAACAACAAACATCACCTATTTTATGAAGGAAAACAGCAACCTATGTATAAATTGAAGATAGCAAACATCACCTATTTTATGAAAGAAAAACAGCAACCTATATATACTTTAAAAACGGCAACAGCACCTATTTTATTTTATAAATAGCAACCAGCAGTTTGATCGATGAAAACAGCAGTCCTTTGTTCCACAAAACAGCAAACAGCATTTTAATTGATGAAAACAACACTCTTTTATTCCATAAAACAGCAACCATCATTTTAATTGAAGAAAACAGCAACCTTTTATTCCATAAAACAGCAATCAGCATTTTAATTGAAGAAAACAGCAACCCTTTATTCCATAAAACAGCAACCAGAATTTTAATTGAAAAAAACAGCAACCAACAATTCCAATGGTGAAAAAAAACAGCAGCCTTTTATTTCAATTTCCACTAAAACACGCCATAGTCACAACTCAATTCGATCTCAAACTACTCAATTCACATGCTCTCATCACTATGCATATGAAATCGATCCTAATCCCCTTACAATCACCCAATTCGAAATTTCCACCATCATCTCATATGATTTATTACACGATAACATTAACAATTCATCAAAACAACCTAAGGAACCCCACAAAAATCTATCACATGTTCAATTATATTAAACTGAAATGCTCCCCTTACCTTAAATCTTTGAAGAAGATGAAGCCTTTTCTAGGAAGACACCACGAAAACCCAGCAACAAATCTTCCCTTCTCAAGCGTGACCCTCTTCTCTTCGTTTTCTCCCTCACGCTCGTTTTCTCTTTTTCTTTCCTTCCTTCACCGTGCGCAGCTCTCTTCTTTCACACCCTTCTCTGTTTTTTTTTGTTGTTTCTTTCCGTAGACACACTAACCTAATTGTTTGTATAACTTGGGCTCATGTATAATGGGCCCTTTTTACACCCCTTGCCCATTACTTCCACCACTCCCTATCATAACAACACATATTATTTATTTAACGTGGTTAAACCATTAAATATTTAAATAACTTAATTAAACAGTAATTTAAATTAATTTAGGGCGTTACAATCAGCCTCAGCCTCAGGCCTCTCTCTTCACTTGACAGCGGATCATACTGTGATTCTATACTCATTGACATTAAGTTTTGCATTTTTGCTTAATTAATTTATTTAACTCACATAGTCTGCACTTTTTGCTTACATCATTTATTTATTTTTAATTCATGAGTATCCGCGGGTTGTCAAAGTATGGGCTCATGGCAACAAAGTCCATACTAGACTCATCTACACATACCGGCCCTAGTTCGGCGCACCACCACAGTGGTCGGGGACTCCCAACCGGCTCCACTTCTCCCGGTCGCCACGCCACGATGAGAGACCATGAGTTCTTTGTCGGCTTTTATTGAGAGATGGCACTCGGATGCCGTCATTTCACTTGCCATTTGGTGAAATGGCGATCACTCTAGATGACATCTCGACTCTTTGCACCTCCCATCCAGGGGAACTATGCCACACCTCCCACCATCACTTTGTGAGCTCGAGTATGCCCACACTTCCGAGACATATCTACAGAGGCTTCATCAGCTGGGTTGACTTTAGAGTTCCCTACATGCCTGATAGGTGCCTGCGACAGTTTGGGTACACTCAGATCATCCCGCGTGTAACGACCAATCGTATATACTTCTTCAGGGCATATATACGATGTGTTAAAACTACGCATCGTATATATGTCCCAAATGACATATATACGATGAGCCTTTTTAAAAAAAAAATAGATTACAAAGGGCATTTTGGGGTTTTCATTGTGGGTGGGGGTATAAGGGGAAAGGGTGGGGGTCCAAAAAAACAAGCCGTGCTGAATGGTTAAACAAACCCAAACAAACACACCAACATAAGGGACTTACATTACTTAGCCCAAAAACAAACTAAAGTGAAACAACTACCCACTCAAGCCACAACCAGGCCCAACAAAAATTAGGTAGACAAAAAGAAGGGACATTAAAACGTTCACCTACAAACATTAATATTATACCAATTATAGATGAAAACAAGACAACACAAACATCACACGCAGAACCACAACATCGAAGAGGGAAAAACCCTTGCCCCCAAATCCAACTCCATCGTCAACCAGCAACGTCAACCAGCACCACAAATCACTCCCCTCCGATCTTCCAAAATAGCACGCCTTAGAATATCAGGAGGCTTGATCAACCAATTCTGAGGAAGATTTCCACTAGCAGCAAGATGATGTGCTGTAAAGTTACCTTCTCTCGCAGTCCACAAAAGCTCACACAAACGAAAACTCGATCGGAGAGCATCAATATCAGAGATGAAGCACGATAAATGGAGTCTGGTGATATTACCTCTACAAGCTTCAACCAATTCAAGACAATCAGATTCAATCACAACTTCATCAAGATTCAAGTTTGAAGCAAGTTGCAGAGCAAATCTCACGCCTAAAGCTTCAGCAATCAAAGCAGAGGAAGCATAAACACGAAAGGTATCACCGGTAAGAACTTCACCAACATTATTTCTGAAAATTGCACTAATAGCACCTTTCCATGTCTTACAATCAAACTGTGCATCACAGTTGATTTTAACACAATTGCCTCGAGGAGGACTCCAAATCTTCACCTTAGTCACAGCCATAGGGTTAGGGGTTATATCATTATGAACCTTTTCATTTCTGATCTTCCAAATATTCCAAAGGGAAAGATTTTGATAGCAAATAAGGGAAAGATCATTCTTTAACAAAACTGAGTTAGCATTTAAGATCAAATTACCCAGCCATTCAGAAACCCTGGTAATAATGGAGAAAAGATTAGGAACTGGGCAGCAGTCAATACTAAACCATATAGGTTCAGTCCACGGGCAAAGGAGCAGCATATGCTCAATGGTTTCAGGAACAAGATTACAAATGGGACAAAGATCATTAGAAGCTATTCTTTTCTTAGCCAAATTTGCTCTATTAGGAAGGGTATTGTGGAAAGCTCTCCAAAGAAATGTTTAATTTTCTCCGGGATAGAAATATACCAAAGTTTTTTCCACACATCATTATCAATAGAGGTAGACGAGGAGGGGCCAAAATCCTTCTCATCGTTTAAATCCCTCACCCTATGATACCCAAACTTAACACTGAACACACCATCTTTAGAATATGGCCAAAAAAGCTTGTCAGAAGAGAGAGTACCACTAATAGGCGTTTGAATAACTTCAATAGCTGAATCTGGTATTAAATTGTCTCTTAGCTTTATAGATCCCACTCAGGCCTATCATCCTTCATAAGATCAGCAACACAAACCACTGATGCAGTATTTGATAAAATAGCTTTGTTTCCCGAGGCTACCCACCCCAAAGACTCAATTGGCAAGATGCAATTTCTTCCAATAGCCCACCTACCAGATAATTTAAGTTGATCTCTCCCATGAATAATACTATTCCAAGCCCAAGAAGCTCCATTTTTACTCTTGACTTGCCAAAAAGAGTCATTGTAACAGTAAATACTCTTTAAAATTCTCACCCAAAAAGAATTTGGGTTCTGTTCAAATCTCCAAGCCTGTTTAGTAAGCAAGGATGAGTTATAGTGGTTGAAAATTTTAAAGCCCATACCCCCTACATTCTTAGGCTTACACATAAAATCCCAACTCTTCCAATAAATTCCTCTTCTTCTACCATAGTTGCTCCACGAATTTGCTAATAGAAGAGGTGATTGCTTTGCAAAAGTTCTTAGGCATTACGAGAATTGACATGATATAATTAGGAATAGCTTGGATTCTGACCTTAATAAGAACCTCCTTTCTGCTGATTTAAAAGATTACATTTCCAACCTTCTAGCTTGTTAAAAACTCTTTCCTTTAACCAATTTAGAGCACTTCTCTTGGCTCTCCCCCATTGGGCAGGAATACCAAGATAATTACCAGGATCATCCCAAAGAGGAACGTTAATGATATTAGCCAGATTTTGTTTAGTAGTTGTATCCAAACTTGCTGCACAAATAAGCCCAGACTTACTTATTATTCTTGTTTGTACAAGTACTCTCCTACGTGAATAAAATTGATGACAGTCTATATGAGGAAAAAATGAATATTAAATATTAAATAAATATTATAATGATAAAATTGAGCGATATTTTAATATTAAAGTATTCTTTTTTTACTATACATTGCAATGATAAAAAAATTTAGGTGGAGTACTCTTTACTTCTTGATGTTTTTTTAAGGAGGGTTTTGCATCAGAAAGATTTAACGAGACTCTATATCCCTTTTTTTTGTTTAAAAAAAATTATTAGGAGGAACTCAAGTCTCATATTAGCTAGTGATAAGGTCTTAATAGAGTATATAATTAAATGGCATTTCTCACCTTACTAGTCAATTTTTGTAGGGTTGAGTTAGGCTCAATCCACATTCTAAGATAGTATCAAAGCATATCCTATATCCAATGAGCCACCCACAATTATTATCCACACACTAAGCCCAATAATATTGGGGGTGAGAGGGGTGTATATATTGAGAGAAACTCAAGTTCCACATTGACTAGTAATAAGGTCTCGAAAGAGTATATCATTAAAGGGCATTCATCACTTTACAAATAGGGATGACAATTGAGCTCATGCACGGGTGGGTGCACTGGAGAGTACTAGTCAATTGATCGTGGGGAACACGAGTTTGATTCCCAGCTTTTTTTTTGGGTTTTTTTACCCCCACCATCACCCTTTATACCCCCACTATAAAATTTAATCCAATTTTATCCCTAAAAAATGCACTACGGAATTACCTGTCGTATGAGGTTCCGTTTTGGGAAAATATAGGCGACGGAATTAACTTAATTCCGTTTGAATTAAATTTTTTCCTATGGAATAATGTCTTATTTAGGTAATTTTGTTGTTAAAAAATAACAAAACGGAATAATCTATTTTAGAGATAATTTTGTTTTGTTATTTTTTTCTAAGTAAATCTGTTTTTTTAAATCGATATATATGTTAAAAAATTATAATTAATTTTTTTTAAAAAAAAAATAGATATGGATATTGGAGACACTTTGGTTCTACTTGATGTGTAGATATTAGTTACAGGTGACAATGTAGTACGACAAGTAGGTAGTTTAGGCTAAAAAAATCAGTTTTCGAACAACCTACTTGATTTCTCCAAACCCACAGACCATTAATTAGAAAATTCCCAAATTAAGTTGTTTACTATTTTTATTAATTTTTTAAAGTTTTCATAATCTCCAAAACTTTTAAAAAATTACATATATAGTGATAGAGGGCACCCAACTTTCTCAAAAGATGTTAAATTTTCTTCCAAAAGTGGTTGTTTAGAGACTCTACGCATCCATCAGCTTGGTCCATTTATATATATATATATATATATATATATATATATATATATATATATATATATATATATATATATATGCAAAGACCCACTAGCTTGTTGACCAAACCCTTGCAATGAAATTTAGGCTTGTTTTTTTTGGACCCCCACCCTTTCCCCTAAAACCCCCACCCACAATGAAAACCCCAAAATGCCCTTTGTAATCTATTTTTTTTTTAAAAAAGGCTTACACGGCCAATCGTATATACTTCTTCAGGGCATATATACGATGTGTTAAAACTACGCATCGTATATATGTCCCAAATGATATATATACGATGAGCCTTAAATTTTTTTTTTGGCAGTAAAAAAATTTTAACGGTCATGATTTCACTTTCAAAGTTGATCAACAGTGTGGATTGCACGACAAAATCAACGGTTGATAATCTTTTACCTCATCTATAAATACCCACTCCCACCATCACTATTTTCACACCAAAAATTCAACTTCCTCCTACTCTCACACAACACAAGTGAAGATGATGCAGGCTTCGCTAATGTCATACTACGAGCCTTCTTCCCTCACTCTCGTTCATTCTAATATGGGGTTTGCTGATCATCAGGGCATCATCTTGAAAGATGATGGTATAAGTTTCGATGGGAGAGATGTTGTATCGTGTAGGTTAAAACACTGCATATCATTTGCTGCTCTTAAGCAGAAACTACTGCGGATGGTTCAACTAGAGAACGACGAGCATGAGATAATTCGTATCGTTTATCGGAAACCGGAATGGACTGATGGAGGTCTTCACTGGTCTGTCGTGGATGTCAACACCGAGGATGACCTCCGACAGATGATGTCCAATCATATTATGTTTAAATGGAAGAGTTACATTCATCTGTACGTCGAAACCAGAAGGACCGTCGCTGAGATCCTTCGTCGATTAACTCCACCAGCTCAGTAGTTTCTATTGTATTTTCTTTTTATCTGTCTATTTTTATTCTAGTTGTTTATGTTTTATCGCTTGTGTAACTTTGTTTTATCGAATTAATGAAATCAAAAAAATTTGAAAACTCATAAAATATAACACCTGAAAGTAATAATAAAGTGCCAACATCAAACTAATATGAGTTCAAATACATCAAAAAACAAATAAAAAATCCCTAGCAGCGTCGCCTCCGTCCCGCGTCCCGTCGTCTAAGCTCCCCGAAATGTCATCCGTCTTGCGCCATCCCCACCGACCTATGGAGTTTCCGACACGCCCGAAGCGCCATGCGTGATCTCGCCATCACGAATCCCTCCCCTGGCGATCACAACCTCCCTCACCCACTCAGCATCGTCGTATCATAGCTCTGGGGAGGGTGTCCAGGTCGCAGCTGTTGGTGATGGTGGAGCCGGTAATAGTCTGGGGATAGAAGCACGGACGTACCACTCTAAGTACCTACGTACAGTCTCATCCGGCCGCCGAGCAACCCGAGTAGTGCGCATGATGTCATCCACAGATGCCATGAAGTGGACGATCCGAAAGACGCGATCGAAGATGACTCGGACGACCTCTGAGAGGGTCACGCGGGATGATCTGAGCGTACCCAAATTGTCGCATGCACCTATCAGGCATGTAGGGAACTCTGAAGTCAGCCCAGCTGATGAAGCCTCTGTAGAGGGAGATCTGCTCAAAGGGTCTACCAACCCTGTCCTCCTCGAATGGTCGCGCAGCAGACATCCCTCGGCCTCACTCATCAATCCTCTCTCCTATAGTGGCTCGACCTTGGTGGTCCGACTTCTTCTTCTGTAGCGCCCGACCCGGTGGCTCGCACACTGGATATGGCCAAGGCAACCTCTCCGCCATCCAGAGAAATACCACATAATCCAAGCACGAAATGCAAAAATAAACAACATATTTAATTCAAAAAAATTTACCTAAAGTCAGTGTGATTTAACAAAAATACAAGAAGTTAGAATGTGTACCTGAAATAGGCTGGCATACCCTCCACACTGCTTATTTGTCTCCTCAAAGACGCTTGATATTCAATGACTCATACATGGCGGCTAGTGCTGCACCCCGTGCATAGCCTCAAGAAAATCGCACTCGGATCATGCGGGTAGATCGACCACTTAGCCTCAACCTGTCTCCGGTCTTCGTAGTGAAGATATGTGAGGTCGGCCAAAGCGAGATAAGCCCTCACAACAAGCGTGATGTCACCCCTCCTCCAAATTACGCTCATAAACCCGCTCCACCATTTGAAGTCATGTCACGGACCCCACGAGTGTTGTTAGCAGCCTCAACCCGTGACACACCCAGATATGTCTAAGCAAGCTGTGTGGCATACTTTGAGCTCACAATGATGGTGGGAGGTGTGGCATAGTTCCCCTGGATGGGAAGGTGCAGCAGGCAGGAGATGTCATCCAGAGTGATCGTCATTTCACCAAATGGCAAGTGAAATGACGAAGTATCTGAGTGCCATCTGTAACACCCCTTTTCTACCCCTTAATTTCCAACGTCATTATCGGAGTATTCCACCGTTCAAAAAAAAATGTAAATCAAGTAGTAGAAAGAAATGTTACGTCTTCATTAAATTAAACTCATCGCATGCACCATTAAATTTGTGCAACAACACATACATCATAAAGCTAAAACTTCAAAAATCATCTTATCACAGCGGAAATAATTATTGACTCACTAGTCCACTCAAACACGTTTCATAATCCTCAAATACACCTCATACAGTTAAGTAATTTAACATCAAATCCCAAAAATACGCCCCCTAGGTGCTACGGGTCGAGAGAAGCGACACAAAGCAGACTTCCCAACGGCTAACAAGAAAGCGGCTAGACCTTCACTCGCGGTTACTGCGGCGTTGCCACCATAGAGCAACATTCCAAGCAGAAGGGGTGAGAATTTCAATAAACATAATCAGATACATAATAGAGAAATGAGAAGCGAGCAATCACACATTATCATCATCATCACCAATTCATGATCACACACAACAACGGCTCCAATCACAAAGCAAGACAATTCACGGTTATAATTATGTATGAAAGTGCAACCCCACTGAGGGCATAATGCATGATGGTACCATATTCATCATAATTAAGAGGCCAAGCCTATTCTTCACTTTGGAGGCGAAGCCTATTCTTCGCAAGAGGCGAAGCCTATTCTTCACAATTATGCACATGCCATGAGATTCTATATACACATGTGCATTTCATCAAAATACTCACCTGGAGTACTCATCATCATCATCATAAAACACTCATAGAGTGTATTCGTCGCAATTCATCACAATCACACAACAGCATTATTAAAACTATACTCGTAGAGTATATTCTTCACAAAACATCACAAGTCATATCACAACATCATGATCACTCATAGAGTGAACTCATCACCTTTCACACAATTCATCCTACAACACCATCATAATTATACTCATAGGGGACATTCACCGCAACTCGTCAAAACCATACACACCAACATCATTTAAAGTATATATATTTTTCGGTTATCTTTTGGTTTAGTGTGTTATAAAATAGTGAGCCTGATTGACTATGGGATTACTCGAGTAAGCGATACTACTTGCAACAGGCATTGGCCACCTTTGCAAGGCTCTCGATGATGCCCTTGTAAATACACCAGTGAAAGAAATTCTGACCTTAGTGGTAAACCACAATTTAGCCATAGTCAATTAGCACACTAATAGTATAACATTTCATTCTTATATCAACTACCACAAAACAGTTTTATTTTTCCTTAAAAGTAAAATATTCAGTTAGGCCTCTGAATAAGCTTTCCAACGCATTTTAGAACGCCTCAATCGGGTTCGGTTCAAAAGATATTCAATTTACAAAAACAAAGTGACAAAAACGGACCAACGAAGTGGGAAGCAGGGGACTCGCGCTCGGCGCGCGTAGTGAGCGCAGCGCAGGCGCGCGAGGACAGCAACATCAGCCCCAGCGCATCACTCTTGCGCTTGAGGCGCGACCCGAGCGACCGAGGCGCGCGGTAGGCGTAAACCGCAAAACGCAGGAAAACTTCGAGAATTCTCGATATTTTCGGCTCGATTTGATTTCAAAGCGATTTTGTTCATCAAGATATTCATTATAAGATTCATCAATAGATACATCAAAATACCCCAAGGGAATCACCAAAAACTCATCACGCAACCTTCAAACATTCATCAAGAATCATCAATTCATCAATTAATCATCAATTTCATTAAGAAATCATCAACATTTATCAATCACATCAAATTCATCAAAACAACCTCAAATGTTATTAAAACAACATCAAAACCCCAAAACCCATCATATACCCAATCACGTTAAACCAAAGCGCTCACCCCTTACCTCGAATTTGTATGTTCCGAATTAAGCGACGAGTCACGCGTACAAAAATCGTGACACAATGAAGCTAAGCGTCTCCTTCCTCCTGAAATCGCGACCACTCTCTCTCCTTTGATCAATGAGGAATGAACACAATGGGGTTAGGGATAGGCTACAACACTAGGATAATGAAGAAAAACGGCATGGAAAGGATCAAGAATTCTCACTGAAGGAAACTTGCGAAATTCCCCTTCCTTTCCTCTCTTCTTAGTGCAAAAGACACTCTCTCTCTTTCTCTCGATTCGATTTCTTCCTCTCGATGCAAGGAGTGAGTCGCCAAACCCTAATCCCTTAGCCAGGAGCCCGGAGCGCCTAAGCTATAGGGCTTGGGCTTCTGGGCCATTCTTCACCACCCCGAGTTGCCAACATTATCCCCGATACTCGTTCCAATTCACGAACCACGCCCATCATTTTAATTAATTTAATCACGTTTCCAATAAAATCAATAATTCAATGAAATAATTTAATTAAATTATTTCCAGGGTGTTACACCATCTCTCGATAAAAGCCGACAGAACTCATGGTCTCTTCGCGTGGCGTGGCGATCTGGAGAAGTGGGGCCAACTGGAGTCCACGACCACGGTGGTGTGTGAAGTAGGGCGGGTAATGAAGATGGAGTCTAGTATGGACTTTGTTGCCATGAGCCCATACTTTGACAACACGCTGATACTCCTGAAATAAAAATAAATAAATGATGTAAGCAAAAAGTGCGGACTATGTGAGTTAAATAAATTATTTAAGAAAAAATGCAAAACTTAAGGGTCAACGAGTATAGAAGCTATGAGACATGATCCGCGGTCGGTGAAAAGAGAGGCTCGAGGCCGAGGGTGAGGTGATCCTCCTCCCGATGCCCACGATCCTGCTTTGGGTCGCTGCTCCTCGATACTCGGACATAGGTAGTGCGAGTAATAAGTATCGACACAGGGCCGCTCTCTGCGATACTCGGTGCATGATAATGAATAGGCTTGGGGATGGTAAAGAGGAGGAGGTGTGGATGGTGCGAGGAGGAGGCGAGAATGATCGAGGAACCGGCCTCCTCTATGCCAATCCACTGCTTTGAGTGCATTGCGAGATAATCCTCAAGATAAAGCGCCCGTCATCCACGAAAATAAGTTGGGTGATGCTCGGTGATACTCATTTCGGTCGACTGTCTCTGTCTCTCAGCGGAAGCATGCGGTGATTATGCCTCCTCGTCCTCGTGCGGTGCGGTGCCAAGATGACTCTCTCTCTCGATAGGAGATACCTCCCGTCTCCTCATGCCTCTAGGACACTTTGCAACCAAAAAAAAAAAAATTAGTAAAAAAAAAAAATCGAGTTGCTCATCGTATTTACATAAAAAGGGGGTATATACGATGCATACTTTTTAACTCGTCGTATATAGGGTCTGCTGGGCGTATATGCGAGTGGATGAATTCTGTCTAATCGTATATACGCCTGAAAAGGGGTATATGCGATGAGTAAACAATTGCTCGTCGTAAATAGGGTTAGTGTGGGGTATATGCGAGTGGTGGATTTCTGGGTTGATCGTATATACGTCTCTGTGGCGTATATGCGAGTGGCTGGTGGTCAATCGTAAGTATGACCAATAATGTGAAGGAATTGTGATTTTGTAAAACGCGAGGGTATTTTAGTCTTTTCACAGGGTGGGTGGGAGTATATGGGGAGAGGGTGGGGTCCAAAAAAAAACCCTGAAATTTATCATCCTATTAATTACAAGCATAAAGCTACGTGTATTTATATATTCATGCAATATTTGATAGGAGTACAATCCTACGTTAAATATTTTGAGACAGTTGGGTGCCCTCTATCACTATGTAATAGTTATGAGTGGTTGTGATTAGTTGAGAGGACTTCTTTCGGGACACCAGAGCTCAAATTCTCAAATTCAATTGTTTATTATTATTTTTATTAAATTTTTAAAATTTTCATAAGCTCCAGAAAAACTAAAAAGTTTTACAATCCTTCTTTTAATTTTATTAGATTTTTAGTGATATTTTTATAATTTTTAGATTGACTTTGATAGTTTAGCGAATTTTTAGTAGTGTTTTTATAACCTTAGAGTTTTTAGGACTCTCTTCGCCCTGTGAACGCACCCAACCATGGAAATCAGCAGGTATCCATCCCTGTATTCTCGTACAAGCCACTGTAGAATTTAAAAAAACACTTTTTAGAAGAAAAAAAATTCAAATCGGAATTATGTCAAAAAACATAATTCCGTAGTGCAATTTTTTTCAAAATGGAAATACATGTAATTCCGACAATTACCCACGGAACTACCTGTAATTCTGTTTTGAGTCTTTTCATGGGGTTATAAACGGTGATGGTGGGGTAAAAAAAACCCTTTTTTAAACCCCTTTTTAAATATTTTTTTTTAAAGCTACATCTTGTTTTTTCTTTTGATTGTGAATGCATCTAAGTGCATGTTGTTTCTTTTTTTAGTAGCATATTGTTTCTTTTTTAGCTGTTTTTTTTTACAATACTTTGCAAAGTAATTAAATATATTATACTATATTGCTTTTGGAATGTATTCAACCAAAAAAATATATTACTTTTAGGGAAAAAATTTGAAAACATTTCTGAAAAAATTCAACAAACAATTAGTCCAGCATTTTAAAATCAAAATTAATTAATCTACAGTTGTTTTTTAAGAATATATTGTGATTTTGAGTTCTTAACCGAATTTATATTGACGAATTAAAATAGTTTTTTTAGAATATTAGTTTTGATTGTAGCTATAGTATTTTTAATTTATATTACTTCTTTTTATATTTGTTTATTGGGTACAATCGTTGATGATTTTGGCCTCCACAATAAATTATGTAAAACTCTGTCACTGAGGAGCCTAATTTTTAAGATTTTAACAAGATCTCTCAATTGTTTGAGACGGTCCTGACTTTTGTAACTTAGCAGAGATATACTTACTTAATTGTAAAAGTCAACGACTTCATTGATATTAAGTTGTAATTAAAAGTCAAGGATCAAGTGTGATATTGAGAACTTCAAAATTTAAATTGTATAATATTTGAATACATCACGAACTAATTAATTGTTGATGCTGGAGATTAAGTAAACTTTTCTAAAATCTGAAGAACAAGATTAACTATTAACTCATTGGCATGCAAGAAAGGACCACAGCGGGTGGATAGCTTGTACTTGTGTATGGGACAGGAGGTGCATACCATACTTACACAATTCATTTCAAGGATTTGGGGCCCAAATGACAGACATACTTGTATGAAGGCGTTTGCTTTTCTCACACTCCCTCCTACTCAAAACACACCCTATAGGGGTGTGAAATGACCAAAAGACCAGTCAAAGCGTCTTTTTTTTCAAGATTTTTCACGTGTTCGAACACGAGCCTTCGAACAGGTTTGAATGACATCGTTCGAGTGTGTTAAATTTTGACTTCACACTCTCTTGAGCGTTTTTCACCTGTTCGCATGAGGTCATGCGAAAGTTCGAACCCGTTCAAACGACATCGTTTGAGTGTGTTAAATATTGACTTCACACCCTCTTGTGTGTAATTTCACCTGTTCGAACGAGGTCATTCGAACGTGTTCGAACAGTCGTTAAACACGTCCTCACAGCGTTTCACGCGAGGTTATTTTGGGAATAAAATTTGTTAAGGGGTGTGAAAGAGTAGGAGGGGGTGTGGGAAAAACAAACGCATGTATGAAAGTATGCGCAATTGCCATAATAAGAGGCCCATGCTTTTTACACACCCCCTCATACTCAACAACCCACTATCCAGACGCGTGAAATGACGAAGCTGCCTTTAATGAAACGCTGCGTTTTTTTTGCGGGATATGGTGGGTTCGGTAGATTAGCACCGAATCAGTTCGGTGGCTAAGTAAGTACGTTAAATTGTGAGGCACCCCCAAAGTTATTTTGAACTAGTTTGATGGTTAACAACTGAACCGGTTTGCACCTAAAACACCAAACCTATAAAAACACCTCTATTTTGTTCATTCTCCCTTCGTTCCTTCTCTTTTTTATATCTTCCTTATCTCTTTTATCTTCTACCTTGGTTCCCTCTCCTTTTCTGTTTTCAAAACCTCCCTTCTGTTTGTTGGTCTAGGACCTCATGGATTCTGATCAATAATTTCTTCTTGTTTTAATTTCTACATACTTGACTGATCAATAATAATGCTACCATTTTCAATTCTTGTTACTGTTTTCTCCATTTGTTAGCGACAGCCTACGTGCATATCAAATTGGATTTCTAGTTAGTTAATTAAACTAATTAATTCATTTGTGAAGATAGTCACCAAAAAAATACTAGAAACAAAACATTAGTAAGCAATTTATCTTGTTTACTTTATAAAAAAAATTAAATAAAAAATATATCATTAGTGTTTTTGGTTTACTTTAGGATTTTAATTAGAAGAATTCTATGATGCCCTTTAACTTATATACATGGTCGATATATAAAGTAGTTGTTTTACACATTGACCAATTACAAGTTGTCGTCTCATTAAAAAGGAAAATGCTGTTCATAGCGAAGAGAATTCGTAACACTACTAAAGGTATTACCTGCGGAATTTGCAATGGAAAGTTTCCGCAGGAATTTTTTGAGAATTTTCCTGCCAATTCCTAGATATATAGAACACTTGCTGTGCATTTTTAGTTGGCAGGTAAGTTGGCAGGAAAGTTTTGATTTCCCTGCGAAATTTCCTAAGAACCTCAACTTGCAGGAAAGTTTCTTTTATTTTATTATTATTTAAAAATAAAAAAATTGAAAAGTTTTTTAAAATCTGTTTTTTTAAAAAAACTTGAAAAGTTTCTTCCATTTCTCTCACACACCTCACGCAGTCACAACCTTCACACTTACCTTCGAAATCTTCGATTCCTCATCTGATTCGTGCATTTAAAAGATGTTGATCTTGGTCTTTGTGTTACTTGTAAAAACTAGCTTTAGCTTAACTTAATAGTTGTCATTAGTTAGTTTACATTCAGTTAGAAAGTTAAGTAGTTTGTTAGCCTCTTATTGTTGGTTCTGTAGCCATATCAGCTCACTTACAATTGTATATATTAGTTATCAAGTGAAGCAATAAAGATCAGATCATATTATCAGATTAAAATTCTGTTCTGCTCTCCTTTTTCTCTGTGCCTAATTCTCTGTTTCTCCATGGGAGAGTTCAGTTTCCACACTTTGCTTCAAATGATCCAAAAGTGTCATTCGATCGCATCACGACCGTTCAAATCATTTGATGGAAAAGACATTAGTGATTCCACCACATCACGCTTTATGTCATGAATCACAGCTACATGATTAGTTGTTCGACCATCATTGTTATTCACCTTGATGATGTTCTGCATGTTCACAATATTTTCACTTAGCAATTGCTTCATAAGCTAAGTGTGCTTGTCCGATTTGCAGAAACCATACACTGCTGTATGAAGAAAAGTATCTACATTTTAATTGGTTGACTTTGTTAATGAGGGAGATGCTTCAATCAGAATATCAACCACAGGTAAGTAACCTCTATAAATTTGACTGATATATCTGAGTATGACTTTTCAATAAATATATTTTTCATTTGAGATTGTGCTTTTGTCAAAGTCTTTCTCGTTATGGCATGTTTTGTTTTTTATTGGACAAAGCCTTAGATATGGTGTTTCGGTGGCAACAATATTTTTGAATTTGTTGGACAAAGCCCAATGACTTGAATTTGTTTTGATATATTCAAAAGGCACGTCAAAATAGGGATTCAGTGCTCCAGTCTGGTGGCATGTTGCGTTGATTCACAAGTTAAGGCATCTATTTTTGAAGTGCCAAATGGAGGTAGGTAGATGTGATACATTGAGACTATAGTACATTATGTTTTTCCTGTAAAAACGATCATTGATACTTGATTTATGTTTATTGCGATGTTTGTTTTGAAGATGAGTATAGAAGCGAGGCCAATAATGGGCGCATTTCATAAATATTCCTTATATCAAATATTTTGGATCAGTGTATGGCGAGCTTCTTGAAATTGCATGATTTTAATTTTTGTTACCTCGGTACTATTTTCGTATGATTAAGTACTATTGATTTGTCTTCGGGTGTGAGTTAATTGATTCATTTGTGTTCCTCAAACAGGTAAGAGGAGAGCTGGAATGCAAAGTCCAGACACTATCAAGGTTAGTTTTTAATGTTTCATCATTATTCATTTCCTGTGATTAATTGCTTTTATTCGTTTCCTGTGGTGGTATGGGGTTAAATGTTCATATGAGAATTTCATAGGTATATTATATCCTGTATCAAATTGATGAGACAAGTATTATATACAAAGTTTTATATTGTGTTTGCAGTTGCACCACAATCTTTGATAATCCATAACATTGGAGTTGGGTCATAAATGCTGGTAGCCCTCCTATGAAGAATTCATCACAGAAACTTGGTTCTTCTTATTGGATATTGTGAAGAAGAATATCATCATATTCTGGTTTGAGTATATGCACAATGGAACTCTACGGGATCACATTTATGGTCTAATTCCACATCCTTGTATTCATCTACATACTTAGTATTATTGTATAGAATTGGCTTTGTATTATTTATTGGAGAAATGTAATGAATGGTTGTATTAATGTATGGAATTGGTTTTGTATTATTGTTTAGCTATTTTCTTTTCTTTTTTGTATTCCATCTCATATTAATGTGTATATATATATATATATATATATATATATATATATATATATATATATATATATATATATATATTTGTAAAATAAAAGCACAAAGAAAGATTATAAATAATCTCATTAATAATAATAATAACACCAACCATTAACATTTGTTGTTGGTTTAAGAAAAAAATTCTGCAATTTCCTGCGGAATATTCTACAGAAATCAAGAAATTCTGCGGAAATAAAGAATTTCTTGCGGAATTTCTGTGGAGCTTCATGTGGAGATTTCCTGCGGAATTTTCTGCAGAGTTCTCTACGGAATTTCTGAGCAATTTCTGTGAAAATTTCCTACCGATTTAAAATTATAGGAAACAATTATCATTGCAAGGGTATAGTCAACAAGCTAGTGAGTCTATGGCTCTATATATATATATATATATATATATATATATATATATATATATATATATATATATATATATATATATATATAAATGGACCAAGCTAACCCTAGTCTCTAAACAACCATTTTTAGAAGAAAATTTAACATCTTTTGAGAAAGTTGGGTGCCCTCTATCACTATGTAATAGTTATGACTTATGAGTGGTTGTGGTTATAGTTGAGAGGTGGAAATAAAAAAGGCTAATATTGTTTACTTGTGATGGCAAAACTTGTTTATACATATAACACATGTAGGGTTGTTGGAAATGGACTTAAAGAGTTTTTTTTTTGAAGCAGGACTTAAAGAGTTATGACGAGGATTAATCGGAATATATAATTAATTTTCAAAGCTTAGAAAATCACGTGGACTACATTTGTTATTCAGCTATACTGATATATTATTGGCATATTTAGATAATTATTTTAATCTAAAATAGGTAAGCATGCATATAGAGGAATTATGCAACACCATACACATTTTTAATAACAAATGTTAATGGTTAATTAATTAAATGCGATGGAATTATGATTTTTAAGGATTCGACCTTTGAACCTCCTACCTAAATTTCTTGATTTTAACTCATCAATCAAACTATCCATTTAGGGATGATAATGGACGACGTAGGGCAGCCACCTCCTAAATTGTCCCCCATCTTGTTCTAGATTCCTATCTCGAAGAGTTTTTCTAACCAATTCCCATCTCCACATTCTCTGTAGGGACTCTGAAAAATTATTAAAAGTTCACAAAAATATAAATTAAAATATAATAAAATTGAAAAAATATATAAAAGTAAGACCAAATTACAAAAAGTTTAACATTTTAATATAAAAAATATAAAAGCTAGTCTTACTTTTATTTTTAAAAAGTATAAAAATAAGAATAAAAATACAAAAATTAGCACAATTTAATCTTTTTAGTTAAAAACACATAAAAACAAGTAGAGTGGAACGAAATATCTCATACCATGCTCTTGGCGTCTGTTTCAAAACCATGTAGAGAGCGTTTGAACTTGCACACCCCCTTAGATGAAAAGAATAGGCCATGAGGAGGAGTCATATAAATATTTCAGTCAGGTCGCCATGAAGAAATGAATTCTCACATCCATTTGGTGGAGATACCACCCATGAGAAGCAGCTATAAAGAGCACCATTCTAACAGTCGTCATTTAAGCAATTGGTGCAAATGTCTCATCATAATCAATGCCATATTCCTACTTGTTGGATAAAGCATCCGATCGAGCCTTGTATCGATTGAGAATCTGTTAGAATTCAGTTTTACAGAATACACCCATTTACATCCTATGGGTTTGATATTAGGAGGGAAAGGAACAATATCCCAAGTGAAATTGTCCTGAACGGCCCGGAGTTCCTCATTCATGGCATTTACCCAACACATCTTTAACAACCTACGAGTAACAAGTAGAAATAGATGTGCCAGATAGAGAAGCAGTTAAAGCAGTATGTGAGGAATCAAACATGTCTGGAGAAAATCTATCAGGTGCTTGAGACGTTCTACTAGAACGTCGTGGTGCAACTGCTACATGATCAAGATCAGGTGGTGGGTCAGCATCGGAAGGGCAAGTGGGAACTTGCCTATTGTGTTGTCTGACATATACAAGTCCTGGTTTGAAACGTTCTATAGATGGAGACAAGGTAGAAAATTGGGAGAGTATAGCAATATCATTCAGACCACGAGAGTGGCAAGGAAACATAAACTGATTATCAAAAAATGTCACATTCTTAGAAATGTGAAAGTGATGGTTAGAGACTTCATAACACACAAAGCCCTTTTGAGAATGACTATACCCCATAAATGCGCATTGGACAGATTGGGCCCCAAGCTTATGTCTTTCAGTGAATGGTAGGTGAACAAAACACACATCCAAAAGTATGTAAACTTCTGTGTCGGGGTGAGTTTTAAAAGGCGAAAGTAAGGATGTTTAGTACCTAACAAACCAGAACATGAAAAAGTATGGATTCCCGTGCCTTTATGGATCACGAACATACTAACTGACCACCCAACGACCCTTTCAGAGGAGTCGGGATACCCACAATCAAGGAGCGAGTTCTCTCTCAAGCGCAATTACTTGAAGAAACAGAGGAATCGAAGACTTGTTCAAACCTCTGGTTGATCCCACAACTAGGACCTAAGAGTTTGACGACAATAAAATTATAAGGAAAGAGACATTAAACGTACAATTACGGTTTCTTCAGACTATAATAATTTTTTTTAGTTAGGCTTCTAAACTTTTAAGTAACTTATAACTAACTCCCCAAACATTTAAATATTTTATAAAAAGTTATTGTCAGAGATTTTTAAATAATTTTTTATTAAATTCTTGAACACATAACCTAATTACAAATTATTTAAGTTGATAAACATAGTTAAAAATTATGGGTGTAGTCATCATCCTTTACTCGTGGTTTTTACCATAAATTAGATCACATGAGTTTGTTAATCGAGTTAATAGTGAATTATGTCCCTCAAATTTCAAAAAAAAAAATCAATTTAGTCTTTGACATTAACAATATTCCTAGTTAGTCTCTGAAATTTCAAAAGCATTAGGCTCTAAAACTCTCGATATCTGTTTGGTCATTGACATATACAACTTAATATCAATCAAGTTCATGACTTTATCTTATATCAAGTACCAAACTGATAAGCAAGTACCTTTGCTCAAAACCACAATTACAAACTATCAATACACAAAACTATCAATACACAACAAGGCATTATGCCACCTAGAGGTAAAGGAATAATTTGATTGTCTATCGACCCCGTAAATAAACCAACACCAAGAAATGCATTTAATGCGAAAAACAATGGAGTCTACCTCAGGTCCTCCTCTTTGAAAATCAAGTTGTTCCTATCAAGCCATACACTCCAACTAGTTGCTAATCATATGATATATTTAGTGTTGGGCGCCATCTTTCCCGAAAAAGCAGAGCCAAACGAATAAAAGTGGTCCTCAATATTATTACATAGATGAATTTCCAATCCGAGCCAATCACCCACCTTTTCCCACACTTCTCTTGCCAAGTCACAGTTACAAAACATGTGCAGCAGATGTTACAAGACTGACGGCAGAACAGACACGCAGCAGCTTCCTATGAGTCTATAACATGGCGACACAATAGTAACTCTCAAGTAGGAAGAGCATTCGAGAAATTACGCCAACTGAATATATTAATCTTCGAGGGAGCTGATGTCCTCCACACATCTGAACAAATCGCTACATAGTTTGGTGGTGTTGTTGTAGTTAACCGCAGTTGCTGCAGCTGATGATAACACGATTTAACCGACTGTAATTTGTGTGTTTCTATAAACCACCTCCAGATATCTTGAGCATGACGGATAGGTGTCACTTCCTACAAAATTTGGGACAGATTCCTCGTCTCCTTCACACAATGATGGGCTGTCATCGTGCTTCCTGGATAAATCCACTACCACTAGTTGTAGGACCAAAACCAAACTTCAGCCATTGTCATGGTTTTGTCTTCACAACCTGCATACAATAAAGGAAAAACATGATACATGGGTTGTGGCCAAGGCAATGATGGTTCCAAAAATTCACTCCTTCTCCACCCCCCAAACCACGCCTAACACAATCATTGAACAAACCTCTAGCAAACAAATAATAACCAACAACAATAATATAACGCCACCACAAAGAATCCTTCTTCCCTCCCAACCTAGCATCATTGAGCATAAAAAGCGCAAGATCGCCATATCTATGAGTTAAAATCTCTTTCCATCTAGCATTGTAGTCCACCAAAAAACACCACTTCCATTTAGATAAAAGAGCAATATTGAAAAGCTCCAAGTTTTTTATGCCAAGGCCACCCTCCTTCTTCGGTCGAAATACCTTCTCCCAAGCCACACCCAATACATACCCTTGCTATCATCCTTAACTCCCCATACAAAATCTCTTTGAATTTTGATCATTGATTTGATCACCACCTTTGCTGCTTTATAAAAAGAAAAGAAATACATTGGGACGCTATTTAAAATAAAATTTACAAGAGTTACCCTACTAGATAGAAAGGTTGCGACCTTTCCAACCAGCTAGTCTATTGCGAAGCATATCAAACACTGGCTTTCAAGTAGCACTACTTCTAGGATTTGCACCTACCGAAATTCCAAGAAGTTTGAAAGGAGTGGTTTCCATTCGGCAATGGAGAAAACTAGAAGCAAGACCCAACAACTCTTTCGACACATACCGATGAGTTTGCTTTTATGAAAATTGACCTTCAATCCAGACACTAGTTCGAAACTTCTAAGAATGGACTTAATACTCCAGAGATTATTCCACGATGCTTGGCCAACAAGAATGGTATCGTTCACTAATTGAACGACAGAATAATCAAGACTATCACCCACCTTACACCTAGAGAACAAACCAAAACTCGTTAATCCTTCCGCTATGAGCTTAATTGATATTAAGTTGTAAAAGTTAGAGATCAAAATGATATGAAAATTGGAGGGACTAAATTGAATCAGTTTTAAATATTTCAAGAATTAACTAAGAATATTATTAATGTCAATGACTAAATTAATTTTTTGAGACCAAATTTGCTATCAACTCTTTGTTAATCGCTAGTTTTTAAAGCGATTTAAAATGATATAAAAAGTCTATTTGTTTTTTTTTTTGACGCAAAAAGTCTAATGTATTTCATTCATAATAGTAGCAAAGATACATGTTGACACATCAAAAAGAGTCTCACAAGGGTGTGAGAAAATTTTATCTTTTGGATGACTGTCGCACTTCTTCTATCTCCGAGACAAACCCCAGCCCCAACACAAAACTATCTTCTTTTGCAACGGGAACATTCCTCGCCTGAGAGACTGAGACTCATTCCTCCCCTACTGGCCGCTGCAATGCCTTCTCAGAGGCGACGGAGATCAAAACCAAAGGTGGATAGAATCAGCCCTCTGCCAGATTCACTTCTCTGCCACATTCTCTCATTTCTCCCAACCGAACTTTCCGTCGCCACCAGCGTCCTCTCCAAAAGGTGGAGACCACTGTGGCGATCAGTCCCCACTCTCGACTTCAACGATGAAACTTGGGTAGAATTCAGCGAGTTTAGCTGTGTCGTGTACTCAGTTATTTTCTCGCGAGACCCCACGCTACCTCTCAATTCCTTCCGCATCAGATGCGGCCGATCTAATAACTTCGACCCACTTGATCTCGATCGATTTATCCATGCAGCTGTGCAACGAGGAATTGAAATTTTCGACCTCGACATGAATTGCGAAGATTTAGGTTATGTTACACATAAATCAGTTCCCGGTATTCTTAGGGTTCTTAATTGCAGGACCCTTGTGGATCTTAAATTGGTCGGCTTGGAACTACATTCTGTTCCCCATTTGATCGACCTTCCCTCACTCAAAACCCTCCATTTGGATTCGGTTGTTTTCCATACTCTTTTTGCACATTTTATGAACTTTGTTCGAGGATGTTCTCTTCTAGAGGAATTGCATATAGAATCTGTAGATGTAGTTGACTGGCGCATTGACCCAAAGAGAGAGTTTGGAGTCTTCCCCAAATTGGTCAGAGCATACATTCATAATTCTGAAGGGAGTTTTCCTCTTGTTTGGCTTCATAATGCAAAGTTTCTATGTGCACACTTGGTATGTATGTATGAATATAATTACTCTCTTCCTAATAGTGTTCACTTCTAATCTTTTGTATTTTCAACAAATCTAGATAATGTTGGATAATGGGTACTATCAAGTTTCCACATTTCCTAATCTAACCCATATGGAGCTTTACTTTGAATCTGACAATGACGACTCATTGCCTGGAAAGTGGGAGTTGGTACAACAAGTTCTCCATCATTGCCCTATGCTCCAAAGTCTTATAATTGATGAGGTTGTATGTATAAGTATTGATGTTAAATTAAAGGATGATCATTTTTGATAAGTCTAGTCTACCTATGTTACTTGTCTAAGAATGTTTTATGTGTTTTGTTGATAGGATTCTGGTTATACTACGGATATTGAAGATGAAGATTGGAAGGACCCAGAAATTGTTCCAAAATGCCTTACGTCTCAACTTAGAACATGTTGCCTTCGAAATTTCAAAGGCTATAAGTGTGAGCTTCATTTTGCTGAATATATTATCCTCAATTCAAAACTATTGTGCACCATGACAATTAAGAGCAATTCCAAGCTAGATGGAAATGCAAAGCAGGAACCATTTGTGAAATTATCTTCGTACCCAAAGGGGTCTGCTACGTGCAAACTTCTATTTGATTGATGATAGTTACCTCTTATATTTTTGCTAGGTCATAGTTCCTGTATTTTTGTCTTTTATATCAGACACTACATAGAAGAGTTTGATGTTTTGAGCTACAAAACTCTGTGTTACTAGATCCTTTATGTTATTTATATTGGGTTCCATGTATTACTTGGTTCTAGCTCCTCTCAACCTTTCTTTCTTATCCCTTTTTTCCAATGATTGTTTCTGCTTTGAGTTATATAGATGTCTATCACTATCTGAATGTTTAGCTAAACACTGATTTGATGCTTAACCACAAGAGACAAAGGATGTAAATTATCAATTTGTGTTTGTTATGTTTCTGAATTATATATTTTCTCTTTCTCACACCCAGGCATAGGATGTAAATTATCAATTTGTCTTTGGATAGAATTAAAGTTCTGCTTCGACGCATGTTCATGTATCTTGTACAATCAATAATTTTATTGTGGACTCGTCGTGTGAAGGAGTAATGGATATCAAATTTTGTAATATTTAGACCAGAGTAGTAGAATTTTGAGATGCTTTCAATGGAAAACAGGCAGTATGGCCTTGGTTTGTGCTCCTCCACCTTAAAGAATTTCATCACTAATAACTTCTCAAAAGTTTCTCGCATCTGTTTGCTTGATCAAGTCCTACGACAGTTGGGGCTAGGTTTCTTTTCCACTATTTTGAATTTGAATATCAGGTAACAATGAGAATCATTTTGTATTGATAAACTTTTTTATTATCACTAGTTGGGGCTAGGTTTCTTTTCCACTATTTTCACCATTTATTTTTTACTGGATATGATTACCCTCATTTTTTTATCAAAACCGCAAAAATGTCATTAGATACGTTTGTCTTTTTCCCAAAAGTAATACCTCTAATTTTTTATCTAAACTACGAAAATACCATTACTTTTTTTTTGTCTTTTACCGAAAATATTTACCCTCATTTTGTTGTCAAAACTACCAAAATGTCGTTGCTTTTTTTGACTTTTTATAACTACGTATTTGTATACGTAAAATATGTATAGGCAAAAGTTGATTTTGTACATGGATTCACTATCTAGCTTTATATAACAGGGGATTATCTATCTAATCTAATAAACTACTATAAACCTACTATATAAAAACCAAGAAGATTTAATGAGAATTTAAACTACTAATTAATATTTAAAACAAATATTTCTTATTGATAATTTACTATATCTCTTTTACTATCTACTAATCAACTAAAATAATGAACTGAAACTACGAGATAACAACACTAATATATTAAAAAACACAGGATTAATATTTGTCATTGATAATTAATGTTTTTGAATACTACTACAAACCTACTATCTAAAAACAACAAGAGGACTTAATTACTATTTAAACTATTGATTAATATTTAAAACAAATATTTCTTATTGATAATCTACTATCTATCTTTTACTATCTACTATAATATACTAATCAACTAAAATAATCAAATGCGTCAAAAAAAAACTAAAATAATCAAATGAAACTAAGAGATAACTGCACTGGTATATAAAAAAACACGGGATAGCTGCACTGATATATAAAAACACAGGATTAATATCTGCCTTTGATAATTTTAAGGTTTGAAGACTACTATAAACCTACTATCTAAAAAACAAGAAGACTTAATGAATATTTAAACTACTGATTAATATTTAAAACGCACGTGACAAATATTTGTCACTAATACCTAAAAAAGGACAAATAATTGTCACTGATGTATAAAAAAATACGGGATAAATATTTTTTTTATTGATGATCTACTATCTAATATACTAATCAACTAAAATAATCAATTGAAACTATGAGATAATTGCACTGATATATAAAAAAAAACACGGGATAACTTTACTAATATATAAAAAATATGGGATAACTGCAATGATGCACTGATATATAAAAAACACGGGATAGCAACACTGGTATATAAAAAAACACGGGATAAATGCACAGATTATTTTTAAATGATACTTTTACATTTTTAAATTTTAATATTTATCTATTTTTTATTTGAGACTCTTTTTTTAGTTTTACAATGCTCTAAGTTTTCAATGTGAAAATGCCAAGTGTTTAAGTGTTTTCTATTTCTTGCTGCAAAAATTGAATTGGAATTTTTCTTGTGTTCAAGTGAAAATTCCTAGTATGCAATTTTGCTTATGTGTATTGCTTAGTAGTGGTGGTGATTTATCTTTCAATGGAGTAGTATCGTGTCTTTTTGGTTTCCAATAGTCTCCATACTAAGAGAAGTAATCTGGTAATTTGCAAATGTGCCAGATTCATTGATGTGGTATTTTAAAAATATTAACATTTGCATTGTTTGAGGCAAGTGAATTTTAAAAAGCTTTAGTTTCATACTTGATTATTCATTTAACTGATCTCATACTTGGCTAAATTGATTGATTACTAAATTTTTATTTATGTCAAACGAGGCTTGTTTTTAAATTGATCTAGTTCTTCTTATTATATCATTTTCAACTTTGTTGTTGTTGTTGGCAGGGCCGTCCCAAATCATTAAGAGGCCCTGTTTAAATATTAAAAATTGGCCCCTACCTTTATCCAATTGGGAGTCTTATTGACAGAGTTTTACATTTGTGGGGGTCAAAATCTTCAACAAATATACCCCAATAATGAAATATAAAAAGAAGTAAATATTTGGTAAAAAAAGAAGTAAATTATAAATTTGTAAAAGAAACAATTTGGTAAAAAAAACAAAAAGAAATAACATGATAATGAAAAAAAAAGTAAACATAGAGCTAACAAAAAGACTTTGTCAAAATAAAGCCTTCATGAATCGCTAACATGGAGGTAAACATGAAGCGTTAACAAAAAAAACTAATAAAAAAAAGCTAACAAAAAACGAAGCAGCAAAAATGCAGACAGAGGGAATTGAACTCGTGTCCCGCGGAAATTGTTTTACAGAAACTCGGCCATTTGCAACTGCGACGCGCTGATTTTTGTTTAATAAACTGAAATAGTTGTATATATATAACTTGTTTCTTAAATTTGGGCCCCCAAAAAACTGGTTTTGGGCTTGTGCCTTGTGCTGTAGCACAGGGTAAACTGACCCATGGACGGCCCTAGTTGTTGGTAACAGGTAGCCATTGGTCAGTGTGGAATGTGGATATGAACTAGGGTTGCATTTTAGGGTTGATCTAGTTTTCTTAGAAGCTTGTTTGTTGGCTTGCTGTGTATTTTAAATTTGTTTTCTGTTACTGTTATTCTCTGGATTTTAGTATAATTAACAACTATGTTGAAGTTTATTGCTGAACATGTCACTTTTGAATTATGTATCTCATATTGTTTAGTCTTGAGGAGGTGCTATTGTTACCATAATAGCAAATCAATCTATTTTTGTGAATGCCATATGCATGATTTTTTTTTTTTTTTGACAATCCAATATGCATGATTGATACTGCATAAAAAAAATTCTCCTTAACCAATGTTTAACATTTGTCTCAATGCCTTACTAAATAAGGATGTCCTTTGAGCACTTTTCATAGAGATAAATGCAATTAGGCAGTGTATAATGATTTGCATTTTCCTAATTTGTCGAAGCCAGAGCGAAGGGTGTGTGTGGTTGGCGGCGACAGGAGCGTTAATCGTCAAAAGCAGGAGGATTAGTGAATTTGTAAAGGATTTGGGAGAGGCATGGGTTGGGAAGAAGATATTAAATGAGGGTTTGGTAAGAGAAGAAGAAAGTGAACGTGGGTGGTGGAAAAAATTAAAAGAATTTTAATGAAAAGTAATCTAATATCTATTTATCTATTTATACAAATAAACAACTTACAAAATTACAATTTTAGACATCTTATTTTTTTGACACATCACCACTTTTGTTTTATTTATTATTTTTTTAATTCTACTTTCTCTTCCTTTCTCACTCACTTTCTTTCGATCTCACATTTCCCAATATTTCTTACTTCTTACACCTCTATTATTAGTGGCCCCCACACCCTTTATTAAAAATATTTCTTTTCCAAATTTTTCAATCCACTATATAATCTATTATAATTAAATTAATATTAAATAATCTACAATTTACTCTTATTTACTATCTAACTTAATATCTATTTATCTATTTATACAATCAAAATAAACTTAATCTATTTATACAAACAAACCACATTTAAATTACTCAAACAAGCCTCCATATTTACTTGACAATTAATCTAACTAAGGACAACATTGTAATTTACTATCATTATTTTATCAAATTTCTTCTATCAATGCATTTTCTTCTCACTCCCACTTTTTTCCTACTTTCTCATACTTTTTTTTTTCAAAATTCATATCAAACTCACCAAATTTCTTTTTTTTTTTTGACAAAACTCACCAACATTCTTTACCACTATCTTCTAATCTAATCTAATATCTATTTATACAAACAAATCATACTTAAATTACTCAAATAAGTTTCCCTATTTATTTGACAACTCATCTAACAAAGGGCAACATTGTAATTTACTATCACATTCTTTTTCAAATTTCTTCTCTCAATCCTCTTTCTTCTCACTCCCATTTTTTTTAACTTTCCCCTCTCTTTTTTTTCTTTTTCAAATTTTGAAATTCAAATCAAATCAAATCTACTAATAAACTAAAATAATCAATCTAAACAACGAGATAACTGCACTAATATATAAAAAAATGGGATAACTTCACTGATATATAAAAAAACACGATATTAATATATAAAAAAAAGAAAAACTTAATGACTATTTCAACTACTGTCTACTATAATCTATTAATCAACTAAAATAATCAATTGAAACTATGAGATAACTTCACTGATATATTAAAAAACGCGTGATAACTTTATTGAAATATAAAAAAAACATGGGATAATTGCAATGATGTATGTAAAAACACGAGATAGCTGCACTGATATATAAAAAAAATACGGGATAACAACACTAACACTAATATATAAAAGAACACGAGATAAATGCACAGATTGTTTTTAAATGATACTTTTACATTTTTACATTTTAATATTTATCTAATTTTTTATTTGAGGCTCATTTTTTAACTACTTTAAATTTGTCTTTTTTTCACGAAGTGCTGTCCAGACTATTTAAATTATGTCTAAATTCGTTCAAGAAAAAAATATGACAGCATTCGTGCGTATACACGGGTATCCTACTAGTTATGATGAAAGGAAAGGGTTCTAGTGTATTCACTCACTATTCCCTACTGGTCAGCTTCCTCTGAGGTAGCATATTTAATGAAACAACAACCTGCACAATAAAAGTGTTTACAACCAGTTCTGCTAACATAATAACCCACAAACACCATCAGAAATCATTTGGCATGAAAACGATAAAGCAAGAAGCTTAGCTATTAGAATGTGATTTTAAATTGAGACTTTTTTTCTTAAAAATACTTGGCTGCTAAACAAACCCATATAATAGGTAACAGTTATTGTAGAAAGAAATGCCTCCCATCGTCGTTACTCATCAAACAAATGGCATTCAATTCTTTTCATATGCTTTGGGAGAACACAAGACTAAAGAGAATTTACAAGAAATTTGTCAGAGTAACCAAAATAAATTAGAACACCAAGTTTTCCTAAAACATCAAATTAGAACACAATATTGATTCTTCAATGAACACAAACATGATCATCATCTAATAATAAAGTAGAGTAAAACGGAAATAGAGTAAAACCAAAGTAAGGAAATGCAGAGGTAGTAAGTTACACAAACATGTTGTATTTACTTTATAAACTATGAAACTATATAAGTTAAACCAACTTCAACAAAATTTGACTCCACCTTCAAAATAAAGTTCGTCAATGACTATATCATTACCTGACTTGAACTTAAAGCTGAAATTGCTTGCAACCAAATTGCAACCAACGATGACACAATTGGCCAGCAGTGAGTTCTTATATGTCTTAACACCATATAAATAAAGCTATAATGTAGATCACTTATATCGATTTACAAAACTATACAGCTAGTGCACCGCCATGTTATAGGCACCAATGGCAAATGAATGTTTAGGCCAGTTGACATGAAAAGCATTTCCCACGTCATGATATAGCCACATTACAAAAGGCATAATCAGAAAATAATAGTAATACCCAATATTTATTGCAGTCTCCATTTTATCCCTAGTCAAAACCCATATCTTAATTCCTGCTTGGGCAAGCTTGTCAATGCATTCAGGAACCTTGCAAAAAAATAAAATAATACAAGAGCCTTTATTTGGAGTCCTATTAATTCAATTAATAAATCTTCATAAGTAAAACATGTATTTTCAATTTTATTCTAACTCACCCCAATTTGGAGCTTATCTTCTACAGCAGTGGCACCAAGAAGAATTTGATTGTTCTCAAAATCAGAATTATGGTTGATTACAATTTTATTCTAACTCACCCCAATTTGGAGCGTATCATAACAATTATCTGCCTGCAAATAGGCAGAGAACGCAATTAAAATTAACAAAACAAAATCCCAATCAAAATCTGAACAAAATTAACATAACAATCGATGTCTGACCTTCATCTACAAAAGCTAATATATATAATCAACAGAATAATATCAGAATTGCAGATAGGCAGCAACAACAAAATTACCAAAATCAAAATTAACAAAACAAAATCCCAATCAAAACCCTAACAAAGAACAAAAGAAAGAGAGAGCGATTACTAATGATAGCAAAGCAAACAACAACGCGTACAAAATTACAATCAAAACCCTAACAACAACTAATTTCAAGACCTATCAACAATAAAACCCTAAATAAACTATGCTTGAATCTTTGAAAAATTACCTAGAAGCTTCAAATTATTGGGTCGAGAATGCCAAAGGAGCGGATAGGAAGAAGAATGCGATGATTGGGGCTACATAACAAATATGAATAGGGGCTTAGGGTTTTGATCCAACCAAAAATTGGGAGTTTTCTATCAAATAGAAGTAAACTAAAAGAAAAATACTTACCTTTAAGAAGAAGAGCAGAGAGAGGCGGCGAGAGAAAGAGGATAACAGAGAGAGAGGGTGGTTTTCGTCCATGAAAGAAGGAGGATTTGGGGTTTGAGGCTTGAGGCTTGAGGCGCTGAGAGAAGGAAAGGGGAATGGCGCGGTGGTAGAGGGATTTGGGGTTTCAGCTGTGGTGGCGGAGGGAGAATAGAGTGGGTGAGTGAGAGCTTGAGAGAGAATAAGGTTTGAGAGAAGAGAGCGTGAACTGAAAGGTCGGAGAAGAGGGAGGATTGAGTGAAATGAGCGTGAAGTGAAAGAACGTGTATTTGGTTAAGTGAAGGTCATTTGCGACCGCTAATCCGTGGCAAACACAAGGGGAAAATTTTGGACCACTTACTTTATATACATTCCGTCGCAAATCCGTGGCAAAGTACCGACGGATTAAGCTCCGTGGCAAATGTTTGTGGCTAAAACAAGCTTTTCTTGTAGTGATCTCTCTCTCTCTCTCTCCCCTAGAGTTACAGAACCATCAATAGAGGATGGTGGTGAATTCTCTTTGCCCTCATTTTCACTCTATATGGGGTACCATTGATCACAACTCTTGATCCAGATCCAGGGGTTGGTATTGATGGTTCTGTAACTCTAGGTGATGTTTGTGCTTCTTCATGATTATTGTCATCAAACCCATCATCATCATCATCTTTCCATGTGCTCTCTCCTCTTCACTCTCATCCAAAGTGATGCCCTTCAATTCCTCATAAGTTTCTGATTCACCACCATCCTCACTTTCTCTCACATCGACAACAGTTTCTTTGGGGTCATTCACTACTTGTTCTTCACCATAGTTTTGAATGTGCTCAATGTAAATATGACCAGGAACTCCAACCTTAACTGCATGTTCAGATAATTCCATTGCATCATCATCACTCACAAACCTCCTAAAAATAACTTCTTGATCAATCTTCCACCATAAACTATAAGTATCAGCCTCATACCCTAAGTCTTTCACTAAAGCAGTAGCTTCAAAATAACTCCACCTATCCAAATCCTGATTACTAATAACTGACTCAATACCCCCTTGATATTCAACAATCCAATTCTTAACAAATTTACCACCATGATGAAACACAAGATGAAAAGACATAGTTGTACAACAAAGGGCTACTTATCAGAGACCAAAAATAGACATTAATCTACAGCAACTACCAAAAGGCTAAAAAAGACATTTCCAATAACAAACTAGACCCATTATTGACATTAACCCTAACTTAACTAATTAAACAAGTCAAGGAAGTCAAGGAAAGCATTCATTAAAGGGGAGATTCCAAACAACAACAATACAAAGTTCAGAGTCAACAATAATACAAAATTCGACCCACATGGTGGTCCCCTTCCCCTTAACTACCTATTTACAACAGAGAAAGTACAAAAAAAGGAGAGCATGTGAAAACCTGACCTTTGTCTTCGAACTCGTCACCACCGTTCGCAACTTCCTCTTCTCCTTTCCTTCGTCTTCTTCGCTTCGTCCCTTCTTCAACAAACTCACTCACACTCTCAACTACTTCTTCTTCTTCGTTTCGTCTTCTTCTTCGATTGCTTAGTTTCGCAACTCAGTCTTCTTCTTCGCTTCGCTTCGCTTCGTCTTCTTCTCACATTTTCTCTGAATCAACATAAAACCCTAACATTTGATTTGGGGAAAATTGCAGAGAGTGAAAGTGAGAGGGTAATTACACATCAGAAAATACATAACACGTGTTTGCATACGTGTCAATACACATCACCTACAAATGCTGCCACGTCATTAATGTTTAACACTGTTAACACTAAAGTAACAGCAGGGACTAAAGGAGTAACGTTTAGTAATTGCAAGGACTATTTTAAAATTTTTGGAATTGCAGGGACTAAACTGGATTTTCTTGACAATTGCAAGGACTAAAAGTACCTTTTAGCCTTTATCTAATAATGTGTTGCTATTTTCTTATGCAGATACAATCCACAAATGCAAAAGCTAGACAAAATGGTAAAGGGAGACAAAATGCTAAAGGTAGACAAAAAGCTAAAGCAAGTGAAAATGCAACTGGTTCAACCACAGTTCTGATACTGCATCAGTCAATGCTTCTCAACCTGCACCTACATCTTTTGATACTGATGGTTTTGTTTCTGTAACTTCACTGTTATTTAGTGCACCAATCAATGCTTCTCAACCTGCACCTACAACTAATGTGGCAAGGAGACTCAAACTTCCAGTAAAGAGGACAAGGATCAATACCCAGAACAGGTCCTGGTTTTGACCCCAAGAAGCCTATAGTGGTGGGGGATGATGGAGAAGACAGCCATAATGGTTTATGAACTATGTAATTTGGTTTAGGAACTAAGTATTTTAGTTTAGGAACTATGTATTTTTGTTTAGGAGCTATGTATTTTGGTTTATGAATTATGGTCTTAAAACCTATGCTTCTATGTATTTTGATTTAGGCAGTGAATTATGCAGCAAATTCTGTGAATGCTTCTATGTAATTTGGATCAAGAGTTATACAACAAATTATGTTATATGCAGTATATTATGTAGCATGTTTCTGTTATGCAGTAAATCTAGATTAAGCATTTTATTAGCACTTAAGAATATGTCTTATGCACCACATTAACTTTCTGTTATGCAGTAAAGCTAGATTAAGCATTTTATTAGCACTTAAGAATATGTCTTATGCACCACATTATGCACCAACTTTCAGTTATGCAGTAAAGCTACAATAACAACTTAAGAATAGGTATTACGCAGCAACTTAAGAATAGGTATTATGCAGCAACTTTCAGTTACAATAACAACTTAAGAATACGTATTATGCACCAACTTAAGAATAAGTATTATGCAGCAACTTTCAGTTACAGTAACAACTTGCATAACATAGATAATAGGTTCCATTACATAGATAATAGGTTCCATTACAAATTACTTAAATTACACAACTGAAAACCTAAATTAAATGAGGGCAAAGAGAATTCACCACCATACATTACTCCTAAACCAACCCAAATTTCATATATGCTACATACACAATCACTAAAATTAACATTCCTTGCATCCACTTCATCTTCTTCCTCTCCTCTAACAACTTTTGCTTAAGTTTGCCAATTTTCTGAGACTCCCAATGCTTAAATATTTCTCTGCAATCACATGATGTCTTCAATGCCTCTATTTGTTTTGGAATTTCTGGAATCAAATGGGAAGCTTGTACCATAGGAATTTTTAGAGCATCTAGTTGATCATCCCAAACATACAACTTACAGCTTGCTCCTCTCACCTGAACACAATCAATCAAAAAAATTACATCTATTAATTCATATTGTAACATAACAACCTACATATGAACCTTAATTCCCAAATTTCACTTACCCCCCAATTAACACACTTCCGGTACCTCCTTTGAGGGTTTTCAGCTGAATATTAGATAAATAAACGCATAACATCTCCACATCCACAAACAGGCAGTCGCCCTTGCCTTGAAGCACAATTTGAAGATGTGTTGCTGCTTGTTGCCATTGAACAATATAGTTTCTGGGTAAGGGATAAGATTGAAAATGAACAGAGAAGATGGAAGAAGAAGAAGAAGAAGAAGACGAAGAAGAGAGAAGATGGATGAAGAAGAGAGATGATGGAAGAACACACTTTCTGGAGATAACAACGAAGAGGAAGATGAGTCACCTCTATTAATCCTTGTTGGCATCCACCTCATCAAACCTCTTAACGGTGTTATGGTAAAGAACATCGAGCACTAAAGTAGTAACGTTTAGTAATTGCAAGAATTATTTTAAAAAAATTGAAATTGCAGAAATTAAACTAGATTTTTTTGACAATTGCAGAGAGTAATTTTAGCCTATTTTATTTGACTGAATTTGTTCCATCATCGGTTCTTTGTCTTCCATTTGTGAAATGTCGCACCTCTATCTGCGACACAATCCCCAACCCTCCGTCCGACCAATTCACACAAAACAGTATCTCCTTTTCGCAAGTATACAAGTATAAACCACTCCTCCATTATTCAATCTCCTAAACATTCCTCATCGGACACTCATTCCTCTCCTACTCGATGTCTTCGCGGCGATCATTTCCAACGGCGGATGATAGAATCAGCGCTCTGCCAGATTCACTTCTCTACCACATCCTCTCATTCCTCCCAACCAAACTCGCCATCGCCACCAGCATCCTCTCCAAGAGGTGGAGACCACTCTGGCGATCACTCCTCACTCTCGACTTCGACGATGTAAGTTTCCATGACTTTGGTAGCTTTCGTCATTTCGTGTACTCAGTCATTGTCTCTCGAGACCCTATACTACCCCTACGATCCTTTCGCATCAGATGCGGCCAATCTATTAACTTTGACCTACGTGATCTCCATCGTTTTGTTGACGCTGTTGTGCAACGACGAATTGAAATTTTCGACCTCTACATATACGAAGCTGCGTTCCTTGATTATTTAAAGGAAATTCCTCTCAGTCTTTATAGGGTTTTCAGTTGCAGTACGCTTGTGGTTCTTAAGTTGGCTAACTTGGCAATATTTGATCTTCCTCATTTGGTTCATCTTCCCTTACTCAAAACCCTCCATTTGAATTCGTTCGCTTTCTACTGTGATTTTGTACAGTTTAGTAATCTTCTTATTGGGTGTCCTATTCTAGAGGATCTTCATATAAATGATGCAACACTACCTGAACTGGACTATTATTCGGAAGGAGATTTTAAAGGCTTCCCCAACTTGTTTAGAGCAAACATTTTATACACTGATTGGAATTTTCCATTTACTTGGCTTCATAATGCAAAGTTTATGCGTGTCAAACTGGTATATGTACGAATATCCTTATTCTCTTCCTAATGGTAATGTGAATTAGTGTTGATTTCTAATCTTTTGTATTTGCAATGCATCCAGTCGATGCCTTATGAGTACCGAGTTCCCACATTTCGTAATCTAACCCATATGGAGCTTATCCTTGACTCTGACGCATGGCCCGAGAAGTATACGTGGGTAATACAAGTGCTCCAACATTGCCCCAAGCTTCAAAGTCTTACCATTGATGAGGTCTTATTGATCTAGAGGATGACAATTTTTGTAAAGTTTAGTTCCACATGTATTTTGATTATTTTCTAAAAGTATTTATTCTGATTTTTTATAGGTTTATAATGATGAATTGATAACTGGCGACAAAGATTGGAATGACCCGGAAACTGTTCCGGAATGCCTTTCATCTCAACTAAGAACATGCTCGTTTAGAGGTTACAAAGGCAGCGAATGTCAGCTTCAATTTTATGAGTACATGTTGCTAAATTCAAAACTACTGGGCACCATGACAATTGGGAGCTCTTGCTGGGTAGATGGAGATGAAGATGCAAAGCAGCAAAAGCTAGTGAAATTATCTTCCTACCCAAGAGGTTCTGCGACCTGCAAACTTTTGTTTGATTGATGAAAGCGCTTATCTGTAATAGTTCCTATATTTTTGTCTTTTATATTAGACTCTACATAGCAGGTTTTGATATTTTGAAAGACTTAAACTTTTTTTACTAGATCCTTTATGTTATTTCTATTTTAGAATTTACATTGGCTTTCATATGATCAGTTGATTCTACCTCCCTCCGACCTTTGTTTTTTATCTTGTCTTTTCAATGCGACATATAGATGTTTATCACAGTGTGAAAGTTTAGCTAAACACTAACACATGCATAGGTTGTGCACCACATGCATGCCAAAAGATTAAAATATGTAATGCTATGCTAGTACCATACACTGGTTCACATTATGCTTAACCATAGGATGTTTCTACTCTCTTTCAATATATAACCTTTCTTCTTTTATTGACTTTTTGTTTGATGAATTATGTGTAATTGAGCTCTTGCTAGTTCCATACAAACCAGTTCACATTATACTGTCATCGAAATCTCAAGATGCAATCTCTTTACTTCCCTGCTGTCAACACTTGCCATCCATGTAAAAGAAGAGTTTACTTGGCTGCTAGACCAAGTTAGTCAATATATAGCAGGTGATCTTGAACTGGCTAGCGATGTTCTGACTAGAGCAACTAACTTGAGGGCAGGACTTGTAAAGTGTGTTTTGGAAGCATGTTTTTTTTTTGTTGATCAAAGAGTGTTTTGGAAGTATGTTTTATTACAGACTTGTAAAGATATTTTTGTCAAGAGATGTTGAGTTATTAGTTAGCGGTTTCAAAGGTTGAAGCATTATTGACATAACATTGGGAATAATAATTCAATATCCATTACAATGGGGAGTAAAAGAGTTTTGGCGAGAAGCTTCTGAAGGAATTAATAACGACTTGCCTAGAAATTGTGCTTTATATTGGTCAACATCTTTGCAACCTTCTATTATCACTCCCTCTCTTAGTGCCCTTATTGTTGAGAAAGAAAGTACTTCAACAGAGGGTGAAAGTGTTTGGGTCACTTGTGAAAGATCTTTGGACTGGTTTGAGTTTGCTGCTTCTACTGCAGAAAATGCAGCTTCTAATATCATCCCTGATCAAAGTTTTCAAACTTCTGCTTCTTACAGGAAGTAAGGGACTCAATCAACTCCTTACTCCATGCTATAGCAGCATTGCACATCACAAAGACATATCCAGAAGTGCTCTTGCGTTCCTCTAGATCACCTGCATAGTCAGAATCGGTGAATTGCAGCAGCTTATCTTGAATTCCTCCTTTATATTGTATACCATATTCCACTGTGCCTTGAATGTATCTCAGCACTCTCTTTGCAGCCAACATGTGAAGTTGAGTAGGTTACTCATGAACCTACTTAGCAAGCTCACAACAAACATAATATCTGGCCGTGTTGCAGTAATATAGATCAGGCTGCCTATTAACTGCTTGTAGACAGTTTCATCAATTCTTTCACCATTGTCATCTCTTCCAATCTTGGTTCCTGCCACCATAGGTATCACTACTGGATTAAACGAGCTCATATCAAATCTTTTCAATATCTCCAAAGCATATATATGTATTTTGGACATATATATGATGACTACTTTTAACTCATCGTATATATGTCCTTAAGACGTATATACGATTGAATCTTACACGGCCAATCATATATACGTCTTAAGGACATATATACGATGGGTTAAAAGTAGACATCGTATATATGTCCAAAATACATATATACGATTGGCCTTTTTTTAAAATAAAAAAAATGATTGCAAAGGGGTATTTTGGGGTTTCACAATTAGGTGGGGGTATATGGGGTAATGGTGGGGGTATGAAAAAACAACCCTAAATAAAAAACCTTCTTCATCTAGTCACACTAGTTAACACACGTGTCTTTTTTTTGAGATTTCACACGTGTCTTAGTCTTACACACTTTCGGCTTACCTAGACTACATACAGACAAAAAGACAGCCACACATCCTAAAAAATAAAATTACAATATAGAACTACAATTCAGCTTTATTTTTCCCACACCCATCCCTACTCAGCACACACCCCATAACCCTACGAAATGACCAAAATACCATTAATGAACCCATCACTCTGTATTTTTTTCTGTAATTTTAATGGTTCGGTTGTCCTCGGCCATACCTTATATATTTTGACACACACCTCCTTTTTAAAAAATTTACAATGTTCGGGTTGCCTCAGCCGAACCCCCCTTTTGCACCACTAATTGTTTTCTTGACTCTCCTTTCCCTTCTCTTCCTCTTCTTCCATCTTTTTCTCATTCTTCCATGTTCGGTACATGACAACTGTACTGGTTCGGAGACCGACAACCAAATCATTCTAAAATACAGCACGAGAGGGTTTCTACGTGCGTTTTATATGAGGATAATTTTAGAATATTTTAAGTTTGGAGGTGTTTGTGAGTAAGGAGGGGTGTGGAAAAAGTCATGGTGTTTAGAGAAAATCAAAAAAACGAGAGGATTTAGGTCCACTAAAAGACCCATTATCCACATAAAAAACATATAATTTTGTTTGACAAAAAAAAACATATAATTTTGTAATATTATTGTATTATATATATATATATATATATATATATATATATATATATATATATATATATATATATATATATATATATATATATATATATATATATATAGTAGGATACCTGTGTATACGCATGGTGTTTGTCATGTTCTTTTTATGAATGAACTTAGATAGTATTTAAGTAGTCTGAATAATATCCCGTGAAAATAAAAACAAATTTAAAGTAGATAAAAAAAGAGTTTCAAATAAAAAATTGATAAATATTAAAATCTAAAAATGTAAAAGTATTATTTAAAACAATTGTGCATTTATCCAGTTTTTTTTATATATCATTGCAATATTTTTTATGTATCTGTATTGTTATCCCATGTTTTTATATATCGGTGCAGCTATCCCATGTTTTTATATATATCATTGCAGTTATCCCCGTATTTTTTATAGATCAGTGCAACTATCTCGTGTTTTTTATGTATCAGTGTAGTTATCTCATAGATTAAATTGGTTATTTGAGTTGATTAGTAGATTATAGTAGATAGTAAAAGATAGATAGTAGATGATCAATAAGAAATAATTATCTCGTGTTTTTATATATCTCAGTGACAATTATTTATCTTCTTTAGGTATTAATCAGTTTAAATAGTCATTAAGTTTTCTTGTTTGTTTAGATAGTAGGTTTATATATCACTGCAGTTATCCCGTGTTTATATATCATTGCAGTTATCCCGTGTTTTTTTAATGACAAATATTAATCTCATCTTTTATATATCACTGCGGTTATCCCGTGTTTTTTTATATATTAGTGCAATTATCTTGTAGTTTCAATTTATTATTTTAGTTGATTAGTATTCTATAGTAGATAGTAAAAGAGAGATAGTAGATTGTCAATAAAAAATATTTATTTTAAATATTAATCAGTAGTTTAAATAGTCAAGAAATCTTCTTGTTTTTTTACATGAGGTTTATTGTAGTCTTCAAAATTTTAATTATCAATGACAAATATTATCCTTTGTTTTTATATATCGAGACAGCTTATCCGTGTTTTTTTATCATTGCGGTTATAGTAGATAGTAAAAGATAGATAGTAGATGATCAATAAGAAATATTTATCCGTGTTTTTTATATAATGATGACAATTGTTTGTCTTTTTTAGGTATTAATCAGTTTAAATAGTCATTAAGCCTTCTTATTTTTTTAGATAATAGGTTTATAGTAGTCTTCAAAAATTATAATTATCAATGGCAAATATTATTCCCGTATTTTTTTATATATCACTGCAGTTATCCAGTGTTTTTTATATATCAGTGCAGTTATCTCGTAGTTTCAATTGATTATTTTAGTTTATTAGTAGATTATAGTAGATGGTAAAAGTTAGATAGTAAATTATCAATAAGAAATATTTGTTAATATTAGTTAGTAGTTTAAATAGCCACTAAGTCTTCTCGTATTTTTAGATAGTAGGTTTATGATAGTCTTCACAAATTATAATTATCAATGACAAATATTAATCTCGTGTTTTTTTATATATATCATTGCAGTTATCCCGTGTTTTTTTATATATCAGTGCAGTTATCTCGTAGTTTCGATTGATTATTTTAGTTGAATAGTATATTATAGTAGATAGTAAAAGAGAGATAATATATTATCAATATAAATATTAATAAGTAGTTTAAATAGTCATTAAATCTTCTTGTATTAATATAAATATTAATCAGTAGTTCAAAAAAATTAATTATCAATGACAAATATTAATCATTTGTTCTCGTGTTTTTTATTTATTGTTGTAGTTATCCCGTAGTTTTAATTAATTATTTTAGTATATTAGTAGATAGTAAAATATAGATAGTAGATTATTAATAAGAGGTGATAGTAGATTATCAATAATAGTGTAAATAGATTTCAGAGAGAAAAGAGAAGATAATTTTAGTAGAGTAATTTAAGTAGAGTAGTGTTTGTATAAATTTAGAAATTTAGTTAAAAAAAACTAAAGTGAAGTGAAGAGAAAGAGAATAAGTGTTTGTGGAAAAATAAAAGTAAAGTAAAATGAAAAAAGGAAGAAAGAGAGTGTAGGAGAAAAGTGAAAAGGAATAAAGAGAGTGTAAGAAGAAAGAGAAAAAAGTAAGAAAGAGAGTGTAAGAGAAAAGTAAAAAGAAGGAAAGAGGGTGTAAGAAGAGAGAGAAAAAAGGAAGAAAAAGAGTGTAAGAGAAAAAAGAAAGAGAGGGCAATGACATATTTATCCCTAAAATGAATATGTGTCTTGTTAATAAGAGATCTAAAGTGGTAATTTTGTAGGTAGTTTGTTTGTATAAATAGATAAATCTATATTATATATAACCATGAATCTGACACCTAGGCATCCACCTAATCAGCCACGTCAATAAATATGTCAGCACCAATTAAATCCACCTCATCAATTATCCACCTCACCTCTCCTAATAGTGCTATACGCTCACCCTTCAAAGATTTTGCCCAAATTTGACTTTTAAAAACAAAACTGTTACACCATTATTATGCTATTCACCCCCTTTAATTCCATTTCATTAATGCTCTTTACTCCATTGTCTCTCTTTCAAATCAAATCATGTCATTTTTACTAACTCTATCGGTTATGTGAATCAAAGTTTCATCCCGTCAAGAACAACAACTTTCTATCCGCTGAGCAAAGGTATTTTCTCATGCGCTCATTTTGTCTTTCTTCATCTTTCATCTCTTTTTGTAAAAACACGGTCAATATGCAATAGTAACGTACCTTTACCCAATTTTAATATTTTATATATTGAATTACAGCCCTATCATCATCATAATTGTGGAGGGTATATTGTTCAACAGGTATTCTGTCATACTCAACCATCATGCTTTTATCTTCAATTTTTACTCTGGATATATTTTACTCCTACATCCTATCCTATCCTATCATGATCAATCCTCATTTTTTATTTTCCCTAATGGACTCGCAGGTGTCATGGAACTGCCGGATTCATACTTTGGTGATTTCTTTAGTGAATGTGACTACAAAAACATTGCCAAATTGAAGAATGCTAATCAACATGAGGTAATTTAATCTCAGTTGTAACCTTTCGGTATCGGTTTTTTGTTTTTGGTGCTTTCTTTACTAACAAACTTAGATCATACGATTCGTTCATAGGATTCAGATCTATAATATAAATCGACGCGGTCACGCGTTAATTTTATTTGGCTCCATAATATTTATGTCTTCTCTTAAGGAAAATCCACTAATAGTTATAGCTTGATTTTCAACATATGAACAAAGAAATCATGGTTGGAGACTTTTGGCCTAAAAACATAATAACTGAAATCAGTACATTTGGCCTAAAAAAATGTGAAACAATGAACCCAAAATAACATTTGAATGTATAGCCATATCATTCACATTCTACTCTTCATGGCAATTTTTATATTTCATGGCAACTACGTATCCTTCCCCAAAATACGAGATCATTAAAAACCAATCGAACGTTTGTTAACTTGAGTGATTTGTTTCTTTTTTTTTCATGCGAATTGTTAACTTTTTACGTTCTTTAACTATAATGTTCGTTTGCTTTTTATTGTTTGTCATGTATAAGGAAGGTGAAGCACCTAGCCAAAAACATTCACGAATGTACTATTTGTTGAGTCACCAATGAAAAAACAATCTAATTGGTCCATGTGTCATAACATAATCCTACGTGTACTAACTGGAAAAAAGTTAAAATTAAAAATAAAATTAAAACAAACATTCCATAACCGCCATAGCATTCAAAAATACCATCATATGTACACACTACCTACCATTTAATCACCATCATATGAAATAAATACCATATATATTTTTTAAACAATTTGCTTTAAACACCAAAAAAGTTTGGCCAATTTAGTTGTACGTAATTAGTACTAATCCTAATTTCAAATTCAAATATAGTATTAAAAATTCATCAATTTTGTCATCACAAATTAATTATTCAGATTATTGTAAAGTTGAATACAACTTATGGGTAAAAAAATCGTCTAATCTATATCTATACATTCACAAATCTACTATTTTAAGAATTACACAAATCTATATCTATATGTATATTTATATCTATACCTATATCTATATTCTATATTATAATACATTCACGAATAAACTTTGTTTATGGCTAACTCCAAAAATAATTTCTATTGGTCCAACGGGGCAAAAACACGTACATGTCATAATAATTAATCTTATTTGTCAAACTATTATTTGCTACTCTTAAAACACTACATATTGTTGACTAAGAGGAATAAAAATAAATCAAAAATAAATTATATACACCATAATTGTCTCATCAAACATGCATTAACTGCAATAACTATAGTTTTAATTGTCCAATTTGAAAATACTACCACCAAAAATTGAAAAAAAAAAATTAATATGGAATTTAAATATGTTAATTTTCATTTTGTAACAGTACATTTTTCAAATATGTCACAGTTTTTTTTACCAAAAATATGTCACAATTTTGAAATTAGTTTAGTTGTATAATTAAAAAACGGAAATGCATTAAAATGCAATAATGTTGGACTCGGTTGTCTGCCAAATTTGCGGCTTTCTATTAAATCCATTTTTTTTTGTTTTTTTACCAATCCCTTTTTTATTGTTGCCAAATTTGCTATCGATGTGTACTGTGGGTGTTGAGATGGACCAATGGTTGTTTATTTTATTTTTTTACAAAGTATATAAATATAATACTTTTAAAAATATTGGTAAGAATCTATATATATATATATATATAATAAAAAAACAATTTAGAATAAACTATTTTAGGAAACCTAAATTTGTCAAACTTCTAATGGTGTATATTGCAAAATTTCTTCCATGTCAGCATAACTTTCTTATTTGTCGCACTCATATTAGTTCACCTTAAATAACCATATGTGCTGACTATGAATAGTATAGATAAAATCAATTCAAAAATAAAATGATAAAGCAATTCTATAACTGTCAATATTGAAGTGCACTAATTGCTCATCAAATTAGAAATTAAATCTACAATTAATTCATATGCAAAATTACCATAACAATTTCAAAATTAAGTCTTCTCCATTACAAAATTATCAACTCATCGATTTTCATCTTTTCTTCTTCTTTGATTTTTTTTGTGACAACAATGTAATCCGTTTTTTATCCCTTCTCTTCTTTTTTTTTTGACACGTTCTAATTGGAGGAAAATGATGGATACTATTGTCTATTGGATCTGTGTTCGCGTGTTTTGGTTCTACTTTCTTTCTTTCATATTTGAAATTAAGTCTTCTCCATTACAAAATTATGAAATCATCTTTGCTTTTCACCATTTCTTACGTTCTTTGATTTATTAATTTTTGTGACAAACAATCTAAAGCTATTTTTGATCATTTCTTCTCTTCTTTGATTCTTTTTCTATTTGTGTGAGTTCTAATTGGAAGAAAATGATGGATCTTTGTTGTCTATTGGATTTGGGTTTGCGTGTGTTGGTTATTTCTTTCTTTCATATTTTGAAATTAAGTCTTCTCCTTACAAAATTATCAACTCATCTTTGTTTTTCATCATTTCTTACATTCTTTGATTTATTTATTTTTTGTGACATCAAACTAATCGTTTTTGATCATCTCTTCTTTTCTTTCTTTTTTTTTTGTGAGTTCTAATTGGAGGAAAATGATGGACACTATATATTGTCTACTGGATCTGGGTTCATGTGTGTTGGTTTTTGATCATTTCTTCTTTTAAATAGGGATATAAAACTTCACTTAATTTCATTTATATAGTATGAGACTCTAAAAGCTATACATGATCTTCATCTTTGTCTTTTATCCTTATCCTTATTTTTATCTTTCTTTCTTTTCTTTATATTTATCTACGTCCTGTGCATCGCACAGTATGTTAACATAGATTTAGATATTAACGTTGGACAACTAATAATATGTATTATATATATGTGTCAAAAAATAGGTATTTAGAAATTCTAAATTTTCGAAATATATTTGAAACATTAAGTAGTTTTACATAAATTTTAAAATATTTTTTTAAATATTCTTTTAAATAAAGATAATGTATACTGCATCGCATCATGCAGTCACTATTTAAATGATTTAGATCAAACAAATATATATATATATATATATATATATATATATATATATATATTACAAAATTAAATTTCATAGTTGTATATACGTATTTAACCTTATTAAATTTTGTTTATTGAAACACACAATAATTACATGTATTTGACTAAATCCAATATTTAGATTAGTTATCTTACGTCCAATAACAATGAACGCGATTCGCGTCTTTGGACGTCAATTAGACTAGTTATATAAAACCATGAATCAAACCACCCAAGTATCCACGTCACATATTCAATAAAAATAGTCAAAGATCCACCTCAATTCCACCTAAGCTTCCCAATTCCACGCGCACGCCACATCAGCCAAAATACTCCCTCATGAAGCCTAATCACCGGCACCTATAATCACGATCGTTAGATTACGTAACGACAATACAATCAACGATCTCAACATTAACAAGCAATCAACGGGCCATGGTGATTTAGATTTCGCTGACCCACTAATCACCAGGGGACATGAAAACGTGAACTTTAAATGCAATTAAATTCGCTGTTAAATGAAAATAATCATGTTTGATTTTTTTTATACGGTTACATATTTATAATTATATCCTTTTTTTTGTTACATTTATAATTATATCCTAATGTCATTCCTAATGTTTCTGCTAATTATATCCCACGGTCCTGACTATCCTACACTGCTAATTATATTACTTATGATATGTTTTATATCAACACGTGAAAAATGCTATAAAATTATAAAATTTATATCAGCTATTTCACTATGACATTTTTTCTCTTGGATTTTAACATATTAAGGAATAAGACTGTAACTTATCCTTTTTTATTCTATAAAAATTGTAAAATGTTTTTGCCTAAAAGTACATCAGCTAATACTCAAAATGTCAAAATGTTTGATAAAAGAAAAGAACATGTGCGTGGTAAGTGTTATTTTAACGGATGGAAGTGTGTTTTTTTGAACTGGAATGATAGAAGAGCTTTTAATTGTCTTATTTTTTTTTTAAAAAAAAAACAACGGAACCGGATTCAATACCAATCAAAAAATTCTCCTGTACTACTATCAATTTCATTTACACCATTGGATACATCTAAAGTCTATTATTTTTCTATGTCTCTCCGTATTTTTCCGACACTAACGTACACTTCCCATTATTTGCTCAATAAGCTAGTAACTCAATGGCATGGGTCCAGCAAATAGAGCGTAAATATTTTTAACCCACTTCAGGCATCTATTACATTTTATAATTAAAAGGAGTTTCAAGTGTTTATATCATTGAGAACTTAAAATAATTGGCGACTTAAAAGTTGCTCCTTCAGGCATCTATCACATGTTAGAACTTAAAAGGAGTTTCAAGTCTTTATATCATTGAGAACTTCAAATTTTAACACACTTCAGACATATATCACATTTTAGAATTTAAAAGGAGTTTCAAGTCTTTATAATGGTAATCGTGAATATATAGAGTCAAAAGTTAATTTATTTTTTGATGTTAAGAGTCAAAATTTTATAAATATTAGATGTGCATCAAATATATTTTGACTATACATATAAATTACTAAAAAAACTCAATTCATAGATTTTGATAATGAATCGCTCAATTCATTTGAAATGAATCACTTAATTCGTAGGTTTTGGTAATTAAGTATATTGTTTCTCTACAATAATTGGAATGGATGGTAATTAATGTGTAATAAGTCTTAATATTCAAACTTCGATAGACTTTTTTTTAATTAATACGTGGAGCAGGTTAATGAATACATTTTGTCTCAGATTGTGAAGTAGTTGAGTACCTCAACTCGGACACTGTTTGCCAATCAGATGAAGATAGTGAATGTCAGAGTGAATGATTCACACCAGAATTTCTAAATAATGTAAAGTGCTCTGGTATTCCCAACCACAGATTAGTGCTAAAAGTAGCTAGCGTACCTATTATGCTGATGAGGAACATTGATCAGTCTGCAGGGCGATGATCATTAATAACAGCTACGGTTCAAACGCACACAGTTTCCTATTTCTGTATGCTTTGCGATGATCATTAATAAAAGTCAAGACCAGTCACTCTCACATGTTGGTATCTATTTGCCAAAGCCTGTATTCACACATGGACAGTTGTATCACGTGTGAGGTCAAGAAAGGGTCTGAAGCTCCTTATACTGGACGAGGGTAAAAACGTTCCGCGACGCACCAAAAATGTTGTTTATCGTGAGGTATTTGAGAATGTGTAGTTTATATCAGTTTGTAAACTTTTCATCATGTTTTCGTTATAGTGGAACTAATTTTTCCGGAAAATATATGTTTTGTAGAGTTGTCATCGTAGAGGATAAATAATTCATTGATCATTTAGAACACAGTTTCTTAGAATTTTGGTTTAAGATAAAGCAAGTATAAATATATTTAACTAATAATTACTTCACCAATTCCTCATAAAAAATGGTCATTGGCTTGACTATCTCATGTTTTTAACCACAATCGGATATCATTTCCCTAAAATATTTGGACATTTAGTAGTGGATAAATATAAGAGAAATTATGTTTTTGCCACCTTTAGATATTATTCACTTTAAAAATTATATCGATCAACTTATAATTAGTAATAGAGATTGGGATTGTCTTAATTTAACTTTAACGAGGGAGAATTCATGCAGCTACTTTGGGGTCATTGGGATTACAATTACCTGATATTGCTAATATACTAACAGTACTAATCAGTAATACAAATTGTAGTCATGGGTTTATTTCATTTTTTTCCCTTGCAAAAAATACTTTTTATTATATTGGGTAATGTATGATGAATTTTCAATCACACTAATTTGTTAGTAAAATTTTTTTCACAACAAAACAAAATGTACATGTTTTTACTATAGGTTAAGAAAAATGTTCTCATCTTCATAAAAGTAGAGGAGGTGGTTACTAGGGAAAAAAACGTTATGTTTCATTTGACGTGTTTTACCCGTGCGGTAGCGCAAGGTCAAACATACTGGTAGATATTAGTTATTAGATATATTGCGGTTTAGGCTGAAGGAGGATTATTCTAGACAGAGTCACCGTCATACGCCGAGAAGAGGTCTTTTTGGTCTTATACTCACTCGTTCTGATTCCTCTCATGCGATGGCGTCGCCGCGCTTCTGGCGGTGGTCGACGGCAGACAGAATAAGCGAGCTACCAGATCCAATTCTCTGCAACATCCTCTCCTTCTCCCAACCAAACTCGCCACTTCCACAAGCATCCTCTCAAAACGATGGAAGTCACTATACCTCTCCGTCTTCGCTCTCGACTTCGACGACCAAACCTTCGAAAACTTCCATACCTTTCGCCATTTCATCTACTCAATCTTGCTCTCACGAGACTCCACTGTACGCCTCCAATCCTTCCACCTTAAAACTGGCCACTGTACTCACTTCGACCAACACGATATCAACCGATTCGTTAAGCACGCTGTTCAATCTGGAGTTCAGAATCTCAAATTGAACATGTCTAGTTCAATTAAATTGCCTCCTAGTGTTCTCAATTGCAAAACTCTCACTGTTCTTAAGTTGAAGATGCTAACAATCAATTATGTTTCTTCTGTCAGTGATTTTCCCTTACTCAAAACCCTAATTTTGAATTTGGTCACTTTTAGACGCCATGACTTTCTCATGATTCTTCTCTCAAGGTGTCCCTCTCTTGAGGAATTACAAACTAAATGTTTACGAGTGATTGATTCGCCCTTTTTTCATTGGGGTCGGTCCTCTGAGGGAGATGTTAAAGCCATAGCAAATTTGGTCAGAGCTAACGTTTCTAACTTGCATATTCCATTTAATTTGCTCTATAAGGCTGAGTCTTTACGAGTAGAACTGGTATGAATAGCACATATTTTATAATTTATTTAAACAATTTGTGATTATTTTATGATGATGATGATTTTTATTTGTCTTTGTATTTGTATATAACTCATGCAGAACTATTTATATTACCCTCATGATTTCGGGTTTTACAAGCTAACCCAGTTGGAGCTTGTATTTGCTTCTAAAAGGAGCCAGAGCCATTGGAAGTGGAGGTGGTTGGCAGAATTGTTCAACCATTGCCCCAAACTTCAAAATCTTACACTTCATGAGGTTTTTGTTCATGTTTTTGGGATGGTTTTTTTTCCCCTTCAACAGTTCATCTCTGTTAATATATATTTGAAATATTTTGTTAAAATTGTTATCTGTATTGTCTACAGGATTCTACTTACGAAAACAATCATTTTGACAAGTGGACTGACCCGCGAAATGTTCCGGAATGCCTTTCATCACAGCTCAAGACATGCTTGCTTAAAGATTATAAAGGCATTCAATGTGAGCTTCAATTTGCAAAATATGTTATGCAGTATTCTAAAGTACTACACACCATGACAATTCAGAGTACTAATTCCTTAAGTCTAGATATGAAGCATGAAATGTTAATGAAATTATCCTTGTGCCGAAGAGGCTCTGCAAGATGTGAACTTGTATTTGAATGATAGCAATTAGGGCATGTCCGCAGCAATCCCTCCATGGGTATCTTTTATATTAGATTCTACATTTGCAACTTTAAGATTTGATGATTCAAAAAAGACATGATGTTGTATCATCTATGACTTATACGATTTTATATATAGCATATGTATGCACTTTCATTATGTTAAGTGATTCTAACTTCTCCCAACAACTTTTCTATTCTCGTAAATGATTGTTTTTCAATTGAGTTATAATGATGTTTATGCAGTTGTTTTCTAAATATTGATATGGTGCATAACCAAATTCTAGATAGGTAAAGGGTGAAAATTATGAATGTGTTCTTAAATTTGTGAAGTGGTGTCTTTTCTATCTCCTACACAATAGCACATGTCATGTACAACATGCGAAAAGTTTAAACGTCGAGTTCTGAGCTAGAAAAGGAACTTTATCTACCCTTTTTGACAGAATTAAGATGTTGATTGTTATGTTGTTGCATACAATAATTAATATGTTTGACTTGTTAAGGAGCTGATGTATTTTGTTCTTGGTTTGATTTCTGATGTGCTATTTGTTTCAGCAATTGGGCAATTTTATTATGTGATAGACATTAGGCCCCCTAGGCCTATTCTACAAATTAGGGTATATGAAGTAGAGAACCAACACGTATTGGTAGGGTTGGCGAGAAATTTTTTCAGTCTTGGCCTTGGGTTAGTTTCTGCCAATTCAAAAAGATGTGGGGTGAGGGAGGGAAGAAGCCTAATCCGAGGGAATAAACTGCTGAGAGTGCTTGATGCTCTTCTTCTCTTAGAAACTTACTATTAGGAGAAGGAAAAGATCAGCTCCCTCTAGACCAACATGCCAATGTGCATGGACAAGAAACTACAAAGACCATTAGAAGCATACTGGCATTGCATAGAATTGAAGTGAATTAATCATGTAGTTTTTTAGTCGACATGTTGGCTGCTACATGCAGTTGGAGAGAAAGAATCAAGAGTAGGTTGTTGGAGCCACGTACTTTACTTTGTTTAGTCTCAAAGGAGCACAAAGGATGGAGGCGATCTTATATTATGTGGTAGAAACATTTACTGATTGTACCAGGAACTTATGTGCATGGGTAAGGAAGGATTCAATCCAAAGTATTAGAGCAAATGTCTCCTAATTATCCAGTATTTTGGGTGCATGAAGGAGGTGACTAGGTTGTCATAAGAATTAGACTACACTGTTGGTAAAACTTGAAACCTCTCATCTATTTTAAAAAATCAAAAAGTAGCTATCTAAATTTTGGTTTGAGAGTCATGTAGCTATTGCCTATTCCAGTTTATTATATTGGTGTTCACGGATTGAATTAGGTAGACTTTAAGGAGAAAAGTAATTGAATGCAATTTCTTTGATTTTGTTCTTTCATCATTCAATCCATTTCATTTTAGAATCCAGCCAAATATACTTTGTTTTAGATTGGTTTGATTTTTAGTTTTTCAATTGAGACAACAATATGAAAACAAATCAAAAGTACACAAATATAAATATATAAATAAGAGCAGGATCAGTATTAATATTTAAAAATAATAAATCGATTTTTGATTATTCTAGTAATCAGTTTATTACTTCGATTATATTTGTCAATGCATTGGATGGATGATTTGATATATGAAAGAGCTTGTGATGTTGGTGTGTGATTGATGTTGAGTTTGACGCCTTGAGAGGGAAGCTCACCAGGTTTCTTATCAGTAAGTTGAAACTCTGGTTTTTTTTTTTTTTTGAGAAATTTGAATTTGAATAATACACATTTAAGATCTTTGTTGAAATCTCTGGGAGATGATGGCCTATTCAAAACCAATAAGTCCAGTGGGAGAGTATGTAAGTGGATGTTGCCACCAAAAAGCCTCAGATTCTACTTGCTGTTAGTATAACTCTAGTTGCAGCAGTACTACTTACACGATCAAATTTCTGCCAGCTGCATCCTCATTTGTAAATTACTAGTTGGCTGATCCCAATTCTTATACCACACACCTCTGCTACTATATAACTGAAATATTTTTAAATTTAAATATAAATAATATGTACTGTTTACAGGATTGCATAACATTGTTTACGCCATAACTATTCAGAGTATGCTTTGTGGCAACATGTTTTAGTCGACCTGCGGACTGCTTCATAAGCAGGTGAAAAGAAAGAATCATGTATTATGTGGGACAATACATGTTGAAAGTCATGTTATTCCAACTTAACATTGGTTTTTACGGATTGAACTGTTGGTTTAAAATAGGGTTATGATTGCTAGTAAAATTCAAAAGCAAATGAAAAGTAAATGATCTGTCATGTCTTCTTCATCCAAGGATGTGTCGCATTTGGTTCAGACAAACATGACCACTTGGAAAGCCACGCAGTTGGGATGAAAAGTAAATGAGAATTTGTTTGCTTTAATTTTAGAAATCCCCCAATTTATTTAGGTATCAAAATCAGTAAGAAATTTGGAGAGTGATAACGATACATATTGAAAGTGTTGGTGGGAAAAAGGAAAAAAGTGAAACTAGTTTCTAAGGTAGTTGTGCTTTTGAAGCTATTGCAGCACTTGAACATGACTGTGAAGATTGGTGGCGAACACATGTCATCGATGTCGCAAGAACAAAAGGAACAAGAATAATGGTGTTTGTTCTGAGAGTATGTAGTGGGAGCGATAAGCAAGTGGGAAAAGACGTTTTTAGGAGTGGAGTTCAACCCCATTTAACAACATGAAAGTCTAAAAAATTATGTGGGGACACCCAATCAAGAATTTGGTGCGAGGTTTTGACTTTGGGGCTAAGGCTCTACGTAAGAGCTCGGAAGGGAATATAAAGGCCAATACAACAGAGCCTCCAAAACAAGCGTTATGTCACTGATTATAAAAAGAATTAGTCTTTTATTAGAATTTTAGTCCTCTAAAAATCCAAAACTTTAGTCCTGCCTTCCAGACTTTAAAAATATCAAACTTTAGTCTTTTTTTTTAGATAAGCGATGATTCATATGAAAGGAAGCGCTTGAGTGTGTCGACCTTTACTGATGGGAAGGGAGAGGCTCTCAAAACCTCCCCGAGCCTAAAACCGTTGGGAAAAATACTCGAGGAGGAAAAAAGAAGACTCGCACGCGCAAAGAAAGCATCAACGATGGGAAAAACACCCTAGCCCATTTGTTTGTTTCTCCCTTACTAAGAGTAATACAATAAAATGCACTACATAATTGGATTACAACATGAAAGTAATGATTCAAAGGGCAATTGTACTAATCCGCCTGCAAGTTGTCGTGCAATTCCTCCCTCGCCTTGCCTTAAACCACTCCATGCCGTGTCCTTGATGCTATCTATTATACCCGGAATGGAAGCCACCTCCCCATCAAAGATCACCTTATTACGAGCCAACCACAATTTCCATATAACCGCCATCCATATAAGATGCTTGACTCCTCTTTGTCTCTTCCCCTTCACTAAATTCCCGAACTCCACAAAATGTGTGACAATGTTACCCGTATCTCCTATCGAGCCTCCAAGCCACGCAAAAATTCTCCTCCATATATCTTTAGCAACTCCACAATCCATAAACAAATGATCCACCGTTTCCTCCTCCCGAAAACACAACACACAGCTCAAATCATTTTGTGATTGAATGATTCCTCTTCTATGCAACACAACTCGTGTAGCAATTCGCTTCAATAGAACTCTCCACGCAAAGATTTGAACCTTGGATAGAACATAAATGAGTTTTCCGATGATTCCTCCCGAAAACTTTAGTCTTTTATCTTACTCATGTATGTATGCGGCTATAAATGAGTTTTCCGATGTGTAGTGGGACCTCAATTTTTTTTGCTCTGCTTTTCAATTGTGCTGCTCACGTCCTCTTACTTCTTTGCTTACCACATAAAATTATCGTTTGCGTGATTTCATATGGGTTTTTCAAGTGAAGCAGGTGACATATAGTTGATAGAGCGCGTGGATCTATTCAAAAGAAGTCACCCACTAGGAGAGTCGCTAAATTCGTAACCAATCAATTCGACACACCATTCTCTCTCTCTCTCTTAGCTCACATGACGCATCTCTCTATATATAGCTAATCTTCAAACAAAAAAAGAACAAATTGCAAAGAACCAACGTACAATCAAAAAATACAATCTTCAAACAAAAAAACAGAACAAATTATAAAAAACCAAAATACAGTGCATAATTAAAAAATACAATCTTGAAGAACAAATTACACATATTCATAACCAATTACAATCTTGAAGAGAAAATTACAGAGATCTAGAAAAAAAAATGCAGAAAATCAAAACTGAGAGGAACAGAAATTAAAGATTCATCTATAAGGATGAACTGATCAAAAAATCAAAAAATAAAATAAAGAAGGAAACAAATAAAAAAATTATAAAACAGAAATCACTACCCAGCAAAATGAAGTTCTTGACAAAGAGAGAAAGATTGAAGCTACCAAAACGAGAACCAAGGGAGAGTGGACAATGCAAAAAATCAAACAGAGATGAGCTAGCTTAGGAAGGGGAGAGTCGTGTATAGGTGGCGGAACAAGATTTGAGGACAAAAGAGAAGCAAGCAAGGGCGGAATATCACAATTTCAGGTGGAGGAGGTTGTGAAAGCAGGTGAGGGAGAAAAGAAGGGGTTAGGGATGACATGCATGGACAGATCTACTGTGATTTCAGGCAGAGCTGAGACGAAATAGGGAGATAAGATCTTTTTTCATAGGGAAGATGTTGATCTAGCTAATAACTGATATGGAGGTTGAGAATTGGTTCTTGGGATCCAATCTTTGCTTAGCCACAAAACAAAAGGGAAAACAAAACAAGGTGGAACACACAATTAAGAACCTGTTCTGTACCGTATCTAAAGATAGTATATCCGAGATAGTTGGTAGGTAAAATGGTTTTGATCAATATAGAGTTATGTCCGAGCTGATTATTCCGAGCTGATTGTTCCGAAATTGAATTGATTGTTCGAAAAGTGAGGTGGGGTGTCACTGCGCATAAACACTCCGACGCTTAAGTCGAGAGTGATGGAGTTAATGCAAATGAGTGATAATTAATCGCTGCACTCTCTCCTTGGAATAAATCAGATTTATAGGTTTGTCGAAGACGACAGGTGTCATCATCCGAACCATTGGTTGTGGAGGTGCGTGGTGAGTTTGTTGGATGAACGTTTATGGCGCCTTTGTTGAAGGCCCAATTAGTTGGCTTTTGAGCGAGAGAGGTGCAAATAGTATGCGTATGATTTCTCCATAATGATTGCCCCCAAGTCGGTTTGGCATGTTAGGTCAAATTAGACTTGAAATATGTGTAAACAATAAATCGTTTTAAGTGAGATTGGAGAAACGATTGTGTTCGGATTTTCTTACCGATCTTGTAGATGATTCAAACCGAATCGCATCACCGATTTTTAATGATGGTTGAAAACGAATCATCACTACCGATCTTTGAAGATGTTTGATCCGAATCGCATATCACCGATCTTTGAAGATGGTTGAGTTGTTGGTGACGCTTTATTTTAATATTATTTTTTTTAAATGAGAGCATTAAATGCTCGTGTTGATCGATGTGAATGCTCACGCGATTACTCGGCGTCTTTTTAATGATGACTTCCTCGATTCTTGTGTCGTTTCGATTCGATTGAGTGTGTCGCTTCGAATGAATAGTAGCGGTCATATCTCGTAACCCTATAAATACAAGCGAGGTAATTCATTTATCTTTTTAGTTTCTCGCTTCACTCGAGAGCTACCGACTTCGTGGTTTTAAGTTCTCCGAGCTCGCTCCTTCGATTTTCGACATCAAATCTTTTCATTCTTTCTCAAGACTTTCTTACGAGGTTAGTGCTTCTATTTGAATTTACTTTTTGTTGTGTTTTTTGAATAATTTATTCTTCAAGGCGCGCTTTTTCAAATTTACCGGCCGAGATCTAGCCTCACCCGCCAACTTTTTGCCGGGATGGGGTTTTTGTGTCGGGTTCCGATCTTGTTCGTGAACCCAACATCTTCTTATGGTTTTATCTCGATAGCTTGCCCCCATTCCCCAGAGTAAAAATCGCGAAAACAAAATGCATAACTCGCGCCAAACGCTCCGACTTATAGACCAAGCCGAGCAAGCTCGCAAATCTAGAGGCCCCGACATCGGAAAGTTAATGGCATCTAGAATCGATTCTAATCCATTAGATAGGAGAGAATGGTCGCACTGAAATACAGGAAGAAATGTCTTAGGGCCAGAGGAAGTGATGATAGAAGAGCTTCCGACGAAGAATCGCCCACCCTTCTCGCCCCAACAATCCGAACTCGGAGGCTCAAGTGGATGTGGATTTAGATCCGAGCCCTTCAGATGACTCCGATCCTCGATTCGAGTTCGAATCCGATCATCGAATCGGATGGAAGAAAAGTTGACGACCATACGTTGACCCGTAAGAGGAAAATGTTGGTGAAGATAGAAGAGGTAAAGAGCCGGAAGATACCGGGAGTTTCGAGTTGTTATACGGGTATAAGATTCCGGGGTTAACAACGTCGATCTCCCCGTAGTTCCCCCCTTGGGCTCGCCCCGTGATTACTCCCCGGTATCGAAAAACTTCGTATCTCGACTCGTTATTGACTCCGGAGATCGACATCAGCAATTATTCAAAGAGGCTTTACGCAAAAGATCCTGAGCGCTGGCGTATATTCGGAATGGGAGCGGGCGAGCATGTGGCCACTTACCCAGATTCTCTCAAATTTATTATTTACTGGACGACTTTAGCTCACATGCGCATCCGTCCTCCATTCACGGCCTTCCAACAGTCGGTTTTGGCCAGGTTAGAAATAGCCCCATCTCAACTTCACCCCAATGCTTGGGCATTCGTACGAGCTTTTGAGCTGGTATGCATTCATTTAGGTCGGCCCCTTTCCCTTCAACTTTTCTTACATATGTTTCAAGTAAATAAAAGGACCGAGAAGAACAGCGGCAAACCTGCGCGTTTAGAGCATTATGCCCTCCGATCCAGAGCAGGAATCAAGGTTTTCCGGCCATATTCAGAAAGTTTGAAGTATGAATGGAAAAATAAGTTTTTCTAGTCGAACCGGTGTTGCCGCTATTGTGGTAGACGAGTTGGGACTTTTAATGCCGAGAATGACATCGTTCTCACCACCAAGTTTCCTCTTGGTTGGACCCGACGCAGACGATCGAATCGGCAAGCGCATTTGTTGAAAAGAATCATTTAAGCGAGGAGGATCGAGAATACCTTGAAAGTGCTCCGGTTTATTGCAGATCGGATCGTCACCAACAACGAAAATAGAGGCGAATCACCGGGTTTCGATACTAAGTTGTTGGTGGTATCCGTTAAATTTGAACACGCCGAGAAAGCTTTAGGTCGGTTTTAAAACGTTTCTCCTAGTTTATTCTTACTATATTCGCGCGTTGCTTTTATATCTCGCGATCTTGACTTGCATAATATTTTTAACATAATTTTGCAATTTTAACTGCAGAGATAGCATGGCCCCGAGCGGAATATGGCGGCTTTGAAAGCCTTAGCTCTTGAAGAAATTACCGGTGATGCCGCGACGTCCGGAAGTAGCAATGGATTCGGTGAGGAAACTCTCCCGCAATTGTCACTCCTACCGTGTGCCCATCACCGTGGTTAATCCCAGGGGAAGAGGAAGAGGAAGCTCGGCCATTTACACGAAAAAAAAGGAAGCAACAACTGGTCAACTTCCTCCTAAGTCCAAACCCCAAGATCGGAGAAAATGTGATTGACTGAGGCGACCATTCAAAAAGCACAAAAACATAAACCCGCTGCTCCTTTTGATCCACGGGCATATATGACCCTCAAGACCGAGGAATTCCAAGCCGACCCTTCTGAGTTTCACTTTCGCTTTTTTCAAGGATGGTCGACTTAGTGAGGAGGATAAAACGCCGCGCAGCCTCTAAAAATTAAAGGTACGGTTTCTTGTTTTCAAAACTTGTCTACCCGGTCTTCCAACTTCTTTTATACTTATGTATTTATCTATTTGTACAGATCTTGAAGCCAAATGCACGAGTCACTTTCGAAAAAGTTTGTAAGTCCACTTCTGGCTGATCTCGAGAAATCTCAAAAGATGTGGATCTCTACAAGCGGATGGTCAAGACTCGGAATCTAAGCGCCTACAACTCGAGGCCGAAAAAAAGAAGCGGTGGAGGCCGATCTCAAGCAGTCAAATGAAAAATTTGAAAAGGTTGCCGTCGAGCTTCAAGAAAAAGATGCTAAGATCGCGGAGTTGACGGCTTCGACCTCGACAAATAATCTTCCCGAGCTTCAAGAGCAGATTGAGAAACTTACTGCTCTAAATGTTAAAGCTCTGGAAGATCGGAAGAAAGCTATTCAGATGGGTCAAGAGGGCATTGTCGAAGCTTTCAATAACGCCCTTGACCAAGTCGCCGTAGTTAATCCTGACTTTATTGCCGACCGTGATATTTTTAACCCGGAGTACGGGGTTCATGATGGTCATATTGTTGAGTTTGACCCGGAATCCGACGAAGTGTCAAGGATCGTTTATCCGAAAGATGTGTAATTTGCTTATTTTCATCTGTTTTTTGAAACTGAGGGTCCGGCCGTGACCGGTATTTTTTGTAATGATATCTCCATATTTAACTTGTCATATTTTTTGGTTTCCTTTGTGACTGCGTTTTTATCTCGGATATCTCTTCCCTTCTGCTTTAAACAAGTTTAACATCTGAAAATAGCGGTATCGATTGAATGCCTTAGCAAAGCAAGTCTATATTAAAACAAGATCGGAACTAGAATGCCTTAGCAAAGCAAGTCTATATTAAAACAAGATCGGAACTAGAATGCCTTAGCAAAGCAAGTCTATATTAAAACAAGATCGGAACTAGAATGCCTTAGCAAAGCAAGTCTATATTAAAACAAGATCGGAACTAGAATGCCTTAGCAAAGCAAGTCTATATTAAAACAAGATCGAACTAGAATGCCTTAGCAAAGCAAGTCTATATTAAAACAAGATCGAACTAGAATGCCTTAGCAAAGCAAGTCTATATTAAAACAAGATCGGAACTAGAATGCCTTAGCAAAGCAAGTCTATATTAAAACAAGATCGGAACTAGAATGCCTTAGCAAAGCAAGTCTAACTATAATATTTCTTGAGTTTGGTGGCGTTCCATGTTCTTGGGATCGCCTTGCCTTCTAAGGTTTCTAGCTCAAAAGCGCCATTTCTCGTTTTTGTCGTGACTCGATATGGACCTTCCCAGTTCGGTGCTAGCTTGCCTTGTGATGCATTTTTCAACCCTACATCGGCTCTTCTCAAGACGAGGTCGCCGACGTCAAACTCCCTTGGGACGACTTTCTGATTATATCGGGTAGCTATCCTTTGTTTGTTGATGGCTTCCTTGAGGGATGCGTGATCCCGGATTTCTTCTACAAGATCTAGCTCTTCTCGTAAAGCTTGTTCGTTGTCTTCTGGTGATTTCGGATTTGTGGTTCTCCAAGATAATTCTCCGATTTCGACTGGGATGACAGCTTCGCTCCCATATGATAATCGGAAAGGTGTTTCTCCCGTGGAGCTTTGGGGAGTTGTCCTATATGCCCACAAGACATAAGGGAGCTCTTCAACCCAATTTCCTTTGGCATTGTCTAACCTTTTCTTCAATCCGTTGAGAAGTACTTTGTTTGCTGCTTCTGCTTGACCGTTTGTTTGGGGATGTTCCACCGACGTGAATCGATGTTTGATTTTAAGGTCGGACATCAACTTCCTGAATCCTTTATCCGTGAACCGAAGTTCCATTGTCCGTGATTACCACCCGGGCACCCGAACCAGTAATTATCTCTTTCCGGAAAAAAGAGATGCAGTTCTTTGCCTTAATAATAGATAGTGGTTTGGCCTCAATCCATTTAGTAAAATAATCAACTGCCACAATTAAGAATTTATTCCTCCCGGGGGCTTTTGGAAAAGGTCCTAGAAGGTCTATCCTCACCATGCAAAAGGCCATGGGGAGGAGAGAGTCATGAGACCGGTAGGAGGTGCAATGTGAACGTTTGCGTGAATCGGCAATTCGGACATTTCTTCACATAGTTCCTTGCATCGCCTTCAATGGTTGGCCAAAAGTACCCGCCTTAACACCTTACGGCTAAGGATCTACCACCTAAGTGTTGGCCACATATTCCTTCATGAATTTCCATTAACACATAGTCGGCCTCGTCCGTTTCTAGGCATTTCAATAACGGTGAAGAGAGTGCCTTCTTGTAAAGCTGTTCATTGAAAACTGCAAAAGATGCTGCTTTTCTTCGAACGATTTTGGCTTTTGCAGGATCGGAAGGTTCTGTGCCCGACATGATGTAATTCAAGATGGGAGCAATCCATGTTTGATCTTCATTTATTACGCATAATCGATGACATCGAGTGTAAATCATCCCCAAAACTAGGTTTCTTTGAGGATCTCTTGTATAACCGACCCAGGTGATTCCCGGTAGTTTTGGTGCTTGCTAATTTGGAAAGAACATCGGCTCGAACGTTGTTTGTTCTTGGGACATGTTTAACCTCGGCGAAATCAAATTCGGTCAGGAGTTTCTTGACATGATTCAGATACTTTTGGAGAATTGGCTCTTTTGCTTCAGATCGCCTCCGATCCGGGAGACCACGAGGAGTGAATCGGTGTGGAGATTTAGCCGAGTGATACGAGATCCGAAGCCAATCGTGGGCTCGCAATGCATGCTTCGATTCACTTGATTATTTGAAGTTGTAAATTTGAAAGTGAGTGACAATTCTATAACCACTCCGAAGGACTTTCAAGAATAATTTCCGCCCACTCCCTTTGGGATTGGAAGAGCCATCGACATGGATTGTCCATAGTTCATTCTCGGTTTCGCCGAAGTCATTTTACGCGCTACAAAGTCGGCTAACACTTGAGCTTTCATTCACGATCTTGATTCATATTTGATATCGAATTGGATAAATTCTCATCGCCCACTTTATTATTCTTCCGAAAGGTCCGGACGATGTAGGATTTGTCGATCGGTGGTTTGTTCGAACGACTACTTGGTGAGAAACAAAATAATGTCTGAGTCGCCGAGTAGCTATTACTAAAGCCAAAGCTATTTTTCTATTTTTTGATATCGGAGTTCGCCCTTGTAAAGCTTTTGCTCACAAAGTAAACAAGGCTCTGTCCTCTTTTGTTTCTCGGACCAAAGTCGCCCCTAATGCTTCCTCGGATATTGAGAGATACAAATATAATACTTCCTCCGCTCAGTCGGGTTAATATCGGAGGTTACGATAATATCTTTTTAATCGGGTGAGCGCTCATCCCGCTCGTAGTCCGGATAAATTGATTCCTTTTTAAAAGTTTAAAAGGGGTAGTGATTTAAAAGCGGCATTTGAGATGAACCGAGATAGAGCCGCAATCATGCCGTTAAGTTTCGAATTTCTTTCTTAGTGTTTGGGGTTTTCATCTCGACCACCGATTTGCATTTGTCCTGGTTTGCCTCAATTCCTCTCTCGGTGAGATAGAAGCCCAAAAAACTTTCCCGCTTTGACCCGAAAGTGCATTTCTCCGGATTTAACCTCATCCTGCTTTTTCCTTATCTCTCAAAAAAGTTCTTTGAGATCGATAATATGACGATTTGCTTGCTCACTCTTTGCAATCATATCATCTAAGTATACTTCTACATTTCGCCCGATCTGGTTTTTGAACACTCTGTTCATCATTCTCTGATACGTTGCTCCTGCATTTTTTAGACCGAAAGGCATAACTCGGTAACAAAAATTTCCGCTTTTCTGTCATAAAAGCAGTTTTCTCTTGATCGGGGGGAAACATTGGGATTTGGTTATATCCTGAATATGCATCCATGAATGATAATAAACCAAATCCGATGCATGATCGACATCATCGATCAATATTCGAAGCAGGAAAGCATCTTTAGGACATGATCTATTGAGATCGGTATAATCAATACACATGCGCCATTTTCCATTTGATTTTTAACAAAGTCTGGGTTTGAGAGCCAAGTAGTATATTTGAGCTCGATTACAAAGTTAGCTTTTACTAAATCATCTATGCGCTTGCATCGTTTTGCTTGATCTTCTCGATGTTCTCAACCCTTTGCGTTGGGCAACCCACTTTGCGTCAGGATATATTGACAAATGATGGCAAGCGACTTCAGGTGGTATACCAGGCATGTCTTCAGCCGACCAAGCAAAGAGATCGGCGTGTTCCCTTAAGCACTGGGTTAATTCTTCTTTTATTTCGTCTGGTAGGTCTGCGCCGATCTTGACCGTTTTCGTTGGATCATCACCCAACATCACTCTGATGAATTCACCGTCCGGTTTCGGTCGTTCTGGCCTTTTTTCTGAATGATGATGCTGAGTGCTACCTTTCTCTTCATCCGAGCTCTCAGGATCGAAGCGTGCGTCTAAATCCATTACATTTACCTCTGAAAACTTCACCTTCTTATCTTTCGCAGACGTATTCTTTGATGTAAGTTCGGCTTTGTCTCTTGCAGAAATTTCAGCTTTGAGAAGGAGGTAATAGCATCTTTCTGAAGATTCTAGATCAGCATTGATAGTTACTACTTCGTTACCTTGAGAGTGAAACTTCATTTTCAGATGTACAGTAGAAGTCACTGCCCCGAGTTTCCCCAAAGTCGGCCTCCCAATGATGCAATTATAGATTGATGAGCAAGGTAGTACTATGAATTTAACCAAAATTGTCCGAGATAAAGGTTCCTCTCCAAAAGTGACCCTTAAGTCTATGTAACCCATCGGTCTAGTTCGGGAACCATTGAACCGGAGAGGTCCGTTAAAGTGATAGGGAAAAAGTTCCCTTGGTGTAATTCCAATTTTCTCCAAGACATCGAAGAACATGATGTCACAAGAGTCGCCTTGGTCAATTAAAATTCTTCTTATCTCTTTCTCGGCCATTATCTTTGAGATTACGAGTGGAATGTCTTCGTTTACCTTCCCGTTTAGAAGATCGTCATCACCAAATGACAATGGGGACGAGTTACTATTGGTTGAGCCGATGATGTAGATGCTACACATTGAATTTCCTTCCACTTTCTTTTGATTGTTCTTCTTTGTAGCTCCTTGGACTTCACCACCGAGATTACCATTACCACAGCCGCCTCTACTCCTTCGAGTGTCCGCTCTTCCTTATAATCTACGATTTCTTTCCTCTTACTTCGTCAACCTCTTTCTCCTGTTTGATGCTTTTTTCTTGTTGGAATGGCTTCTTGACATACTGCCCGAGCTTACCTTTTTTGATAAGGTCTTCAATGTCGTCTTTTAAGGCGTTGCACCGATTTGTGTCATGGCTTGCGCTTGGTGATAACGACAAGACTTGTTGTTCCTCATTCCGCCGTTGGGAATAGGATCGGGATACCTTACGTGTTTAAATTCATTGTTTCGACATTCTTGCAAGATCTTCTCCTTTCCACATATTAGTTCGATTGTAGTCTTGATGTCGCCGCTTGTCGAGGTTTGAATTCCTAGATGGCCCGCCGTCCGGAATCTCCGAGGAATTTCAATATTTGGATTTGACTTTTCGACTCGAAAGTCGGTTCTCTTTGGTTTGGTTTACTACGCTTTTCACAAAGAACTTGCTAGCTTCATCGCCTTCCTCGTGGTCTATGTACTTCTCGGAAAGACGGAGGAACTCCCTAAAGTTGAGGTTGGTTGATGCTTACGTCAATTTGGAATAAAGTGCCTCTGCGTAAACCACGGGATAGGAAATACAGACGAAATTCCTCATTCAACCCATGCACCTTTCCTACTCGGTGTTGAATCTTGCAATATAAGACCGGATAGATTCATCATCGGCTTGGTGGATTGCATGCAACACCATCCATGATTTTGGCCTTACCTTCGAATGTGCGAAGCTTCACGAGAATAACTTGGAAAGTTGTTCCCGTGAAGAGATTGAATTTTTGGGATGTCTCTCGAACCATAAACCGCAGATTTTTTTCAAGGGTGAGGAAAAAGTCTACACATGATCTCACCGGAGCATTCCGATATTGCATCATGGTTTCATAGTACTCTAAATGAACATCCGGGTCTCCGAGTCCGTCATAAATTTTCAAGTGTTCGGAGGTTTCTCTAAACCTCGGGAATAGGAAATAATCTATTTCCGAAGTGAACGCCCTCTTCGGGTGGTTGTACCTCCTGTTTCTTCTCCCGGTTTCGAGCTTTGCGAGGTTGGTAATGGAATGATGTTGTTTTCGTTAGGGGGCTCTCTCTTTATAGTAGTGATGTCCGCGCTTGGAGGACTTTTCTCGCTCCTAGATCGTTGTCTGCGTGGCGAGGATGATGCATTAGAGGAATCTTCTTCGCCCGAGTCCTCTATATCTCTAAGAGTTGCCCTCGCTCTTTCTCTTCCTCGTCTTCTAGGTGGAGATCGATGATAATGACGTCGTCTCGGGGAGAACGATGTCGCTTTCGAGGCTCAATTGTTCTGCCGGGTTGTTCGGGCTCTTCCATCGGGTTAATCCGGGATCATATCGCTGCGGAGAACCCCGATCCGCAATATCTCGGGCACGATAACTCGCAACCTCGGCTTCTAATTCGAGATACGGAGGCTCCTAGCTTGAGACGCTTCATTATCTTTGATTTAGAATTTGAACAAGTTGTTGTAAAGTGTTTACCGAACGGAATAATCGTAGGAGGTGAAGGAACTCGATTTGAGGATGATTCTCTGTTATTGACATTTCGGTCAGTAACAAATTGGGTTACTGCAATCCCCTCTGGGGTTCCTTCATCTTGAGACCGGATGATACTTGCTATCCGTACACCGGTTTGTAATTCGGCATCCATGATTGATCAAAGATAAGTTGATAAAGTTTCTAATGAGTTCGGGAAAAGCTCCCACTGTGGTCGCCAATGTTCTGTACCGTATCTAAAGATAGTATATCCGAGATAGTTGGTAGGTAAAATGGTTTTGATCAATATAGAGTTATGTCCGAGCTGATTATTCCGAGCTGATTGTTCCGAGCTGATTGTTCCGAGCTGAGGTGGGGTGTACCTGCATAAACACTCCGATGCTTAAGTCAGTAGCAGTGGAGTTAATGCAAATGAGTGATAATTAATGCGTACCTCTCTCCTTGGAATAAATGCAGGATTTATAGGTTTGGGAAGCACTGGGTGTCATCATCGAACCATTGGTTGTGGAGGTGCATGGTAGGTCGTTGGATGAACGTTTATGGGCCTTGGCTGTTGAAGGCCCAATTAGTTGGCCTTTTGAGAGAGAGAGTAGGTGCAAATAGTATGCGTATGATTTCTCCATAACAGTAATGTTCTGTACCGTATCTAAAGATAGTATATCCGAGATAGTTGGTAGGTAAAATGGTTTTGATCAATATAGAGTTATGTCCGAGCTGATTATTCCGAGCTGATTGTTCCGAGCTGAGGTGGGGTGTACCTGCATAAACACTCCGATGCTTAAGTCGAGAGTGATGGAGTTAATGCAAATGAGTGATAATTAACGCGCACTCTCCTTGGAATAAATGCAGGATTTATAGGTTTGGGAAGCACTTGGGTGTCATCATCTGAACCATTGGTTGTGGAGGTGCATGGTAGGCTGTTGGATGAACGTTTATGGGCCTTGGCTGTTGAAGGCCCAATTAGTTGGCCTTTTGAGCAGAGAGGGGTGCAAATAGTATGCGTATGATTTCTCCATAACAGAACCCAACAATGCAAAAAAAAAAAAAAAGGAGATCAACAAGACAGAAAAACGAAATAGAGCTGCAAAAATGCGATGGAGTGAGAAATGTGAACAAGAGAGGAGAATACACCCTATCCTCACCTTTGAATGCAATTGCACAAGTGTTATGATGGAGTGGTTGTTGTTTCTGAGTTCAAAAAGGAATTTTCGAAAATAACCGAAGAGATTACTGGGATGAGTCGCGGACTAAGTCGCTCTCTTTAAGACGTTTCGCGGCATTGCTCTAAGGTGCAAGCAGGCTATCAACCACGACGTCCTAAGGATAAAACAACCCAGATACGAAACTCACTGCACTGTATACGGTTCATAAACCGCTCTGATGGAGTAGAGAAGAAGAGAATGATTTAGGGAGAAGAGAGAAGAAACTTGGAATATCGTCAAGCTTCGGTATGGAAAACTGAAGTGAGGAGCAGCCTATTTATAGGCGCAAGTGAGCTTGGAGCGCAAGCCATATAGCTGTTGCGATCCAACAGCTATAAACGGCTATAATCGATCCAACAGCTATATTCTAACAACTTGGAGCGCAAGTCTTGCTCATCAGATAAGATTTCGCAACAGCTATAATCCTTAACCAGCTGAAGAACAACACGCCAAGGCTGAAAAGTACGAATAAAGGAGACATCATGTTGCTCCTTGTTTTTCCAAGTCCAAAGACTATGACAAGTTGTGGCCCAAATTGAAATCCAACCACAATCATCCACCAACCATCTAGCATGCATCATGTTGAAATCTAACCAACCAGTGTCTCAAAGAACCCCCCAAAGAAATTACTTCGTTCTTCAACGCGAACAAGACTTAACCACACCGAAGTCGCAAGAGGACAGTCTCTTAAAACATGCAAGACATCCTCCTGCACATTGTCACAATGAGTGCATAAGGAGTCACCCAATCCCATGGAATGCTTTATTTTATTGTTAGAAGCCTATTATGCACAACAAGCCAGAGAAAGCAACGAACTCTTTCCGGGATGCGGATTTTCCAGATACGAGCCTAAAGAGGATCTACCACCTCTAGCGAAGTGTTCTCAATCAGATTGGTAACTACTATTAATTGAGAATTTACCTGATGCCTCGCCTTGCCGTAGGCGAGTATCCATACCATGATCAGAGTTATGGGGAAGCAAGGCAATGATTCTATTCACCATCTTAACCGGGATAATCTCCACAATAAGAGAAAGGTCCCAAACACCACTACTATCAACAAGATCAGACACCTTCAAATCATGCAACTGATTCGGCACCACACCAACTTCCGACGTAAGCCTACCCAGAGGGAATCTAGGCATCAAACCAAACGGAGACATCAACACCATTTCCAACCGCCCAAAAGGAGAAGCCATCCACCTTATTCCAGTACGTTTCAATACTCTTCCAAAGTGGAGAGTCTGGTGTCTTGGCAACCACCGAACCATCACCCAAAATTCTATTTCTATATTTACCTTTGATCACTTAAGACCAAAGTCGGTAAAATAGATATTTTAGTAATGAATGTTTTGATTAGATAGATTTTAGATTGCAATTGAAAGGCGAGAGAAAATAATTTCTACATGAATGTGCAGTGAGTCAAATAAAAAGAATATATGTGAATGATTTTATTTAATAGACAATTTTACCCTCATATGTGGTTATGCGGCAAAATAATATAGATTTTTCAGTAATTGTTTGATTAAAGAGAAGATAGTAGATTATTTCAAGAAACCAACCGATTACAAGGAGTCCTTTCGGATAGAATTCTCTCAATAGTTGTTCCAACTTCCGACCAATCCTTTTGACCTATTTAATAAAGTGATAATACACTCGCTCTCAATGTCGCAACAATTGTAAAATTATGATTAGTTGATCAACTATGTCATTCCATAGGATATGTTTGTTTTAGATGTAAAATTGATTGTGAAGAATTGATGTTGAAAAAAATAATTTTTAAAAAATGAAATTTAAAAAACTAATTTATGTTTCGTAATGATACTTTATAAGAGAATTCAAAAGAATTTATTTCATTTAGTGTGATAAAGTATAATCATCTATTATAAATTAAAAAAATCTCAAACTTGATTTATTTCATGCAAGAGTCAAGGAACCCTGCTTCCAAAATAGTTAATTTTAACCCTGTCAAAAGTAATTTTATCCACCTTGATTTTATACTTATACATTGGGAAACCTCATTTTCAATTTAAAGGTCAACTTCATTCATCGTAACAAAACAAACACCGTGTGTGTTTGGATGGAGGAATTGAAAATTCTAGGCCATTGATATGCTTTTATTGAAATCCCTTCAAGTTTGAAATTTCTTTTTTGGATAAACATATTGAAATTCTTCATTCTTAAAATTATTTATTTGGATAGAGTAATTAAAAACAATTATTTTTTATATTAATTAAAATTCTTCATTTTACCCATTGATCAAACATACATGCAAATTTGACCTTTGACGAGCCCAACAGACCAATCCAATGCCATCCCTTCGATCTTGTTGGTCAATGGACACGATAAAAATAGGGTTTTGTTTTTCCCACTCCCCCTCCTACTCAAAACACACCTCATATAAGGGCGTGAAATGACCAAAAAGCCAACCAAAGCGTCTGTTTTTTTCAAGAAATTTCACGTGTTTGAACACGGGCCTTCGAACCCATTCGAACGACATCGTTCGCGTGAGTTAAAATTGACTTCACACCCTCTTGTGAGTAATTTCACCTGTTCGAATGAGATCACTTGAACATGTTCGCATAACCTTGTTTGAACACCCTATTTTATTTCGTTCGTATGTTGTTAACCGATGCAACAATAATAGACCCTCACACCACATTCACCAATTTTATTGTGTTCGCATAATATTGTTCGAACGTGTTCGAACAAGGTCGTTCGAACCATCACATGGAAAATCAAAGCAAAATGTCATTCTCACTATGTTGGGAGAATCAATGAAACACGCATCAAATAAATGATAGAAAAATTTAGCTGATTCTTATATATTGAGATAAAGTGTCTAAAGCTCTACACAATTTGTATTCATAAATGAGTCACTGGATCTAAAGCTTTACATCTTATATATGCATCCATAACCTAGTTTTTCTAAAATAAAAAATCTCATGTGGCTCTAAAACTTTACATAAAAAGTGGTCATGTGTTCATAAGTTAGAATTGCTTTTGAATTTGTGTTTAAAGGGTCCCCTACACCTGAAAAAAAAAAAAAAAAAACATAAACATCAATAATCCAAAAGCAAGTGCATATAAACTATGATTGCAATAGAAGAAAAGAGAGGCATACTTGAAATTATATGCATAATTAAAAAGCCTTAGAACATATAGGCTTTAAAGAGGTTAACAAAAATGGTAGGTTTACAAGTTTTTAGGCCAGAATAACTTCATGTGCAACAATACTTAGCTGATTGCGTAGCCAAACAAGCACTTTTACATCCAACAACTTTACCATTTCTCTTAACTTCAAGTGATCATGGACAACAAATATTCAAATCAACTTCACAAGAAGCTACACCAGACCCAATTCCACCTCCAATTCGCTTCATAAAAACAGGTAACTTGAAACCATCTATCAAACTCACATCATAGAAATGTAAAGGTGAAGTTGAGGATCCTAATGTCATTTCAACTACTGTTGCTGGTGGCACCCCTCCTGCCCCTCCACATTGTAGCTTCCCAAAGCAATCACCTGTGAGACAGAGTCCATTTCCATCATTGTCAAATGTGCAACCTTGTCTCCCCCAAACCTTGTGTCCATAGCAGATACAAAATAACACAAATCTAAGACCTACTAAAAGGACTCCCCCCTTATATATTGTTTCTTCTAACTTGATAATCAACAAACATGTTCTTTGGACACTTGAACATGTTCTTTGTACTACTCCATCTCGTATCTTTATATAATCGATGCAATAGATATCGCATTACTACTTCATCGCTCTACTTCACCGTAATCTTATCTTACTCACATAATCTACATCTTTGGTTTCATTGCCTACCATCAATTTTGTGCCAAAATTAGAGATCAATGAAATTTCATAAGCAGCACTTTAGAAAGCAGCACTTTAGAAAGCAGCACAAACAAATGTAAGACAACACAAACAAGGAATCAATATACAACAAACAATAAGTCTCAATGTTATTCCAATTTAGAATGACCTTAAATCGGAATCGTTTGGCTTCATCATGTGACTTCAAAACAATACCTAAGAACTTACAGTAGTCGCCTATGCATAACAGACTTCAATGAGTTTGAGAAATATAGAGCAACTAGATTGGAATATCACATCTCAACCATAGGGTAGTAACAGTTACACTATGCTAATAGATACGTACAAACTATAGAAAAGTCATGTTTAATCTCACAAAAGACGTCGTGTTACTAAAAACATCTGCTCAAACTATTGGCTTATACACGTGAGAATATAGTTATCACAAATTATTGGCTTAATAATCGTAGCACACCTTTCACAGTAGTGTTTAGCACTAACAGATTGAATCTTAAGGAAACACTTGTTACAGAACTGATAGGACCATCTCATAATGAAGTCACAATAAAATCATTATCAAGCAAGTCACATGAGAATAGTCCCAAAGGGCAAAAGCTAAAAACATCAGTTTTGTGGTTATATGGCTTTTGTTCAATAACCTTCCAAATTTCAAGGGAATCAAATGTTATAATCAGTTCAATCTATGACAACTGGGGATGCTCACAAAAGACATGTCAATGTTAAATGTTTTACCCTTACCACACATGAAAAGAAGGATACCCTAATAATACACATTCTGCAACTATCCAAAATTTTGACTCTACAATGAAAGTTATCAACAAATTTATTTCTCTTACCTTCCCCAATGGATAAGCAGTTTTGCCACATGTGGCACACTTCTTTTGTGTCCCAGAAAACATGCCTGCAGCTTCGGTATGGGACCTTGTTTGGAATAAACAAAAGATGGCAGTAGTTATTCAATAATACTGAAAGGAAATGGGACCTATTTTCATAATAAAGTTCAAAAATGAAAAATCAAATATTATTACCAGCTCAGGAGTTGCCTTGTCAGCTAGCTTTGCATATGTTCAAAATGGGCAATCAAAGAGGCGTCAGATTAGAGAAATGTAAATCATACATACCACTTGATTAGAAAGATGTGAGAAGTTAAACATAGTCTAATACCATTTAGAGGTACCTGGAAAAAAAATCACAATACTTCTTTCTATCAAACTACCAAAGAAACATGAAAACATCATCCCACATAAATAGTTTGAAATCAAAGTTTATAAGTCAATATTTCAACATTAAGAAATACATATCTAAAATTACTAAAAGAAAAAAAAAAGATCGTGCGTAAAAGAAAATTCCACAATCTATACTACAAGTACAAATACAAAACAGAACTATCCAAAAAGCAGAAAAAATAAATGACATTCAATGGAGATAAAACTAATTGCTCAAGCACTCCTAAATACACATAAGCAGTTCAAAGGACTCCTAAATAACTTAAGGAGGTTATAATCAAATGACATAATAAATAAATAATCCAACAAACAGTGTTGAAAAACAACTAACGAACAAAATACCTTAATTCCCATTTTCAATTTGATGTTATGGAGGCTCATTATTACGGCCATTGGGGTCTGTAGCATGTTGAGGCATCTTTTCAAAAACTAAGTTGGATGCTTGGACCCATTCATGATAAAAATTACTTCCTCTACAAACAATGGCCGATGCATCTTCTTTCCTACCTTCCCACACAAGTCGGTTTCTACTACAACACAACCCCAGAAGTTCACACACCAAGCTACCACCTCCTCATTTTTCAACGTGTCCAGTAAGCCAAAAAACAAGGCTCAAAAAGTAAGCAGCATTCAAAGCATGAGATTGGACCTTATTCCACAAATTCACATGGCTACAACATTGAGTAGCTACTGGACAATGAATAAAGAGGTGCAATAGTGATTCTTATTGTGAATTACAAAAAAGGCACTTATCCTCCACAATAATACCCTACAATAGTGTAGTTCAAGTTGGAAGGCAATCACGACAAAGGCGCCACGAAAAATGCTTGACCTTTGGAGGGATTTTTAGCTTCCACAAAGAGTCTAATGACCCTCAACTTGCAAATGAGTGTGTCTAGCACATCCCTCATCAACATATTTTGTGTTGACTTGACTGTATAAGCACCAGAAAAATGAGGCTGCCACATATATGAATCGACTGCAACCTGACCGTACAACATGGTATTAAGGATAGCATCAACAGAATCTGAATTGAACAGAGTCTCAACCAACGGCCCATTCCATTATTTGGAACCTGGAAAAAGATCTGAGACATGCATCAAGGAGTTAAAAAATTGACTAGCAACAGGCTGGACTTGAGTTCTATTACTAGTCCAAATATCCCCAAAGACACCGGCAACCTTCCTTGAGCACCATTCGAGCTTCGCCACACAAAGCTAGAATTGCTTCCTATAGGAGCATCAAAAAGTCACAATGAGGACAATATTTATATAAGTTTTCGTACATAAGAAATCTTGAAATCGTGCATAGCATGCTTAGAAATTTCATATTAAATAGAATTCATTAGAATAAACAGACATTACACATGAATGACAACCAACCAATATTGTTAGTATAGATAGCATTACTATTTAACACGACTTCTATTGTAAAACTGTCTCTTTGATGCAGAACTAAAATGGAATGTCTGTTCTGCCCCTTTGAACCAAGTTCATTAATAAAAAACTAAGAACGGGAAAAAGAAAAAAAGAATAATGTTGCAGCAGAAATCTCATTGAAGTTTGCTATCCACATTTCGACAGAAATCCAACAACTGATCTTACATTGGGCTCCTTTTTGTTCCTGTCTTTACCATTAACTTGGAGATTAAACTCATCATCATCTTCAAAATATTCTTCACTATCCCCCATCCATCATCATAAATAATTCTCTGATACTCAATCCTTGCCATTTTGCAGAGAGAAAAAAAAAGAGGAACCGCTTGACTGCAGCACTCTGCAATATAACAAAGGGAGAAAAATAAAAGAGTTGTATTATTAGTATCGAAGAATAGCTTCGACTTAAGGTATCTGAACCTTGTAATGAACTGTAGTGATAATAGCTTACATAAGAAAGAAAATTTTAGTTTTTGTAGATCTTACAACAAACTACATATGCTTATATCGATGCCAGTTAACTAACGAAAATGACATCATAAATTACACGGATCACATTAAAACTATCATAAAACCATCAACTACATCCTCAAAACCAGCTTGGCTCACCAACACCAACCATGTGAACCCTTTTCAAATGGGTGCACAAAATCTGTCACGAGACAATAAAATGTTTTATTAGTTTGGAGATTGAACTACATAAGATAATATTCTTGAGAAAATTAGAGATGACAGATAACATAGAATGCATACCCTTGGACATCGAGCAATTTTGAACAGCTTCAAAGCATGTGAAAACCTGTTTGACCAAGTAACTTTCAATACTATACACTTTTCCACAAACACAGTTCTTGGCAAGAACACCTCCTGAGTTTTTTAAGTTCTACTCGAGGCACAAAAATCACAACTTAACAACATAGAGGACAATCACAGTTATAGTGTTCAACATTTTCAGAAATAATTAAGTGCTTCAGGCAATTAACTGGTGTTAGTGTACCAGATATTCAAATCAGTGGAAAAGAAACCAAGCCCCAACTGTTGTAGGGGTTATTGTTATCTGATATTCAAATAAGTGGAAGAGAAACCAAGCCCTAACTGTTGTAGGTCTTGATCCATATGTCATGAAAATTAATGCAACAAAATTTTGAGATTATGTTAGTGATGAAATTCTTTAGAGAGCATGAACCAGGAAAGTACTGTGTTTTCCATTGAAAGCATGCCAATAAGCTAATACACTAGTCACTGTAGATGCAAATTTTGATATCCACACGCCATCACACAGTCCACAAATACAATAAAATTGTTCAACATACAAGATACATGCAGATGCTTAAAAGAAATATTTAATAAGCTGATATGATTAATAATTAAGGCTCATTTAAGAAGTTTCTTTCTTGTCAAAATAGGTTGCATACATAACCATAACTATCAAAACTTCAATTCTGCCCACAAAGACAAATTAAACAGCTTCTTGACTTTCAAAACATCAAACCCTCCTATGGAGAGTCCACTAAGAGAGAAACATAGTAAGTATTACATATAAGAGCTAATCATTATCAATCAAACAAAAGTCTGCATGTCACAGAACCCCTTGGGAATGAAGACAATTTCACCAGCATTTGGAGCTTCTCATCACCATCTAAGCAACGATCGCTTTTAACTGCCATGGTGCATAGTAGTTTTGAATTAAGCAAAATATACTCCGCAAATTGAAGCTCACACTCTATGCCAAAAAAACCTTGAAGAGAGATTCTTCTAAGTTGAGATGAAAGACATTCTGGAATTTTTTCTGGTTCAGTCCAACCTTCGCCCCTAGTTGGAAGTTCCCCGGCGTATATTATATCATCATAATCCTATGAAAAAAAAATATAGATATTCTTGTAAAATAATCAAAACACAAATGAAACTAGACTTGCAAAAAAATACAATCATCTTGGATATCAATAAAACCTCATCAATAGTAAGATTTTGAAGGTTGGGGCAATGTTGGAGCACTTGTATTACCAACTCCCACATCAAAGACTGTGGATCATCATTATCATAGTAAAAGACAAGCTCTAGCTCCATTTGAGTTAGATTATAAAATGTAGGAGGAACTCGGTAAAAAAACTCTGATGTCTGCATGTGTTGCAATCAAATAATAATGATTAGGAGTCAACACTAAATTATGTTAACATTGGGCATAAAGTAATGATATTCATACATACCAGTCTGGCATGAAGGAACTTTACATTATAAAGCCAGGAAAATAGAAAATTCTCTTCAGATAAACTGATATTTGCTCTGACCAAATTGGGGAAGCCTTTAAACTCTAGCTCTCCCACCAAATCATCGTCAAAATAAGGTAGTACTACCTCATAGTATGTATACAAATCCTCTAGAATGGGGCATCCAAGAACCAGATTCATAAAATCTTCAAAACTACACATGAAGTCGATCCCATCCAAATGGAGGGTTTTGAGTAAGGGAAGATCAACTAAATCGGGAACATCACATATTTTCAACTTGGCCAACTTGAGAACCACAAGGGTCTTGCAACTTAGAGCCCTAAGAAGACCGGGAACTACTATTCCCGTAACGGTGTGGGCCACTTCAAGTTCGAATAACTCAAGACCTCGTTGCACTTGCACAGCTGTCTGAACAAACTGATTGAGATCACTTGGGTCGTAGTTATTAGATGATCTTCTACACTTGATGCATAACGATCTAATAGTTAGTGTGGCGTCTCGCAAGGCAAGGACCGAGTACATGAAATGGCGAAAGCTGGCAAAGTCAGTGAAGCTTTCATCGTCAAAGTAGAGAGTGAGAGTCGATTTCCAGAGTGGGGTCCACCGCTTGGAGAGGATGCTGGTGGTTACGGTGAGTTTGGTTGGGAGAAAGGATAATATGTGAGATATCAGTGCGTCTGGCAGAGAGCTAATTCTATCCTTCGTTGAAATTGATGGTGGCGAAGACAAAGACATCATAGCAATTAGCAGCAAGTGAGGAAGGAGGCTCGCTCGGATCAAAATAGAATAGAATCGGTAAAAAGTTCAAACCCTACTTAAATAGCATACATTACAAATGGAAGGAGGGGGGATTCAGGTACAGCAAATGAAGGATTTTGGAAGAAACAAAATGGTAAATGTCACCTCGGTCAAAGCAAACCCTCTCACCTCGGTCAAAATATTCCTCAGATACGCAGCCTTATTCTTTGTCCTCAACAACTAGCTCCTCAGCTGAATTATCTTCTAGTCGAGCTCCTACTTAACCGAGTTTCCCTTACTCAGCAAGCTTCACCATTCCTTTGGATTTTAGCCCATGATTTATTTCTAAGCATATTTACTTGGGCTTTTACTGCCAAATTCCTTTGCCCTTAGTCTCTTCTTGGCTACCTCGACAAGCATTTTTTTCTTGATGCTCCAGCATCATAACTCTCCCCATGGTTGTGATCCATCAAGGCTATCATCATTTACGTGGTAGCTCTCATAAGGACATAGAAGTTGGGAGAATAAGGTGAATTACGCCCAATAGGCGACCTTTCGTTCCTTTACATTCAACATATGCACCTAGACTCATCTCACCCCCAATCATTTCCTAGCCTCGGCTAGGCCTTTTTTCCTCCGCCAACAACTTAGCAAATTTCAAATGTTAAGTCCTCCCTAAAGAGAATAAAATAGAGATTTAAATACCGATTATTTTGATTAAATAGATAGTAAACAAATTTGAAATGATAATAAAGGGAAAAAGAGGAAATCAAAATTGAAAGGGGAGACAAAATCATTTTTCGGTGAATGTGCAGTGGGCCTTATGAGAAAAAGAATACATATGAATGATTTTATTAATATATAACTTTACTCACAAATGTCGTAATGTGAAAAAGAAATAACAATGAATAAAATAGAAATTTTTGTAGCAAGTTGTTTCATTAAGAGAAGATAGTAGATTCTTTCAAGAAACCAATGAACTGTAAGAATGAAATGATGCAAAAGGTGATTATTGCATTGATTGAAAAACTGAAAGTATATCTTGGTTTCTGATTACAACAATAACAAAAACCGAATTCAATGTAAATTGAAACAATACACTTTTGGGCTACAGAACATAAAAGGCCCAAAACAACTAGGAGCCCAACTTATACAGAATAGGCCCACTAAACTATCAAGACTATATACAACATTTCCTCCCTTAATCTGTAAACACCAACTTTCAGACACACATCTTTAGCATGAAGATCAATTTTACACATTCCAAGCTCCTTCATAATCCTCGCAGAAACCGTCAACCTTCAATGCTTTAGTGAGCAAGTCACTAGTTGCTCTTGGGATGGGATGAACTTCAACTCTATGGTTCTTGAGTTGCTCAAGTCTCTCAAAAAATGATACGACATCTATATGCTTACTCCTCCCATGCATAATCGGATTCTTTGCCAATTTGATGGTTGAGGAGTTGTCACATAAGACCGTCGTGCACTCACTCTATTCTTTGTCAAGGTACTTCAAAGACTCTGCTTAGCCAGATTCCTTGGCAAACACCGTATGCATTGCTACAAACTCACTTTAGTGGTGGATAGAGTCACTATAGGTCGCTTCGCTTGACCAAGCCACGGCACTGAGTTCATCATGAATACATATCCACTAAAGTGCTCTTCCTATCATCCAAATCCCCCGCGTAGTCACCGTCACAATATCCAACAAGTTCTGTATTTTCCTCCTATATCTGAAGATTCCGAAGATCATTTGTGCCTCTAAGGTATCTCAAAATTCTCTTTGCGCAGATCATGTGTTCAATCGAAGGTCGCTCCACAAATCTACTAATCATGCCAACACCAAACATAATGTCCGCCTTGTTGCATTCAAGTACATTAAGCTTCCAATCATTTGTTTAAACACCATTGAGCTTATAGTACTATCGCCATCGCTACTTTCTTTGGTTAACTTGCATCCTGTCACCATTGGATCGCAAACAGTTTCTTTGTCAAGCATTCCAAACCTTGATAGAATCTCCATGATGTACTTTTGTTGATGAATGAATATTCCTTCTTTGCTTTGGATCATTTCCACTCCAAGAAAGTACCTCATTTTTCCTAAATCGGACATGTCAAAAACTTCTCGCATAGATTGTTTAAAATCGTCTAGCAGATTGTTGTTATTCTTTGGTGTAAATCAAAGTCATCAACATAAAGGCTCACAATAAGGACATCTGCAGCTTTCTCATCCCTTTTAATGTATAAAGTATGCTCATAAGGACACTTAACAAAACCCGACTCAAAGAAAGTAAGTATCAATTTTCTTTGTATCAAGCTCGAGGAGCTTGTCTAAGCCCATATAAAGCTTTTTCAACTTTGTATACTTTGTTTTTCTCAAGCATGCAGTCTTCACAAACCCTTTTGGTCGCTCCACATAAACTACCTCTTCTAATTCTCCATGCAAGAATCTCGATTTCACATCCAATCGCATAATTTGCCATTTGTTACCAGCATTATATAGCTAAATGGCTCTAATGGTATCCCACCTAGCAACTGGTGCAAATACCTCTGTGAAGTCCACTCCATGTTCTTTGAGTGTATCCTTTAGCAACTAGCCTTGCCTTATACTTATCCACTTTCCCTTGCTCATTGTATTTGGTCTTGAAGATCCATTTAACACCAATGATCTTCGCGCTGAGGCAACTCCTCAAGCACCCAAGTCTTGTTTTTCTCAATTGACTCAATTTCGGTTCTCATTGCCTTCGCGCCACTTATCATGCTTGGCAAAAGATCTTCATATGAAATTGGATCCGCCTCATTGTCAAAAACAACTACACCTTTGTGCAATTCATTCATATCTGCGAATTCTTCATCATTATCATGATCCTGTTACCACAAAATCCTTCCACCGCACGGGGTTCCTTTTAATCCTTGGCTCCACCCTTTCTTCACTTTCCAAACTTGTATCACTATTATCGGCAATGTCGATTATCTATCCTCCTTGATTCAAGTTTGGATTAGACATCGAATCATCATTTGCGCGAGAGCGATGGCGATGCTTGATCATCACTATTGTTAGCAGATTGCGATTCATTAATGTTTCTGCTTTGTATTTGAATCATTATTCATCTCAGAGTCAATTTCAATCCCAACATGCTGATCCTGTTGATCATTCCAATCCCATTTCTTTGTTTCATCAAAATTTACATCTCTACTTACCATAATCTTCTTTGTGATCGGATCATAGAGTCTATAGGCCTTAGACTCATCACTTATGCCTAAGAGTACACACTTTCTACTCTTGTCATCAAGTTTTTTTCTTTGATTATCTGGGATATGCATGTATGCCAAGCAACCAAACACTCTAAAATATTTGGTCGAGGGCTCGACGCCACTCCAAGCCTCCTCGGTGAGTTAGATCTTTGACAGATGCAAAGTGGGACTTCTATTCAGAACATGAAAACTCCACCTTACAGCCTCAGGCCAGAAACTTTTGGGTAATTTAGAGTCACATAACAGACTCCTTACCATATTCATGACTGTCCTATTCTTTCTTTCAGCCACCCCATTTTGTTGGGGCGTGAAAGCTGCAGTCAACTGCCTTCTAATGCCATTTTCAGAGCAGAATGTATTAAATTCAGTAGAATTAAATTCTCCCCGTATCGTCCTTAAGCAACTAATATGGTTACCAATTTCCTTTTCTACCATCACCTTGAACCTCTTGAATGTATCAAAGGCTTGAGACTTTTCACTAAGAAAATAAACCCAACCCTTTCTACTAAAGTCATCAATAAAGGAGAGAAAATACCTCTTCTTCTTTGTTTGATTCGTGTGTGATAGGTCCACAAATATCGAGAATGAACTAGTTGCAATGCTCTGGTGGCCTCCAATTACTCTCGCTTGGCTATAGAATCCCTGTGTTGTTTCCCGGTCAAACATTCCGCACATACTCCATCTGTCTCCTTCAAGCTAGGCACCACTTTCACCATATCTTTCACCTTCAAGAGCTTCAAACCATTTGTATCCTAAGTGAGCATATCTCCTATGCCACGAGACAAAGATCATCCTCTGTTGAAGCTTGCATACAATTCAAGCAATAGGTGTTCCTTTCACCAGAACATTACATTACTTGCCATGTGTGAAGTCATTAGAACTCCAATTTTCTTGTGACTTACTATACATCGGTTATCTTCAAAAATCACTTTCAAGCCTTTTTCTTGAAGTTGACCAACACTAAGAAGATTACTCTAATATCGTATGTAGTATACATCGAGACAATCCTAACATGACCTTCAATTTCTATCTTTATCTTTCCTTTACCCTTCACAATCAATCGTGTATCATTTCCAAGTTTAACCGTTTCTCTAAAATTCTCATCAAAATCAAAGAACCAAAGTGTTTATTACCACACATATGATTCGCACCCACTATCTAAGAACCATACCTCTTCATTTGATGAATTCTTTTGCATCCTTTGTAATCATGTAGAGAACATGTTCACTTTGACACACCATGATTAGTGCGATCCATCGCCTAGAATCCATCTTTGCCGCTTCTTCGCAACGTTCTTGGAATCTTCTTTTCACGACCATGAGAAGCATCTCTTCTTCTTCATCAAAACCAGCATAGTTTGCAACTTTCTCTTTCTCTGCAGAATTTGTGCACTCATACTGATAGTGCCCAAATTTCCCACACTTGTAGCATTCTATGTTCTCTTTGGACCTTCCCCTTCCTCTTCCATAAGATCTTCCTCTCGCCACGCCCTCTTCCGGTGCTAGCCACTTTCGAGCACTGTTCTCTTCTTTAACCACCTTCATTCGTTGCTCTTCAACAATGAGATCGCTCTTCGCAACTCATCGATGCTCATAGTTTCAACATTGTGAGATTGAACTATGGAGCAAACGACGTAGTTGTATTTCGTAGGCATTGATCTTAATATCTTCTCCACCACTTCAGTTTCAGCCACGCTACCCCCGTGCTTCTTCATCTTGTTCGAAATCGCTAGGGTTCTTGAGAAATACTCGTCTATCGATTCGATCTTTTCATCATCAAGACTTCAAATTCACGCTTCAATACTTGCAATTGAGCATGCTTCACCTTCAGAGAACCCTTGAATTTCAACTTTAATGAATCCCATTCCTTCCGCGAATCTCCATTCAAGATCGTTTTATGATGATTACGATCCAAGGCTTGATAGAGGTAATTCTTAGCCTTTAGATCTTTGAGTTTCCCTTCCTCTGCCGCCTTCTTCGCCTCCGGCGTAGCATTCTCTCCGATCACCGGCACACCACTCTCCACGATCTCCCAATACTCTTTCGACCTCAACAAATTCTCCATAAGCATAGCCCAATGGTCATAGTGACCATCGAACTTGGGAATTGCAGGTTGAACATACGAACCGATCTCCTTCTCCGTCATTGTGAACCTCAGTTCACTATTCAATCGCTGTTCGTTCGTTCTTGAATCGCTTGCTCGCTCGTTCTTGCACAGGCCCCGCGAGGAGCTCTGATGCCAATTGTAAGAATGAAATGATGCAAAAGGTGATTATTGCATTGATTGAAAAACTGAAAGTATATACTGGTTTACAGTTACAACAATAACAGAAAAACCGAATTCAACAGAAATTGAAACAATACACTTTTGGGCTACAGAACATAAAAGGCCCAAAACAACTAGGAGCCCAACTTATACAGAATAGGCCCACTAAACTATCAAGACTATATACAACATGAACTACAACGTATCCTTTCGGTTAGAGTTCTCTCAACAATTGTTCCAACTTCCGAACAATCCTTTTGGTTCTTTCAAGAGACCAACCAATTATATATACTAGTAAGTTTTACTCTGTTTTTCACGCAAGTATATATAAATCCAGCAGATCAATCAAATGGCGATATACCTATTTAATAAAGTGATAATACACTCACGCTCAATATCACAACAAATGTAAAATTGTGATTAATTGATCAACTATGTCATTCCTTAGGATATGTTTGTTTTAGATTTTAATAAAATTGATTATGAAGATTTGATGGTGAAAAAAGTAATTTTAAAAAAATTATTTGTGTTTTATCATGATATTTTAAAGAAATACAAAATTTATTTGAGAATTTTTAAAAGATTGAGTGATAAAGTATAGTCATTTTCTATGTGAAAATTTTTAAGAGATTGAGAATCTCATACTCATTTGATTTTATTTAATACAAGAGCCAATGAACCTTGCTTCCAAAATAATTAATTTTAACCCTCTCACAAGTAATATTATCCACATTTGATATATATATATATATATATATATATATATATATATATTTCATTGAAATAATGTTGTACACTACATCAATATTCATTTAAATATATTTTGATCAATTTATTACTAAGAAATAATTTGTATTTCTTTTACAAAATTTTTACAAGATAAGTCCAAATAATATGTATACCCGTGCAGCAGCGGACAGGTGATACATACTAATGTGCAATTCTGAGCTGCTTCAAAGCATGTGAAAACCTATTTGACAAAGATATCTTTCAGTATTATACACTATCCTGAGTTTTTCAAGATCTACCTTGAGTTGAACAACTGCACAAATATCACAACTTGACAACATAGAGGACAATCACGGTAATAGTTTCCAACATTTTCAGAAATAATGAAGTGCTTCAGGCAACTCACCGGTGTCATTGTTACCTGATATTCAAATCAGTGGAAAAGAAACCACGCCCCAACTGTTGTAGGTCTTGATTCCACTATGTGAAGAAAACGAATGCATAAAAACTTTGAAACCATGTTAGTGATGAATTTCTTTAGAGTGGAGCACGAAGCAGGAGCATACTCCTCCATGTTTTCCATTGACAGTGATAGAGCAAGGAAGAACTAACAAGAGAAATTGGGGATCTAACTGTTCTATTAGTTGGAAAACAGTAAAACTAAGAGACTAGCTCTCTAAAAAATGGATGGACAAGCTTGTTTTTCGATAAGTAATGTATTATTAATAGAAAACACATTTAGCACAACATAATTGGCACAAACTCCCCCCACCTTCTAGGAAGGGTTTGAGGGGGCACCCAATCATGTGCTGGACTATTACTAAATAGACAACAGAAACACCAAGGATGATCACAGCTTTACAGCTATGAGAGATGGAAACAGGCAGAACATAGAGTAAGTTACAGAGAAGAAGTGGCCTTCATTATTGTAGGAAGGGAAGAGAACCTTTATAGAACCCCGTTGAAATATACACAACTAGTTACAACAAGAACTAACAAAAATAGAAAACATTTTCATGAGTCAAACACAATGTTCAAAGTTTTCACACTTAAGTAGAGGTAATTGGTTGCATAAACATGAAGAGCTTTGGCTTCTCACAAATTTTTGGCTATTGCTTTTTCCACTCCCCCTCCTACTCAAAACACACCCCACAAGGGTGTGAAAAGACTAAAAGGCCAGCGAAAACCTTTTTTTTTTCATGAAATTTCACCTGTTCGAACACGGGCCTTCGAACAGGTTCGAATGACATCGTTCGAGTGTGTTGAATTTTGACTTCACACTCTCTTTGGGCGTTTTTCACCTGTTCGCATCCTTGTTCGAACCTGTTGGAACGATCGTTCGAGTGTGTTAAATATTGACTTCACACCCTTTTGTGCGTAATTTCACTTGTTCGAACGAGGTCATTCGAACGTGTTCGAACAAGGTCGTTCAACGATCTTTAAACACGCCTCTCACAGCTATTTCACGCGAGGTTATTTTTGGAATAAAATTTGTTATGGGGTGTGAAAGAGTAGGAGGGGGTGTTTGAAAAGTAAACGCCAAATTTTTTAAACTGAAGATCATAATAAAAGACCATGTTCATTGCCCGTTTTCAATGAAGCCAATGGAAAGGGCGGCCCAAATACTACTGCAAACTAATAGTTTCTCTGTTCCTTTTGTTGTGCGCATTAGTTTTGGCTTATCTAGGTGAGTACAGAACCCTATTTTGGAACCTCAACCACACTTTACATGAAGGCGGTTGCTTTTCCCACACCCCCTCCTACTCCAAACACACCCCCCAAGGGTGGGAAAAGACCAAAAGGCCATTAATGAAACACCTTTTTTTCACCGATTCGGTTAAGGGAAACCGAAACTATTCGGTTAAGCACAACCGAAGGGCAATTTATTGAAACACACTCCACTTTTCATTTTTTGGGTATTCGGTTGACCCCATTCGAATGGATTCGGGTCAGGACAACCGAATAGGTGTAATTTTGTTAAAACTTAATGATAAATACTTAACAAACTGAACCTGCGTTATTAACTTAAAAAATTAAAGCTGGAAAATCGAAATATATAGATAACTAAGTAAACATAAATGTCATACATAAGTCCACAAAATTAAATTCGTACATAAGTCCACAAAATTAAATTCGTACAACACATTCACCAAATATATAATTAAGTCCATAAATGTCATATAATAACTACTGAGTGGTGCGGTTCCTCCTCCTACTATACACACAACCATACTTCCTAAGCCTACGGAATGGCCTCACTAGGAGTTTTAAGCCCTCTCAGTACTCGCCATGGTGTGTGTCTTTTGGAGGAACTGTGCCTCCATCGCCGCTCCATATCATTTACCATCCGAACCACATCGGCATGACTCGTGAAATAACCAATTTGAATTAAGTTACAAATTTGAATTAAGTAACAAATTTAAAAGGAATGTTTAAAAGACACGCACTGCCTACAATCCGCATGGCTCCTCCTCCATTGCACATAGTTAGCCTTGTCAATAAAAGGGTGTGAGACCCTCCCAAACCAATAGCGTACCTGGTATGGTGTCCGTGCACCACGGGTAATATAGGCCCCCTCTCCACCAACCATCGGTCAAAATTGGCCCACCTCTCGTCACCAATTCTCTTGTAACTACTGACTCTAGTTGTGGGTTTTGGGTCCTCTCGTATCCCCTGGACATTGCCAAACTGTCTCATGACACGATGCATGTACGGTACCATACATCCAGCACTCCGCAAGTGGCCTCTAAATAGGCTCTAGCAATGTGAGCCCCGTAAGTCGGTAACACTGATCTATCCTCCGGGCCACCAGGAAAAGGAAATGTGGCACGAGAAGGACCAACATCAGTAGAAGTAGAAGGACCAGCATCAGTAGAAGTAGAAGGACCAGCTACCTCCTCAACATGATCAGCTGCACTAAAGTCCTCAGCAGGACCAGCCAAGTCAGCTGCAGGATGGTAAGCATCTCTCTCAATGTCTTGCCCAATGTCATCCTCCTGCACAACCTGGGAACCGGGGCTGTAAACTGAGCACGCCTACCCCTACCCCCGCTCTACTAGGCCCATCGCCAGAAGCAAAGACGCGCGCCCTCCTTCCGTTTACGGTTTGAAACCGTCATGGGTGGCCTGGCTGCCCGACCCTCAGGCTGTGTCTGCGAACTACCACCTCTAGTCTTTGCCATAACTGAAAAAAAACAAGCACAACACATTATAAACAAATTTAGAAATAGAGATAAAACTATTTTAAAAATGACAGCTATTCGGTTGACCCCAACCGAATGCACATTCGGTTGGCCTAATTCGAATGGATTCGGTTGTGCTCAACCGAATGGCCTAATATTGGCCTTCGTTTCGGGAGCATTCGGTTGTGCTCAACCGAATGCTTCACGATTTGTGAGGATTTGAATACGCTATAATACACCAAAACAATCAAAATGCAAGTAAAAGAGAGTTAGTAATGTCGTACCTTTATGTTCCAAAACGATTTTGGATGTTGAAATCAAGATTGAAGTCGATTTGGGAGAGGAGATTTGGAGAGGGTGAGGGAGAGGAATAGGTTTCGGTGATGCTGAAACGATGAGGGGTGTGAGGGGTTTGTGAGGGAAGAAATTTGTTTTTAATTAGGGGTATTTTGGGGTTTAATAATTTTATGGGGTGTGAATAAGTAGGAGGGGGTGTGGGATAAGCACTCCCCCACATGAAATGCCAAGACTTTTTTTCATGTGAATCACTATTTAATCTAATAGTACTGTACTCGTGCATTCCAGCGGATTGACCGTGTTTGCTACTACGAAGATTTCTCAATTTGGAATTGATGAAATATTCAAACCAATCCATTGTAGAATTTTACTTTTGTTCTCAAATAGTAGTGAATAGTAATAATGTAGCCAAAAATTGGAAGACTATGATTCTGATTGTAAAATAAAATATTCAAACCAATTCATTGTCACAGTTTCAGGTACTAAGAGATTTAGTCATTTAGACCATTATTTTTCAATATACCCACACTTCTGACTCCATATGAATGTTACCACAACACAACCACTAAATGCCAATTTCGTTTTTGCCAATAACATAACATAGTATAATTGTCATGTGGATCAAACTCTTTTGTTGTGAATCTGTCACAAATGTGATTGTAAACACAATTATTATGTCTCAATAGCAGAAAAGTACATGTTCAGCAAGTAAGTATTTTAAGCAATGCATTTTAAGGAGGAAAATACATTTTTGGCACACTGTGTTGACCTTGAGCATATATTTGGAAATGTTTTATATAAAGAAAAATGTGATAAAAAATGCAAAGATGAAAAATGTGAAACATGCCAAAATGAACTTTTGAGCTTGAGCAGATTTGAACTTAAAAGAAACATTTTTTATGATACAAAATATGGCAGGCTCCATTTCAGCAAAATGACATATAAGCCACTTAATGTTCTATGCATTTCCATAAATAAAGTTCTATGCATTGATCGTTCATCCCAAACCACAATATTGTCTCAATCTCCTACCAAACTATTAATACCATATAATAAAACATTTGGCATCTGTTTTATTGTAACAGGACTTCAATAGGACCTAAAAGATGTCAATCATTTGACAGCAGTTTTAATATACAAAACCTTAATATTTGACAACAGTTTCAATCTATAAAAGCTTAATAGTTTGAAGTTAAACAGTTTCCACATGAGGTAGAATCAAATTGCTTTAAGATTAATATTCACTTAAGTTCATAAGAACCAATGTAACCCTGTATAAGAAGCAATTTTCATTTTTCTTCAGTTCATAAACAGTTCTTTAGCAGAAACTTCAAAGTAAATTGAAGTATAGATCTCAAACTAAAATTGATTATAGTAGACAAACTGATAACATAGTTATTTTGAGAACATTGAAAGCAGCTGATGAAAATGATGAAAATCTTATGTACCTACAGGTTATCATAAGCAGCTGATACTATATTACATCATTGAATAAAGCAATTTTCACACAAATTAACTTTGCAGTGAAGGGCAGAATAAAGAAGAAAACTATACTCCCATAGTAGTCTAGTTTTACATTTTCTTCTTAGAGGCTATATTATTATTAGTTCAACTGAATTAAGAATAAAAATATGGATTGTAGGAAAACTAACTAAAGCAAATGCACAATATAATGGTGCCTTAAAACTAAAGCAAAGGTGCTTCCATAGCAGTGACAGTTAAATTAGTCAATGATCAAGATTTTTGTTATGCATCAGGACCACTACACTATCATAGTTAAGAGTCAACTAAGCTCATTATGAATTTATGATCAGGACCAGATAGCAACATGGATGACATCTTCTAGTTTGGCCGATGATCAGCAGCAAAAGAAATTGCTACTAATTCAAATACTGATGTAGTAACAAAGGGAGGGAGGCACTGAGTCTGCATCCAACTAGAACCATAGAAATCACTGAAACATATAATAATCTTTAAATTGGACAAAGGATAATGTGTTTCATGTTGAAACTACAAACTAAGAGTAATTCCTTAATTGTCTGGTTTGAAACTACTCTGAATCTACAGGACCGATATTTTTAGCACATTACTTACTCTATTTAATTGACAATTTTCTTCTTCACCTGATCAAATTCTTGGTAACCAATTCCTCTTGCATGCACCAATGTCAGAGAACAAAAAACCACTACAAGATGACTACCTCTTTAAGTAATTTCAAGTTGGAACTACTCTGAACTCAATGAACAGTAGTTATTTCCTTTATTGCCTTGTTTGATTAACTTTGTGCATACATATTTAGATTTAGAGTGGTACAGGAATTGAGCAGAAACTAAAATAATAAATGTTTATTCTGATCCAAAAATACTTAACCCATTATAAGCTAACCACAAAATCACCTGCTGGGAAACCTTACTATACCTTATCAGGGAACAATCGAACACACAAACACAGACGAATTTACACAAACCTCTAGGGTCTCGACAAAAACCCTTCAGTTTCAACAAATGTCAACCATACCCATATGTACTGATTCTCTACTTCCCATATTTTCAGCATTGGTCTTGGTGCAGGGAAGTCTTTCAGAAAGATTATAAAGTCTGGACAATTGCTAAAAAAATTGGCATTTCAAGAATCACACAAAGAACACAGCCAAATATATCTTCAGTGACTAAAACAAACAATTATATGCAACAGTATAATGTGAACCAGTTAGCAATAATGCTAATAAAGAAGCTTAGCAATACAAAACGTTTGTCATTGTTATCAGATATTCAAATCAGTTGAAAAGAAACCAATGCAATATGATTGTCACTGTTTCCTGATATTCAAATCAATGGAATAGAAGGCAAGCCACAACTGTCAGAGGTTAAGTCAAGCAAATGAATGCAACAAAAAATTTATATGATGTTAGTGATGAAATTCTTTTTTGATTGAGTGGAGCATGAACCTGTACCCTACTCCCTGTTTTCCGTTGAAAGCATGCCGACGTGCGAATTCACTAGTCTTTCTAGTTGCAAAATTACACTAGTCTTCGTAGTTGCAAATTTTGATATCCACTACGCCTTCACACAGTCCACAATAAAATTGTTTAACATAAGGGATATATGCACATGTGTAAAAGCAAAACATTAGAAGTTGGTATGAACAAAATTTGAGGCTTATGTAAGAGGTTAATTTCTTGTCAAAATTGATTGCATACACAACACTCAGAACCTTATTTAGTCCACAAACACACAATGAAATTATTTTTATCGCCATAGCATTACATGTTTAATCTATTGAGAATATAAATTTGTCCCTCATGGTTAACCATCATATCAGTGTTTAGCTAAACTTTCAGGCATTGATATAACTCAGAACACAAACAATCATTAGCAATAAAGGACAAGAAAGAAAGGATGTGCGAGCTCATGCACCAAGTTTTCACACCAGGAAAGTGGTAAATGGGATTGTCAGAGCAAGAAATACAGAATGGGATTTGGGTGATTTTCCTAACCTAATGGACCTGAATCAATTCACCAATAATGGGAAGAATGTTCTTGAGGTGTTCAATGGAATACTACCTAATTTTGTAAGGGAACCAATGTTGGAGAATGGGCCACAGTTCCTTTCAATTACTATAGATAGAGCAGACATGTCACTTTGTTTCCTGCTCAAATATACCGCTGAAAACAGGGCATCCGATCCAGGAGGCAATCCTTCAATTTCTTACACAACTTAGTCATCATGTTTTAAGCTTTGGGATCCTGGAGGAACTATATTGTTGTTGTTAGAAGACCAATTTGTGATACAACAAGGGAAAGTAGTGATGATAAGACAAGTTGTTGAAGAAGATGTGGAGGCCTTAATCAAATGGAAGCAATATCCCACATGTGAGAATCCAAGGGAATGCCGAACTGAAGTACTCAAAGAATTCCTGTCATCTCACCTTGAGGACAAGGTGAATTTTAAAGGGGGAGGTATTGATACGGACATCAGTATTGAAGGGCAAAAGGGTAAAATGAGGTTAAGGCAGATATTTTGTAAGGGCAGAAGGGTAAAATCCAGAGCTTATGAGAGAGGGTACTTATAGGAGTGAAATAGTAGCTTGAGGTAGGCTGGTTTTGGGACTCTTTTGGGAAAGGGCTGAGCAATAGGATTTCTCTGTTATTGTTCTATTGTTCATTTATTGATACTATTTATAATTACTTCAACAATCCAGAAAGATCCTCTGAATTGTTCATCCATAATACAATAGTTCTTTCCATTTTATTCTATCTAAGTCCTGTTCGTATCATTAACCATCATATCAGTGTTTAGCTAAACTTTCAGGCATTGATATAACTCACAACACAAACAATCATTAGCAATAAAGGACAAGAAAGAAAGGATGTGCGAGCTAGAATCAGCTAATTACGTTGAAGCCAATATAAACTCTAAAACATAAACGACATGATAAAGGATCAACTAAGACAGGGTTCTTATCTTTCAAAACATCATTCCTTGCTATGTAGAATCTAATATATAAGACAGAAATATAAAAAGTATTACATATAAGAACCAATTGTTATCAATCAAATAAAAGTTTGCATGTCACAGAAGCCCTTGGGTATGAAGATAATTTCACTAGCATTTGGAGCTTCTCATTGTCATCTAAGTAACTATTGCTCTTTACTGTCATGGTGCATAGCAATTTTGAATTAAGCAAAATATACTCAGCAAATTGAAGCTCACACTCAATAGCATTAAAACCTCGAAGAGAGCATTTTCTAAGTTTAGATGACAGGCATTCTGGAATTGTTTCTGGTTCAGTCCAATCTTTGTCACCAATTGGTGGTGTATTATCAGTTTCCTATGAAAAACAGATATAGATATTCTTATAAAATAATCAAAATACAAATGAAACTCTTAAAAATAAAAACAATCATCCAGGATATCAATAAAACCTCATCAAGGGTGAGATTTTGAAGGTTGGGGCAATGTTGGAGCACTTGTGTCACGAACTTCCACTTCCAAGACCATGAGTCAGACCAAAAATAAGCTCCATATTGGTTAGATTATGAAATGTGGGAACTCGGTACTCATTGGTGGTCGATGACTGCATGTGTTGCAAAAAATAAAGATAAGAAGTCAATGCAAATTTTTGTTAATATTATGCAGAGAGTAAGATATTCATAGATACCTACCAGTTGGGCACGCAGAAACTTTGCATTATAAAGCCAAGCAAATGGAAAATTCTCATAAAGATAACAAAGGTTTGCTCTGAATAATTTGGGGAAGCCTTTAAACTCTCCCACAAAATCATGGCATATTATTTCAGGCAGTAGTATGTCATTTGTATAGAAATCCTCTAGAATAGGACATCCACAAACAAGATTCATGAAATGTACAATAGGACAGTTGAAATCGATCTCATCTAAATGGAGGGTTTTGAGCAACGGAAGATCAACCAAATCAGGAACATCAAATACAGTAAAGTTCTTCAACTTGAGAACCACAAGGGTTTTGCAACTGAGAAGGCTGAGAATACCAGGAACCGTTTCCTTTGTATCAAATAAGTAGCCGTCGATCACGTCTAGTTCAAAATTTTCAAGTCCTCGTTGCACAGCTGCGTGAATAAGTCGATTGAGATCATATGAGTCGAAGTTATTAGAATTTCCACATCTGATGCGGAACGTTTTGAGAGGTAGTGTGACGTTTCGCGAGACAAAGACTGAGTAGACGAAATAGCGAAAGCTGCTGAAGTCTTTGAAGCTTTCACCGTCGAAGTCGAGAGTGAGCACTGATTGCCACAGTGGCTTCCAACGCTTGGAGATGATGCTTGTGGCGACGGAAAGTTTGGTTGGGAGAAAAGAGAGAATGTGACATAGAATAGGATCTAGCAGCGTGCTGATTCTATCCTCCGCCATTGGAATTGATCGCGGCGAAGACATCATAGCAAGTGAGGAACGAGGTTGAGATTGAGATGAAAATAGAATAGAATAGAATAGAATATACTAAAAGCCCTATTTAGAAATAAGGGTTTTGGAACAAACAACAAAGTAAATGCCGCCGCTCATATTTTTTCGTCGAACGCTCAATGTCTTTGAAGTCCATTTGCTTGGAATTTTAATTTTTAGGCAAAATAGCATTTAAGGTCCTTTAACTTATTTTTCGTTTTCGCTTAGGTTCCTTAACTTTAAAAGCTAACGTTTAGGTCCCTTAATTTTTAAAAACGTGTCATCGTAGTCCCATTTAACGTTTTTAAACTGACAACAACTGGGACTTAAACGTTAATCTTTTAACGTTAAATAGGACTACGATGAAACATTTTTAAAAGTTAAAAGACTTAAACGTTAGCTTTTAACGTTAAATTGGACTACGATGAAACGTTTTTAAAAGTTAAGGGACCTAAACGTTAGCTTTTAAAGTTAAAGGACCTAAGCGAAAATGGAAAATAAGTTAAGGGACCCCGGATGCTATTTTGCCTAATTTTTAAGATAACAAACGCTCAACGTCTTTGAAGTCATCAGAGAGTCGAGAGTGAGCACTGATTGCCACTGATTGTTAATTTGTAATAATTTTACCCCCTGCAAATATGGGGTGTTTTGCTTTTAATCCCTGCAAAAACATTTTTTTTAAAAAAACCCCCTTGTAAAATCAACTTTTTTGGTTTTAGTCCTTCTGTTAGATGGACGTTACAAAAAACGTTTATGTGGCATTTTTAATACGTTTTTACTCCGTGCAAATAGGGGGTGTTTTGCTTTTACCCCCTGCAAAATTTTCCATTATCCTCTCCCCCACCTCACGTTTCATTCATCTCTTCTACAAATTCCTCCATTATCCTCTCTCCCCCACCTCATCTCATCTCTATCTCTCACTTCTTATCACTATATTCTTCTCCATTCAACTCTTACTTCCATAATCAAATCTCAAATATTCAACAGAACAAAATGGTCCAAACCTCAAACTTCATCTCTCTCTCTCGTTCTTCACCACCATTATTTCTTCTCATTCCAAATCTCAAACTAGAACCCATCCTCTATTTCTCACAGAACCAACACACAGTTTAATTAAACCACACACATTTATTAAACCCATAAAACATTGATTTTAGGATGAAGAACAATTCATAAACAACAATCCATAAAACTTGAAACAAACCCTAAAATCAGAATCGCAATAAAAGTTAATTACATGTTGTGCACATGGTTTTGCTCGCTCGAGAGAGAGAGAGAGAGACGAAGAAGATGAGAAGATGGGTTCTGGTTTGATATGGAAACGTTGGTTTGTGTTGGAGATGAAAAAGTTGATATGAGGTTGGGTGGGTGCTGAGGAAGAAGAAGGGGATTTAGATTTTTTTTGCAGGGGGTAAAAGCAAAACACTCCCTATTTGCAGGGGGTAAAAACGTATTTAAAAATGCTACATAGACGTTTTTTTTGTAACGCCCATCTAATGTATGACTAAAACCAAAAAGTTGATTTTGCAAGGGGTTTTTTAAAAATAATAATTTTGCAGGGGGTAAAAGCAAAACACTCCCTATTTGCAGGGGGTAAAAACGTATTTAAGCCTAATGGTCCTTCAAATAATTTTAATTTTTAATTTTAAAAATCAGGATGACTTCAAAGAATTTTAATTTTTAATTTTAAGTCATCCTGTATTTTTAATTATTACAAAATGATCCTTTAGATTAATAATATTATATCAATATATAGTTCTCATATGTGTTCCATAATAGACAAATAGTTCCTTATTTTGCAAAAAGATTGATCAAATTGCTAAAATTTTCATAATGCAAGTCATTATCTCCAAACAAAAAATACAAGGGTACTAATTTACACTTTAGGGATTGATTTGTAAAAAAGGTTTTATTTGACAAGTCTCATGCTATAGCGGATTTCACTATGCAAGAAATAAGACGTGATTTGCAGTTAATAGTCGTTGCCTTTTTTAGAGTAGTATATAATATTTTTTTGAAACGTTACTTTAAGTGGTGTCTGGTTTTTTTTAGATTGGCAAAAATTCATTAACGGAGCACGTGGGGTGCTCAAACCTAAACAACATCAAGGAATTACACATTGTTTACAACCCAACCTATAAATAAACCAACTCCATGTTAAGCTCTTGATGCGGGTAACAACTGAGTCAATAGAAGCGTCCTCATTCTTAAAAACAATTCCATTTCGAGCCAACCAAATACTCCAACACGTTAACCAAAACATATACTTGGTTTTCTTTGCCCTCCTCCCCTTACAAACTTTTCCAAGCCATTTGATATGCTCAATTAGAGTCAAGGAAGTATCATGTTGCACTACCAACCAAAAGCAAACTCACGCCAAATTTCGAGAGCAAAAGTGCGGCTCAAAAATAGGTGGTGTGTGTCTTCACGGTGTTCTTCGATAAAAGGGACACAAACCGTCGCCTTCTAGTAATAAGACAACGATGAAAAATTTGATCACGCGATAGCAACGAGTCTCATGAAGAAGAGCCAACCGAAGACAATAACTTTGAATGGACTAATGGTTCTCCACGCTTTTTCTAATAAATTATTCAAAGAAACCTTCTGTCTAGCAAGCAACGTGAAAGAGAATTCTTGCATAACATGCTATAATGCGTTTTGACCTAGAAGATCTTAGTTGGCTCCAGCCGCCAAATCCGTAAATCGTTTCTTAGCAAACTGGTTTAACGTCGAGAAGAATGGCATGGCCGAGGTCGATAAAGCTTTCGCAGAATACGCATGGACTCTTGAAGATTCATCCACGACTCCGTCCATTTCCAGTAGTCATTAGTCCAAACCCCAATATCCAAGACTGAAACGTGCTTAAAATCGCAACCTACAAAAAGATTAGGAAACACCAAAGATAAAGGAGTGTGTCCTAGCAAATAATCCTTCCAAAAATCTACCAATCCACCGCTCCCCCAACCCTCTCCTAACACAATTTTGAAACCAACTAGCAGGATTATAAGGTGAATCCAAGTTGAGCAAATCGCACCACAACAACGAGCCAAGAGAACCTCTGCTTGATGCCTCCACCGAGCCATGAAGAAAAACATACACAAAGTCACGGTACCTATGTAACAACAAGCCCCTCCAAATTGCATTAGTGTCCACCAAAGTCTGCCACTTCCACTTGGTTAAGAGAGCTACATTGAACATTTCTAAATTTTTAATTCCAAGAACCCCCTCCTTTGATCGACATATCTTGTCCCAAGCCACCCAATACATTCCTCCACCCCTTCATTATTACCCCACAAAATTGGCCTTCAATCCCGACACGAGCTCAAAGCTTTTCAAAATAGTCTTGATGTTCCATAAATTATTTCAAGTCACTTTCCCCATCAACATCGTATCATTCGCAAACTGCATGATGGAAAACCTCAGATTGTCATTAATAGCATAACCTTGATAGGCACCTGTCTCCGTCGCTTTAGTCACCAAAGTTGTCAATCCTTCAACTGCAATAAGAAAAAAGAAAGGCGACAAGGAATCCCCTTGTCTCAAACCTCTCTGCACTTTAAAATCTTGGGTTGGACTACCATTCACAAGTACTGACATGGAGCTAGAACAAATGGACACCTTCATCCAACTAATCCATTTTCGAGGAAAACCTATCCTATTCATCATATAGAACAGCAAATTCCACGACACTGAATCATACGCCTTCTCGAAATCGACCTTGAATAACAAACACTCATCCTTTGATCTCTTCGCATAGTCAACAACCTCATTTACCACCACCACCCCATATAGGATCTGATCACCGCCTAGAAAAGTTGATCGACATCTTGAAATAATATTAGGTAGCACCTTCTTCATCCTATTAGCCAACACATTCGCCAAAATCTTAGATAAACAACCTATCAAACAAATAGGTCTAAACTCTCCCAAGCCTTGAGGGTTATCGTTCTTAGGGACAAGTGCAATGAATGACGCCGTAATTGCTTTAGGGAGAAACGTCTTCTCATGAAATTCATTGAAAAAATCTACCACTTCCTACTTCACCATGTTCCAATAAAGTGTCTCATTTTTTAGTTATTTTTACCATCATAATTTCATTATATTTCTTCTTTTTCCTCAATAAATTAAAAATATATTATTTTAAATAACATCATTCGTCTTCATTTACCGTGTTATGTCTATCTTTTTGCACTACATATGTTATGCTTTTTTTTTTGACAATTACATATGTTATGCTATGCTATGTATGTAACTGCATGTAGTTAACCTTTTTTCACACACACTCGTATAAAATATAAATTAGACACTAGCAAGGTTGGTCCAAATAGTAATTGACTTGGATCACACTCTAAAGTCTCTGTTCAACCTAGGTGTAAAAGCTACTGTTAGTTAAAGAAAAAGGAGATATACTCAAACTAACTAAATCACAAAACATATTTCTACATCATACTTTCCAATTAACTAAATAAAAGCATTGATGCAACTCAACAACAGTAACAACAGCAAAAGATTATTCGCATTAGTGATATTAGAGGTTAGAAAAGTTACCCTAAGCATATCAGCAACATACTCCAACATTAGTATAGATTTACATTTTCTTCTGAGATCTTGTATTATTATTAGTTCAACTGAATTAAGAAGAAAAATATAGATCGTAGGAAAACTAGCTAAAGCACATGCACAATATAATGATGCCTTAAAACTAAAGCTCATTTTGTACACGAGCAGATAGCTGCTAATTCCAACACTAATGCACTGAATCTAATCCTGAATCCAATGAACAGTAGTTATTTCCTTTATTGCCTTGTTTGATTAACTTTGTGCATACATATTTAGATTCAGAGAGTTACAAGAATTGAGCAGTAACTAAAATAATAACTATGTTTCTTCGGACCTAAAGATATTTAACCCATAATAAGCTAACAACAAAATTACCTTCTTCGGAACCTTACTATAACTCAAATAAAGTACTACGGAGAGCTAATAGTTTATCTCGAGTCTCGACAACAGCCTCTTTTACAAGATATCCATGGATTTCAACAAATGTCAACCATACCCATTATTTAGTGATTCTCTACTTCCCATATTTGCAGCATTAGTCTTGGAGCAAGGAAGTCTCTCAGAAAGATTCTAAAGTTTGAACGATTGCTAAAAAAAAATAGCATTTCAAGATTCACACAAAGAACATAGCCAATTATCTCTTTAGTGACTAAAACAAACAATCATATACCATGAACCAGAGCACAATCTATGCTTGAGTACAGGAAAAAAAATAACTTTATTAACAAAAATTGAGAAATTAAATTTGTCCCTTGTGGTTAACTATCATATTAGTGTTTGAGTAATGTTATTTAGACATAGGTTTTTTTGACAAAAATCGACAAAAACCAACTCACAACATCAATTAACCAAGTTTTTTAAGTCATTAACCAAGTGATCAATTAACCAAGTTTTTAACAATGCCTCGAAAACTGTGAAAAAGCAGGTTGGTAAAATGGTCTAAAAAACTTGATTAATTCATGTTGTAAGTTGGTTATTGTATGGTTTTGTCTAACAAAAATGTCCAAATAACATTATCCTTAGTGTTTAGCTAAACTTTCAAACATCTATATAACTCAACAGAAACAATGATTAGCAAGAGTGATAAGGTTGGCTTGATGGTTGGGTTGGGAGAGTTAAGAAGTGGAGTGATAAGGAGGGTATGGATTCAACTCCCACCTAGTAACATTTGTCATTCCAAAAACAAAACAAAAAAGAAACAATGATTAGCAATAAAGGAGAAGAAAGGTTGTGAGTAACATCAATCAAGTATTAACATGGAAGTCAATATAAACTCTAAAATATAAATGACATGATAAAAGTAAAACAAAGTTCTTGTCTTATAAAAGATCAAACCCTGCTATGTAGAGGCTAATATAAAAAGACGGAACTTTAGGAGGTACTATTACATAATATAAGAGCTAGCCATTATCAATCAAATAAAAGTTTGCATGTCAAAGATCCCCTTGGGTACGAAGATAACTTCTTCAGCATTTGGTAATTTGTCTTTTCATCTACCATGTTGCTCTCAATTGTCATGGTGCATAATATTTTTGAGTTCAGCATAATGTACTCAGCAAAATGAAGCTCAAATTGATTGCCTTTGAAACCTTTAAGTGAGCATGCTCTAAGCTGATATGAAAGACAATCAGGAACAGTTTCAGGGTCTTTCCAATCTTCAACCTCAATAGCCTCTTCATAATAGTTAGTCTATCAACAATACACAAAACATTGTTAGACAAGTAATTAAAATAGATATGTGGAACTAGACTTATAAAAGATCATCCTCAGTGTCAGTATAACCTGAACAAAGATAAGATTTTGAAGCTTAGGGCAATGTTGGAGCACTTTTATCACCCACTTCTCAGTCCATTGACAGTAAAAGATAAACTCCACGTGGATTAGATTATGAAACCGGGGAAATGTGTACACATCCACAGAAATATGCATCTGTGTTGCAAATTCAAAACATTAGAAGTGAACATTTGTGTTGCAAATTCAAAAGATTAGAAGTGAACACTAACTTTTGTTGACATTAGGGAGAGAGTAATGATATCCGTACCTAATCCACATCAACACACATAAACTTTGCATTATAAAACCAAGTAATTGGAAAAACCAGGTCAGAGTCACGGATGTTTGCTCTGACCAAATTGGGAAAGCCTTTAAACTCTTCTTTGGAGTCATTCCAATCATGTTTAATTGGTACATCATTAATATGCAAATCCTCTAGAATAGGGCATCCCTTAATAATATTCATCAAATGTACATACTCCAGGAAATCGATGGAAACCAAATGAAGGGTTTTGAGCAATGGAAGGTCGACCAAATGGGAAACATCAATTATGCCCGACTCGTTCAACTTGAGAACCACAAGAGTCTTGCAACTAAGAACCTGGAAAATAGTGAGAGATAATTTCAAGTCCGGGCGGTGCACATGGAGATGGAGGTCAAAAATTTGAATTCCTTGTTTCACAGCTATGAGAACAAATCGATTGAGATCGTGTGGATCAAAGTTATCAGATTGGCCGCATCTGATGCGAAAGGATTGGAGGGGTAGCGTTGCGTCTCGAGAGACGAAGACTGAGTATACGAAATGCCGAAAGCTTGTGAAGTTTGGGAAGCTTTTTTCGTCGACATCGAGAGTGGGGACTGAGAGCCAGAGTGGGGTCCACCGCTTGGAGAGGACGCTGGTGGAGACGGCGAGTTTGGTTGGGAGAAATGAGAGTATGTGTGACAAAACTGAGTCTGGCAGCGAACTGATTATATCGGCCGTTGGAATTGACGGCGGCGAAGACATCGCAACAAGTGAGAAACGAGGGTTGGAATAGAGGAGGAGGAGGATTTCAATTTCGCCGACTTGCCGCTCAAGTTTCCCAATTTCAATCGCTTACCGCAAAAGAGACTATTTTATGTTTTCTTTTTTCTTTTTTTATAAAGCTCTTTTCCTTTTTCTTGTATACACATATACTACATTAGCTAGGAATTTCTACTTCTATCTATCAGCTATCTATCTACTTCTATCAAAAATATCACATTATCTCTCACTTTTATTTCAATTATAAGGATAAAAGTGACATTTTAAATTATTTTCTCTCACTCACTTTCATCATTACTGGGTCTAACTCTCACATCATTTTTTAATTTTTTATTTCACTTTAAAACCTATTTTTTTCTTTTCACTCTCTCACTATTTCCACTTATCTCTACTATCAACATAATCAAACAACCCACTACAAAAAATACTATATTATCTCTCTCTACTATCATATACTAATCTATTAAAACTAAGCAACTTAACCACTAGAAAATTCCAAAATAATTTTTGGATATCATAAGAAAAAACAACAACAAGGCCTAATATTTATTCAAACTACATATGAATATTAAAAATATACTTTACAAATATATCTCACTGATAAAAAATACTTTTTAATCTCTTAGAAAAAATCAGATGACTTAATTATTATAGAAAATACTGATAAATATTTAAAAAAATATATGACAAAAATGATTAAATTAATATTTTAAATCATTAATTTAATATTAAATCATCTAAAATTTACTATTTAATTTAATATGTCTATTAAAAATACTAAAATTAATCAATTTAACCTGGAGTGAACAATGACAACGAGAGCGGCAACGGGAGATTGATAATGGGATCGGCAACGGGAGACGCGTCGGAAGAGCGGCGGCGCGGAGCGCCAACAAGTGGCCCGGCAATGGGATGACAACAGCAAAGAACACAGTAGCGCCAATGGGAGAGGCAACAAGAGCGACAATGAGAGGCGGCGGTGGGATCGGCAACGCGAGCGACAACGAAAAACGACAATGGGAGCGGGGGAGAGGCAACGGGAGCGACAGCGGGGTGCATATCTTATTTAAATCTCATTTTTTTCCGATTTTTACTCCATTATTTTTTTGGTATAAACCGGGTATCCTCTCTTCATACAGAGCTGCAGAGACTAATCCTCGAGTCGGGTAGGACCACAATGGGTGCAAAGCTCTCCCTCAAGAGATTTAACACCGCTTTTGCATGCCAATTTTATTTTTTTATTCCGATTATAAGAAGATATCTTGATTTTTTTAATTTATAACACAAGTATTTAATATTACAGACTAATTTTATAAACAATTATTTTGTTTTTCTATCCCAACAAAAAATAGTTTCTCTTATATTTGTTTCTATATGTATACATATATTGCTTTTTAGCTCCAAAGAGAGACATTATATCTTTGTTCTTATGGAAAATTATACTTTTATATTATTATTTTTTATGCATATAAAGGATACGACAGGACGCACGGGTATACTGCTAGTAATGTAAATAAAAATGGCCCTTATGTATAAACATTGGATCAATGTGGTAGATTTTATATTTTTTGTTACAAAATGATCCTTTATAATAAAAATATTATATCAGTATGGTTCTTTTCTGTTCGATAATAATTCATTATTTTGCAAAAAGATGGATTAAATTGGTATGATTTTCATAATGCAAGGGACTATTTCCAAGCAAAAAATATGGGACGACGTTTGTATTAATTTACACTTTAGGGGTACTATTTCATAATACACCAATATTGAAAGCTTGCTACTAACATTAACTTGTGATTCTAACTTATTTTTCATTTTTTGTTCTTATAATGTCGTACCTTAACTATAATCTAACCTTCTTATTATCTCTGTTCTGGGGTGTATCAGCAAAACCGAGAGGTTCCATTAGCATTTGGGCCGTCGGCCCATACCAGCGAACCGGCCCAAGCTCGATTGCTTGGAGCGCACTTCGCAGATCGCCGTGAAAATCTCGCATAGCGATCGGTAATTTCAACGAAGATAAATGCCGCACTCATTCTCATTATCAGCACGTTATCTTTACCTCGTGATACCCTCGCCGAGCTTAACACCGACTTGAGCGTCGGAGTGTCATTGCGAGTACCACCCGCAGGCGGCCAAGGCCGGTCCTTTCCTCACTCAACGGCCTAGGCCAACTCGCGAACAACAAAGAACACTTCATTGGTCAATGCACGATCAATCTCATATCATAATTCCGGCCAAGTTGATCATTCTTTGTATTGACTTGTGATTATAACTTTTAATTTCATTTTGTTTTATTGTTTTTATTGTCTCTTATCTTAATTCTAACACACTCTAACTATTTATTGACTTGGGTCTAACTTTATACCTTAACTCTAACTTGGTACTAACTTGACTTGTAATTTTGCCTTGCTTTTTTTTTGGTTCTTATTATGTGATAGCTTAGTTATAATCTAATTTTAATATTATCTCATACCCTAATTCTAACTTGATATAACTTTATATTGACTTGTGATTATATCTTTTATCTTCATTTTTAGTTTTGTTCCTTTTACTGTTTCCTAACTTAATTCTAACCTAATCTAACTATTTATTGACTTGAATCTGACTTTATACCTTAACTCTAACTTGATACTAAATTTAGTTGTAATTTTAACTTAATTCATTACTAACTTGACTCCTAATTCTAACTTTGTTTTCCCTTTTTTTGTTGTTATTGTGTCTTAATTTCTTTTCCTTTTTTTCTTTTTTATTTTTTTATTTATTTATTTATTGTTTATTCTCACTTTTAGTTTCTTATATGTTTTTTTTGTTATCCTGACTTTTGGTTTGTTATATATCATTGTTGTGCTTATAACTCTAACTTGAACTAATTTTATATTGACTTGTGGTTTTGACTCTTAACTTCTAACTTTTTTTTCTTTTTCTTGCTCTTATTGTCTCGTCTCTTTATTCTAATTTTAATATTTGATTGTTTTGTCTTATTTTTTGTTTCTTCTTTTTGTTTTTTGTTTTTTTTATTTGAACCTTTTAGATTCTTATATATATATATATATATATATATATATATATATATATATGAATGTTGTCCTTTCATTCCTACACAACTCTCTTTCTAAGTATGTAGTAATCTACTTGCCTCTTCTTTGAGACTTTTTTCTTCACTTTCTTTCTTTGTTCTAATGGCTTCTAGATTCAATATTGTTGGTAATCTTCCTACTGGTTCTAATATTAGTGATGGTGTTTGTCTTATACCTATTTCTATCAATGTGCCTTCATTTGGTGCTTTTTCAAATATCAGTTCACTTGGCCCTGGGAGACATGTTCTTCAGCCAAGGAATATTCCTACATGTAATGTTTTATATTCTACATTCTCTTCTCACGTGCATGGCTTCATATTCTTGTCACTTTTGTTTATTTTGTTATTATATACCTTTTCTAAATATGTTTCTGTTTCAAACCATACGAATTGCGATGATATGGACCATGATGATATGGACAATGATGATGTACCTAGAAATGATGGAGATAATTCTTTGAATGGTATTATTATTGTTTTCTAATATAATACTTTGTTGTGGTTTTTGTTTTTCATGTTATTTTTAAGTCCAAAAGTTGTTCTTTTGTAGGAATCCCCTCTGATTATTGGGACATAGGAGAACCTATTTTCACTTGTGATTATTGTGGTGCACTTATGTGGTATCAAGAAAGGACTCACAAACATTATAACCCACGTTTTCCTAATTTTTCGATGTGTTGTACCCAAGGGAGAATTGTTGTTCCTCCTTATGAAGATGCGCCACAACCATTATATGATCTTTTTCATAAGAATGACCCTCGCAGTAATTTTTTCATTGAATATATTAGGGCTTTCAACAGTATGTTTGCATTTACTTCAATGGGTGTGAAGATTAATACCACAAAGCATGTTGGTCGTGGTCCTCCTGTTTTTGTACTTAACGGTGAAAATTATCATCGAATGGGTGGCTTACTACCTCTTCCAGGTGGTCCGCCTAAATTTGCTCAATTGTATATATATGATACTGATAATGAAGTTTCTAATATACTCAGTGTTGTTGGGTAAGACTTTTTTTTTTTACCCTCTATTCTTTTTTTTCTTCTTTGATGTATTTTTCTTTCAAATTTATTTATTTTGTTTAAATTTTTTAGGATGTCTGATGCTGATTCTTCAATGAAAGAGAGTTTGGTGGTTGATATTAAGAATGTGCTTGATTCAATAAACCCTTTTGCCAAGAATTTTAGGATGTTACAACAATATCTCATTTCGGATCCTATTCCTAATGTAAAATTGTATTCTAGGAAAGAGATGTCGTGATGGTTGTCGTTATAACTTACCCTCTTTGATCCGAGGTTCTTCGCTTTGATTGTTGGCGATTTTGATACTGCTGGATATGATAGAGATATTGTCGTTCAAAGTCAAAATGGTGTTTTTCAACGTGTTCCTTTGTTAAGTGCTTCTTATTCGCCAATGTAGTACCCACTTCTTTTCCACGTGGGGAGGATGGGTATGTTGAGAACATTCTGTATAGTACTTCTTCTGGGGCTACAAACTAAAGCAAAGGAAGGTTACTCTTAGAGAATGGTTTGCCTATCGAATCCAGCATCGGGCTTCACAGATCTATTGTTTGGTGGCGACTATTTCAACGATTTTTGGTTGATGGTTATAGAATGATTGAGGCTACTAGACTTGGTGGATTCGGTTTCCACTAGTGCAAAAATGACTTTTGACAGCACCATTTAGCATCGGTTGTACAAACAGCCGATACTAAATGTAGACGCGGTGGCAATTTTGAAATTAACTGGAAGTTTTCAATTTTCACGCTTACATTTAGTATCGGTTGTTTAAACAACCGATACAAAATGTGTGTCTCAAACACATTTAGTATCGGGTTTTAGAACACCCGCTACTACAAGTGACGTTTAATTTTGCTCGTAAGACGCGTTCTCTCTAATTCATTCTCTCACTCCACGACAATACTCACAAAACCCTCTCACTCTCTCTCGAACCTCTCTCTCTATGAACCCTCATTTCACGATTCTCTCACTCATGATTCTCTCTCTCACCGTCTCCTTCTCTACTCTCATCATCTCCAGTTCACCGCCTCTCCTTCTCATGGTTCTCTCACTTTCCCTCATTGATGCGTGTCGAACCTCTAATCGCCCAACAATCGAACCTCTATTCGATTTGAAACGATTTGAAATGAAGCTCCCAATTGAACCCTAACCTTCAAATCAACAATCGAACCTCTAATCGTCCAACAATGTGAAACGAAGTCCGATTGTGATTGTGATCGTTTTCGCTTTTGCGATACTTTTCGTTTTGACTTCTCTCGTTCGTGATTGTCTTCTCGTTTTAAGCAAGCTTGTGCAAAGTCTTCCATTCCTTCTTCTCTTCATCGTTTACGGTATGTATTCTTCTCTCGATTTGATTAATTGCTTCTCGCGAAACCCTAAAAACAAGAGAAGATGGTATTTGAATTTGAAACTCTAAAGCGTGTTCTAATTGTAGATTTGCTTGATTTACGATGCTTGATTTTCATCTAACATTTGCGAGAAGATCTTCTCTCGTGACAAAGGTTGAATGGGTTGAGAAGAGACATGGGTTCAAAAGGCACTGATAGCTTATTCCTCTTCGCAGATAATGATAGACTATTTTCAGGTGACATTACAATTTATTACTAACATTGTTATTATTATTACTACTACTACTACTACTACTATTTTTTGAGTGATTATGTTTACTACTATTACTACCACCACTTATTAGTTGTTTTTCTATCTGCTCTATAGAGTATCAGTGGAATCTCCCCTATTCCAAGTGAATACAATCCTGCAACGTGGGTGTTAGAAGTCACTACACCTGCTGTTGAAGAGAGAATTAATGCAGATTTTGCAGAAATTTACAAGAATTCGGAGCAATACAGGTGGGTTTAATATGTTGTTTCTCAACAGCTATTGCCGGGGTCTTTTTGTTCTTATTTTTGAGTTAATGTTGGACATAGATGATTTGAATAAAGGTTCATCTTCTAGAAAAAAAGATAAATAATAGTCCAAGCTAAATGTATAGGATGTTGAAACAGGATCATTAATTTTCTGCAGGGCAACAAGTCAAGAGCTGCTTGTGGTTATGGGAGCTCTTTATTCCGCTTGCTTGTTTGTAGGTGTAAACAACGCTTCTTCTGTACAACCGATTGTTTCAATAGAAAGGACAGTATTCTATAGAGAGAAAGCAGCAGGAATATACTCTCCCATTGCATATACGGCAGCCCAGGTAGGTCTCACAATACTGGAGATTATTTCCATAGCTATTTTTTCCTTTCAAATTAATTATAATGGTTTGTTTAATATGACTATCAGGGGCTTGTAGAGGTACCATATATTGTTGTTCAGACAATAGTATTTGGTATAATAACATATTTTATGGTGGATTTTGAGAGGACGGCAGGTAACATTTTAGCTTTCCATATTAGATTGTTTCTTCACGTTTTTATTTATTCCAGTTACAATTTAGTGATATAAAGTTTACTCTTACTTTAACTAACTAAACTAACACTGCTTTACGCTAATGACTTGCAAGTTATAATGCATACATTTTACCTCTTCAATTAGAAAATAGAAGGCAGACATCGAGTAGTTACATATAAAAGGAATCTATGTCTTTGAAATTGATTACCTCGTGTTGTTGTGTATTCTGTTGCTATATCCAACAAAAATGATGATTTGGTTGGTCTTTTTTACTTAGAACTAGCACCATATGTTCACTATATCTTCATTTTTGGTAGTGTTCTTTAGCTAATAGCTATTGTGAAAGCTCTTGCACACTTCAAAGTCATGAGTACTAGATAAAGAATTAGGCTCATTCTTTTTGGATAATAGTTAAGAAACTAAGGTCATTTCTTTGCATAAGTTATTACTAGATGAAGAATTAGGCCACAACACAAGAAATAGTTTAGTCATTCAAGTTATGGAGGATGTGTTTTCTCGAATGTGAATTTCCATGTTGGATATATATGTAGCAGCATCATTGCATGAGATTGATTTTAGCAGAACTTGTTGTTGTTCATTGTCAAATGTATTTAACAACTTATTGTCTATCCTGGTCATAATAGATGCTTTGACTTTGATTATCTTGCCCAAATACAAGCCTTTGTTCAATTTACAATTTTGTTGTTTTTAAAGCTTTTTATTTTTCCTCTATATATGTCATGTCATTGTGCTATATCTCTCATCTCTTTTTGCTTTTCTTTCTACTATAACTCACTCACGTTTTCCCTTTTTTTTCTTCATTAGAATCACTATGATGTCTCTTTCTCAATAGAGACTTAATGATGCCTATTTGCAAACTCTTGGTCCTCCTACTTGTTCTTGCTATTTAACTTTATACATTATTGAGTAAATTTTATGTGATAAGAAATGGGAAAAAACTTTTCAATTGATAAATGTAGATGTAGAGGATATCACAAGTTGACTTTTAAAAAAAATTAAACAATTGATTTGCAACATTTAAATAAATATAATAAAAGTCACTAAGTTGATTGTTCTTGATGGTTATGCTGATTGTTTGTCTTAGTGGTGAATTTGTTGTTGTGAACAAGCATCTTCTTCATGACTTGACTGAAATGAGACTTTGGTCTCCTACCATCAAGAACAAGATTATCTATGATAATGCTTCAGTTCAAAAAGTTCCAGAGATACCTGAACAGCTGAAGACCATATACAAGTATATGAGTTTATAGTTTCTTAACTAACCAAAAGTTTGTTGTAATGTATTCACTTTAACTAAATTTTTGTTTGAGCATAACTGTTTGGGAGATTAAACAAAGGACATTGGTAGATATGGTCGCTAATAGAGGATGCTACATAGATCAGTCGAGCTTAAATATTCACATAGATCAACCCACTTTGGAAAGTCGACTTCCTTGCATTTCTATGCATGGTCCAAGGTAGCAACTTTTATATGAAGGAAGTCAAAATGTTGAATATTTTTTGTAAAGAGGAATTCATTTTGATCATTTTTTTGTATTTATGTGATTTGAACCTCTTGATGTTAAATATTTCATTATGAATACTGGGAAAAATCTAATGTGGAGCATGATGATGATACAAAGATGTCACCAATGGTGTGCTCTCTTATAAACAGCGAGGATTGCTTGGCTTGTGGGAGTTGATGTGTTGAAAATTTAAAATTACTTTGTCTACATGTGTTTTGGGCTTTGAGTTTGCGGATTATAATGGTTTAAGATTTGAATGCTAAATTTCGTTATTTCCTAAAGCTTTGTACAGTATTTACATTTATATTTGCATAAGTTATAATAGAAGAAATTATGATATCCCATTGATATTTAAAAAATAGCAGATACAGCAATCACTGCCTAAAGAATGAGATTTCTTAGATGATAAAAAACACCCAAAATGGACCTTTAGCATCGGTTATTAAGGATAACCGTTGCTAAAAGTCCTAAAAAACACCAAACAAATGACATTTAGTATCGGTCATTTAATTTAACCGATATTAAAAGTGACATTTAGTATCGGTCATTTAAATTAACCGATACTAAAAGTGACATTTAGTATCGGTTAATTTAAAAAACCGATACTAAATGTCATTTTTAGACAAAGAAACACAATGTTGAAATGACATTTAGTATCGGTTATTTAAATTAATCGATACTAAATGTCACTTTTAGTATCGGTTATTTAAAAACCGATGCTAAATGTCATTTTTAGACAACAAACACAATGTTGAAAAGACATTTAGCATCGGTTTTTAAATATCCGATACTAAAAGTGACATTTAGTATCGGTTATTTAAATAACCGATACTAATAGTATGTTTTCAAGACATAAAAAACACCAAAAAAACGTCATTTAGTATCGGTTTTTTGAAAATCCGATGCTAAAAGTCACATTTAGTATCGGTTATTTAACCGATACTAAATGTCAGACATTTAGTATCGGTCGAATTAGTATCGACAGATAACCGATACTAAAAGTGCAAAATAACCGATACTAAAAGTCTTTTTTGCACTAGTGTTCATCAAACTGATTTGAGGGCTCATATATATAATGGTCTTGCTGATGCCGTTTTGAGGGGTGAGTCCAATTCAGCGTCAACCGGAAAACGAATCATTGTCCTCTCGGTTTTGTTGGAGGCGCCGGTATATGTTTGTAATTATCAAGATGCTATGGCCATATGTGGTTGAAATTTGGATATCCGGATTTATTTATTACGTTTAATTGTAACTATAAGTGGCCGAGTTGATTTCTTATTTTAAAAGGTATGGTTTTAAGTCTCAAGATCGGCCCTGACATGGTTTTCGCCTTTTAAAATTAAACTTGAACAAATGATCAAAGATATTAAGAAGGGGATATTTTTGGGAAGGTGTTGCGTTAAAAACACACTTAGAGCAAGTGTACTCTTTTTCGCAGAAATAACAAGAATTGAAATCAAGGTTTAATAAATGGTGAAAGGCCTAGGGTCACGGCTTTTTGATTTGCAAGCTTCGATTCCCTATGTCTAATCCTACCGAATTCCCTTATTTTACTTAATTATCAATCCCTTTACTAAAACTATTAATCAGTTTGGTCATTCACGATTAATATTCTTTTTCCTAAATTAACCCTCGTTTGGTCATGCAAGAATTTAAATTCGTGAAAAGCATAAAGAGCAAAAAGGTTGAATGATTGAAAGACTAAATTATGGTTTGGTCATGCCCTAATTATACTATAGATCCACCAACTAATTGCGTATGAACATGCCAAGGGTCGCTAATCCTAATCATGTGATAAAAACAATAGGACAATATTAATTAAAATAAAAATAGGAATTCAAACCAGAAAAAAGGTCTCTAAGCAAACAAGATTCACCTAAGACCCTAGAAGAGGATTTAGGTATCCATAGTAATTAAGAACAATAAAATAGAAATGGGTTCATGAAATTACAAAGATAAGAATAACCCAAAATAGAGAAAGTCTTAATCTTTGTCTTCAATCTCCTTTTTCTCGCTCTAAAGCTCTCTCATAGTGTCAAGAACGGTACCCAAATTCCTTTTCCTCCTTCCGTCTCGCATCTGTGTGTGCGGCTACTTATATTGATTCTTCCGTAGGGTAGCTGCCAGTCTTGTGTGATTGTGTGTGAGTAAGGCTCTCCCCTCAATTGATGTTGCTTCCTTTTTTTTTGGTCAATAATGCAATATTTCATTGAAATCGGGCAAGGCCACCGAAACATTACACAGAGAGTGAACTAAATGCTTACACAAGAAGCAGTCATAGGACCTCTAAAGGTCAATCCACAAGTCCAACATAGGACTACAATCTAATCGGTATATCTTTGAAACCTCCTAATAATGAACATTAAGCTTCAAGAGCAAAGACTGAACAATAAAGCTATTTGAACTAATAAAATCAAGAAATTAAATGCAACCTAAACAACCTAATGCAGCTAACAATCAGATTCACAGAGCACAATAATAGACTGTCTTCCACGAGCAAACAACGCCAACAAAAAACCGCAATATCTGAATATGCTCCACCGGAAATTCAATAACCAAAGGTCGTGACGCGAAGCATCATGAATCTCACAAAGTTGGTGTAGGAGGAGAAGCGGAAAAGTCCGAAACTCCTCAGATTTGAAGGCCAATCGGCCCGGAACAAAGTAAGATCTTGTGAACAAAAAAAAAGAGAGAGCGAGAACATATACAGAATTGATAGATCTCAAATCCAAAGAAGGCAAAGAATGTAACCAAAGTGGAAACTAGGGGGACGACAAAGAATCAAACAACACCATCTCGTGGATCTCGGGAAGATAGCAATGATGGGAGGGGTGATTGCGATCAACCGAGAGGTGGTGGCTGGATGCAAAGCATGGAGGTCGGTGAAGATGGAAGGATGGAGGAACGATGGGATAGGCAACGCTCCTGGTAGAGCGAACTACACCTAGCTAGACTAGGAACAAAAGGCGACTAGCGCAACTTATTTGTGAGAAAGCAAACAAAAGGGGAGGGAGGGGAGCTCCGCGGCGGAGGAGCCCCTCCTCAAGCGCAAACTAGTTTTGGGTTTCTGCAGAGAGAACGAGAGCAACGAGCCCTGTTCTCCTCGCGCACGTTGAGGTGACTTCCATTTATGTTTGCTTCCTTTTTATAATGTGAAACTAGGGTAACGTGATCATCACGTTCTTTTTTTCAACGTCAGCTCCGAACTGTGCATGCCTTGTTTTCAATTGGACTTGGGCTTCCTTTTTCCATACTTGGGCTACATGCTTCTTTTTCTTGGGCTCTTGCTTTTCCCACACCCCCTCCTACTCCAAACACACCCCATAAGGGTGTGAAAAGACCAAAAGACCACCAAAAACCTCTTTTTTTCACGAAATTTCACTGCTCAACACGGGCCTTCGAACAGTTCGAATGACATCGTTCGTGTGTGTTAAATCTTGACTTCACACCCTTGTGCGTAATTTCACTCGCTCGTTCGAGCGAGGTCATTCGAACAAAGTTCGCATGAGGTGTTCGAACACCCCTATTTTATTACAAAAATGGACTCTCACACCACATTCACCTTTTTTACTGTTTTGGTTGACTCAACCGAATAGATTGATTGACCATCCCCGAATAGGTGAAAACACACACTCCACTTAAAGGGTATTTTTGGAATATTTAAAGTTTGGGGGTGTGAAAGAAAGAGTAGGAGGGTGTGGGAAAAGCAACACCCTTTTCTTGGCGTTTGCTTTTGTTTTGTTGAAATCCACGACTCATTAACCTTTGTTTATATTTCAACCCACATTTGTAGTTCAATTTCATATATATATATATATATATATATATATATATATATATATATATATATATATATATATATATAATTTTAAGTGTGGCTCCAAATAGAATTCTTATTCTTTTGCATATTTTATTCTTCCTACAAAATATAGAGAAAATTAAGTTAGTGATTTATATAATTAGTAATAATTGCTCTAAAAATTACTCAAAGATATCTCTAAAAATGCACTAATTTACAGTTTATCAACTCCCCCACACTTAGTCTTTGCTTGTCCTCAAGCAAATTTTCTGGCTCAATAAAATTTTCAAATAAGTAATAGAGATAGCCAAATAAGGAACCCAAAGTTAAAAGCACAGTGAGAGACAATAGACAATATAGTACATATGAAATTTGGCCAATAGGTTGCCCAATTAGAGGCTCAAGTCCCTGAAGAATATATTTCTGTGAACAATGACACTCACTCACAATCTCTCTAAGTGTTTAGGGACAAGGGAAAACATACACTCAAGTTTCCACAAAATGCACATTACCATAAGCTTGTAATTTGACAAAATCTCCACTAAATAGATTACATGCATGCAAAAGATGGGGTTTCATGGGTTGTAATGGGGCCAGGGTGAATTCATGCAAGGTAGAAAATAAAAAGAGAGAGATAATCAAAGGGCTAAAAAAAACAAGAAACAAATAACAACCTTTGAAACCAAACATGGAGTTCCTATCTATTTTACAAATTTTGTCCAGACTCCAAATTAATTTCACTCTTATTCTTCAATCTTCTTCTATTGAATCAACTCTCTTTGATTTACCTTTTCTCTTGAGTAGACTTTTTTGTTTGTTTTTTTTTATTTGCCCTTTTGCTCTTGCATTCTTTTGATGTGTCTTTTCCTCCTTCTTGCTTTCCATTTTTTTTTCAAATTATCTTTCTATTTTTTTTTCATTTTTTTTTTCTTAGGAGGAAAAGGTAAGTACACGGGAACTTCTATTTTGTTTCCTTTGTAAGAAAATATTCTTGTAAGCACATGATTCACTACTTTTGTTTTCTTCATGCTACAAAGATGTCACTAAAGTAGAGGACGAAATTTCCGTCCTGACAATATAGATCACTAAAATATAGGATGAAAGTGTAATTTTCAATAGTTGCTCCACATTTAATTTCAATTGGTTACCAAAAAAAAAAAGAAAAAGAAAAAATTATATCCGGGTACCAAAGAAAAAATATAAGAATTAGGCTCAAGGGGGGCAACTAATGGATAAATTCGACAAACAACTCTGAGGCCAGAAAAATACCTAAATTCCCCAAATCTTTTTCCATGATGCAAATCACTTTTCGCCTTGAAATGGTCAAAAGACAAATTCTAGAATGTAGCAAATTGAGAAACACACTCATAGAAAGAAAAGGGGTAAAAATTTATGATTTAGTATCAATCCCCTTATGAAGGCTCAGATCTCACATTTAGAAGCTAGTTCACAAAAAGTACTCAAGAGGGACAAGTGCTAATTATCAGCTTCCTAAGAACATCATCACAGTTACAATTAAACACAAGTCTGTCAAGTAAATTAATTATGGGATCCCCTAAAGGCATAATCTCTATATATTTTTTCAATTTATGAATAATTCGTGCAAAATAAGCCAGAAAAAATGCTATCAACATATGTGGTGGGAATGTGCATTAACAGAGATCATGTGACAACATATAATATCCTCCCCCAGACTAGCATGAAGCATGGTCCTCAATGCAAAATGATCAAATAGAAACAAAGGAAATAAATGAGAGAGAGAGAGAGAGAGAAGAGTGACTTCCCGAGAGAGCTTGCAACTGAGCTTATTCCTAAAATCAAAAGAAAACAAAAATAAAACAAAAATAACTGAAAATAAAACACAGGTTGCCTCCTGCGAAGCGCTTGTTTAACGTCGTGGGCCTGAAGATAGTTGGTGCCTAATCAGGGGGCTCTTCAAGAGCAAATTTGACATCTAATGCACTGCACCTTCTTAGTTTTCTAACCATGTGATTGACATTGTTTTTTCTTTTTCCATGTGGTGGATGAAATTCAAATGATTGTGGAATTTTTGTTTTATCTCTATTCACCAATATGCTAGGATCCCGCAAAATAAGAATTTTCCAATAGTCCTCGTGATCTTTAATTCACTGTAAATGTTAGTTTCAACCACATCATCAAAATAAGGAGAAGTTAAAGAAGAGAGAATTTCGTTGGAATTTAAAGCTTTAATAACATCATCTTCTTTACCACTCCTTAAAGTTACCTTTCCCCGTGAACCTCGATTGCGGCCTCACCAATGGTTAAAACAATTTGGCGTAAATTTGGCTTTTTCCTTTTTTCTCCCGTTCATGAACCAATGGATCTTTCTCATTCTCTTCACAACCGCTCTCATCAATAGCATCTTTTGTTTCATATAACTCCCTTTAGTAGGAGCTATTATTTTGATTTGACTCCCTTCAAAAGAGGAGTCTCTTCATCTTTCTCGAGAGCTTCTTCCTCTAGATTATCTTCTTTGGAGAACACTTCATCACTACTAAGAATATTATCTCTCGTATTGCTCGATTTGTGATTAAGGAGTTTCTTGGGCCTCTTGAGATAACATAGCGATGATACTTGATAGTTGACCACTCATGCGGTCAAACTTTGCATTTATCTGCTCAAATACATCATTGGTGTCTGGTGTGGGAATCAAACACGCCAGCCCCACCAGATTCTACCACCTTTTGGCAAGCATAAGGTGGTATACTTCAACCAAACAGATGCACCCTTGCAAATAATGGCCTTTCACTTGATCTATAGAAGTTTGGGTGTCGATTAATTACTGTGTACTTAAATTCACTCATCAAGTCGAGAACCCGAGCAAAATCGAATCGACATACTGAGAAATTCACCCAAGCAAGAATGACTTCGGTTTATGGCGCGTTAAGATGAAAGCAATGCTTGTTCAACAAGGCCTTGCGGGTGCTCTATTGGGTGAAAAGGGTCTTCCATCGAAATGAACTGCGGAGGAGAAGGCTGAAGGTCTTGAGAAGGCACACGGTGCGCTAATCTTGAGCCTCGGTGACAAGCCTCTCGTGGAAGTCGTTAAAGAAACTACTACCGCATTTATTTGGAAGAAATTGGAGGATCTCTACATGAAAAGTCAATTGCCAATCGTCTCTACTTGAAGCAAAGGATGTATACATTCAAGATGCAACCTGGGAAATCGGTGGAAGAACACATTGATGAATTTCATAAGATCATCCTTGACCTCAAAAACATTGATGTCAAGGTTGATGATGAAGACAAGGCTCTACTTTTGGTTAACTCTTTACCAAAAACGTATGAACATCTCAACGATGCTCTACTCTATGGTAAAGATTCTTTAACTCTCGATGATGTGCAATTCACACTAGTTTCAAAGTAGTTGAAAAGAAGGTACGATTGAAAGGAAGAGCAAAATAGTGAGAATCTACTCGTGAAAGGTAAGTTTGAAAAGAAAGGTAAGAAGAAAAATAAACAAGGTCAACAAGACAAGAATAAGAAGGATACCAAATGTTTCATATGCAAGAAGGAAGGTCATTTCAAGAAAGATTGTCCTAAGTGGAAATCTAAGAAAAAGAATGACACAGATGATGAAGGAAGTGTCTCAATAGCATCAGAGTGTTGCTATGATGGTGAAGTTTTAATTGCCACAGAACTAGATGATACAAATTCTATCAAGAAAGACATTTGGATCATTGATACTAACTTTGACATTCACATGACTGCTAACAATGAGGTTATGAGTTATTGTAATGGGGAAGTTCTAATGGCCTCTTCAAGTGTAAGTAAGGACCATTGGGTTCTTGATCATCGTTGCTCTTTCCATATGACATCAAACAAACATTGGTTGATGGGTTACCGCAAGTAAGTGGAGGACAAGTAGTTATGGGCAACAAACACGAGTATGAGATGGACATGCGGTTTTTTTTCTTATGTTGTACTCATGGTTGCATTAATGAAGAAGCTGAGGAGCTCAAGCGGATGAGATATGCATTCCCTTCATGGAGAGAAAAGGAAGGAGTGTGTGAAGACAAGAGATCACGGGGTCTCTCTCCTTTGACATCCAAAAAGGCAACCTTGGTTATGCAAGCCTTAGGTTTTGACAGAGAAATACATATCTATATTGCAGCTGGTGAGCTTTATGACGAATCTAGACTTGCACAAATGAAAGATGCTTTTCAAAGAATTGTTAAAATAGAAGCAGTGTTGGTCCATGATGAGTTGCGGCAGTTCGAAAATCATTCATTGCAGATGGCAACTTTGCACCAGATGACATCATGGTGGTTCATTGCAGAGAAAAGTGGACACATTCAATGGGAACCAGGAGGGAATTATTATTCTCCAGTAACTTGTGTAGCTTTGTCGTTGTGTTTTATGCTTTGGGATCCTGGAGGGAGGCTTTTAATGTTGTTAGAATACCATTGTCCAATCCAACACATGAAAGTACTTGGGTTAAGACCAGTTATGCATGATGATGAGGAGGTCTTAATCAAATGGAAGCAACATCCAACTTACGAGCCAATGGAGTTACTAAGGAAATTCAAATCTCACCTCGAGGACAAGGTGAATTTTGAAGGGATGGTATTGATAAGGATATTGTTAATGAGGGACCAATGGGTAAAATACATAAGTTCATGAGAGGGAAAAATGGATACTTATTAATTGGGGACCACTTGATTAGCACTCCTTATGATATAACAAACTACTGCCACGCAGGCAGTAGTCACGCAGGAAGTGAGGGAGGGAATAATCTAGTTAGTTGGAGGTGAGAGAGGATTAATAAAGGGGAGGATCACTAGCTATTGGTTAGGCTGGAATTGGGAATGGTTTTGGGAAAGGGACTGAGCAATTGGATTGCTCTTTCACCATTCTATTGTTTCTTACAATTTTCTTGTACTTCTCTATAGCAATTCAGAGAGATCCTCTGAATTGCCGTTAATAATACAAGTATTTCCTCTGTTTTCCAGTTTTTATCAACATTTAACTATTTCGATTATTTTTAGTAGTGGAATATTTAAGGAAATCAATGTTTTCCAGTTATAAGCTTATGTAATGAATAAGGAACGATTTTGAGATGTGTACGTGAAAATCAATGTTAGAACCTCGTAAATGTTAGCGGATGTAACAGTCTAGGTACATCTAGTTATATAACCTCGGGTGGAGAATGTTATCAAATAGTGTGATACAAATGTATTTTATGTGAAAGAGTACAACTTCGAGTTTACCGGGTTGAATGCTTACATTTTCATGAGATTATTGAGATTACTTTGATTATTACTTAAATAATTTCCTTTAACCGTTATAACAGTTGTGCCTTTGTGTGTTTTCCTTCTAGTTAATAGTGGTTGTTGTCTCCTCGCAAAGTCTTCGTGACTTACTCCTTTCTCTATATTTCTTTTAGATTCTCAAACAACTAAGTAAAAGGGGACCTGAATCCACTGCAATCAGTTTTGACTGCAATCACTCCAGTCACCACAATCTCAAACCATTGGATTTTCTAACTTCAAATCCTAGCCCTTAATTTTTTTAAACCAAAAAAAAAAGTAAATGTAATGAAGAGAGAGAAAGACACATGTGACAGGAGGGGATCACAATCCAACAAAAGGTAGTTAACAGGTTTAGAGTGTTCAGTGTTGTTGCACTTTTGAGTAGGCTTCGCGACCAAACTACTTAAACATGGTACACGCATGTCAAGCTCGTTTGGTGCGTGTTGACACACATGATGACTCACAATTGCATCACATTGCAATGGAACAATAATGGACAATCATATCAAAATACAAATTGAAGGAGATTGAATAAGTGAGTAGGATGAGATAAGAAAAATTTTAAAAAGTGAAAAGTAGGTTGTTTCCTCTACTTATTTGATTGGATGAAATGGTGAGATAAAGCACCTTTTATAACATTCATGTCTATTTATTTTTCCGTCTAGCAAACATGATTTTACAGGAAATTGATTTGGTTAGTATTATTGAATTTTAAGCTAAACTTTTTCAATTTCCACTAAAAAGTACATTACCCCTAAAAAATCTCCATCCAAACATATTTAGAAAACACACTTTAACTCTTTGTCATAAAGTTAATTCACAAAATATAAAACTCACGAATAAAAAGCTAGAAAGTCACTTTTTATTTTGACTGTAGCCAGAAAGTCATTTAAGGATCCTTAATATGAATATGGCCTCTTGGCATGTAGAAATATAGTTACATTAATAATAAAAATGCAAGGTTGTTAGAGTAATCTCTTCCATAAAGATAGTTTAAGTTAATTGAATTTAGTTAGTATAGACCTATCAAATTACTACTATCCTATCAATTATTGACCATCCAACTTCACATACGAAGTTTCAGATACCCCAGACCTTGGTTAACTTAATTCTCAATATCAACCAATAGTATTGATTATTGTAAATATTTCAACCAAACAAAAAACTACTTTTTATTTCTAGTTATTTATAGTTGAAACGACAATTAGAGACAAAACCAATTATGTCTGCAAGAAACCAAACATCTATGTTTTTATTAAAACCAAGTTTGACATGAAAATAAAGTATGATAATTCTCACCATGAAACCAAACACTCTGAGTTCCAATTAGAGGTAACTGAAAACCCTTCCAACAAATTCCATGCCTATTTAGAATCCTACACCACAATTACCTACTCTCTTAGCCATGGAATGGAAGGAGAATAACAGTTGAACCATGTACGACATTCGGAAACATCCCATCCATACCCAAGATAGATGGAGAAAGGTACAAAGGAAAGGATGATAAAAACAAGTATCGTACCTGCATCTAAATATCAATAATTTTAGTTGTATGATTACCGTCACAAACAATTTGAAGCTATTTCATCTATAATCTTGTAATTAGTACAATAGTATTTGAGTGGGCAAGAACGAACAAAATATGGGGTAAATCAGAAATCATTGTCCATACAGATACTCGGATCTCTCTGCTCACTGTTAATTGTCCACATGACATGAGAATTTTGATTTTCAAGAAGTAGAGAGAAAACACTCATGCAGGCAAATGAAGCTTTTGGTTGTTCTTCCAGCTGCATGGTACAATGTTCAAAACACAGATGAACAATGACTATTAAGCATTAACACAAATGAAATGGACCTGAAAGTAAGTCAATTTACCTTTGGAAATAGTAGTAGAAGAAGTCAGCATAGAGCAGTGTCTGAACAAGTCCAGAAACCCATGCTGCAAAGGAGCATAACAAAAGAACTCAATGTTAAAACTCAGAAGTAATAATGGGGGTGCACTATGTTAAAGATGTATAACAACCGAAACCCATCTCATTAATTTTTGTTATGATAGATATGAATAATAAAAAAACCATCTTTAGTAATGGATTACTATGCACTGAATACAAGATGGATATGGTAAATATTTTAAGGCACAACCAGGCATCTTTTACCGTTGTTTAAATGATAAGGAACATCTTAGAACAATGCTACAAATGCATATTTAGTATGAAAACTGATGCAGTAAAGAGGTACACATGCCAAAGCACAAGCATGGTGGTTAATGTAAAGAATGTGCCCTTACATATTGTAATAGTAAAAGCACAAAACAATAATAACCATAAAATAGAAACAGAACCATACTTATCCAATGGACAAAGTCGGGCTCGGTAAAGTAGCGATAGACCCAGTTGAGAATGTATAGAGCTCTGTACGCACTGCATTTGGAAGACAAAATAATATCATGTTATAATATTTTATAATCAGTGGACTTCAAAAGTAATTGGAAATGAGTTTAATATAACCAACAAACAGAATAAGGAATTAACCAACAATTTCCTGAATAACACTAACAGAGGAGGAGACCCCCTTGGAAGATAAACTCCCTGGGAGGATATGGAAAGACTAAAATGAGAAGATAAACGACACTCTCAAATATCCCCCACTCTCATTATGTTATCCTTTTCCTATATAGCCACTCATTTTCCCTCCTAGAATATTCTGTCCTCACATTAATAATGGGCCTATCAGAGTTGAACATGCTTTATTTGAGTTGATTCACATGCACATTTACCAAGTACAAATCACAGGGAAATTGTAAGCAAAATGTTATAGAACAGAAGAAATTATATACAAATCAAAAAGACTACTAAAATATCTAATCTAACAAAAGATTTGTGGAACTTGAATTAAAATGTTAGTCTCCATTTGGCCCTCAGACAGTTGATAGTAACAAATGCCATTTTGGATGGAGTCCATCCATAGTTAATTTCTAATAAAGAATTAATCAAAATGCAAACTACAAGCTTGAAAAATTATCAACAAACTTCAACGACATCGAAAAAACCAAGGCCCACATTGGCTAAGCAAGTGGCACCCCTCACCTTACAAGTCGATTTTGTAAGAATAAGTTAGGCCCAAAATTCTAATATGATATCTCGTGCCTATCCTAGATCTTTGTTGAGCCACCCACACTGTCCATGCACTCTAAACCCAATAGTGTTGGGTGTGGGAGTTTATTGGGAAAACCTAAGTCCCAAGCTGACTAGACTAGAGGGAAGTAAGTGGTCTTTGTTGCACTCTTATGCCCATTAACCACAGGAATCTAAATCCAGAGAAAGAGATAGGAATTAGGAGCACTGTTTCATTGATTCTTGGCTCTGACTGAAATGCTAAATTCCAGCATCAGATCACACTTAGGTATTGAACACTTCATATTACCCTGGGAAATTTAGGTTGGCATTTTGGTTGAATATGTACACATTTTCAGTTTTTAGTTTTCATTTTCACTAATAATTACAAAATGTCACCTTGTTTATATTCTGTTTCCGTCCTTGAAGATTTATACAGAAAATAAGAAAAAACAAAAGCAAAACGAAACAAATCTTTGAAATCTTTAAAACAAGAAACAAAATAAAAATAAGATGTCATTTAGTAATTATTAGTAAAAACATAAAGTGTAAATAGAAAACATTTCCACAAGTCAAACAAATCATTCATAACTTTCACATCAGGATTCTTAGGTACAAACCCTAAGAGCTAAAACATCTAATGATAGCACACTCCTTAAGCAGGGCTAGTTGCATAAACTTGGGAACCATAATAGGCAGAATTAGGTGTCCCACAGATAAAAACTTTTGATGAAGATCATAATAAAAAGGCATTTTCATTGATAATCTACTCTAATATAATAAAATCATATGCTAGTTTTCAATAAGAGTCATGGACAGGCTGGCCAATAGACTGCTGCAAATTAATAATTTCTCTATTCATTTTGTTGTCGGCATCAGTTTCACTTTATCTTGGTGAGTTCAATACACTATTTTGGAAACCTGTGCCACACATCACATGAAATGCTATGACTTTTTTCATGTGATACATTATTTAAAGAGTATTACTTCAATGAACAAGAACTGTACCAACTTACAACTCCCATTTACATTTTCACCTTGAATTAAATTACTACTAAGCTCATTCTGTGCAGGAACAGATAGCAACATAGATAATATCTTCTAGTTTTGCTGGTGATCAATAGGCGAAAGAAAAGTTTGAGAAGATAAAAGCTGCTAGTGCCAATACCAATGCCATAACAAGAACCACAGAAACCATGAAAAAATATATAATAAAGTTTAAATTGGATAAAGAGCCATAGCTTACCCAAGAAGAAAGACATATTGTCCGGTCAAATTGTCAATGTTTGGGTTCTCTGTAGCAGTACTAGCTGAGGAAGTATAGCTACAGCTTCCAAATACAGGAAAATGTCCACATTACCTATTTCATGCATAAGTATGTTTGGGAAAAGTAAAACTAAAGTTAAAGTAATGCAAAGTCAGCTCTTGAAAAGAGCGAAATTGAAACACGTATATGGTAACACAACAGTTGCAGATGATAAATAACAGCAGACACTAACCTCCCTAAATGTGAATTTCTCATTGATAAGTAAGGCCAACAGTAAGCAGGGTAATATCAGAAAATAGTGACGGAAGGTATCCTGGTCCTTGTCATATGACCTACGAACAATTTTGTGGTACCTCATGTACCATACAATAGAAAATGAACTTCCCAAGAATATCAACTTCATAACAGTATTATATAGAGATATATAACTAGTAAAGATATCTAAGTAGCGAGCAGCAAAAACAAGTGCGTAGAGTTCTTGAGTTTTCAACGAGACACCTGCATATACATAAGATGCACCCAAATTCAGAGTTACAATATACACAATTAACTTTAACAAAAAAAAAAGTTTGACTAAACCACAGTCAATCAATGACCAATAAAAATTAAAAATAACATACATAAGTAGGCGTCTACTCTTCTAATGAATACTTTTTCTAATCAAACATTTTCACTCTTTTTTCCCTTCATCTGGTAATGAACAAAATAGTCATGTTTCCTTAAACAGAAAGAAACCATAAATGAGGGAAAATTATATACTTATTGCTATAGGATAAAAGGTGTTTTTATAGCTATATTGTAAGCTTAGTTTAAACTACCACAACACTTTAGCTCAATAGAAACAAGAACAGTACTTGAGTTACAGAAGATGGCAAAGCAGTGAGCAACAATATCCTGAGCAGCAGTCAAATATATAATTATAATTAACCGTGTTTGTCCTCCGTCACCAACAAAATACATACAGCTCCCCTCATTCATCTACATCTCTAACCACATATTCCAGTACAGCCGTCTAATTTTACAAATTCTACCAATATAGCAGCAACTTTTGATTTCTAGCTCAAAGAGAAACAGACAAAGCTAGAGGCTGCTCATAATTTTTTTAACGCACATGAAATTTCTAAAAATTATTTACACCTGTAGAATTGTAGTTTGAGATTGATGGTATGGTTCCTACTGCAGTCAGTTGATCGGTTAGATTAGTTGGACATAACATGATCTTTATAGTTAAAAAACTCCAAACTTATTTCCTCAGAAAAATAGGTTGTATTTATTCAAGAAAAGGGAAACCATGAGGTCAAGATGCAAAATGACCACTAATGTTATAACATAAAATGTCTAGTAGGCCTTCCCATTGAATGAAAAAAATATATCATCCAAAAACAGGGATCTGAAAGTTCCCTAAATCATAATAAATAGGAGTAAACCATCAATTAAGTTCTTAAACTAACACTCATTCTCCTATTTTGTCCCTAAAATAAATGAAAATAATAAGTAATTCCTAAAAAATTGTCTAATTAGTCTTAAGTTTTATTAGTAGTCCCTTACCCGGGCTAATGTGATGAATTTCACAAAAATTTAGAAATTCATAAGACAGATTTCACAAACTAGGGACAAAATAGAAGAGACTTTTAGTTTAAGACCTAAATTGAGAATGTATACTAATAAAGTGATAACAAATAGCGAAGAATGCATCAGGTACTAACATATAAACATAAATCTACAATAACAATAACTAGAAATACTTCTCCACGCAACAGCAATGTCCAAAATTTCGTTCATTTCTTATGAACTAAACCCCATTCCCAGGTCACTTACAACCGTCAAACATTTCTATCTTATCCATTAACAATAACTGCCCTACAATTGAAACAATAACAAGAGCAAAAAAAACAAAATTAACAAAAATGTTAATCATAGAAGAGAGAAATAGATACCAGCGCATGATTTGATAGTGTGGATCTTGAGAAGAAGAACGAGAACGCTAGCCAAATGGGTCATATCACCAGCTAACCTGAAAATATTCATTTTTGTTTAGATCTGATCTGACTCTGAGTTTCAGATTGGTTGAAAATCAGAATCGTTTTCAGACGGTGTTGTTGTTTTGTTGCGAACTCTTATAACTAAAACCACACAGAAGAAGAAGAAGACTTGAGAACTTGTCAGGTACTCGTGTTATGATGCTTCTTGCTCTCAGTGTTGTTAACTCTCGATTTTTTTTTCTTTATTCCTCTATTTTTTTTTTTTTTGCTTAATTACAGTTTTGGTCTTCCTATTTTCATAAACTCACAATTTTGGTCACCAAGTTTTAATTTGACGATTTTGGTACCCCTATTTTCCCAATTTGTAAATCATAATCCCCCAATAGTCTGGTCAAAATTACAGCTGACATGTCTTCCCACTTAACACACGTGGCAGCCACGTTGGCATGCCAAAGTGGCATATAATTTAAAATTTATTTTATTCATTATATATATTTAACATTTGTTTATTATATATTTATTTAATAAAAGTAGAAATTAAAATTCATTACTTCGTGCGTTCCTTTCATCATCTTCTTCCAAAAACTTGAGGAACCCTAAAGCCCCAAATCGAAAATCTCCATAATCGAACCTTCAAGAACCCTTCGCGACTTGAAGCTATGTCTCAACATTCAGTTTCGTCTCATGGGTCTTCACTGAGAAGAAGACCCTTAGCTGCAACTATGGAAAGGAAGCGCCATCGATGAGTACTTCTTGGACAACAGAGAACCTTGGACATAGGTTCTTTGGATGTGAATTATTTGAGGTACGATTTCTCTACCCCTAACACTGTTGTTTCTTTGAGATGCGATTTATCTACCCTAACACTCTTCTTCCTTTCATTTTTAGAAATTTGGTGACAAACAATGTAACTTTTTCGCTAGTACGATGAAGAGATGAGTGCTATAGCTAAGGATGTAGTTTTGTTCTTCATGAAGAAGGTTGATGACTTGAAGAACAAAGTTGCTGAATTGAACAACAATGATGCTCAGTTGAAGAAAATTTCTAGTGAATTCAATGAAGCAGAGAAGATTCAAGAGGAAATGATGATAAAGATGAACATGCTTTGGGGATTTTTGGAAATTTCTTGGGACCAAAATTGTGAGTTTGTGAAAATAGGGACCAAAAAGCGTAATTAAGATTTTTTTCCGTTTCCCCGTGTTCTTAACGTTTAAGGAGTATTTTTGGACATTAATATATTTGTTAATTAATTAATATTAATAAATATAAATACTACAATTGGTATTTGGTTACGGTCAAAAATTTATTTTATGTATTTAATTAATGACGGAGGGATAAATGATACTTGTGTGAAGCGCTATGTTTGGTAAAAGAATGGATAATGATAAATTGATAATAAATTATTGTGTTTGATAAAATTAATCGGTTTAAATAATTGATAAACGTAAAAGGTATAAAAGGATGTTTAATTAATGATAACAAATTGTTTGATGAGGAAATAGAAGTAATATAAGAAAAATAATAAAGGAAAAATGTCAATAAATTGAAACGTTATCCGCTAAACGCTACTAGAAGTGGCTTTCAAAAACACTAAACGCTTAGTCTTTACCAAACACATACACTCGCCACGCTAATCAACACGCTCTGTCTTCATTTGCTATCCGCTAATGGATAAAACACACCAAATAGAGCCTAATTGGTTTACATTTAAAGTGTAAAATTTCAACTAATAAAAGTTCATGATAAGCATGACTTTTAAGGTGATTAAAATAAAAGTTAAATGTATTTTTTTATGTGACAATTTTTTTGTAATGAGAAACTCATGATAATAATCAAATCACTTAATACTGAGTTGACTACACTCGAAAAATTAAAGAACTAGCATATAACCTTAACGCTCTAATAGCGCGTCACGAGCCACAATGTTTGCTTGTCTCGAGGATAAAACTAACATTATAGTTTTGTAAATTTGAGAGTAAAAAGTGACAGAACGCATAAAATAGAGCAATATTCGGTGAAAGAATTACACGATCCTCGATACCATCTACTATACCGCTTACAATCCAAACTCGATGGTGACACTTTGGATATCTAATTCTTGTAACCAAGTGACCGCTTACTAGTAATCCAATCTCCTCTCGCTTTCGAGGTTGTAGAGTACCTAGGAACCAAGAAGACTTCGCTTAACAAAATTTGTCAAGAAGATCTCGAATACACATGCCTATACCGGAATCGACCATCATCAAATAAGGCAACATCGACATTGCATTTGAAAGAACCGATCATTTGGATAGGACCACACCATCGCTCGTTGTTCTTTGTAAAGCAATCAAGTATGGCTATGAGGCTTATGTCATCCGCTTTGCCGCTAGTAATCTGACAAGAATGCTTCGCGACATCTAATAGAAAACTGCATCGTTTAGAGAAATTATCCCAAACCTTCTCATTTCTTCTCTTCCATAAACACCATATCATCATCGCAAATAACTTCCTGGCTTGTCTTGAAAGTGCAACAAAAAAATTAAATACACCATCCTTATACCCATCTGCTGACTCAATAATGGGATGAATAAGGTTCCACAATCCACATGCTCTCCACATTGACACAACATGTTGACAAGTGAAGAAAAGGTGCCATTTAGTTTCCTCCCTAGCTTTGCACAACAAACGTTCACCCGGACAAGGATATGACACCTTCACAAATTGTAACGACATGGTAGAACATTTCTTGCTATACGCTGTGAGGTGAATTCGGACTATGAGGAACTTGAAGCTTCCAAATCAACATCCATTTGCCGACAATCCTTGAATCAAGTATCAATTAGTTCATTCATAGCCCCGTAATAAGCGAGACTTGATTGAATAGTGACCATCTCTCACTTGATTCCAAATCAATTCGCCCTCACAACTTCAACACCGCAACACCATCCCCAAAATCCTCTTCCTATCCTCCTCGTTAAACAAGGAATTAATAAATCGAGTGTTCCACTCTCCATTGCTAGCATTGAAAAGGTGAGACAACCATTTCTTCTGTACCTTGGACCACAAGTTGAAGTAACAAAAGGACTAGTACCATATTTTATCCACAAATCCTCCCAAATATTTATTCTAGAGCCATCTCCGCTTTTCCAACATGTTCCAAAATTAACCAATACTTGTGAAGTATGGATGCTACGCTAAACATAGTTGGGATTACGGCCCAAGCGAGCCCTCAAAAAGTCCTCATCTGGGAAAGTATTTAGCTTTGAAGGCACAAGTAACAATAGCATCTTTGTTGGTGCATAAACGCCAACCTTGCTTCCACTAGCATGGCTAAGTTGAAACCATGGAAATATCGAAACCCATACCACCAAACTTCTTCCGCAGTTAGCTTGTCCCGCTTAAGCCAATTAATACCTTTTCTAGTTCCCTATTTGAGCCTACCAAAAAGAGTTAATCATCCGCTCCATCTCCTCCCCAAGGACGTGGGGATAAGAAAGGTACTCATATAATAAGCGGTATAGCTTGAGCAACAAACTTTATCAAAACCTCCTCCACGCCTTGGACAAATGCCTCCCCAACCACTCAAGTGAACTTTGCGCCAAACTCTATCTCTCAAATCGAACAACCGCTTACATCCACCCAACCATAGAAGGCAAACCTAAGTATTTATCGGTGCCCAAACATTGGCCACCCCCAAATTTGTCACCACTGCGCGCTGCCTCCATGCTAGTATTTCTACTAAAGTCATCCGTAGAAAGAAAGGTGTGTTAGGATAGGGTATTGGTGTGGAAAATATGTGCAAGTATACACAATACGAACTAGTAGTATAATATGATTGAACCCACAAAGATTGAATTGAAGCTTTAATACAATGTAATTAGGGCAAAGTAACCAAATAATAACAATATTGAGGTGAGGTGTGTGTAACAACTTGTAAATAAAGTATAAAGCAAGTAGTAGTGGTGATGCAATGGAGATATGATAGTTGGAATGTCTTCACCAAGTAAATCACTTTTAAGTTGTTAAGTGCATTATGTAATGCAGGTGCATTGAATGCTATTGCATTTGTAGTGTGCCTTTCGATCCACTTTGTCTTGAGTTTCATTACAAGCTCTTATGTCTAAGATGCTAATAAGTTCACTCCCAGTATTTTAAGTACCACAGTTGTTACCTTATGGATCTGTGCTATCCTATGTGTAGGACTTAGCATGGTTTTAAAAAAGTTTCCTTTATTTAAAACACTCACCCATATTAATTCTTGAGTTCTTAATTGTAAATCATGTACCTTTTACAAATCTACTTACTCTAAGTGATCAATCTCAAAATAAGTGTTGAAAGAAGTATTATGTAACACCCCAGGAAATAATTTAATTAAATTATTTAGTTGAATTATTGATTTTATTGGAAACGTGATTAAACTAATTAAAATGATGGGCGGGTTCGTGAGGTGGAGCAGTATGGGGGTGATGTTGGCAACTCGGGGTGGTGAAGAATGGCGAGGAGCCAAGCCCTGATAGCTAGGCGCTCCCGAGACTCCCGAAGCTGGCGGGGTTAGGGTTGGCACCTCACTCCTTGCATCGTAGAGAAAGAAACAAAACCCGAGAGAGTGAGAGAGAGAGAGCTCACAGAAGAAGAGGAAGGAAGGAATCGTCTGCCAAGTTCGTTAGGTAAGAGCTCTCAATCGTTCATTATCGTTTCTCTCCTTTTTCCTAATGATGTAGCCTTAATCTCTAATTTCGCGTGGTGTTGATGTTTTCATTGATCATAGAGAGAAGATCGTTCGATTGAGTTCTTTTGTAGTTTTGTGTACGTGTTCTCATTCATATTCGGAGCGTTCATATTAAAGGTAAGGGTGAGCATTTCGTTTAACATAATTGGGTATCAATTGGTGATTTTGAGTGTTTTTGAGGTGATTGAGTATGTGATGATGAATCTTGATGATGTTGATGAATTTTGACGATGTTGTAATTGTGATTCGTAAACAAATATAAGGATCGGAGTAATTTTTCCCAAAGTGAAGCTTAAGAATCGATTCTGGGCTCTATCTGCAAGCTTAAATCGATTCTTCCCCTTTGAACATATTTGAGCAAGAAATCGATTCCCTCTTTAGAAAATGGAAGCAAGAAATCGATTTCCCACTTCAAAGTGGAAGTAAGGAATCGATTTCCCACTTCAAAAGGAGTAAGGAATCGATTTCCCACTTCAAAAGGAAGTAAGGAATCGATTTCCCACTTGAAAAGGAAGTAAGGAATCGATTTCCCACTTCAAAGGAAGCAAGGAATCGATTCCCTTTTAAAATAAAAACAAGGAATCGATTTCCATTTTAAAATGAAAGGTATGAATCAATTCCTCTTTGAAAACAAGTAGCTATAAATCGATTACTCTTTTGAACATCCTAGGTGTTTTTCCGAATTGAAAGCGTGATCGATTCTTAACAAAAAAATTGTGATGCTATGTTATATAAATGAGTCTCGGTGAACCGTTATACTACTAGTGTGCTAATTGACTATGGCTAGACCGTGGTTTTACCAATAAGTCGCCTAATTTCTTTCATTGAATTGTATTTACAAGGGCATCAGCGAGAGTCTTGCAAAAAGGTGGCCAATGCCCGCATTGTAAGTAGTACGATACTCCGAGTAATCCCATAGTCAATCGGTGGCACTATTTTATAACACCCTAATCTAAAAGACAAATGAAGTATATATATATATATGTATTGAATGATAATGAGGATATGTGTGTTATGATGATGTAATATGAACAACGATGTTTTTATGAAGAGTGTACTCATGAGTAATCGCTGATGATGATGTATTATGATTCGTGATGATTGATGATGTGTAAACTACATGAGTATAATTATAGTGATGGTGTATAATGATTGTGATGATTTATAAGGAATACACTCTATGAGTGTTTTATAACGATGATGCATGCACTCTAGGTGAGTTTTGGTGAGTTGCACACGTGTGTTTCATAAGTGTCTCATGGCATGTGCATTATTTTGCGATGTTTAGGCTTCGCCACTTTTTGCGATGTTTAAAGCTTCCGCCACTTTTTGCGATGTTTAGGCTTGAGCCATTTTATGATGATATGGTACCATCATGCATATGCCCAGTGGGGGTTGCATCTTCATGCATAATCATGACCGTGTGTAACGTTGTTGTCCGTGATTGGAAGTGGTGTCTGCGTGATTGCGGCGTAGTGATGATGCTAATATGGTGTGATTGCACTGCGCCTACTTCCTCTAAATTATATATATTCGATTATGTTTATCTCAAATTCTCACCCTTCGCTTGGAATGTTGCTCATCGTGGCAACGCCGCAGTGATCGCGAATGAAGCGGAACTAACGCTCTTCCTTGTTTAGCCGCTGGGAAGTCTTTAGTCGCTC